>CM035135.1:42036020-43320783 GCA_020205605.1 Panax ginseng
CGTTGCCGGGGAAAGGCGTTGAATTTAAATAATTATCATTAGTTTAAAGCTATATTGTATGACTTAGAAAATTCTGATCGTTTTCATCTCTATTTTTGTTTTGTTTTTGGTTTCAGGTACTTGTAGATTTTTATGCATGCGCGATCATCCAACTCAGAACTAACACCAGTACAGGACAACATAAACGGAAGAGGGTGGAAGGCTAGTGTGCGAAGAAATTTGCAAGCACAGTTAGATAATCTGACATCGAGAATGGCGGAAGAAGCAAGAGACTTGAGCAAAGAGAAGAGCATCGGGCTCTAAGGGAGTATTCCATGCCAAACATAAATGGATTACAATCGAGCATAGTCAGAATGAAACGATAGCGACTAATACCTTTGAGATCAAACCGGCACTATTCGGATGAGTGCGAACTTCGATCTGATTTAGGGTGTTTGCTTCGATGATCCGAATGAGCACTATTGAGCTTTATTGAAATCTGTGATACATTCAGGTACAATGGTGTGACAGAGGATACCATTAGACTATGGTTATTTCCATTTTCATTGAGAGATAAGGCTAGGAGTTGGCTACATTCTTTGCCGTCAAGGTCAATAACCACATGAGAGGACTTAGCACAGAAATTCTTAGCCAAGTTCTTTCCAATGGCAAAGACTGCAAAGATGAGGACGACTATCTCTTAGTTTGAGCAACAACAGGGTGAGTCCTTATATGAAGCATGGGACCGATACAAAGAGATGCTCCGAAAATGTCCGCATCACGGTATGCCAGATTGGATGGTGATCAACTCATTTTATAAGGGTTTGGGATGGCAGTAGAGACCGATTGTGGATGCAATTGCTGGAGGGGGGCATTATGGGCAAAAGAGCTATGATGAGGCCTATCGCTTATCAAGACTATGGTACGCAAATGACTATCGAGAATCCTCTGACTTGAATGCCACATCCCAAGGTTGCGGTGTATTGGAGGTAGATGCGATTACTCGGTTATCGGGCACGGATGGCGGTATGGCTAAGAAAATTGATACTTTGGCGAGATAGCAAAAGTGAAAAGCGATTACCTTCGTTTGTGAGATTTGTGCGGGGTCACACTCCACGGATCAATGTGCTATCGGCTCGAGTTAGTACAATATGTGAGTAACTACAGAAAAGACCAAGGTCAATTCCAGAACACATACCACCCCAACAACCGAAATCATCTGAACTTTAGTTGGTCGAATAACCAAGGAAATCAATAAAGTCAGTTTCAGCCGAATCATCAATTTCTGTCACAATCATCTTAGCCACAGTTTACACCAAAACCATCGTTTCCACCGGGATTCTCTCAGTAACAACAACACCACACTCCAGCTGCTCCACAGCTAGAAAAGAAATCAGAGATGGAGGAGATGATGTTGGAATACATGGCAAACACTGAAGTCATGATCAAAAGCGAAGTAGTGGCTATCAAGAATCTTGAGACTCAGATGGGGCAGATGACGAGCATGCTTAATAATAGGCCCCAAGGTTCATTGCCAAGTAACACAGAGACAAATCCTAGAAGAGACGAGAAAGAGCAGTGTCAAGCGATCACATTGAGATCAGGGAAAGATTTGGCGGAGTTACGCAAAGTCGCGCGTCGCCTAATAATAATACTAAGGAAGTCGTAGCGGCCATGAAAGTGAAACAATTGACTAACAAGGAAGAAAATCTGGAAAATTCTGAGGCTCAACAGGAAGAGAAAGACAAGGCAAATTCAGAAGAGAAGGGTAAGAGTCCAGTACAACCAATTCACCCTCAAGTTCCGTATCCACAGAGATTAGTTAAGCAAAAGGAAGACAAACAGTTCAGCAAGTTTCTGGAGGTATTCAAAAAGCTGCAGATTAACATACCATTCACCAAGGCATTGGAACAAATGCCAAGCTATGCAAAGTTTATGAAGGGTATATTGTCAAGGAAGAGAAGACTAGATGAGTTTGAGGCCGTGGCTTTGTGAGGAGGAATGCGGTGCGATGCTCAAGCGAAATTACCTCCAAAACTGAAGGATCCGGGCAGCTTCACAATTTCGTGCACAATTGGGAAGATGAACTTTAGTAAGTGTTTATGTGATTTGGGGGCAAGTATAAACTTGATGCCCTTGTCAGTGTTCAATCAGTTGGGATTGCCGGCTCCAAGGCCGACAAACATATCATTACAGCTAGCTGACAGATCCATCATGTATCCACGGGGAATTATTGAAGATGTGTTGGTAAAGGTGGACAAGTTCATTTTTCCGGCTGACTTCATCATTTTAGACTATGAGGAGGAAGAAAGCATACCAATAATACTAGGGAGACCATTCTTAGCCACAGGAAGGACTTCAATCGATGTGCAAAAGGGGGAACTAACGATGCGTGTACATGATCAAGAGGTCACATTTAAGGTCTTTAAGGCGATAAAGTTCCCATCGGATGAAGAAGAATGCTTCTTGGTTGACTTGGTGGATTGGGGTCCGAAGGATGAAGTATAGAAACCAAAAAATTATGGACCGTTGAACTATATAACGGGCAAAAGTTCAGAGTCGAAGGTAGAACCGTTGATGAAAGCTGAAGTCATTAAATTTCGGGGTGCGATGAACAGTAAGGAAGGCACCTCAATTCTTGATGTGATGTGAGATTCAGAGATAGTCGAGCTAATTGACTATAACTTAGCGCTGGATGGGAGGCAACCCATTATTTCTACTACTATTGACTTTTTAGTTATTCATTTTGAATTATTTTAGTTAGCTATATCTCATTCATTTTTATTAGGCTATTAGATTTTTATGCTTAAGTGCGTAGCCAGAATTGCTTTGCGAATATTTGCAAGATGAGTAGCATTATATGGGCGCTAATTCATGTCATAATAAGGAGCATTAATGTCTATGCAGGAACAAGCAGTGGAAAGTATTACTGTGAGGTAGAGAAAAATTGAACTTGAGCAGTGCAGACATGAGGAGCGCGCGGCCGCGAGGTCTATGTAGTACAAACCCGCGCGCCCGCGCATCAAGCCACTCAGAACAAATGTCATTCTACAAGTCTCATTTTGCACGCAACTCACTACACACTTTCACTTACACCTGCAAGATCAATCAAAGCGGATCTAAAATTTTAAATTAAAGTTGTGGACCATTTGGACTTTCATTTGTGATAATACGCGAAACTCTCTCACTCTCCATAACTCACGTCTCTATCTCTCTATCAGTTACAGATTGAAGCCGTATATCTCTCCATCAAATCTCCATGATTCTCTCTATGTTCAAGGCTCTACCCACGCTCTCATCTACTCTATAAAGTTAGGGCTCCCAATTGGGTTAGCAGAAACAAGTGTGAAGCTTATCAACTCACAAATTCTCATTCTCTCTCAGTAAGTTCCTTTGCATTCTCAATCAATTATTTTCAAATGGGTCCGAAGAGAGCACGACCATCTTCATCTTCCTCATCCTCCTCCGGCAGTCATGAGGAGGATATTGTCGACCACACCAAGTTCTTATATTTGGAAGCCCAGTAGGAGTACTACCAAATCGTAGTAAAAACATTCATCAAGGAAAGAGGATTCAAACCAGAAGGCCAGGATGGACAGCTGTGTGCCATGATCCAGGAACGAGGCTGGGGTGGACTGACTGCATCTCCCATGCCTATTCCGATTAGCATAGTCCGAGAATTTTACGCCAATGCTAAAGTCACCATGAACGATACCGCTATGGTTCGTGGTGTCGAGATAGACTACTGAGACCTTCCGCCATCGTGAGCGAATCACGAGAATCACCGCAAGACCACCAATAGGGGCGGCCAATTGGATCACAGGGGCACATCTAAAAACGGACTTGGAGCTTGTTATCCCTGAGTTGTGCGTGCCAGGCACGAAGTGGACTTACAAAGTTGGCACGACCCAGTCTCGCATATTCCCAGCAGCCGCACTGAATCGATATGCCAAGGCGTGGAATCTGTTCATTTGTGCCAAGCTATTACCTTCATTGTATTAGCACGAGATCACGGCGAAAAGGGCCATAATAATGTGGGGCATAATTACTGGCGAGTACATTGATGTAGGTTATTTAATTCATCAAAATATTGTGAAGTATCTGAAGGGAACTACCACTGGGAGCATTCCACATGCTTTAGTGGTAGCCATGCTATGTGCGCATCAGTGGTGCAATTGGGGCAACGAACAAATGCAATATCCAAGTCAGGACATCACCCACGCCACCATTGCAAAATTTGAGGGCCCAGGGCGAGGCGGTGAACCACACACCCATGACGAGGATTCATTTTAAGGCCTACATTTCCCGAGCCATACCAACAGCCCCCTCAGACAGATGAGGCAAGCCCATCCACCCGAGCACATACCATTCCTAGTGATCGACAGCTCCGAAGGTTGGAGCGCAAAGTCGACGCCATATATGACAATCTTGGAACGTTTGCTACGGGACTCACAAGGGCCTTGGCCGAAGCCTTTGCGCAGCAAGGAATAATGCTAGAGTGGCCTCAGTTTGGAACCGCAGTGCCATATCCACCACCAGATTCACCACCCGAGGAGGGTGGTCAAGCCGATTATTAGGGGAGTTTTCTGTACCCTTTACCTTTATTCAATGGGGACATTGAATATTTTAAGTTTGGGGGTATTGGGGGTTATAGTATAGTAGTTTAGTTTTATTTAATTGTTGTATGTTTAGTTAATTTTGCATGTTTATGTGTTAGATAATTTTTTGCAGAAATTTTTTAATTTTTATTCATTATTGATTGTGTTAGTATGTTTTAGTTGCATGTCTCACACAAATTCTTGCTTAATAGAAAGTTTTGCCTAGCCAATGATGATAGTGAATTGTAAAGGATTTTAGAATATTTGGGATAACATGAGCTGAGATATAATGTTTTATCGATGAGATTCATGTTCTTTGTTTAAATGCTTTTCGTTTGCACAAAACGTGTTCACAATCACTTATAGGTTTAAGAAGTATGTGTTACACTACTTGATAGAACATGTAGTTTTAAAAAGAGAAACATGTGGAAAGTGCTCTTAGGCCTGTATGAAACATTGACATGCAAATTTTGGGAAAACATGGGTATCTATGTATAAAAAAAAAAAATCAAATAACAATAACGTGGTTAGTCTTAATTAAGGGCCTTGCTACTTGAGTAAATACGCCCAGGGGATTGTCTCTACACCTAGCGCCCTAAGGTCTTTCATGGTCTGGGAGTCGTTGGTTGAAAGCTTGCTAAGGGGTAGCAGTGTGCCTAATGGATTGAGACATTGCACAGTCATGTGTGAAAAAAAAAGAGAGAAAGAAAAGAAAAATAGCAATAAACACCGCAGGAAAGTGCGTAAATAGCCCTCGTGAGTAGCAATAAAGTAATAAACCCATTATTGAACCTCAGTTTGTGTCAATATATTGAAATAGTCTGTGTTGCATGAGTATACATGAGTCTTGATTTACGCTATAATTTTTCTCTTTGGAGCAGTGTAGCATATGTATTCTTTTCTTAGATCAAGTTTTGGTGAACACCACACACACACACATCATCTCTATAGCATATATGAAATTATCTGAGTGTATGAGGTAATGTCAATAGTTTGGTTTGAAATTATATTCTTGGATCTCGATGATTCATTGAGGTAATTTGAAATTTGAAATTACTTATGGGCGGGATTATGTGAGGCTAGTTTGCATCATAGAGTAGTTGCATAGTTTTGTAGTTGCATTTTCATTGTTCATTAGTATGCATTGCTTGAGGGCAAGCAACAGTTCAAGTTTGGGGGTATTTGATAAGTGGTATTTTTACCTACTTATTGAATACCAATTCATGCGAATTGTGCCCAACTCAAGTACATTTTATTGTGTTTTAGTTGCATTTCATGTTATTTTGCATTGCATTTACTTAAAACTCCTTTTGGTGAATAAGTGCAGGAATTGGCTTAAGTTTGGTGGTATTAGAGATACAAGGCTAATGGAGGCATGAAGGCAAGGCATAAACGGGGGAATGCATGGCATAGAGGTGCAATGGAGCAAGGAGATCAAGCATGAATGAACAAGTAGTAGTAGCAGTAGCATGACAGAACTAGAAACAAAGTGCGGTGTGAGCCATGGCGGCATAATGAGTTAGGAAAGCATGCCTTGCCCGTGATGATGCCGACCGCACTATGATGACTTCTTGCTAGTTTCTGTGCCATGAAAGGGGACAAGTCAGAGAGGCAGCGCTACCGCGTGAGATCTTTGGCTTTGACGAGGCGGGATATTACAGTAAGTCTCGCGTGCCGTCATGAGACATATATTAGAGAAGCCTTGTGACGTGCATGGCGATCTTAATCTATGATTTTGTTTAATTTTAATTTTAATTAAATGATGTGTAATTGGTTTTAAAAATGATTCTGACTGGTGTCAGACACACACTTGATAATTTTTAGCGTATTTTCATCATAGTAACTAGGGTTTACACCTTGGGAGAGATTCCAACGTAGAACGAAGCCAAAACGTCTACTTCTCCAATTCTTCTTGGGATTCTCTGTCATTGTGGATTTTCATTATTAGCTACTGGATTTTTATGAGGATTTAAGTGTTTATCATTGGTTTTTATTCAGCGATTGGGTTTGATCATTCTATCTTTCTTATTTCAATTGTTGCTTATTGATCATGTTTAGCTTTGATCCCATAATGGCTTTTAGTTCAGTCATGAACTAAACTCCATTATGGGATTCTAACGGATTTTAATATGTAGTTGGTTGCACATTTAAATGCTAGGGTTGTTTTTCATATCATATGGAATATCTATCATGATTGTTTTACATGCATGAATGCTTGATCACCATTCATCTCAGTATTTGTATGGAATTGACAATGAACATACAGGTATGGATTGTAGTCATGATAGCATGCGAATATGGGGCTTTGTATATGGCTTGCGTATTTTTGTGAACCGGATAGACATATCTTTTTTCACCGTATGAGCTAGAATAAGGGCTTGAGCTTAAAATCAATATAATTGCAATTTCACATAGACATATAGTGATTTTGGTTGTATTGGTGATTACATGGAGTCTAACATCTGTAGATGCTGTGTAAGTAGGTTATAGTGCATTGAAAAATGGTTATAACTCTATTTGTGCTTTTGGCTATTTTCCTATGATATGTGAACACTTCTTGCATGATAGTGGCGATTAGATGTAATATTAAATGAAGTTAGGGTCCCATTACTTCCAGATTATATCTATTCCATTTGTATTCTTATTTTTAGTTTGTGTTCACAATTAGTCTAATTCAACACTTTTAGTCATTAGTCTAAGCATACAAATACAGTGAGTTAATTGATGCATAATAGTTTAAATTTAACAACTTTATCTGTGGGATCGATACTCTACTTACTCTGTATTACTTGTTGACACATGTGTACTTGAATGAGTTAGAGCTCTTTTATTAGGATTATAAAAGAGGCAACAACAGTGCCTTTCCATTCTCCTATAAATAGAAGCTCATTCCTTCATTATTTCTTACGAATTCATTAAAACTCTAGAGAGAGAAAATTATAGAGAGAAAGAAGAAGAGAAGTCTGTTACCTCTCTTTCCTATATCCAGTTTCTTCTAAGGTAAGGGGGTTCTTTCGTATTTATGAAGAGAACTTACATTCTTCCATTTTTTATTTTGTTGGAATAACTTTGTATCGCTGATCTACCTATACTTGGTGAAATTCTTACATTATTCCATTCTTTATCATTATGTTGGAATAACTTTGTCATGTCGAAATCTGCGTATACATGGTAAAATTCTTTTGTTATTCTATTCTTTATTATTACATTGGAACATCACATGCATGCGTTTACGCATGACACAGTTCCGTTATTTATTATTCTGTTGGAACATCCTGCGGTGCGAATTTACGCTTTGACACGGTTCCGTTATTTATTATTACATTGGAATATCACATGCATGCGTTTACGCATGACCTGGTTCCGTTATTTATTACTCTGTTGGAATAACCTGTCTGTGCGGTCTATCGCATGCCTGGTGATTTCTTTTGTTATTCCATTCTTTATTATACTTAGTTAGTTAAAGTTTTGGCTTTTATACTCCATGAAATTAGTGGAATATCCTTGATATTTGCGCTTGATCTAGTATCTTTTCATATAAATATTCTTCTGAGCATTCTTGAGTTTTACCCCCACAAAGCAATATAATGTTAACAATTTGGACGTTATTGGTTCCTGGATAAATTAATTCTTGAACTTATTTTATTGAATTCTTATATCATTGTCATCATCCTCATGTTTATTTTATGTTGAAAGTTATCTGTGGCCTGTAGTGCATATATGGACTTGGTATGATTATGACCAGGGATTATTCGGTATAATCATGACCGTAATATTACAAATGATGTGGTAAAAGTCCTCATTGGCCCGTAGTGCATTGATGGACAGTTATTGGCATGATCATGACCATTGATGAATACACGAATATCCTTGGCCCGTAGTGCATGGATAATTTGTGGTTGTGATACTAATGAATATCCTTGGACGTAGTGCAGGGATGATGTGGATTATTTATTAAGCTGAGTCCCAGCGATAAAAGTGATGAAAAACTTTTTAAATCATAAAAGATAGTATATTTTATTCTCTACTTGACTCTTTTAATGGATTGCTTGTTCCTCTGCAGTTAAACTTGATGTCTATTGTATTTTATCAGTTTAATATTATTGAAGGCTAATGATAATTTTTTTTCTGCATTATCTTAGTCATAATATTTCTTACTGGGCTAGTTGAGCTCACCCTTTTACTTTCATTGTTCTCTTCAGGAAATGAGAACATAACAGGGACTAGTCGGGGAACGGAGTGACGGTCCAGACGATAGCATTAATAGTCCTCACTATTCTATGAAATAGTGTGTTAATAAATGTATTGAGGACTTATTTTGAGTTTTAATACTGTCTAGAAGACAATATTTGTATTAAAACTCACAGCTCATGTTGTATATTTAAGATTGTATTTGTATTCTGTACTATGTTTTTGGCGACTCAGAATAGGTGATGTATACCTATTTTGAGGGCGTCACATTCCAATAATTGGTCCACATTGCAAAACCTTTCAAAACTCGGTTGAGTTGGTACAACCATTTTAACTCCTACCAACTGGTGGCTCTATCTAATTCAGACCAATTAAAATCAATCTTTTCAAATTGTTGACATTGTATGCAAATATTTTCCTGAAAATCTCACCCTTCAGCTTAAAAAATCAAAAATATAGAAAACATAAAGGGTAGAGAACCAAACTCTAGGAATTGGAAATCTTCCCCGCGTTGACAGGTGGCGACTCTGCCGGGGACAATAGAGGGCTTAAGATGTATTTCAATCTTTTTAATTCCCTTCTTTGTGCATGTGTGTGAAATGACATATTTATATTGAATGAATGTGAATGTCTCTTTACCACGCTTTATATTAGTGCTTCACACAATGTCATCATTTTGAATGCGGTGAGACGCAATAAATGTATGTTGTCTGATTCCTCCACAGAAAGCGAAGCCGTCGGTTGCTCATTACTGGACTCAAGAGGAGACTAATCTCGCGAGGCTCAAGAAAGGCGCCACTCAGATCTGCTCCAATTGAAAGATCGAATTAACTTGCCCATCAAGTAGATTACGATGATCTGGGAACCTTCATACCGAAAAGCCCGTGAGAGTAACCCTAAGATAGGTGAGCCTCTGATAAACCAAATGCGAAGGAAAGTCTTTTTATGCCTTTCTCTTTCAATTCCATGTAAATGTCAATTCTAATGTAAATTTTAATTCCATTGTAAATGGCAATCTCAATTCCATGTAGATATTAATTAAATGTAAATATCATTTCCATTCCCTGTCAATTCCATTATTGTCAAATATCAAATCCTGTCATGCTATCTTGTCATCAAAATAACTAACATTTGTTTTGCAGGAAAATATTAAAAACCATAAAAACCAAGACAATGCATCAATACATGTTGTTAATGCTTATCAAGACTAAACTACCTACTCTTCTTGTAGGCAAGATTAGTCCCATTACCAGATCGAAATCTAAAAAGTTACAAGTCATATCCACCGACATGGCTGAAAGTGCCTAACATGAATCAGGTTCCGTGTCTTAAAAAGAGTTTGAGGGTCTCAAGAAACAAATAGTAAAGTTATCTATCCTCCTTAAAAAACAAAGTAAAAGCACTCAGGGCCAGACAAAGCCTACTAAACCAAAGTCCTCCTTATAAGGTGGCAATCAAAGTGCTGACAAAAATGGGGAAGTATAAATACCTGAACCTCAATCTAGTGAGAGAATCACCAAAAAACCCCTGAAATCATAAACATCATGGATTATAGGGAAATTGGGGATATAAGAAAGAAAATCCAACAAATGGAGGAAACTATATGGTCAATCAAAAGGAATAGAAACTATGAAAGTGTCACCTATTCAGATCTCTGCATATTCCCAAGGGCTCGATATCCTGAGAAATTTCAAGTCTCGGAGTTTGAAAAGTACAATGGGGTAGGCGAATCATATATGTACCTAAAAGTATACATTGGAGAGCTGGGGTCTTATGAAGAGGATGAAAAGCTCAGAATGCATTTATTCCAAGGAAGTCTAACTAGAGAGGCTAGAGCCTTGTATGTCTGACTGGATAATGCCAAAATCTATAATTGGGAAGAGTTACCCCACGCCTTCCTAAATGAATACAATTTTCAGTCACAAATGGCACCGGATCGATACCAAGTGACAAAAGTCAAAAAGCATAGTACTGAATCTTTCTGTGAATATGCCCAAAGATAGAGGCGTATGGCAGTACAGGTCAGCTCGCCTATGTCAGAAATTGAAATGGTGATAACTTTCATAAACATCCAAAAAGCACCTTATTATGAGAGGATCCTAGCAGGAATAGGCAAGTCATTCTCGAAGATGATCAAACATGGTGAAATGGCAGAAATGGGCCTAAAAGCGGGTAAGATTAAAGATTTCACAGCCTTAGAAGTAGTCGCCGAGCATAGACAGTCTGGCAACTATGCGAGCTCCCCTAAGAGGGTACCCATGAAAGACGATGAAGATGTATCCCTCGTTTTATAGGGGCAAGCTAGGAGACCAACCTATAGTCCCCCCATTTGGAAAAAGCAAGGCAATCTATCATTTCGACAATAGGGCACATTTAACCAATGTCAGGATAAAAAGATAAAATTTGAAAGAACAGAAAATCGGGTTTTCACTCCACTGGGCGATTCCTTGGAAAATATATTGGAGTTATTAATCAATTAGGGGAAAATTGCTGAATTGGCTCCACCTCTTGATCCAAAAAGTAAAAGATACAATCCAAGCCAGAGATGTGTTTACCATTCAGGGTCTTCGGGACACGATACACAAGATTGTTGGTCCTTAAAGTATAAAGTCCAAAATCTGATCGAAAGTGGCAGTATTGTGTTCCAACAACCTGACCAGCAAAATTTCAACACCAACCTTCTGTTGCAGCATGATACGGAGGGAATGAACATGATAAGGTCAAGAAATGCTAAAATGCATCCAAATCATAAGTACACACGAAGGATGGAGGAGTTCCCCCAAAGGAGCAAAACAAATATCTTAGAGTAGGAAAATTTGGAGGAATATATGATAATAAATTAAAAATTGGAGACGATCCAGCATTAATTAAGTCTGTTGGCTAATCTGGTAGTGCGCTAACATCATGTTACAAGGCAATTTTTCACTCAACTATTAGAAAGCCAAGAGAAAAGAGAAGTTAACCAGAATTCAAGTCCATATCCTTCCAAGATCAGCCAACTAAATTAAAAAGATCAAAGCAGACTAAAAGGACAAGAAAAGTGGAATGATAAAATTATAAAAAGGTTTGGCCAGCAAAAAAATCGCCCGGAGGAATGCGAATTCCTAAAGAGGAAATATCAACCAACATTCCAAACACTGGAAAACCCCCAAAATCCTACGGCATCGAGAGTTGGGGAGAGTAGGCGGAGAAGGGTATTCACGCCTTTGGGGGGTCATTGGAAAATGTGTTAGCACAATTGGTTGTTCGGAAAAAGATCACTGAGCTTGCTCCACTTACCAATCCCAAAGGAAGACATTATGATCTTAACAAGAGGTGTGCTTATCATTCCAGAGCACCGGGACATGCGACCGAGGAATGTTGGCATCTGCAATACAAAATTCAGGATCTCATTGAAAATGGAGAACTGAAGATAGAAATCCCCATTACCAAAAAAGGAAAAAGGGAAATGAAGAGCTTAAGATTTCCACTTGAGACAGACAGTTCAAAGAAAGTAACGGTTATGAACACTAATCCTGGCAGAACTCAAGGTGAGCCCATCATAATGAGGGGAGTGGCAGAGGAAACAAGACAATCCCCTAAGAAAATTTCTCCACAACTGTCAAACATTCTGTTGCCAAAAGTCAGCAACCACATTCCTAATTCTAACCTCCTGGATGATGAGGAGGAAATACTGATCCTTCCAAGTGTGGAGACAGCTAAAAAGGAAATTTCCTTTCGAGAAATACAACAACAGTTTGAGAGAGATTTCATAGTTAAATGCTCTTAAGCATATGAGAAAGGTAAAGGAACAGATGAAGAAAAAGGTTGTGAGATTTTTGGGGCAGCCAACCATCGAGGAATCAAGAGTTCATCCCTTTTTGTGAAAGGTCCAGTCTGAGCATCCCCGAGGGATATGGAGAATCAGGGGTGATCAAGTTATGGCAGTAATCGAAGATATTCATGATCAGGAGGTGACCTCTATCGCAAGCCTTGAAGGCAACATAACCACTAACAAATGGACTATCAGGCCTTAGCTAGACAGGAAGATGTAGATCCAGAGGATAAAGTTGTGAGTTCTAGAAGATGTTGGGACGATATCACTTTCTTAGTATTATGCGTTTTATTTTCTATGCATGTAAATTGTAAGACCCCAACTTTTATGAATAAAGATTAATTTTCTCTAAATATCATTTTTGAATATTATGGTGTGGAGTTGATATAATGTTATAGTTGTGGGTAATATTTATAAATTTTGCAAAGTTAAGCAAGTTGTTATAAAATATTCATTTGTTAGGGAATATTCTTTTTGTTGGAGAATATTAAATGCGACGACACAATCATTAATGGACCCCTACAAATTGAAATTATTGCCGGAGTTAAAAAGCGACAAAAATATTTTTATGAAAAATGGCGAAGTATTACAGAATTAACAATTGTTGGAATACACAGTGATTAAAATACAATAACTGCAGCGTTGTTACACATGAAGCACACGATATTGCACATTATTTTTGAATTATTGATTCTTACGTGAAGAAGCCACTACTCAATAATTGTTACGATAATTCTTGCTTAATATTTTATTTTATTGATTCAATAAGCTGCTACGTTGATATTTTGATTCAATAATTGTCATTACACAATATTTCAAATTATTAAATCAATAATTCATTTAAATATATTATTATAATATTATATTATAGTAGTATGATGTGATTATATGATAGTATGTTTTTTATAATTTGAATGGTAACATTATTATAGTAAATTCATGGTATAAAAGTAAAATGAGGTGGAAGAGAACAAATTGAATTTGAATTCTGATGATGTAAGTGATGATGTCATCCGAAGGATGAGGTAAGCAATGATGTTATCGGAAGGATGATGTAAGCAATGATGTCATATGATCGATGATGTAAGCGATGATGTCATAAATTATGGCGAAAAGGCTATTTTACCCTTACTATACCAAGCTTATAAATAGAAGCTCATTCCTTCATTATTTTTCACGAATTCACTAAAGCTATAGAGCGAGAAAGAATAGAGAGAATAAGAGAGAAAGAAGGAGAATCTTCTGTTACTACAATATTGTGGTATCCAATTTCCTACTAAGGTAAGGGGTATTATTTCTTTTGTATTCATGAAGAGAACTTCTGTTATTCCAGTCTTTATTATCCTATTGGAATAACCTATATACGCGGACTACCCTATACTTGGTGAAATTCTTTTATTATTCCATTCTTTATCATTATGTTGAATAACTCTGCCTGTCAGCACTGCATACATGGTGAAATTCTTACATTATTCAATTTTTATTATTATGTTGGAACATCATGCGTATTGCTACGTTCTGCGACACGGTTCCATTATTTATTATTCTGTTGGAATATCATGTCTGTGCGTTTACGCATGACCTGCTTTCATTATTTATTATTCTGTTGGAATATCCTGTCCGTGCATTTGCGCATGACCTGGTTCCGTTATTAATTATTCTGTTGGAATAACCTGTCTATGCAGTCTATCGCATGCCTTGTGATTTCTTTTATTATCCCATTCTTTATTATACTCAGTTGGTTAAAGTTTTGACTTCTATACTCCATGAAATTAGTGGAATATCCTTGATATTTGTGCTTCATCCAGTATCTTTTCATGGAAATATTCTTCTAAGCATTCTTGAGTTTTACTCTACAAAGAAGTATCATGTGGACAATTTAGACGTTAGTAGTTCCTGGATAAATTAATTCTTGAACTTGTTTTATTGAATTCATATATCATTGTCATCATCCTCATGTTTATATTATGTTGAAAGTCATATGTGGCCTGTAGTGCATAGATGGACTTGGTATGATTATGACCAGGGATTATTCAGTGTAATCATGATCGTAATGTTACAAATGATGTGGAAAAAGTCCTCATTGGCCCGTAGTGCCTTGATGGACAGTTGTTGGCATGATCATGACCATTGATGAATAAACAAATATCCTTGGCCCGTAGTGCATGGATAATTTGTGGTTGTGATACTAATGAATATCTTGGCCGTAGTGCAGGGAAGATGTGGATTATTTATTAAGCTGAGTCTCAGCAATAAAAGTGATGAAAAACCTTTTAAATCATAAAAGATAGTAGATTTTATTCTCTAGTTGACTCTTTTAATGGATTGCTTGTTTCGCTGCAGTTAAACTTGATGTTTGTTATATTTTATCAGTTTAACACTGTTGAAGGCTAACGATAATTTATTCTGCATTATCTTAGTCATAATATTTCTTACTGGGCTAGTTGAGCTCACCCTTTCTTTTACTGTTCTCTTCAGGAAATGAGAACGTAGCCGGGACTAGTCGGGGAATGGACTGACGGTCCAGATGATAGTATTAGTAGTCCTCACTATTCTGTTAAATAGTGTGAAAATAAATGTAATGAAGACTCTTTTGAGTGTGGATATTGTCTAGATGACAATATTCTTATTAAAACTCTCAGTTTACGTTTTGTCGTATTTTACACGACAGCTGTATTATTAAGTTGTATTTGAATTTTGTACCATGTTTTTGGCGACTCAAGATAGGTGATGTATATCTATTTTGGGGGCATCACAGTTGGTATCAAAGCTTAGGGATATGATCCCTGGATAAGATATGAGACAAGAACTAGGAGGGGAGAGACGGGGAATTCCTTCGCTAGTATGACCTACCTAAGTTTATTTGGTATTTAATTGGTCGGTCAAAGTATAGGGATAATATGTGATATGTTAATTAACCCTTGTTTTGTGGCAGTATTTGAAAATGACATCCGAGAATGTTGAGAAATTCAATGGAGCACGGGAGATCGTTGAGTCTCCACAGATCAATAATCAGGATAATGTGCATCAAGAAGGCGACAATCCTCAGGCAAACAATAACACGAACCAGATGATGAATGATGGAATGTTTAGAGGCTTTATCCAATTCATGCAATATCAGGCAAGAGCGGCTCCTGTCTAAAATACAGGTGGAAACACTGGCAACTCTCGGACGATCACCGCTAAGCAGTTCAAGGAACTGGGACCACCGGAGTTTTTTGGAGAGCCAAAACCACTTAAGGCGGAGACGTGGATAAAACAGATCAACAAGATATTTGATGTCTTAGGATGCTCCGAGGAGAAAAAGGTTCCCTTTGCCACCTTCATGTTGCGGGCATAGGTAGATTATTGGTGGGAATCAGAAAGCGCTCAACTCAACTTGCCTGCTTGAAGATGTCTTGGGAGAAGTTCCAAGAACTGCTCAACGACAAGTACTTTCCGAAAGTATTCGCCACATGAAAGAGGTAGAGTTCATCAAGTCGAGCAAAACAACATGGCCGTAAGTCGCGATGACAAAGCCAAGTTTACCGAGTTGTCCCGGTTTGCGTCTCATTTGGTTGATAATGAGGAAAGAATGACGCGAATGTTTCTAAGAGGTTTGAAACTCGAGATACGTCAATATCTTATCTCTCATAAACTGTGTTTGTATTCAGATGTTGTTAATAGGGCTCAGTTATTGGAGCGCGATAATGAGTCAACCCAACCAAAAGAGAGCAGTTGGTAAAATGATAATACCAGTGATAACAGTCATCGAAGCGGTGACAATAAGCGTGGAGGGAATCAACATGCCAGAAATGGTAACCACTTCGGTGGTAATCATAGCCAAAACAATAAGAATGGACATTTCAAGAAGAGGAGATTCAACAATGATGGAAAGACGTCAGCATCAACACCTGTCGTTAAGGAAGGAGAACGACCACATATCATATGCTTCAAATGTGGAGGAGAGGGACACATCAGTCCAAACTGCACGATGCCATCCAAAGCATGTTATAATTATGGAAGAGAAGGTCACCTGGCCCGATTTTGTCATGCACCGAAGACAAGTCCAGCTGGGATGGAGGCATCAAAGGCCGTCCCAGACAAGACAAAACCAGTAGTTCAAGGGAGAGCGTTTGTCGTGACCTCTGAGAAAGCAAGGAACCCGAACGATGTCATCACAGGTAAGTTTATCATAAACTTTAGCGAAGTATATACCTTATTTGATACCGGTTCTACCCATTCTTTTATTTCTCTACCTGCGCTCAACGTTTAAATTTGACTCCAGAGAAATTGGACCTTGACTTATCTGTTGAAACTCCATTGGGAGAAACCTTCATTACATCCACTATTTATAAGTCTTGTTTGGTTCAAATCGGTACCCACACATTACCTATCGATCTTATTTCATTGAAAATACTTCCATTTGACGTAATTCTAGGGATTGATTGGTTAACTACTCATCATGCAAAAATTGATTATTTTCGTAAGGTTGTTAGCTTTCATATTCCTAACCAACCTATTATGCGAATTCAAGCAACCAAACCATTAAAATTAATCACTGTCATCTCAAGCCATAAATCTATTCGTTTATTAAAAAATAGATGTTAAGCTTTCTTAGCTCATGTCACGGATCTAAACAAAAATACGTCAGTTTTGAATGATATTTCTATTGTTAATAAATTTCCTGACATATTCCCTAAAGAACTTCCTGGCCTACCCCTAGAACGTGAAATTGAATTTTGTATCGACCTTGAACCCGGTACAAAACCCATTTTCAAAGCCCCATATCGAATGGCTCCTATTGAACTTCAGGAGTTAAAAACCCAACTGCAGGAATTGTTAGACATTGACTTTATTCGTCCTAGTACTTCTCCTTGGGGTGCTCCTGTTCTATTCGTGAAAAAGAAAGATGGGAGTATGCGACTTTTTATTGATTATCGGGAGTTGAATCATGTCACCATCAAAAATAGGTACCCATTGCCATGTATTGATGACCTGTTTGAACAGTTACAAGGAGCCAAATTCTTTTCAAAGATTGATCTTCATTCCGGATATCACCAATTGAAGAGTAGAACCGATGACATTCCAAAGACGACTTTCAGAACTCGGTACGGGCATTATGAATTCCTAGTCATGTCTTTTGGATTGACTAATGCTCCTACTGCCTTCATGGATATGATGAACCGAGTATTCAAGGAATATTTTGATCACTTTGTGGTCGTCTTTATTGATGACATCCTTATATATTCCAAAAGCCGTGAAGATCATGAGCAACACTTGAGGCTGATACTCCAAAAGCTTCGTGAAAACAAGCTTTATGCCAAGTTGAAGAAATGCGAGTTCTGGCTTGAGGAAGTAGCATTCCTTGGGCACGTAGTATCAAGTCATGGAATATCTGTTGACCCGACAAAGATTGAAGCAATTCAAAGCTGGGAGAAACCTAAATCAGTGACCGAAGTACGTAGCTTTCTCGGTTTAGCTAGTTATTATCGGAGATTCGTGGAAGGATCTTCTCGAATCGCTACTCCACTAACTCAGCTAACTCGAAAGAAGACAAAATTCGATTGGAGCGAGGAATGTGAGAAGAGTTTTCAAGAACTCAAGAGGAGACTTATTTCAGCACCTGTTCTGAAAATACCATCTGACTCGGAAGGATTTGTCATCTACAGTGATGCTTCGGGCAAAGGGTTAGGATGTGTTCTCATGCAACATGGGAAAGTCATAGCCTATGCCTCTCGACAACTCAAAGAATATGAGAGGAATTATCCTACTCATGATCTAGAGTTGGCAACTGTTGTTTTCGCACTTAAAATTTGGAGGCATTACTTGTATGGGGAGAAAATGGAGATCTTTACGGATCATAAAAGCCTCAAATATTTCTTCACTCAAAAGGAACTCAACATGCGACAACGACGTTGGCTTGAACTGTTGAAATATTATGATCATACCATCCTGGAAAAATAAACATGGTAGCTGACACATTGAGTAGAAGATCATATGCAGGTACGAGTGGAATATTGACAACGCAAAGGCCCATTTTGTGTGACTTGCAAAGGATGGAGATAGAGTTAAAGACTCCAGGGACCCATGTGATGATGGCGAATATACAAGTAGTCTGCAACTTTAATTTATAAAGTTAAAAATCGCTTTCGATTCTGATCTGGAGTCGTCATGCGTATGAGGAAGAAAGTGCAAGAAGGTGCTATATCTTAGAAGCAAGAATCGATGAAGAAGGAATACTTCAAGTCAACTCCGGACTTTGTGTTCTAATGACCCTAATTTAAAGTATAAAATCATGATGGAGGCGCACAACACACTTTTGCAATCCATCTCAGGAGTACCAAAATGTATCATGATATTAAATCATACATTTTGGTGGAGCAATATGAAGAGAGAGATAAGTACCGCTTATCTCAAGGTGTCTAACTTATCAACGAGTCAAGGCGGAGCATCAAGTACCAAAAGGTCCATTGCAACCACTTGAAATTCCAAAATGGAAGTGGGAGCACATTACCATGTATTTCATTACTGGTCTTCCCAAGGTTTCTCAAGGCATAGATGCAATTTGGGTCATTATTGATAGATTGACCAAGTCTGCTCATTTCTTACCAATACGAGAAACTTATACACTTGAACGTCTTGCTCGTATGTACATAAATGAGATTGTAAGACTGCATGGTATGCCAGTATCCATAGTTTCTGATCGAGACCCAAGATTCACTTCACTATTTTGGGTTAGTTTGCAAAAAGCTATGGGCACGAATTTATGATTTAGTTCGGCATATCATTCTCAGGCGGACGGACAATTAGAGAGGACTATTCAAACTCTTGAAGATTTACTAAGACTTTGTGTCCTTGACTTCAAGGGAAGTTGGGACAAGTTCTTACCATTGGTGGAGTTTTCCTACAAGAACAATTACCAAGCAAGTATTGGCATGGCTCCATTTGAGGCGTTGTATGGAAGAAAGTGTCGTTCTCCAGTATGCTGGGATGAGGTGGTTGAAGCAACGTTGTTGGGATTGGAGTTGGTACGTATGACTACAAAAAAGATTCAAACGATCTGATAACGTATAAAAACCTCACAAGATCGACAAAAGAGTTATAATGATCTTCATCGAAAGGACGTGGAGTTCGATATTGGAGATCATGTGTTGTTACGTGTTGCTCCATGGAAAGGAGTTATGAGATTTGGAAAGAGAGAAAAGCTCAATCCTCGATTCATCGGCCCATTTTTAATCCTCGATCGAGTAGGAACTGTGGCCTATAGACTCGATTTATCGCCATGTATGTCTCGTGTTCATAACATTTTGCACATATCCATGTTAAGTAAATATGTGGAGGACCCGAACCATATTATTGAGTTAGAACCGGATGAAATAACGGAAGATTTAACGTATGAAGAGGTTCCTGTTAAAATCTTGGATAAGAAGGAACATATTCTACGCTCCAAAGTTATACCTCAAGTCAAAGTTTTGTGGAGAAACCATGATGTTAAGGAAATGACTTGGGAGTTAGAATCTGAAATGAAATCAAGGTATCCTCATCTCTTCGTCATACCAGGTATGTACCCTAATTTCGAGGACAAAATTTCATAAGAAGGGGAGGTTGTAAGACCCCAACTTTTATGAATAAAGATTAATTTTCTCTAAATATCATTTTTGAATATTATGGCGTGGAGTTGATATAATGTTATAGTTGTGGGTAATATTTATAAATTTTGTAAAGTAAGCAAGTTGTTGTAAAATATTCGTTTGGTCGGGGAATATTCTTTTTGTTGGGGAATATTCGTACGACGACACAATCATTGGTGGACCACACAACGGAATTATTGTCGGAGTTAGAAAATGACAAAAATATTTTTATGAAAAATGGCGGAAGTGTTATCGTTAACACTGTTGGAATACCTGGTAGTTAAATACAGTAACAAGCGTTGTTGCACAGTAGCACATAGTATTGCACAGTATTTTTGAATTATTGATTCTTACGTAAGAAGGCACTACTCAATAATTGTTACAGTAATTACTGTTTAATATTTTATTTTATTGATTCAATAATTGCTACGTTGATATTTTTGATTCAATAATTGTCATTACACAGTATTTCAAATTATCAAATCAATAATTCATTTAAATATATTATTATAATATTATATTATAGTAGTATAATGTGATTATATGATAGTATGTTTTTTATAATTTGAATGGTAACATTATTATAGTAAATTCATGGTATAAAAGTAAAATGAGGTGGAAGAGAACAAATTGAATTTGAATTTTGATGATGTAAGCGATGATGTCATCAGAACGATGAGGTAAGCAATGATGTCATATGATCGATGATGTAAGCGATGATGTCATAAATTATGGCGAAAGACTATTTTACCCTTACTCTACCAAGCTTATAAATAGAAGCTCATTCCTTCATTATTTTTCACGAATTCACTAAAGCTATAGAGCAAGAAAGAATAGAGAGAATAAGAGAGAAAGAAGAAGAATATTCTGTTACTACAATATTGCGGTATCCAATTTCCTACTAAGGTAAGGGGTATTATTTCTTTTATATTCATGAAGAGAACTTCTGTCATTCCATTCTTTATTATTCTGTTGGAATAACCTGTATACGCGGACTACCCTATACTTGGTGAAATTCTTCTATTATTCCATTCTTTATCATTATGTTGGAATAACTTTGTCTGTCAAAATCTGCATACATGGTGAAATTCTTCCATTATTCCATTTTATTATTATGTTGGAACATCATATGCCGATTAACGCATGACACGGTTCCATTATTTATTATTCATTGGAATATCATATACATGCGTTCTGCGTGACCGCTTCCATTATTTATTATTCTATTGGAATATCTTATCTCATGCGTTCATGCATGACACGGATCCGTTATTTATTATTACATTGGAATAACTTTTGTCTGTAAATGGCTTCTATCGCATGCCCGGTGATTTCTTTTGTTATCTCATTCTTTATTATACTCAGTTGGTTAAAGTTTTGACTTCTATACTCCATGAAATTAGTGGAATATCCTTGATATTTGCGCTTCATCTAGTATCTTTTCATGGAAATATTCTTCTGAGCATTCTTGAGTTTTACTCTACAAAGAAGTATTATGTGGAAAATTTGGACGTTATTAGTTCCTAGATAAATTAATTCTTGAACTTGTTTTATTGAATTCGTATTTCATTGTCATCATCCTCATGTTTATATTATGTTGAAAGTCATCTGTGGCCTGTAGTGCATAGATGGACTTGGTATGATTAAGACCAAGGATTATTCGGTGTAATCATAACTGTAATGTTACAAATGATGTGGAAAAAGTTCTCATTGGCCTGTAGTGCATTGATGGACAGTTGTTGGCATGATCATGACCATTGATGAATACACGAATATCCTTGGCCCGTAGTGCATGGTTAATTTGTGGTTGTGATACTAATGAATATCCTTGGCCGTAGTGCAGGGAAGATGTGGATTATATATTAAGCTGAGTCTCAGTGATAAAAGTAATGAAAAACCTTTTAAATCATAAAAGATAGTAGATTTTATTCTCTAGTTGACTCTTTTAATGGATTGCTTGTTCCGCTGTAGTTAAACTTGATGTTTGTTATATTTTATCAGTTTAACACTGTTGAAGGCTAACGATAATTTATTCTGCATTAGCTTAGTCATAATATTTCTTACTGGGCTAGTTGAGCTCACCCTTTCTTTCACTGTACTCTTCAGGAAATGAGAACGTAGTCGGGACTAGTCGGGGAATGGAGTGACTACCCGTCCATGATATAGTATTAGTAGTCCTCACTATTACATTAAATAGTGTGAAAATAAATGTAATGAGGACTCTTTTGAGTGTGGATATTGTCTAGATGACAATATTCTTATTAAAACTCTCAGTTTATGTTTTGTCGTATTTTACACGACAGTTGTATTATTAAGTTGTATTTGAATTTTGTACCATATTTTTGGCGACTCAAGATGGGTGATGTATACCTATTTTGGGGGCGTCGCATAAATATTGAAAAAAAATTCAAAAATTCAAAGCAATCAGGTCTCAGACAAGCCTAAACTATGAAAGACCTGATTTCCCCCCTTTAATGGGAGTACGTAGGCAACCATCTATGGTGCGGTCAAACCAAACAAAAAACTCAAAAACCCACTCAAACAATTTAAAGCAAACACCTTTCAAATCTATAAAATACCCCACTCCAGGATACCAGTTTCCAACTATTCAGGCCAAGCCTAAACTACGAAAGACCTGATCTCCCCCCCCCCCCCAATCAATGGGAGTATGTATACAGCCATTTATGGTGCAGTCAAACCAAATAAAAGAAATCCAAAAACCCCTCAAACCAAGATCAAACCCAAATAAACACTCTTCAACAACTCATCAAGCCTGAACTACGTAAGACCTGATCTTCCTCATTCCCAATAATACGTAGGCAGCCATTTATGGTGTGGTCTAACCCTCAAAAGAAAAAACCAAACATTCTACCTCTCAACCCAAAATCTAACTCAAATATAAACCCAAAGACCAGTCTCAAGACACCAAATCAAACCTGAAAGTCTACACCTAAGAAAAACCCTCAAAGTCAGCGACCCATTTTGGAAAGACCCAACAATACTTCAATGTCATTCTATCAAATCTGGCACAAGTCCCAGAAAAGAAGAAACATCGATACATGAAGACAACCGGTCACAGGGATGAAATGACAATCATCATAAGATGCAACTCGTCATCAACTCATCCCTCCTGAACTCATACCCGACAACCTGTTCCTTGAGAAAAAAAGCCACAGATCAAGCCTTACAGATCAAACGAAGCTCAGTTGAAGCCAATGACTAAACAATGAAAGTTGACACCCTCAATCACAAGTCTTCATCAAATCAGAAGAAAATCATCAAAGCCAATTGCATCCACAAGATAGAAATAAGGATTGGGGCAAACCAAATGTCAAAGATCCACTACCTATTTACCATGTGGGTCATGAGGTAAAATACTCTTGCGACCTCAGCATCTTATCAGCCCATTTGTCAAAGTAATTAACTACCCCAGACAACAAGTAAGACTGGGCTAATTTCAGAAATAGCGACAACTCAATACTGGGGCATTCATTAACCATCCTAAAAAGGAAAATGCACCAGCCAGTACAATCAGCATGGTCCATCATCATTAGAGGGGCCTTCATATCATTTCACTGGCGATTTAATATGATCATTTAGTCTTTTCCAATCATACTTTTATCAAAATAAATAATCTACATGTGAGGTATGACTCTCTCATCTCTTTATGTACTTTCAGTCTCCATTTACATGCATTAGTGATAATATACATGTTAAGTAGTCAAATCTTGTGTTAGAATCTTTGAAAAAGGTTTTGAAAAATAAACTTTTGTTTAACTTGTTGTGAATTGGATTAATTCTAATAAGCATCCGTGGAGCAAGAATCGCGAGAAAGATTAGAGAATTAAGATTATTCAACCTTTTTGATTAGGCACGACATCCTAGTTCAAAGCGCTTTTTAGAATAGACTTGACCTCATATGCGTGTCTGCACTTTGCGATTGACCCGACTAGTGTTTTTACAACTGGTGCCCTAAAGCCGTCTGGTTTGGGAGTCACTGGCCTAACACTCGCTAAATGGGTAATTTAAGCCTAAGAAAATGAATCTTGCACAAGCTCAAGCGAAGAAGCAAATAGAGTGATCGCCTGACTCATCTCGAAGTGTGGCCTTTGTTACTAGAGATAGTAAACCCGAATGGGTGTCTTAACACTTAGTGCCCTAAAACTGTTAGGTTTAGGAGTCATTGGTCTAAAACTCGTTAAATGGTAACTCTGAATAGCCTAAGAAAATGAGAGAAGTTAAGCGAAAGAAAAAAAAATTAGAATCTTAACATTCATGGAAATGAAACCCCTGCTAAGAATTGCGTTACTCATAGTAAACGTGTCATATGAAATCAATTCTGCAAAGAATAGCATCTAGAGCGAAGATGAAGTATCTCTGATAAAGGGAGATAAGTCTTTTGAATCTAATCCTACCCATGAACAATAATCATTGATCTTAAAAATTTCCTTGCAATTTCATAACTCATTCAATTTCATGAACTTGAACTTTAAATGCCTCATTCACAAGATTATACTAATCCTGATGGCCTAAGCCGTCAAGCTTTTCCGCATTTTTTTATTCGTTTAATGTGCATGATATTGCTCACTCTCGAATTGGTCAACAAAGAGAGTCCCCTACAATAGCCTGCGAAAGGGCTGAGGCATTTGCCAATTCCAAGTAATGGAAAGAGTCTAAGCCGGGATCAAGAATCTCATCAAAGGAAAGGGGAGAAGTTCTGAAAGAAGTTATAGCGACATAAGGTTGCCACAACAAAAGAAGGGAAAAATTCCCAGGGGAACCCTTAACTCAAAAATGGACGCCCGATGAAAAAAGGTCTAACAAATGAAATCTACATCATTAAACATGTCAACATGCGCCAAGTCCACACAAGTCAAGGCCTCTACACCGAAATTCAAATATGGGCAATAAAAGAATGGGCCACACCCTCCAGGGACGTCAGCGGCACCCAGATCATCAGTTCAGTCGATTTACGAATAAAAAGCACAAGGAAATGGGGCACAAGCACCCAATAGCTAAAAAACTCCAAATCGCCTAAGAAAGAGTGAGGTATGTTTCTACATCTAGTCAAGTCAATTAAGCATGTGCATCAACCTAGGAGATATATACTCCTTAGATCATCACATCATGTATGGTCTGCACATGTGCAACCGCGTTATATCAATGCACATCTCCATTAAAAAGTTAAGCATTCATCCCTAGTAGAATCAAATATGCATACACATTAAATGCCCATATTTAAGAAAAAATTTCTCTATTGAAAACTACCGTTCAAGTAGGCATCGAGACAATTCACTGATCAACCGTGGTCAACTACCAGTGTATACATCGGGAAGCATCAAAACGTCATCCCCAACAGAGATGTAAAAAATATCTCAATTTATCTTCATCAAACAAGCATTAGCAACACCGACAAAAAACAAACCATTAGAGTGAACAATGGCATAAGCATCAACAATAACCAGTAATGGTAAAGTGATTTGCGATGTGTGAGGTGTGAGTTGTGAAGTGTGATTGGCCAAAGGCGAAGTGCAAAATGCGATTTGCGATTTGTGAAGTGCGATTTGTGAAAACATTTTAACATTCATTGCATTGCGATTTGAATCATTAAATATACCTTGTCATATTTCAAGTGTCTAGTAATATTTATCTTGTTCATTCCATCGCATTGCATAAACATGATAAAGTGGGGCATCTGTAGACACTCGAAATTTTATTTTTCTGTTACTAACTATGCAAGAGGGTAAAAACATTTTTTGCCCACGGAGACATCCCCGTGGTACATCAAATTAACCTTGGAGATCAACCCTAAGGAAGAGAAAAGTTGGCAGCAATCAAACCCTAGAGAAAATCTCGAAGGACAGGAAAAAGCCCCGACAACCTTGGAGACAATTGTCGGGAGGGCAAAAAGGTCATTTTGATAAGTCAACATCAAAAAACCCATTATAGCTGCAAATAGGGTCACAAAGAGCCATTGCAGCACTTCCGAGTGCAAACTACGCAAAACAACTCAACGGACTACCTGCGAAAACTCGAAGATGTCATTTCAGTCATGAACCCATCTTCTCGGATTAGAAAAAGGTCAAGCCCTATGTTATTGCGTAGCTTTCGGAGAAATATTTCCGAAATGGTATGGTACATCTCTATCGGATTCCTGAATTACAAGTTATAAGCATTTCAGCGGACTGCACGCTAATCGGGATTGCACATACTTCGAGACAATGGGGCCCACTAGGGAACTTCCACACATATACCCACAGAAGCCATAGGTCTACCTGCAGAAGCTCGGGTCTATATATATCAGCCCTCATCAGCTTGTAGAGGAAGAAAAGAGAGAGGGGAAGGGTCCGGGAGAGAGAAATCAGGCCATTTGATAGCGAAAGGCAACTTTTCTTCCGTTCAATCTTTGTAAACACTCATATACTTATATACTACAACATATCATGTTTTAACCAATGTAAAATGAGTTTTGAGATGTTTAAAGTCGTTCGATAGCCATTCTCGTGCTCAACTGTAAGATCCATTCAGATATGCTATTTTTTCTTGCTTTACTATATATATAAGTACATATATATATTTATACCAATCAGTTGTGCCTGGATCGTAGATCTGTAGCTTTTTCTTGATTTAAATATATATATATATATATAACGATTAGTTATACCTGGATCGTGGATATGTGGCTTTTTCTTGCTTTATTATATATATAAGTATATATATATATATATATATGTACGTATATATTTATTCTGTTTAATAGTGCCTGGATTCCAAATCTGTGGCATTTTATTGCTTATATATATATAGTTAATCTTTTTGATTAAATACCATTTCTAACTATTCATTTGATGTAAATATATAGTATTTAAGGCTTTATTGACTAGATCTGTACTGGATCTAGCTTGATCTAGCTTTTAACCGATTCAAAAGTTATGAAACTTGAACTTTGAAGCTAGAATGGCTAACATCTGTACAAATCTAGTGTTCTTTCTAGTTTTTGTAAGTATTTAGCAACCACGGTGCCCTAGATCTCAGATTCAGAGGATATTTGAAAGCTTTATTTCTGTGCATCTGAAGATTTGATTTATTAATCCTTTGTTTTGCGATTTTAGTGTAAATATATCTGTTTTATTTCAATATATTTACTATGCAGGCTATTTCTATGAGCCTAAGAGCCACATGATCTAAGATCCAGTTGGCGGATTTAGATCTGGTTCCCATGATGGACCCTTTTTTGTTGTATAGCTAGATTGCAAATTCTGTAATTATAAATATATGTCCTTAAAACGGTTATCCAGATTTAAGGTCCCCGTAATAGTAAAAATCATATATATATATATATATATATATATATTGTGACGCCCCCAAAACAGGTATACATCACCCATCTTGAGTCGCCAGATACATCGCACATAAATTCAAATACAACTTAATTATACAACAGTCGTGTAAAATACGACAAAACACAATCTAAGAGTTTTAATAAGAATATTGTCATCTAGACAATATCCACACTCAATGGAGTTCTCATTACATTTATTGTCACACTATTTAACAGAATAGTGAGGACTATTAATGTTATCATCTGGACCGTCACTCCGTTCCCCGACTAGTCCCGGCTACGTTCTTATTTCATGAAGAGAATAGTGAAAGAAAGGGTGAGCTCAACTAGCCCAGTAAGAAATATTATGACTAAGATAATGCAGAATAAATTATCATTAGTATTCAACAATGTTAAACTGATAAAATACAATAGACATCAAGTTTAATTGCAACGGAATAAGCAAACCATTAGAAGAGTCAAGTAGAGCATGATATCTACTATCTTCTATGATTTAAAATGTTTTCATCAATTTTTATCGCTGAGACTCAGCTTAATAAATAAACCACATCATCGAGTCAGCCCTGCACTACGGGCCAAGGATTTTAATTAAAACATCAATGATCATGACTATACCGAATAATCCCTGGTCATAATCATACCAAAAACTGTCCATCAATGCACTACAAGCTACTGAGGACTTTTACCACATTATTTATAATATTACAGGTCATGATTATACTGAATAATCCCTGGTCATAATCATACCAAGTCCATCTATGCACGTAAGCCAAAGATGACTTTCATCACAATATAAGCATGAGGATGATGACAACGACATAATAATTCAATAAAACAAGTTCAAGAATAAATTTTAAAGATTTATAAGTTAATTTATCTTGAAATCAATTACATCCAAATTGTCAACATGATACTTCTTTGTGGAGTAAAATTCAAGAATGCTCCGAAGAATATTTCCATGAAAAGATACTAGATGAAGCACAAATATCAAGGATATTCCACTAATTTCATGGAGTATAGAAGCCAAAACTTTAACCAAATGAGTATCATAGAATATATGAAATTGCAAATGGATTTTCGCCTACCATGCGGTAATCCACGTAGACAGATCATTTCCACAATTTAATAAGGAATGAATACGAAAGATCATTCACCATGCATGTGATAATCCACATAGACGAAGTTATTCCAACGAATAATAAAGAATGGAACCGGTCATGCGTAATCCGCATGCATGTGATATTCCAACAAAATAATAAAGAATGGAATAACAGAAGAATTCATCATGCATGCGATAGACCGCACAGATAGGTTATTCCAACAGAATAATAAAGAATGGAACCAGGTCTAGCATAATCCGGACAGACAGGATATTCTAACAAAATAATAAAGAATGGAATAACAAAGAATTCACCATGCATGCGGTACTTCGCATAGACAGGTTATTCCAACAGAATAATAAAGAATGGAACCAGGTCTAGAGTAATCCGCACAGACAGGATATTCCAATAGAATAATAAAGAATGGAATAACAAAAGAATTTCACAATGTATGCGGTACTTTCCATAGACAGGTTATTCCAACAGAATAATAAAGAATGGAACCCGAAGTCTAGCCTTGATCCGCATGCATGTGATATTCTAACAAAATAATAAAGAATGGAATAACAAAGAATTCACCATGCATGCGGTACTTGGCATAGAGCAGTTATTTCCAACATAATAATAAAGAATGGAATAACAAAAGAATTTACGCCATGTATGCGGTATTGGCATGAGAGGTTATTCCAACATAATAATAAAGAATGGAATAATGTAAGAATTTCACCGTGTATGCGGTACTTAGCGTAGACAAAGTTATTCCAACATAATAATAAAGAATAGAATAACAAAGCTCTCTTCATGAATACGAAAGAAATAATACCCTTACCTTAGAAAAGAAATCGGATCTTTGGAGTAGAGAGGTAGCACTTCTTCTCTTCTTCTTTCTCTCTATAATTTCTCTCTATAATAATTGCTCTATAGCTTTAGTGAATTGGTGAGAAATGAAGGAAGAATGAGCTTCTATTTATAGGTAAATATAGTTTCGATAATTGCACGTTTTGGGGCTCGAAATATTACAGTACAATACCTCCAACTTTTCTTTCATTTTTAATTTAGTCCTGCAAGTATTATCAAACTTGCACCACCTCCCCTAATAGTAAATAATGTGAATCAATAGTTCAATCATGTGAATCAATAGTTATAATCATGTGAAAATACGAATTACAGTATAGTACCTCCATCTATACCGCCATTTTTAACTTCGTTATGCAAGTATTATCAATCTTGCACCAACTCCCCTAATAGTACATGAATGTGATTCAATGGTACACAAATGTGAACAAATAGTTATATAAGCATGTGAATTAGTAGCAATTAATTGCTCATTTATCCAATTAATTACCCGATTTAATTATCATCGGAATAGATGTCGATTTTCACTAACACTAATAATCCCAAAACAATGGAACTATCAAATTCATCTTTAATCAACACGAACTTATTCATCATTAATATTATAACTCACAATATTTAACAACCAGGTCGTTCCCAAGAAAGAGGGGGCTTTCCAATAAGGATTTCTCCTTATTGTAAATATTGTAATTTAATAATATGAATAACTTTGTCGTCTCAATTATTGATTTAATAATATAACATAGTATGCAGATGATACTGTGATAATAATTGAATCAATAATATGATGCAGCAATTACTGTAGCAATAATTGAGTATAACTGAGTGACTTCTCACGTAAGCATCAATAATCAATACCGTGTGCTACTATGCCACCATGCGTATTACTATACTTTTACTACCGGGTAGTTCAACAGTTTTAACGGTAACACTTCCGCCGTTATTTTTATAAAAAGATAATTCTGTCGTTTTATGATAATACTACCGTTGTGGGGTCCACTAATGATTGTGCCGTCGTACGAATATTCCCCGACCAATCAAATATTATATAACCACTTGCTTACTTTGCAAAATTTGTAAATATTACCAACAACTATAAAATTATATCAAATCCACAGCATAATATTCAAAAATATATTTCGAGAAAATTATTCTTTATTCATAAAAGTTGGGTTCTTACAACCTCCCATTCATATGAAATTTCGTCCTCAAAATTAGGGTACGTACCTGATATATAGGCCACAGTTCCTACTCCTTAGAGGATTATAAATGGGCCAATGAATCGAGGATTGAGCTTTTCTCTCTTTCCAAATCTCGTAACTCCTTTCCATAGAGCAACACGTAACAACACATGATCTCCAATATTAAATTCCACGTCTTTTCGATGAAGATCAGCATAACTCTTTTGTCGATCTTGTGAGGTTTTTATACGTTGTTGGATCATTTGAATCTTTTCCGTAGTCATACGTACCAAATCCAGTCCCAACAACGTTGCTTCACCCACCTCATCTCAGCATACTGGAGAACGACACCTTCTTCCATACAACGCCTCAAATGGAGCCATGCCAATACTTGCTTGATAACTATTGTTGTAGGAAAACTCCACCGATGGTAAGAACTTGTCCTAACTTCCCTTGAAGTCAAGGACACAGAGTCTTAATAAATCTTCAAGAGTTTGAATAGTCCTTTCCGACTGTCCATCCGTTTGAGGATGATATGCCGAACTAAATCGTAAATCCGTGCCCATAGCTTTTTGCAAACTAACCCAAAATCTTAAAGTGAATCTTGGGTCTCGATCAGAAACTATGGATACTAGCGTACCATGCAATCTTACGATCTCGTTTATGTACATACTAGCAAGACGTTCAAGTGTAAAAGTTTCTCGTATCGGTAAGAAATGAGCAGACTTGGTCAATCTATCAATAATGACCCAAATCGCATCTATGCCTTGAGAAACCTTGGGAAGACCAGTAACGAAATCCATGGTAATGTGCTCCCACTTCAATTCTGGAATTTCAAGTGGTTGCAATGGACCTTTTGGCACTTGATACTCGGCTTTGCCTCATGGCCAGTTAGACACCTTGAGATAAACCCCGCTATCTCTCTCTTCATATTGCTCCACCAAAATGTATGTCGAAGATCACGATACATTTTGGTACTCCCAGGATAGATTGCAAACGATGTGTTGTGCGCCTCCATCATGAGTTTATACTTTAAATTAGGGTCGTTAGGAACACAAAGTCTGGAGTTGACTCAAAGTATTCCTTCTTCATCGATTCTTGCTTCCAGCATAGCACCTTCTTGCACTTTCTTCCTCATACGTATCAGCTCTAGGTCTGTAGCTTGAGCAGCTTTAACTTTATGGATTAAAGTCGGTTCCACTCGTATATTCACCATCATCACATGGGTCCCTGAAGTCTTTAACTCTATTTCCATCCTTTCCAAGTCATACACACTGGGCCTTTACGTTGACAATAATGTACTCGTGCCTGTATATGATCTTCTACTCAATGCGTCAGCTACTACGTTCATTTTTCCAAGATGGTATTGGATGGTATGATCATAATCTTTCAACAACTCAAGCCATCGTCGTTGCCACATGTTGAGTTCCTTTTGAGTGAAGAAATATTTGAGGCTTTTATGATCCGTATAGATCTCCACCTTCTCTCCATACAGGTAATGCCTCCAAATCTTAAGCGCAAAAACGACTGCTGCCAACTCTAGATCATGAGTAGGATAATTCCTCTCATATTCTTTGAGTTGTCACGAGTCATAGGCTATGACTTTCCCATGTTGCATGAGAACACATCCTAACCCTTTGCCTAAAGCATCACTGTAGATGACAAATCCCTTCGAGCCAGATGGTATTGTCAGAACAGGTGCTGAAATGAGTCTTCTCTTGAGTTCTTAAAAACTCTTCTCACATTCCTCGCTCCAGCCGAACTTTGTATCTTTTCGAGTCAGCTGAGTTAATGGAGTAGAGATTCGAGAAAATCCTTCCACGAATCTCCGATAATAACCAGCTAAGCCGAGAAAGCTACGTACTTCGGTCACTGATTTTGGTTGCTCCCAGCTTTGAATTGCTTCAATCTTTGTTGGGTCAACAGATATTCCATGATTTGATATCACGTGCCCAAGGAATGCAACTTCCTCAAGCCAGAACTCGCATTTCTTTAACTTGGCATAAAGCTTGTTTTCGCAAAACTTTTGAAGTATCAGCCTCAAGGGTTGCTCATGGTCTTCACGACTTTTGGAGTATATGAGGATATCATCAATAAAGACGACCACAAAGTGATCCAAATATTCCTTGAATACTTGGTTCATCGTGTCCATGAAGGCAGCAGGAGCATTAGTCAATCCAAAAGACATGACTAGGAATTCATAATGCCCGTTCCGAGTTCTGAAAGCAGTCTTTGGAATGTCATCAGTTTTAATCTTCAACTGATGATATCCGGAACGAAGATCAATCTTTGAAAAGAATTTGGCTCCTTGCAACTGGTCAAACAGGTCATCAATGCGAGGCAACAGGTACCTATTTTTGATGGTGACATAATTCAACTCCCGATAATCAATACAAAGTCGTATACTTCCATCTTTCTTCTTTACGAATAGAACAGGAGTGTAAGACCCCGATTTTTTTTTTTTATAAATAAAATGGAATTTCCTTTATTTATTATTTTGAAATAGTAAGTGTTGATTTGATTAATGTGGTTAGTTATGGGTGAAATATGCAAAGTTTACAAAATAAGCAAGTGGTTATAAAATATTCATTGTTGTCGGGGAATATTCGTTTGGTCGTGGAATATTAAATCTTTGTCGGGGAATATTAAATGACGGCAAAGCGAAACCATGTGTGGGCCCCATAATAGAAAGAGATTGGAGGAAGAAAACGACAAATATAAGTTGTTTAACTGCGTAAGTTGTTATTCTGAATTAACCTTTGTTGAGTTACACGTGGTTAAAATACGATGTAATATGCGGGTTGCACAATGGCATACGCGGTATTGCATGCATATTGTTGAATTATCGATCCTTACGTAAGAAGGCACTACTCAATAATTGTTACGATGAGTTCTTTGCTCAATATTATATTGATTCAATAATTGCTTTGCGTTGATATTTGGTATCACTTTGTTGTTTGAATAATTGTCATTACACAAGATTTTCCATTATCAAATCAATAATTCATATTATTTGAATAATATTATCGAGATAACATTATTGGCAATGTCTAGAAAGTTACATAAAGGAGACGTTTGGTCACCTAATTGCATGCCAATGAGGAGAAATCCTTATTGGAAAGCCCCTCTTTCTGAGGAAGCTGCACAGTTGTTAGTAATGTGATTCTATAATATTATTTGTGAATAATTAATTATTGATTTATATGATATTGATTTTATGTGGATATAGATGGAGAAAATTTTAATGTGACAATTGTTGAAAATTAATATTTTATCTTTTTCCGATAAAATAATTCATTTAAATATATTATTTTAATAATATATTAACGGTGATATTTTTATAATGAATGTGGGATATATGAGTATATGAGGAGGTAGAGTATTTTGTGGCATTAAATGTTTAACATATGATTTGTGTGTTTGGTGGACACAATTCTTGATAAAAATTGATTATAGGCGTAAAATCGCTCATTTATGGATTTCGGATAATTTCTGTTTGGAATTTGGAAAAACTTCCTTCTGTAAAGTTGTAGAGAATTGAATTTCCTATAAAAAGTCATGAGATTCAATTTTCTGACAAAAGATCTATTTATCATGAATTATTGAAGTTAGGAGTTCAAATAATTGATTTTGGAAGTTTTAATTATTTTATATAAGAAAAACGTTTTTGTGGTTGTTGGCACATGGGTGGCTGATGTTTTTGACCAAAGAAGGCATACTAGAGTTTTCAAAACATGTGGGTAGGAATTTTGAATAAATAATAATATATTTTTATTAATTTAGTCTCCTTTTAGCTTCTAACATTTTCCTATAAATAGAGGCTAAGTTAGAATTGAAAATCACACGAAAACTAAGTTTTCTCTTTCTCTCTCTATATTATCGAGCATATTCTTGTGAGTATACTTTGAGTATTGCTATATATCTGGTGCGAGTTTACATCGACACTATCTGAAAATACAATCGTAAGTACGGTTATTTTGAGGTAAGGGATGTTATTTCTTTCGCAAATGATATTATTTTCTTCAATATCATTATGCCAAAATATTGGTTGAACTTTTTATCAAATTTGGAACTTTTTCATGTTGGGGTTACTATTCATGAGTTACTATTCACGAGTTACTATTCATGAGTTACTATTCACGAGTTACTATTCACGAGTACTATTCACGAAGCGTGAAGATGTTTTTTGTGAAATTTCTATCTTTTTGTGTCGGGGTTACTATTCACGTATACGACATTATTCATGAATACGACACTATTCACCGAAAAATGAAAATTTTTCTTTTTGTCCAAGATGTCTATTTTGGCTACTATCTTTGATTGTATCCATGTTTTGATCGTATTTTTTGAGTTCTGCTTCAAAATCGTTTATTATGAAGTATTATCGATCTTGGATAAACCGCTGTTATGCGAATCCCTAATATTTGTCCTTCTATCTCACCGGATTCGTTCTTAAAAATATTTTTCATCATCCTCGATCCTTAATGGTGATACTTGATTAATATCTTTGGCACCAGTAGTGCAAAGATGAACGATTAATCGATGAATATCTTTGGCACCCAGAGTGCAAAGATGAGCAGTGTTGAGATGAACATGACCAATTGGGTGATTTAAATGAATATCTTTGGCTGTGGTGCAAAGATGAATATTGATTGTTATTCTGAGGATAAAATATTGATGATGGACTTTTAAACCTTAGAAGATGGTAGAATTCTTTCTCTACGTGACTCTTCTAATGGATTCTTCTGCTTTCCATTGCATTTGTTGATCTAAAACTTGTTGTCTATTGTATTCTATTAGATTTTTCCCTGTTGAAGACTAACGATAATTTGTTGTATATTATCTTAGTCATAATATTCTTTACTGGGCTAGTTGAGCTCACCTTTTTCCTTGTTGTTCCATTTTCTTCTCAGGAGGTGAGAACATAGCAGGATCGAGTCGGGGTATGGAATGAAGGTTCTAGAGAGAGTTGTTTAGTAGTCCTCACCATTTTTGTAAAATAATGTATCAATAATTATGATGGGGATTTATTTGCGTGTGGATATTGTCTAGACGGAAATATCTGTATTTAAACTCACAGTATGTATCGTCGTATTTCACACGACATTTGTATTATTGAAGTTGTAGTTATTTCTGTACCATGTATTTGGCGACTCAGAATGGGTTGGGTGGAATGGACCTGTTTTGGGGGCGTCACAAGGAGCACCCCAAGGAGACGTACTAGGACAAATGAAATCGATGTCTAACAATTCCTATAGTTGGATTTTTAACTCCTGAAGTTCAATAGGAGCCATTCGATATGGGGCTTTGGAAATGAGTTTTGTACCAGATTCAAGGTTGATACAAAATTCAATTTCATGCTCTGGGGGTAGGCCAGGAAGTTTTTCAGGGAATACGTCAGGAAATTTATTAACAATAGAAATATCATTCAAATCTGACGTATCTTTATTTAAATCCGTGACATGGGCTAAGAAAGCTTGACATCTGTTTTTCAATAAACGAATATCTTTATGACTTGATATGACAGTAACTGATTTTAGTGGTTTGGTTGCTTGAATTCGCATAATAGGTTGGTTAGGAATATGAAAACTAACAACCTTACAAAAATAATTGATTTTAGCATGATGAGTAGTTAACCAATCAACCCCTAAAATCACATCAAATGCAAGTATTGAAATAAGATCGAAAGGTAACGTGCGGTTACCGATTTGAATCAAACAAGACTTATAAACCGTGGATGTAATGAAGGTTTCTCCCAACGGAGTTTCAACAGATAAGTCAAAGTCTAATTTCTCCTGAGTCAAATTTATCGTTGGTATGCAAGTAGGAGAAATAAAGGAATGGGTAGAACCAGGTTCAAAATAAAGTATAAACTTCGCTAGAGTTTATGATTAGCTTACCCGTGATCACCTCGTTCAGATTCCTCGCTTTTTGGGAGGTTACGACAAACGCTCTCCCTTGAACTACCGGTTTTGTCTTGTCTGAGACACCCTTTGATGCCTCCATCCCAGCTGGACTTGACTCAGGTGCACGACAAAATCAGGCTAGGTGACCTTCTTTTCCATAATTATAATACATTTTGGACTGCATCGTGCAGTTTGGACTTATGTGTCATTCCCCTCCACATTTGTAACATACGACTGGTGGTCGTTCTCCTTCCTTAACCACAGGTGCTGGTGCTGACGTCTTTCCATCCTTGTTAAATCTCCTCTTCTTGAAATGTCCACTCTTATTGTCATGGCCATGATTACCATCGAAGTGATTATCATTTCTGGCATGTTGATTCCCTCCACGTTTGTTGTCACCGCTTCGATGACTGCTACCACTGGTATTATCGACTTGCCGGTTGTTCTCTCTTGGATGGGTTGACTCATTATCGCGCTCCAATAACTGAGCCCTATTCACAACATCTGAATACAAACACAGTTTATGAGAGATAAGGTATTGATGTATCTCAGGTTTCAAACCTCTTAGAAACATCCGTGTCATTCTCTCCTCATTATCAACCAAGTGGGATGTAAACCGAGACAACTCGGCAAAATTAGCTTCGTACTGCCCCACGGTCATATTGTTTTGCTCAAGCTTGATGAACTCTACCTCCTTCATGTGATGAATACTTTCAGGAAAGTACTTGTCGTTGAACAGTTCTTGGAACTTCTCCCAAGACATCTTCAGTGCGGCAGGTTGAATACGCTTTATAGATTCCCACCAGTAATCTGCCTCTGCTCGCAATATGAAGGTGGCAAAGGGAACCTTTTGCTCCTCGAAGCATCCCAAGACATCCGCCTTAAGTGGTTTTGGCTTTCCAAAAAACTCTGGTGGTCCCAGCTCCTTGAACTGCTTAGCGGTGACCGTCCGAGAGTTGTCAGTGTTTCCACCTGCATTTTGGACAGGAGCCGCCCTCGTCTGATGTTGCATGAATTGCATAAAACCTCTGAACGTCCCATCGTTCATCATTTGATCGTTGTTATTTTCCTGAGGATTATTGTCTTCCTGTTTCACATTATCCTGGATATTAATCTGTGGTGACTCCACGGTCTCATGTGCTTCATTGATTATCTCAATATTTTCGGATGCCATTTTCAAATACTGCCACAAAACAAGGGTTAATTAACTTATCACATATTATCCCTATATTCTGACCGACCAATTAAATACCAAATAAACTTAGGTAGGTCATATTAGCGAAGGAATTCCCCGTCTCTCCCCTCTTAGTTCTTGTCTCACATCTCAGCTAGGGATCATATCCCTAAGCTTTGATACCAACAGTGACGCCCCCAAAACAGGTATACATCACCCATCTTGAGTCGCCAGATACATGGTACATAAATTCAAATACAACTTAATTATACAACAGTCGTGTAAAATACGACAAAACATAATCTAAGAGTTTTAATAAGAATATTGTCATCTAGATAATATCCACACTCAATGGAGTCATCATTACATTTATTGTCACACTATTTAACGTAATAGTGAGGACTACTAATGTTATCATCTGGACCGTCCACTCCGCTCCCCACTAGTATCGACTCGTTCTCATTTCTTCAAGAGAATAATGAAAGAAAGGGTGAGCTCAACTAGCCCAAAGAAGAAATATTATGACTAAGATAATGCGAATAAATTATCATTAGTCTTCAACAATGTTAAACCGATAAAATACAATAGACATCAAGTTTAATCTGCAGTGAGAATAAGCAATCCATTAGAAGAGTCAAGTAGAGCATGATATCTACTATCTTCTATGATTTAAAATGTTTTCTTAAATTTTTATCATTTGAGACTCGACAAATAAATAAACCACATCATCGAGTCATCCCTGCACTACGGGCCAAGGATATTCATTAAATCATCAATGGTCATGACTATACCGAATAATCCCTGGTCATAATCATACCAAGTCCATCTATGCACCTAAGCCAAAGATGACTTTCATCACAATATAAGCATGAGGATGATGATAACGACATAATAATTCAATAAAACAAGTTCAAGAATAAATTTTAAAGATTTATAAGTTAATTTATCTTGAAATCAATTACGTCCAAATTGTCAACATGATACTTCTTTGTGGAGTAAAATTCAAGAATGCTCCGAAAAATATTTCCATGAAAAGATACTGGATGAAGCGCAAATATCAAGGATATTCCACTAATTTCATGGAGTATAGAAGCCAACACTTTAACCAAATGAGTATCATAGAATATATGAAACTGCAAATGGATTTTTGCCCACCATGCGGTAATCCAGGTAGACAGATCATTTCCACAATTTAATAAGGAATGAATACGAAGGATCATTCACCATGCATGCGAAATCCACATAGACAAGTTATTCCAATGAAATAATAAAGAATGGAACCAGTCATGCGTAATCCATTGCAGACGGGATATTCCAACGAATAATATAGAATGGAATAACATAAGAATTCACCATGCATGCGATAGATCCATTGCAGACGAGTTATTCCAATGAATAATAAAGAATTGAACCCGGTCTAGCGTAATCGCATTGCATCGATATTCCAATGAGAATAATAAAGAATGGAATAACAAACAATTCACCATGCATGCGGTACTTCGCATAGACAGGTTATTCCAACAGAATAATAAAGAATGGAATAACAGAAGAATTTCACCATGTATGCGGTACTTCGCATAGACAGGTTATTCCAATAGAATAATAAAGAATGGAACCAGGTCTAGCGTAATCCGCACAGACAGGTTATTCCAACATAATAATAAAGAATGGAATAACAGAAGAATTTCACCATGTATGCGGTACTTCGCATAGACAGGTTATTCCAATATAATAATAAAGAATGGAATAACAGAAGAATTTTACCATGTATACGGTACTTCGCATAGACAGGTTATTCCAACATAATAATAAAGAATGGAATAACAGAAGCTCTCTTCATGAATATGAAAGAAATAATACCCCTTACCTTAGTAAGAAACTGGATACTGGAGTAGAGAGGTAGCAGACTTCTCTTCTCCTTTCTCTCTATAATTTCTCTCTATAATAATTGCTCTGTAGCTTTAGTGAATTGGTGAGAAATGAAGGAAGAATGAGCTTCTATTTATAGGTAAATATAGTTTCGATAATTGCACGTTTTGGGGCACGAAATATTACAGTACAATACCTCCAACTTTTCTTTCATTTTTAATTTAGTCCTGCAAGTATTATCAAACTTGCACCACCTCCCCTAATAGTAAATAATGTGAATCAATAGTTCAATCATGTGAATCAATAGTTATAATCATGTGAAATTACGAATTAAAGTATAGTACCTCCATCTATACCTCCATTTTTAACTTAGTCATGCAAGTATTATCAATCTTGCACCAACTCCCCTAATAGCACATGAATGTGATTCAATAGTACACACATGTGAACAAATAATTATATAAGCATGTGAATTAGTAGGAATTAATTGCTCATTTATCCGATTAATTATCCAATTTATCAATATAACCCCCAGACATCAATTATCATCGGAATAAATGTCGATTTCCACTAGCACTAATAATCCCAACACAATGGAACTATCAAATTCATCTTTAATCAACACGAACTTATTCATCATTAATATTATAACTCACAATATTTAACAACTAAGTCATTCCTGGGAAAGAGGGGGCTTTCCGATAAGGATTTTTCCTTATTGGCGCGCAATTAGATGACCAAACCTCTCCTTGACAGAACCTCTAGACATTGTAAATATTATAATTTAATAATATGAATAACTTTGTCGTCTAAATTATTGATTTAATAATATAACATATTATGCAGAAGATACTGTGACAATAATTGAATCAATAATATGAGAGATATGATGCAGTAATTACTGTAGCAATAATTGAGTATAACTAAGTGACTTATCACGTAAGCATCAATAATCAATATCGTGTGCTACTATGCCACCACGTGTGTTACTGTACTTTTACTACCGGGTAGTTCAACAGTTTTAACGGTAACACTTAGAAGCGTTATTTTTATAAAAGATAATTACGTGCGTTTTACGACAATACTTCCGTTAGGGGTCCACCAATGATTGTGCTTGCGTCATCTGAATATTCCTGTTAAAATGAATATTCCCCACCAATCGAATATTATATAACCACTTGCTTACTTTGCAAAATTTATAAATATTACCCACAACTATAACATTATATCAAATCAACACCATAATATTCAAAAATATATTTCGAGAAAATTATTCTATATTCATAAAAGTTGGGGTCTTACATATATATATATATATATATATATTATTCTGTCGAAGATGCTTCACATATCGAGAATAAAATTAAAATAACCTGAATACGGAATAAAATGAAAGTATCAAAGACCTCAATTACTATGTGAGCATAAGGGTTTGAAAAACCTATTTTTAAAACATCATTTTATATACCTTGTATTAAAATTGAACTTTTTAATAAGTCAAACCCTTTGTATATAGGTGCAAAAGAGGCATATCACTACTTCTAAATAAAGCACTTAGGCCCAATTAACTGCAATGCACACACACACATACACACAAATTAGGGAACAAAAAACGCGATAACCGTGTTTCACGAAAGTCGGGGGGTGCCTAACACCTTCCCTCCGCTTTATCAAGCCCCCGAACTCCATGAATCTCGAGTTCCAGACCAATTAAACAAAGTCCAATAATTGGGCCATATTGCAAAATCTTTCAAAACTCGGTTGAGTTGGTACAACCATTTTAACTCCTGCTAACTAGCGGCTCTGTCTAATACGGACCAATTAAAATCAATCTTTTCAAATCGTCAACATTGTATATCGGTATTTTCCTGAAAATATCACCCTTCACATCAAACAAATCACAAATATAGAAAACATAAAGGGTAGAAAATCAAACTCCAGGAATTAAAAATCTTCCCATAATAAATAACAATGAAGAATAACAACAATAATAATAATAATAATAATAATAATTTTTTAAATAATAATAACAATAATATTAATAATTTTAAATAATAATAATAATTTCAAAATAATAATAATAATTTTAAATAATAATAATTACAAAGTAATAATAATAATAATAATTATTATTATTATTATTATTATTATTATTTGAAAATTATTATTATTATTATTATTTTGAAATTATTATTATTATTATTATTATTATTATTATTATTATTTTGAAATTATTATTATTATTATTTTTATTATTTTGAAATTATTATTATTATTATTATTATTATTTTATTTTAAAATTATTATTATTATTATTTAAAATTATTATTAATATTATTATTTAAAATTTTTATTATTATTATTTTGAATCAACTAAATCTATGTAAGGACAATTAGCATGATTATTCATATAAAAATATTTTTATAATTTATATAATTATTTTAAAAGTTTTTAATTTTAAAAATTATTATTATTATTTTGAAAATATTATTATTTAAAAATTATTATTATTATTACAATTATTATTTTGAAATTATTATTATTATTTTTATTATTGCTTAAAATTATTATTATTATTATTATTATTATTTTGAAATTATTATTATTATTATTTAAATTCATTACTCCACTTTGTTTAAAGATAATGGAGAAGTGATAAGGCAACACTCCGCTCCACGTCGGCAAAAAAAAGGGCCAATATGTACTGTCAATATTTCGTCTGTTTTTTTTGACGGAAATCATAAGTAATGATCATTTGGTAATTATTTTAGAGTATAGGTACGCGATTGTAACAAAAAAAATTCGACACGATGAAAATCGGGTCCTAGTATAGTGACCAAAAAGTCTATTATCCTTATGTTAGGTGTTTATGTCATAGATAAGGGTGCAAATGAATCGAGTCGAACCGAATAGAGTATTAAGTTATTCAAATTTGATTCACAAAATTTATCGAGTATAAAATAAAGTTTGATTGAGACTCATTTAACTACCAAGTCAAGCACGATCTCGAATCGAGTCCAAACAGTTTAAAATTTTCGAACGAATATGATCCAAGTATCAATAGTAAAATACAATTTGAGGAGGTTCAAGTAATTTATTAAAATTTGCTCATATTTGAATCATTTATATTTCAAGTCGAGTTTGAATCGAATTTTTAGTCGAACGAGTATGAATCGAACCCGAACTCTTTGTTCATTTTACAACTTTAGTTATAGAGCACATATAGTCTTGCACATGTTAAAAGGCTAAGTACCTGATAACACAACACCAATATTGGTAGGTATTACTCATTCATTTTATAAAAAGAGTTATAAAGATATTTTATATTTATTCATAGTATTAAAAATGACAAAATATTGAATACAATTTTAGTACATGTTACCACTATTAAATCAAAGATTATTATATCTTTAAAAATATAAGACAAAAATATAACGCCTCCAAAATCGAGATCAACTTAATCCATAACTAGGACTAGCTTCATCCCGACTTTGTGCATTGGATACTATCTTGATTCAGCTTTACTTCATTCTTAAATGAAATAAGAGTTTAAAATGAGGATAATTAAAAAAAAATCTATATTTCTTTCTTTCTTTTGTTTCCCCAAAATCGCAACCTTTACGATTATGTACCTTGAAATCATTTTTATTTAATGATTCTTTTTATCAGAGTTATGTATAAAAACTCAAGTCTCCATACTGAACACTTTTTTGCTCATATATTCCTTTATATACAAAACAATCATCACCATACATTATTGTTTCATAATAAATATTTCTTATTCATTGAACATTTCAAACTGTAAATAATTATCAGTTACACATATCAAGAATCATTATCATGATCCAATACAGTTTCCAAATAAAGAAAAAAATATTCTCTTACATGTTTTCTTATCCTCATTGTCTAGATAGCAGGTAATATTGCATTGTATCTTTAACCTGCAAAATATTTATTTTTGCAAGATTGAGCTCGACAGCTCAACAAATCCAACAGTTTTCATGCTTCACATTGCATATAATTTCATGCTCAGTTCATATCTCAGGACTAATATAGTTCTAAGAAACATGATTCACATGTATATCACATATAAGTAAAGACTAAATTTCAAAACTCAATCAATTTTAGTCAATAGTTGACTTTTATAGTACAACGAGCATACTCAAATCAAATGTCTGATGCATAACCTTGCTCATTAGTTAACATAATTCATACATTTTTGTTCTTCATATAACCTATATATATATATATATATATATATATAAATCAAGTTATAACACATTTAATAATCTCATTTGAAATTTAATATATTTTCTAGATTAGCTTACTAATCTTTATTTTATCCTATGCCCGATGTATTATACCTTCGCCATTAGGGGTGAGCATGGTGCGGTTTGAAGTCCAAATTGCACCCGAAACCTCTTAGGTGCGGTTTGAAAAATTCAAAACCGCAGACGAAACCGTTTGTGATTGGTGCGGTGCAATTTTAAAATGTGCGATGCAGTTTTAATTGGTGCGATTTCGGTTCCAAAATCAATTGAAACAACAAAAAAGTAGCCTTCAATAAAATTTAACATAGAACTTACATCGAGCAATTAACTTAGTGACAGACTCGACAATGAGAATTATATCAAGCATAGAACCAAAGTTTCTTCTGCCAAACATGTCAAATTCACCATCAAATCATAGAACAGTGAGACATGTAAAATAGTTTTAGTTTATAATAAAGGAATGATGCTTTAAAACTAAAACATACGATATATAAAACAACGAAGACCATATATTCGATAACAAGCAAGAAGGTTTATCTAGTTCCCCAAAAATTAACAATATATACTGAAGATAGAATGAAATTCTATCTTATATATTGCAGGGAGGACTTATAGAATATAATCCTAATTATACCTAATTTGAAAAAATCTATTAGACTATTACTATAAAAGTATTGACCTTAACCAATGCATCAAGTGCTCGAACTAACGAATTTGGCCCCTCAGCTATAAGCCCCTCCAATAACGCATCAAACAAATTTAAAATTTCAAAACCCAATTTGTGACGCCCCCAAAACAGGTATACATCACCCATCTTGAGTCGCCAAATACATGGTACTAAATTCAAATACAAACTTAATTTTACAACATGAGCTGAGAGTTTTTACACGAATATTGTCTTCTAGACAATATTCAAACTCAAATAGAGTCCTCATTATATTTATTGTCACACTATTTTATAGAATAGTGAGGACTACTATAACACCATCTCGGACCATCAATCCATTCCCCAACTCGTCCCAGCTATATTCTCATTTCCTAAAAAGAATAATGAAAGAAAGGGTGAGCTCAACTAGCCCAGTAAGAAATATTATGACTAAAATAATGCAGAATAAATTATCCTTAGCCTTCAACAGTATAACAACTGATAGAATACAATAGACAACAAGTTTTAGATCAACAACTGCAGCAGAAATAAGCAATCCATTAGAAGAGTCAAGTAGAGCATAAAATCTATTATCTTCTATGATTTAAAAAGTTTTTCATCAACTTTATCGTTGAGACTCAGCTTAATAAATAAAATCAAATCATCCTTGCACCACGGCCAAGGATATTCATGTAATCATAAATGGTCATGATTATACCGAATAATCCCTGGTCATAATCATACCAACCACTGTCCATCAATGAACTACAGGCCAATGAGGATTTTTACCACATCATTCGTCACATTACGGTCATGATTATACCGAATAATCCCTGTTATAATCATACCAAGTCCATCTATGCCACGTAAGCCAAAGATGACTTTCATCACAATATAAGCATGAGGATGATGACAATGACATAATAATTCAATAAAACATGTTCAAGGATAAATTTTAAAGATTTATAATTTAATTTATCCAGGAATCAATAATGTCCAAATTGTCAACATGATACTGCTTTGTAGAGTAAAATTCAAGAATAATATTCATGTACCAAAAATAATTTGGACAGAAAAGAAATATATTTTTTGGGTGAATAGTACCCCGTTAATAGTACTTCGGGAATAGTACCCCGTGAATAGTACCCCAACATGAAAAGTACCCCAAATACCCGAGTGAATAATATTTGGATGAATAGTAATTTGGGTGAATAGTAACTCATGATTAGTACTCCGACACGAAAAGTGCCCTGAATACCCGAGTGAATAATACTAGAGTGAATAGTAATTGGGTGAATAGTAACTCATAAAAGAAAAATACCAAATAAAATGATATTCCATGACGAGTACAAAAGAAATGATATCTCATACGAGTATAATAGAATATACGAAACTACAAATGGATTTTCACCCCGCCACGGTAATCCACGCCGATGAGATCATTTCCACAATTTAATAAAGAATGAATCTGAAGGATCATTCACCATGCATCTTTGAATCCACATAGATAGGTTATTCCAACAAAATAATAAAGAATGGAATAATGGAAGAATTCACCGAGCATGCGATAGATCATACTTGCAGATGAGTTATTCCAATGAATAATAAATAATGGAACCGGTCATGCGTAATCCGCACAGAATGAGATATTCCAAATGTAATAATAAAGAATGGAATAACGAAGAATTTTACCATGTATGCGGTACTTCGCATAGACGGGTTATTCCAACATAATAATAAAGAATGGAATAACAGAAGAATTTCACCATGTATGCGGTACTTCTCATAAACAGGTTATTCCAACATAATAATAAAGAATGGAATAACAGAAGCTCTCTTCATGAATCTGAAAGAAATAATACCCCTTACCTTAGAAAAAAACTGGATACTGGAATAGTGAGGTAGCAGACTTCTCTTCTCCTTTCTCTCTATAATTTCTCTCTATAATAATTGCTCTGTAGCTTTAGTGAATTGGTGAGAAATGAAGGAAGAATGAGCTTCTATTTATAGGAAAATATAGTTTCAATAATTGTACATTTTGGGGCTCGAAATATTACAGTATAATACCTTCCTCTTTTTCTTCATTTTTAATTTAGTCCTGCAAGTATTATCAAACTTACACCACCTCCCCTAATAGTAAATCATGTGAATCAATAGTAAATCATGTGACTCAATAGTTCTAAACATGTGAAAAAATTAATTATAGTATAGTACCTTCATCTATACCTCCATTTTTAATTTAGTCATGCAACTATTATCAATCTTGCACCAACTCCCCTAATAGTAAATCATGTGAATCAATAGTACACACATGTGAACACATAGTTATAAGCATGTGAATTAATAGCAATTAATTGCTCATTTATTTGGCGAATTACCCGATTGATCAATATAACCTCTAGACATTAATTATTATCGAAAAAAATATCGATTTCCACTAACACTAATAATTCCAACACAATGGAACTATCAATTTTAACTTTAATCAACATGAACTTATTCATCATTAATATTATGACTCACAATATTTAACAACCAGGTCATTCCTAGGAAAGAGGGGCTTTTCGATAAGGATTTCTCCTTATTGGCGCGCAATTAGGTAACCAAACATCTCCTTGACAGAACTTCTAGACATCGTCAATATTGCAAATAATAATATGAATAACTTTATCGTCTCAATTATTGATTTAATAATAATAAATATTATGCAGATGATACTGTGACAATAATTGAATCAATAATATGAGAGATATTATGCAGCAATTACTATAGCAATAATTGAGTATAACTTTGTGACTTCTTACGTAAGCATCAATAATCAATACCGTGTGCTACTATGCAACCACACGTATTACTGTACTTTTACTACCGGGTAGTTCAACAGTTTTAACGGTAACACTTTCGCCGTTATTTTTATAAAAAGATAATTTTATCATTTTCTAACTACGACAATACTTCCGTTATGGGGTCCACCAATGATTGTGCCGTCGTACGGATATTCTCAGACAAAAAGAATATTTTATAATAACTTGCATACTTTGCAAAATTTATAAATACTACCCACAACTATAACACTATCTCTAATCCACACCATAATATTCAAAAAAATATTTCGAGAAAATTAAATCTTTATTCATAAAATTTGGGGTCTTACAATCTCCCCTCCTTATGAAATTTTGCCCTCAAAATTTACGTACGTATCTGGTATGCCGAAAAGGTGAGGATACCTCGACTTCATTTCATATTCCAACTCTTGAGGTATAACCTTTGAGTGTCGAATATGATCCTTCTTATCCAAGATTTTAACACGTATCTCATTATACGTTAAATCTTCTATTATCTCGTCTAGTTCTAATTCAATAATGTGGTTCGGGTCGTCCACATAATTACGTAACATCGATACATGAAAAACGTTATGAACACGCGACATACTTGGCGGTAAAATGAGTCTATAGGCCACAGTTCCTACTCGATCGAGAATTTCAAATGGGCCAATTAAATCGAGGGTTGAGATAACGCCTTCTTGAACCTTCTTCTTCATTTTCATCAGCTCTGGGTCTGAAGCTTGAGCGGATTTATCATTATCGATTAAAGTCGATTCTACTCGTATATTCGTTATATTCACGTGGGTCCCTAGAGTCTTTAACTCTATCTTTATCATTTGTAAGTTATACGAAATGGGTTTTGTGTTAAAAACGTCACACTCGTAACCGCATACGATCATCTACTCAACGAGTCAGCTACCACATTCGCTTTTCAACGATGATATTGAATGGTATAGTCGTAATCTTCAACAGCTCGAGCCAACATCTTTGGCGCATGTTACGTTCGTTTTGGGTGAAGAAATATTTAAGGGTTTTAGAAATGGGTTTGTACTGGGGTTAATACAAAATTCGATTTCACGCTCTAGGGTTAGGCTAAGAAGTCCTCAAGAATACGCCAGGAAATTTATTAACAATAGAAATACCATTCAAAACTGTGACTCTCATCCAACACTTGGATAGCACATGAAATGAAGGTTTCTACTAACAGAGTTTCAACCGATAAGTCAAAGTCTAACTTCTCTAGAGTTAAATTTAAACGTTAAGCGCAAGCAAGAGAGATAAAAGAATGGGTAGAACCGGGATATCTAATAAGGTAGAGACTTCAAGAATTTATAATTAACTAACCCGTGCTAACTTCGTTCGGGTTACTCGCTTTTGAGAAGTCACAAAAATGCTCTTCCCGAAACCACCGACTTTGTTTTGTCCGTATCCGCTTTGGTGCCACCGCCCCAATTTGGACTTGACTTGATTTTCTTCTGACAAAATCGAGCTATGTGACCGCTTCTTTTCCACAACTAAAACATACGTTAAAAGGCTGTGAACAGTTTGGACTTATGTGTCCCTCCTCTCCGCATCTGTAGCATCTAACTGGTTGTCATTCTCCTCCCCTAGAATTTGTTGCTGGTGTTGGGGCTGATGCCAACGTCTTCCCATCATCGTTAAGTCTTCTCTTCTTGAATTTTCCACTTCTATTATCTTGGCCATGATTACCACCGAAGTGGTTACCATTCTTGGCATGATAATTTCCCCTACGATGGTTATCATTGTTCCGATGGTCGTTGCCACCGGTATGATTATTATCGTGTTGTCGGTCGTTGCCTTTTGGTTGTACTGACTCATTATCGCGCTCCAATAATTGAGCCCTATTCACAACATCTGAATATAAACAAAGTTTGTGAGAAATGAGGTATTGACGTATATCGGGTTTCAAACCTCTTAGAAACATTCGCGTCATTCGCTCCTCATTATCGACTAAATGGGATGCAAACCGGGATAACTCATAAAATTTAGCCTTGTCTTTGTGACACGATCCATATTGTTTTGCTCCAACTTGATAAACTCCATCTCCTTCATGTGACGAATACTTTTGGGAAAGTACTTGTCGTTTAACAGCTCTTGGAACTTCTCCCAAGACATCTTGAGTGCGTCAGGTTGGGTACGTTTTACAGATTCCCACTAGTAATCTACATCTTCACGCAACATAAAGGTGTCAAAGGGAACCTTTTTCTCCTCAGAGCATCCCAAGACATCAAATATCTTGGTGATCTACTTTAACCACGTCTCTGCCTTATGTGGTTCTGGCTTTCCCAAAAACTCCGATGGTCCCAGCTCCTTGAAATGCATAGCAGTGACCGACCGTGGGTTGCCATTATTTCCACCTATATTTTGTACAGGAGTGTCTCTTACCTGATGTTGCATGAATTGCATAAAGCCTCTGAACATCTCATCGTTCATCATTTGATCGATTTTGTTATTTACCAGAGAATTATTGTCTTCCTATTGCACATTATCCTGGGTATTGATCGTTGGTGACTCAACGGTCTCATGTACTTCATTCCTGATCTCAACATTTTCAGATGCCATTTTCAAACACTGTCACAAACAAGGGTTAATTGACATATCACATATTATCCCTATACTCTGACCGACCAATTAAATACCAAATAAACTTAGGTAGGTCATACTAGCAAAACAATTCCCCGTCTCTCCCCTCCTAGTTCTTGTCTCACATCTCAGACATGGATCATATCCCTAAGCTTTGATACCAACTGTGACTTTAATCTCTTAACCTGGATTAATGATACCTATCAACTTGCCACCACAGAACGGCGTCCCCTACGGAAAGTCTGGCTTCGGTGCATCCCAAGACTTAAAAGTCACTAGCAAAAGGCTCGGGGCTCTTTTCTATGGCTTTGATACCAACTGTGATGCCCCCAAAATAGGTATACATCACCCATCTTGAGTCGTCAAATACATGGTACTAAATTCAAATACAAACTTAATTATACAACATGAGCAGAGAGTTTTTACACGAATATTGTCTTCTAGACAATATTTAAACTCAAATAGAGTCCTCATTATATTTATTGTCACACTATTTTAAAGAATAGTGAGGACTACTATAACACCATCTCGGACCATCAATTCGTTCCCCGACTCGTCCCAGCTATATTCTCATTTCTTGAAAAGAATAATAAAAGAAAGGGTGAGCTCAACTAGCCCAGTAAGAAATATTATGACTAAGATAATGCAGAATAAATTATCCTTAGCCTTCAACAGTATTGTTAGTTCCCAAAGGCATAATAGTTATCTAGAAGGGGGGGTTGAATAGATATTAAAAACTTTTCTTTGTTTAAAGACTGTTTTGATAAAGCTTTTAAACCACAATGAAATTATTGTTTCTTTGAAATCCCTTTTAGATAGCAAAGAGAGAGAGCGGTTATAGCGATTATAGCGATTATAAATAAATAGACACGATTGTTTTTAAGTGGTTGAGAGCACTCAAAGTTCTAGTCCACTCTTCTACTCCTTGAGTAGAAATACACTAAGGATGTCTTTTACACTTTCGAGAATCTTACAGATTCCTTCTAGACCCGTGATCTGAGGCACTTCTAAGTTCACTCTTGAACTCTTCAAGTCCAATGAGACTTGGCTCTTCACAGTTCACTTAGAACTCTTCAAGTCCTTCCGACTTGGAACTTCTTACTTGATAGATTGATAGTTGTTGAGTTGTGATTGAGGCTACTCGATTTGCGATTAAGCACTTGTTCAAAAGAATTGAGTAGCTGACCAAGCTTCCTCTTTTTCTCAGATCATAGAGTTTAGCGTTGAGTGTTCTTATGCATTTTGTTCAAGATACTTGCTTTACATCTCATATATACATATTATTACATATATATAGAGATCTTTGAAATCTATCCGTTGAAGTCATCTGATAAAGCATTAAATACGTTTGACATTTTTGAGCTTTGATGGAGACATTTCTGCACATCTTCTGAATTGCATTCTGGCCCACTAACACGGCAGACTGCTTTCTCAACTAACACCTAAAAAGGTATTTTCCTCTGCCCAATGGTCCTTTTCTTTTCTTTTTGAACATGTTCCTTTTGATGAATACTAAGGATATCTTTTGTACCGTTGGGACTGATGAATGCTTCAACGTTTAAATCCCATTCCTCATTTATTGAAATTTATCTCCAAACAGAAGATAGAGCTCGATGCTTCTAATACAAGTCAAACAACACTCTACGATCCATATCGTGGTGTCTTGTCATGCTTGGTCTGAATAGAACACTACGATTCCTTTCAAGAGTTTGCACACTACGATCTTTGCTTGCTCGTCTTGCAGACTCCACATTTCTGAGAGCACACTATGATCTCTGAGTTAGCTTCGGCAAACGTCTGGACCACTCTACGATTTTTGAAGAGGTCCTTCAAGGCAGATACACTACGATATGTTAAGCTCTACGATTCTGCCTTAGCTTCTGCAATTTGTTGATCAGTTTGATAGACTACGATTCTTGATGAAGCCTATCTATACTCTTCAAGTTATGGATCAACTTAACATTTTTGATCTCTTTATCTATACATTCATTTATGAAATGATGAACATTCAAAGCAAAGATCAGCCTAACAAATTTGATCTATCACTAAGCCCTTGTACATATATTTCTTGAAGGGCTTTACACATAAACATGAGTATTTACTTTAAATATCAAATCAATATATGCATTCTTCCAACAATCTCCCCCTATTTGATGTTGACATAACCAAGGAGATTTGTTGTCATGATTATCAAATCCTATATGCAGTTACAGCAAAGTAAATATGACTTAGTATTTCAGTGAGCAGCTGAAATTTCTTAGAGAATAAGCATGAATTTATTGATATATGAGGATAGATATTACATTTAAGTTTGACTACATCAATAAGAATTGAAATTCAACTTATCTCTATTTCTTCGGCTTTTTGCTCCTTGGAGGATTTTCATATTCCTCAGCTCTCCTTTTCCTGCTTCCTTCGTCTCTCCTGGTTAGATCTTCCAGCTCACTTGGGCTTAGCCTTGGATTGTGATCATGCCTATTCATGAATACAGGATCTCCAATTGGCATTCTTAGGCTTGTTGTTATCACTGTATGAGAGCTGGTGGCTTGTCCTAGACTCCTTAAAGGTTGAGCCATTAAAACTTCCTGTTGATCAGATCGTTGAGTCTGATGGCTGGATCGTGGAGTCTGTTGGAGGATTTGCCTTGCAGGAGGATTCCTTGAGGATTGAGGTTGGAATTGACCTCTGCCTTTGCCTTTGCCTCCCTGATCTCCTCCTTTACCTTTATTCTCCCCCTTTATGTCAGCATCAAGGGTTCGAATGTCATCTGAAAGATAATTCGATCCTTGAACAAGCTCGTTGAAGTGACTCTTGAATCTGAGCAATGTCCTCTCTATTTTCTTGATCGAGCTTGGACCTAGCTTCCGTTCTTTGAAGGATGGATAGAATGTTGTCTGCATTTCTTTGGCCATTCTTGACATAGAATTGTTGAAATTCTTTGTGATGATCTGTAGATTGAGGAAGCTTTCAATCATGCGTTGATTTTGAGTCTCTTGGTTGGCTTTGTAGGATTAGGATAGCTTCTTTGTGGTTCTTGTTTGCTGAAAGTGAATATCATCCATGTCTTTTATGCTCTGAAGCATTTCTTTGAGGATCTCTTTTAGTGTTTAAGAGAGCTCAGAGCTTAGAGAACTTGGGAAATTGTTTATAGCATTGATCATGGATGCTAATCTTAGCTAAATGAATGCAATGTGATCCTCAAGACTTTCATCAAGTTCCTTGACCACTTTCTTAGATATTTCTGATAAATCAGTTTTGGTGGGCGACTCGGCGAATTTAAATCCGATGTGGAAAATTTTGAGAAGGAGGAGGTTTGCTTTTGAATTTATCTTACTGATGAGGAGAGGGCAAGATCAAGATTGAAACATTCATTTCTAGAGGAAGAGGAATATCGATGGAGGGCACAGGTTTGGATGTTGAAGCTTGGTGACTCTACGATTTGAGGTGGATACTCTACCTAGGGGCTAGAGTCAGTGATCGTAGAGTTGGTAGGATGTGGGAGCATTAGGGAGTCGATCTTATTTGGTTCCTCAGTTACAGAATTTTGGGATTCTACAACTGGAAATTGATTTAGTGGATGAAGAATCACTTCCAACCATTGTGGGAATTCATAAAATTGATTAAATGAGGATGATGGCAAGGGATTAACTTTGAAGAGAGTTGGGATAGATAGTACCTTAAGTTTGTTCTTTGAGGAAGAATTATTGGTGAGAAGCTTTTTGGCAAAATTAAATCTCCCTGGGAATCCATTGGCTTAATCTTGAGATAATGGGATACTCTTTGAAACTCGAAATATGTGATCCCAGAGTTGAAATTTGAGCTCGGTGGAAAGGCATCATAGGAAGATATGCAAATAATTATTCATAGTTGGCTCTTCTGTGCCCATCAATGCCTACATCTATGATCTTGACCTCATCATCTTCTTCTCTGTTTTCACTGGAGGATTCCATTATGTCAATGGCCTCATGATGTTACAGCACTTGGTTCTTCATCATCTCCTACTGAGTCTCTTTTTTACATTATGGAGGTGTCATGATCCTCCCCTCGACAGTCATCCTTTTGTAAGGTCAATAGCTCCCCCTCAAATGGAGCATCTTCTTGCATGAGATCTTGATCATCTCCCCTCTCGGCGAGGAGCTATAATTTCTTGGCTTTCATTTCTTTGGTTCCTTTTTAGCACCCAATTCTTTGTCTTCCCTTTTCAACACTTCCTCATTGACAAGAATGTATTTCTTGACCATTTTCTTTTTGGCTTTCTAGGGTACGTGCTTTCGACCTCGGGACTTTCTTGATTTTGTCCTTGAATCAATTAAAATATTTGATCACATTTGCTTCCTTGTTTGAGTGCGGTCTCTACGTGGTGATCTTATTCATCTTGGCCTTTTTGAGATATAGTTGATCTTATTCATCTTGATTCTTGAGATCGGCTTGCTTTCTTCTTTCCTTCTTAGGATCCTTAGAGTCTCGATGTTTGAGGACTCTACGAAACTTATCGATAGTGGATCCTTGAGGTTCTTTTATAGTTCTTGCCTTGACTTCCTTTTCCCTTTGCTTTTTACTTATTAAAGCAATGGGTTCTTCATTGTTACTTCTCTTCTTCTTCTTCTTGATTTCTTTGACAACGGACATATTTCACAGCACTTGATCCCTTTAGCTCACAGGTTCTACCACTTTGGATTGGACATCATCTTCACATTTTCATCTGGATTCCTTTTCCAGTTTTCAAATAATTGCTGGGTCATTCGACGATTTGGATTGATGGCTTCTCCTTCATCATCCTCAATTAAGTCACCAAGAGCATCCTGTAGGATAATGCTTATAAATCATCCGTAGAGCATCTTCTGTAAGCTCTTTGTTTTCTTTGAGCTGATTAACCACTTCCCAATCCATTCAAGTAATAGAGCCCCATAGTTAAGTTGTATTTTATAACATATGGCGGTCATGAGTTTGAGTTGTACCTCATTCACGAGTCGTGACTGAGCTCTTCTGACATATACATTTTTCCAACAATATCGGCTAGAAACTCATACCTCTGTGGAAACTCCTTCTTCTTGTATACTTTGACAGAGGGTGATTTCTTGTGATGCATCTTCTTGAGACCCTTATGGAAGTCTATGCCATCTAAGGATGGATACCCTTCAGATTTGAGGCATAGGGCTAGATTGATGTCTTGACCTTTGATCGATTTGAGCGTTCTGACTTTTGCAGTGATGGTGTTGTTTTCAAATACCCCGTTATTGTAGAACTCTTTTACCAGCTTTGGGTAGATCAATGTGTTCGTACCCAAGGCTTCTTGAGACACTGCCTTCTTGAGCGCGACAACGTCTTGTGAAATTGGGGTTCAGCTGATTTAAACTCGTCAAAACAGAGTCTGTAGCCAGAGATAACACTGGAGCTACCATTGATTTCTTTGCAGGAAGTGAGACTAACTGAGCTTGCTACTGATTTAGGGTTTCTATTTGAGATAGGAAGAGAGAGATGATCTTTTGAACTTCATATTTCAAAAAGACAATTTTAATTTGTACTTGTAACTTCCCTCTCTTTATTTTTCTTAGTGGGACAGGTGTCGAATTTTGCTTGGCTCTACGAATTTTGATAGAGAAGGATTGTACTGAATTGCCCCTTAACTCCTTCTGAGCTAATGTATTCTTCAGTGGGACTACGATCGTTGAGATGGTCCTTGAAATCGTCGAGTCTGTTCTACCATCATTGAGTCTGTGTAGCAGTCGTTGTGTCTGAACCTATAAACGTAGAGTCTGAACTGCGATCATTGAGTCGACTAGTGATCATTGTATACGTAAGTCCTTGTGCGATCATTATCATTTTCGACTTAGCAATCGTAGAGTCTGATCAAGTCCTTGTGATGAAATTTTTGACTTAGCATTCTTCTTAGATTAAGGTAGCTCGGGAAGGGCCAACCTCATTGATTGGATCAAGGGCCAGGTTTGTCCTTGAGGTGCTTATCAGAGAGATTGCTTTGATTTATGCTTGATCATCATAGGGTGCTCCTTTGGTTTTGTTGATGTAGCTCTGTTGTCGTTGAGTCTGCACTACGATCATTGATTATGTTCAGTGTTCGTTGAGTTTGTTCATCGTTCATTGAGTTTTATGACACTTTGGCTCTACGATTGTGGACTTCCTTTGATCATGTCTTTGATTTCGAACATAGCCCTTAAATCTGTATGGTTAGCACAAACTAAAGCACAATTCTAGCTCACTTATCAATTTGTTGAATCTGGATTCATTTAGTGGCTTTGTAAAAACATCAGCAAGTTAATTTTTAGTAGGGATATATTGTAAAGATATAGTTCCATTTTATGCATGATCCCTAATGAAGTGATACCTTATTTCTATATGCTTAGTCCTAGAATGCATGACAGGATTATGAGTTATAGCAATTGCACTTGTGTTATCACAATGAATAGGTATGGATTTGAACTCAAACCTATAATCTGCTAGCTGATTTTTCATCCATAGGATCTGAGCGACAATTGCCGGTGACAATGTATTAAACCTCGTAGTTGAGGTGAATCTTGAGTTTTATTTCTTGCTAAACCATGACACAAGTTTGTTACCTAGTAGTTGACAAGTGCCCTTTGGTACTTTTTCTATCTATTTTGCGACTGCAAAATCGGCATCTGTATATCCTGTTAGCTCGAATGAGGATTCCTTGGGATACCAAAGCCCCAGTGGGGTGTACCCTTGAGGTACTGAAAATCCTTTTCTGACGGATTAAATGAGATTCTTTAGGACAAGCACGAAATCTAGCACAAATGCATGTTGCAAACATTATATCTCGGTCTATCTATGGCGATATGATATAAAAGAGAGCTATCGTACCTCTGTATTGAGTTATATCAATACTTTTACCTTTTTCATCTTTGTCGAGCTTGGTTGCGAGGAGCAATTGGGGTTTTTTTTCATGGGAAGCTGATTCCATGCCATACTTTTTGAGTAAGTCTTTAATGTACTTGGCTTGGTTTATGAAAATTCCTTCATCGATCTGCTTTTACTTGCGATCCGAAAGAAGTTCACTCACCCATCATGCTCATTTTGAATTTGCTCTGCATAAGCTTGGAGAATCTCTTGCATAACTTTTCATCGGTAGAACCAAAGATAATATCATCAACATAGATTTGAACTAATAGGACCTTATCTTTATGCTTTCTAAGAAAGCGAGTGTGGTATCTACTCTACCTCTAGTGAATCCATTTTCAATAAGAAAGTTAGTGAGTGTTTCATACCATGCTCTAGGTGCTTTGTTTAAGACCATATAAGGCTTTGTCTAATCTAAAGACATAATTAGAAAGAGATGGATTGATGAAACCGGAAGGCTGCTCTACATAGACTTCTTCTTGAAGTTCACCATTCAAGAATGCACTTTTGACATCCATCTGGAAGACTTTGAACTTCATGTGAGCGACAAAAGGCAAGGAATATTACGATGGCTTCTAGTGCAGCAGTGCAAATGTCTCATCATAGTCAATGCCTTCTTCCGAGAGTAGCCCTTGGCCACTAGTCTAGCCTTATTCACGGTTATCACCCCATCTTCATCCATCTTATTTACGAAGACCCACTTGGTTCCAATTACGGGATGATTCTTTGGTCTTGGAACCAATCTCCATACTTTGCTTCTCTCGAGGCCCGATTAAGTTCTTCTGCATAGCCTCTATCCATTTGGAGTCTTCCATAGCATCCTCTATCTTCTTGATTCTTTTTGAGATAGGAAGCTTAGATAGAAGCATTCATTTTGAGTAGCGACTCTTGTTTTGACTCTTGCATTCGGATCTCCAATGATTAGATCTTGAGTGTGATCTCTTGCCCATCTATTTCTGTTGGAACATCCGTTCTTATGCCTTCTTGTCTTAGATCTTCAAGATCTATTTCTTCTTCTTGATGTGGAGCTCGTTATCGGCATAGGCCTCTCTACGATCTCATTCCCTTGCTCAACGATTTCACGATGCAATACTACGATCGTGAGTATTGAGCTCGACGACCTCGTTTGTAGTGTCTAAACTATTAGTCATAGTGTCTTGAGGCGTTGTTTTGTCTAAGTCTGTTTCATCAAAGATGATGTGAATCGAGACTTCAACACTCAGTGTCTTCTTGTTGAACACTCTGTAGGCCTTACTGTCTGTGGCATATCCAAGAAAGATTCCTTCGTCTGATTTTGGTTGAAACTTTGTTAAGTATTGCTTTCCATTTTTAAGAATGTAGCATGCACACCCGAAGACATGAAAGTAGCCGACACTAGGTTTTCTTCCTTTCCATAGTTCATAGGGAGTTTTCTTAATCGTAGAGTGTATGAGTGATCTGTTCTGAGTATAACATGCAAGAGTGTTGGCTATACCTTGAAGTACTACGAGCGGCGGATGAAATTTGCTGCTAGTAGAGTCCTTCCAGCCTCTATTAATGTCCTGTTCTTTCTTTCAGCAACTCCATTTTGTTGAGGAGTTTGTGGAGCTGAGAAGTTGTGACTGATGCCATTGTCGAGGCGAAATTGGTCCATTTATGAAGTCAATTCTCTACCATGATCACTCCTTATAGCCTTGATTTTCTCTCCTTTTTCGTTCATCATAAGCTTGAACATTTTGATCAGCTGGGAGCTTATCTCATCTTTTGAGGTTAGATAAAACACCTATGTAAATCTGGTGAAGTCATCGACTACGACCACAGAGTATCTCTTTCCTCCAAGGCTTGTTGTTGGAACTGGCCCAAAAAGATCCATGTGTAGCAGCTGCAAAAGAATGTCAATTGAATTGACAGTTTTTCTCTTGAATGTGCTTCTGGACTACTTCCCAAGTTGACAGGCATTGCAAGGCCTTTCTTTAACGAAGTTGAACTTTGGTAGGCCTGCAACTAGATCTTTTGAAGCCAATTTGGACATACTTTTGAAGTTGAGATGAGATAATCTACGATGCCATAGCCAGCTCATTTCTTCAGATGCTTTAGCCAGAAAGCATATTGTCTCTTCCGAGCTCAATTTTCCAAGATTTACTGTGTAGACATTTCCTTCTCTTGTTAGGTTAGCTTTCTGACGGATGTCTTGGTCTCGGACATGACATTGATTGTTGAGAAATGTTACTTGATGACCCTTGTCGCGAGTTGGCTAATGCTTAGAAGATTGTGTTGTAGTCCTTCCACATAGGCCACTTTCTTTGAAGGATCTGCTTTCATTCGGTGAGCCATAGCCTCTTGTCTTCCCAGAGCCATTATCTCCAAAGATGACCAAGGGACCCTCCTTCTCTATGTAGTTAGACAGAAGGGCTTTGTTCCCAGTCATGTGTCTTGAACATCCACTATCCAGATATCAGGTTGTGTTCGGAGCTCTCTTCCTGAGGTAACATTAAACCTTCATTTTGGTACCCATACTTGCATGGATCCTAGTATGTTAGTACCCTTGGGGACCCAAATCTAATTGATTTTGGGTCTCACATGCATAGAATTATAATGACAATTTGCAGCCTTGTGGCTAACTCTGTGGCATACAAAGCATTTGATATGATGCATGTTAGTATGTGTGTGAAAGTTCTTCCTCCATTTGGACTTTTGTGGGTTATTGGTCATCCTCCTGCTAGGCTGATATTCCCTTTTCCATGTGTTCTCTTGTTTCATTAATTGAGAGGAGTATATCTTACTTCTCTTTGTATCTTCTGGTTGGTTCGTAGAGTTGATTTTATTGGACTCTCGATCCTTGAGGTTGATGAGTAGTAGCTAGATTACTTTTCTCTTTTCTGAAACCTAAACCAGCATGGGATCCCTTACTCTTGGGAATATGAATTGAATCAGCCGGGCAGGGTTCGACAGGCTCATCCTTTTGTGAGGATTTCACAAATATAATGCCTCTACTAAACCTGAGGCATTATCAGTGTTAATTTCCTTTGCTTTTTCCACACTTAACTTTGAGGCAGATTCCCCAAAGCCTAACCCTGTTCTATCAGAGGCACTTCTCTGGTTAGAGATTAAGGAGTCCATGGATGAAGAGGATTTATTCCAAGTAAAGATTGTCTTTTCTAGATCCTCAATCTTGGAGGTTAGACTAGACTCTCTTTGTGCACTGAGCTCATTTGCCTGTCTCAAGAGCTTATTCTCAGCTTCAAACTTGGAGAGAGAATCAGTATTGAGAAGGGTTGTTTCCAGTTCCTCTTGAACTTTTTCTTTCTCCTTTTGAAGAAGTGAATAGTCTTTAGACATAACTCTAAACCACTTCATGTATTGGTGCAGATCAGATGGTATGCCATGTAATGCAGTTCTAAGGTCATCAATATCTACATCAGGAGAGTTGAAGTCAAATACCTCGTCGATACTTACTTTATATATGTTGGAGTTCTTTTATCCCTTGCATTTTTGGCCATCGAGGATTTAGCCATTTGAGGATCTTCATCGTCTCCAGTTACGAGTTGAGTCATTATCGAGTCACTCCACGATCCTCCGGCTACTGAGGCCTTTGTCTTTCTTTTTGGCCTTTTGTTGCCTTTGTATTCCTTCTTTGCATGTGATTTCTTTTTGAGTTCTTCTCTGCGAGAGGTTTGTTGCGATTGGCAATGAAGTGACCGGGTTTCTTCTGATTGTAGCATAGGTCATTCATTTGCTCCTAGTTATTGTAGTTTCCAACTTTCTTTGGCTTCTTTGGTTACGCCTTGTCTCATGAATCTTCTTAGTCTTTTAACCACATTGCAAAATCCTCATCATCATCTTCATCGTAGTCTGAATCAACTTCAGTGTTGACTTTGGAGGTGTTCTCAGTTACTTTGAGAGCAACACCTTTATCCTTCTTTCTTCCTTCAGACAACGTTTTTACTCGTTGTGTCAGCTCCAGTTCGTATGTGAGGAGGTTGCCATATAACTGTTGAACAGTCATTTCATGTAGATTCTTTGATTCTCTAATAGCAGTGGTTTTGGCATCCCACTTGCTTGGTAGGGCTCTCATGAACTTTATGATCAGATCTTTGTTTGGATAGATCTTTCCATAGGCTCGTAGAGAGTTGAGCAAAATATTGAATCTCTAAGTATGTGGCGTTGACGCGTTCTCTCTCTTGAGCGTGAGCAAACATCTCATATTCTTTGAGTCGAGAGATTGTTTGTTTTCTCTAACTTCTTCATCCCTTCATGCATAATGAGGAGTGCTTCCCAAACCTCCTTTCTTTGTTTTGCGATTGACCACGTTTTCAAATGGATCATCTTCCAGTGATTGGAATAAGATGTTTTTGCCTTTTTGTCAAATTTGGGCGACTCTCTTCTCGTTCTCTGTCCATTCTCCTTTGACCTTGATCTGAACTCTGTTTGGGTCATCTGTAGTTAGTCTGACTTTGTAGGAACGTAGGGCCCATTTTGAGCGATGTCAAATAGATCTTCATCTATTGAATCCATGTAAGCTTGCATCCTAACCTTCCGATTAGCGAATTTATCTTTGTTGCACATGGGTGACTTCTTTGCCTCCTCCGATCTTTGATTAAACTTGGTAAGTGTGCCATTGGATCTACTCAAGCTTTGTAGGCTATGTAATAGAACCTTCTTGATACCAATTGTTAGTTCAGGAGGCACAATAGTTATCTAGAAGGGGGGGTTGAATAGATATTAAAAACTTTTCTTTGTTTAAAGACTGTTTTGATAAAGCTTTTAAGCACAATGAAATTATTGTTTCTTTGAAATCCCTTTTAGATAGCAAGTTAAAGAGAAAAGCGATTATAGCGATTATAAATAGACACGATTGTTTTTAAGTGGTTCGGAGCACTCAAAGCTCCTAGTCCACTCTTCTACTCCTTGAGTAGGAAATCCACTAAGGATGTCTTTTACACTTTCTGAATCTCACAGATTCCTTCTAGACCAGCCCGATCTAAGCACTTCTAAGTTCACTTCTTGAACTCTTGAAGTCCGCGAGACTTGGCTCTTCACAGATTCACTTAGAACTCTTCAAGTCCTTCGACTTGGAACTTCTTACTTGATAGATTGATAGTTGTTGAGTTGTGATTGAGGCTACTCGATTGCGATTAAGCACTTGTTGAAAAAGCCCGAGTAGGCGAGCAAGCTTCCTCTTTTTCTTAGATCGTAGAGTTCAACGTTGAGTGTTCTTGTGCATTTTGTTCAGTACTTGCTTACATCTCTCACGTGTCTGTATTCTGTATATATGAGATCTTTTAAATCTATCCGTTGAAGTCATCTGATGAAGCATTAAATCGTTTGACATTTCGAGCTTTGATGGAGACATTTACGCACATCTTACGAATTGCATTACGGCCCTTGACACGACAATTTGCTTTCTCACCTAACACCTGAAAAGTGTTTTCCTCTGCTGATGGTCCTTTTCTTATCTTTTTGAACATGTTCCTTTTGATGAATACTAAGGATATCTTTTGTACCGTTGGGATTTGGTGAATGCTTCAACGTTTAAATCCCATTCCTCATTTGTTGGAATTTATCTCCAAGCGGAAGATAGAGCTCGATGCTTCTAATACTGAGGCAGATGACACTCTACGATCCATATCATGTGTGTCTTGTCATGCTTGAGTCTGAATAGAACACTACGATTCCTTTCAAGAGTTTGCACACTACGATCTTTGCTTGCTCGTCTTGCAGACTCTACGTTTTCGAGAGCACACTACTACGATCTGAGTTAGCTTCGGCAAACGTCTGGACCACTCTACGATTTCTGAAGAGGTCCTTCAAGGCAGATACACTACGATCTGTTAAGCTCTACGATCCTGCCTTAGCTTTTGCAATTTGTTGATCAGTTTGATAGACTACGATTCTTGATGAAGCCTATCTATACTCTTCAAGTCATGGATCAACTTAACATTTTTGATCTCTTTATATATACATTCATTTATGAAATGATGAACATTCAAAGCAAAGATCAACCTAACATATTTGATCTATCACTAAGCCCTTATACATATATTCCTTGAAGGGCTTTACATATAATCATGAGTATTTACTTTAAACATCAAATCAAAATATGCATTCTTCCAACACATCAATGGTCATGATTATACCGAATAATCCTCGGTCATAATTATACCAACCACTTCGTCCATCAATGAACTACGGTGCCATGAGGACTTTTACCACATCATTCGTTACATTACGGTCATGATTTTACCGAATAATCCTCGGTCATAATCATACCAAGTCCATCTATGCACGTAAGCCAAAGATGACTTTCATCACAATATAAGCATGAGGATGATGCCAATAACATAATAATTCAATAAAACAAGTTCAAGGATAAATTTTAAAGATTTATAATTTAATTTATCTTGGAATCAATAACATCCAAATTGTCAACATGATACTGCTTTGTAGAGTAAAATTCAAGAATAATATTCATGTACCAAAAATAATTTGGACAGAAAAGAAATATATTTTTTGGGTGAATACTACCTCGTGAATAGTACTTCGGGAATAGTACCCCGACATGAAAAGTGTTAGGTTTATAATATTCATGGACGCAATCAAATTTCACAAAATAAGCGGAAGTGTGGAAAATCAGAGTTTTAAAATTTTACAAACCTTATACCCGGATCACCCTTTATGCACAATTATTAATTAAACGAAAAGATAAAGAACAAGAATCATACCCTTGAAAATTCGAGCTTCCTCAAGTACAAGTTCACCTCCAAATCTTTTCGCGTTCAACTTGAATCCACCGGGTCTGGTTCTTTCCTTTGATCAACGTTAGCCACCCAAGTGTTTGGCCTCTAGAGGTGATCCACCAAGGAAGAAGAAAGGTTCAAGAAGATGGGTGTTTGGCAAAACCCTAGTTTTTCTATCTCTATAGAAAAAGGCGTACTCTCCCAACTATTGGAATTACGTCTGTTGTGAAAAAGTCAACAACCACTACACCTATAATAAGACTCCTCTTATTTATAGATGTGGGCAACCCTCCTTAACAATTAAGGAATTGGGTTTTTATTTTAATTAATTAAATTCCTTTAATTAATTAGGCTCCCAATCTTATTAGGAATGTAAGACCCCAACTTTTTAAATAAAGATGATTTTTTTATAAATATTATTTTTAAATATTATGGAATGAATTTGATATAATGTTATAGTTGTGGGTAATATTTATAAATTTTGCAAAGTACGCAAGTTGTATTTCGATTCTTAAATGCACAACTCCAAATAATGCAAATTAGAAACTCCTTTCTAATTTCATTCTGCCTTGGCCAAGGACTACTGGGTTGTCATTTATCGAATCACATAGGACATTTCTCTTCTTTTACTAGAAGCTGATAAGTGTATATTATATACGCGATTTAATATCCATTTCATGCTTATTTGTTGCTAATTTCTTGTGATCATGTTCAATTTCACTTGTTTTATGTTATTTCACTTGTTTATTATGAACTAATTCACTTTTTAGGCTTGTGATGGATCCTTAAGTGAATCGATGGTTTTGTAAACTTTGATTTCCAATTTAATAAGATATCTCCAATTTATCTATATTAATTTGTGCTTGAATCTATGAATTGCATGATCAACAATTCTTTGTGGAGTTGGATGGAATCGAGAGAGGATATTCAAATCTAGACCTAGTTGATATAGCATGTGTTCAGGTTTTTGTTAGTAGCTTAAACTTGATGAGTGTTAAGGTAGAGATATGATTGACACCGCATGTAATCGGATAGAGAACTTATTCTTCAACCTTCTTCAATTGTAATTCACATAGAGATATAGTGGGTTAGTTGATTAAGGTGTTTAACAGATTTCTATCTTAATTGTGGATTGAAGTTAATAGGGTATTAGTGCATCGAGAGGTGGTTAATACTACGTTCGTGTTTTTGATTAATGAACTGGGATAGTGCATTAAATTGGGATAAAGGTGTTAAAATCAAAGTGAAGCTTAGGGTGAAATCATAAGTCTAATTCTCCATTAATTGTTTAAAAATTCAGATTTTGATATTCGTGGTTATTTTGTGTTAATTTAATTATATTTGAATTTTAGTTTCGTTAAGTTAAATTATTGAGTTTGATTTGTTTAATAAAATTAGGGTTAATAGAAGATTGGTAATTGTGAGTTAAGGTTATTGCTAATTAATCTCTGTGGGAAAGATACTCTACTCATCACTTTATTACTTGTTGACCACGTATAGTTGCGTGTTGTGCGTAATTAGATTTTACCCAACAAGTTTTTGGCACAGTTGCCAGGGATATTTTTAGCATAAATCTTAAGTGTTTTACAATATCAGTTTAATTAATCCAGTTTTACTTAGACATTTTTTTTATTGTGCTTCTTATTTCAGGTGTTGGACGTAGTTTATGAGAACTCGGTCCCAAAATCTAGACTTGCTGCCTTTTGAGGACGATATTGAGAAAAGGTTTCAGAGGTTGAGTAAGTGGATCAAGGAAACGAGGCAAGAATTCGAAATACCTGAAAAGGAAGAGGGAATAGTAATGGCAGCCGAAGATCGAAAAACGTTGAGGGACTTCGCAACACCCAAGGTGACTGAACTGCAGTCAAGCATCACCAGGCCAACAATAGTAGCAAATACGTTCAAAATTAAGCCTGGGATGATACAAATGATTAAGAATTCAGTTCAGTTTGGGGGATTTGCAAATGACGATCCGAATGAGCATCTAGTCATCTTTCTAGAAATGTACGATACATTTAGGTTTAATGGGGTTTCGGATGAGGCGGTGAGACTTCGTTTGTTCCCATTCTCTTTACGGGACAAGGCGAAGAATTAGTTACATTCTTTACCGTTCAGTTCGATAACTACATGGGAGGATTTAGCTCAGAAATTCCTCTCAAAATTCTTCCCACCAGCAAAAACTGCAAAGATGAGGAATGAGATTACAATGTTTGAACAGTAACATGGGGAGTCATTATATGAGGCCTGGGAAAGATACAAAGAACTGCTCAAAAAATGCCCACATCATGGATTGCCCCAGTGGCTACAAATGAACACCTTTTACAACGGACTACATGGGAATCTCAGGACAAGTATCGACGCAGCATCGGGCGGAGCGTTCATGGCTAAGAGTTACGAGGAAGCCTATGAGTTGATTGAAACCATGTCAGCTAATAACTACCATTGGCCCATAGCAAGAATGACACAGGCGAAGGCAGCTGGGGTATTAGAAGTAGATAGTATGCGATGATGATGCAGTACGCGAGATATCTTGCACTTTCAAAGAAGTTGAGTCGGTTTAAGAAACACAAGCTCAAAGAAACACGAAAGAAGTGGCAATAATATGTGAGTTAGACGCAGGAGAGCACCCAATGAGCAATGTGCAATTAATCCAAAGAGTTAGCAGTTCATCTAATTACAAATGAAATTCCTCAAAACACATATCAGAACACATACAATCAAGGAAATAAGAAACATCAAAATTTCTCATGGAGCAACAACCAGCAAAATCAAGCTTCACGACAATCATACCCTCCAGGTTTCCAAAATCAGCAACAACCAGTTCAATATCAAGAAAGAAAACCCGATCTGGAGGAACTGTTGGCAAAATTCATGACTGCCATCGAGTTGGCTATAAAAGAGCACGCCATGGGTATGAAAGCACAAGATAGGGCGGTTAAGAATTTAGAGAATCAGGTGGGTCAAATTGCGTTGGCATTAAATAATAGACCACACGGGACATTACCAAGTGACACAGAGAAAAATCCTAAGGGTAATCACGAGGAGTGTCAAGCCATTATGTTGAGAAGTGGAAAACATCTTGTTGGTCAAGAGCCAGAAATTTCGGTTACAAAGGAGATTGATCCAGAGATAGAAAATACAGTGGGTGAGGTAAAGCAAGGGAACGAAAAACAAATGGAAAAGAACAAACCAGTCAACGAACCAGCCATTTATCCTCCCGCACCATTCCAGCAAAGAGTTCAAAAACAGAAATTAGACAAGCAATTTTCAAAATTTTTGGAAGTTTTCAAGAAACTTCAAATTAACATACCATTTGCAGAGGCCCTAGAACAAATGCCTAGTTACACAAAATTTATGAAAGGGATTCTATCAAGGAAAAAGAAATGGGAAGATTTTGAGACTGTGGCATTAACAGAGGAGTGTGTAGTGCGGTATTACATGTTGTAAAATTACCACCAAAACTCAAGGACCCGGGGAGCTTTACTATTCCATGCACGATCAGGGAGATGCATTTCAGCAAGTGTTTATGTGATTTGGGGGCGAGGGTAAACCTTATGCCATTGTCAGTATACTTAGAATTGGGTTTGCCCGTGCCAAGACCCACGAACATCTCCTTACAGTTGGTGGATAGGTCAGTCACGTATCCGAGAGGCATAGTAGAGGACATCTTAATGAAAGTGGATAAGTTTATATTCCCCGCGAACTTTATCATTTTGGATTTTGAGGAGGACAAGAACGTCCCAATTATCCTAGGGAGACCATTTTTGGCTACAGGGAGAACAATCATAGATGTACAAAAGGGAGAACTCACTATGAGGGTCCAAGATCAAGAAGTGAAATTCAATGTGTTTAAGGCCATGAAATTTCCTACGGATGAGGAAGAGTGTTTTCGAATGGATCTAATTAAGCAAATCGTTAGTGATAACTTGAACAAAAGTTTGGTGAACAATCCGTTAGAAAAAACATTATTGGGAGATGAAGAGATCGATGATCCGGAATTGGTGGATTACCTTCAATTACTAGACTCATTGCCATGAGTACCAAGATTTAGAACACCATTTGAACCACTACACACAGAGGAGGTAAGCGCAGAAAAACTGAAACCATCATTGGAAGAGCCACCAAAATTGGAACTTAAGCCACTTCCTAAGCACCTCAGGTATGCATATTTAAGCAATTTAAATTCGTTACCTGTTATTATTTCAACTGCACTTAACGAATTGTAGGAAGAAAAGTTGTTGAGGGTGCTTCGGGAACACAAATCAGCTATTGGAAGGACAATTGCTGACATAAAGGGAATCAGCCCTTCATTTTGCATGCACAAGATCCTAAGTGAAGACGAAGCAAAACCAACGGTGGAACAACAGCGGCGACTCAATCCAATTACGAAGGAAGTGGTAAAGAAGGAAATTTTGAAATGGTTAGACGCAGGTATCATCTACCCGATTTCTGACAGAAAATGGGTTAGTCCAGTCTAGCGAAAAAAGATGCTAAACCACGCCTTATCCGATGGATTCTCCTACTTTAAGAGTTTGATTTAGAAATAAAGGATAAGAAGGGGACGGAGAATCAGGTATCCGACCACTTGTCTAGGTTGGAAAACCATGGGAAACAAAAAGATGACAAATGTGAAATCAATGAATCATTCCCAGATGAGCAACTGTTTGGGATTTCAGCAGAGTTTCCGTGGTAGGGCGATTATGAAAATTTTGTTGTGAGCAATATTCTACCACCTGACCTCACAAGGCAACAGAAAAAGAAATTTCTTCACGACGTGAAATGGTACATGTGGGATAATCCATATTTGTTCAAGTAGTGCGCCAACAAGGTGATTCGACGGTGTGTCCCATATAGCGAAGTGAAGAATATTTTGCATGAGTGTCACTCATCGGCGTATGGCGGGCATTAAGGGAGCGAGAGGACAGCAGCGAAGGTGCTGCAATGTGGTTTTTATTGGCCCACATTATTCAAAGATGCCCACCAGTTTGTCAAACAATGCGATAGATGTCAAAGGATGGGCAACATTTTGAAATGTAATGAGATGCCCTTACAAACGATTCTGGAAGTGGAAATTTTTGACGTATGGGGTATCGATTTCATGGGACCATTTCTCTCATCCATGAACAATCAATACATTCTACTTGCAGTGGACTACGTGTCAAAGTGGGTTGAAGCTGCAACTCTACCAACAAACGATGCCAAGGTGGTCCTCAAATTCCTTCAAAAGAATATCTTCACTAGGTTTGGCACACCAAGAGCAATTATAAGTGACAAAGGTAGTCACTTTTGTAATAAATCGTTTACTGCTCTTTTGGCTAAGTATGGTGTGAACCACAAGATAGCGACAGTATATCACCCTCAAACCAGTGGACAAGCTGAGGTATCGAACAGAGAAGTCAAAAAGATATTGGAGAAAGTGGTGAATTCGAGTCGGAAAGATTGGTCACTTAGATTGGACGATGCTTTATGGGCCTACCGGACTGCATACAAAACGCCAATTGGGATGTCACCATATCAACTGTTGTACGGGAAGGCAAGTCATTTACCAGTGGAACTACAACATAAAGCATATTGGGTGGTGCAAAAACTCAATTTTGATCAAAAAGTTGTAGGAGAGAAGAGATTACTTCAATTAAATGAACTCGACGAGTTTCGCCTTCATGCATATGAGAATGCCAAAATATACAAAGAAAAAGTCAAAAGATGGCACGATCAGAAAATTTTGCGTCGATCATTCGAGCCAGGCCAATCAGTTCTATTATTCAACTCAAGGCTGTGTTTGTTCCCCGGAAAGCTTAAATCAAAATGGTCGGGACCATTTATAGTCAAGCAGGTATTCCCTCACGGTGCGGTTGAAATTTACAGTCAAAATCCACTCGAAACATTCAAAGTCAATGGACACCGTCTAAAGCATTACTGGGGTGGCGAAGCTAACACTAACGTGATCGCCATCACATTGGCCGATACAACTTAAGCAGGAAGTAGTCAGGCTGAAAGACTTAAAATCAAGCGCTCATTGGGAGGCAACCAATTTTTAGTTCTTTATCGTATTTTTCATTCATATTTGTTAATCATAGTTTTAGCTAATTACTAGGTAGAAGAATAAAATAAAATTTTTGTTAATCTCTCCACAACATAACCCGACATCCAATACTCACTAATTTTCAGGTTTCATGTCATGCAGGCTGGGAAAAGGATCATCAAGCGAGTATATTGCAGCAAAAGTAAGCTAATTTAAAGCAAAACAAGATAGCTCGACAGAATAACCAAACCCATTGGTGAAAGGCGGCTTAAAACACTTGCAAACCACAACCGAGGCGGGGTCCTCGACTCAATCGTCGGCCATGCCTTTTTAGTTCACTACCCTTCACGGTAGTGGGTCCTGAATTTTGACAGATGTGGGCAGTTGGTTGGGCTTCTCTCCTTCCCAATAACCTCCCACTTTTACACTTCCCCACTACTCCATAACCACCACCCACTTTTCCCACATTCCCAAGACTTCATTACTCTTCTCCAACTCTCCACCTCCTCACTCTACCAATGCTAGACTACCCTCTCCACCTATAAATACCACCACATATGTGAGACTCCAAATTTTATGAAATCAAAGTATTCAATTTTCTTATAATTTTTCTATTTAGTAAATGGTTAAATTAATAAAAGGTTAAAGTTAAGGGTGATATGTGAAAATTTTGCAAAGTATGCAAGTTGTTATATTATATTCGCTTTGGTGGGGAATATTCTTTTGTCGGGGAATATCCATACGACGGCATAATCATTGGTGGACCCCATTAATGTAATTATTGTCGAATTTAGAAAACGACAAAAATATTTTTATGAAAATAACTATGAAGTTTTACCGCTTAATCTTTGTTGAACTACTCAGTAATAAAAGTACTAAGAATACGCATGGTTGCATAGTAGCACACAAGATTGATTATTGATGCTTACGTGAGAAGTCACTCAATTATACTCAATTATTGCTACAGTAATTTTTGCATCATATCTCTCTCATATTATTTATTCGATTATTGTCACGGTATCATCCGCATTTATATGATATATTATTAAATCAATAATTGAGACGACAAAGTTATTCATATTATTAAATTGCAATATTTACAATGTCTAGAAGTTACGCCAAGGAGAGGTTTGGTCACCTAATTGCGGCGCCAATAGGGAGAAATCCTTATTGAAAGCCCCTCTTCCCAGGAACGACACAGTTGTTAAATATTGTGAGTTATAATATTAATGATGAATAAGTTCGTGTTGATTAAAGATGAATTTGATATTTCCATTGTGTTGTGATTATTAGTGTTAGTGGAAATCGATATCTATTCCGATGATAATTGATGTCTGGGGTTATATTGATAAATCGGGTAATTAATCGGCTAAATGAGCAATTAATTGCTACTAATTCACATACTTATATAACTATTTGTTCACATGTGTGTACTATTGAGTCACATTCACTTACTATTAGGGGAGTTGGTGCAAGATTGATAATACTTGCATGACTAAGTTAAAGATGGAGGTATAGATGGAGGTAATATACTGTAATTCGTATTTTCACATGATTATAACTATTGAATCACGTGATTAAACTATTGATTCACATTATTTACTATTACGGGAGGTGGTGCAAGTTTGATAATACTTGCAGGAATAAATTAAAAATGAAAGAAAAGTTGGGGGTATTGTACTGTAATTTTTTGAGCCCCAAAACGTGCAATTATCGAAATTATATTTTTCTATAAATAGAAGCTCATTCTTCCTTCAATTCTCACCAATTCACTAAATCTATAGGGCAATTATTATAGAGAGAAATTATAGAGAGAAAATCTATAGAAGAAGAGAAGCATGCTACCTCACTATTCCAGTATCCAGTTTCTTCTAAGGTAAGGGGTATTATTCTTTCGTATTCATGAAGAGAAATATTTTCTTTCAATACTCGTAAGAGTTCTTATTCCATTCTTTATTATTATGTTAGAATAACCTATTTATGCGAAGTACTTTATTATTCTCATCGTAATATCTCTTCTGCGCCACGCGTTCTTCTGGTTCTATTATTTATTATTCTATCGAAATATCCTATCTGCATGCTCATGCTAGACTTGGTTCCATTATTTTTATTCTATTGAAATAACATGTTTGTGCGGTCTATCGCATGCATGGTGATTTCTGCTATTCCCATTCTTTATTATTACATTGGAATATCCTGCTTAGAATAAGGCGTTTACGCATGACACGTTCCATTATTTATTATTCATTGGGAATAACTCTGTCATGCATGCGATCGCATCGCATGGTGAATCCTTCATTATTCCATTCTTTATTTTTATTTTTTTTGAATAACTCAGTATATGTGGATTACCACATGCATGGTGAATGATCCTTTATATTCATTCCTTATTAAATTATGGAAATGATATGTTTACGTTGATTATGATGAGAGTCATAATAAAAGCATTGGACTGATGAAAATCATGGGTATATGTAGTATTAGTAAGTGTTATGATGAGTTATGTTGGTTATTATGTGAAACCATGAAAGTTTATTAGAAATCATAAAGGGTTGAAAATCAGATTTTGGTGAAAATGGAACATGAAATTCAATTGATCATATCTCCTATTATATTTTGAATTTTTGAGTGTGGTCAAGTTCTAGAGTTAGATCTATGAGTTTCCTAACTTATCCAAGTAGAATCACTGGAAAAGGTGTTGTAGATTTTCGTGTGGACTGATTTTAGCAAAGCACGAAAAAGTGAAAAATGGGAAAAAGCTCTTTGATTTTTAAAAAGAGCATTTTCGGCCACTTAATTTGTGAGAAAAATTCCGGCCTTTTGGGACATGAAAGTATATGGTATAAAGTACCTCCTCTCCAAAAATGAGTTCATTCCGACTTAAATGAGCAAGTTATGACCATTTCAATATTTAGGTTTTTCAGACAAAAAATGCTATAACCGGAGTTCTATAACTCCGATGACCATGAAATTTAAACTGGAAGATCACGTTAACATGTATAAGATCCTGCCAAGATTTGGGAATTTATGGAGTTAAACTTGAGGTAGCTAATTTCTTAAGGAATTAATTAGAAATTGATTTTTGAAAAATAGCAAATGAATTTTAAAAATTCCAGAAAATATATATTCAATATGGGACTATATTCTGCTAAATTCCAGAAAAGAAATATTTTTGGGACTGATTCGGTATTTTCATGACAATGGTTTAATTACGAACATATGAGTTAAATATGTTATGTGAAGTAACAAAGTTGGAAAATAGGATTTTATGGCTTGAAAATCCTATATAAGGTATGTGCAGATTTTTGATGAGGGATTTGATCATTGGTGATGAAATCTTATGAGTATGGCATTTTCAAATGATTAAATGCATTATTTGGTAAAGTGTAAACAATTGAAATAAATTATTTATAAGTTTAAGAAGTGATTAAAATATTGTTATGATATTAATAATATTAGATTATGAGTGGTTGATAATATTTGGACAAATTTAAAGTCTTTAATATTTATCCTTATTTTCATTTGATTAATGCTTATATCATTGTCATCATTCTCATGCTTGTGTTGTGTTGAAAGTTATCTGTGGCCTGTAGTGCATAGATGGACTTGGTATGATTATGAGTAGGGGTTATTCGGTATAATCATGACCGTAATGTTATAAATGATGTGGTAAAAGTCATCTTTGGCCCATAGTGCATAGATGGACTTGGTGTGATTATGACCAGGGATTATTCGGTATAATCATGACCGTAATGGAAAACACGAATATCCTTGGCCTGTAGTGCATGAATAATTCATGGTCGTGATACTATTAAGATGAACCTCAGCATTATTGGTTTTACAGTTGTATATCTTTGGCCTGTAGTGAAAAGATGAACTGCTGATTATTAGTTATATGATTGTATATCTTTGGTAGTAGTGCAAAGATGAATTTATTAGTATGATTATGAAAGGGGGATTGCGATTTGGTATAACCATGATTTTTGATGTTTTGTGAAGATAGGTGATGTAAATTATCTTCGTCACAGGTGCGAAAAAGGAATTCGAATCACAATTATGATTATGAATTATTCATATGATTGTGGATGAAATTGTTGATTGATGTTACGAGGATAAAACATTATTGATGGACTTTTAACATGGAGGAGATAATAGACACGATGGTCTATTTGACTCTTCTAATGGATTGCTCGTCGTTCCGCAAACTATGGTTGAAATGTTTTATCATCTACCCTATGTTCTAAATCTTTGATTTATTATCGATGAAGGCTATTGATAATTTAATTATCTTTAGTCATGATATTCTTTCTTTCAATAGTTGTGCTCACCCTTTTGCTTCACAATTCCTTTCGTAATAAGAGTGTAGGTAGGTGGGTTGAAGCGAGGATAACAGGGAATAGAATGATTGGTCTATAGCTGTTGATGTTCTCTCTAAATGGTTGGAAATAATTTTTTGAGAAATTTAGATAAGTGCATGTCGTATTTCACTTAATAATTGATTTTGGTGAACAACAATAGGTTGATGAGAACCCAACTTTGGAAGGGTGTTTTACCACTATCATACAAGATGTCTAATGACATACAATCTCGTGTTATCATAAGACAGGGTTGTGCACATCCACTTACTGAGTATATCTACAAGCACTACCTATATGATCTTGGAGTATATTTGAAATATAATTCTCACTTGGAGACAACTGAGATAATTATATGTCAAGAGAAGACTCATCATTGGAAGGAACATGATAGTAATCTTCTCATTTTTCTTTGGGGTCTATTGGATCAACCAAGGATAATTCTCTGGGCATATGATATCTATCATAACTTACATTCATGGCCTCCCATATACGAAGGTTTCTCTTGAGCACTTCCCAAAGATTTTAATTTCTAAAACAGCTTATTGATGTACTTTTATATAACGTACCATTGTAAGGTTGTGGTCGAGGCACCATGAGAGTTACATACATTTGTATTGAAACTTACAACTTATCTGTTGTCATACTACACGCAATGTCATTCAACAGATTCTGTATAAATGAAGTTGTATTTGATTTTTATAGAGTGAAATCAAGCTGCTCGAAATGGGCCGGTGGACCTATTTTTGGGGGCGTCACAATTGGTATCAAAGCTTAGGGATATGATCCCTGGATGAGATGTGAGACAAGAACTAGGAGGGGAGAGACGGGGAATTCTTTCGCTAGTATAACCTACCTAAGTTTATTTGGTATTTAATTGGTCGGTCAAAGTATAGGGACAATTTGTGATATGTCAATTAACCTTTGTTTTGAAGATATATTCTAGAATTATATCCTCAAATACGAGAGATGAGCAATGAAAAAATCATGATCTGAGAGGATATAACCGGAAGGTACAATCCAAAAAGAAAAGAAAGGTATTCTCATCTCTTCGAATACAGTGCGTCATTTAAATTTTGAGGGCAAAATTTCATAAGGAGGGAGATTGTGAGACCCCAAATTTTATGAAATGAAAGTATTCAATTTTCTTATAATTATTCTATTTAGTAAATGGTTAAATTAATAAAAGGTTAAAGTTAAGGGTGATATGTGAAAATTTTGCAAAGTATGCAAGTTGTTATATTATATTCGTTTGGTCGGGGAATATTCTTTTTGTCGGGGAATATCCGTACGACGGCATAATCATTGGTGGACCCCACAACAGAATTATTGTCGAATTTAGAAAACGACAAAAATATTTTTATGAAAATAACGGCGGAAGTTTTACCGTTAATACTGTTGAACTACTCGGTAGTAAAAGTACGATAATACGCATGGTTGCATAGTAGCACACAGTATTGATTATTGATGCTTACGTGAGAAGTCACTCAATTATACTTAATTATTGCTACAGTAATTTTTGCATCATATCTCTCATATTATTTATTCGATTATTGTCACGGTATCATCTGCATTATATGATATATTATTAAATCAATAATTAAGACGACAAAGTTATTCATATTATTAAATTGCAATATTTACAATGTCTAGAAGTTCTGCCAAGGAGAGGTTTGGTCACCTAATTGCGCGCCAATAGGGAGAAATCCTTATTGGAAAGCCCCCTCTTTCCTGGGAACGACCTGGTTGTTAAATATTGTGAGTTATAATATTAATGATGAATAAGTTCGTGTTGATTAAAGATGAATTTGATATTTCCATTGTGTTGGGATTATTAGTGTTAGTGGAAATCGACATCTATTCCGATGATAATTGATGTCTGGGGGTTATATTGATATATCGGGTAATTAATCGGATAAATGAGTAATTAATTGTTACTAATTCACATGCTTATATAACTATTTGTTCACATGTATGTACTATTGAGTCACATTCACTTATTATTAGGGGAGTTAGTGCAAGATTGATAATACTTGCATGACTAAGTTAAAGATGGAGGTATAAATGGAGGTAATTTACTGTAATTCGTATTTTCACATGATTATAACTATTGAATCACGTGATTGAACTATTGATTCACATTATTTACTATTATAGGAGGTGGTGCAAGTTTGATAATACTTGCAGGAATAAATTAAAAATGAAAGAAAAGTTGGGGGTATTGTACTGTAATTTTTCGAGCCCCAAAACGTGCAATTATCGAAATTATATTTTTCTATAAATAGAAGCTCATTTTTCCTTCATTTCTCACCAATTCACTAAAGCTATAGGCAATTATTATAGAGAGAAATTATAGAGAAAAGCTATAGAGAAAAATCTATAGAAGAAGAAAAGTCTACTACCTCACTATTTCAAAGATCCAGCTTTCTTACGAGGTAAGGGTATTATTCTTTCGTATTCATGAAGAGAAATATTTTCTTTCAATACTCGTAAGAGTTCTTATTCCATTCTTCATTATTAGGTTGAATAACTTTGCTTATGCAATCACCGCATACATGGTGAAATTCTTCTATTATTCCGTTCTTTATTATTTTGTCGGAATATCCTGTCTGTGCATTTACGCCAGACCTGGTTCCATTATTTATTATTCTATCAGAATATTCTATCTGTGCGTTCACGCTAGACTTGATTACATTATTTTTATTCTATTGGAATAACATGTCTGCATGCGATTACTATCGCGTGCATGGTGATTTCGTTCTTTATTCCATTCTTTATTATTCATTTGGAATATCCTGCATGGCATGCTTACGTTCGCATGACCGGTTCCATTATTTATTATTCATTGGGAATAACTCAGATGCGATCTATCACACGCATGGTGAATCCTTCCATTATTCCATTCTTTATTATTTTGTTGGAATAACTCAGATATGTGGATTACCACACGCACGGTGAATGATCCTTTATATTCATTCCTTATTAAATTATGGAAATGATATGTTTACGTTGATTATGATGAGAGTAATAATAAAAGCATTGGACTGATGAAAATCATGGGTATATGTAGTATTAGTAAGTGTTATGATGAGTTATGTTGGTTATTATGTGAAACCATAAAAGTTTCTTAGAAATCATAAAGGGTTGAAAATCAGATTTTGGTGAAAATGGAACATGAAATTCAATTGACCATATCTCCTATTATATTTTGAATTTTTGAGTGTGGTGAAGTTCTAGAGTTAAATCTATGAGTTTCCTAACTTATTCAAGTAGAATCACTGGAAAAAGTGTTGTAGATTTTCGTGTGGACTGATTTTAGCAAAGCACGAAAAAGTGAAAAATGGGAAAAAGCTACTGCCCAGATTTTTAAAAGAGCATTTTTGGCCACTTAATTTATGAGAAAAATTTCGACCTTTTGGAACATGAAAGTATATGGTATAAAGTACCTCCTGTCCAAAAATGAGCTCATTCCGACTTAAAATGAGCAAGTTATGACTATTTGAATATTTAGGTTTTTCCGACGAAAAATGCTATAACCGGAGTTCTATAACTCCGATGACCATGAAATTTAAACAGGAAGATCACGTTAACATGTATAAGATCCTGCCAAGATTTGGGAATTTATGGAGTTAAACTTGAGGTAGCTAATTTCTTAAGGAATTAATTAGAAATTGATTTTTGAAAAATAGCAAATGAATTTTAAAAATTCCGAGAAAAATATATGTTCAATATGGGACTATATTCTGCTAAATTCCAGAAAATAAATATTTTTGGGACTGATTCGGTATTTTCATGACAATGGTTTAGTTACGAACATATGAGTTAAATATGTTATGTGAAGTAACAAAGTTGGAAAATATGATTTTATGGCTTGAAAATCCTATATAAGGTACGTATGCAAGATTTTGATGAGGATTTGATCATTGGTGATGAAATCTTATGAGTATGGCATTTTCGAATGATTAAATGCATTATTTGGTAAAGTGTAAACAATTGAAATAAATTATTTATAAGTTTAAGAAGTGATTAAAATATTGTTATGATATTAATAATATTAGATTATAAGTGGTTGATAATATTTGGACAAATTTAAAGTCTTTAATATTTATCCTTATTTTCGTTTGATTAATGCTTATATCATTGTCATCATTCTCATGCTTGTGTTGTGTTGAAAGTTATCTGTGGCCTGTAGTGCATAGATGGACTTGGTATGATTATGAGTAGGGGTTATTCGGTATAATCATGACCGTAATGTTATAAATGATGTGGTAAAAGTCATCTTTGGCCCGTGTATGCATAGATGGACTTGGTTTGATTATGACCGAGGATTATTCTAAGATAATCATGACCGTAATGGAAAACACGAATATCCTTGGCCTGTAGTGCATGAATAATTCATGGTCGTGATACTATTAAGATGAACCTCAGCATTATTGGTTTTACAGTTGTATATCTTTGGCCTGTAGTGCAAAGATGAACTGTTGATTATTGGTTATACAGTTGTATATCTTTGGCCGTAGTGCAAAGATGAATTTATTAGTATGATTATGAGCAGGGATTGCGATTTGGTATAACCATGATTTTTGATGTTTCGGGCGAAGATAGGTGATGTAAATTATCTTCGTCCTGGGTGCGAAAAGGAATTCAGAATCACAATTATGATTATGAATTATTCATATGATTGTGGACAGGAATTGTTGATTGATGTTACAGGGATAAAACATTATTGATGGACTTTTAACATGGAGGAGATAATAGACCTGATGGTCTATTTGACTCTTCTAATGGATTGCTCGTTCCGCTGCAACTATGGTTGAAATGTTTTATCATCTACCCTATGTTCTAAATCTTTGATTTATTACTGATGAAGGCTATTGATAATTTAATTATCTTTAGTCATGATATTCTTTACTGGGCTAGTTGTGCTCACCCTTTTGCTTCACAATTCCTTTCAGGTAATAAGAGTGTAGCTGGGTCGAGCGAGGATAACAGGGGAATAGAACAGTGGTCTATAGCTGTTGATGTTCTCTCTAAATGGTTGGAAATAATTTTTTCGGAAATTTAGATAAGTGCATGTCGTATTTCACTTAATAATTGATTTTGGTGAACAACAATAGGATGATGAGAACCCAACTTTGGAAGGGTGTTTTGCCACTATCATACAAGATGTCTAATGACATACAATCTCGTGTTATCATAAGACAGGGTTGTGCACATCCACTTGCTGAGTATATCTCGAGCACTACCTATATGATCTTGGAGTATATTTGAAATATAATTCTCACTTGGAGACAACTGAGATAATTATATGTCAAGAGAAGACTCATCATTGGAAGGAACATGATAGTAATCTTCTCGTTTTTCTTTGGGGTCTATTGGATCAACCAAGGATAATTCTCTGGGCATATGATATCTATCATAACTTACATTCATGGCCTCCCATGTACGAAGGTTTCCTTGAGCACTTCCCAAAGATTTTAATTTCTAAAACAGTTATTGACTGTACTTTTATATAACGTACCATTGTAAGGTTGTGGTCGAGGCACCATGAGAGTTACATACATTTGTATTGAAACTTACAACTTATCTGTTGTCATACTCTGCACAACAGTTCAACAGTTGTATAAATGAAGTTGTATTTGATTTTTATAGAGTGAAATCTGGCGACTCAGAATGGGCCGGGTGGACCTATTTTTGGGGGCGTCACAATTGGTATCAAAGCTTAGGGATATGATCCCTGGATGAGATGTGAGACAAGAACTAGGAGGGGAGAGACGGGGAATTCTTTCGCTAGTATAACCTACCTAAGTTTATTTGGTATTTAATTGGTCGGTCAAAGTATAGGGACAATTTGTGATATGTCAATTAACCTTTGTTTTGAAGATATATTCTAGAATTATATCTGAAATACAGGAGATGAGCAATGAAAAAATCATGATACAGAGGATATAACCGGGAAGGTACAATCCAAAAAGAAAGAAAGGTATTCTCATCTCTTCGAATACCAGGTACGTACTTAAATTTTGAGGGCAAAATTTCATAAGGAGGGGAGATTGTGAGACCCCAAATTTTATGAAATGAAAGTATTCAATTTTCTTATAATTATTCTATTTAGTAAATGGTTAAATTAATAAAAGGTTAAAGTTAAGGGTGATATGTGAAAATTTTGCAAAGTATGCAAGTTGTTATATTATATTCGTTTGGTCGGGGAATATTCTTTTTGTCGGGGAATATCCGTACGACGGCATAATCATTGGTGGACCCCACAACAGAATTATTGTCGAATTTAGAAAACGACAAAAATATTTTTATGAAAATAACTACGGAAGTTTTACCGTTAATCTTTGTTGAACTACTCCTCAGTAGTAAAGTATGCGATAATACGCATGGTTGCATAGTAGCACACAGTATTGATTATTGATGCTTACGTGAGAAGTCACTCAATTATACTTAATTATTGCTACAGTAATTTTTGCATCATATCTCTCATATTATTTATTCGATTATTGTCACTAGATCATCCGCATTATATGATATATTATTAAATCAATAATTAAGACGACAAAGTTATTCATATTATTAAATTGCAATATTTACAATGTCTAGAAGTTCTGCCAAGGAGAGGTTTGGTCACCTAATTGCGCGCCAATAGGGAGAAATCCTTATTGGAAAGCCCCCTCTTTCCTGGGAACGACCTGGTTGTTAAATATTGTGAGTTATAATATTAATGATGAATAAGTTCGTGTTGATTAAAGATGAATTTGATATTTCCATTGTGTTGGGATTATTAGTGTTAGTGGAAATCGACATCTATTCCGATGATAATTGATGTCTGGGGGTTATATTGATATATCGGGTAATTAATCGGATAAATGAGTAATTAATTGTTACTAATTCACATGCTTATATAACTATTTGTTCACATGTATGTACTATTGAGTCACATTCACTTACTATTAGGGGAGTTAGTGCAAGATTGATAATACTTGCATGACTAAGTTAAAGATGGAGGTATAAATGGAGGTAATATACTGTAATTCGTATTTTCACATGATTATAACTATTGAATCACGTGATTGAACTATTGATTCACATTATTTACTATTATGGGAGGTGGTGCAAGTTTGATAATACTTGCAGGAATAAATTAAAAATGAAAGAAAAGTTGGGGGTATTGTACTGTAATTTTTCGAGCCCCAAAACGTGCAATTATCGAAATTATATTTTTCTATAAATAGAAGCTCATTTTTCCTTCATTTCTCACCAATTCACTAAAGCTATAGGGCAATTATTATAGAGAGAAATTATAGAGAAAAGCTATAGAGAGAAAATCTATAGAAGAAGAGAAGCCTGCTACCTCACTATTTCAATATCCAGTTTCTTCTGAGGTAAGGGGTATTATTCTTTCGTATTCATGAAGAGAAATATTTTCTTTCAATACTCGTAAGAGTTCTTATTCCATTCTTCATTATTAGGTTGGAATAACCTGTTTATGCGAAGTACCGCATACATGGTGAAATTCTTCTATTATTCCGTTCTTTATTATTTTGTCGGAATATCCTGTCTGTGCATTTACGCCAGACCTGGTTCCATTATTTATTATTCTATCAGAATATTCTATCTGTGCGTTCACGCTAGACTTGATTACATTATTTTTTATTCTATTGGAATAACATGTCTGTGCGGTCTATCGCATGCATGGTGATTTATGTTGTTATTCCATTCTTTATTATTCTGTTGGAATATCCTCGCTTGGGTTCGCTTCACGCACGACCGGTTCCATTATTTATTATTACATTGGGAATAACTCAGATGTGCGATCTATCACACGCATGGTGAATCCTTCTGTTATTCCATTCTTTATTATTTTGTTGGAATAACCTGTATATGTGGATTACCACATGCATGGTGAATGATCCTTTATATTCATTCCTTATTAAATTATGGAAATGATATGTTTACGTTGATTATGATGAGAGTAATAATAAAAGCATTGGACTGATGAAAATCATGGGTATATGTAGTATTAGTAAGTGTTATGATGAGTTATGTTGGTTATTATGTGAAACCATAAAAGTTTCTTAGAAATCATAAAGGGTTGAAAATCAGATTTTGGTGAAAATGGAACATGAAATTCAATTGACCATATCTCCTATTATATTTTGAATTTTTGAGTGTGGTGAAGTTCTAGAGTTAAATCTATGAGTTTCCTAACTTATTCAAGTAGAATCACCGGAAAAGTGTTGTAGATTTTCGTGTGGTGATTTTAGCAAAGCACGAAAAAAGTGAAAAATGGGAAAAAGCTCTTTTGATTTTTAAAAGAGCATTTTGGCCACTTAATTTATGAGAAAAATTTCGCCTTTTGGAACATGAAAGTATATGGTATAAAGTACCTCCTGTCCAAAAATGAGCTCATTCCGACTTAAAATGAGCAAGTTATGACCATTTGAATATTTAGGTTTTTCCGATTTAAAAAATGCTATAACCGAGTTCTATAACTCAGATGACCATGAAATTTAAACAGAAGATCACGTTAACATGTATAAGATCCTCGCCAAGATTTGGGAATTTATGGAGTTAAACTTGAGGTAGCTAATTTCTTAAGGAATTAATTAGAAATTGATTTTTGAAAAATAGCAAATTAATTTTAAAAATTCCGAGAAAAATATATGTTCAATATGGGACTATATTCTGCTAAATTCCAGAAAATAAATATTTTTGGGACTGATTCGGTATTTTCATGACAATGGTTTAGTTACGAACATATGAGTTAAATATGTTATGTGAAGTAACAAAGTTGGAAAATATGATTTTATGGCTTGAAAATCCTATATAAGGTATGTGCAGATTTTTGATGAGGGATTTGATCATTGGTGATGAAATCTTATGAGTATGGCATTTTCGAATGATTAAATGCATTATTTGGTAAAGTGTAAACAATTGAAATAAATTATTTATAAGTTTAAGAAGTGATTAAAATATTGTTATGATATTAATAATATTAGATTATGAGTGGTTGATAATATTTGGACAAATTTAAAGTCTTTAATATTTATCCTTATTTTCGTTTGATTAATGCTTATATCATTGTCATCATTCTCATGCTTGTGTTGTGTTAAAAGTTATCTGTGGCCTGTAGTGCATAGATGGACTTGGTATGATTATGAGTAGGGGTTATTCGGTATAATCATGACCGTAATGTTATAAATGATGTGGTAAAAGTCATCTTTGGCCCGTAGTGCATAGATGGACTTGGTGTGATTATGACCAGGGATTATTCGGTATAATCATGACCGTAATGGAAAACACGAATATCCTTGGCCTGTAGTGCATGAATAATTCATGGTCGTGATACTATTAAGATGAACCTCAGCATTATTGGTTTTACAGTTGTATATCTTTGGCCTGTAGTGCAAAGATGAACTGTTGATTATTGGTTATACAGTTGTATATCTTTGGCCGTAGTGCAAAGATGAATTTATTAGTATGATTATGAGCAGGGATTGCGATTTGGTATAACCATGATTTTTGATGTTTCGGGCGAAGATAGGTGATGTAAATTATCTTCGCCCACCGGTGCGAAAAGGAATTCGTAATCACAATTATGATTATGAATTATTCATATGATTGTGGATGAGAATTGTTGATTGATGTTACGAGGATAAAACATTATTGATGGACTTTTAACATGGAGGAGATAATAGACCGATGGTCTATTTGACTCTTCTAATGGATTGCTTCGTTCACGCAACTATGGTTGAAATGTTTTATCATCTACCCTATGTTCTAAATCTTTGATTTATTACTGATGAAGGCTATTGATAATTTAATTATCTTTAGTCATGATATTCTTTCTTTCGGCTAGTTGTGCTCACCCTTTTGCTTCACAATTCCTTTCAGGTAATAAGAGTGTAATTGGGTCGGCGAGGATAACAGGGAATAGAATGTTGGTCTATAGTCGTTGATGTTCTCTCTAAATAGTTGGAAATAATTTTTTTCAGAAATTTAGATAAGTGCATGTCGTATTTCACTTAATAATTGATTTTGGTGAACAACAATAGGATGATGAGAACCCAACTTTGGAAGGGTGTTTTGCCACTATCATACAAGATGTCTAATGACATACAATCTCGTGTTATCATAAGACAGGGTTGTGCACATCCACTTGCTGAGTATATCTCGAGCACTACCTATATGATCTTGGAGTATATTTGAAATATAATTCTCACTTGAGACAATCGAGATAATTATATGTCAAGAGAAGACTCATCATTGGAAGGAACATGATAGTAATCTTCTCGTTTTTCTTTGGGGTCTATTGGATCAACCAAGGATAATTCTCTGGGCATATGATATCTATCATAACTTACATTCATGGCCTCCCATGTACGAAGGTTTCTTGAGCACTTCCCAAAGATTTTAATTTCTAAAAGCTTATTATTCGTACTTTTATATAACGCACCATTGTAAGGTTGTGGTCGAGGCACCATGAGAGTTACATACATTTGTATTGAAACTTACAACTTATCTGTTGTCATACTCTGCACAACAGTTCAACAGTTGTATAAATGAAGTTGTATTTGATTTTTATAGAGTGAAATCATGCACTCGTAATGGGCCGGTGGACCTATTTTTGGGGGCGTCACAATTGGTATCAAAGCTTAGGGATATGATCCCTGGATGAGATGTGAGACAAGAACTAGGAGGGGAGAGACGGGGAATTCTTTCGCTAGTATAACCTACCTAAGTTTATTTGGTATTTAATTGGTCGGTTGAAGTATAGGGACAATTTGTGATATGTCAATTAACCTTTGTTTTGAAGATATATTCTAGAATTATATCCAAATACGGGGAGATGAGCAATGAAAAATCATGATACGAGAGGATATAACCGGAAGGTACAATCCAAAAAGAAAGAAAGGTATTCTCATCTCTTCGAATACCAGGTACGTACTTAAATTTTGAGGGCAAAATTTCATAAGGAGGGGAGATTGTGAGACCCCAAATTTTATGAAATGAAAGTATTCAATTTTCTTATAATTATTCTATTTAGTAAATGGTTAAATTAATAAAAGGTTAAAGTTAAGGGTGATATGTGAAAATTTTGCAAAAAGTATGCAAGTTGTTATATTATATTCGTTTGGTGGGGAATATTCTTTTTGTTTGGGGAATATCCGTGCGACGACGGATAATCATTGGTGGACCCCATAACGTAATTATTGTCGAATTTAGAAAACGACAAAAATATTTTATGAAAATAACTACGGAAGTTTTACCATTAATCTTTGTTGAACTACTCCAGTAGTAAAAGTACGATAATACGCATGGTTGCATAGTAGCACACAGTATTGATTATTGATGCTTACGTGAGAAGTCACTCAATTATACTTAATTATTGCTACAGTAATTGTTGCATCATATCTCTCATATTATTTATTCGATTATTGTCACAGTATCATCTGCATTATATGATATATTATTAAATCAATAATTAAGACGACAAAGTTATTCATATTATTAAATTGCAATATTTACAATGTCTGGAAGTTCTGCCAAGGAGAGGTTTGGTCACCTAATTGCGGCACCATAGGGAGAAATCCTTATTGGAAAGCCCCCTCTTTCCTGGGAACGACCTGGTTGTTAAATATTGTGAGTTATAATATTAATGATGAATAAGTTCGTGTTGATTAAAGATGAATTTGATATTTCCATTGTGTTGGGATTATTAGTGTTAGTGGAAATCGACATTTATTCCGATGATAATTGATGTCTGGGGGTTATATTGATATATCGGGTAATTAATCGGATAAATGAGTAATTAATTGTTACTAATTCACATGCTTATATAACTATTTGTTCACATGTATGTACTATTGAGTCACATTCACTTACTATTAGGGGAGTTAGTGCAAGATTGATAATACTTGCATGACTAAGTTAAAGATGGAGGTATAAATGGAGGTAATATACTGTAATTCGTATTTTCACATGATTATAACTATTGAATCACGTGATTGAACTATTGATTCACATTATTTACTATTATGGGAGGTGGTGCAAGTTTGATAATACTTGCAGGAATAAATTAAAAATGAAAGAAAAGTCAGGGGTATTGTATCATAATTTTTCGAGCCCCAAAACGTCAATTATCGAAATTATATTTTTCTATAAATAGAAGCTCATTTTTCCTTCATTTCTCACCAATTCACTAAAGCTATAGGGCAATTATTATAGAGAGAAATTATAGAGAAAAGCTATAGAGAGAAAATCTATAGAAGAAGAAGCTTCTCTACCACTCACTATTTCAAAGATCCAGCTTTCTTACGAGGTAAGGGGTATTATTCTTTCGTATTCATGAAGAGAAATATTTTCTTTCAATACTGTAAGAGTTCTTATTCCATTCTTCATTATTAGGTTGGAATAACTTTGTTTATCACAAGTACCGCATACATGGTGAAATTCTTCTATTATTCCGCTCTTTATTATTTTGTTTTAATATCCGTCTGCATGCATTTACGCCTGCACTTCGGTTCCATTATTTATTATTCTATCGAATATTCTATCTGTATGCTCACGCTTAGACTTGATTACATTATTTTTATTCTATTGGAATAACATGTCCGTGTATGTTTATCGCATGCATGGTGATTTATGTTGTTATTCCATTCTTTATTATTCATTGAATATCCTCAGCTTGGCGCGTTCGCATGACTGGTTCCATTATTTATTATTCTGTTGGGAATAACCTGTATGTGCAGTCTATCACACGCATGGTGAATCCTTCTGTTATTCTTCCTTCAATTCTCACCAATTCACTAAATCTATAGGGCAATTATTATAGAGAGAAATTATAGAGAGAAAATCTATAGAAGAAGAGAAGCATGCTACCTCACTATTCCAGTATCCAGTTTCTTCTAAGGTAAGGGGTATTATTCTTTCGTATTCATGAAGAGAAATATTTTCTTTCAATACTCGTAAGAGTTCTTATTCCATTCTTTATTATTATGTTAGAATAACCTATTTATGCGAAGTACTTTATTATTCTGTCAGAATATCTTGTCTGTGCGTTTACGCCGGACCTGGTTCTATTATTTATTATTCTATCGAAATATCCTATCTGTGCGTTCATGCTAGACTTGGTTCCATTATTTTTTATTCTATTGGAATAACATGTTTGTGCGGTCTATCGCATGCATGGTGATTTCTGTTGCTATTCCATTCTTTATTATTCTGTTGGAATATCCTGTCGGTGCGTTTACGCATGACCTGGTTCCATTATTTATTATTCTGTTGGGAATAACCTGTCTGTGCAGTCTATCGCACGCATGGTGAATCCTTCTGTTATTCCATTCTTTATTTTTATTTTTTTTTGAATAACCTGTATATGTGGATTACCACATGCATGGTGAATGATCCTTTATATTCATTCCTTATTAAATTATGGAAATGATATGTTTACGTTGATTATGATGAGAGTAATAATAAAAGCATTGGACTGATGAAAATCATGGGTATATGTAGTATTAGTAAGTGTTATGATGAGTTATGTTGGTTATTATGTGAAACCATGAAAGTTTCTTAGAAATCATAAAGGGTTGAAAATCAGATTTTGGTGAAAATGGAACATGAAATTCAATTGATCATATCTCCTATTATATTTTGAATTTTTGAGTGTGGTCAAGTTCTAGAGTTAGATCTATGAGTTTCTAACTTATCCAAGTAGAATCACCGGAAAAGGTGTTGTAGATTTTCGTGTGGGTGATTTTAGCAAAGCACGAAAAAAGTGAAAAAATGGGAAAAAGCTCTTGCTTGATTTTTAAAAAGAGCATTTTCGGCCACTTAATTTGTGAGAAAATTCCGCCTTTTGGGACATGAAAGTATATGGTATAAAGTACCTCTGTCCAAAAATGAGCTCATTCCTACTTAAAATGAGCAAGTTATGACCATTTCAATATTTAGATTTTTCCGATTTAAAACGCTATAATCGGAGTTCTATAACTCCGATGACCATGAAATTTAAACTGAAAGATCACGTTAACATGTATAAGATCCTTCCAATATTTGGGAATTTATGGAGTTAAACTTGAGGTAGCTAATTTCTTAAGGAATTAATTAGAAATTGATTTTTGAAAAATAGCAAATGAATTTTAAAAATTCCGAGAAAAATATATGTTCAATATGGGACTATATTCTGCTAAATCCCAGAAAAGAAATATTTTTGGGACTGATTCGGTATTTTTCATGACAATGGTTTAGTTACGAACATATGAGTTAAATATGTTATGTGAAGTAACAAAGTTGGAAAATAGGATTTTATGGCTTGAAAATCCTATATAAGTTATGTGCAGATTTTTGATGAGGGATTTGATCATTGGTGATGAAATCTTATGAGTATGGTATTTTTGAATGATTAAATGCATTATTTGGTAAAGTGTAAACAATTAAAATAAATTGTTTATAAGTTTAAGAAGTGATTAAAATATTGTTATGATATTAATAATATTAGATTATGAGTGGTTGATAATATTTGGACAAATTTAAAGTCTTTAATATTTATCCTTGTTTTCGTTTGATTAATGCTTATATCATTGTCATCATTCTCATGCTTGTGTTGTGTTGAAAGTTATCTATGGCCTGTAGTGCATAGATGGACTTGGTATGATTATGACCAGGGGTTATTCGATATAATCATGACCGTAATGTTATAAATGATGTGGTAAAAGTCATCTTTGGCCCGTAGTGCATAGATGGACTTGGTATGATTATGACCAAGTCAAGCAGGAATTAGATGGTCTGATGACGAGCCACTCAAATGCCGCTCGCGCTGCTTGATTCAAGAATGATAGCGCGTTACTTTGTATAGGCAGGAGGCGAGTCACACCCGCGTGGAGTGGACTTCATTTTTCCCATCGTCATCGAAAGACAACGTGGATGCTACAGAGATATCGGAGAACGATGATGAAGAATTGGGCGATCAAGGGGATGAGCAGGTACCGCGGGCCGAGGCTATATCTAGATCTCAATTCCTTGATTTCCAAAATCAACTGAATCATTGACAGGGAAGTCCTCACGTACTTATTTTGATTAATTATCCAATGAGGACATTGTATTGTTTAAGTTTGGAGGATTTAAATTCATGTTTGCATTCATTCTAGCTTTTAGGATTCATTTTTAATTTTGGTCAATTAAATTTTTGTATTGCATTTTATTTTCAGTATTGCATGATAGCTTAGGGCATTCATAGTAGCTTAGGTTTTGCATAGTAGATAATAGTGTAATGCATTTTGTTATCCGCATTTTGTTATTCACATCTATAAAAAAAATATGTTATTTAGTAAGTATTGTGTTGTTTAAGTCCATCAATGTTGTGTTTTATGTTGTTGTGAGCCTATGATGTGATTGTCAAATAAGTAGCAAATACAGGATTGAGTATTAGAACTATGACACAATGATCGTTTATGAATCGAATCTTGAGTTTGTTTGAAACTGGTATAAAAGGATAACACGAGTAACAAACATCTGTGTTAATTGGTTAAGTTCAAACCGGTACCTAAATGGTCTTTAAAGGATAATGCTAGAGTGAATGATAAAATGACAAGGATGGCCGGTAAAGGCTAAAGTTAGGCAAGAACCTAAGTTTGGGGGATGTTATGTGGGGTATATAAGCTTAAAATATATATATATATATATATATGAATAAACACCGTAGCGTGATTGTCTAGTTTTGTGGCCTTTGTTACTTGAGCAAGTAAGCCCGAGGGGATTGTCTTTATACCTATCACCCTAAGGTCTTAATGGTCTAAGAGTCATTGGTCGAAAGCTCGTTAAGGTAGCATTGAAAAGCCTAAGGGAATAAGACACTGCTTAGCTATATGTATAAAAATAAAACGGGAAATAAGAGCATAAAGCCCCCGTATATATATATATATATATATATATATAAATTATGAATAAAGCATAAGTACCCCGCGTGATCCCTTGAGATTTGTGATTGCTTGCTTTTAGTTGGAACTATCTATTTTTGAAATTTTTAAGTTTGTGCTGCATGATTCCTTCTAAGAGACTGGTTATGTATTGAATTTGAGTTAGTATCGGTTATCATGGATGTTACACACACACACTATACCAGTGATGATGGCTTAAGATTCGAGAATTAAGGCATAATTGTAGATTGGTTTTTGATGGTTGATATTGTATAGTTGCTTATTTTCGCTGAGGCCGTTAAGATAATATTGATTCCGCGATATTGTTGGATTTGATAGCATATAAGTGAATTCGTATTTATATTGTTGCATTGCATGTAGTTGATTTGTGCTCGAGGACTAGCACGGTTTAAGTTTGGGGGATTTTGATAAGTGTATTTATATACGGGATTTAATATCCATTTCATGCTTATTTATTGCTAATTTCTTGTGATCATGTTCAATTTCACTTGTTTTATGTTATTTCATGTGTAGATTGGTGGTTGTGGCATTCAATGTAATATTGGTGATATTCGGTGTGATTGGAATCAAATGGAGCATATTTGGAATCAATTCAAAGACAAAGAAAGATAGTCGATTAACAGAACACACCCGTCACGGGGTATGCACATTACACTTATAAACCCCGTCACGGGTGGGGGTCTTACAATTCGATTATCAGAGCATAGCCAATTTGGGCGAGGCGTTATATAATTACCCCGCCGGGGTGGGGGTCCTTATTCGAGCAAGACAGTATAAAGGCCAATTCGATGGTGTATAAGATATCTGACCCTACGGGCTAAGGGGTGGAAATTTCTAAGTGTCCTGTTTTGGTTTTAATTCCTCTTGGGCACGAATTTTAGCTATTTATATGGCATTATAACTCTAATTGATAGAGAATTCGGCTGGAGTTTTATGCTAGATATGTATTACTCTATCAAAAAACAACAAGGAGATTAGGGAGAGGAGAATTACGAAGATAAAAGCTGAGTTTTTGATAGCAAGTGTGGAGGAGTATTTCGAGGAGTTTTTCAAGACAATTGCGATTTTAGTCTACGTGAAGGGTGTTCTTCAATATTTTTTGTGTTAGATTATTATTTGTAATTAGAAGAATGATTTCTATGATTTATTAAGTGTTTATTTTGTTTATTATGAACTAATTCACTTTTTAGGCTTGTGATGGATCCTTAAGTGAATCAATGATTTTGTAAACTTTGATTTCCAATTTAATAAGCTATCTCCAGTTTATCTATATTAATTTGTGCTTGAATCTATGAATTGCCTGATCAAAAATTCTTTGTGGAGTTGGATGGAATCGAGAGAGGATATTCAAATCTAGACCTAGTTGATATATCATGTGTTCAGGTTTTTGTTAGTAGCTTAAACTTGATGAGTGTTAAGGTAGAGATATGCTTGACACCGCATGTAATCGAATAGAGAACTTATTCTTCAACCTTCTTCAATTGTAATTCACATAGAGATATAGTGGCTTAGTTGATTAAGGTGTTTAACAGATTTCTATCTTAATTGTGGATTGAAGTTAATAGGGTATTAGTGCATCGAGAGGTGGTTAATACTACGTTCGTGTTCTTGATTAATAAACTGGGATAGTGAATTAAATTGGGATAAAGGTGTTAAAATCAAAGTGAATCTTAGGGTGAAATCAAAAGTCTAATTCTCCATTAATTGTTTAAAAATTCAGATTTTGATATTCGTGGTTATTTTGTGTTAATTTAATTATATTTGAATTTTAGTTTCGTTAAGTTAAATTATTGAGTTTGATTTGTTTAATAAAATTAAGGTTAATAGAAGATTGGTAATTGTGAGTTAAGGTTATTGCTAATTAATCTCTGTGGGAACGATACTCTACTCATCACTTTATTACTTGTTAACCACGTATACTTGCGTGTTGTGCGTAATTAGATTTTACCCAACAGAAGCGATAGATTCTTTATTGATCATACATTATCTCCATGTACAACTTATTATACCCAAGCATACCCTTTGATATACCCTAAGGGTCTTAAGGAATAAGTCAAAGTATAATTTATTATACACAAGATATTATGATGATCTCAAGTCCAAGGATCACTTGTACTACTATCACTACAGGAATTCCTATTGACAGGCAAGTAAAACTCCATTAGGTATTCCTTAGCGAGCCACGTTCAGTGAACTTATTCTCTAATAAGCACCTACATACTTGCTTTAGTGTCTCCACACAAATGATCATGAGATCAATTATCCTCATCCAATGAGCAAGACAACGATGTATGTACCAATCTATCCGGATTCACTAATCCCCAATTTAGTAATCCAACGATTGGGAACTATTTTAGTTTTAAGCTTTCTAAGAATTTAGATCTCATTAGAATGATCATCATCATTATTCTAAAAGCATTACTTAAAACTATGGGTTTATCACATATTATAAAACAAAGATCATCATATAGATAATTAAAAGCCTTTAATTAATTAAAACTTTTTATTAATAAATGAATAAGATTGTTACAAAGTATATGCTTTATCATCAAACATGATTGGCTTGTGTGCATACTACTTTCAATCTCCCACTTTCACTAAAGCCAATCACCATGGTATCTCATACTCTTCTTCTCTAAGTGACGATTATCCTGTTGTTGGATAAGCTTTAGTTAATGGATATGTAATGTTGTTCTTGAGAGTCCACTATCTCTATAGTGATTTTCCATCTTTCAATGATTCCTATAATCAAATGAAAGTGCCACAACACATGTTTAGATCCAAGATGAGACTTAGAAATTATTCCTAGTTCTGTAATGAACTTTTCATCTAAACAATCAACTTGCAGCTTCATTTATAGCTATATACTTTGTCTTTATCACTAAACCAGCAACTCTTTGCTATTTGGAACCTTTCCAATTCACTGCACCACCGTTCAAGGCAACGCTTTTCCTTAAAGTGGATTTTCTGTTGCCTTGGTCTGTCTGAAAAACTTGAGTCTGTTAAGCCCTCTAGTTTTAATTTAGACCCACCATGAATATGATCACATCCTTAGTGCCGGTTATGTACTTTAAGATATTTTTCACTGACTCATAGTGAATTTCTCCAGAATATGACTGATCAACATCAGGTCTCATACATTTCATTGTATACATGATAGTTACTCATGTGATCTCTCTTTTATGAGTCTATGGGGACTATTAAGAGAGATATACTCCATGACTCATCAACATGAGATAACTCTTAGAGTTTTCCATGCTAAACGACTTTAGCATCAAATGAATATACGTTCCTTGGGTTAAGTCGAGCATCCTCTTAAATCTATCTATATAGATATGTATCCCCAATTAAAATGCTCTTCCCAAATCATTCATGGAGGAATGTTTAGACAACTTTATCTTTACTGATTGTAGCATTAGTATATCATTCCTTATCCGTAATATATCAATATATAATACTAGGAATGTCACGATGCTCCCACTGACACTTTTGTACACACTAGGTTCATTCTTGTTTTTGATAAAATCAAACTCTTTTGATTATTTCATCAAAACGAATGTTCCATTTTTGAGAAACTTGCTTCAATTCATTTCTCTGAGTGTTTACAACTCTTACCTCATCGTATGTAACTGGTTCATCATCTTCTATGATTTGTACCTCATCATCATCATCTATGATGAATCCATACCTCCTAGGTATCTTGATGCTATTCCGTATTTACTGATTCTTGTGAGGTACAATAGGTCTATCTACAGGTTCCTCTTATTTAACTTATAGTGATTTATGGTTCTTGAACTCTTCAAGATCTATTATCCTCCCACTAGCCCTTCAATGATAAACATCTTTATCTTAGAAGGAAATGTGTTTCGCAACAAACACCTTTTGCTAAGTAGGATTATAGAACATATATCCTAAACTTACTTCAGGATGTCCCATAATCTGTACTTGTCAAATCTTGTCACAAGCTTATCCTTTGAAACATTTTTACAAAAGCTAGACAACCCCTTATCTTAACTTACTTAAAATTAGGAATCCTTCATGTCCATAACTTTTATGGAGTCTTGGGGCTAGATTTTGAGGTTACCTTTTTGTAGATATGTAGCCATTTCTAGGGCATGACCCTATAGGGATACTAGAATGTCGGTAAAATCATTATGGACTGTACCATGTCCAATAAGGTACGATATTTCATTTCAAATATATCAATCATTTATTGCGTATCAGGAGGCGTTCATTGTGAGAAAACCATTTGAGATGATTTAGAAACTCATTGCACAAGTATTCCTTCCTTGATTCGATCAAAGAATTCTAATACTTAGCCAATTTGTTTCATTTCTGAATTCTTTGAACCTTTCAAATAATTCACACTTGTATTTCAACAAATATACACATTCAACTCTTTGAATGATCATCTCCTTTTCTTATACTAGTTTGTTCAATTTGCAAAATAATTTTTCACGTAAGTCAAGTATACAAAATCCATTAAGTAATATTCCAGTTCTATAAAAACATTTTTATTATAAATAGAACAAAAATTATTCTTATAATACCAAAGATTTCAATGTCCAATAATAAAATGAAAATAATGTTTCTAACCAAAACTGGAATACAATAACAACTTATTAACTTAATAGATTTGCCCGTAGACAATGCTAAACAATAAGTTCCTATGGCTAATGTAACAACCTTTGCTTCATTTCCCAGACATAGGATTACATATCTTTGTTTAGCTTTCTACTTCTGCTTGGTCCCTTCATAAATCTATATTTATGATAACCAAAGTCGGTATCCAATACCCAAGTAGAACATTGACTTAAAGAAAAATTTATTTTAAATCATGAACAAATTTGTATTTGTAACCGAAACTTCATTAAGCTTCTTTGGTTAGCCTCTGTAAGATGCTTCTCGCAGTTTTTTTCCATTGTCCAGGCTTATTGCAGTGGAAGCAAACTCATTTGCTATTCGTATCAGTTTTGTTCTTATTATCCTATGTTTTTGTCTTTCTATTTACCATCTTTGAATCGTTCTTCTTTTCAGAAGATCCTTTAGCCCCTACTAGTAAGACATGGTCTTTCTTTTCAGAAGATCCTTTGGCCCCTACCAGTAAGACATGGTCTTTCTTGGTTGGAAAGTGACTCAACATTTTTCAACATGTTAAGCAAATCAGCGAGGCTGATCTTTAGCTTGTTCATATGAAAAATTCACAACAATTGTGAGAAGGAGTCCAGAGTGACTACAAGATCAAATCTAAGCTCAACTCTCCATCCATAACAAAACTTGTTGTCCTTATTGTTCAATCAAATTAATCATGTTAAGGACTTTTGTCTGTACTGTAGTGTCATCGGTCATTCTAGATCGGAAGAGCTCCTTAGATATCTGATATCTATTAGTCCTACTTTCCTTACCATCAACTACTTGATATGAAGGAATATAGTAAGAGCATCCATAGTTTCATGTTGACGCTGAAGCTCGTTACTCATGGATGCGAGCATGATGCATTGAGCCAACTGTGCATCATCTTACCACTTTTTAAAAATAGCAATCTCTTCCTTAGAGGCATTATCTGCAACCATTGCAGGGATAGGCGTATTAAGCACATAAAATAGCTTTTCAGTCATGAGAACTATTCTCAAATTCCTTAACCAATCTGTTTAATTCGATCCGATTAATTTAGCATCTAATATGCTACGCGGTGATAGTAATTTAGACATTGTAAAATTCTGTAAATGAATTTATAATTAACAACATTTTAGCATACATTCTTTTATTAATTACCAAAATAATTTAGGTCTTGTTTTAAATTGGTATCTCCCACTATTTTCTTCAAACTATATTACCCTCAATATATATAGTTCAGTAATATCTAATTGAAGATATGCTAGTGAGAATAAGGATCTCATTTCAAATGTATATAGCCTTGTGTGTGCACAACAAACTATATATAAATAAATAAGTAGACAACTCTTGTCAATTACATCAACTATGTAATTCCTTATATTTTGCCTCTTAAATCATAATGGTCAAGTGTGTGCACATCCGAACTGAAATGATTTAAGTTAAGTCGAACTCAAAGATTTCCATATAAGTGAAGAGAAAACTACGTACCCTTGTGTGTGCACAAAAAAAGCGAGAATGTTCAATTCCTTATAAACATCATATGTAATAAAATAACATCTTAAATATTTAATACTTGCCTTGTGTTTGCACAACAAACTCATATTAAATATTCAATACTCTATTGTTTCTATCATGCTAGAAGGCGACGTTCGATATTCCAAATATCTTTGAACGTTACAACTTAATATAAAAAAATTTAAGGGATTTGTTATTAATTTGTCTCATCTTTGTTTAAGCAGCATTACGCATATATATTTATATATATATATATATATATATATATATAAAATACGCGTCATATTAATTAACATGCGAAGCATGTTTGCATAATATATAATATATATAGTATAAGCATGCACATATAGAATACTATATTCTATCCGGATTGATTATGGACTTTTATTCTAGTTTGGTTCACTAGAGTCACCAAGTGAACCAAAAGGTCAAACCCTAGGGGTGCAAGAATTAATATTTAAATATAACTATTACATTTAAACTCGGACTCCATTACAAACGGGTCTTCTAGCGCTCCTTGCTCCTTGATTTCCAATTCTTCAAAATTAATTCTAACTATTCCTATTACAAAACTATTTAAAATAAATAGAAACCTTGATTAGCAGTCAAGTGGAAGTACATAGGAGAGAGTTAAAATTTACATTAAGAAAAAATTAGAAAAGACGAGGTACGCAGACCCCATTTAATAAAATCCATACATTCAAGCATCCAACTAAAATAAAATCCAATCACATTGGTCAATAGTCCATAATCAATCCCATTTATTATCATACACATCACCATATGCATCAATAAATAACATTCATCTCATGAATAATAAACATTCAATATATATATTGATATCATTGAAAATTTAGTTAGTATAAAATCTAATTTTGAATCAAAATAAACTCCTTTATTTTAATCCAAATTTAAATCAAAATAAACTCCTTTTATTTTAATTTATCCTATTTTGAATAAAATAAACTATTTTATTTTAATCAAAATCTTTAATCAAAATAAACTCCTTTATTTTAATTAATTATGAAATCCAATTCCAAGTAAAAAAAAATCTTTTATTAAAGGAAACACAGATTCTCTTTTCTATTCACAAATAAACTCCTTTATTTTGAATAATATGAAATCTTATTCCATATCTAAATAAACTCCTTTATTTAAGGAAAGATGGATTCACTTTTCTATTCACAAATAAACTCCTTTATTTTAAGAAACATAAAATCCAATTTCAACTCTAATTAGTTATCATGGAATCCAATACCAACTCTAATTAGTTAGCATGAAATTCAATTTTAAAATTAAAATAAACTCTTTTATTTTAATATTAAAATAAACCTTTTATTTTAAGATTAAAATAAACTTTTTATTTTAATTATAAAATAATTGAAAATATTATATATATATATATATAATAACTGTAGCAGCTTAATTATTATTATTATTATTATTATTATTATTATTATTATTATTATTATAATAACCGTAGCTTTTAAAAAAACTTCACCAGGTTACCACGATTTTAAAAAGACTTCACCAGGTTAACCGTAGCTTTTAAAAAGACTTCACCAGCTTAATTATTTGTTAGCTTTTAAAAAAAAAAACTTCACCAGCTTTTTAAAAAAAACTTCACCAAGTCATATTCGCCCATATCATACATATAGGCCACGTGAATCCTTATATCATGTAGTAGTATTATATATATATATATATATATATATATATATATATATATATATATATATATATATATATATAAAAAGGCACGCGTAAAAAAAAATATTAAAATTTAAAAAATATTGCATTACCTAAAGACACATACCACCATAATTCACCATACCACCACAACAACAATTAATATATACCCAATCATCAAACACATGTCCAACTACCAAAACATCAAGCTAGTTGGTACTAATTTCCAAAAAAATCGATAGAATTTCCTTTAAAAACAGAGTATCTAAAATATTCTAAACTTTAAATTCCATTGTTTCAATACATATCCAAACCACCAAAAAATCATCAACACATATCTAACCACCAAAATATCAAGCTAGTCGCTACTAATTTTAAAAAAATTTGACAAAGTTTCCTTTAATAATAGATATCCAGACAAATATAAACCTGTGTATAAAACTTACAATCATCCATACATATCCAAACCACCAAAAAAACAATCATTCCATACCCAAAATCATCATAACCATGAGGGATCTGCCTAATTAATTTCGGTATTTCCGATAGCTTCAGTTTAACTTTGGGTCGTTACGTCGTGTCTTACTCTCCTTGAACACATATATTGTCAGCACCAAAATCAAGTCAATATAATTTGCAAATAAGGCCAGTAGTGAGACACAACAGTAGTATATGAGTTCAATTCAAATAAGAGGTAAGGAAAATATCGATTGACCATCATTCAACAAAGAATAATGATACTTTTATGAGTAATAATTATTTTTTTTGCAAGTAAAGCAATAATAATCTTGATACTTAAAGCAGTCATTAACACCATGTATACACATAATAATCATTCAATCAAAACAATGAACAGGGCTTACAGAAGCAGAGCAGTAAATACCTTCAAGAATGCCACTAACTTCTAAAACTTCATTTTCCTATACCAAATAAATACAAATAACAATCAATTTTGAGTTTAAATAAATGAAAAAATAACAAAGATATTATCATAGCCTAAACAATATACTGAAATTAAAAAACATCAAGATTAAAAAAATATAAGTACCAATTTGTCCTAACTCCTAATCACGCATTAAACCCCATAAAAGTTGAACAAAAAATCAAAGTCATCCAAATTAGAACCTCGATCAACCGAAATATACAAAACCTGGAGTCACTCAACCTTTAAAAAACCACCATTTTAATCAATAGTTCATATTTTAAAAATATGAAAATGTTAAACCATCAAACCCATTCGATAAAAGGTAATGAAGGAATTCCTTCAAGAAATTCTTGGTGAACAGGTTGATTTTAATCAAGTCAATAAATTGAAACGATGTTAAGGTTATACATAACGAAATTGAAACGATGTAAAGGTTATAAATTGAAACGATGACCGTTTATGTGTTTGAAGCTCTTGAAACGATGTTAAGGTTATACACTCAAGTTTCCAAAAGCATACACTGATATATGGGTATGATTTATATATATAATACATGGTGTTATTGCAATTTAAAGACCGTCATTTTTTTCAGTTTATTGACTTTGGAGCACGCGATTGTAACAGTATGTTGATGAACAGAATGTAATTGGCCATTACAATTTATTTGTAATAGGTTACACACACATTACAATTGCACTTACATTAAAATCAACTGTTACACGCATTATTTAATTTTATTTGCAAAAGTCAATAGTACTTTATTTTGACAAATTAGAATAAAAAGAATAGAACCTTTTTGCTCCAATTATTCCTCTCTCTCATAAACTGCCAAGTGCCTAGTAAGAAAAGGTTGAAACTTTCCTTCTCCTCTCATGTATCAATACACACACCCCTACCAAATGGGTTTTTTCTCTTTTGCTTCTTTTTGCTCTTTCAGCTATGTTATTTATCCCAATTACCAAACAGAGTGTAAGGACATCACATACTCTTCTTTTCGATAAGATAAGAACACCACTTGCCTCAAACAAACCTGATTTTTAAAACTTACAAACACTGTACAGAAGTCTTAAATTCTCTAATTATTCTCACGTATCATATAACTCAAATAGGATATTTCTCTAATTATTTCGTTAAATTGCAATAATACCTTCTCCTTTTTTATAGTGTTTATGCATAATTTTTTGTATATAAACATCGACAGTACATGCCCATAGATGAACAAAAGAATTATTCAAACAATTGAGGTTTACTAACAGAACACAAGAATGCAATAACTCATTTTTTAACAGTAAACTAAAATTGCTTAACCTAAACTGATTTATATACACATAAATAGATACATAAAAAACATAAAAAATAAATGATTTATATACACATAAAAAATATTCAATGAAGCCTGGACAGCTCAATTATCAATAAAAAATTATATTGGTGGAAAAATAGAAGTAATCAAATATAGTAGTACAACGATAATTAGATTCCAAACATGGATTTGAAATTTCATAAGCTAATCCACCATTTATCTCAATAGCCTGATTGCACCATAACTCCTTGCAACTAAGAACACAAAGTTTGAAATTCATTTCAAAGGTTAGCCCTAACAACAATCACGTCACATTAACCAAATAAATAAAACTAAGCATAATATCATTAAAATAAGTACCTTCTCCAAGACATATTGCTAAAATTACTACTCCATTAATGAAATCAAATATCAAATTTATCCTTCTGTTTAATCACTGTGCATAAATTTGCACTGAACTTAAAAATAAAAATAAAATAAAATAAAGACCCTGTTCAAATAACATGCACAATATTAACTTTTAAAGTAAAATAAAAAATAAAAATCAAACATCAAATATAGCATTCAATCAATCCAAGTTTCCCCCAAATTTTATAAACATCACATTTGATTAACTCAAACAATCATTTCCCCCAAATTTTCAGGGTTCTGATTAATGGGATTCATTTCTGGACTTACCAAATTTCTGGACGCCACTGTCGAAGAGTTGGATTTCTCTCTCTTGGAGTTCTTCTTCTCCACCACAAATTTTCTCGCTCGAAGTTTGTTTTGAGACGATGGTGAGGCAACGGGTTTAGGATTTTTTGAGACTGATTTATGGGACTTTTTGGAATCGATCAGTTTTGGGTCTTTCACAGGGGTGACTATTCCGGAGTTCTTGCCGCTAAAATCCATCGAAAAATAACCAGCAAAAGAAGAATGAGGTTGAGGAGAGGGTTTAGAGAGAGATAATGGGGTGTGGTTAGTGTTTGATGAGATGGGGAGAAGAAGAACGGTGTACTGGGCCGGATTTTTTTTTACTGGGCGGGATGTTTTGTTGGGTTAGACTAAATTTGAGCCTTTAGATTAACTTAAAATCAATCACAGCCGTTCTTGTGCTTTAAAGTAGGAATAGATTCAAATTTGGTTGTGTTTTATTATATAGATATATAATATGCTCCGAAATAACGGATTCAGCCATAATCTGCTTCAAAAAAAATAAAAATAGATTGCGATAGTTTTTTTTTTTAAAATAAATTTTATACAACAAAATTATGCCCAATTAAATTGTTCTAAACACATATCAATATATATATATATCAAATTAAAATAATTAATAATTCGCATAAAGGTTTGGCTCTAATACCATTGTTAGGTTTATAATATTCATGGACGCAATCAAATTGCACAAAATAAGCGGAAGCGTGGAAAATCAGAGTTTTAAAATTTTACAAACTTTATACTCGGATCTACCTTTATGCGCAATTATTAATTAAACGAAAAGATAAAGAACAAGAATCATACCCTTGAAAATTTGAGCTTCCTCAGGTACAAGTTCACCTCAAAATCCTTTCGCGTTCAACATGAATCCACCGGGTTTAATTCTTTCATTTGATCAACGTTAGCCACCCAAGTGTTTGGCCTCTAGAGATGATCCACCAAGAAAGAAGAAAGATTCAAGAAGATGGGTGTTTGGCAAAACCCTTGTTTTTCTATCTCTATAGAAAAGGCGTACTCTCCCAACTATTGAAATTTCGTCTGTTGTGAAAAATTCAACAACCACTACACCCATAATAATACTCCTCTTATTTATAAATGTGGGCAACCCTCCTTAACAATTAAGGAATTGGATTTTTATTTTAATTAATTAAATTCCTTTAATTAATTAGGCTCCCAATCTTATTAGGAATGTAAGACCCCAACTTTTTAAATAAAGATGATTTCTCTATAAATATTATTTTAAAATATTATGGAATGAATTTGATATAATGTTATAGTTGTGGGTAATATTTATAAATTTTGCAAAGTACGCAAGTTGTTATAAAATATTCGTTTGGTCGGGGAATATTCTTTTTGTTGGGGAATATTCGTACGACGACACAATCATTGGTGGACCCCACAACGGAATTATTGTCGAATTAGAAAACGACAAAAAATATTTTTATGAAAATAACTACGGAAGAGTTACCGCTAACAATCGTTGAATACACGGTGGTTAAAATACGAAGAACAGCGCGTTGTTGCACAAAGATGACACACCTGTATTACACGTATTTTTTAATTTATCGATTCTTACGTAAGAAGGCACTACTCAATAATTGTTACAAGAATTCATTGCTTAATATTTTATTGATTCAATAATTGCTACGTTGATATTTTTGATTCAATAATTGTCATTACACAGTATTTCAAATTATCAAATCAATAATTCATTTAAATATATTATTATAATATTATATTATAGTAGTATGATGTGATTATATGATAGTATGTTTTTTTTATATAATTTGAATAGTAACATTATTATAGTAAATTCATGGTATAAAAATAAAATGAGGTGGAAGAGAACAATTTGAATTTGAATTCTAATGATGTAAGCAATGATGTCATCGGAACGATGAGGTAAGCAATGATGTTATCGGAAGGATGATGTAAGCAATCATGTCATTTGATCGATGATGTAAGCAATAATGTCATATGATCGATGATGTAAGCGATGATGTCATAAATTATGGGGAAAAGACTATTTTACCCTTACTCTACCAAGCTTATAAATAGAAGCTCATTCCTTCATTATTTTTCACGAATTCACTAAAGCTTTAGAGCGAGAAAGAATAGAGAGAATAAGAGAGAAGAAGAAGAATCTTCATTATTACAATATTGCGGTATCCAATTTCCTACAAAGGTAAGGGGGTATTATTTCTTTCTTATTCATGAAGATAACTTCACATTATTCCATTATTTATTATTCATTGAATAACTCAGATATCTGGGCTACCCTATACTTGGTGAAATTCTTCATTATTCCATTCTTTATCATTATGTTGGAATAACTTTGTCTATGCCAAGTAATCGCATACATGGTGAAATTCTTCATTATTCTATTTTTATTATTCTGCTTGAACATCATGTTTGCATACGCATTTACATGACCTAGTTTCGTTATTTATTATTCTGCTGGAACATCCCGCATGCAATGCGTTTATGCATGACCGGTTCCATTATTTATTATTCATTGGAATATCCTGCTCATGCGCTTCATGGCATGACTTCGTTCCATTATTTATTATTCTGTTGGAATAACTTGTATGTGCGGTCTAGCGTATGCCTGGTGATTTCTTTTATTATCTCATTCTTTATTATACTCATTTGGTTAAAGTTTTGACTTCTATACTCCATGAAATTAGTGGAATATCCTTGATATTTGCACTTCATCCAGTATCTTTTCATGAAAATATTCTTCTGAGCATTCTTGAGTTTTACTCTACAAAGAAGTATCATGTGGACAATTTGGACGTTATTAGTTCCTGGATACATTAATTCTTGAACTTGTTTTATTAAATTCTTATATCATTGTCATCATACTCATGTTTATATTATGTTGAAAGTCATCTGTGGCCTGTAGTGCATAGATGGACTTGGTATGATTATGACCAAGGATTATTCGGTGTAATCATGACCGTAATGTTACAAATGATGTGGAAAAAGTCCTCATTGGCCCGTAATGCATTGATAGACAGTTGTTGGCATGATCATGACCATTGATGAATACACGAATATCCTTGGCCGTAGTGCATGGATAATTTATGGTTGTGATACTAATGAATATCCTTGGCCTTAGTTCAGGGATGATGTGGATTATTTAATAAGATGAGTCTCAGCGATAAAAGTGATGAAAAACCTTTTAAATCATAAAAGATAGTAGATTTTATTCTCTACTTGACTCTTTTAATGGATTGCTTGTTCCGCTGCAGTTAAACTTGATGGTTGTTATATTTTATCAGTTTAGCATTGTTGAAAGCTAATAATAATTTATTCTGCATTATCTTGGTCATAATATTTCTTACTGGGCTAGTTGAGCTCACCCTTTCTTTCACTATTCTCTTCAGAAATGAGAACGTAGTAGGGACTAGTGGGGAACGAGTGACTGGCCCGTATGATAGTTTTAGTAGTCCTCACTATTCTGTTAAATAGTGTGAAAATAAATGTAAAAAGGACTCTTTTGAGTGTGGATATTGTCTAGATGACAATATTCTTATTAAACTCTCGCCACGCGTTTGTCGTATTTTACATGACAGCTGTATTATTAAGTTGTATTTGAATTTTGTACCATGTATTTGGCGACTCAAGATGGGTGATGTATACCTATTTTGGGGGCGGAGACGTGGATAAAGCAGATCAACAAGATATTTGATGTCTTGGGATGCTCCGAGGAGCAAAGGTTCCTTTGCCATCTTCATGTCATGGCGAGGCAAATTACTTCGGTGAGAATCAGAAAGCGTACTCAACCCGCCAGACCAAGATGTCTTGGGAGAAGTTCCAAGAACTGCTCAACGACAAGTACTTTCCGAAAGTATTCGTCTACATGAAAGAGGTAGAGTTCATCAAGTCGAGCAAAACAACAAGACCGTGTCGCAATCACGGGCCAAGTTTGCCGAAGTTTTCCCGGTTTCATGGTCTCATTTGGTTGATAATGAGGAGAGAATGATGCTAATGTTTCTAAGAGGTTTGAAACCCGAGATACGCCAATATCTTATCTCTCATAAACCGTGTTTGTATTCGAGATGTTGTTAATAGGTCTCGCTTATTAGAGCGCGATAATGAGTCAACCCAACCAAAAGAGAGCAAATTTCAAGAAATGATAATACCGGTGATAATACCATCGAAGCGGTGACAATAAGCGTGGAGGAATCAACATGCCGAAATGGTAACCACTTCAAATGGGTAATCATGGCCAAAACAATAAGAATGGACACTTCAAGAAGAGGAGATTCAACAATGATGGATGACATCAAAGATCAAAGACTGTCGTTAAGGAAGGAGAAACGACCACCTATCATATGCTTCAAATGTAGAGGAGAGGACACATCACCAAACCGCGCGATGCCATCCAAAGCATAATACAATTGTGGAAGAGAATGTCACCCGCCCAATTTTATCTTGCAGACCAAGACAAGTCCAAATTGGATGGAGGCATCAAAGGTCATTCCCCAAACAAGACAAAACCTAGTAGTTCAAGGTGAAGCGTTTGTCATGACCTCCCGTAAAGTAAGGAACCCAAACGAGGTCATCACAGTAAGCTTATCATAAACTCTAGCAAAGTATATACCTTATTTGATACCTAAGTATACCCATTCTTTATTTCTCCCACCAAGCCAACGCTTAAATTTGACTCGGAGAAATTGGACCTCGACTTATCTGTTGAAACTCCATTGGGAGAAACCTTCATTACATCCACTGCTTATAAGTCTTGTTTGGTTCAAATCGGTACCCACACATTACACTCGTCGATCTTATTTCATTGAAAATACTTGTATTTGACGTAATTCTAGGGATTGATTGGTTAACTACTCATCATGCAAAAATTAATTATTTTCGTAAGGTTGTTAGCTTTCATATTCCTAACCAACCTATTATGCGAATTCAAGCAACCAAACCATTAAAATCAATAACTGTCATCTCAAGCCATAAAGCTATTCGTTTATTAAAAAACGGATGTCAAGCTTTCTTAGCTCATGTCACGGATCTAAACAAAAATACGTCAATTTTGAATGATATTTCTATTGTTAATAAATTTCCTAACGTATTCCCTGAAGAACTTCCTAGCCTACCCTCAGAGCGTGAAATTGAATTTTGTATCGACCTTAAACTTGGTACAAAACCCATTTCCAAAGTCCCATATCGAATGGCTCCTATTGAACTTCAGGAGATAAAGACCCAACTGCAGGAATTGTTAGACATCGACTTTATTCGTCTAGTACTTCTCCTTGGGGTGCTCCTCTTTACTCTATTCGTGAAAAAGAAATATGCGAGTATGCGACTTTGTATTGATTATCGGAGTCAATCATGTCACCATCAAAATAGGTACCCATTTTCACGTATTGATGACCTGTTTGACCAGCCATAAGGAGCCAAATTCTTTTCGAGATCGATCTTCGCTCGATATCACCAATTGAAGATTAGAACCGAAAACATTCCAAAGACGGCTTTAACTCCTGACGGGCATTATGAATTCCTAGTCATGTCTTTTTTGATTAACTAATGCTCCTTTGCTTTCATGGATATGATGAACCGAGTATTCAAGAAATATTTGGATCACTTTGTGGTCGCCTTTATTGATGACATCCTTATTTATTCCAAAAGCCGTGAAGATCATGAGCAACACTTGAGGTCGATACTCCAAAAGCTTCGTGAATATAAGCTTTATGCCAAGTCAAGAAATGCGAAGTTCGTCAAGAAGTAGCATTCCTTGGGCACGTAGTATCAAGCCATGGAATATATGTCGACCCAGAAAGATCAAGCTATTCAAAGTCGGGAACAACCTAAATCGATGATCAAGACGTAGCTTTCTACTTAGCATTGGTTATTATCTGGAGATTCGTAGAAGGGTTTTCTCGAATCGCTACTCCATTAACTCAAATTGACTCGGGAAGATACAAAATTCTCATTGAACGAGGAATGTGAGAAGAGTTTTCAAGAACTCAAGAGGAGACTCATTTCAAAGACTGCTCGCAATACCATTTGGCTCGGAGGGATTTGTCATCTACAGTAATGCTTCGGGCAAAGGGTTAGGATGTGTTCTCATGCAACATGGGAAATTCATAGCCTATGCCTCTCGATAACTCAAAGAATATGAGAGGAATTATCCTACTCATGATCTAGAGTTGACAGCTGTTGTTTTCGCACTTAAAATTTAGAGGCATTACTTGTATAGGGAGAAGTGGAGATCTTTACGGATCATAAAAGCCTCAAATATTTCTTCACTCAAAAGGAACTCAACATGCGACAACGATGTTGGCTTGAACTGTTAAAAGATTATGATCATACCATCCAATACCATCCTGAAAAAGCGAACGTGGTAGCTGACGCATTAAGTAGAAGATCATATCGAAAGTACGAAAAGCGATATTGACAACGCAAAGGCCCATTTTGTGACTTGCAAAAGATGGAGATAGAGTTAAAACTCCGTGGATCCATGTGATGATGGCGAATATACGAGTAGAACCGACTTTTAATTGATAAAGTTAAAGTCGCTTCAAGTTACGATCCGAGTCGATGCGTATGAGGAAGAATGTGCAAAAGGTGTTATGCCAAGTAAGAATCGATGAAGAAGGAATACTTGAAGTCAACTCTGCACTTTGTGTTCCTAACGACCACGATTTAAAGTATGAAATCATGATAGAGGCGCACAACACACCGTTTTCAATCCATCCTGGGAGTACCAAAATGTATCGTGATCTTCGTCATATATTTTGGTGGAGCAATATGAAGAGAGAGATATCTCTATTTATCTCAAGGTGTTTAACTTGTCAACGAGTCAAGGTGGAACATCAAGTACCAAAAGGTCCATTGCAACCACTTGAAATTCCAGAATGGAAGTGGTTGCACATTACCATGGATTTTGTTACTGATCTTCCCAAGGTTTCTCAAGACATAGATGCAATTTGGGTCATTGTTGATAGATTAACCAAGTCTGCTCATTTCTTACCAATACGAGAAACTTATACACTTGAACGTCTTGCTCGTATGTACATAAACGAGATTGTAAGACTGCATGGTATGCCAGTATCCATAGTTTCTAATCGAGACCCAAGATTCACTTCACGATTTTGGGTTAGTTTGCAAAAAGCTATGGGCACGTACTTACGATTTAGTTCGGCATATCATCCTCAAACCAGACGGAATAATAAGAGGACTATTCAAACTCTTGAAGATTTATTAAGACTCGTGTCCTTCACTTCAAGGAAGTTGGGACAAGTTCTTACTGGTTGGTGGAGTTTTCATACAACAACAGTTATCAAACAAGTATTGGCATGGCTCCATTCGAGCGTTGTATGGAAGAAAGTGTCGCTTCTCGGGTATCTTTGGGATGAGGTGGGTGAAGCAACGTTGTTGGGACCAGAGTTGGTACGTATGACTATGAAAAAGATTCAAATGATCCGGCAACGTATAAAAATCTCACAAGATTGACAAAAGAGTTATGTTGATCTTCATCGAAAGGACATGGAATTTGATATTGGAGATCATGTGTTGTTACGTGTTGCTACATGGAAAGGAGTTACGAGATTTGGAAAGAGAGGAAAGCTCAATCCTCGATTCATTGGCCCATTTTTAATCCTCAATCAAGTAGGAACTGTGGCGTATAGACTCGTTTTACCGCCAAGTATGTCTCGTGTTTATAACGTTTTTCACATATTCATGTTACGTAAATATGTGGAAGACCCGAACCACATTATTGAGTTAACCCCATTTAAATAGCGGAAGATTTGACGATAAAGAGGTTCCTGCTCAAATCTTGGATAAGAAGGAACATATTATACGCCTCCAAGGTTATACCTCAAGTCAAAGTTTTGTGGAGAAACCACGATGTTGAAGAAATGACCTGGGAGTTAGAATCTGAAATGAAATCAAGATATCCTTACCTTTTCGACATACCAGGTACGTACCCTAATTTTGAGGGCAAAAATTCATAAGAAGGGGAGGTTGTAAGACCCCAACTTTTTAAATAAACATGATTTTTCTATAAATGTTATTTTTAAATATTATGGAATGAATTTGATATAATGTTATAGTTGTGGGTAATATTTATAAATTTTACAAAGTACGCAAGTTGTCATAAAATATTCGTTTGGTCAGGGAATATTCTTTTTATCGGGGAATATTCGTACGACTACACAATCATTGGTGGACCCCACAGTGGAATTATTGTCGAAGTTAGAAAATGACAAAAATATTTTTATAAAAATAACGGCGGAAGAGTTACCGTTAACACTGTTGGAATACCTGGTGGTTAAAATATAGTAACACGCGTTGTTGCACAGTAGCACACGGTATTGCACAGTTTTTTTTGAATTATTGATTCTTACGTAAGAAGGCACTACTCAATAATTGTTACAGTAATTACTGTTTAATATTTTATTGATTCAATAATTGCTACGTTGATATTTTTGATTCAATAATTGTCATTACACAGTATTTCAAATTATCAAATCAATAATTCATTTAAATATATTATTATAATATTATATTATAGTAGTATGATGTGATTATATGATAGTATGTTTTTTTATATAATTTGAATAAGTATTATTATAGTAAATTCATGGTATAAAAAAGTAAAATGAGGTGGAAGAGAACAATTTGAATTTGAATTACGATGATGTAAGCGATGATGTCATCGGAACGATGAGGTAAGCAATGATGTCATCGGAAGGATGATGTAAGCAATGATGTCATTTGATCGATGATGTAAGAGCGAGAAAGAATAGAGAGAATAAGAGAGAAAGAAGAAGAATCTTCTGTTACTACAATATTATGCAGATCTAATTTTCTACTAAGGTAAGGGGTATTATTTCTTTCTTATTCATGAAGAGAACTTCATTATTCCATTATTTATTATTCTCATTGGAATAACTTGTATACGCTGCTACCCTATACTTGGTGAAATTCTTCATTATTCCATTCTTTATCATTATATTGAATAACTCATACATCTTAAGTACCGCATACATGGTGAAATTCTTCTATTATTCCATTTTTATTATTCTGTTGGAACATCATGTCGGTGCGTTACGCATGACCTGGTTTCGTTATTTATTATTCTGTTGGAACATCTTGTATGTACATTTACGCATGACCTGGTTCCATTATTTATTATTCTGATGGAATATCTTGTCTGTGCGTTTGCGCATGACCTGGTTTCGTTATTTATTATTTTGTTAGAATAACCTGTTTGTGCGGTCTATCGCATGCCTGGTGATTTCTTTTGTTATCTCATTCTTTATTATACTTAGTTGGTTAAAGTTTTGACTTCTATATTCCATGAAATTAGTGGAATATCCTAGATATTTGCGCTTCATCCAGTATCTTTTCATGAAAATATTCTTCTGAGCATTCTTGAGTTTTACTCTATAAAGAAGTATCATGTGGACAATTTGGACGTTATTAGTTCCTGGATAAATTAATTCTTGAACTTGTTTTATTGAATTCGTATATCATTGTCATCATCCTCATGTTTATATTATGTTGAAAGTCATCTGTGGCCTGTAGTGCATAAATGGACTTGGTATGATTATGACCAGGGATTATTCGGTGTAATCATGACTGTAATGTTACAAATAATGTGGAAAAAGTCCTTATTGGCCCGTAATGCATTGATGGACAGTTGTTGACATGATCATGACCATTGATAAATACACGAATATCCTTGACCGTAGTGCATGGATAATTTGTGGTTGTGATACTAATGAATATTCTTGACCTTAGTGCAGGGATGATGTGGATTATTTATTAAGATGAGTCTCAGTGATAAAAGTGATGAAAAACCTTTTAAATCATAAAAGATAGTAGATTTTATTCTCTACTTGACTCTTTTAATGGATTGCTTGTTCCGCTGCAGTTAAACTTGATGGTTGTTATATTTTATCAGTTTAGCATTGTTGAAGGCTAATGATAATTTATTCTGCATTATCTTGGTCATAATATTTCTTACTAGGATAGTTGAGCTCACCCTTTCTTTCAATGTTCTCTTCAGGAAATGAGAACGTAGCTGGGACTTGTCGGGGAACGGAGTGACGGTCCAGATGATAGTTTTAGTAGTCCTCACTATTCTGTTAAATAGTGTAAAAATAAATATAAAGAGGACTCTTTTGAGTATGGATATTGTCTAGATGACAATATTCTTATTAAACTCTCAGTTTACGTTTTGTCGTATTTTACATGACAGCTATATTATTAAGTTATATTTGAATTTTGTACCATGTATTTGGCGACTCAAGATGGGTGATGTATACCTATTTTGGGGACGTCACAAGGAATAATTAATTAAACTCTTTTAATTAATTAGGCTCCCAATCTTATTAGAATATATGAGGGTACTTATATTAAATTAATTCCTAAACTCTTTTAGAAATTAAAATAATAATAATTGTAATAATATTAATAAGACTCCTCTTATTAATTTATATTTAATATTTCTAAAATATTAAACAATAAATATTAAGCTATTTAATTTATTCTATCACCATAGATTAAATTAAATATACTTAACATATTATTACGATTATGCCATTAACTTCTTAAATAATTATTCTTCCTTTTATGGTGTGACCATTTAGGTTCTCTATATTAAACTGGTTGCGAATAAATCAATTAGAACAATTCTAATTTTATTTAAATAAATAAATTAAACGATTAATTTATTTAAATAAATAATATTTATTCTACAATAGGGATAAACCTCCCTAGCGATCAACGACTTTCCGTGATAATATAGATTTCAACATTAATCATAAAAGAACCTTTGAGTTAATAGTTACCGTATAATTCAATCCTTCCACATATGATGTCCCAATTAAAAATAAGACATGGAATTACTTTGTCAAGTCTTATTTTATTTAATTATATGTATTTTGATTCTTAAATGCACAACTCAAATAATGCAAATTAGAAACTCCTTTCTAATTTCATTCTCGCTTTAACCAAGGACTACTTTGGGTTGTCATTTATCGAATCACATAGGACATTCTCTTCTTTTTACTAGAAGCGGTAGATTCTTTATTGATCATACATTATCTCCATATACAACTTATTATACCCAAGCATACCCTTTGATATACCCTAAGGGTCTTAAGGAATAAGTCAAAGTATAATTTATTATACACAAGATACTATGATGATCTCAAGTCCAAGGATCACTTGTACTACTATCACTACAGGAATTTCTATTGACAGGCAAGTAAAACTCCATTAGGTATTCTTTAGCAAGCCATTTTCAGTGAACTTATTCTCTAATAAGCACCTACATACTTGCTTTAGTGTCTTCACACAAATAATCATGAGATCAATCATCCTCATCCAATAAGCAAGCAACGTATGTACCAATCTATCTGGATTCACTAATTCCCAATTTAGTAATCCAACGATTGGGAACTATTTTAGTTTTAAGCTTTCTAAGAATTTAGATCTCATTAGAATGATCATCATCATTATTTTAAAAGCATTGCTTAAAACTATGGGTTTATCACATATTATAAAACAGCATCATGTAGATAATTAGAAGCCTTTAATTAATTAATACTTTTTATTAATAAATGAATAAGATTGTTACAAAGTATATGTTTTATCATCAAACATGATTGGCTTGTGTGCATACTACTTTTTATTAATAAATGAAAAAAAATATATTTTTTGGGTGAATAGTGCCTCGTGAATAGTACTTCGGAAATAGTACCCCGTAAATAGTATCCCGACATGAAAATTACCCCAAATACCCGAGTGAATAATATTCGGGTGAATAGTAATTTGGGTGAATAGTAACCCGTGGATAGTAATTCATGAATAGTACTCCGACACGAAAAGTGCCCCGAATACCCGAGTGAATAATACTAGAGTAAATAGTCACCGGGTGAATAGTAACTCGTGAATAGTAACTCGTAAAAGAAAAATACCAAATAAAATGATATTCCATGATGAGTACAAAAGAAATGATATCTCATACGAGTATAATAGAATATATACTGAAATCAAAAATGGATTTTTACCCGTAAATGCAGAATCCACGTAGATGCATCATTTTCACAATTTAATAAAGAATGAATACGAAGGATCATTCACCATACATGCAGAATCCACATGTATGTGTTATTCCAAAGAAAAATAATAAAGAATGGAATAATGTAAGAATTCACCAAGCATGCGATAGATCATATGTGCATGTGTTATTCCAATGTAATAATAAATAATGGAACTAGGTCATGCTTAATCCGCATGCATGTGAGATATTCCAATGTAATAATAAAGAATGGAATAACGTAAGAATTTAACCATGATATGCAGATTACTTGTATGCGAGTTATTCCAACATAATAATAAAGAATGGAATAATGTAAGAATTTTACCATGTATGCAGATTATTATGTATCAAGTTATTCCAACATAATAATAAAGAATGGAATAACAAAAGCTCTCTTCATGAATACGAAAGAAATAATACCCTTTACCTTAGAAAAAAATTGGATACTGAAATAGTGAGGTAGCAGACTTCTCTTCTCATTTCTCTCTATAATAATTGTTCTATAACTTTAGTGAATTGGTGAGGAATGAAGGAAGAATGAGCTTCTATTTATAGGAAAATATAGTTTCAATAATTTCACATTTTGGGGCTCAAAATATTACAGTATAATACCTTTCTCTTTTTCTTTATTTTTAATTTAGTCCTGTAAGTATTATCAAACTTGCACCACCTCTCTTAATAGTAAATCATGTGAATCAATAGTAAAGCATGTGACTCAATAGTTCTAAACATGTGAAAAAATTAATTATAGTATAGTACCTTCATCGATACCTCTATTTTTAATTTAGTCATGCAACTATTATCAATCTTGCACCAACTCCCCTAATAGTAAATTATGTGAATCAATAGTACACACATGTGAACACATAGTTATAAGCATGTAAATTAATAGCAATTAATTGCTCATTTATCCGGTGAATTACCCGATTGATCAATATAACCTCTAGACATTAATTATTATCAAAATAAATGTCAATTTCTACTAAAACTAATAATTCCAACACAATGGAACTATCAATTTCATCTTTAATCAACACGAATTTATTCATCATTAATATTATAACTCACAATATTTAACAACCAGATCGTTCCCAAGAAAGAAGGGGCTTTCCGATAAGGATTTCTCCTTATTGCCGCAATTGATTAAGTGACCAAACATCTCCTCGATGTAACTTCTGACATTGTTAATATTATTGCAATAATAATATGAATAACTTCATCGTCTCAATTATTGATTTAATAATAATAAATATTATGCATATGATACTGTGACAATAATTGAATCAATAATATGAGAGATATTATGCAGTAATTACTGTAACAATAATTGAGTATAACTAAGTGACTTCTTACGTAAGCATCAATAATCAATACCGTGTGCTACTTATGCAACCCACACGACATCGTATTTTTTTACTACCGTGTAGTTCAATGCTTTTAATTCAGTATACTTTTTCATTTATTATTTTTATAAAAAGATAATTCTATCATTTTCTAACTACGACAATACTTCCGTTGTGGGGTCCACCAATGATTGTGTCGTCGTACGGATATTCCCCGACAAAAAGAAAATTTTATAACAACTTGCATACTTTGCAAAATTTATAAATATTACCCACAACTATAACACTATCTTTAATCCACACTATAATATTCAAAAAAATATTTCGAGAAAATTAAATCTTTATTCATAAAATTTGGGTCTCACACAATTGCTTAATTTTTTGACTCTATAACCTCTAATAATCTTCTTTCAATTGGTGAAAAAATGACAATACAAAACTAGGGCTTTCTCTGAGCGTGTTCAAGTGAAAAGCAACTTTATAATTTATTAGAGATAATACATACATACACACACATGGTGCGATTTCGATTTTATGCGTGCGATTTTGGCTAGTAACCAAATCGGAACCGTAAATTTGGTTATTCAACCCACCTAAAACTGTCACATACGCCAGAACATGCATTTAGTGCGGTTTGCCCAATTTTAATTCTTCTTACTCATTTCTATTAGCCTTGATTGATAAAGCATTTAAATGATGAACATGTTAATAAATTATTGATATAACAAAAAATTAAATTCCTACTTGAATTGAAGAATCCACAATACTGTATGATTTTCGATATTTTGCAAGCATTGACATGTTACTACACTTTCTAAAAATAACTAAAGATATCACTTATTCTAATTTTCAGTAATCTATAGTGTTAAACCGGATCCTTCCCCAGTAAGCCACTAAAATTCAAGCAGCAACAAGCAGGGCCAAAACACTTTCATGGGATAAAGGGTTGATTTCTTTTAGGCTTTTACCCTCAGATTCTAAATCAAAGTCACCTCTAGGGTAAGCAGGGAAAGACTTGGGACTACCTGATCTAAATTGATGATTTATCATGATATATTAAATGTAGCAAAAGGGGTTGCGATAGAATAAGAAATCAAACATACCCATGTCGAATTTTGAACAAAGGATTCAGAATTACCATACAAATTTAGTTTCAAATGGGTATTTTAAACATACCCAGTTTGGAATTCCCAAAAAGAAATCAATGAGATCATAATTTTCACATTCAGAAGTAAAATTAAACTTGTAAAATCAATAAGAGAAATCATGGAGTAATGAAGAATACGAGTCACCTGGAATAATCAATTGAAACCCAATATGGAGAGAGCTTAGAACGGAAATAAGGAAGCAGGGGAATGAATTATGTTTTTTTGGCAGCTCTCTTATTCATCCAAAGATACTGCTTAGTTTCTTGATGATATGCTTAAAATTTAACACCTCCTGTTTTTTTTTCTTCCTAATGACTCAACACTTATGGCTAATTTTAATTTCCAGCATGAACATTTATTACATAAATTACATAATACATATTCATATAACATAATATATATATATATATATATATATATATATATATATATATATATATATTGCAATATTCCCTATTTCCCCAAATTCACAATATAAATGATATAAACATATAATATATATTGTTTATTATATTATGGTTATTATTTATTATAAAATATAATATTTAAAATACATTTCAATGCAATGTATATGCAATATCTATCACATATATAAACATTAAAATGTACTACCTCACGTCTTCAATGAAAATTATATTTTTCATAATATTTCTCTGTATTAAAATTATTTAATACTCCTTCCTTAAAACATAATTTTCAATAATTTATTTCTGATAATAATGTATCTAATTTTTTCCTTCAATAAATTGTTTTAAAACAAATTCATTTATCTATAATAAATATATAATAATAATAATATATTTATTATTTACACAAATCACTTATCACATATTGTACATCACTTATTTATTTATGTAGAACAATATTACATAACACATTATTTATTAAGAATATTATTTATTTAAAATTCTTATTTAAATACTCCGAAAAAATCTAGGTGGTCACAAAAAATATACTCTTGAAATTTACAAATATTATCGACCATTCTATTTATGTGAAATGAAAGTAGTACTCTTTATGCTGCACAAAAGTGGTCTTATGTGTCAATTTTTTTATTTCTCAAATGAAAATTCTTTTTATTAATAATAATAAATAATTTCTTTTTATATATGTCATTTTTTTATAAATGAAAGTTTATTTTGTAATTTGAGTACTCAAACTAGGGTTTATTCATTCAGATTTTTTATTTATTAATAATAACGAAAATCCCAAACCCCCAAAACTTCAAAAATCCTAACCTTATCATCTCTCTACCTCCCCTCCCCTCCCCTCCCCTCCCCATATATCACGAACTCAATCTACAGACCCAGAAATTCAAAATCCTTATTCCAATTCTTCATACTACAGAGGGGCAGGCTCTGTTCGAATCAATGGAGTCAAAGCAAGCAAATTCATCATCTCTGTTAGACCAATTACCAGGTTCTTCCATTAAAACTCCTTTGAATTCCAATTCAAATATAATCAAAGAAACCAATGCTTTGAACAATAATAGTAGTAGTAGTACCACTAATGGTGGTTATAGTAGTGAAGATGGGGGTTTTTTGAGTGGTGAGGAGGATTTTGAGTCGGAGAAGCCAGTTTTACCTGACCCAGATGACGAAACCGCTGAAAAGGGAGTGATTGGGGAGACTTCGGGTGACCCTTTTGTGGTTTCTTCGGAGTTTTCGATGCCAATTGTCAATGTATTGGCGGATGATGATGATGCCGAAAAAGGTGAGGAAAAAGTAGTTGGTGGTGAGGGTTTTGTGGGGATGGCTGAAACTGTGGCGGGAACTGTTTCTGGTGGGAATTTGAGTTCTAATTCGAATGAATTGGTGAAAGAAAGTGTCGTTGGTGGGACCCGAGAAGATAAGGTGGTTGAGTATTCTCAGTTGAATGATGGTTTGATGTCTGCTGTTAAAGATAGCTCGATGTCCGAAGGCGAGGTAGAGGAGGTTAAGTTAAAGGGTGAGGAGGCTTTGGATGATGGAAAGATTGAAGCTTTGGATGCTGAAAATGCTGTTGAAAGTGATAATACTAAGAAAAAAAATTCTGAGATTGTAGTGGAAGTTACAAGTGAAGGAGACACTGTAGTGGAAGCAATACATGTCGAGTTACCAAGTTCTGGAGTCACTGTTGTTGGGGATATGGAGGAAAAGGAGGAGGCCAATAGGAGTTCGAAGTTGATTGATGAGTCTGATCAAGTGAATGATGAGACTGTTGAAGAGATTGCAGTTCAAGATAGTAGCAGCGATCCAGTAAATGCTGATATTGCTGAAACTGCAGAGTCTGAGTTAGTTGAAGCAGATGGGGTGGAATTTACCCCTGAAGGAGACTCTGTTGTGGAAGATGTAACTGCTGATATTCTTGAAGTAGCAGATTCTGAGTTGGTTGAAGCAGATGGCGTGAAATTTACCCCTGGTGGAGACTCTGTTGTGGAAGATATTCATGTTGATTTGGCAGAACCTGGGGTGGCTGTTGTTGGGAAGGTGGAGGAAAATGGGGAAGCCGATGGTTGTGTTGAACATATTCGGGAAAATGAAAAGAAACCAGAGGCACAAGTTGTGGGACAAGTTGATAATGAGGCTAAACAAAATGAATCTGTGGTGGAAAATTCTGGTGATGGAGTTGAAGTCATTTCTACTAGGGATTTAGTTGGTGCAGGTGCAGTTGGATTTCATATAGTGAACGGTGCTAAAGATCCTACAATTAGTAATCCAGCCAATGAAGAATTTAAGAAAACTGATGGTGCCTATGTAAGTACTCAGGACGATATATTAGAAAATGGGATCTCTGGGAAGTCCATTATTCAGGAATCTGCTGAACCAAGTTCAATTCAAAACCAAGAACTCATGCTGGAAGTAAAAGATGAAATGAAAATTGTCAATGACGAAGCAAGTGACGGTGAAGATTTAGTTTCTGATGGGGAGACCGATGGTATGATCTTTGGAAGCTCTGAAGCTGCCAAGCAGTTTATTGAGGAGCTGGAACAAGGATCAGGTGGAGGTTCTCACTCGGGTGCAGAGGGTTCTCGTGATTATTCACAGAGAATTGATGGTCAGATTGTGACAGACTCCGATGAAGAAGAGGACACGGATGAAGAAGGTGAGGGTAAGGACTTAATTGATTCAGCTGCCTTAACAGCTCTCTTGAAGGCGGCAGCAGGTGCTGGATCAGATGGTGGCAATATTACTATTACCTCCCAAGATGGATCTAGGCTTTTCTCGGTTGAGCGCCCTGCAGGTTTGGGATCCTCAGTCCAATCCCTACGACCTGCTCCCCGAACAAACCAGTCCAGTTTTCTTACACCTTTGGGTTCTGCTAGTGGTGGAGAATTTGAGAACCTGAGTGAGGAAGAGAAGGGGAAGCTGGAGAAGTTACAGTCAATTAGGGTGAAATTCTTGAGGCTTGTTAAGAGACTGGGCCTTTCTCCAGACGAGCCTGTAGCAGCACAGGTTTTGTACAGGTTGGCTCTTGTTGCAGGGAGGCAAACTGGTCAGTTATTTGGCCTCGATGCTGCAAAACGGACAGCTCTGCAGCTTGAAGAAAATGGGAAAGAGGATTTATACTTCTCCCTAAACATCCTCGTTCTTGGGAAATCTGGAGTTGGCAAGAGTGCAACAATAAATGCAATTTTTGGGGAAGAGAAGGCTCGAATTGATGCATTTCAACCTACCACAGGTACTGTGAAAGAGATTACAGGTATGGTGGATGGGGTTAAGATTCGGGTCTTTGATACACCTGGTCTCAAGTCCTCTGTAATGGAACAGTCTTTCAACCGCAGTGTCTTGTCTTCAGTCAAAAAGTTCACAAAGAAAAGCCCCCTAGATATTGTGTTGTACGTGGATCGGCTGGATGCCCAAACCCGAGATCTTAATGATCTTCCGTTATTGAGGACAATCACCAGTTCTCTTGGTCCTTCAATTTGGCGAAGCGCCATAGTGACTCTTACACATGCTGCTTCTGCACCACCAGATGGACCATCTGGTTCCCCTTTAAGTTATGATGTGTTTGTCACCCAACGATCCCACGTTCTTCAGCAGTCTATTGGACAAGCTGTTGGGGATCTACGGATGATGAGTCCAAGTTTGATGAACCCAGTTTCTCTGGTTGAGAACCACCCCTCATGTCGAAAGAACAGAGAAGGCCAGAAGGTGCTTCCCAATGGCCAAAGTTGGAGACCTCAATTAATGCTACTGTGCTACTCTATGAAGATATTATCAGAAGCAAATTCTCTATCAAAGCCACAAGATCCATTTGACCACCGTAAGCTCTTTGGGCTCCGTAGCCGCTCGCCCCCTCTTCCATATATGCTGTCTTCAATGTTGCAGTCCCGTCCACACCCAAAACTCTCCTCTGAACAGGGTGGCGACAATGGTGATTCTGATATTGACTTGGGGGACTTGTCGGATTCTGATCAAGAAGAGGATGGAGATGAGTATGATCAGCTTCCACCATTCAAGCCTCTTAGGAAATCTCAACTTGCTAAGCTGAGCAAAGAGCAAAGGAAGGCTTACTTCGAGGAATACGATTACCGTGTGAAGCTTCTTCAAAAGAAGCAGTGGAGGGAGGAATTGAAAAGAATGAGAGAGATGAAGAAGAAAGGAAATGCAAATGATTATGGCTACACTGAGGAAGATCCTGATTCTGGTTCTGCAGCTCCAGTGTCTGTCCCATTACCGGACATGGCCCTGCCACCTTCCTTTGATGGTGACAATCCTGCACACAGATACCGGTTTTTGGAGCCAACAGCCCAGTTTCTTGCGAGGCCAGTTCTAGACACCCATGGTTGGGATCATGATTGTGGATACGACGGGGTCAATCTCGAACAGAGTCTAGCCATTTCCAATCAGTTTCCAGCGGTAGTTTCTGTTCAGCTCACAAAGGATAAAAAAGAATTCAACATCAATTTGGATTCCTCTATTGCTGCCAAACATGGAGAGAATGGATCAAGTATGGCGGGCTTTGACATTCAGGCTATAGGAAAGCAACTTGCCTACATCATCAGGGGTGAAACCAAGTTCAAAAATTTGAAGAAGAACAAGACAGCTGCTGGGATATCTATTACATTCTTAGGTGAGAATGTTGTCACCGGACTCAAGGTTGAGAATCAGATTACTATAGGAAGGCAGTATTCTTTGGTTGGTAGTGCAGGTACAGTTCAAACTCAACAAGATGCGGCATATGGAGCCAATATCGAAGTGCTACGCAGGGAACTTGATTATCCAATTGGGCAGGTTCAGTCCTCATTTGGCCTGTCAATAATAAAGTGGAGAGGGGACTTGGCCCTAGGGTTTAACAGTCTAGCGCAGTTCTCTATTGGGCGTAGTTCAAAGGTGGCTGTTCGAGCTGGAATAAACAACAAGCTTAGTGGTCAGATCACTGTACGGACAAGCAGCTCAGAACATCTCTCTCTTGCACTTGCCAGTGTTATTCCAACTGCAATTGCCATCTACAAAAAACTCTATCCTAGCGTTGGGGATAAGTACTCGATCTACTGATCTGGTTTCTTTCTGTTTTGCAAGTCTTGGTTCATACAGAACAACAGCAGTGGTAAAGTAGATGATATCTTAATTATATTACTATTTTGTGGAGTATTGCTTATTTTTGTTCAATTCAGAACTGCTTCAAGTATTAGGCATATCAGCATATGGTATTTTTGATGTACTGGGAATGAGAAGGATCCAACAGGGGATATTCTAAAATTTAATTGTTTTTGTAGCTTCACTATTTAGTAAGGTAACGGCATTCATGCGATTATATCTGTTTACATTCTCTTTTACTTGATGGTTATATTTTCTTACACTCTAGAATGTTGTACACTAGTACTTTCTGTTAGTATACTTTGTAATAAACAATTTTACTCGGAAAATAGAGAGTTCTTGAAGGAAGGTAACTTTTTGATTGAATAGTTATAGAATGCTTTGTTGTTTGCTTGTAGTTTACCATTGTATTGCTGTTATTTGTTTTGTGCTTCTACAAATATGGTTCAATGTGTGTGTATATTCAATATAAGCTGCATAATTTTATATACTACATCCTTTCTTCCACTAATTGTAGTTAAAAGGGAAGAATATCTTGTTTTTCTGATTTTTTTTATTTAGTTTTGGTGAATGTAGATTGAAAGGTATTTCTAACACACACTGCATGGGTTAAAAGAAAAAAAATAAATATATATATATATATAGAGAGAGAGAAAAAAAAAATGTATGTACACAGCTGTGTATTACACAATAGGCTATGACGACGGTTTTTTGGGCTATAGCGACGGTTTTTCACCGTCATCATAGCTAATCGGGGCTATGGCGACAGGTTCACCGTCGCTATAGCCCAAAAAAAATCATTTCATAGTCTCTTATGTAATACGCAATATATGTATATACATATAGCCCATATATATATATATATATATATATATATATATATAGAGAGAGAGAGAGTCGGGATCCATCAGGATCCCTGGACTCTACTAAAATACTGGACCTTTTTTTTTTTTTTTTTTTTTTTTTTTTTTTTTTGAAACAACTAAAAAAAATTATGGAATTGGAATTTTACATAATACAGTGTTTTGGGCGTGATTTGGATGCCTATACAAAACATTTCTCATGCAGATGCAGGCATCGTACATACATTGGTTGGTATAGGTATTAAAAACACACCCAAAACAATCGCATATCAAAAAATTTCAGATTCCATAATTTATTTTATTTTTTTTAGTTGTTCTACAAAAAAATAAAAAATAAAAAATTTGGGGTCCGTTTTTTATCAGGTCCGAGAGTCCGGACCTGATCAGTGTTGTATATATATATATATATATATATATATATATATATTGTAACTGGCTTCCTCTGCCATTGCCTGCATTAGAGTACATACATGTATGTTGTTGCTATTTTGTAGCTTAGTAGTAATTCTTTCATGACTTTTTGTATGCCTGGTGTGTAATATGAATGATTGTTACCTGAAAGCTTAAATCAACAAAATTTGATTTTTGTGTTATAATTATTTCAGTGGATTAAGTGAATATCTTTTCTTTAGTCAATAAATGGAACATCATGATCAGTCATTTACTATATTAAAGTGTTAACTGAAGGGAATTAGAGTTGTAGACATTACTATATTTATGTGTTTGTTAAATAAAATGGTGCAGAAAAACTTATTGGTTAAACAAGGGTTTGGCTTCAAGCGTTTGTAGCGTATGTGATAGTAGCATTTGAATTTCCAAACGCACTGCACCAATTTTGGTGTGTTACATTTGGGATACGTTTATGAGTTAAATAATTAAGTTAATAAAATTTTGAAGTGTATTTGAACTTTCAAATGCTCTAATTTGAAGTGTGTTTAAACTTTCATACGCTCTAAACTAACTAAACTCACTAAACGCCCAAACATATACTTATTCAAATGAGTGCTAACAATCTGATTTGGATTGATTTTAGAATTTAAAGCATAGCTTAATTTGGCTACACTTGCTGTATTGTTGTGTGTTTTTCTTGAACTTTATTGAGTTTTTTCCACTGCTGTGCTAGTATATAATACAGTCAAATTTTAATTTGTGATTTTTGTTGAGGTAATTTTACTAAAATCAATGTCTAGTGTTAGTAAGACTCTAGTTTGTTAGGGGCTGTTTGTTTAGGATTGAATGACTAAATGGTTGAATCGGTTAGTCATTCAGTGCTTTGTTTAAAAAAAATCGTCTAAATTGCTGAATCGGTCAACTATTCAGAAGATTTTGGCTGAATGGTTTAGTGTCATTTTATTGGCTGAATAAAGATTATTTTTTTACAATATTAACTATTATATTAAGTAATATTAAATAAATTTACAACAATGTTGAATTTTTTTAGAGGGATAAAATAATAAAATTCTGTTATTCAGATGTTCAGACATGTCAATTATCTAACAACATTTTTCATTCAGATTCAGACTCAGATTCATTTAGTTTTTATCAAACTCCCCTTAGTATTAACCAAATCAGTATTTATTATTCCTTTCGTTCTAAATATTAATTAATTTTTAAAAAATCAATTTGAAATATTTTTAAATTTAAGTTTGACATAATTTATTTAAGTTTTGAATATTTTTTTTATAACTAGTAGCACTTTTTAAGTTGTTTATGATATTCATAATTATATTGACATAAATTAAATAAATTCATGTCATTTTTGAATTTGAAAATACTTGAAACTAGATTTTTAAAAAGTCAATATTGATCTAATAATTTAGAACAAAGATAATAAATTAAATTGATTTTTAAAAAGTCAAAACTTGCTTGCTGAGAAATTAAATATACCCCAGCCATAGGATATGAACCTGTACAGTCTACAGGTAGCCATTGTTATTACTACTTGATGGGAAACTTTTCCCAGCCATGGGATATAAAATCAGAATTAAATGCTTAATACAATCATCTACCCAGTTGTGGCAATTGCCATAGCTAGGTTTTGGGATTTTTTTTTTACTAAAATAGTAATAAAAGTATATATATTATATATACTATTTTTTAGAAATAATAATTAATATATTTTCTTTTTAGTTATACTGGTGCAATTTAGTTATAAATTTTCTTTGTTGTTTCTTATAAGGGATTTGTTGAGCTTTTAAATGTCTTTTTTTATAATGCTAGGAAAAAAATATAAATATTTTGGACTTTATTTCATGAGAGCTAGCGTACAGTATATATTATATTGCCACTGATATTGATTTGAAATATTCTCCATCCAAACTTAAATATAAATTCATTTATTTTTTGTTAATAGAACTATGATTATTATAGGGGAGTGATACTTCCGGAATATTTTTTGATATTGTCATATGTGGGGCCCACCTTTTAATCAAATTAATTAGTATTGGTTAAAAATAGGTCCCGCATGCGAAAATATCAAAAAGTATTACAGAAAATTCATATTAGAATTGATATTTCATAACTTTTTGATATTTCTGCATGTAGAGCCCATTTTTAACCGAATTATGATTAAAAGGTGGACCCCACATGTAGAAATATTAAAAAACATTATGGAAGCATCAGTTCCCTTATTATAAACTATCTAAAAATTATTACTAACTAATTATTGGTGCTTGTTTAGGTGTTTAATTAAGTTACTTTAAAATTAATTGGCAAAAAGCACTTTTACCTCATCGTGGTTGTAGTGTTTTAAGCAATTAGCTACTGTGCTTTTAAAATATTCAATTAGCCCATTGTACTTTTTAAAAATGTTCAATCACCCATTCCGTCCAATTTTGCTCACAGATGTTAAAAAAATGGACTGATTTTCCTACGTGGCTTTAAAAAATTAAATACTAATGACGTGTATTTGCTGATCGGGACGAAGATATAAGCAGAAACCATTGTAGACATATATCAAGCAAACCATTATTGGTCTTAATGTCAAGCGAACTCGATTGTGTTGATTGATAGAGAGAATACATGGGACGATCTTGATCGTATGTCAGGCGAAAGTGAGTGGGTCGATTGAAGAACTGAAGATTGAGTGAAATCGAGTGGGTCGAGTGAAGAACTGAAGAATTGAAGAACTAGGGTTCCCCATTTCTAAGTAAAGTGCACGAAAATTAGGGCTTTTGCTTGAAAACTGGTTTCGAGGTAAGTGCAAATGTATTGTGCATCTGATATGGCTTCATCCCGAACTAGCTCAATGTGGTTGCTTCAGAACTGCACAAGTGTTTTTGTGATGTACCAGCTCGAATCTATATTTCGAAGAAAGATATGTCAAAAGGAAAAAGGTTGTATGGTTGTCGCAACTATGGGGTTAGTTTACTCTGTCCTCATAACTAGCATCACTTGAATCATCATCCGTCTACTTTGGTGCTTCCTCATCTTTGACATCAACCTCAGCAGGTGTTTCTTCATTATCCTCATGGTCACAGTATATATCAATCTTTCCAATTTTCAGAGCTTCATCAATTAGCAGTCTTACACTATTGTCATCATGAAGAAGTTCTAGACCTTCCTTCAAAGTCCACCCCACCAATTTGAAGTACATATCAAAGTGTCTTTTATACCCTAGGTGTTTTACCAACTTCACCATCCTCTCAACATTCAAGTAATCTCCATCAGCCCCCTTATAAGTTTCTTTCCTTCCACCCTCATAAACATATGATCCATCCTCCTTATTAACAAACTGACCTCCATGGTACAATTCAGCATCAAAGTAGTTCATGCTGCATTAAACAACATGTTCAATTTGTTAGTACCATGACCATTTACTGAATAAACTTATTACATGGTCACCAATTAAAGAAATCTGTAAACATTAAAGAAACACAACTATAAACATTAAAGAAACACTAAACCTTAATTTCTTTTTATGATTGCTTAACTCTTAAACCTATGTGATTTTCATTTATCAATTCAATTTACAAACTCTATAATCAGTGAAGTTATGGCTACCAACTATTAGGGAAAAAGCACTTTTACACTTTTACACTATTAGGGGTTTGACAATCAGTGAAGTTATGACTACCAACTATTATGGAAAAAACACTTTTACACTTTTACACTAATGTTGGTTGTGAGACCTCAAATTTTATGAATAAAGATTAAAAATTTTCGAAATATTTTTTTTGAATATTATGGTGTGGATTTGATATAATGTTATAGTTGTGGGTAATATTTATAAATTTTATAAAGTATGCAAGTTGTTATATAATATTCAATTGGTCGGGAATATTCTTTTTGTTTGGGAATATCCGTATGCACTGAGACAATCATTGGTGGACCCTCATTAACGAAAAGTTTTGTCGTAGTTAGAAAACGACAAAATTATCTTTTTATAAAAATAACGGCAAAAGTGTTACCGTTAAAATTGTTGAACTAGTCGGTAGTAAAAGTACAGTAATATGCGTGGTTGCATAGTAGCACACGGGATTGATTATTGATGCTTACGTGAAAAGTCACTCGATTATACTCAATTATTGCTACATGAATTCTTTGCATCATATCTCTCATATTATTGATTCAATTATTGTCACAAGATTATCATCAGATAATATGTTATATTATTAAATCAATAATTGAGACGGCAAAGTTATTCATATTATTATTTTCAATATTGACAATGTCTAGAAGTTCTGTCAAGGAGAGGTTTGGTCACCTAATTACGCGTCAATAAGGAGAAATCCTTATCAGAAAGCCCCCTCTTTCCTGGGAACGACCTGGTTGTTAAATATTGTGAATTATAATATTAATAATGAATAAATTCGTGTTGATTAAAAATGAAATTGATAGTTTCATTGTGTTAGAATTATTAGTGTTAGTGAAAATTGACATTTATTTCGATAATAATTGATGTCTGGAGGTTATATTGACCAATCGGGTAATTAACCGAATAAATGAGCAATTAATTGTTATTAATTCACATGATTATAACTATTTGTTCACATGTGCGTACTATTGATTTACATTCATTTACTATTAGGGGAGTTAGTGCAAGATTGATAATACTTGCATGACTAAGTTAAAAATAGAGGTATAAATGGAGGTACTATACTGTAATTTGTATTTTCACATGTCTAGAACTATTGATTCACGTTATTACTGTTGATTCACGTGATTTACTATTAGGGGAGATGATGCAAGTTTGATAATGTGACACCCCCAAAATAGGTATACATCACCAATCTTGAGTCGCCAAAAACATGGTACAAAATTCAAATACAACTTAATTATACAACAGTCGTGTAAAATACGACAAAATATATGTTGTGAGTTTTAATACAAATATTATCATCTAGACAATATCCACACAAAATTGAGTCCTCATTACATTTATTATCACACTATTTAACAGAATAGTGAGGACTACTAATGCTATTATCTGGACCGTCACTCCGCTCCCCATTTAGTCCTCGCTACGCTCTCATTTCCTGAAGAGAACAATGAAAGTAAAAGGGTGAGCTCAACTAGCCCAGTAAGAAATATTATGACTAAGATAATAAAGAATAAATTATCGTTAGCCTTCAACAGTGTTAAACTGATACAATATAACAAACATCAAGTTTAATCATTGATGAACAAGCAATCCATTAAAAGAGTCAAGTAGAGAATAAAATCTACTATCTTTTATGATTTAAAAGGTTTTTCATTACTTTTATCGATGGGACTCAGCTTAATAAATAATCCACATCATCCTTACACTACGGCCAAGGATATTCATTAGTATCACAACCACAAATTATCCATGCACTACGGGCCAAGGATATTCGTGTATTCATCAATGGTCATGATCATGCCAACAACTAAACATCAATGCAGTACGGGCCAATGAGGACTTTTACCACATCATTTGTAACATTACGGTCATGATTATACCGAATAATCCCTGGTCATAATTATACCAAGTCCATCTATGCACAACAGGCCACAGATTACTTTCAACATAATATAAGCATGAGGATGATGACAATGATATAAGAATTCAATAAAACAAGTTCAAGAATAAATTTATCCAAATTCAATAACGTCCAAATTGTCAACATGATACTGCTTTGTAGAGTAAAATTTAAGAATGCTCAGAAGAATATTTCCATGAAAAGATACTGGATGAAGCGTAAATATCAAGGATATTCCACTAATTTCATGGAGTATAAAGTCAAAACTTTAACCAACCGAGTATAATAAAGAATGAAATAATAAAAGAAATCACCGAGGCATGATAATAGCCATGCAGACGGAAGTTATTCCAATGAATAATAAATAACGGAACCAGTCATACGTAACGCATTGCATGTGGGATATTCCAATGTAATAATAAATAACGAAACCAGTGTCGTGCAAAATTCGCACCGCAAGCGGGATGTTCCAATGAATAATAAATAACGGAACGGTCATGCGTAACGCGCACGCATGGATGTTCCAAATGAATAATAAAGAATGGAATAATGTAAGAATTTCACCATGTATGCGGTATCTTGATGATAAAGTTATTCCAATATAATGATAAGGAATGGAATAATGTAAGTTCTCTTCATGAATACGAAAAGAAATAATACCCCTTACCTTAGAACAAACTGGATATAGGAGTAGTGAAGTAGCGAATACTTTTCTTCTTTCTCTATAGTTTCTCTCTCTAGAGTTTCAAAGTGAATTAAGTAAGAAATAATGAAGGAATGAGCTTCTATTTATAGGAGAATGGACCTAATAGTAACTAATTCTGAAACGGTCCGATTGATTTACTTTTAAACGAGACGGTCCAGTTGGTTTACTATAAAATATTCTAATAAAACAAAATCTTTTAAATAAAATATAATATATTCTATTTATAATCTAATAAAACGAATAACTTTATAGAAGTATTCATTTTTATATAAAAAGATTTTACTATGCAAAACACTATGCAAACACTATGCATAATACAATATAATATATTCTATTTATAGTCTAATAAAACGAATAACTTTATAAAAGTATTATTGCATTTTATATAAAAAAGATTTTACTATGCAAAACACTATGCATAATAGAATAGAATATATTCTATTTATAGTCTAATAAAATGAATAACTTTATAAAAGTATTACGATTTATATATAAAGCTTTTACATTTTATTACATTAATAATACTAATAAAACAAAACTTCATCATCATTATTATAATTCACACTATTAATCGACCAATTCGTTCCCGAGAAAGAGGGATTTCAATAAGGATTTCTCCCTATTGGCGCCTTTAATTAGGTGACCAAACCTCTCTCTTGTGTAACTTCTAGACATCGTTAATATTGCAAATAATAATATTAATAACTTCGTCGTCTCAATTATTGATTTAAAAATATCGACAATAATTGAATCAATTAACATGAGATACTATGCAATAATTACTGAAGCAATAATTGAACAAAACTGAGTGACTTCTCACGTAAGCATCAATAATCAATACCGTGTGCTACTATGCAACCATGCGTATTCATGTACTTTTAACACCGGGTGTTTCAACAGTTAACGATAAAACTTCCGCCGTTATTTTCATAAAATATTTTTGTCGTTTTCTCAATCCGATAATAATTCCATTGTGGGGTCCACTAATGATTGTCTTGAGTCGTCATTTAATATTCCCCTCGCTAAAACAAATATTCCCCACCAATCGAATATTATATAACAACTTGCGTACTTTTGTAAAATTTATAATTATTACCACAACTATAACATTATATCAAATTCATTCCATAATATTCAAAAATGATAATTATAGAAAATTCATCTTTATTCATAAAAGTTGGGGTCTTACAATCTCCCCTTCTTATGAAATTTCGCCCTCGAAATTAGGGTACGACACGGTATGTCAAGAGGTAAGGATACCTTGATTTCATTTTAGATTCTAACTCCCAGGTCATTTCCTCAACATCGTGGTTTCTCCATAAAACTTTGACTTGAGGTATAACCTTGGAGCGTAGAATATGTTCCTTCTTATCCAATATTTGAATAGGAACCTCTTCATACGTTAAATCTTCCGCTATTTCGTCCGGTTCTAACTCAATAATGTGGTTCGGGTCTTTCACATAATTACTTAACATGGATATATGAAAAACGTTATGAACACGAGATATACTTGGCGGTAAAGCGAGTCTATAGGCTACAGTCCCTACTCGATCGAGGATTAAAAATGGGCTAATGAATCGAGGATTGAACTTTCTTCTCTTTCCAAATCTCGTAACTCCTTTCCATGGAGCAACACGTAACAACACATGATCTCCAATATCGAATTCCACGTCCTTTCGATGAAGATCAACATAACTTTTTTGTCGGTCTTGTGAGGTTTTTATACGTTGTCGGATAGTTTGAATCTTTTTCGTAGTCATACGTACCAACTCCGGTCCCAACAACGTTGCTTCACCCACCTCATCCTAGCATACTATAGAACGACACTTTCTTCCATACAACGCCTCGAATGGAGCCATGTCAATACTTGTTTGATAACTGTTGTTGTAAGAAAACTCCACCAATGGTAAGAACTTGTCCCAATTTCCCTTGAAGTCAAGGACACAGAGTCTTAATAAATCTTAAAGAGTTTGAATAGTCCTTTCTGATTGTCCGTCCGTTTGAGGATGATAAGCCGAACTAAATCGTAAATCCGTACCCATAGCTTTTTGTAAACTAACCCAAAATCGTGAAGTGAATCTTGGGTCTCTATCAGAAACTATGGATACTGGCATACCATGCAGTCTTACAATCTCGTTTATGTATATATGAGCAAGACGTTCAAGTGTATAAGCTTCTCGTATTGGTAAGAAATGAGCAGACTTGGTCAATCTATCAACAATGACCCAAATTGCATCTATGCCTTGAGAAACCTTGGGAAGACTAGTAACGAAATCCATGGTAATGTGCTCCAACTTCCATTCTGGAATTTCAAATGGTTGCAATGGACCTTTTGGTACTTGATGCTCTGCCTTGACTCGTTGACAAGTTAAACACCTTGAGATAAACAGCGCTATCTCTCTCTTCATATTGCTCCACCAAAATGTATGTCGAAGATCATGATACATTTTGGTACTCCCAAGATGGATTGCAAACGGTGTGTTGTGCGCCTCCATCATGATTTTATACTTTAACTCAGGATCGTTAAGAACACAAAGTCTGGAGTTAACTCGAAGTATTCCTTCTTCATCGATTCTTGCTTCCGGCATAGCACCTTCTTGTACTTTCTTCCTCATATGCATCAGTTCTAGGTCTGTAGCTTGAGCAGCTATAACTTTATTGATTAAAGTCGGTTTTACTCGTATATTTTTCATCATCACGTGGGTCCCTGGAGTCTTTATCTCTATCTCCATCCTATGCAAGTCATACAAAATGGGCCTCTGCGTTGACAATATCGCACTCGTACCCGCATATGATCTTTTACTCAATGCATCAGCTACCACATTTGCTTTTCCAGGATGGTATTGGATGGTATGATCATAATCTTTCAACAGTTCAAGCCAACGTCGCTGTCGCATGTTGAGTTCCTTTTGAGTGAAGAAATATTTGAGGCTTTTATGATCCGTAAAGATCTCCACTTTCTCCCCATACAAGTAATGCCTCCAAATTTTAAGTGCGAAGACAACAACTGCCAACTCTAGATCATGAGTAGGATCATTCCTCTCATATTCTTTGAGTTGTCGAGAGGCATAAAGGCTATGACTTTCCCATGTTGCATGAGAACACATCCTAACCCTTTGCACAAGCATCACTTGTAGATGACAAATCCTCCGAGCGGATGGTATTGTCGTAACAAAATTTGAAATGAGTCTTCTCTTGAGTTTTTGAAAACTCTTCTCACATTCCTCGTTCCAACCAAATTTTGTATCTTTCCAACTCAGCTGAGTTAAGGGAGTAGCGATTCGAGAAAACCCTTCTACAAATCTCCGATAATAACCAGCTAAGCCGAGAAAGCTACGTACTTCGGTCACTGATTTAGGTTTCTCCCAGCATTGAATAGCTTTAATCTTTGCTAGGTCAACAGATATTCCATGTCTTGATACCACATGCTCAAGGAATGTTACTTCCTCAAGCCAGGACTCGCATTTCTTCAACTTGGCATAAAGCTTATATTCATGAAGCTTTTGAAGTATTAGCCTCAAGTGTTGCTCATGATCTTCACGGCTTTTGGAATAAATAAGAATGTCATCAATAAAGACGACCACAAAGTGATCCAAATATTCCTTGAATACTCGGTTCATCATATCCATGAAGGCAGCAGGAGCATTAGTCAATCCAAAAGACATGATTAGGAATTCATAATTCCCGTACCGAGTTCTGAAAGCCATCTTTGGAATGTCATCAGTTCTAATCTTCAATTGGTGATATCCGGAATGAAGATTAATCTTTGAAAAAAATTTGGCACCTTGCAACTGGTCAAACAGGTCATCAATGCGAGGCAATGGATATCTATTTTTGATAGTGACATGGTTCAACTCCCGATAATCAATACAAAGTCGCATACTTCCATCTTTCTTCTTAACGAATAGAACAGGAGCACCCCAAGGAGATGTACTAGGACGAATGAAACCGATGTCTAACAATTCCTACAGTTGGGTCTTTAACTCCTGAAGTTCAATAGGAGTCATTCGATATGGGGCTTTGGAAATAGGTTTTGTACCAGGTTTAAGGTCGATACAAAATTCAATTTCACGCTCTGAGGGTAGGCTAGGAAGTTCTTCAGGGAATACGTTAGGAAATTCATTAACAATAGAAATATCATTCAAAACTGACGTATTTTTGTTTAGATCCGTGACATGAGCTAAGAAAGCTTGACATTCGTTTTTCAATAAACGAATAGCTTTATAACTTGAGATAGCGATGATTGATTTTAATGGTTTGGTTGCTTGAATTCGCATAATAGGTTGGTTAGGAATATGAAAGCTAACAACCTTACAAAAACAATCAATTTTTGCATGATGAGTAGTTAACCAATCAATCCCTAGAATTATGTCAAATGCAAGTATTTTCAATGAAATAAGATCGACGGGTAATGTGAGGGTGCCGATTTGAACCAAACAAGACTTATAAACAGTGGATGTAATGAAGGTTTCTCTCAATGGAGTTTCAACAGATAAGTCAAAATCTAATTTCTCCGGAGTCAAATTTAAACGTTGAGCGCAAGTAGGAGAAATAAAAGAATGGGTAGAACCCGGTATCAAATAAGGTATAAACTTCGTTAGAGTTTATGATAAGCTTACCCGTGATGACCTCGTTTGGGTTCCTTTCTTTCTGGGAGGTCACGACAAACGCTCTCCCTTGCACTACTGGCTTTGACTTTTCTGGGACGTCCTTTGGTGCCTCCATCCTAGCTGAACTTGTCTTTGGTGAACGACAAAATCGGGCTAGGTGACCTTCTCTTCCACAATTATAACATGCTTTGGACAACATCGCGCAGTTTGGACTGATGTGTCCCTCCCCTCCGCATTTGAAGCATATGATAGGTGGTCATTCTCCTTCCTTAACAACGGGTGCTGGTGCTGACGTCTTTCCATCATTGTTGAATCTCCTCTTCTTGAAATGTTCATTCTTATTGTTTTGGCCATGATTACCACCGAAGTGGTTACCATTTTTGGCATGTTGATTCCCTCTACGCTTATTGTCACCGCTTCAATGACTGCTATCACTAGTATTATCATTTTGCCGGCTGCTCTCTTTTGGTTGGGTTGACTCATTATCGCGCTCCAATAACTGAGCCTTATTAACAACATCTGAATACAAACACAGTTTATGAGAGATAAAATATTGACGTATCTCGGGTTTCAAATCTCTTAGAAACATTCGCTTCATTCTCTCCTCATTATCAACCAAATGGGACGCAAATCGGGACAACTCGGCAAACTTGGCTTCGTACTACGACACGGTCAAGTTGTTTTGCTCTAACTTGATGAGCTCTACCTCTTTCATGTGACGAATACTTTCGGGAAAGTACTTGTCATTGAATAATTCTTGGAACTTCTCCCAAGTCATCTTCAGTGTGGCAGGTTGAGTACGTTTTACAGATTCCGACCAGTAATTTGCCTCTGCATGCAACATGAAGGGGGCAAAGGGAACCTTTTTCTCCTCGGAGCATCCTAAGACATCAAATATCTTACAGATCTGCTTTATCCACGTCTCCACCTGAAGTGGTTTTGGCTTTCCAAAAAACTCCGGTGGTCCTAGTTCCTTGAACTGCTTAGCGGTGACCGTCCGAGAGTTGCCAGTGTTTTCACCTGCATTTTGTACAGGAGCCTCTCTTGCCTGATGTTGCATGAATTATATAAAGCCTCTGAACATTCCATCGTTCGTCATCTGGTCAGTGTTGTTGTTTGCCTGAGGATTGTCGCCTTCCTGATGCACATTATCCTGATTATTGATCTGTGGAGACTCAACGGTCTCCTGTGCTCCATTGCTAATCTCAACATTCTTAGATGCCATTTTCAAATACTACCACAAAACAAAGGTTAATTGACATGCAATATATTATCCCTATACTCTGACCGACCAATTAAATGCCAAATAAACTTAGGTAGGTCATACTAGCGAAGGAATTTCTCGTCTCTCCCCTCCTAGTTCTTGTCTCACATCTCAGCCAGGGATCATATCCCTAAGCTATGATACCAACTGTGACGCCCCCAAAATAGGTATACATCACCAATCTTGAGTCGCCAAAAATATGCTACAAAATTCAAATACAAATTAATTATATAACAGTCGTGTAAAATACGACAAAACATATGCTGTGAGTTTTAATACAAATATTGTCATCTAGACAATATCCACACTCAATTGAGTTCTCATTACATTTATTATCACACTATTTAAAAGAATAGTGAGGACTACTAATGTTATTATCTGGACCGTCACTCTGTTCCCCGACTAGTCCCTGCTACGTTCTCATTTCCTGAAGAGAACAATGAAAGTAAAAGGGTGAGCTCAACTAGCCCAGTAAGAAATATTATGATTAAGATAATACGGAATAAATTATCGTTAGCCTTCAACAGTGTTAAACTGATACAATATAACAAACATCAAGTTTAACTGCAGCGGAACATGCAATCCATTAAAAAAGTCAAGTAGAGAATAAAATCTACTATATTTTATGATTTAAAAGGTTTTTCATTACTTTTATCGCTGGGACTCAGCTTAATAAATAATCCACATCATCCCTACACTACGGCCAAGGATATTCATTAGTATCACAACCACAAATTATCCATGCACTACGGGCCAAGGATATTCGTGTATTCATCAATGGTCATGATCATGCCAACAACTAAACATCAATGCACTACGGGCCAATGAGGACTTTTACCACATCATTTGTAACATTACGGTCATGATTATACCGAATAATCCCTGGTCATAATTATACCAAGTCCATCTATGTACAACAGGCCACAGATTACTTTCAACATAATATAAGCATGAGGATGATGACAATGATATAAGAATTCAATAAAACAAGTTCAAGAATAAATTTATCCAAATTCAATAACGTCCAAATTGTCAACATGATACTGCTTTGTAGAGTAAAATTTAAGAATGCTCAGAAGAATATTTCCATGAAAAGATACTGGATGAAGCGCAAATATCAAGGATATTCCACTAATTTCATGGAGTATAGAAGTCAAAACTTTAACCAACTGAGTATAATAAAGAATGAAATAATAAAAGAAATCACCAGGCATGCGATAGGCCGCCCAGACGGAGTTATTCCAATGTAATAATAAATAACGGAACGGTCATGCGTAAACGCACCTGCATGTGATATTCCAATGAATAATAAATAACGGAACCAAGTCGTGCAAAATTACATTGCCGGCGTGATGTTCCAACAGAATAATAAATAACGGAACGGTCATGCGTAAACGCATGCATGTGATGTTCCAAATGAATAATAAAGAATGGAATAATGTAAGAATTTCACCATGTATGCGGTACTTTGCATAGACAAAGTTATTCCAATATAATGATAAGGAATGGAATAATGAAGTTCTCTTCATGAATACGAAAAAAATAATACCCTTTACCTTAGAACAAATGGATATAGGAGTAATAAGTAGCGAGATACTTTTCTTCTTTCTCTCTATAGTTTCTCTCTCTAGAGTTTCAGTGAATTCGTAAGAAATAATGAAAGAATGAGCTTCTATTTATAGGAGAATGGAATGAATAGTAACTAATTCCTAAACGGTCCAGATTGATTTACTTTTAAACGGACGGTCTAGATTGGTTTACTATAAAATATTCTAATAAAATAAAATCTTTTAAATAAACACTACTACAAAATACTAAATAGACAACACTTAAATCACAACGTTTTTTATAAAAACGTTGTGGTATTTTTTTTTATAACATTTTAAAAAAAAACGTTGTAGATATATATGTAAAAATGTTATCTATTTAAAAGGGCATTTTTTTTTTGTTTTAACTAGATAACGGTTTTTTTTTAAAAACGTTGCCTATGAATAAAAACACGAAGCACGCTAAACTGAAAACTTAAAATAAAAATACATTCTCCCCTTATTTCTATCTCCCCAACCCCTCTCTCTCCTCTTGTCGCGTTCTCCCTCTCCAGTCCGTTTACTTCCTCCAAACCCTAGCCACTAGAGTCTCTCTCCTGTTCAAATGGCCAAAACCATAGGGGATTCAGTATCGCTCGTCAACCCGTTCAAAGAGAAGAAGAATCGATAGTGGCTCCCATGCCTACCCGATTTTGGGGTTTATAACAACAAAAATCAACGGGTCGTTTATAACATCATCTGAAGATCAGATCTCCAAATATGGCGACCTTCACTACCCGTAGCACATTAGCCTCTCTCCTTTCCCGTGCTCGTCTCAAACCATCATCTTCATCAATTTCCTCCGGTTCTCGCTTTTCATTAACACTTATTAATCGATATCCCAACTCGATTCGGCACAACCCAAATTCCAGTTCGGTATAAAGACAACAGGTAGTAAGTTACACTCCCAACGACGACCGTCTCGAATCGGATCAACCGACCGCTAAAGCGCAGACAATACTCGTTGATGGATGCGATTATGAGCATTGGCTCATTGTTATGGAGTTCACTTTGGATCCAAAATTCTCGAGAAGAAGAGATGATTTACTCGTATGTCAAAACCCCAGCTTTTCTTTCGAAGGTATTTTACCGGTAGTTTCTCTTTATTTGCTAATGATATTGATATTTGATGGTGTGGAAGTTTTTTTCTTATTTTTTGGTTAATTTAAGTTGTTTGATTTTGGTTAATTTAAGTTGTTTGATTGGGTTTCAATGAGGAAAGAAGCGAAAAATAAGATCTACTCTATTTGTACATCGACATATCTTTGGATTTGGTGCTTTGATTCTTCAAGAGCTTTCCTACAAAGTGAAAAGTAGAGATGCATTGGCAAAAATTGTGTACTCACGATTATTTGAATAGTGAGGTTCATTTTCATGCTTTGAGGAGTTGTGTGCTACAATCGACTATTTAACATATAATTTGCTTACTCCTGTACATTTCATTAGTTTTTTAAATGAAACTTAATTTTTAGTAATATTAATATTATTGTACACACATTTGCGGACTTGTGGATAATATTAATAGTTCAATTAGTCAACTCTAAACCCGATTCTTTGTCACTTTGTTTATAGTAGATTGTTTTGTCTTCGCTAGAGTAGTGCGATACCTTATGTTGAATCGCATTTCTACTTCTCACAAAGAAATTAACAATTGCTTTAAGCTCTCTGTTTCATTTTATCCCATGTGGTCTCCTCTATTAGAAGAGATCTCAATTTCATTGATCATACTAGTGATCTTGGATAGAAAGAGTAGTAAAAACCAGGTTTTTAGTTATGTCCATGATTTTGTTGTACATATCTTTGCGTCGAGTAAGAATTGATTTATGTTATATTGTTGCAGAGGTCAGAGGGTTCTGCCAATTGTGGTTGACCCAGGGCTTTACTTAGCTATGAGAGTTCAAATGGGTCTAATTACTAAGCAGTCATTTACTTATGGGTATTATTTTGCATTTTTTACTTTTAGCAACTTCCATATTGTTCATGAGGATGTTACTAAATTGATGGATTCTGCAATTTTGTACTTTGGGGTGTTGCCCTGATTTTGGAAGGTGAGTGTTTCAGCTTTTTTTTTGACAACCCTGCTACCAGAGGGTTCCTTTTTCTGATTTACTTCTTGATTGCAGAAATATATGACTTGAATCTGGTTTGTGTTTCTTCTATCTGTAGGGTAACTCTTCTAATGTGTTTGTATTATGCCAATATAGGGTAACTCTGCTAACCTTTTTACTTGCAAGAGCTGTATAACATCATTGTGCTTCTCACCTGTAAAAATGGTTATACTTATTTGTGACAGATATCTGCATATATGTATCCTACAGCATATATGTTATCAATAAAGAAGTTAACAATATTTAATTTTTTTATCAACTCTTTCATCACTACTCTTCCTCGTTGACCAGTTGTTTTGTTTTCTTCATAGTTGTTGAGTTTGCATATATTTACTATATGTATGACTACTACAGTTGAACATGATAATTAATTAATATTGTGTTTGGTGGAGCAATTATTTATCTTGATATTATAGTTCTGTTGTTTTATACATTGATAGTTGGTTTCTTCATAGTTCTGTTGATTTATACATTGATAGTTCTGTCCTTTTTCTATTTGGAAGGTGAATGTTCAGCTCCTTGTTGGACTGGATTAGGTTTACTAGATTTGCACTCAGGTACTGGTTCTTACATGTTTTGGTGTAGCTGAAGTATTTTACTTTCTCATGGTATATGAAATTGTATAATACCATTTGTTTATTTACGATTCTTTGTATAGGAAGTACAATTGGAAATTTCTTGGTAAATCTGTTGGGCAAATGGCAAGAATCAATATTCGGTCAATCGATCCCGGTTGGTGGTCTTGCTTACTATGTGTGTACCACTATCAAGGTAATAAAACTCCTTCTTTTTTGCTTCCATTTTAGTAAAAAAATTTGTTGGTATATTCCATTTTAGCAATTTGAATCAGTCGTATACTTACTACTACTACAATATGGCCAATGTAGTACGCTTCACTAGTACTATTTATATTTATGCTCTTAGAATTCTTTCAATTAGTAGTTGGGACATACTATATTTTGTCATCAAAAACCAATTTGAACTCATTATTGTGACAATCATAGTTGTAGTTCAGGTTTGAGTTCTAGCTCGCATTCAATACACAAATTAGAAAGAGTTGGTTCATGTATGTGAGTTGAAGTATTGGATGGTATATATATTCGAGTTTTGTTTTGTCTTCTTAATGCTCTTTGATCTTAAGCATGCATAATTTGTGGCAGATGGGAGATCGTATACACTATCCTGCTTTCTACATTGGTGTTGTGAAAAGAAGAAAGTCTTTGGGGGAATTATATTCTCTTGCTGTGGTCGCGACGAGCCTTTTTTTGGAAAACTGAATGCTGATAGCTCTCCTTTCTTGGAGAATTTTCCTGGGGTTACATTGAGTGGATCATTTTGTGGAGGGGAAATTGGTCGTGGCGATTCAAGCTCATATTGTGGAGAAGCTCAACAAGAAGGCTCGTACCGTTGCTGTGTAAATTCTTACAACAGTGTTACTTGGTCATGTCTTACACTCCACCCTCGCCATTGCTGTAGGTCCGGATAAAACCTTGTTCATTTGTAAGTCAAAGTTGTTATGCTGGTTCATTGGGATTGTAAATCAAAGATTGTTTAGGATTCTAAAACACTTCTTGGCATTTGATGAAAATCAAGTGAATGGTTTTATTATACTAATGAGAATCAACTACTTTGTTTGGTTCATGAATTTGAATATTCTCATACTTATATTGTACACACGAGTTGTCAGTATAGTAGTTGGGGTCATATTTCCTCTATTTGCTAATGTCTTGTCATATACTTTGAAGATAAGAATGTTTGTCGAAACTGTAGAATTGTGTGTGGTTGGATTACTTGGAATCTTAGATAAATGATTGAAGTTACAACTCTTTTAATCTTTCAGGCTACAATATGTTAATCTTTCAGGCATTAGCATATTGTAGGTGCATTGGTAATGTAGGTGAACCACAATTTTTTTTTTCTTTTTTTTTAATCTACAACATTTTAAAAACATTATGTAAATATGCCTAAACGTTGTTTGATATATTAAACTACAACATTTTTATCCAGAAAACGTTGTGGAATCATATCTTCTACAACGTTTTTAAACATCTGCTAATTTATGGAAAACAAATCTACAACGTTTTTTTCTTAAAAAACGTTGTGTAATGTGCTTAACTACAACGTTTTAAAAACATTGTGTAAGGGTGTCAAATAGATGACACTCTTAACCACAACGTTTTTCTGACTGAAACCACAACGTTTTTTTCGCGTCGTCTATTTACTGTTTTGTAGTAGTGAAAATATAATATATTCTATTTATAATCTAATAAAACGAATAACTTTATAAAAGTATTCTGTTTTATATAAAAAGATTTTACAATGCAAAACACTATGCAGGCACTATGCATAATAAAATATAATATATTATATTTATAGTCTAATAAAATGAATAACTTTATAAAAGTATTCTGTTTTATATAAAAAGATTTTACTATGCAAAACACTATACATAATAGAATATAATATATTCTATTTATAGTCTAATAAAACGAATAACTTTATAAAAGTATTCAGTTTTATATAAAAAGCTTTTCTATTTTATTACATTAATAATACTAATAAAACAAAACTTCATCGTCATTATTATAATTCACACTATTAATCGACCAGGTCGTTCCCAGGAAAGAGGAGGCTTTCCAATAAGGATTTCTTCCTATTGGCGCGCAATTAGGTGACCAAACCTCTCCTTGGCAGAACTTCTAGACATCGTTAATATTACAAATAATAATATTAATAACTTCGTCATCTCAATTATTGATTTAAAAATATCGACAATAATTGAATCAATTAACGTGAGATACTGTGCAACAATTACTGAAGCAATAATTGAACAAAACTGAGTGATTTCTCACGTAAGCATCAATAATCAATACCGTGTGCTATTATGCAACCAAGCGTATTCATGTACTTTTAACACCGGGTGTTTCAACAGTTAACGATAAAACTTCTGCCATTATTTTAATAAAATATTTTTGTCGTTTTCTCAATCCGACAATAATTCCGTTGTGAGGTCCACCAATGATTGTGCCGTCGTACGAATATTCCCTGCTAAAACGAATATTCCCCGACCAATCGAATATTATATAACAACTTGCGTACTTTGCAAAATTTATAACTATTACCACAACTATAACATTATATCAAATTCATTCCATAATATTCAAAAATGATAATTATAGAAAATTCATCTTTATTCATAAAAGTTGGGGTCTTACAATCTCCCCTTCTTATGAAATTTCGCCCTCGAAATTAGGGTACGTACCTGGTATGTCGAAGAGGTAAGGATACCTTGATTTCATTTCAGATTCTAACTCCCAGGTCATTTCCTCAACATCGTGGTTCCTCCATAAAACTTTGACTTGAGGTATAACCTTGGAGCGTAGAATATGTTCCTTCTTATCCAAGATTTGAACAGGAACCTCTTCATACGTTAAATCTTCCGCAATTTCTTCTGATTCTAACTCATAATGTGGTTCGGGTCTTTCACATATTTACGTAACATGGATATATAAAAAATGTTATGAACACGAGACATACTTGGAGGTAAAGCGAGTCTATAGGCTACAGTCCCTACTCGATCGAGGATTAAAAATGGGCCAATGAATCGAGGATTGAACTTTCCTCTCTTTCTAAATCTCATAACTCCTTTCCATGGAGCAACACGTAACAACACATGATCTCCAATATCGAATTCCACGTCCTTTCGATGAAGATCAACATAACTCTTTTGTCGGTCTTGTGAGGTTTTTATACGTTGTCGGATCGTTTGAATCTTTTTCGTAGTCATACGTACCAACTCCGGTCCCAACAACGTTGCTTCACCCACCTCATCCCAGCATACTGGAGAACGACACTTTCTTCCATACAACGCCTTGAATGGAGCCATGCCAATACTTGTTTGATAACTGTTGTTGTAAGAAAACTCCACCAATGGTAAGAACTTGTTCCAACTTCCCTTGAAGTCAAGGACACAGAGTCTTAATAAATCTGCTACATCACTATTCCAGTATCCAGTCTTCTTTTGAAGTAAGGGGTATTATTCTTTCGTATTCATGAAGATAGTTATTTTCTTTCAATACTCATAAGGGTTGTTATTCCATTCTTTATTATTATGTTGGAATAACTCGTCTATCTTAAGTACCGCATACATGGTGAAATTCTTCATTATTCCATTTTTTATTATTACATTGGAATAACTTTCTGCAATGGCTTGATCGATCGCGTGCACGGTGAATTGTGTTGTTATTCCATTCTTTATTATTCTGTTGGAATAACCTGTTTGTGCGGATTACGTATGACCTAGTTCCGTTCTTTATTATTATGTTGGAATATCCTGTTTATGTGGATTACGCATGACCTGGTTCCATTCTTTATTATTCTATTGGAATAACTTGCATATGCGGTCTATCGCATGCCTAGTGAATTTTTTGTTATTCCATTCTTTATTATTACATTGGAATAACTCATATCGTGTGGACTACTGCATGCATGGTGAAAGATCATGCGTATTCATTCCTTATTAAATTGTGGAAATGATCCATCTCGTGGATTACTGCATGGCGGTGAAAATCCATTTGCGATTTAGTATATTCTATTATACTCAATGCGAGATATCATTTTTTGTACTAAATCATGGAATATCATTTTCTTTGTTATTTTTTTTTACGAAGTTACTATTCATGGAGTTACTATTCACCCGATTACTATTCACTCTAGTATCATTCACTCGGGTATTCGGGACACTTTTAGTGTCGTGGTACTATTCACGGTACTTATTCACGAAGTACTATTCACGGGTACTATTCACCCAAAAAATATATTTCTTTTCTCATCCAAATTATTTTTGGTACATGAATATTATTCTTGAATTTTACTCTACAAAGCAAAGATCATGTTGACAATTTGACGTTATTGATTTACGGATAAATTAAATTATAAATCTTTAAAATTTATCCTTGAACTTGTTTTATTGAATTATTATGTCATTGTCATCATCTTCATACTTATATTGTGATTAAAGTCATCTTTTCCTTACGTGCATAGATGGACTTGGTATGATTATGACCAGGGATTATTCGGTATAACCATGAATGTAATGTGACGAATGATGTGGTAAAAGTCCTCATTGGCACATAGTTCATTGATGGGCCACGTTGTTGGTATGATTATGACCGAGGATTATTCGGTATAATCATGACCATTGAAGATTACATGAATATCCTTGGCGTGTAGTGCGGGGATGATTTGATTTTATTTATTAAGGCGAGTCTCAATGACAAAGTTGATGAAAAACTTTTTAAATCATAGAAGATAGTAGATTTTATGCTCTCTTTGACTCTTCTAATGGATTGCTTATTCATTGCGATTGTTGATCTAAAACTTGTTGTCTATTGTATTCTATCAGTTGTTATACTGTTGAAGGCTAAGGATAATTTATTCTACATTATCTTAGTCATAATATTTCTTACTGGGCTAGTTGAGCTCACCCTTTCTTTTACGGTTCTCTTCAGGAAATGAGAATATAGCTGGGACGAGTCAGGGAACGGATTGACGGTCCAGATGGTTATTTTAGTAGTCCTCACTATTCTATAAAATAGCGTGACAATAAATGTAATGAGGACTCCATTGAGTGTGGATTTTATCTAGAAGGCAATATTCTTATTTAGACTCTTAGATTATGTTTTGTCTTATTTTACACGACTTTTGTATAATTAAGTTGTATTTGAATTTTGTACTATGTATTTGGCGACTCAAGATGGGTGATGTATACCTGTTGTGGGGGCGTCAAAGTTGGTATCAAAGCTTAAGGATATTGTAATAACCCGAGATTTTCTATATAAAATAAATAAGAAATTTGCGTATAATTTTTTTTTATTTAATGACGAGAATAAGTGTCTAGTAATGTGAACGATAAATGCGAATATATTTATTACTTGAAAAATTAGAAATAATTTTGGAATTATTAATTACTACAAATTATATTTTATGGTAATTAATTTCACGTAAGCGTAAATGTTTTTATTAATTATTTTCCATGAAAACATGATTGGAAATAATATATGAAGTGATAATTAGAATTTATATAATATATATTTTATTATATGAATTGTTCGAAATATTTAAATCAAGTATTTTAACTTGATATGCGAAAGAGAAGTCGATATGAGATCCAAACCACGAATTGGGATTGTGATCAAGAGATGAGAATAATAATATTATATTATTGTTATAATGATTTTACAAAGACAATAATTATGTAATCGTGTATGTGAACGACAGATAATATTGAAAGCGATGACGGCCAATTAGGTCATAAAGATATTACCGTCTTTGTGAAACCCTAATTATTAAACTTAGTTATGAGAAATGACCGAGTAGTAGTATTTGTGTATATGAAGTTTATTGTGTATATGAAGGTTACTTTGTGTATAAGATGCCTGTAGTAATTAGAAAAAACCTAATTATCATTGTTTGTCGATAATTAGGACAAACCCTAATTATTACAACCCTAATCGGTTGAAGTTAGAGATTGTAATGACTGTGTTAGAACATACACAGATAATTAGAGAATCCTAATGGTCAATTAGAAACCCTAATTGATGGCGTTAAGAAACCCTAATTAGAAAATCCTAATTTTCTATAGAAAACCCTAATTTAAAATTATTGGGTTTAATTACGATGTTATTATATAAATGTTTTAAATTACCAAATGATAGAAATTAATTGGTAAATGGTAAGAATTATAATCTAATGGTTAAATATTACATTTAATGGCCTTTTACAAAAATGCCCTTGGAATTATATGTGAAATGACCAAAATACCCTTTTTGTCATTTTAGTGTATTATTACTTACATTGTTGATGGGATCTTGCAACAAGGATGCCCAACATGCTTACCCTACATGCTATCAACTATCAAACAAGGGAATCATCCCACTTTAGCATCCAATGTATTTAAATTTTTTTTTTTAAATTAAAAAAAAGGAAAAATGCATTATTTATGTCTTATTGCTACCACTTGTCCACAAAATCCGGCCAATCCATCTAGAAATCACCTATAAATCAGTAGTATTACCATCAATCAGCCATTATAATCATTTCATGCATTATTTTATGGATCCAAGAGAGAGAAATGCACCATTTTTGGCCTATTTATTCACAAGCACTTAGCTTCATTCTCCCAAGCTTAAACCTACGAAATTCTCTTAACATATCAGTCCCTAAACAAAGCCCAACCATCACAAACAACAAATCAGAAGCATCAAGAAGCCAGAAATCAAAAATCAAGCTTGAAAAGGTAGGAAATCCTAAATTCTAGAAATCCTTCGATTCGATGTTAATTGATGCAATTGATTGTTTAAAGTAGTGTAATAGAGAGTCTATTAATGTTCTGGGTTGTAAAATCATGAACCCATAACATCAAAGTGCACGAATTTGAAGATTTGAGCAAGTTGGAAAAACCGAATTACATTATTTTTCACCAAATATCAGAGGCTATAACTCTTTGGTCGATCATGAGTTTTGTTGTTTAAAAGTTGTTATAGGTAGCCTAATATGTGGTCTTTAAACTCCAAAAGGAATCAGGTCTATATCTATTGTAGATCGGGATTTATAAGCGGTCAAAGTGGGTTGACCTAATTGACCTACTGCTTTTCAAACCCAGAAAATATTCTAAGTGTCCAGAAATGTTTTTTTTGGAAAATGTCAAGCCTTATATCTCGGTCATCTTTAATGTGTTTTGTGTTCTAAAGGTTGATATGTGTAGCTTGTTATGTGGTATTTAACCTCCAAAAAGAATCAGGTCCATATATATTACGGATTAAGAGTTATTTAAGGTCAAAGTGGGTTGACCGGCATTGACCGGAAAAATTCTGGGCAGCCCAGAATTTTCTAAGTGTTGATTTTTCTTACAAGGTTTGACCATACTTTAGATGCTTGATTTATTGTTGTTATGATGATGTTAAGTGTTGGAGTTGTAGTCCTACATGTTGTCTACACACTGGAATTGATAGATCACATAAACGTTACACGATCATCAAGTTATAGAGGTCCAAAGTAGGCACCTCGAACTGTTCTTCGTGAAGAATAGCTTTGGTAGCTACTTTGATGGCTGATTTATCCCAGATCTGATGTTTGTTTAGAGGTTATGATTGTTGGATCTTGTAGTCTTGTATTTCCTCTACAAGACTCAATTTATATATTGTCCAAATTCGTTAAGATGAGAGAGTTATTCACGGTCAAAGTAGGCCACTCCTGGTTCGCCTTTATGAAGATCTCGGGTAGGCTCAAGAACACCTATAATGACACTTCTGTCACTATAGGGGCCTTTAGCGACGCTTTTAATTATTTTAATTTCGATTTTCCGAAAATAATTTAAAAAATTAGAAAAATTAGTTTTAATTATTAAAAATACCAAATAAATTATGAAAAATTATTTTAAAGTCCTAAAAATAGTTTTTAATTATTTTGAGTATATTTCATAAATATTTAATATTTTTGAAATATAAAAGGTATTTATTTATTTAATTATAATATTAAATAAATGATTTAAAAATAGTTTTAATTCATGAAAAATCATGAAAAACTTATTTTATGGTATAAGAAAATATTTTGAGTTATTTTCCATGACTTTTAATATTTTGTGATGAATTTCATTAATTAATTAATATTAATGATATTAAAGTTATTTATTGATTATATTAAATAATTAGTTTTAAAATGATTTTAATATTTTAAAAATTATTTTAAATGAAAATAAAGTATTTAAAGATATTTTGAGTTATAAAATATAACTTTTAATATTTAGAAGATAATTTCATTAATAATTATATATTAATGATATTTAGTTAATGATTTGTGATATTAAGTTTATTTAATATTTATTTTAAATAAATAGTTTAAAAATGGTTTTATTTATTTAAAAATCATTTAAAGAGGATATTAAGGATTTAAAAATATTTTAAGTTATAATTAATGACTTTTAATATTTGGATAAATAGTACATTAATATTTAAATATTAATGATAATTATTTAAAAATGATTTTAATTATTTTAAAAATCATTTAAGGGTAATATAAATGTTTTAAAAATAGTTTGAGTTATTATAAATAACTTTTATATTTTGGTAATGGTTTCATTAATAGTTTAATATAAATTAATTATTAATGATAATGGAATTGTTTAATGTTTAAGTCATTTAATTATGATTCCGATGTTTGAAAGTTATAGCCGGCCAAACTAGCTGACTTGAGAACCGGTTATGAAGTCCAGGATTTGATGAAGAGCACCCATAGTAACAGTTATATCACTATAGGCCCGGTAGTGACAGATTTGAATTATTTTAAATTTTTCAATTTCTGGAAAATTCAAAAATGATTAAAAGTAAAATGTCTGATATTTACAGATGTTGAGGTATAGAATAAGAGTCTTAGACTCAATATTTACCCGATAAAGCTGTCGGTACGCCGACAACTGTCAGACCCTATAATAGAAAGAAAAGGCTACTGTAAGAGCATGGATGAGATATTTGAAAAATGTATAGAATATGAACTAAAAGTATGATCACTGCAATTATGTGATGACGTGATTAGACTATGTCTTGGCCAAGTAATAGATAAAGACTATGTGTTATGATATATTGTTCTAATCGAACGAATGACCCGCTTATCGATAGGTTGTGATAAAGAGATAAAACCTAAGTTGAGATTTGTAATCAAGAAATCAAAAATATCTTACCTTTGCATTTCCTTTATGCAATGGACATGAGTAAGAAGTTTCGAGAATTATTCTATTCTCGCATGATTATGTACGCTTTGATTATCAACATGTTAGCTCGGATATATATTCTGTTAAGTTGATTTCTAAATGGTTATACAAGTGTCCCCACTGGATAATCATAGCATTTATTCACATGTTGATATACCTTTGTCAATTACCCGTATACATATATGTTGAATTACATATTATTGTTGAGCAAGATTAAAAACCTCTAAGGTTTGGAACCGTGCATGTATGAACATCCCGATAATGGGAAAATTTTTATGCGCTTCACTTTTACAAAAAGGGTGAGCGATGAATTTCGTTCAAGTTATGTAGTATTGATCAATACAGGTACAATGAAAGTGATCACCCTCCGTGTCTGTAAGTTATGCTTATTATGGATGAATTTCTCGCTAAACCTTTTCGAAAATGAAAAAGAATGTTCATAGTATGTTTCTTAAACCCTATTCATGGGTGGAGCCTCATTTCAAGAATTTGAAAGAGAGTTGTTATGTGAATCTTTTATCAAGATGCATTACTTCACAACTTTTGATTCGTTGTAGAAGTGTTATGTAAAGAGAATACTTATATTCTTTCAAATTTATATATATAATTGTTATTACTTGTTTGGGCACTCAAATGCTCATCCTTGCTTAAACTAAATGTTTTCGATTTACTACGATCGACACGAAGGCTCGAGCACGAACAAGGGAAAAGAAAAGTCGCTCGAATGAGAATTAGTATGAGTTAATGGTTATAGTTAGTAAGACAATGGAATCTATTGTCGTGTATTGTAAGGAATGTATTTTGAAGGTCACGTGCACTGGAAAGTAAACTTTGATGTATGTAAATTAAGTTCAATTATATTATTATTATTATTATTTAGTATTATTCACTTTAAAGAAATGGTATCGTGGAGAACCGAAGTTCGGGTTTCAAGTATCCTGATTTGGGGTCGCCATAAAGTTGGTATCAAAAGTCAGAGGGTTATAAACGTTAGGAATGCGAAACCTAGGTTATAACCTTAGTAGAATGGATAACGAAAAGTTAAGATAGATATTCGGTGAGCGAAGAACTCGGTGAAGAATTATAACCTTAGTAGAATGGATAACGAAAGTTAAGATAGATATTCAATGGATGAAGAACTCGGTGAAGAATTATAACCTTAGTAGAATGGAGGACGAAAGTTAAGATAGATATTCAAAGGAACCAGAGACGAAGTACTCGGGTCGGGTTATAGGATATGATGAGTTGAAGAGATTCATCGAGTTTTAGTGGTACTAAATAAAATATTACTTCATTTTAATGATGAATATATTTTATTTCAAGAATGATGTTGTCTCGCTTATTGTGGTCATAGGGATGGATGACGAAAAGTCAAAATAGTAATTCCTTGACCCAAGAGACGATGGACTCTAGCGAGGAGTACACGAACGGTGAGATGATAAGAGATTTGATAGTTAGAACGACGACTTAAGGGTTAGAGAGTCGAAAGGTAGTGAGGTACGTAATTGTACTCTCCAGATTTTGGAACAAAGAAGACAAGGACGCCACTCACCGAACACGTATGGAGTTAACCGAAAGTTACGAGGAGGTTGGAACAGAGGGAGATCTGAGATAGATACGGTTGAAGGTTGAGATAGAAGCCAAAGACACGGGATATATACCTTGAGCAGTTTAGACATCGCCTTCATACGATTCGATCTTGAGTGGATGGAGCGCCTTTCGCGAGAAAAGATAGGCGTTGATGTGTTTATAGAGATGGATTGAATAAATTCATCGTCAAACAAAATAAGAGACAACATATATAAAACTCTTGATTGTCGTGTATATATACTATATGCTAATCGTGGTAACTTATGTATGTAGATGTCCTGTGGAAAAGATATGTGGAATAAGAAGGATCGAGATCCATACCCCGAGAGCTAATATCAAGGCCAACAGCCTAAAAAAAATAGAAGCTCAAAAGGAGAAAATGACAGATAGTGATTCAGACACTAAAGTTGAAGCTGCTCAAGCATCAACGAAAGTGCAGGATCTGGAGAACAAGGTTTCTTCACTAGAAAGGTTGTGGGAGATAGAAAAGTTGCTTAATATTCAACTGCGAAAAGCATTAAAAGAAACAATGAAAGAGCAAGATAAGCTCAAAATCCAAATTGACCAGATGGGAGCCTCAAGCAACACATCGTGTTCAGCTCCGAGAGGTATGGGAAAAAGAAAGATAGAAGATCCTGACTTAGGAAAACCTGATAAGAAGAAAGGGAAGAAGATATGTTATATTTGCGGCTGTGAGGGACATACCTCTCCTCGTTGCCCCAACTATAAGAAAGGTGGATGTTTTAATTGTGGAATAGAAGGACATCGAGCGAATGAATGTCCGAGAAGAAAGGCTTGGTAGATAAGTAGTATGGGTTATGTTATGTAATATGTGTGATAAGTAATGAACTATTTTCAACTTTTATGTTGGTCAAGATTTTAAATCCCGACTTTTGAGTCACAAAGGGATAGCTGATGTTTAAAGCAATATGTGCTATGGTATGTTAAGTTCTATTAATGTGAGGTGCTATGGTTGGAAGTACCATGAGTGTCACAAGTTGGATTAATGAAGTAAGTTGTTATAAAGGTAGCAAGATATTTATCGAAATATTGGTTAATATAGTAAACCAAGTTTCAAAATTTAATATTTTGGAATACATGATTATTTGAGTAGAAAATTTTGTGTTATATGTCGAACGTATACGATGAGGCTTAGAATGTAAGGAAATTAAGAATAATTTATGATTATGTCACCGAGATGAAAACGAAAACCAGCCGCGGAAGATCAACCAGATAATTGAATGTCGAACGCCAAAGACTTTAAGGCAATCCTATTGCTAGGGTATAAAGGATTAAGTGACTCAGTAGAAGCGTTTATGATAGTTAGGATAACGGAAAGGGCAAAAGATAACTTTTATCACCTATACGATAAAAGGGAAATGAGATAAAGAGAAGTTTGTGGGCGTAAGAGACATATCTCTTCCAATTGTCCCAATTCAAGAATGTATAGCGAATGTTTTATTTATGAATCAATGGAGTATAAGATGAAAGAGTATAAGGTGAAAGAAGAAGAAGTGAGATAAGGAATGTGAATACGAGAAATGACAAAGAAGATATAAAGCGACAAATCGAAATAAACCGTAAAGTGTCTTCATTATGGTCGCTCAAGATATCGTAGCGATTGAGGATATAATGGCAAATTGGAAATAGAACTCCGGGTGTTATTTGAATAACTTATGTGTCTTATATGATTTTCCTGTATATATACATATAGTAAATTACTTTATTAAAGAAATTTTGAGGAAGGAATTTGAGTTCTTTTAAAGATCAAATTTCTGTTTATCAGATAAACAAGTGTTATAAAGAATAATTAAAGATCAGTTCGATCAAGTATGATCGAGGTCTACGTGCAATGATTATATGCTATGTACCCTTCGGCATATGAGTTTTTAAAGCGGTGATTCCGGGGACGGAATCCTTATAAGGGAGGGTGAATGTAATAACCCGAGATTTTCTATATAAAATAAATAAGAAATTTGCGTATAATTTTTTTTTATTTAATGACGAGAATAAGTGTCTAGTAATGTGAACGATAAATGCGAATATATTTATTACTTGAAAAATTAGAAATAATTTTGGAATTATTAATTACTACAAATTATTTTTTTATGGTAATTAATTTACATAGCGAAATGTTTTATTAATTATTTTCCATGAAAACATGATTGGAAATAATATATGAAGTGATAATTAGAATTTATATAATATATATTTTATTATATGAATTGTTCGAATATTTAAATCAAGTATTTTAACTTGATATCACGAAAGAGAAGTCGATATGAGATCCAAACCTAATTGGGATTGTGATCAAGAGATGAGAATAATAATATTATATTATTGTTATAATGATTTTACAATTACAATAATTATGTACTTGTAGTATATGTGAACAGATAATATTGAAAGAATGACGATTGATTAGGTCATAGCATATTACCGTCTTTGTGAAACCCTAATTATTAAACTTAGTTATGAGAAATGACCGTAGTAGTGATTTGTGTATATGAAGTTTACCGTGTATATGAAGGTTACTTCATGTATAAGATGTCATAATTAGAAGAAAACCCTAATTATCATTGTTTGTTTGTCGATAATTAGACAAACCCTAATTATTACAACCCTAATCGGTTGAAGTTAGAGATTGTAATGACTGTGTTAGAACATACACAGATAATTAGAGAATCCTAATGGTCAATTAGAAACCCTAATTGATGGCGTTAAGAAACCCTAATTAGAAAATCCTAATTTTCTATAGAAAACCCTAATTTAAAATTATTGGGTTTAATTACGATGTTATTATATAAATGTTTTAAATTACCAAATGATAGAAATTAATTGGTAAATGGTAAGAATTATAATCTAATGGTTAAATATTACATTTAATGGCCTTTTACAAAAATGCCCTTGAATTATATGTGAAATGACCAAAATACCCTTTTTGTCATTTTAGTGTATTATTACTTACATTGTTGATGGGATCTTGCAACAAGGATGCCCAACATGCTTACCCTACATGCTATCAACTATCAAACAAGGGAATCATCCCACTTTAGCATCCAATGTATTTAAATTTTTTTTTTAAATTAAAAAAAAGGAAAAATGCATTATTTATGTCTTATTGCTACCACTTGTCCACAAAATCCGGCCAATCCATCTAGAAATCACCTATAGGCTGTAGTATTACCATCAATCAGCCATTATAATCATTTCATGCATTATTTTATGGATCCAAGAGAGAAATGCACCATTTTGGCCTATTTATTCACAAGCACTTAGCTTCATTCTCCCAAGCTTAAACCTACGAAATTCTCTTAACATATCAGTCCCTAAACAAAGCCCAACCATCACAAACAACAAATCAGAAGCATCAAGAAGCCAGAAATCAAAAATCAAGCTTGAAAAGGTAGGAAATCCTAAATTCTAGAAATCCTTCGATTCGATGTTAATTGATGCAATTGATTGTTTAAAGTAGTGTAATAGAGAGTCTATTAATGTTCGGGTTGTAAAATCATGAACCCATAACATCAAAGTGCACGCAATTTGAAGATTTGAGCAAGTTGGAAAAACCGAATTACATTATTTTTCACCAAATATCGTGAGGCTATAACTCTTTTTGTTCGATCATGAGTTTTGTTGTTTAAAAGTTGTTATTATAGGTAGCCTAATATGTGGTCTTTAAACTCCAAAAGGAATCAGGTCTATATCTATTGTAGATCGGGATTTATAAGCGGTCAAAGTGGGTTGATTAAGCATTGACCGGTGTTTTTCAAACCCGAAAAATATTCTAAGTGTCCGAAAATGTTTTTTTGGAAAATGTCAGGCCTTATATCTCGGTCATCTTTAATGTGTTTTGTGTTCTAAAGGTTGATATGTGTAGCTTGTTATGTGGTATTTAACCTCCAAAAAGAATCAGGTCCATATATATTACGGATTAAGAGTTATTTAAGGTCAAAGTGGGTTGACCGGCATTGACCGAAAAATTCTGGGCAGCCCAGAATTTTCTAAGTGTTGATTTTTCTTACAAGGTTTGACCATACTTTAGATGCTTGATTTATTGTTGTTATGATGATGTTAAGTGTTGGAGTTGTAGTCCTACATGTTGTCTACACACTGGAATTGATAGATCACATAAACGTTACACGATCATCAAGTTATAGAGGTCCAAAGTAGGCACCTCGAACTGTTCTTCGTGAAGAATAGCTTTGGTAGCTACTTTGATGGCTGATTTATCCCAGATCTGATGTTTGTTTAGAGGTTATGATTGTTGGATCTTGTAGTCTTGTATTTCCTCTACAAGACTCAATTTATATATTGTCCAAATTCGTTAAGATGAGAGAGTTATTCACGGTCAAAGTAGGCCACTCGGTTCTGCCTTATGAAGATCTGGGTAGGCTCAAGAACACCTATAGCGACACTTCTGTCACTATAGGGGCCTTTAGCTTACGCTTTTAATTATTTTAATTTACGATTTTCCTAAAAATAATTTAAAAATTAGAAAAATTAGTTTTTAATTATTAAAAATACCAAATAAATTATGAAAAATTATTTTAAAGTCTGAAAAATAGTTTTTAATTATTTTGAGTATATTTCATAAATATTTAATATTTTTGAAATATAAAAGGTATTTATTTATTTAATTATAATATTAAATAAATGATTTAAAAATAGTTTTAATTCATGAAAAATCATGAAAAACTTATTTTATGGTATAAGAAAATATTTTGAGTTATTTTCCATGACTTTTAATATTTTGTGATGAATTTCATTAATTAATTAATATTAATGATATTAAAGTTATTTATTGATTATATTAAATAATTAGTTTTAAAATGATTTTAATATTTTAAAAATTATTTTAAATGAAAATAAAGTATTTAAAGATATTTTGAGTTATAAAATATAACTTTTAATATTTAGAAGATAATTTCATTAATAATTATATATTAATGATATTTAGTTAATGATTTGTGATATTAAGTTTATTTAATATTTATTTTAAATAAATAGTTTAAAAATGGTTTTATTTATTTAAAAATCATTTAAAGAGGATATTAAGGATTTAAAAATATTTTAAGTTATAATTAATGACTTTTAATATTTGGATAAATAGTACATTAATATTTAAATATTAATGATAATTATTTAAAATGATTTTAATTATTTTAAAAATCATTTAAGGGTAATATAAATGTTTTAAAAATAGTTTGAGTTATTATAAATAACTTTTATATTTTTAGTAATGGTTTCATTAATAGTTTAATATAAATTAATTATTAATGATAATGGAATTGTTTAATGTTTAAGTCATTTAATTATGATTAGATGTTTGAAAGTTATAATAAGCCAAACTAGTGACTTGAGAACCGGTTATGAAGTCGAGATTTGATGAAGAGCACCCATAGTAATGAGTTATATCACTATAGGCCCTTGGTGGTGATGATTTGAATTATTTTAAATTTTTCAATTTACGGAAAATTCAAAAATGATTAAAAGTAAAATGTCCGATATTTACGAGATGTTGAGGTATAGAATAAGAGTCTTAGACTCAATATTTACCCGATAAAAGTCAGTCGATGCGGCAAACAAATGTCGAACCTATAATAGAAAGAAAAGGCTCTTGTAAGAGCATGGATGAGATATTTGAAAAATGTATAGAATATGAACTAAAAAAGTATGATCACCGCAATTATTATGTGATGGCGTGATTAGACTATGTCTTTGTGTAATAAACGATACTATGTGTTATGATATATTGTTCTAATCGAGCGAATGACCCGCTTATTGATAGGTTGTGATAAAGAGATAAAACCTAAGTTGAGATTTGTAATCGACCAAATCGAGTGCAAGTATCTTACCTTTGCATTTCCTTTATGCAATGGACATGAGTAAGTTTTTGAATTATTCTATTCTGTCTGATTATATGCGCTTTGATTATCAACATGTTAGCTCGGATATATATTACATTAAGTTGATTTCTAAATGGTTATACAAGTGTCCCCACTTGGATAATCATAGCATTTATTCACATGTTGATATACCTTTGTCAATTACCCGTATATATATATATTGAATTACATATTATTGTTGAGCAAGATTAAAACCTTGGGTTTGGAACCGGGCATGTATGAACATCCCGATAATGGGAAAATTTTTATGCGCTTGACGGACAAAGGGTGAAAGCGATGAATTTCGTTCAAGTTATGTAGTATTGATCAATCTGACAGGTACAATGAGTGATCACCCCCTCCGTGCTACGTAAGTTATGCTTAGGTTTTGCGGATGAATTTACGCTAAACCTTTTCGAAAATGAAAAAGAATGTTCATAGTATGTTTCTTAAACCCTATTCATGGGTGGAGCCTCATTTCAAGAATTTGAAAGAGAGTTGTTATGTGAATCTTTTATCGAGACTGATTACTTCACAACTTTTGATTCGTTGTAGAAGTGTTATGTAAAGAGAATACTTATATTCTTTCACTTATATATATAATTGTTATTATTACTTATTTGGGCACTCAAATGCTCATCCTTGCTTAAACTAAATGTTTTCAGTTACCTACGATCGACCTGAAGGCTCGGGCACGAACAAGGGAAAAGAAAAGCTGTTCGAATGAGAATTAGTATGAGTTAATGGTTATAGTTAGTAAGACAATGGAATCTATTGTCAGGTATTGTAAGGAATGTATTTTGAAGGTCACGTACCTGGGAAAGTAAACTTTGATGTATGTAAATTAAGTTCGAATTATATTATTATTATTATTATTTAGTATTATTACTTAAAGAAATGGTATCGTGGAGAACCGAGTTCGGGTTTCAAGTATCCGGGTTTAGAATCGCCACAAGTTGGTATCAAAGTCATGGTTATAAGCGTTAGGAATGCGAAACCTAGGTTATAACCTTAGTAGAATGGATAACGAAAGTTAAGATAGATATTCGGTAGACGAAGAACTCTGGTGAAGAATTATAACCTTAGTAGAATGGATAACGAAAGTTAAGATAGATATTCAATGGATGAAGAACTCTGGTGAAGAATTATAACCTTAGTAGAATGGAGGACGAAAGTTAAGATAGATATTCAAATTGAACCAGAGGCGAAGTACTCGGTCGGGAAGTTATAGGATATGATGAGTTGAAGAGATTCATCGAGTTTTAGTGGTACTAAATAAAATATTACTTCATTTTAATGATGAATATATTTTATTTCAGTAATGATGTTGTCTCGTTTATTGTGGTCATAGGATGGATGACGAAAGTCAAAATAGTAATTCCTTGACCCAAGGGCGATGGACTCTAGCGAGGAGTACCTGACGGTGAGATGATAAGAGATTTGATAGTTAGGAGCGGCGACTTAAGGGTTAGAGTTGAAAGCGGCGGAGGTACGTAATCAGACTCTCCAGATTTTGGAACAATGATACAAGGACGCTGCTCACCGAACACGAGATGGAGTTAACCGGAGATTCTGAGGAGGTTGGAACAGAGGAGATCTGAGATAGGACGGTTGAAGGTTGAGATAGAAGCCAAAGACACCAGGATATATACCTTGGGCGGGCTTTAGACATCGCCTTCATACGCGATTCGATCACGAAGTGGATGGAGCGCCTTTCGGCGAAAGATATAAGGCGTTGATGTGTTTATAGAGATGGATTGAATAAATTCATCGTCAAACAAAATAAGAGACAACATATATAAAACTCTTGATTCTTGTGTATATATACTATATGCTAATCGAGGGTAACTTATGTATGTAGATGTCCGTGGAAAAGATATGTGGAATAAGAAGGATCGAGATCCATACCCCAGAGCTAATATCAAGGCCAACGGCTAAAATAGAAGCTTCAAAATCGGACGAGGTGGCTATAGTGGAAAGGAGAAAATGGATTTGTGAGATAGTGATTCGGACACTAAAGTTGAAGGCGCTCAAGCATCAACGAAAGTCTGGATCTGGAGAACAAGGTTTCTTCACTAGAAAGGTTGTGGGAGATAGAAAAGTTGCTTAATATTCAAGCTGCGAAAAGCATTAAAAGAAACAATGAAAGAGCAAGATAAGCTCAAAATCCAAATTGACGGATGGGAGCCTCAAGCAACACATCGTGTTCGACTCAAGGAGGTATGGGAAAAAGAAAGATAGAAGATCCACGACTTAGGAAAACTGATAAGAAGAAAGGGAAGAAGATATGTTATATTTGCGGTACATGAGGGACATACCTCTCCTCGCTGTTATTAACTATAAGAAAGGTGGATGTTTTAATTGTGGAATAGAAGGACATCGGCGAATGAATGTCCGAAGAAGAAAGGCTTGGTAGATAAGTAGTATGGGTTATGTTATGTAATATGTGTGATAAGTAATGAACTATTTTCAACTTTTATGTTGGTCAAGATTTTAAATCCAGACTTTTGAGTCACAAAGGGATAGGCGATGTTTAAAAGCAATATGTCTTTATGGTATGTTAAGTTCTATTAATGTGAGGTGCTATGGTTGGAAGTACCATGAGTGTCACAAGTTGGATTAATGAAGTAAGTTGTTATAAAGGTAGCGCAGATATTTATCTGAATATTGGTTAATATAGTAAACCAAGTTTCAAAATTTAATATTTTGGAATACATGATTATTTGAGTAGAAAATTTTGTGTTATATGTCAACGAGCGTTATCGATGAGGCTTAGAATGTAAGGAAATTAAGAATAATTTATGATTATGTCACCGAGATGAAAAAGCGAAAACCACCAGCGGAAGATCAACCGAGATAATTGAATGTCGAGCGCTTGAAGACTTTAAAGGCGATCCTATTGCTAGGGTATAAAGGATTAAGTGACTCGATAGAAGCGTTTATGATAGTTAGGATAACGGAAAGGGCAAAAGATAACTTTTATCACCTATACGATAAAGGGAAATGAGATAAAGAGAAAGTTTGTGGGCGGAAGAGACATATCTCTTCCAATTGTCCCAATTCAAGAATGTATAGCGAATGTTTTATTTATGAATCAATGGAGTATAAGATGAAAGAGTATAAGGTGAAAGAAGAAGAAGTGAGATAAGGAATGTGAATACGAGAAATGACAAAGATATAAAGCGACAACAATGAAATAAACCGTAAGTGTCTTCATTATGGTCGTTCAAGATATCGTGGCGATTGAGGATATATATGGTGGCATTTGGAAATAGAACTCCGGTGTTATTTGAATAACTTATGTGTCTTATATGATTTTCTCATATATATACATATAGTAAATTACTTTATTAAAGAAATTTTGAGGAAGGAATTTGAGTTCTTTTAAAGATCAAATTTACATTTATCGAGATAAACAAGTGTTATAAAGAATAATTAAAGATCGATTCGATCAAGTATGATCGAGGTCTACGTCTGATGATTATATGCTATGTACCCTTCCTAAGCATATGAGTTTTTAAAGCGGTGATTAGGGGACGGAATCCTTATAAGGAGGTGAATGTAATAACTTGAGATTTTCTATATAAAATAAATAAGAAATTTTGCGTATAATTTTTTTTTTTAATGGCGAGAATAAGTGTCTAGTAATGTGAGCGATAAATGCGAATATATTTATTACTTGAAAAATTAGAAATAATTTTGGAATTATTAATTACTACAAATTATTTTTTTATGGTAATTAATTTACGTAGCGAAATGTTTTTATTAATTATTTTCCATGAAAACATGATTGGAAATAATATATGAAGTGATAATTAGAATTTATATAATATATATTTTATTATATGAATTGTTCGAGAATATTTAAATCAAGTATTTTAACTTGATATGCGAAAGAGAAAGTCGAGATATGAGATCCAAACCACGAATTGGGATTGTGATCAAGAGATGAGAATAATAATATTATATTATTGTTATAATGATTTTACTGATACAATAATTATGTCTTTGTGTATGTGCGAACGGATAATATTGAAGCAATGATGATCGATTAGGTCATAGCATATTACGTCTCTTTGTGAAACCCTAATTATTAAACTTAGTTATGAGAAATGGTGAGTAGTATTTGTGTATATGAAGTTTCTTGTGTATATGAAGGTTCTGTGTATAAGATGTCGGTAATTAGAAGAAAACCTAATTAATTTTCATTGTTTGTCGATAATTAGGACAAACCCTAATTATTACAACCCTAATCGGTTGAAGTTAGAGATTGTAATGACGTGTTAGAACATACACGAGATAATTAGAGAATCCTAATGGTCAATTAGAAACCCTAATTGATGGCGTTAAGAAACCCTAATTAGAAAATCCTAATTTTCTATAGAAAACCCTAATTTAAAATTATTATCGGGTTTAATTACGATGTTATTATATAAATGTTTTAAATTACCAAATGATAGAAATTAATTGGTAAATGGTAAAATTATAATCTAATGGTTAAATATTACATTTAATGGCCTTTTACAAAAATGCCCTTGAAATTATATGTGAAATGACCAAAATACCCTTTTTGTCATTTTAGTGTATTATTACTTACATTGTTGATGGGATCTTGCAACAAGGATGCCCAACATGCTTACCCTACATGCTATCAACTATCAAACAAGGGAATCATCCCACTTTAGCATCGATGTATTTAAATTTTTTTAAATTAAAAAAAAAAAAAATGCATTATTTATGTTTTGCTTATTGCTACCACTTGTCCACAAAATCCGGCCAATCCATCTAGAAATCACCTATAGGCTCAGTATTACCATCATCAATACATTATAATCATTTCATGCATTATTTTATGGATCGAAGAGAGATGCACATTTTTGGCCTATTTATTCACAAGCACTTAGCTTCATTCTCCCAAGCTTAAACCTACGAAATTCTCTTAACATATCGGTCCCTAAACAAAGCCCAACCATCACAAACAACAAATCGGAAGCATCAAGAGCGCCGTAAAATCAAAAATCAAAGCTTGAAAAGGTAGAAATCCTAAATTCTAGAAATCCTTGATTCGATGTTAATTGATGCAATTGATTGTTTAAAGTAGTGTAATAGAGAGTCTATTAATGTTACGGGTTGTAAAATCATGAACCCATAACATCAAAGTGCTGCAATTTGAAGATTTGAGCAAGTTGGAAAAAGCAAATTACATTATTTTTCACCAAATATCGAGGCTATAACTCTTTAATTAGATCATGAGTTTTGTTGTTTAAAAGTTGTTATAGGTAGCCTAATATGTGGTCTTTAAACTCCAAAAGGAATCAGGTTCTATATCTATTGTAGATCGGGATTTATAAGCGGTCAAAGTGGGTTGGCCAAGCATTGGCCATTTGTTTTTCAAACCCGAGAAAATATTCTAAGTGTCCGAAATGTTTTTTTTGAAAATGTCAAGCCTTATATCTCGGTCATCTTTAATGTGTTTTGTGTTCTAAAGGTTGATATGTGTAGCTTGTTATGTGGTATTTAACCTCCAAAAAGAATCAGGTCCATATATATTACGGATTAAGAGTTATTTAAGGTCAAAGTGGGTTGTGCCAAGTTGACCGAAAAAATTACAGGCGAGCCGAAATTTTCTAAGTGTTGATTTTTCTTACAAGGTTTGACCATACTTTAGATGCTTGATTTATTGTTGTTATGATGATGTTAAGTGTTGGAGTTGTAGTCCTACATGTTGTCTACACACTTTGGAATTGATAGATCACATAAACGTTACGATCATCAAGTTATAGAGGTCCAAAGTAGGCACCTCGAATTGTTCTTCGTGAAGAATAGCTTTGGTAGCTACTTTGATGGCTGATTTATCCCAGATCGATGTTTGTTTAGAGGTTATGATTGTTGGATCTTGTAGTCTTGTATTTCCTCTACAAGACTCAATTTATAGATTGTCCAAATTCGTTAAGATGAGAGAGTTATTCACGGTCAAAGTAGGCCACTCGGTTACGCCTTATGAAGATCTGGTAGGCTCAAGAACACCTATAGCGACACTTACATCACTATAGGGGCCTTTAGCAACAGATTTTAATTATTTTAATTTACGATTTTCCAAAAATAATTTAAAAATTAGAAAAATTAGTTTTTAATTATTAAAAATACCAAATAAATTATGAAAAATTATTTTAAAATCTGAAAAATAGTTTTTAATTATTTTGAGTATATTTCATAAATATTTAATATTTTTGAAATATAAAAGGTATTTATTTATTTAATTATAATATTAAATAAATGATTTAAAAATAGTTTTAATTCATGAAAATCATGAAAAATTATTTTATGGTATAAGAAAATATTTTGAAGTTATTTTCCATGACTTTTAATATTTTGTGATGAATTTCATTAATTAATTAATATTAATGATATTAAAGTTATTTATTGATTATATTAAATAATTAGTTTTAAAAATGATTTTAATATTTTAAAAATTATTTTAAATGAAAATAAAGTATTTAAAGATATTTTGAGTTATAAAATATAACTTTTAATATTTAGAAGATAATTTCATTAATAATTATATATTAATGATATTTAGTTAATGATTTGTGATATTAAGTTTATTTAATATTTATTTTAAATAAATAGTTTAAAAATGGTTTTATTTATTTAAAAATCATTTAAAGAGGATATTAAGGATTTAAAAATATTTTAAGTTATAATTAATGACTTTTAATATTTGGATGAATAGTACATTAATATTTATATATTAATGGTGATTATTTAAAATGATTTTAATTGTTTTAAAAATCATTTAAAGGGTAATATAAATGTTTTAAAAATAGTTTGAGTTATTATAAATAACTTTTATATTTTAGGCAATGGTTTCATTAATAGTTTAATATAAATTAATTATTAATGATAATGGAATTGTTTAATGTTTAAATCATTTAATTATGATTAGATGTTTGAAAGTTATAAATGGCCAAACTAGTGACTTGAGAACAGGTTATGAAGTCCGAGTTTGATGAAGAGCACCCATAGTAACGATTATATCACTATAGGCCCTTGAGTGATGATTTGAATTATTTTAAATTTTTCAATTTACGGAAAATTCAAAAATGATTAAAAATAAAATGTCGATATTCTGAGATGTTGAGGTATAGAATAAGAGTCTTAGACTCGATATTTACCCGATAAAGGCAAGCTGTCGATGCTGTGCAAACAAATGTCGAGACTCTATAATAGAAAGAAAAGACTTACGTAAGAGCATGGATGAGATATTTGAAAAATAAAAATATTTCAAGTATAGAATATGAACTAAAAGTATGATCAACTGCGATTATGTGATGGCGTGATTAGACTATGTCTTTGTAATAATAATAAGCGATTACTATGTGTTATGATATATTGTTCTAATCGAGCGAATGATCACGATTATTGATAGGTTGTGATAAAGAGATAAAACCTAAGTTGAGATTTGTAATCGAATGAATCGGTGATAGTATCTTACCTTTGCATTTCCTTTATCTGATGGACATGAGTAAAGTTTGAAATTATTCTATTCTGTCTGCAGATTATATGCGCTTTGATTATCAACATGTTAGCTCGGATATATATTACATTAAGTTGATTTCTAAATGGTTATACAAGTGTCCCCACTTGGATAATCATAGCATTTATTCACATGTTGATATACCTTTGTCATTACCCGTATACATATATGTTGAATTACATATTATTGTTGAGCAAGATTAAAACCTTGGGTTTGGAACCGAGGCATGTATGAACATCCAGATAATGGGAAAATTTTTATGCGCTTGGTGAACAAAGGGTGGCGATGAATTTCGTTCAAGTTATGTAGTATTGATCAATCTGAGGTACAATGAAAATTTGATCACCCTCCGTGCTGCGTAAGTTATGACGGTTTCTTGGATGAATTTACTGCTAAACCTTTTGAAAATGAAAAAAATGTGTTCATAGTATGTTTCTTAAACCTATATTCATGGGTGGAGCCTCATTTCAAGAATTTGAAAGAGAGTTGTTATGTGAATCTTTTATCGATCTGATTACTTCACAACTTTTGATTCGTTGTAGAAGTGTTATGTAAAGAGAATACTTATATTCTTTCGACTTATATATATAATTGTTATTACTTCTTTGGGCACTCAAATGCTCATCCTTGCTTAAACTAAATGTTTTCGATTTACCTACGATCGACACGAAGGCTCGAGCACGAACAAGGAAAAGAAAAGTGTTCGAATGAGAATTAGTATGAGTTAATGGTTATAGTTAGTAAAGACAATGGAATCTATTATCGGTATTGTAAGGAATGTATTTGAAGGTCACGTGCACAGGAAAGTAAACTTTGATGTATGTAAATTAAGTTGAATTATATTATTATTATTATTATTTAGTATTATTGACTTAAAGAAATGGTATAAATGGAGAACCAGAGTTCGGGTTTCAAGTATCCGGATTTGGGAATGCATACGGGTTGGTATCAAAGGCATGGGTTATAAGCGTTAGAATGCTAAACCTAGGTTATAACCTTAGTAGAATGGATAACGAAAGTTAAGATAGATATTCGGTAGACGAAGAACTCTGGTGAAGAATTATAACCTTAGTAGAATGGATAACGAAAGTTAAGATAGATATTCAATGGATGAAGAACTCTGGTGAAGAATTATAACCTTAGTAGAATGGAGGACGAAAGTTAAGATAGATATTCAGTGAACCAGGAGACGAAGTACTCTGGTCAGAAGTTATAGGATATGATGAGTTGAAGAGATTCATCGAGTTTTAGTGGTACTAAATAAAATATTACTTCATTTTAATGATGAATATATTTTATTTGATAATGATGTTGTCTCGTTTATTGTGGTCATAGGATGGATGGCGAAAGTCAAAATAGTAATTCCTTGACCCGAGGGCGATGGACTCTAGCGAGGAGTACCTGAGACGGTGAGATGATAAGAGATTTGATAGTTAGGAGCGACGACTTAAGGGTTAGAGTCGAAATTTGGCGGCGGAGGCACGTAATCGTACTCTCCAGATTTTGGAGCAATGATACAAGAATGCGCTGCTCACCAAACACGAGATGGAGTTAGCGAGAGATTCTGAGGAGGTTGGAAGAGAGGAGATCTGAGATAGGGCGGTTGAAGGTTGAGATAGAAGCCAAAGACACCGGGATATATACCTTGGAGCGGGCTTTAGACATCGCCTTTATGCGATTCGATCTGAGTGGATGGAGCGCCTTTTCGGCGAGAAAGATAGGCGTTGATGTGTTTATAGAGATGGATTGAATAAATTCATCGTCAAACAAAATAAGAGACAACATATATAAAACTCTTGATTCTTTGTATATATATACTATATGCTAATCGGGGTAACTTATGTATGTAGATGTCGGTGGAAAAGATATGTGGAATAAGAAGGATCGATCCATACCCCAGAGCTAATATCAAGGCCAACAAATTTGAAATAGAAGCTCAAAAACCCCGAATCGGACGAAAATATAGTGGAAAAGCGTAGTATCGAGATCCGATTGGATTTGACGATAGTGATTCACACTAAAGTTGAAGCCTGCTCAAGCATCAACGAAAGTGCGAGATCTGGAGAACAAGGTTTCTTCACTAGAAAGGTTGTGGGAGATAGAAAAGTTGCTTAATATTCAAGCTGCGAAAAGCATTAAAAGAAACAATGGAAGAAGCAAGATAAGCTCAAAATCCAAATTGACGGATGGGAGCCTCAAGCAACACATCGTGTTCGACTCAAGAGGTAAAGGAAAAAGAAAGATAGAAGATCACGACTTAGGAAAACTGATAAGAAGAAAGGGAAGAAGATATGTTATATTTGCGGTACGTGAGGGACATACCTCTCCTCGTTGCCCCAACTATAAGAAAGGTGGATGTTTTAATTGTGGAATAGAAGGACATCGAAGCGAATGAATGTCCAGAAGAAAGGCTTGATAGATAAGTAGTATATGGTTATGTTATGTAATATGTGTGATAAGTAATGAACTATTTTCAACTTTTATGTTGGTCAAGATTTTAAATCCAGACTTTTGTAGTCACAAAGGGATAGTGATGTTTAAAGCAATATGTGCTATGGTATGTTAAGTTCTATTAATGTGAGGTGCTATGGTTGGAAGTACCATGAGTGTCACAAGTTGGATTAATGAAGTAAGTTGTTATAAAGGTAGCGAGATATTTATACTGAATATTGGTTAATATAGTAAACCAAGTTTCAAAATTTAATATTTTGGAATACATGATTATTTGAGTAGAAAATTTTGTGTTATATGTCGAGCGTATCACGATGAGGCTTAGAATGTAAGGAAATTAAGAATAATTTATGATTATGTCACCGAGGAAAAGCGAAAACCCGGTAGCGGAAGATCAACGGATAATTGAATGTCGAGCGCCAAAGACTTTAAAAGCGATCTATTTGCTAGGGTATAAAGGATTAAGTGACTCGATAGAAGCGTTTATGATAGTTAGGATAACGGAAAGGGCAAAAGATAACTTTTATCACCTATACGATAAAGGAAATGAGATAAAGAGAAAGTTTGTGGGCGGAAGAGACATATCTCTTCCAATTGTCCCAATTCGAGAATGTATAGCGAATGTTTTATTTATGAATCAATGGAGTATAAGATGAAAGAGTATAAGGTGAAAGAAGAAGAAGTGAGATAAGGAATGTGAATACGAGAAATGGCAACAAGATATAAAGCGACAATGAAATAAACCGTAAGTGTCTTCATTATGGTCGATTCGAAGATATCGTAGCAGTTGAGGATATGGTGGCAGCTGGAAATAGAACTCCAGGTGTTATTTGAATAACTTATGTGTCTTATATGATTTTCCTGTATATATACATATAGTAAATTACTTTATTAAAGAAATTTTGAGGAAGGAATTTGAGTTCTTTTAAAAATCAAATTTACATTTATCGAATAAACAAGTGTTATAAAGAATAATTAAAGATCGATTCGATCAAGTATGATCGAGATCTACGTCTGATGATTATATGCTATGTACCCTTGACATATGAGTTTTAAAGCGGTGATTAGGGGCGGAATCCTTATAAGGGAGGTGAATGTAATAACTTGAGATTTTCTATATAAAATAAATAAGAAATTTTGCGTATAATTTTTTTTTTTTATTTTTAATAGCGAGAATAAGTGTCTAGTAATGTGAGCGATAAATGCGAATATATTTATTACTTGAAAAATTAGAAATAATTTTGGAATTATTAATTACTACAAATTATATTTTATGGTAATTAATTTACATAGCGAAAATGTTTTTATTAATTATTTTCCATGAAAACATGATTGGAAATAATATATGAAGTGATAATTAGAATTTATATAATATATATTTTATTATATGAATTGTTCGAATATTTAAATCAAGTATTTTAACTTGATATCTGAAAGAAGAAGTCGGATATGAGATCGAACCTGAATTGGGATTGTGATCAAGAGATGAGAATAATAATATTATATTATTGTTATAATGATTTTCTGATACAATAATTATGTCTCTTGTGTATATGTGAGACGAGATAATATTGAAAACGATGATGGTCATTAGGTCATAGCATATTACTTAGTCTTTGTGAAACCCTAATTATTAAACTTAGTTATGAGAAATGGTGAGTAGTATTTGTGTATATGAAGTTTCTTGTGTATATGAAGATTCTTGTGTATAAGATGTCGGTAATTAGAAGAAAACCCTAATTACTATTGTTTGTCGATAATTAGGACAAACCCACAATTATTACAACCTAATCGGTTGAAGTTAGAGATTGTAATGACGTGTTAGAACATACACGAGATAATTAGAGAATCTAATGGTCAATTAGAAACCCTAATTGATGGCGTTAAGAAACCTAATTAGAAAATCCTAATTTTCTATAGAAAACCTAATTTAAAATTATTGGGTTTAATTACGATGTTATTATATAAATGTTTTAAATTACCAAATGATAGAAATTAATTGGTAAATGGTAAAATTATAATCTAATGGTTAAATATTACATTTAATGGCCTTTTACAAAAATGCCCTTGGAATTATATGTGAAATGACCAAAATACCCTTTTGTCATTTTAGTGTATTATTACTTACATTGTTGATGGGATCTTGCAACAAGGATGCCCAACATGCTTACCCTACATGCTATCAACTATCAAACAAGGGAATCATCCCACTTTAGCATCGATGTATTTAAATTTTTTTAAATTAAAAAAAAAAGAAAATGCATTATTTATGTCTTATTGCTACCACTTGTCCACAAAATCCGGCCAATCCATCTAGAAATCACCTATAAGTTTATGTATTACCATCAATCATACCATTATTATAATCATTTCATGCATTATTTTATGGATCGAGAGAAAATGCACCATTTTGGCCTATTTATTCACAAGCACTTAGCTTCATTCTCTCAAGCTTAAACCTACGAAATTCTCTTAACATATCGGTCCCTAAACAAAGCCCAACCATCACAAACAACAAATCGGAAGCATCAAAAGCCAAAAATCAAAAATCAAGCTTGAAAAGGTATAAATCCTAAATTCTAGAAATCCTTGATTCGATGTTAATTGATGCAATTGATTGTTTAAAGTAGTGTAATAGAGAGTCTATTAATGTTACAGGTTGTAAAATCATGAACCCATAACATCAAAGTGCACAATTTGAAGATTTGAGCAAGTTGGAAAAACAAATTACATTATTTTTCACCAAATATCGGAGGCTATAACTCTTTGATTCGATCATGAGTTTTGTTTGTTTAAAAGTTGTTATAGGTAGCCTAATATGTGGTCTTTAAACTCCAAAAGGAATCAGGTTCATATCTATTGTAGATCGGGATTTATAAGCGGTCAAAGTGGGTTGGCCAAAGGCATTGGCCATTTTTTTTCAAACCCAGAAAAATATTCTAAGTGTCGAAAAATATTTTTTTGAAAATGTCAAACCTTATATCTCGGTCATCTTTAATGTGTTTTGTGTTCTAAAGGTTGATATGTGTAGCTTGTTATGTGGTATTTAACCTCCAAAAAGAATCAGGTCCATATATATTACGGATTAAGAGTTATTTAAGGTCAAAGTGGGTTGACCGGCATTGACCAAAAAATTACAGGCGACCCAGAATTTTCTAAGTGTTGATTTTTCTTACAAGGTTTGACCATACTTTAGATGCTTGATTTATTGTTGTTATGATGATGTTAAGTGTTGGAGTTGTAGTCCTACATGTTGTCTACACTGCTGGAATTGATAGATCACATAAACGTTACACGATCATCAAGTTATAGAGGTCCAAAGTAGGCACCTCGAAGCTCTTCTTCGTGAAGAATAGACTTTGGTAGCTACTTTGATGGCTGATTTATCCCGATCGATGTTTGTTTAGAGGTTATGATTGTTGGATCTTGTAGTCTTGTATTTCCTCTACAAGACTCAATTTATATATTGTCCAAATTCGTTAAGATGAGAGAGTTATTCACGGTCAAAGTAGGCCACTTTCGGTTACGCCTTATGAAGATGCAGGTAGGCTCAAGAACACCTATAGCGACACTTACATCACTATAGGGGCCTTTAGCGACGATTTTAATTATTTTAATTTACGATTTTAGAAAAATAATTTAAAAATTAGAAAAATTAGTTTTTAATTATTAAAAATACCAAATAAATTATGAAAAATTATTTTAAAATCTAAAAATAGTTTTTAATTATTTTGAGTATATTTCATAAATATTTAATATTTTTGAAATATAAAAGGTATTTATTTATTTAATTATAATATTAAATAAATGATTTAAAAATAGTTTTAATTCATGAAAAATCATGAAAAATTATTTTATGGTATAAGAAAATATTTTGAGTTATTTTCCATGACTTTTAATATTTTGTGATGAATTTCATTAATTAATTAATATTAATGATATTAAAGTTATTTATTGATTATATTAAATAATTAGTTTTAAAATGATTTTAATATTTTAAAAATCATTTTAAATGAAAATAAAGTATTTAAAGATATTTTGAGTTATAAAATATAACTTTTAATATTTAGAAGATAATTTCATTAATAATTATATATTAATGATATTTAGTTAATGATTTGTGATATTAAGTTTATTTAATATTTATTTTAAATAAATAGTTTAAAAATGGTTTTATTTATTTAAAAATCATTTAAAGAGGATATTAAGGATTTAAAAATATTTTAAGTTATAATTAATGACTTTTAATATTTGGATAAATAGTACATTAATATTTATATATTAATGGTGATTATTATTTAAAATGATTTTAATTATTTTAAAAATCATTTAAAGGGTAATATAAATGTTTTAAAAATAGTTTGAGTTATTATAAATAACTTTTATATTTTAGTAATGGTTTCATTAATAGTTTAATATAAATTAATTATTAATGATAATGGAATTGTTTAATGTTTAAATCATTTAATTATGATTAGATGTTTGAAAGTTATAATAAGCCAAACTAGTGACTTGAGAACAGGGTATGAAGTCGAGGATTTGATGAAGAGCACCCGTAGTAGCAGTTATATCACTATAGGCCTTGAGTACATGATTTGAATTATTTTAAATTTTTCAATTTACGGAAAATTCAAAAATGATTAAAAAGTAAAATGTTTGATATTCTGAGATGTTGAGGTATAGAATAAGAGTCTTAGACTCAATATTTACAAATAAAAAAAGGCAGTCGATGCAGCAAACAAATGTCGGAACCTATAATAGAAAGAAAAGGCTCTTACGTAAGAGCATGGATGAGATATTTGAAAAATGTATATTTCAAGTATAGAATATGAACTAAAAAGTATGATCACTGCGATTATGTGATGGCGTGATTAGACTATGTCTTGTTGTAATAAACGATTACTATGTGTTATGATATATTGTTCTAATCGATCGAATGAATGATCGATTATTGATAGGTTGTGATAAAGAGATAAAACCTAAGTTGAGATTTGTAATCGAATTGAATCGGTGAGTATCTTACCTTTGCATTTCCTTTATCTGATGGACATGAGTAAGAAGTTTGAATTATTCTATTCTGTCTGATTATATGCGCTTTGATTATCAACATGTTAGCTCGGATATATATTACATTAAGTTGATTTCTAAATGGTTATACAAGTGTCCCCACTTGGATAATCATAGCATTTATTCACATGTTGATATACCTTTGTCAATTACCCGTATATATATATATGTTGAATTACATATTATTGTTGAGCAAGATTAAAACCTTGGGTTTGGAACCCGAGCATGTATGAACATCCAGATAATGGGAAAATTTTTATGCGCTTGGTGGACAAAGGGTGAAAGCGATGAATTTCGTTCAAGTTATGTAGTATTGATCAATCTGAGAATACAATGAAATTTGATCACCCTCCGTGCTAGTGTAAGTTATGCTTAGGTTCTTGGATGAATTTACTGCTAAACCTTTTGAAAATGAAAAAGAATGTTCATAGTATGTTTCTTAAACCCTATTCATGGGTGGAGCCTCATTTCAAGAATTTGAAAGAGAGTTGTTATGTGAATCTTTTATCGATCTGATTACTTCACAACTTTTGATTAGTTGTAGAAGTGTTATGTAAAGAGAATACTTATATTCTTTAACTTATATATATAATTGTTATTACTTCTTTGGGCACTCAAATGCTCATCCTTGCTTAAACTAAATGTTTTCGATTACTACGATCGACACGAAGGCTCGAGAGCGCGAACAAGGGAAAAGAAAAGGCTATTGAATGAGAATTAGTATGAGTTAATGGTTATAGTTAGTAAGACAATGGAATCTATTATCGGTATTATAAGGAATGTATTTTGAAGGTCACGTGCACAGGAAAGTAAACTTTGATGTATGTAAATTAAGTTCGAATTATATTATTATTATTATTTTTAGGTATTATTGACTTAAAGAAATGGTATAAATGGAGAACCAGGGTTCGGGTTTCAAGTATCCGGATTTGGGGTGCATACGAGTTGGTATCAAAGGCAGGTTATAAGCGTTAGGAATGCGAAACCTAGGTTATAACCTTAGTAGAATGGATAACGAAAGTTAAGATAGATATTCGGTGAGCGAAGAACTCGGTGAAGAATTATAACCTTAGTAGAATGGATAACGAAAGTTAAGATAGATATTCAATGGATGAAGAACTACGGTGAAGAATTATAACCTTAGTAGAATGGAGGACGAAGTTAAGATAGATATTCAATGAACCGGAGGCGAAGTACTCTGGTGGAAGTTATAGGATATGATGAGTTGAAGAGATTCATCGAGTTTTAGTGGTACTAAATAAAATATTACTTCATTTTAATGATGAATATATTTTATTTCGATAATGATGTTGTCTCGTTTATTGTGGTCATAGGATGGATGACGAAAGTCAAAATAGTAATTCCTTGACCCAAGAGGCGATGGACTCTAGCGAGGAGTACCGCAGAACGGTGAGATGATAAGAGATTTGATAGTTAGGAGCAGCGACTTAAGGGTTAGAGTGAAAGCGGTGGAGGCGAATTGTACTCTCCAGTTTTGGAGCAATGATACAAGGGCGCCGCTCACCGAACACGAGATGGAGTTAACCAGGAGTTCTGAGGAGGTTGGAGCAGAGAGGAGATCTGAGATAGGGCGGTTGAAGGTTGAGATAGAAGCCAAAGACACGGGATATATACCTTGGAAGCGGAGCTTTAGACATCGCCTTCATGCGATTCGATCTGAAGTGGATGGAGCGCCTTTCGGCGAGAAAAGATAGGCGTTGATGTGTTTATAGAGATGGATTGAATAAATTCATCGTCAAACAAAATAAGAGACAACATATATAAAACTCTTGATTCTTTGTGTATATATACTATATGCTAATCGGGGTAACTTATGTATGTAGATGTCCAGTGGAAAAGATATGTGGAATAAGAAGGATCGATCCATACCCCAGAGAGCTAATATCAAGGCCAACAATGGCTAAAATAGAAGCTCAAAAGGAGAAAATGATGAGATAGTGATTCGGACACTAAAAGTTGGGCTGCTCAAGCATCAACGAAAGTGCGAGATCTGGAGAACAAGGTTTCTTCACTAGAAAGGTTGTGGGAGATAGAAAAGTTGCTTAATATTCAAGCTGCGAAAAGCATTAAAAGAAACAATGAAAGAGCAAGATAAGCTCAAAATCCAAATTGACCAGATGGGAGCCTCAAGCAACACATCGTGTTCGACTCAAGAGAGGTATGGGAAAAGAAAGATAGAAGATCCTGACTTAGGAAAACTGATAAGAAGAAAGGAAGAAGATATGTTATATTTGCGGACGTGAGGGACATACCTCTCTCGTTGCCCCAACTATAAGAAAGGTGGATGTTTTAATTGTGGAATAGAAGGACATCGAGCGAATGAATGTCCAGAAGAAAAGGCTTGGTAGATAAGTAGTATGGGTTATGTTATGTAATATGTGTGATAAGTAATGAACTATTTTCAACTTTTATGTTGGTCAAGATTTTAAATCCAGACTTTTGAGTCACAAAGGGATAGGCGATGTTTAAAAGCAATATGTCTTATGGTATGTTAAGTTCTATTAATGTGAGGTCTTATGGTTGGAAGTACCATGAGTGTCACAAGTTGGATTAATGAAGTAAGTTGTTATAAAGGTAGCGAGATATTTATCCTAATATTGGTTAATATAGTAAACCAAGTTTCAAAATTTAATATTTTGGAATACATGATTATTTGAGTAGAAAATTTTGTGTTATATGTCGAGCGTGTCGATGAGGCTTAGAATGTAAGGAAATTAAGAATAATTTATGATTATGTCACCGAGATGAAAACGAAAACCGGTAGCGGAAGATCAACCAGGATAATTGAATGTCGAGCGCCAAAGACTTTAAAGGCAATCCTATTGCTAGGGTATAAAGGATTAAGTGACTCGATAGAAGCGTTTATGATAGTTAGGATAACGGAAGGGCAAAAGATAACTTTTATCACCTATACGATAAAAGGGAAATGAGATAAAGAGAAAGTTTGTGGGCAGAAGAGACATATCTCTTCCAATTGTCCCAATTCAAGAATGTATAGCGAATGTTTTATTTATGAATCAATGGAGTATAAGATGAAAGAGTATAAGGTGAAAGAAGAAGAAGTGAGATAAGGAATGTGAATCGAAAATGACAATGAAGATATAGGCGACAACGAAATAAACCGTAAGTGTCTTCATTATGGTCGTTCAAGATATCGTAGCAGTTGAGGATATGGTGGCAGCTGGAAATAGAACTCCAGGTGTTATTTGAATAACTTATGTGTCTTATATGATTTTCCTGTATATATACATATAGTAAATTACTTTATTAAAGAAATTTTGAGGAAGGAATTTGAGTTCTTTTAAAGATCAAATTTCTGTTTATCAGATAAACAAGTGTTATAAAGAATAATTAAAGATCAGTTCGATCAAGTATGATCGAGGTCTACGTGCAATGATTATATGCTATGTACCCTTCGGCATATGAGTTTTTAAAGCGGTGATTAGGGGCGGAATCCTTATAAGTGGAGGTGAATGTAATAACTTGAGATTTTCTATATAAAATAAATAAGAAATTTAGCGTATAATTTTTTTTATTTAATGACGAGAATAAGTGTCTAGTAATGTGAGCGATAAATGCGAATATATTTATTACTTGAAAAATTAGAAATAATTTTGGAATTATTAATTACTACAAATTATTTTTTATGGTAATTAATTTATGTAGCGAAAAATGTTTTTATTAATTATTTTCCATGAAAACATGATTGGAAATAATATATGAAGTGATAATTAGAATTTATATAATATATATTTTATTATATGAATTGTTCGAATATTTAAATCAAGTATTTTAACTTGATATGCGAAAGAAAGAGAAGTCGATATGAGATCCAAACCACGAATTGGGATTGTGATCAAGAGATGAGAATAATAATATTATATTATTGTTATAATGATTTTCTGATCTACAATAATTATGTCTTGTGTATATATGAGACACATATATCGAAAGTGATGATGATCGATTAGGTCATAGCATATTACCGTCTTTGTGAAACCCTAATTATTAAACTTAGTTATGAGAAATGGTGAGTAGTATTTGTGTATATGAAGTTTCTTGTGTATATGAAGGTTCTTGTGTATAAGATGTCGGTAATTAGAAGAAAACCCTAATTATTTGTTTGTTGTCGATAATTAGGACAAACCACAATTATTACAACCCTAATCGGTTGAAGTTAGAGATTGTAATGACCGTATGTTAGAACATACACGAGATAATTAGAGAATCCTAATGGTCAATTAGAAACCCTAATTGATGGCGTTAAGAAACCCTAATTAGAAAATCCTAATTTTCTATAGAAAACCCCTAATTTAAAATTATTGGGTTTAATTACGATGTTATTATATAAATGTTTTAAATTACCAAATGATAGAAATTAATTGGTAAATGGTAAGAATTATAATCTAATGGTTAAATATTACATTTAATGGCCTTTTACAAAATGCCCTTGAAATTATATGTGAAATGACCAAAATACCCTTTTGTCATTTTAGTGTATTATTACTTACATTGTTGATGGGATCTTGCAACAAGGATGCCCAACATGCTTACCCCTACATGCTATCAACTATCAAACAAGGAATCATCCCACTTTAGCATCCAATGTATTTAAATTTTTTTTAAATTAAAAAAAGGAAAAATGCATTATTTATGTCTTATTGCTACCACTTGTCCACAAAATCCGGCCAATCCATCTAGAAATCACCTATAATTATGTAGTATTACCATCAATCAATACATTATAATCATTTCATGCATTATTTTATGGATCCAAGAGAGAAAATGCACCATTTTGGCCTATTTATTCACAAGCACTTAGCTTCATTCTCCCAAGCTTAAACCTACGAAATTCTCTTAACATATCGGTCCCTAAACAAAGCCCAACCATCACAAACAACAAATCGGAAGCATCAAGCCCGAAATCAAAAATCAAGCTTGAAAAGGTAGAAATCCTAAATTCTAGAAATCCTTCGATTCGATGTTAATTGATGCAATTGATTGTTTAAAGTAGTGTAATAGAGAGTCTATTAATGTTACAGGTTGTAAAATCATGAACCCATAACATCAAAGTGCACAATTTGAAGATTTGAGCAAGTTGGAAAAACCGAATTACATTATTTTTCACCAAATATCGGAGGCTATAACTCTTTGGTCGATCATGAGTTTTGTTGTTTAAAAGTTGTTATAGGTAGCCTAATATGTGGTCTTTAAACTCCAAAAGGAATCAGGTCTATATCTATTGTAGATCGGGATTTATAAGCGGTCAAAGTGGGTTGGCCCAAGCATTGACCAATTTGCTTTTCAAACCCGAAAAATATTCTAAGTGTCCGAAAATGTTTTTTTGGAAAATGTCAAGCCTTATATCTCGGTCATCTTTAATGTGTTTTGTGTTCTAAAGGTTGATATGTGTAGCTTGTTATGTGGTATTTAACCTCCAAAAAGAATCAGGTCCATATATATTACGGATTAAGAGTTATTTAAGGTCAAAGTGGGTTGACCGGCATTGACCAGAAAATTCTGGGCAGCCCAGAATTTTCTAAGTGTTGATTTTTCTTACAAGGTTTGACCATACTTTAGATGCTTGATTTATTGTTGTTATGATGATGTTAAGTGTTGGAGTTGTAGTCCTACATGTTGTCTACACATTGGAATTGATAGATCACATAAACGTTACACGATCATCAAGTTATAGAGGTCCAAAGTAGGCACCTCGAACTGTTCTTCGTGAAGAATAGCTTTGGTAGCTACTTTGATGGCTGATTTATCCCAGATCTGATGTTTGTTTAGAGGTTATGATTGTTGGATCTTGTAGTCTTGTATTTCCTCTACAAGACTCAATTTATATATTGTCCAAATTCGTTAAGATGAGAGAGTTATTCACGGTCAAAGTAGGCCACTTCGGTTACGCCTTATGAAGATCTGGTAGAGCTCAAGAACACCTATAGCGACACTTACATCACTATAGGGGCCTTTAGCGACAGATTTTAATTATTTTAATTTACGATTTTCCGAAAATAATTTAAAAAATTAGAAAAATTAGTTTTAATTATTAAAAATACCAAATAAATTATGAAAAATTATTTTAAAGTCTAAAAAATAGTTTTTAATTATTTTGAGTATATTTCATAAATATTTAATATTTTTGAAATATAAAAGGTATTTATTTATTTAATTATAATATTAAATAAATGATTTAAAAATAGTTTTAATTCATGAAAATCATGAAAAACTTATTTTATGGTATAAGAAAATATTTTGAGTTATTTTCCATGACTTTTAATATTTTGTGATGAATTTCATTAATTAATTAATATTAATGATATTAAAGTTATTTATTGATTATATTAAATAATTAGTTTAAAAATGATTTTAATATTTTAAAAATTATTTTAAATGAAAATAAAGTATTTAAAGATATTTTGAGTTATAAAATATAACTTTTAATATTTAGAAGATAATTTCATTAATAATTATATATTAATGATATTTAGTTAATGATTTGTGATATTAAGTTTATTTAATATTTATTTTAAATAAATAGTTTAAAATGGTTTTATTTATTTAAAAATCATTTAAAGAGGATATTAAGGATTTAAAAATATTTTAAGTTATAATTAATGACTTTTAATATTTGGATAAATAGTACATTAATATTTAAATATTAATGATAATTATTTAAAATGATTTTAATTATTTTAAAAATCATTTAAGGGTAATATAAATGTTTTAAAAATAGTTTGAGTTATTATAAATAACTTTTATATTTTAGTAATGGTTTCATTAATAGTTTAATATAAATTAATTATTAATGATAATGGAATTGTTTAATGTTTAAGTCATTTAATTATGATTAGATGTTTTGAAAGTTATAATGGCCAAACTAGTTGACTTGAGAACCAGGTTATGAAGTCCAGGATTTGATGAAGAGCACCCATAGTAATGTGAGTTATATCACTATAGGCCCTTGGTGACAGATGATTTGAATTATTTTAAATTTTTCAATTTACGGAAAATTCAAAAATGATTAAAAGTAAAATGTCCGATATTCTGAGATGTTGAGGTATAGAATAAGAGTCTTAGACTCAATATTTACCCGATAAAGTCAGCTTTCGATGCATGTAAACCGCCGTAAACTCTATAATAGAAAGAAAAGGCTCTTTGTAAGAGCATGGATGAGATATTTGAAAATGTATAGAATATGAACTAAAAAAAAGTATGATCACCGCAATTATGTGATGGCGTGATTAGACTATGTCTTGTATCAATAATAAAATACTATGTGTTATGATATATTGTTCTAATCGAGCGAATGACACCGCTTATTGATAGGTTGTGATAAAGAGATAAAACCTAAGTTGAGATTTGTAATCGTAGAATCGGTGAAGTATCTTACCTTTGCATTTCCTTTATGCAATGGACATGAGTAAGAAGTTTGAAATTATTCTATTCTGTACAGTTATATGCGCTTTGATTATCAACATGTTAGCTCGGATATATATTACATTAAGTTGATTTCTAAATGGTTATACAAGTGTCCCCACTTGGATAATCATAGCATTTATTCACATGTTGATATACCTTTGTCAATTACCCGTATACATATATGTTGAATTACATATTATTGTTGAAAGCAAGATTAAAACCTTCTGGGTTTGGAACCGTGCATGTGTATGAACATCCCGATAATGGGAAAATTTTTATGCGCTTCGGCGGACAAAGGGTGAGCGATGAATTTCGTTCAAGTTATGTAGTATTGATCAATACAGGGTACAACGGGGCTGATCACCCTCCGTGCCCGTAAGTTATGCCGGTTTGCGGATGAATTTCTGCTAAACCTTTTCGAAAATGAAAAAGAATGTTCATAGTATGTTTCTTAAACCCTATTCATGGGTGGAGCCTCATTTCAAGAATTTGAAAGAGAGTTGTTATGTGAATCTTTTATCAATACAGATTACTTCACAACTTTTGATTCGTTGTAGAAGTGTTATGTAAAGAGAATACTTATATTCTTTCAAATTTATATATATAATTGTTATTACTTATTTGGGCACTCAAATGCTCATCCTTGCTTAAACTAAATGTTTTCGATTACCTACGATCGACACGAAGGCTCGAGCACACGAACAAGGAAAAGAAAAGTCGTTGAATGAGAATTAGTATGAGTTAATGGTTATAGTTAGTAAGACAATGGAATCTATTGTCAGGTATTGTAAGGAATGTATTTTGAAGGTCACGTACCTGGGAAAGTAAACTTTGATGTATGTAAATTAAGTTCGAATTATATTATTATTATTATTTAGTATTATTCAGCTTAAAGAAATGGTATCGTGGAGAACCGAGTTCGGGTTTCAAGTATCCGGATTTGGGGTCGCCACAGATATGATCCCTGGCTGAGATGTGAGACAAGAACTAGGATGGGAGAGACGGGGAATTCCTTTACTAGTATGACCTACCTAAGTTTAATTGGTATTTAATTGGTCGGTCAGAGTATAGGGATAATATGTGATATGTCAATTAACCCTTGTTTTGTGATAGTGTTTGAAAATGGCATTCGAAAATGTTGAGATCAGTAATGAAGCACATGAGACCGTTGAGTCACCACAGATTAATACCCAGGATAATGTACAACAGGAGGACAATAATCCTCAGGTAAACAACAACGATCAAATGATGAACGATGGGATGTTCAGAGGTTTTATGCAATTCATGTAACATCAGGAGAGGGCGGCTCCTGTCCAAAATGCATGTGAAAACACTGACAACTCTCGGACGGTCACCGCTAAGCAGTTCAAGGAGCTGGGACCACCGGAGTTTTTTGGAGAGCCAATACCACTTAAGGCGGAGACGTGGATAAAGCAGATCAACAAGATATTTGATGTCTTGGGATGCTCCGAGGAGCAAAAGGTTCCCTTTGCCACCTTCATGTTGCGAGCAGAGGCATATTACTGCTAGGAATCTGTAAAGCGTACTCAACCTGCCGCACTCAAAATGTCTTGGGAGAAGTTCCAAGAGCTATTCAACGACAAGTACTTTCCTGAAAGTATTCGTCACATGAAGGAGGTAGAGTTCATCAAGCTTGAGCAAAACAATATGACCGTAGCGCAGTACGAAGCTAAGTTTGTCGAGTTGTCTCGGTTTGCGTCCCACTTGGTTGATAATGAGGAGAGAATGACGCGGATGTTTCTAAGAGGTTTGAAACCCGAGATACGTCAATACCTAAATTCTCACAAACTATGTTTATATTCAGATATTGTGAATAGGGCTTAGTTATTGGAGCGCGATAATGAGTCAGCACAACCAAAAGGTAACGAGCAACAACACGATAATAATCGTATCTAAGTGGCAACACCATCTAACAATGATAACCATCGTGGGGAAAATTATCATGCCAAGAATGGTAACCACTTCGGTGGTAATCATGGCCAAGATAATAGCAGTGGAAATTTCAAGAAGAGAAGGTTCAACAACGATGGAAAGACAGCAGCACCAACACTCATTTTCAAGGAAGGAGAACGACCACCAATTGTATGCTTCAAATACGGAGGGGAGGGACATATCAGTCCAAACTGCGTGATGCCGTCCAAAGCATGTTATAATTGTGGAAAAAAAGGTCACCTAGCCCGATTTTGTCGTGCACCAAAATCAAGTCCAGCTGGGACGGTGGCACCAAAGGCGGATACGGACAAAACAAAGTCGGTGGTTTCAGGAAGAGCATTTTTCGTGACTTCTCAAAAAGCGAGTAACCCGAACTAAGTTAGCACGGGTTAGTTAATTATAAATTCTTGCGAAGTCTATACCTTATTAGATACCGGTTCTACCCATTTTTTTCTCTGTTTCTTGCGCTCAACGTTTAAATTTGACCCTAGAGAAGTTAGACTTTGACTTATTGGTTGAAATTCGTTAGTAGAAACCTTCGCTACCTCCACTATTTATAAATCTTGTTGATTCAAATCGACACTTTCACGTTACCTGTCGATCTTATATCTTTGAAAATACTTGCCTTTGATGTGATTTTAGGAATCGATTGGTTAACTACTCATTATGCTTTTCGTAAGGTTGTTAGATTTTATATTCCTAGCCAACCTATTATGCGAATTCAAGCAACCAAACCACTAAAGTCAATCATTGTCATATCCAGCCATAAGTAAAGAGCCCCGAGCCTTTCGCTGGTGACTTCCAAGTCTTGGAATACACCGAAGCAAGACTATCCGTAGGGGACACCGTGAATGACAATGTCAAGTTGATAGGTATCAATGTGACGTGTTATCCAAGTCTTGGGATGAGAGTCATAGTTTTGAATGATATTTCTATTGTTAATAAATTTCCTAGCGTATTCTTGAAGACTTCTTAGCCTAACCCTAGAGCGTGAAATCGAATTTTGTATTGACCCCAGTACAAAACCCATTTCTAAAACCCTTAAATATTTCTTCAACCAAAACGAACGTATAATGCGCCAAAGACGTTGGGTCTAGCTGTTGAAGATGTTAGAGTTTATGCCCTAGAGGCCAATTATTTGATATAATTGCTTAACGTTTTGATATTATATTTGATTGAATAAATATATGATTTTATTATGGTTTTATTTACTGCGTAATATAATTGTTAACATAATAAAATTCCTTAGAATAGTGATACAAATTATATAGTTTCAAGTATGTGACTTTAACATGAGATTATATATTACCATTAGTATCAGTGTTCCTAAATGTCCCTAGTCGAGTATCATTGTTGATGGGACAACAATGATGCATTGAGACTAGTATGTGGATTGACTGATGACCAAATCTCATTGGTCATAAATATATGAGATATTAAGTCAATGCATAAGTACATGTTGAGAACGATGTCTTTGAGATGGACCCACCATGAGAATTCTATATGGAGCATTATGCGAAGTGTCATTAGCAATTCTCATAGTGACAATGATGTAATGGTCCTCCGACTTTGAAATCGCTATATTACTACACGAAATTTATGTACTTTGATATCATCAAATGTCACCTTTAATAGGGTGGACTATAAAGGTGATTATTGGGTTCATCATTAATCGTGTGAGAAATATGAGTGATCTAGATGGAATTTAACCATCCTATATATTATGGGTGATATCCATAGGCCTCTTGATTGAAAGCGGGACTATGAAATGCATGGTCATGATCAAATAGTGATTTGTTTCATATATTACACTCATTGATCAAGAAAACTTCAGATTAAATTATGAAGAGTATGACACATTCCATGACTCGAGAGTTTAATCTAGGATATTAAGGTTAAAAGGATTAAATTACATTGAAACATTGGTCACGAAAAGGTTGCATCGAATCATCGATCTTATTATTACTTGGGTAGCGGTGATGCATTACTAGATGTCGCTCACGCTTATAATTTTATAATATAATTTTAAAATTATTACCAACGTAATAATAACCTATAAGTCACACACATAGAACGTTATTTAAAAGGGAATTAATTTAAATTTTAAGGATTTAAATATATTAATATGATTAATAGTATTTAAATCACTTAATTTAAATTAAAAGGATAATTTGTATATATGTATATTAATTAAGTAAGACTTAATTAAGAGATATATATATATATATATATATATATATAAATTCGGATTTTATGAAATTAGGTTTTGATTTGATTAATTCCTTTTAACTACTATATATATGATATATAGCAGCTACTTAGGGTGATATCATAATTGAAAAACCCTAGCCACTCTTAGAGAGAGACTAGAGAGAAAACAGTTTGAAAATCCATTCCTTTTGGTGGCTAATATCATAAGTCCTTCTTATTACGAAATCGTTCGACGGTTCGTGCGGCGTTCGTGTGGATACCGTAGAGGCGCAATTGGTTTGTATTGCGTTGGAGATTCGAGGCGCAGTCGGTTTCAGATTCTCATTTTTCATATCTGGTATAATCTCTAAACCTCTGAATTAATTGATTTTTCGCATGGATCCTGTTTTAGGGTTTCGGAAATTGCTTTAAAATTTTAATTTCATTTGACGTTTACGTCTCAAGCCCAACGGTGGTATCGAGCTACTTGCTAAAAAAGATTAATTCAGATTACGTGTTTAATTGTATTCGATATATATGATATATGATGATGCATGTTTACTGATATAAAATTGAATATATGATATTCCGTTGTATGTGTATTCTGGTAATATATATGATGATACTGTTAATCGTATCTTTAATCGGTGGAATAACAATATAACTATTCTAATCGGATTAGAAGCATGAAGAATCGTTTTAATATGATTAATCGAAATTGGAAATATATGATAAATTCTGGGTGTACTGTTATTCGTTTTAATATGATTAAATCGAAACTGGACATATATGATTTGTTATTATGGGTGTTTTGGTGGATTAAAATGTATGATTCTGAAACTGTTTCAGAGATTCGTATGGAAAAATTCTGCAATACAGAATGTAGTTCAAAATTTTTTTTTCGGTATTTGCCCAACCCACTTCATTAACCGATCACCGGGACCACCGCTGTGAAAGAGACCCCTTGGACCCCCGTCAGTGGCGCACGATGGTCTTGTCCCTATATTTTATATATAGTTTTCTTTAATTATATATAAATTGTTATGTGCTTATTGTGATATGCATGGTGCCGCGATTATGGCCTTTTGACCTATAGGTTAGTGGTTTTTGTTTTGAAATACGGCTTGCATGTCGTGCCTTTCTATAAATTCTAATGTAATATTCTCTTCTCATCTAAATCCCCTCGAATGTAACTTCGAGGTTTCTTTATGTCATGTAATAATCAGAATTGATGAAGATGTCAAGATGGAGAACACAATGGAAAGATGATGATGGAGAGGAGGCGCGTCTTTGAGGAAGATCCAAGGAAGCTATTTATTTTAAGATCTTTTACCACCTTAGATTGACCTTCAATCTTTCATTAGCTTGAAAAGATTGACAAATGGATTGGGCCATAAGCGTGACACATTTAATTTTGCACTTTATTTATGTTTGTATGTGATATGATATGATTAATAATGTGCATGCTTAATAAGATTAAAATTGGTGAGATCTAAATTAATAAAATCCCTCATTAAATTATTAAGTCTAAATCAGATGCCTTCCAATGAATAACACTCATCAAGACCTTGATCAATAGATGTAGGTTTGCCAAAGCAAAGTACCCTATTTATCTAGGTAAGATGCGATAGGATAATTGTGATATCCAAACTATTAAAATCATTGGGCCTGACTTAACTAAGTTATTTCAATAGGATTGTGGACTTAGAGACATAGAGTTTGGTTGGTACCATTAGATGGACTAGAAACAAATGTTGTTTACCAAACTATCCAGGAGTTATATATGATATAATTGACAAAGGGTTGTCTACCTAAATAATTATGTTTTGAGAGAATAGCCAAAGCTAATTTAAGGCATAATGAAATATGGATCTTGGCTCACTAGAAAGATTTAATAGAAAATGCTTTCCGAATTAATGGTGAGGGCTATTTATTTGAATAAAATAGTGGGAGGTATATTTTGAATATACTATTATCAATTATATAATATCAACTCAGAATTTGACTTATTATTGTTGCACTTATAAATTGTAGATATCAAATGGCAAACAACAACAACACAAATAGTCTTTCATTACGATCAGGTCCTTGAAAAGGACAAGCTAAGTGGAATTAATTTCCTTGGTGGGCATAGGAACTTGAGGATTGTCCTCAAACAAGAGCGTAAGCTATATGTCCTTGATGGGCCCATTCTGCAAAGACCCGGTATCCATCGCACCACGTCATGGAGAACAATGCTTACAAGAAGCATCAAGATGATTCTCTGGATGTGAGTTATGTCATGCTAGCAACCATGAACGCTGAGCTTCAGAAGCAACATGAGTTGATGGATGCTTATGAGATGATCGAGCATCTCAAGAAATTGTTCAAGGGCATGCTCGACAGAGAGGTATGATACAAGCAAGGCGTTGTATCATTGCAAAATGGGTGAACGTGATCCAATTGGTCCACATGTCTTTGAAAATGATTGGGTATATTGAGTACCTTGATAGGTTGGGTTTTCTAATCACTCCTAAAGCCCAAACTGACCTTGTTTTTTTGCAATCTTTGAACAATGACTACTCTCAATTTGTTATGAACTATCTTATGAATGAAATTGAGAAACCCTTCTTCGAGTTGTTGAGCATGTTAAGAACGTAGAGAACAACATGAAAAAGCGGGACCCGCTCCCATAATGATGGTGCAAAGGGGAATGCTAAGGGAAATGGAAAGGCAAGAAGAAGATAGGATCTAAATCTTTTGCCAAACCCAATCCCAAAACCAAACAGCTTTAAAACCTAAAGGTGGGGTGGCTAAAGAAGGTGAATGTCACTACATGGAAAACACGGACAATTGGAAAAGGAACCGCCATGCTTATCCGGAAGAAGTGAAAGAAAAGAAAAGGAAGTACGACTTGATTCAGTATATATGTTATAGAAGTCAACTTGTCTACTTCTACATCATGGGTATTGGATACTTGGATGTGGTTCTCACATTTGTGTTAATGTCTCTGGGGACTCAAAGGAGTAAAACTTTAGCGAAAGGAGAGGTTGACCTACGAGTTGGAAATAGAGCAAAAGTTGTTGTACTGGCTGTAGGAACTTATCATTTATCTTTGCCCACTGGGCTAATTTTAGAATTAGAAGATTGTTATTTTGTGCCTGCTATAAGCAAAAAAATTATTTCTGTTTCTTGTTTGGACAAGAAAGGTTTTTCATTTATAATAAAGAACAATCATTGTTTGTTTTACTTAAATGATATTTGTTATGGTGTTGCACAATTGTTTAACGGTCTCTATATTCTTGATTTAGAAATGCCTATCTATAACATAAATACAAAATGATTTAAATCAAATGATTCAAATCAGACATATCTCTAAGACTCGCTCGTTTAGGCCATATAAATGAGAAACGATATCCAAACTCCATAAAGATGGGTTCTTGGATTCATTTGATTTTGAATCATATGAGAAATGCGAGTCTTGTTTATTAGGCAAGATGACTAAAGCCCTTTCACCGACACAATTGAATCGGGCTAGCGATGTATTGGGACTTATACATAGTGATGTATGTGGACCCATGAGTTAGATTAGCAAGAGAGGTAGGTTTTATTACTTCATTACATTTACTGACGACTTTAGTAGATATGGATATGTGTATCTTATGAGACACAAATCCGAATCCTTTGAAAAGTTCAAGGAATTCAAGAATGAAGTTCAAAACCAATTTGGCAAAAGCATAAAGCCCTTCGATCCGATCGAGGAGGTGAATACTTAAGCCAAGACTTTGATGACCTTCTAAAGGAGTGTGGTATTATATCACAGCTCACTCCACCTGGAACACCGCAATGGAATGGTGTATCTGAGAGGAGGAATCGAACCTTGTTGGACATGGTACGATCAATGATGAGTCATGCAGATCTTCCAATAAGCTTCTGGGGTCATGCCCTAGAGATAATTTGCATTCACACTTAACCGTGTTCCTACAAAGACGGTTCGGAAGACACCATATGAAATGTGGACCGGAAACGCCCTAGTATGTCGCTTCATGAAGATTTAGGGTTGCGAGGCATTCAGTAAACGTCTGGATTCCGACAAGCTCGGACCCAAATCGAGATAAATGTAATTTTGTGGGATACCCAAAGGAAACAAAAGGGTATTATTTCTACAAACCTTCCGAGAACAAAGTGGTTGTTGCTCGAACCGGTATTTTTCTAGAAAGAGAATTTGTCTCTAAAGGAAACAATGGGGAGGAAAGTAGAACTCAAGAAATTCGAGAACCACAAAATATCATTGAACTGAAGTTGGAACATGAGCGAGAACCACAAGAAATTATGGAAAGTGAACACCGCTCAAATTACACAAGTCATTCAGTAGATCCGGTAGGACACTCCAAGAGCCCGAGAGATATTATGGATATCTTGTGACTCAAAATCGCGATGTGATGCTCATAGATCAAGATGAGCCCGCTTCCTACCAAGAAGCTATGAATGGACCAGATTCTCGAGAAATGGCTTGAAGCCATGAAATGCGAGATGGACTCCATGTATACTAACCAAGTATGGGCTCGTTTGATCCACCAAGGAATAAAACCAATCGGTGCAAGTGGGTTTTCAAGAAGAAAACCGACATGGATGGTAATGTACAAACCTATAAAGGCCGATTGGTACCAAAAGGTTTAAAACAAATTCAAGGTGTTGACTATGATGAAACCTTCTCTCCAAAGGGCAATGGTTAAATCCATCGATCTTACTTGCTATCGCAGCCTTTTTATGATTACGAAATCGCGCAGATGGATGTCAAAACTGCTTTCCTTAACGGAAATCTCCTTGAGGATGTGTATATGACACAACCCGAGGGTTTTGTCACTCAAAGGATGCCGGAAAGGTATGTAAGTCGCAAATGATCCATTTATGGATTGAAGCAAGCCTCTCTGAGTTGGAATCTTCGATTTGATGAAGCGACCAAAAATTTGGCTTTATTAAAATGAAGATGAACCTTGTGTATATAAGAAGGTTAGTGGGATTCACATTGTATTCCTAGTATTATATGTTGATGACATATTAATTATTGGGAATGACATTCCTTCCTTACAGTTTGAAAAAACATGGTTAGGAAAATGTTTCTCCATGAAAGATTTGGGCGATCGCCTACATTTTAGGTATCAAGATCTATAGAGATAGATCAAGAAAAATGCTCTCTACCTAAGTCAAAGTACATATATTGATAAAGTGTTGAAACGGTTCAGAATGCAAGAGGCGAAAAGAGGAAACTTACCCGTGACTCATTGTGTAAAGATCTCTAAGGCCCAATGTCCTAAATCACAAGCTGATGAGGAGCGTATGAGAAAGATCCCTTATGCTTGGCAATTGGATCGGATCTATCATGATGAAATGATATGTACTGCGTCTGGATGTCTCAGTATGCTTTGAGTATGACGAATGAGCAGATACCATTGAATCCAGTGAAGGTCATCGATGTTAGATCAAGAATATCCTCAAGTACCGAAAAGGACTAAGGATTCATTCTTGGTATATGGAGGTGAAGACGAACTAGCGATAAAGGGTTACACACGATGTTAGTTTCGGACCGACAATGATGACTATAAGTCTCGATCAGGTTTTGTGTTTTGCCTTAATGGTGGTGGTGTTATTAATGGAAAAGTTCAAGCAAGAGATGGTGATTCCACAACAGAGGTCGAGATATATTGTTGCTTCTAGTGCGACCCAAGGAGGTCAGATGGATTAAAAAGTTCATCATCGAACTTGGTGTTGTTCCAACCATTGTTGATCCGGTTGCTTTCTATATTGTGATAATAATGGAGCCATTGCACAAAGCTAAGGAACCTAGATCTCACCAATGATCTAAGCATATACTTAGACGGTACCATCTCATCCGTGAAATCATTGATAGAGGAGATGTACATATAGGAGAGTGCCAACAGATGATAATGTTGCAGATCCACTAACCAAGGCTTTGTCGCAGCAGATGCACGACGGTCACACTAGTTCCATGGGTATTAGATACATGAGTGATTGGCTCTAGTGCAAGTGGGAGACTGTTAGAGTTTATGCCCTAGAGGCCAATTATTTGATATAATTGCTTAACATTTTGATATTATATTTGATTGAATAAATATATGATTTTATTATGGTTTTATTTCTTCACAGTAATATAATTGTTAACATAATAAAATTCCTTAGAATAGTGATACAAATTATATAGTTTCAAGTATGTGACTTGAACATGAGATTATATATTACCATTAGTATCAGTGTTCTTAAATATCCCTAGTCAAGTATCATTGTTGATGGGACAACAATGATGCATTGAGACTAGTATGTGGATTGACTGATGACCAAATCTCATTGGTCATAAATATATGAGATATTAAGTCAATGCATAGGTACATGTTAGAGAACGATGTACTAGACAGACCCACCATGAGAATTCTATATAAAGCATTATGCGAAGTGTTATTAGCAATTCTCATAGTGACAATGATGTAATGGTCCTCCGACCTGAAATCGCTATATTACTACACGGGAATTTATGTACTTTGATATCATCAAATGTCACCTTTAATAGGGTGGACTATAAAGGTGATTATTGGGTTCATCATTAATCATGTGAGAAATATGAGTGATCTAGATGGAATTTAACCATCCTATATATTATGGGTGATATCCATAGGCCTCTTGATTGAGTAGGACTATGAAATGCATGGCCATGCTCAAATAGTGATTTGTTTCATATAGTCTACTCATTGATCAAGAAAACTCAGATTAAATTATGAAGAGTATAACACATTCTATGACTCGAGTTTAATCTAGGATATTAAGGTTAAAAGGATTAAATTACATTGAAACATTGGTCACGAAAAAGTTGCATCGAATCATCGATCTTATTATTACTTGGGTAGCAGTGATGTATTACTAAATGCCGCTCACTGTTTATAATTTTATAATATGATTTTAAAATTATTGTCAACGTAATAATAACCTATAGGATCACACACATAGAACGTTATTTAAAAGGGAATTAATTTAAATTTTAAGGATTTAAATATATTAATATGATTAATAGTATTTAAATCACGAATTTAAATTAAAAGGATAATTTGTATATATGTATATTAATTAAGTAAGACTTAATTAAGAGATATATATATATATATAAATTCGGATTTTATGAAATTAGGTTTTGATTTGATTAATTCCTTTTAACTACTATATATATGATATATAGCAGCTACTTAGGGTGATATCATAATTGAAAAACCCTAGCCGCTCTTAGAGAGAGACTAGAGAAAAAACAGCTTTAAAAATCCATTCCTTTTGGTGGCTAATCTACCGCAAGTCCTTCTTATTGCGAGAATCGTTCGACGGGTCGTAATGCGGCGTTCGTGTGGATACCGTAGAGGCGCAATCGGTTTGTATTGCGTTGGAGATTCGAGGCGCAGTCGATTTCAGATTCTCGTTTTTCATATCTGGTATAATCTCTAAACCTCTGAATTAATTGATTTTTCGCATGGATCCTGTTTTAGCGTTTGGAAATTGCTTTAAAATTTTAATTTCATTTGTGCATTTACGTGTCAAGCCCAATGTAAGATTATGACCATACCATTCAATATCATCGTGGAAGAGCGAACGTGGTAGTTGACACGTTGAGTAGAAGATTATATGCATTTATGAGTGCAATGTTGTTAACACAAAGACCTATTTCGTATAACTTACAAATGATGAAGATAGAGTTAAAGACTCTAGGGACCCACGTGAAGATAACAAATATACGAGTAGAATCGACGTTAATCGATAAAGTTAAAGCCGCTCAAACTACACACCTAGAGCTGATGAATATGAAGAAGAAGGTTCAAAAAGGCGTTATTCTAGAAGCAAGAGTCGATGAATAGAGGAAATCTCAACCCTCGATTTAATTGGCCCATTTGAAATCCTCGATCGAGTAGGAGCTATGGCCTATAGACTCGTTTTACCGCCAAGTATGTCACGTGTTCATAACATTTTTCACGTATCGATGTTACATAATTATGTGGACGACCCGAACCACATTATTGAATTAGAACTAGACGAGATAGCAGAAGATTTAACGTATGAGGAGATACGTGTTAAAATCTTGGATAAGAAGGATCCTATTCGACACTCAAAAGTTATACCTCAAGAGTTAGAATCTGAAATGAAGTCAAGGTATCCTCACCTCTTCTGCATACCAGGTACGTACGTAAATTTCGAGGGTGAAATTTCATAAGGATGGGAGATTGTGAGACCCCAAATTTTATGAATAAAGATTTAAATTTCTTGAAATATTTTTTTTGAATATTATGGTGTGGATTTGATATAATGTTATAGTTGTGGGTAATATTTATAAATTTTGCAAAGTATGCAAGTTGTTATATAATATTCGATTGGTCAGGGAATATTCTTTTTGTCGGGGAATATCCGTACGACGGCACAATCATTGGTGGACCCCACAACGGAAGTTTTGTCGTAGTTAGAAAATGACAAAATTATCTTTTTATAAAAATAACGGCAAAAGTGTTACCGTTAAAACTGTTGAACTAGTCGGTAGTAAAAGTACAGTAATATGCGTGGTTGTATAGTAGCACACGGTATTGATTATTGATGCTTACGTGAAAAGTCACTCAGTTATACTCAATTATTGCTACAGTAATTGATGCATCATATCTCTCATATTATTGATTCAATTATTGTCACAAAGATCATCCGTATAATATGTTATATTATTAAATCAATAATTGAGATTTAGCAAGTTATTCATATTATTATTTGCAATATTGACCATGTCTAGAAGTTCATCGAGGAGAGGTTTGGTCACCTAATTGCAAGGCTACTAATAAGGAGAAATCCTTATCGAAAGCCCCTTTCCGGAACTACCGGTTTGTTAAATATTGTGAATTATAATATTAATAATGAATAAATTCGTGTTGATTAAAAATAAAATTGATAGTTTCATTGTGTTAGAATTATTAGTGTTAGTGAAAATCGACATTTATTTCGATAATAATTGATGTCTGGAGTTTATATTAACCAATCGGGTAATTAACCGGATAAATGAGCAATTAATTGCTATTGATTCACATGATTATAACTATTTATTCACATGTGTGTACTATTGATTTACATTCATTTACTATTAGGGGAGTTGGTGCAAGATTGATAATACTTGCATGACTAAGTTAAAAATGGAGGTATAAATTGAGGTACTATACTGTAATTCGTATTTTCACATGTCTAGAACTATTGATTCACATGATTACTATTGATTCACATGATTTACTATTAGGGGAGATGGTGCAAGTTCTAGTGTCCTGAGTATTTTTCAATCACAAACTGTGTTTGTTCTACGTCAGTATTCATGGTGAAGAGTAGAACACCTACATCAAGGGCGACTGACTATGGGTCACGGTGAATCGATACCACGAGTGTCTGTCAAGGATCGTTTAGGACCTGCAATAAGTGTTCATGCCAGCACAGCGTCTAAACGATCACATGAAGATTCTCGGCCGAGGGTTGTGGGCAACGTTAAGCGAAAGCTAGTTTTCACGGCGGAGAAAGGGTCTGGCCATGGTCGGAAACGAGTAGAAGGCACCTCGCTTAGAACTCGATACCGAGATGGCCAAGACGCAAAGGCCTCCCGATTGGCTAAGATGGCAGATGAAGCAGATAGGGCCATGGAGGTACTTGTGAAGCAGCGACAGGATATAGCTGAGCAGATGGCTCGAATGGCGGAGTTGAGGGATGAAGAGTTCAGTTATGTTCAGTCCGAAGAACAAGGGCATCGGAGTGGGAAGGAACCTGACCATTCAGGACGTGAGTCTCGGGGCCAACCTCGAGAAAGAAAAAGATCCCGAAGCCCTACTCCTCAAAGATCGAAGAGGGCATATCACCCTGTCGATTCTAAGGAGCAGGGTCGAAGCGAATGAAGAGGTCGATCCAGAGATCGCACTCCTGAGAATACAAAGAAAGAACTTGTTGTTGCACATTCTCGCCATAGCACCCGAGTTCAGAGACGAAGTATATCTAGAGGTTATACTCCCGAGAGTCTACTGAGGGTACACCACCCTGTGGACGCTCGTCATCGGAAAAGTCCCTCTAAAGTTGGAGGTTCTATTGTAAGAAACCGGTCCACTCAGAAGAGGAAGGAGTCACCGGAAAAAGAAGCATCATCTCAACCAGAAGGTGTGGAGTATCTGGTTAAAGAATTAAAGGAACTTCGGAAGCAGCTTGCCAAAGTACAGAAAACAAAAGATACTTCGGGAAAGAAGGCATCTCCTTTTTCCGCAGAGATTCTAAAAGAGAAGGCTGACCCCACCAAGAAGTTGCCCCACATTGAAAGTTATGATGGATCGGGGGATCCCTACGACCACAGTCAGGCGTTCGACCGACTGATGGATTATTATGACTTTAGCGATGCTGCTAAGTGTCATACTTTTGTCACGACGACGCTCGAAAAGGATGCCCTAAGAAGGATGGGGACTTTGCCCTCGGATTCAATTTCATCTTGGGCGTAATGTGCGATAAATTTCATGCTCGCCGGAATAACAAAAGAAGGGGAAAACCAACTGGTTCGTTGGCTTAAGTTCGACAAAGATTCGAATGAGTCTTTGGGCCAATATGTGAAGCGCCCGTGAAGCGATCGGCCAAGTGATGTAATTCAACGATCTACAAGTCAGGGGACTATTTCGAATGGGTTAGATTTGGTCAAATCAGAAAAGTTGGTGAAGAAATTAATGTTTAACCACCCGAAGAGTCTCGATGAAGCCTTCGACAAAGCTGAAGACTATATCATGGTGGAGGAAGCCATGAACAGCCTCAAACGTCCTTCTTCAGACCGGCTTAAGGAGACAGATCGGGACAAAACCGATGGGGACCAGAAGAAGAATGAAGGGAATAAAGACCGCTATGAAGGCGGGTCGAAGAGATACAACAATTGGAGACAGGGTGGAGGACGTTCGTCCGCTCCAACCCAGAGAGTAAATAGGACATACACAACACTTAACACCGATAGGGCTGTTATCTTGGATCAGATTAAAGATCAACCTATCTTCGAGCCACCTCGAGATAACATTAAGCCCGAAAAGGGAATCCTCGTAAGTATTGTGATTACCATCAAGCCTCAGGTCACGATACGAACGACTGTGCTAGTTTGAAAGATTTCATTGAAAGAAAGGTACAAGCGGGGCTTAGTTCAAAGATATATCGCCAAAAACTAATCAACAAAGCAGGATAGAGGACTGTTCCGCAATTCAACCAGATTAGCAAGAAGAGTTGCCAGCTCCGGGACAGCCTGCAAGGCATGTGATAGATGTCATCACTAGGGGTACTTCTGGCAAGCTTGTTGGGAAGAAGCGCCGAAGTTACTTGGATTCGGTCATGTTAGTGGCGGGTACCCTCCCGAAGACTGATAGACCTTATCCGAGTACGATAATCTCCTTTACTGATGAAGATTACCCTTCGGAAGTCATCGAACCGCATGAGGGATCATTGGTGCTAATCTACTTGAAATGGGTTCGGTGGATATGGGCGAATGATGGTAGATAATGGGTCTTCAGAGATATTATGTATGCCCACGCTTATCAAAGGATGCATCTAGACGGCGGAAGATGGAGATAAAGGTGAAGCTCCTTTGTACAGCTTTTTAGTAATGATCCGGTCCAAGTGGTTGGAACCATTGAGCTCTGGGTCATCTTCTTGAACTACCCTCAACAGTAGAAATTATTTGCAAATTTTATGTTTTGCATGTAGATTCTCGCTTATAATGCTATTTTGGGAGGCCTACTTTAATTGCTTTACAAGTCGTAACATCAATCCTCATTTCAAAATCAAATTTCCTACTACTCATGGGGTTGGTGAGGTGAAAGGAGATTTGGATCCGCCGTAAGATGTTATAGAAATGTTGTGATTACTTGAGAGTGGGGGTATCAAAACAAAAGCGCACCATGGTGATAGAGATTAACCTTCACCGAGAGTAGTTCCAACCATTGGTCATGCCAAATTTGAAGAAACAGAGGAGATAGAGCTCATCCCGGGCAAGGTGAACAAGACGGTGAAAAGGGTTGGTCCACGAACCTCTCCCATTTAACCTCATGGAGCTCCCTGTGATGCTATGTTGATATCTTCGCATGGGAACCTCGTGATATCTGGGGAGAGTAAGCGAGGATATTCTTTGAGCATCGGTTGGAAGTGGACCCATCAAAGAAACCAGTTTGACAGAAGAGGAGGATCTTTGCACCTGAACGACAGCGGATTATCGATGAAGAGATCGCAAAACTGTTGGCAGCTGACTTTATTTTTGAGATCGACTACCCGCAGTGGATGGCAAATGTGGTGCTGGTCCAGAAACAAAATGGTAAATGGCGAGTCTGCATCGACTATACCGATCTGAACAAAGCTTGTCCAAAGGATTTCTACCCGCTGCCCCACATCGATCAGCTCATTGATGTCACTTCGGGGTACGCTTTGTTGAGCTTCATGGATGCATTCTCTGGATATCATCAGATTTCCATGTGTAAAGAGGATATACCGAAGACGGCGTTTATTACGCATCGTTCGGTATATGCCTATAAGAAAATGACCTTCGGCCTCATCAATGCCGGGGCCACATACCAGAGGATGATGAACTACGTCTTCAGATACCAGTTGGGTAAGAATATGGAGGTGTACGTGGATGACATGATTGTTAAAAGCATGATGGTACGCAAACATCTGGATGATTTAAAAGAATGCTTTCAGATAATTCGCCATCACAACTTGAGACTAAATCCCACTAAGTGCACCTTCGGTCTAGGGGTTGGCAAGTTTCTGGGTTATCTTGTCAGTCAAAGAGGAATTGAAGCCAATCCAGAGAAAATTCAAGCGATCCTGAGCATGAAGACTCCTCAGTCATTTAAAGATGTTCAACGTCTGACTGGAAGGATTGCAGCTTTAAGGAGGTTCATGTCCAAGTCGGCAGAAAGATGTTTGCCGTTTTTTGATACGTTGAAAGGGCCAAAGAATGCAAAGATGTTCCAATGGACTTCGGAGTGTGAGGACGCCTTTCAGAGCATCAAGTCCTACCTATCTCCGCCTTTGTTGGTGAAACCCATTCCTCTTGAGAGCCTCTATATTTGTACTTAGCAAATTAGTTCGTTGGCGGTGAGGAAGCGCTTTTAGTGCGTGAAGTTGGGGGTAAGCGGCACCCGCTTTATTATGTAAGCCATGTCCTTCTGGATCTTTGAAACAAGGTACCCAAACATTGAAAAGTTTGCTTTTGCTTTAATAATCGCTAGTCGAAAGCTTAGGCAATACTTCCGTGGTAGATTGTTAATAGTATACACAGATCAGCCTTTGAAGAAGATTATGGGCAAACCCGAGGTATCGGGAGATTAGGCGCATGGACGATGGAGTCATCCAAATTTTTCATTGAATATCATCCGCGAACCGCCATCAAAAGGCAAGCCTTGGCTGATTTTGTAGTTGAATGCTCGTTTTACAAGTCGATGAAGTTGTGGCGGTCAAGAAGGATCCGACAGAGTAGTTGCAGTTCTTCAGCAGAAGCAAAGTTCGTGGACGCCAGTATGCGAGATGGGTCTTCTACTACGGACATCGCGAGGAGCGAGGATTATTCTGACAAGTCCGGAGGGATTCAAGGTGCAACAGGCCATCAGATTTCAGTTCAAAGCGACGAACAACGAAGCTGAGTATAAGGCGGTACTCGCAGGGTTACGACTAGCGAAGAGTCTTGAAGTGCAAAGAATAGTCATCTTCAGTGATTCTCAGTTAGTCGTTAAGCAACTCTCTGGGGAGTACGAAGCTCGAGGCCCAAGAATGATCAAGTATTTGGCAGAATTAAAAGAACGGCTTCAGTATTTCCAATCCTACAAGTTTCAGGGGGTCGAGCGTAATAACAATTCCATTGCTGATGCACTCTCCAAACTAGCCACTACGGATGTTAACGTCTTTGATGGGTCGGTTTACTTAGAAATTTTGCAACATCCTAGTGTTCATCATGAATCGGTGATGTGCATTGACCGAACCAACTGCTGGTTGACTCCATATCTGGAGTATCTGGCAGATGGCGTCTTACCTTCGGATCGGATGCTAGCCAAGAAAATCAAATACAAGAGTGCTAATTTTGTTCTGATTGATGGGGATCTTTTCCGAAGGGCTTTCTCGTCTCCACTACTGAAATATTTGACTCCATCTGAAGCTGAATATGCTCTACGAGAGGTACATGAGGGCATCTGTGGTGACCATATGGCTGCTAAGTCATTAGCCTACAAAGTACTTCGTTAGGGGTATTACTGGCCTACCATCTTTAAGGAGGTGACTGAGTACGTCAAGAAGTTCGAGATGTGTCAACTCAACAGTCCAATACCACATCAGCCACCAGAAGAGCTATACTCGATCTTATCTCCTATACCCTTCGATGTCTGGGGGGTTGATATACTGGGTCCGCTACCGAAAGCAAAAGGTCAAGTCAGTTTTGTTATAGTTTCCATCGACTATATGACCAAATGGGTAAAAGCAAAGCCACTTAGGTTAATAACGGAATAGGAATGCTTGAAATTTTTGAGAGAATCAGTAGTATTTCATTTCAGAATTCCTAAGGTGGTAATATCGGACAATGGACGTCAGTTTGTGGGATCAAAATTTGAAACATTTTTGAAAGAACTGGGGATCCAGCACAGAAAGACTTCAGTAGCTCATCCTCAGTCAAACGGACAAGTTGAAGTAACCAACAGAACGCTGATAAATGGGATCAAGCGCAGATTGGACGAAGCCAAGGGAAGATGGACAGAGGAGCTGCTTAGTGTGTTATGGGCTTATCGAACTACTCCGAGGACTACAACGGGGGATTCACCTTTCAGACTGGCCTATGGTACTGATGCCTTAGTCCCAGTTGAAATTGGATCTCCAAGTCTTCGAGTTAGTCAATTTAAAGAGATCTACAATGAATAAGGGCTGAAGGCCAATCTTGATTTTCTTGAAGAAGTCAGAGAAACAGCCTTGATCAAATTGGCAGCCTATCAACGGAGAGTAGCCAAGCATTATAACAAGGGAGTAAAGCTTCGCAGATTTGAAATGGGAGATTTTGTTCTCAAGGAAGTCGAAGCATCTACACCTCAAAATTTGGGAAAGCTGATGCCGAACTGGGAAGGACCGTATGAAGTCACTGAAGTGCCGAAGTTGGGGACTTATCGGCTGAAGGCATTGGACGGTCGAGAATTAAAATACTTGGCGCACGCCAAGAAGCTTAGGAAATACTTTCAAGAAATATAATGTCGAAGACACATGGAGGTCCGTAAATATTCACGCCATCATCAATAAAAGTCCTTTTTCTCAAACAAATCTGTCTTCGTTCTGCTCAGCCTCGGTGGTGTAAGGAGGTTCGGGTGGACTTATTTTGACCATTCGATGGCGTACTTTAATGGCGTGTGGACCTTATGGGTTTGTCAAGCCCTTCGTGGGCAGGCAAACTCCATCCTTAAGACGTTGTCGTGCCCTCGCCTGCGTGGTAGGCAATTGTCGACACTTAGACCTTGTCAGGCCCTTCGTGGTAGGCAAGTGTTATCCTTAAGACGTTGTCGCCCTGCGCGGGTAGGCAATTGTTGACACTTAGACCTTGTCAGGCCCTTCATGGTAGGCAAGTGTCATCCTTAAGACGCTGTCAGGCCTTGCATGGTAGGCAATTGTCGACACTTAGACCTTGTCAGGCCCTTCGTGGTAGGCAAGTGTCATCCTTAAGACGTTGTCAGGCCCTTCGTGGTAGGATATTGTCGACACTTAGACCTTGTCAGGCCCTTCGTGGTAGGTAAGCGTTGTTCTTTAGACTTCGTCAGGCCCTTCGTGGTAGGCAAATGTCATCTTTTGGTTTTGTTAGGCCTTTCGGGGTAAACAAATTCCCAATGAAGCGATCCGTCTCACACTTCTAAGAACTTATAAGTATCCCTTTACTTTATTACCTAAATTTTTTCTAAGTGTCGAGTTCGGAATGCCTCATTCTTTAACTTCATCTTATCTGTTATATGACATGCTTAGTTGTTAATTAACAGTTCGAGTTGAGTCCATGAAACAGTTTGTACATTTTTCCAGTGGAATTAATATTGAAGTATTGGCAAAAAGTAAATGCACCGAAGTCATAAAGGATGAGACCACCTTTCATTAATATTTAATTTGATTACAAAATAACAGAAATTTTCACAAATATTCTTAAATAAAATCCAGGAAAGACGAGTATTCACTTCATGCATCATCCTCGCCATCTGAAGAGTCGAGCAAAGTTGGGTCCACGTTAGCTGTAATCAACTTCTCCTTGCCACGACTCCGGCAAAGCTCATAGCTTTCAGAATATATCTTCATGATCTCTCCGTTGATCTCATCCGAGTTCTGATACTCTTCACAGATCCGCTTAATGTCATCATTTGTTAGAGGAGGCCCAAGGTCCCGAAGAGCCTTGAGTTCTCGGATTTCTTCTTCCATCTTCTGAGGCTTATTCAGATGACGAGTTTCTGCCAGCTCTAGTTTTTGGATGGTTTTAGTCAAGATCTTAGCATCAGCCTTTAGCTCTTTGATCTTCTCCATCCTTATTTCGCTCCTCTGAACCAAATCAACATTCATCTTGACGATCTCCTCATATTGTGCTTTAGTTGACTTCAGTTCTTCATTGGATGTCTTCGCATCTCCTTTAGCTTGGGCCAACTCTTTCCAAAGACCCTCATTCGTGTGAAGAACGCTCTCACGTTGAGTCCTTTCCCGAGCCAGATCAGACTTTAGGATGACATTCTCCTTCCTCATTGCCTCTTCTTCGGATTCAGCTTCGATAGACCTTGGACGCAGACGTCCGAACACAGCATTCGCCTACGCATGTCCAATATTATTTGATCAGTTTCAGATGTATAAGTATGAAGATAAATACGGAAATAAAGGAGAGAACCATTTACCTTCGCCAGGTAGCTCATGCCTTCGCTAAGCAAATCCCCATTCGAACTGTTCCCGAATCGATGGTCATCGGTTTCGCGGACGAAGGCGTCAAACAGTTGAAAAGGAAAGTTGGCATTAAATCGAGGCCACATGGTTGGAGAGGCCATAACGTCATGCTAAAATTCAGAGGTTGACTATCTTGGAGGAGAAGGTATGGATTGATTGTGAATTGGCGAGGGATCCACATGTATATTTTTCGGAGAGGGAGATCGAACAGGATTAGGTTCGTGGACTGGTGAGGGAGCCGAAGATGAACCTGGATGGCTATCTGATGGATGTTTCCTTTTTCGGGATAAGATGGGGACAGATCCGACCAGTTCATCATCAGGCACCTGAATTTCTGTTAGGACTATTGGGGGAATGTCAGCCGAAGACGATGGAACTCGGAGCTCATCGGCAGTCAAAGGGGTAATCTTTGTCCTTATCTTCTTAGCACGAAGAACCTTCGCCCGATCATGGAGAGGTATGTCAAGTAGGCTTCTCTTAATTGGGGCAGATTCGGAAGGTGCAGAACTAGGGTTGGATGAAGGGGTTGCTTGTGGAATTGCTTCGGGAATTGTTTCCGGATCACTTTCAGGATTTGTTTCCGGCTGGGTGGATTTGGATTTCTTGGCGGCTCTCTTCCTTCGCCGAGGTCTGAGAGATTCTTCAGGAACGATGGGTTCATCAGTTTGGGGTTCGTCGTTCTGAAGAGAGACAGTGGGTGGATCGGTGACGGGAGGATCAGCTCGGGAAGATTCTTCAGTCGGAGGCTCTTCACTCGCATCCGTAATCTTCCCTGCCAAAAAGTCTTCCAATTCTTTTACTTCCGAAGAAGTTGGTTTGATCAGAGACACTGCAAATAACCATGTATCAGAACCCATGTCACTCAAATATCTCAAAAAACTGTGTTATAAAGTTGTTCGAAACTTACATTTATGGTCATATAGCCAGGCTTGCTTAGTCAGAAGTGCAAAACTCCATTCCTTCGGAGGAATCTTCTTCAAAAAATCTGCCATTTCCTTCACACGCTCTTCGGGGATATCTCCAAAGTCAGCAGAGATCCGATCAGAGATAGTCCAATCTGGAAGAGAAGAGATTTTGGGTCCCGTAACAAAAAACCATTTTTCGTGCCAACCCTTGTTGCTTGAAGGGGTATCCATCAGGGATCTCTTCTCAAATCTGGTGTTGGGTCGAGGAGATTGTTTACTCAACATTTTGAAACCTCGTTCTCGGGACCTACCGGCTGAGAAGAGGGTGAAGAAGATATCGACAGAGGGAGGAATCCCTAGTTCGTGAGAGAAGGCAATGAATGCCAGAATGTGGATGTAGGAATTAGGAACCAACTAGGCAAAACCCACTCCTATAAACCCTAGGAGGGTAAAGACGAAGGCATGGAGGGGTAGACGAATCCCCTTTTCAAGAAAAGTAACTAGCATAACGACCCAACCATCCGGTCGATGGTATATGCGTTCTTCAGGAGCGGGAGCCCTTATAGCGTACATATATCCTAATCGATAAATGTGTCTCGAGCTTAAAATAAAGATGGAGGGATATTGGCATGAGGAAACTGTTCCCCATCCTTAAAGAAGTCGGAAGGAGGCAGAGAAGGGATCAGAGGCGGATTCTTCCCCATGGTTGTTGTGGATTGGGGATTGGAACTCGAACCCTCTTGGTTAGGATTTGGATTGGGGGAAACGGTGCTAACGGGAGTCACACGAAGAGGAGAATTTTGGTTAGAGTTCACAGTCACCATTATTGAGATTTCGTAAGACAGAGAAGGAAGTTCTGGGAAGGAGAAGAAAACTCAAAGGTTCAAAGTTCAAATTGGCAGGTAAAACCGTCAAAATTGGTAAAGTTTATCTTTTATACTGACGGTTACACGGTGTACGAGGCCGGCACATTAAATGTTAGTAATGATGAGAATTCGAATGGGAAGCGTCCGGATCAATCTTTAGATATTTTATCAAATTGGGCTTCTCGGTTGGATTTTCGGTTTTTAGACCGTCTTGTTCAAATTCAATCCTTTATTGACTGGGCCTTTTACTCTGGACATTCAGCCATCCCCTGACTCCTCTTATGGACCAAATTGGGTATGTCTCAATTACTTCCTGTTATGGGCCTTTAGTAAATTCTAATATCATGGACCATTTATAGTTTTCTATTAAACATTCTGTTCAACAAAAAACTAGGGGGCAATGTTGGGTCATGATATTTCCCCTCTTTGGGCCGAGTAAGTTGGGCTCACTTATTTAATTAATCTATTGGGCCATCATTATTGAACCTTGAAAGTCACTGGGCCTAGTCACCATATTACTTTTACTTAACCCTACAAGACCGGGTCGGTTCATTGGACTAACCCATTGGATCATTTAATATCTATTCCTTTGACTTGTAATGATGAAAAAGCATGACAGTTGACTAAGACACCTGTCATGCATTAATGTGGATGGGATTATAGTACGTGGCCAGGCATAAACAAACGATGACCAAAGGTAGTGAGTAGATCATGAGCAATCAAGAAGACCCATCGATCACGGGGGTGTGTCGGGAGGTAGTGGGTGGCACTAAGAACCCGCAAAAGAGAGTATAACCTATCAACTAAGTCTTCACAAACAAGTACGTTCTCATACAGGTTCACATTCATATTCACACAGACACACAACTGAGAATTATTATCTCTCTCAATACACTAGACATTACATCCTCCATTATTAACCTTGTGAACACGAATATTGACTCTCACTTTGAAAGCTATCCCCTGGTCCAAATTATCAAGCTTGTGGTGTTTATCGTGTTTACTGTGCAGGATCAGGGCATCTTACGTGATTGGGGCGTTGGAGAAGATCCTGGCGTTAACAATAACTATTTGTTCACATGTGTGTACTATTGATTCACATTCATTTACTATTAGGGGAGTTGGTGCAAGATTGATAATACTTGCATGACTACGTTTAAAATGGAGGTATAGATGGAGGTACTATACTGTAATTCGTATTTTTACATGTCTAGAACTATTGATTCACATGATTTACTATTAGGGGAGATGGTGCAAGTTTGATAATACTTGCAGGACTAAATTAAAAATGAAGGAAAAGAGGAAGGTATTATACTGTAATATTTCGAGCCCCAAAACGTGTAATTATCAAAACTATATTTTTCTATAAATAGAAGCTCATTCCTTCATTATTTTTCACCAATTCACTAAAGCTATAGAGCAATTATTATAGAGAGAAAGAAGAAGAGAAGTCTGCTACATCACTATTTCAGTATCTAGTCTTCTTTTGAGGTAAAGGGTATTATTCTTTCGTATTCATGAAGAGAGTTATTTTCTTTCAATACTCATAAGGGTTGTTATTCCATTCTTTATTATTATGTTGGAATAACCTGTCTATGCGAAGTACCGCATACATGGTGAAATTTTTCTGTTATTCCATTCTTTATTATTCTGTTGGAATAACCTGTCTGTGCGATCTATCGCATGCCTGGTGAATTCTATTGTTATTCCATTCTTTATTATTATGTTGGAATATCCTGTCTGTGCGGATTACGCATGACCTGGTTTCGTTCTTTATTATTCTGTTGGAATATCCTATTTGTGCGGATTACGCATGACCTGGTTCCATTCTTTATTATTCTGTTGGAATATCCTCACTGCATTTGATTGTAAGGCATGACTGGTTCCATTCTTTATTATTCTGCTGGAATAACTCGTTATGCATGCGGTTCATCGTGATGCCCGGTGAATTCTTTTGTTATTCCATTTTTATTATTCTCATTGGAATAACTCATCTGCATGTGGACTACCGCATGCATGGTGAAAGATCCTGTGTATTCATTCCTTATTAAATTGTAGAAATGATCTGTTTACGTGGATTACCGCATGGCGGGTGAAAATCCATTTGCAGTTTCGTATATTCTATTTTACTCATCTGAGATATCATTTCTTTTATACTTGTCATGGAATATCATTTTCTTTGGTATTTTTTTTACGAGTTACTATTCACTCTGTTATCATTCACTCGGGTATTCGGGACACTTTTCGTGTTAGGGTACTATTCACGGGGTACTATTCCCGAAGTATTATTCACGGGATACTATTCACCCAAAAAATATATTTCTTTTCCTCATCCAAATTATTTTTGGTACATGAATATTATTCTTGAATTTTACTCTACAAAGTAGTATCATGTTGACAATTTGACGTTATTATTGATTTGGATAAATTAAATTATAAATCTTTAAAATTTATCCTTGAAATTGTTTTATTGAATTATTATGTCATTGTCATTATCCTCATGCTTATATTGTGATTAAAGTCATCTTTGGCTTACGTGCATAGATGGACTTGGTATGATTATGACCAGGGATTATTCAGTATAATCATGACCATTGATGATTACATGAATATCCTTGGTCGTGGTGCAGGGATGATTCGATTTTATTTATTAAGCTGAGTCTCAGCGATAAAGTTGATAAAAAACTTTTTAAATCATAAAAGATGTAATACCCGGTAAAAAAAATAAAAATAAATAATATTTAAATCCATATTAATTTGGGCTTTTCTTATGTTTGGGTCAAATTGTATTTAATTTGTGTGACTTATAATAAGTAGGTGATTACATTAATTTGGGCTTTTATATTAATTGGGTTTAATTTATGTGGGTAATATTAATCCTATTCTAATTAGGAGAATTAATAAGATAAATAATAAGTAAATAAATACTAAAACCTAATCATACATGCGGTACAAATCAAAAAGAAAAGGAGCAGTGGCCTTTGTCATGGCGGTGGCGGCTATTGTTATGGCTCGAATGGGTAAACTTTCAGAAGAAGGCACCAAATTTGTTGGATCAATATCCGTTGGATCGCCACACTTCTCTTTATGTGGATGCCGCCATTACATAAATGTGAACTAATTTCTTGAAACCTGATAATATAAAAGGATTATCTGTTGTCCCAATGTTGCTTGCCATGATTGGAAATGGACTTATTATCCCACGTGCACTCTTCATTCGGGAATTTATGTGATCGGACGGAAGGCAAGTATCTTACCGTATTCATGCTTGGTATTTTTTTGGCTTATTTTATATATATATATATATATTATACAGTAAGGTTATTATTTCCCTAAAAAAAAGATGATTAAAAGATTATTTATAATTTAATTCGGGTTTATTTTATAAAATTGATGTAATTAGATAAATTAATCTTATATTAATATAAATTATAATTAGTAAGTAACTTATAATTGTATTATTGTTACTTTTTATTAGATCGGACAAAGGGAATTTAAAGATTTATATTTGGAATATAAATTTTGGAGTATTAGTAATTGATAAAAGGCGATGATTAAAGGCATATTAAATAGATTATGAATTACCTTGGAATTATTAGTTGGATTGTTTTTAATTTAAGGTGAATATGTTTAGGTTGCGAATAACGTTTCGTATTGGATATCGTTGGCATGTGAGGGTAAGATTTTGTGGAGTGTGCTATAAATGGGTTGGAAGTATCAGGTACGGATTTCGTACTTTTTCAGTGATACTTTTGTTAAATTTGATTTATTCGTTTTGTTCCTCGTTTCAAATTCTGTTATTATTTCACATAATTGTTTCTTGTGAAATTCATATATTTGTTTCATTTTGGAGTTGACACAATCGGACTCGTATTTGTACTCTTTGAATCGTGATATCATGTTTAGTATTTATTTTTGATAATTGTAGAGCTGCATACATGTTGTTACCTTCTTTTGAGAGACCTTGTGATTATAATTTGTTTTGGTTCAACATGCACGTATAGAACCTTTTTGTTGGTCTTTTTATGCATGTGTTGTGACATAATATTTTTGTTAGAATATACCGTAGGGTATACCGAAGCTATAACCACCGTGGGGGTACCACAGCATGTCGTCTTGGCACGAGAGGCATGGCACTTTCCGTGGCGCGGTGATTAGTCCACAGCTGTCTCCGCTTTTGGGCTCCGGAGGTAGTGGGCCATTTGGTGTTTTGTTGTGGGAGGCGTATGGGTTAACCCTAGTTTTCTGTTCTGCGGATTGGTGATGTTGTGCCAAACACACATATCCGATTTGTATACATTCGGATTCGCGGTCCAATGTGTGATGTGCCTGTGTGACATTATTTTGATTTGCCTGTGTGGCATTATTTTGATGTGCCTGTGTGGCATTATTTTGGTTGCCTATGTGGCATCATTTGATTTGCCTGTGTGGCATTATTTTGACTTGCCTGTGTGGCAAGGTATATTTCTGAGCTCATTCGATATGAAATAACTCCAGCCGTTTGTTTCAGCCTATTATTTTATTGGATTAGTTTTGTTGGTTTTTGTTCGGCCAAGTCATTGAAGTTAGTTACTTGATTCGCTTATTTCTTTATTCTTTTATTGGTTTCATCAATTATGTTGATTCATATATATTCCATTCGGATCCTTGATATTATATTTTCGCTCAGTACTTGCACTTGAGGCTTGTTCAAGAATTTGTCTCAACTGCTTTCGATATCGGTTGTATATCTTTTGTATATCCTCAGATTCGTCTCGGGCAATTGGCTCATGTCAGTTTTTTCTTCCCAAGCAGTTTGCAGAGGGTGATTCGTGGTAGTGTGATGAGAGTTTTGCCTTTGACCGCTTAGGTTGATTCAAATTTTAAGTTTTGATTATTTTGACTCGCTTTAGAGAATTGTACTTATTACTTTATTGATGGATCACCACTATTAATATTTTGAGGTTGTTAGTGCTCTGTTTATTTATTTTGAGGTTTGTTGTGCTTTGCACGTGACCTCCCTTTCCTTTTCGGGAAGGGGGTGTTACAAAAGATATTAGATTTTATGCTCTACTTGACTCTTCTAATGGATTGCTTATTCCGCTGCGGTTGTTGATCTAAAACTTGTTGTCTATTGTATTCTATCGGTTGTTATCTCATTGAAGGCTAAGGATAATTTATTCTCGCATTATCTTAGTCATAATATTTCTTCTTGGGCTAGTTGAGCTCACCCTTTTTTCACCGTTCTCTTCAGAAAAATGAGAATATAGTTTGGGACGAGCCTCGGGAACGGATTGATCGGTCCGGATGGTTGTTTTAGTAGTTCTCACTATTCTATAAAATAGTATGACAATAAATGTAATGAGGACTCCATTGAGTGTGGATATTGTCTAGAAGGCAATATTCTTATTTAAACTCTTAGATTATGTTTTGTCGTATTTTACACGACTGTTGTATAATTAAGTTGTATTTGAATTTTATACCATGTATTTGACAATTCAAGATGGGTGATGTATACCTGTTTTGGGGGCGTCACATTGGTAGCCATAACTTCACTAATAATATTCCTCTGGTCATTCATGTTTAAATCTAAAATACCATCAAGTATTTTCGTTGATACGTAAAAGTGCAATACTTCATATAAGAACCTGGGGATTGGAAAAAACAAAGATGAAAAAGTGTAATACTTCTTATCTACACCGTATACCTTCGCTTTTAAGAAAAAACAAAGATGAAAAAGAGTGCAATATTTTATGTTTCAAACAAAAATTGGTGGAACCCAGACCACACTTACATGTTCGGTAGACGATTGGAACCCTAACTTTCTTGGAATGATACCCCAGCTTGTTCGTCTGTTTGTATCGCCAGAGACCCTCACCTCCTTCCTCGATTTCTTCTCAGACAAAGGTTTGCTTTTGAGCCCTAGATGAATTGTTTATTTGGGTATTTATTTTTCTTTTATTTGCTACGGTTTCCTCCCGCCCATTCCACGAAGGCTTAATTGATTGGTCTTGCTGACTACATCAGCAAATACACGTCATTAGTATTTAATTTTTTAAAGTCACGTAGGAAAATCAGCCCAATTTTTTAACGTCCGTGAGCAAAATTGGACGGAATGGGTTAATTGAACATTTTTAAAAAGTACAGTGGGCTAATTGAATATTTTAAAAGCACAATGACTAATTACTTAAAACACTATAACCACAGTGAGATAAAAGTACTTTTTGCCAAAGTTAATTCAGACTTTTGGAATCAAAATAGGATAAAACTATAAAATAGTTATCAAATTCAAAAGATTCAAAACCGAAGGGTGAATAATGAATTGATGAAAGTAGAAGGACCAGATTGTGAACTTTCTCAGGTTTTAAAGGTCGCGCGGGAAGAGAGAGAAAACATTCCCGTACACGCAAATTTTGGCCTTCTCTCTCCTCCTTCAATCTTCATGTTTCTCCCTCCCTCCCTCCCTCCCTCCCTCCCTCCCCCCTCTTTTCTCATCCCCAACTCCATTATTTTCCTGAATTGAAATTGGGGAGATTAGGGTTTCCCAGCAAAAATAAATCTCAATTGGGGCAATGGCGTCGTATCCGTTCGCAATTCTCTTATTTTCTCTCGCATTATCAATTGTCTCCAATGCCGCTCCCGAGTCTTCAGCCTCGTCTCCCATCTGCCGGAACAAAGAAGATGTTCAAGCGGTAAGATTATTATTTTCCGTTTCATTACTTAATTAATTGCTCTTTCATTTAGTTCGTTTATTTCTTTGTTTTGAATCTTTTGATTTCTAGTTTCTTGGATTATAGCACTTGAAAAATTATATGGCACACACATATGTGTTTGTGTTATGGATTGGCATCAAATGTTGAGTAGGGGATATTCTAATTTTATGACAAAATATATTTTGGGGTTAATTTCTGGCATTACAATTTATATATCAAAGCATGTATACATATACAGAAGGATCAAGAATTTATTTATAAATTTCTTAAGAACATGAACTCTGATGGATGGATTATAAATATTTAGTGTAAAATGCAATTTAGCACTTGTAGTTTACACGTTTCTTATGAATCACCCGTGGTTAAAAAATCACCACTTAAACCACTCATGGTTTAAAAAATTTGCAAACTTACACTTCAGTATTAGCACCGTTAACATACTAGAATTCCCTTCTTAGCTCATATTTTGTATATAATTATATCATTTGTTATTTATCTAGTTTCTTCTAAATTTTCAGCAACTAGCTACAAAATCAAACTAAAAAATATCTCCAATCATCTCAGTTAGGCTCAAATAATTTGAAGCACAAATCAAGATAAACAAAATTTAATATTTATGATTTAAATACTATAGTCTTATTTTTTTAAACTAAAATATGCCAGCCTTGATTAAATACAATGTACATATGTATTTGTTTTACATCATTTTTTTCACTCATATTTTTCTTTTTAATTTATCAATCAAGTACAATAATATCATGGATTATGGCCTTCTTTTGTTATGTATTAGCAAGAAATGCTAGTGCTCAATTCATTTGATGCATTATCATCTTCAATCAATTTTGGCGATTATAAATTGTATATACAATATGTTGGGTATGACATGAATCCTTATTGGATTTGAATTTATGTATTACCTAAAATTCGTCTTGGTTTAGGAATTCGTCTTTTTTAACTATACATTTCTAATCCTATTTGATTATGGAATTTTCCTACGACCTATAAATATAGGTATTGGGTTTTTGGATTAGAGACATTCAGAAGTATTCTAAGAATTCTCATAGCTCTCTTTTTATCTTGTATTCTTAAAATATTTATTTAGTGAATTTCTTCTGCCTTCTCCGTGGTTTTTTCCCGATTCGGGTTTCCACATAAAACCTTATATTATTGTCTTTATCTATTTGGTTGATTTATTGTGTTTGCCATAGTTTGTCATAACACATTATTTTACCATAATGAATTAACACAGTAAAACTTGACACGAGAATAAATTCCAAACAAATTATTTCAAATCCTAGTAATGAGTATTTAGATAACTTCTAGTTGCTCTATTTTCTGTTGTTCAGTTAGCCACCATACACAATAAGATACTCCACGAAGCATTGAAATGTAATCATAAGATACTTTCTATTTTCTTCCACACTAAAAATAATACTTCCTCCGTCTCAAAATTAGAGACACATTTTATCTCTTTGAGCGTGACGCATCCAAATCCGGGTTACTTTAACCTCAGGTATGGTGATCCACAATACTACTTATTCTACACCTGTGACTCACATCCACTTATAAAATCTTACAGACATAAGTATAATTACAACATTATTACAGTATGTCTCTATCTAATCCCAAGTTTGCAGACCTTTACATAACTATCTCAAATAATAATACAACATTAACAGAATATTACAACATATCAGACACTTCTATACATTTTAATTCTCCTGTCTCAATATTTCTTTTCCCTTACCTTCTTCTAACCTTTCAGGTTCCCCTGCTCTAGCTGCAAAAATTTTAGAATTTGCAAGGGTGAACATTTAATTGCCCAACAAGTATAAGTAGTTGAATAAACAACAATCTCATGTATAGAATGATATTTTTTTGAAATCTTCAACAATTAAACAATAATTGTGAAGTAACTTAAACAATCAAGAATACAATTTTCCCTTTACTTTCAACACCTTTCATGAATAAACATAATCTTAAAATCTACAACAGTTCAATTCTAGAACCTTTCTTCTTTAGCTTTGTTGATATTGACATAATATGTTCTTGAATATAACGCTTAACAAGCATATCATTGCATGGGGTGCAATCTTAACTACATTTGCTCACATAAAACACATTGTTGCACGGGGTGCAACCTATACTAATAATTGCCCAAACTTATTTGATTTAGCACATTCAACTTATCACAAATAAATAATTTATCACAATTCAATATCTCAACAATAAACATTCCGCCTGGAATAGCTCACAAATTGAGTTAGGCCGAATCAAATGACAATAATTCATTTTTCATAAATCATTTCACATAATATAATAAACTTCATATAACAAATGAAATTCAACAATCTAAAAGCACGTCGTTGCACGGTGTGCACATAAGAATATAAAACTTGCACAAGTTAGGAAACTTGCTCAAAATGGGGGAAACATGCACAATATACAAAGTTTGTGTAAATTAGAAAACTTGCACAATATAAAGTTTGTGAAAGTTAGGAAACTTACCTCGGTCCGTAGTTCATCATCTATATTATTCATATCCAATATTTCTCTCCCATACTCAAATCTGAGTTATCTACAGTATTATAAAATATTTCTTATTAACAATTATCTTCTTCATAATAATATCCACTTATTAATTTATTTTCCATAATTATATTTTAACATTCCTGTTAACTTTTCTAATAATCTCCAGTATTCGAAATTACTTCCAAAATATATCATTACTTCAAAGTTAATCTCAATCAGAATTATAAAACTCGTTTTCACCATTTTACTTTAACAAAAACATTATTTTTGTTTTTATCATAACTCCTTCGTTACTTGTATGTTTACGTTCTTTAGTCAGTCAACACACAATCCATAATGTTCCAACACCTCTTAAGTCTACTAATACTTCTAAAGTTCTTAGAATATTATTTAGACTTACTGACCAATTTTCAGTTTTTTTGGATTATCCGACAATTTTTTGCAATTATTTTCATTAATAAAAATCATCATTTAATAGCTTCAAAATAAAAATAATAACTCAATATTCTTTTATGTTCTCAAAACACCACCAATATTCATCTTATATTATTATAAGATTTTTCACCAAGTTTCATAATTTTCCACCATTCATAGAATTTTCTATGAATTTCCACTATTTTTTAAACTAACTTTAAATGGCATAAAAATACAATAAATACTTATGCTCTTCAATAATTCACCAAAACTTTCCAGTAATTCTGAAATAATATTATAAGATTGCCGTAAAAATATTTCAGCTCAAATTTTTTTTTTCTTCTGATAATTTAATTATAATTTCCAAAGTGCTGAAACTTCAAAAATTCATAATGATTAAACCGCTTACCAGAAAATTATGAATTTTATGTCCATTTCGCATGAAATTTAATTCTCTACAACTTTCTAATACACAGTTTCTCCAAATTCTGCCTCTATCATAGAGAAATGAGCTTTCCTGAAAAGTTTGATGGCGACAAAATTCCGGTCATCTTCTCCGGCGAACTGTCCATTTTCTGGCGACTTTTTCATCATTTTTTCTGCCTAGATCAGTTCTCTACCATATCAGAAATTCAAATATGTAACTAGTTTTAAACAAAGTTAACGTTTTCATGTTGAAATGAGCTTCCAAAAATATTTTCTTCCCTTTGTTTTCAGCTGAAATTGCCGAAGGAGGAGTTGGAGTATGAATGTTTTATTTCTTTTTCTTTTCTTTCCCTTTCCTCTTTCTTTTCTTTTTCCTCCCCAATTTCCTCTTTGTCTCCCCTCCTTGTCCCCCCAATAAACAAACTTCTCTCTCTCCTCTATTATCAACAGCCCTATGGGCCCCTTAGCCATCCAAAATTTCTTCTCCCCTCTTTTATTTACTAACTTATCTATTTAATTGTCCATTTAACCGATTTGGCTCTTAAAAATCAACTTTTTCATGATAACAGTCGATTACTATTAAAGTCGACGTTCTCAACTTCATGGAAATATCCACATCATCAAATTCATCTCCAAATTTTGAGTTTTGACTAAAAAGTCAAACGTTGACTTTGACCAAAAAGTCAACCACGACACAAAATAGTTTAGGTCTATTCAAACAAAATTCGACGTTCCGGACTCAATTTCATAATCTGTTAGTCAAAATTCTCTTTCGAACTCAAAGTTTGACTTTTCATCATAAAAGTCAATTGTTGACTTTTACCAAAAAGTCAAATCCAACATATTTTGTATTTATAGTGTTTTCTTACCAAATTTGACGTTCCAGACTCAATTGACTAGTCCGCATATCAAGTTTCCACTCTGAACTCTGAGTTTGACTTTTCTCTATAAAAGTCAACTGTTGACTTTTGACTTTTACCAAAAAGTCAACCTCAACACCATATTGTGTTTAGTGTTGATTCCTACTAATTTGGACGTCCCGAACTTAAATATCTATTCCGCGTCTCCAAATTTCTTTCTGAACTTAAATTCGAGTTTTGACTACTTTTCTTATCTTTTATACAATTATTTGTTTCCTTAGTTAGTTCAAACTAATTGAATTAATTAGTCTTGACCAATTATTAATCTACAATCCTCATCACTTAATCGATAATAAATATATAATACACACATTTATTTGTTCATCACATTTATACAGAATAATAACCATAAAAAGTTCATTTTATTAGATAAATATTGATAAACCTAATTATAAGGTTACATGACTTTCTCGGCCGTCACATTGAGCATATTTGTAAAATTATAAAATTCAAATTCGAGATAATGTTTTGATTATAGTACAAATAGAAATAAAAAAATTGTAAACTACAAAAAAGTATTTCAAATTTCTTATTTGTTGCTTTCACAACTTATATGAATTTATGCCAATTTTAAGTTTTAGAATTTGCAAATTAACTTAGAAGGCCAATATATATATATATAATTCTAAAGCGGAGATTGTAATTTTTACTTTCATAAATAAACTTTTACTTTACAAAAAGTAATGTTTCTTACATTTTTCTTATCAATTAACATAACCAAAAATTTTCTCATGCCAATTTTGTTAATTAAATAAAAATTCATTTGAAAGTTATTCATTTAAACCTAGACTATATACTGTAACAACTAATTGTCTTCAGTTTCTACACATGCATCCATCAATTGAATTGAGGTGTTAAAATACGATAATTATAAACCCTTAAAACTTATAATTGTTGGTACTCATCAACGAAAGATGTTTTTCCAACAAAAACATAAATTTAACAAAAATCATAATATAATTTTGTAAATAAAATTCAATACGGATTATTAAAATCTTAAAAATCAACTGAAAAGTATAAACAATTATAATGAATTAATTTTACATAATAACATTGCCGGGAGGGAGGGAGAGGGAGAGATAATTAGGGAGAAAGGGAATCATACTAACTGTACTGAAATGAATTAGCCAAATATCAAAATTTACTTCTGCAAATAGTTATGTATGTATTTTGGTAAAAATCTGAAGTAATGAACAAAATTACTTTTGTAGTTAGTCATGTACTTATTTTTATTATTGTACAATGTTATGAACAAACAAAGTTAGTTAATTTGTAACGACCGAGAAATTCGGATTTATTGTAAAATAATTTTATTTAATTAAATAATGAATAAAATTATAGTATATGTTATTATTATGTGTTCGCAAGATGAATGTCGTTCTATAACCTAGAGATGTCGGAATGTCGTAGTATTTTGACTACGTGAAGGAATTGAAGTGTTTGAATTTCCAAGACGAAAATAAAAGTTTTCCGAGAAATTTTCTGAAAAACACTATTCACTGATTTCTGCTCGGGAATTATTTTTGAACTTCCGAGAAATACGTAACGATAGAATATCAAGGGAAGATGGATTATGTAATAATAATTTACGTATGACAAACGCAATTTTTTGCTTGCGGACTAAATTTGAGAACGTTAAGGAAAGTAAAGCGTTATTGAATTAAACGATGATATCGTATGATACGTAAGTATTGTACGTGGTAATGAATACGAGTATGATACGAGGTATTATACGAGTATGTATGAATGATGGTATGTCGTATATGATTAATAAGTATACGAGTTAGTATACGAGAATAATACGTAGATTATACGTTATAAGGTATTAAGCTAAGTGTATTGGACTTGTAGAATTTGTTAGGAATTATACAAGCCCAAGTGTAGGAATGGTTAAGTCCAAATTGGAATTAATGTACAAGCCCAATGTGGATTAATGGAAGCCTAAAACATAAGTTAAATTAATTAAACCTAAAGCCCAAATTAAGAACCGGATCCGTGGATCGATCCAATGGGTAAGGATGACCCATGGGGCAACCCATGTGGGCCCTATGAGCACATGGATGATCTTGGTGACCAAGTAAACTTGATGGCCAAGAGATGAATAGTAAGGAGGTGGACTTAAGGAGGTAGATGGCTTAATGTCCAATATACCCTAATCTAGGATTTTCTATATATAGAAGCTTGCTAGATTGTTATTTACTTGTTAAAATTTCATCCAACATTATAAGTGCTTATTTGATAGAGAGAAAAAGTTAGAAAAGTTAGTCTTTCATAATTCAAGGAAGAACAAAGTTTAACTTCAAAGGTAGTGATCCTAGACTATTAATCTTCCATCTCTTCAACTGTAGGTTGATAGAGAAGTGTTGATTGATAGACATGTATGCTAAGAAGTGATGAGAATGATTAATCAAAGGACTTAAGCCTTAATAAGTCATATTGTAAGATAAGTACAATAATGGAAGTTATGAACTCATGAAGAACAAATAAGAACTTATCATGTGTATAAGTTATTGAAATATGTTTAGTTAGGATGTTAGTATGATGGAATGAATCCATTTGAAATAGTGTAAAAATCTTAAGTAACGAGGTTATGGCAGAATTCACGAGATTAGACGATAATCGTCGAAATCGTGAAATTCTCGGAATGGAAGTCAAATTTTGACATTGAATTCAGAAACGCTGGTTTTTGATGGGGATGAGTCTCAATTGGCATTCTAGAGTTGCTGTAAGACCCCAACTTATTATTAATGAAATTGAATTTCCTCTATTTATTATTTTGAAATAGTAAGGGTTGATTTGATTAATGTGGTTAGTTATGGGTAAAATTGCCAAATATTTCAAATAAGCAAGTGGTTATAAAATATTCATTTTTTATCGGAGAATATTCGTTTGGTCGTGGAATATTCTTACTGTCGGGGAATATTCGTACGACGGCGCAGCCTTGTGTGGGCCCATAATGGAAATCGATTGGATGAAGAAAACGACAAGTATAAGTTGTTTATAAATAAGCGGAGTTGTTATTCTTTATTATCACTGTTGGAATACTTTGGTGGTTAAAACACGAAGAAGACACATTATTATCAGACCGATTATTGATTCTTACGTAAGAAGGTACTACTCAATAATTGTTACAGTAGTTTCTGTTCAATATTTTATTTTATTGATTCAATAATTGCTACATTGATATTTTATATTATTGTTGTTTCAATAATTGTCACTACACAGTATTTTCATTATCAGATTAATAATTCATATTATTTGAATAATATTATTAGATAACATTATTGGCAATGTCTAGAAAGTTCTGTCTAAGGAGAGGTTTGGTCACCTAATTGTGCGCCAGTAAGGAGTAAGGAGAAATCCTTATTGGAAAGCCCCCTCTTTCCTGGGATTCCCTGGTTGTCAGTATTGTGATTCTGTAATATTATTTGTGAATAATTAATTATTGATTTATATGACAAGGAAAATATTCATTTTATGTGGATATAGATGGAGAAAATTTTTAATGTGACAATTGTTGAAAAATTGTTATTTTATCTTTTCGGATAAATAATTCATTTAAATATATTATTATATTTTAATAATATAATAATGGTGATATTTTTACAATGTGGGATATATGAGTATATGAGGAGTATTTTTGTTACAATTAATGTTTAAAACATGTTAAACATGTCGGTGGACCCCATTTCTTGACTGAAATTGGTTTATAGCCCGTAAAATCGCCCGTTTGTGGATTTCGGTCAACTTCTGCTTAGAATTTGGAAAAACTTAAACTTACAAAGTTGTAGAGAATGGAATTTCCTATGGAAAGGACATGTGGTTCGAATTTTTCTGATAAAAAGACTATTTATTATGAATTATTGAAGTTCCGAAGTTCCGAAATAATTGATTTTTGGAAGTTTTAATTATTTATTTTATGAAAAACGTTTTTCTTACTTTTTCTAGAAGGTGGGCATGTGGGAAATCTGATTTCAAAGGATGCGTATGAATTTTGTTATTAATAATAATATTTTATTAAATTTTTTGCTTTGGTGTTCTAAGCATTTTCTTATAAATAGGGTGCTTAGGTTAGAATTGAAAATCACACCAGAAACTGAAGTTTTCTCTCCCTTTCTCTCTCTATATTATCGAGCGTATTCTTGTGAGTATTTTGATACTTTGAGTGTTGCTATACGATGCAAGTTCCCTTCAGCAATATATTTGGTATTCCAGCAAGAAGTACAGTCTTTTCAAGGTAAGGGATATTATTTTTTTTAAAATGATATTATTTCTTCTAATATCATTATACCGGATTATTGGTAAGATTTTTCTTGTGAAATTCTTGTCTTTTAGTGTCGGGGTTACTATTCACGTATACGACACTTCACGTATACAACACTATTCACAGGAAAATTAAATTTTCGTTTTTTGTCCAAAATATCTATTATGGATACTAGCTTTGATTGTATCCATGTTTTGATCATTCTTGAATTTTACTTCACTATGATTATTAATGAAGTATTTTTGAACTTAGACTGTTTAAAGTACGAATCCTTAATATTTGCTCTTTTGTTTCACTGGATTCGTTTTCTTTAAAATATTTTTCATCATCCTCATCCCTAAATGATGATATTACCAATATCTTTGGCCCGTAGAACAAAGATGAATGAATTTTGATGAATATCTTTGGCCTCAGTAGTGCAAAGATGTGCAGTGTCGATGAATGAACGACCCGAATCGATGAATATTTTTGGCACCTGTAGTGCAAAGATGAATATTTGATTCAAGATGAATATTGATTGATGTTACAGGGATAAAATATCGATGGACTTTTAAATTCATAGATAAAAGTAGATTTCATTCTCTACGTAACTCTTCTATGAATTAATTATTATTTCATTGCGAATATTGATCCAAAACTTGTTGTCTATTGTATTTTATCGATTTTTCCTGTAAAAGACTAACGATAATTTGTTCTATATTATCTTAGTCATAATATTCTTTACTGGGCTAGTTGAGCTCACCCTTTTCCTTTTTGTTCCATTTTTCTTCTCAGGAGGCGAGAATGTAGCGAGTTCTAGTCGGGGTATGGAATGATGATTCTAGAAAGTTGTTTTAGTAGTCCTTACCTTTTTTGTAAAATAATGTACCAATAATTGCAATGAGGACTTATTTGGGTGTGAATATTGTCTAGATGACAATATTTGTATTTAAACTCACGCTTTATGTGTCAGTATTAATAAAGTTGTAGTTGTTTACATACCATGTTATCGACGACTCGTGAATGGGTGATGTATACCTATTTTGGGGGCGTCACGGTTGGTATCGAGCTTGGGGATATGATCTCCGGAGATCGGGAATATAACTAGGAGGGAGAGAGATTTAATAAATCCTTCGCTAAAGGTGTCCTACCTAAGCTTATTTGTTAGTTGGTCAAGATATAAGGATATTATGTGATATGTTGATTTCTTTAATTAACCCTTGTTTTATGGCGATTTGAGAATGTCGATCGAGAATGTTAACATTGGAGTAAATGAGACCGTGGAGACACCTTTTTTCTCACCAACGAGAAGAACGTCAACAGTCAGTGGCAATGTTCCTCTTGTGAACAACACCACCGAAAGCGGATGATGAACGCACGGGATGTTTAGAAGCTTTTTGCGATTCATGCAAAATCGAGAAGGAGGAGACTCGTGTACAAAATATATGTGGAAATGATAATAACGCACGGTTTGTCACAAATACCAAGCGATTCAAAGAGTTGGGACCACCACTCGGGAAAGCCGGATCCGATTAAGGCGTAAACGTGAGTAAAACAAATCACCAAGATATTCGATGTCTTGGGATGCACGGAGAAATGTAAGGTTTCATTCGCCACCTTTATGTTCCGTGAATGAGGCGGATTACATCGGTGGAATCGTGAAGCGTACCCATCCACCCTTTTCAACATGTCTTGGGAGACGTTTTAGAAACTTTTCAATGACAAGTACTTTCCTCGAAAGTATTAAATCGTATAAAGGAAGTGGAGTTCATTAGATTGAACAAAATAACATGGCGGTGTCTAATACGAGGCAACGTTTGCGAGTTATCCGTGTTTGCACCTCATTTGGTGGAGAATAAGGAACGTATGGCGGATGTTTCGAGAGGTTTGAAACCCGCATACGTCAAGATCTCATTTCTCATAAATTTTCTCTCTATTCGGGATGTTGTCAATGTGGCTCAATTGTTAGAGCGAGATAACGAAAGTACGCTTCAACCGAGGGACCATAACCAGGATCATCTTGGTGGCAATAAATATCGAACAACAATAACTAGCAGAGAAAGAAGAATACGGACAAAAGCGGCAACCACTCTGGTGGTAATCATGGTCATGAGAATAGAAGAATCGAGTCCTGGAGGAGATTTTAAAAGAGAGATTCAACAACGACCATGTGAAGACGTCCAACACCAAAGAAAGAATCGGTTCTAAGGGAGGAGAACGACCACCGTCGTATCTTATAAATGTGGAAAAGAGGGACATATCATTGAAACCGCCCACACAGTTCAAGGTATGTTATAATTGTGGAAAGGAAGGACATATCGCTTTAGATTATGCAGACGTAAGCGAAACCAAGTCCAATGAGGATGGTGACTCAAAGGTCATCCCGAGAAAGTCAAAGTCAACGGTTCCTCGGAAGAGCGCTTTGTCGTGATCGGGTCAAAATGCGAGGAACCCAAACGAGGTGATCACGGGTAAGCTAATCATAAATTTATACCTTAATACCTGGTCTACCCATTCATTTATCTCTCTCCGCTTGTGCTCAACGCTTAAAACTTAACTCCAGAGAAATTAGACTTTGATTTATCTGTGGAGACTCATAGAGAAAACTTTCATCACATCCACCGTTTATAAATCTTGTTTGATCCAAGTTGGCACCATTACATTACCTGTTGACCTTATCTCTTTAAAGATACTTGCTTTTGATGTGATTTTAGAGATTGATTGGTTAACTACTCATCATGCCAAAATTGATTGTTTTCGTAAGGTTGTTAGTTTTAATATTCCTAACTAACCTGTTGTACGAATTCAAGTAACTAAACCATTAAAATCAATCACTGTCATATCTAGTCATAAAGCTATTCGTTTATTGAAAAACGGATGTCAAGCTTTCTTAGCCCATGTTATGGATTTGAATAAAGACACGTCAGATTTGAAAAATATTCCCGTTGTTAGTAAATTTCCGACGTGTTTCAAAGAACTTCCTTGCCTACCCCAAAACGCGTGAAGTTGAATTCTTTATTGATCTTGAACTCCGCACAAAGCCCATTTCTAAAACCCCATATCGAATGGCTCTATTGAACTTCGTGGAGTTAAAGGTCTAACTACGGAGTTGTTGGACATCGGTTTCATTCGTCCCTAGTACATCTCCTTGGGGTGCTCCTGCTTTATTTGTAAAGAAGAAAGACGGGGAGTATGTGACTTTCAGATTACTATCGAGAATCGAACCATGTCACCATCAAGAATAGGTATCCGCTTACCTCGTATTGATGACTGTTTGACCAATTGCAAGGAGCACAATTCTTTTCAAAGATCGATCTTAGCTCGGATATCATCAATTTGAAGATTAGAATTGAGGATATTCCAAAGACTGCCTTCAGAACTCGATACGGGCATTATGAATTTTTAGTCATGTCTTTTGGATTGACTAATGCTCCTGCTGCTTTCATGGATATGATGAACCGAGTATTCAAGGACTATTTGGATCAGTTCGTTGTTGTCTTTATTGATGACATTCTCATATATTCCAAAAGTCGTGAAGATCATGAGCACCATTTGAAGTCGGTACTCCAAAGGCTTCGTGAAAAACAAGCTTATATGCCAAGTTGAAGAAATGCGAATTCTAGCTTGAGGAAGTAGCATTCCTTGGGCACGCAGTGTCAAAACATGGAGTATCTGCTGACCCGTGAGGATTGAGGCAATACAAAGTTGGAGCAACCAAGCCCAGAATCAAGACGTAGCTTTTGGGCTTAAATTTGGTTATTATCGGAGATTCGTGGAAGGATTTTCTCGAATCGCTACTCAGATAACTCACCGACTCGGAAAGATACCAAATTCATTATGGAGCGAGGAATGCGAGAAGAGTTTCCAAGAGCTAGAGAGAGACTCATTTCAAAGACTGCTCGACAATACCATCTGGTTCGGATGAATTTGTTATCTCAAATGATGATGCTTGAGCAAAAGGGTTAGGATGTGTTCTTATGCAACGTGAGAAAGTCATAGCCTATGCCTCGCGACAACCGAAAGAATATGAGAGGAATTATCCTACTCATGATCTAGAGTTAAGCGTGATCGTTTTCGCTTAAAGATCCGGAGGCACTATCTATATGGAGAGAAAGTGGAGATATATTCGCACCATAAAAGCCTCAAATATTTCTTCACCCAAAAGGAACTCAACATGCGACAACGACGTTGGCTCAAGTTGTTAAAAGATTATGACCACACCATTCAATACCATCCTGGAAAAGCAAACGTGGTAGCTTACGCGTTGAGTAGAAGATCATATGCGAGAACGAGTGCGATGATGTCAAGTGTACGACAAACCAACTTTAATCGATGAAGTTAAAGTTACTCGAGCCACGTAACCTTGAGTGATGCGTATGAAGAAGAAAGTACAAGATGGTGCTATTCCAGAAGCAAAAATCGATGAAGAAGGAATACTTCGAGTCCACTCCAGACTGTGTTCCTAACGATTCTGATTTAAAGAACAAGATCATGATGGAGGCACACAATACACCATTTGCAATCCATCCTGGAAGTATCAAAATGTATCGTGATCTTCAACATAAATTTTGGTGGAACAATATGAAGAGAGAGATCGCAAAGTTTATCTTGAGGTGTTTAACTTGTCAACGTGTAAAGGCGAAGCATCAAGTGCCTAAGGGTCCATTGCAACCACTTGAGATTCCGAAATGGAAGTGGGAACACATTACCATGGATTTCGTTACGGGTCTTCCCACGGTTTCTCAAGGCATAAATGTTATTTGGATTATTGTTGATAGATTAACCAAGTCTGCTCATTTCTTGCCGATACGGGAGACTTATTCCCTTGAACGTTTTGCTCATATGTATGTAAATGAGATTGTGAGATTGCATGACATGCCAGTATCCATAGATTCGGATCGTGACCCAAGATTCACTTCACGATTTTGGGTTTTCTTGCAAAAAGCTATGGGCACGGATTTACGATTCAGTTCGGCATACCATCCTCAAACCAGACGGACAATCGTAGAGGACTATTCAAACTCTTGAAGATCTATTAAGACTCGTGTCCTAGATTTCAAAGGGAGTTGGGATAAGTATTTACCATCGGTGGAATTCTCCTACAACAACAGCTTATCGAGATTAAGTATAGGTGTGGCTCCATTCAAGCATTGTATGGGCCGAAAGTGTCGCTTCTCAATATGTTGGAATGAGGTGGGTGAAGCAACATTGTTGGGACCCGAGTTGATACGTATGACTACGGAAAAGATCCAAATGATTCGACAACGATACAAACGGCTCAAGATCGACAAAAAAGAGTTATGCGGATCTTCATCGAAAGGACATGGAATTTAGTATTGGGGATCATGTATTGTTGCGTGTTGCTCCATGGAAGGGAGTTACAAGATTTGGGAAAAGAGGAAAGCTCAATCCACGATTTATTGGTCCATTTCAGATTCTTGACCGAGTAGGATAAGTAGCCTATAGACTAGCGTTACCTCCAAGTATGTCTCATGTTCATAATGTTTTTCATATATCTGTGTTACGTAAATATGTGAAAGACCCGAACCACGTTATTGAGTTAGAACCGGACGAGATAGCCAAAGACTTAACGTACGAGGAGGTACCTGTCAAGACCTTGGATAGGAAGGAGCATGTCCTACGCACAAAAGTCATACCACAAGTCAAAGTTTTGTGGAGGAACCATGCTATTGAGGAAATGACCTAGGAGTAGGAAACGGAAATGAAAGCGAGGTATCCTCACCTTTTCGAAACACCAGGTACGTACGTCAATTTCGAGGACGAAATTTCATAAGAAGCGGAGGTTGTAAGACCCCAACTTATTATTAATGAAATTGAATTTCCTCTATTTATTATTTTGAAATAGTAAGGGTTGATTTGATTAATGTGGTTAGTTATGGGTAAAATGCGCAAATATTTCAAATAAGCAAGTGGTTATAAAATATTCATTTTTTATCGGAGAATATTCGTTTGGTCGTGGAATATTCTTACTGCTTGAATATATTCGCTTAAATGATATTATTTCTTCTAATATCATTATACCGGGATTATTGGTAAGATTTTTCTTGTGAAATTCTTGTCTTTTAGTGTCGGGGTTACTATTCACGATATACGGCACTATATTCACGGAAAAATTAAATTTTTCGCTTTTTTGTCCAAAATATCTATTATGGATACTAGCTTTGATTGTATCCATGTTTTGATCATTCTTGAATTTTACTTCACTATGATTATTAATGAAGTATTTTTGAACTTGATCGCTTAAAGTACTGAATCCTTAATATTTGCTCTTTTGTTTCACCCCGGATTCGTTTTTTTAAAAATATTTTTCATCATCCTCACCCTAAATGATGGTATTCTTCGAATATCTTTGGCTCGTAGAGCAAAAAAGATGAATGAATTTTTGATGAATATCTTTGGCCTGTAGTGCAAAGATGTGCAGTGTTGAGATGAACATACCGATCGATGAATATCTTTGGCTCAGAGTCAAAGATGAATATTTGATTCAAGATGAATATCGATTGATGTTACTGTGGATAAAATATTGATGATGGACTTTTAAATTCATAGATAAAAGTAGATTTCATTCTCTACGTAACTCTTATGAATTATTATTTTCATTGCGAATATTGATCCAAACTTGTTGTCTATTGTATTTTATCAGATTTTTCCCTGTAAAAGACTAACGATAATTTGTTATATATTATCTTAGTCATAATATTCTTTACTGGGCTAGTTGAGCTCACCCTTTTCCTTTTTGTTCCATTTTTCTTCTCGGGAGGCTGAATGTAGCCGAGTCCTCGGTGGGGTATGGAATGATGATTCTAGAAAGTTGTTTTAGTAGTCCTCACCATTTTTGTAAAATAATGTACCAATAATTGTAATGAGGACTTATTTGGGTGTGAATATTGTCTAGATGACAATATTTGTATTTAAACTCACAGTTTATGTGTTGTATTAATAAAGTTGTAGTTGTTTCGTACTATGTTATCGATGTGACTCGAATGGGTGATGTATACCTATTTTGGGGCGTCACAATTCTGAGACTTCGAAAATGACCAAATTCCGACTTAGAACGAAGAAACGAGCGTTGAACGTTCACGAACGTTTATTGTTTTCGTTAAAATGAACTTATCGGTGAATTCCGAGTTAAAAGATTCGAAAATGAAAAATTCTTGCATGAACACTTAGAGTATGTGATTTGTGAGCTAATGGCTTTAGAACGAGCCAATTCGAACTTAAAATGAACAATTTAGAGTCCTGAAGTTCGCAGAAAAGTAGAAAATCACAAAGTTTTCAGGCAGTGCGGATAATAGCGCAGCCATGACAGAAAGGAAACAAATAAGTGGCACTACAATTGCAAGATGTCCACGAAGCTATCGACCAATTCATGCAAGTGCAATGAATGAACTAAGCGCATGCCAAGAACGCTAAGGCCGTGTCTCGTACCATCACTTGACTTGCCTTGTATGACATAGAGAAGAAGGGAAGGTGGCCCAGCTGACACTAACTAGACCAAGCATAGTAATGAAGGTTTATAAAGATAGAAAGGAAATTGGTTGATTAGTAATGAACTAATACATTAAGAAACCAAAAATAACATCCTTAAATGATGTTAAAGACCTTAAGTTAACAACTAAAGGTTGAAGATAAGTTACTCAAACGTGAATGTAAAACAATACGGTAGAATTGAACCAATGTTAAACAATCTAATGAACAATTAGATTGAGAAGAAGGGTAAGATACATTAGGAACCATGCATGTTTGTTCATGACCTAATGTGGTATGTTATGTGATTATGTATTATAGAGACCTTAAAGACTCAAAGGAAAAGTATATTAACCGTAGCAGACGCTAAAGGAAAGTGTTCTAACCCTTGTGTATGTTCAATCTAGACAAGCTTTGTGATTCATGTTTCTTACGCATGAATTGATATATGATGAAGTCGAAGCCAATTTCTTCGGCTAGACTTAAGATGTTTTATGGATTTCTTATAATCTATCGAACTATTGTCAATGTTGTCAAGTTTTGCCAAACTATGTTGGTATGGTTTTCAAATGAAGACTAAGTATGCTAACTAAATGTTTTGTCGTCAAACGACAGGCATGTGAGGTTGCCACAACTTAAACGTACATACGTTTAAAGAAAGTAGAATTGTACAACATAGAGTACTATAGGCTGATCACCTAGACGTGCTTGTAAGTAATGCCGGACTTACGGACTTAGTGCCGGGTTGTCCTTTTCAAAGAAAGTATGAAATGCTCAAGGTCTTGGACCGGAATTGATGTTTTACTGAATGTTGTTCATTGTAAAACGTTTTAAGAAAAGAGAAGTGCTATTTTGAATTATTGATAGTACTTCATAACTATTGTTCAGTTATTAAAGATATACGATTTGTATGTTTCAAGCATATTGTTTAAATGGAATTGTCATACTTATTGAGCTAGTTATGCTCACTCTTGCTTGAACCATATGAATGCAGTTAAGACCGAACGGACCGAAGGATCCGGTAAAGATAAGGGGAAGGCTAAGGCGAACCCATAGATTGCTTTTGTAATAGTATAGGTTGAATGTTGTTATTATTTGATATTATGACAATATTAAGAACCTGGGGAATGGTAATATTGTTTGGAATATATATAAGACATATTCGTTCTTTTGAGGCATTTCAATTGAATGTATGTGTGAACTGTAGCACCGTGTAACACCATATGTCGGGTTGGAAGATACCCGGATTTGGGGGCGTCACATAATTTATTATTGTTAACATGTTTTCATTTGTTTTGTACCATATTATTACTTTCTATAGATTTTTATTTTTGACATTTATAAGTATTTTAACAAATTTAATTTTTTAATATATATATATATATATATATATATATATATATAGGTCCTGTTCTCGTAAGGAGTTTTACTTTGTTAAAATGCGGACTTTTTTTTGTTGGTTTTTTTTGCTTTTTTTTTTATAAAACTAACTAAAAAAAAGTTTAATATTTTATGGAATCGAAATTTTTTCATAATACAGTGTATTATGAAAAAAATTCCAGTTCCATAAAATATTAAAAAAAAAAATTAGTTGTTTTTTAAAAAAAAAAGCAAAAAAAGTAAAAAAAAAAAGGTCCGCATTTTAACAAAGTAAGGGAGCCCTGACCTGATCGGTTCTGTATATATATATATATGTATATCTTGATAAAAAATTATCCAAATACGTATTACGAAAAAGGTAGTGGAAAACTCATCCACTTGCTAAAGGGAGAGTTGACTAAACTCTCCGTTAAATTGGACGGAAAAGGTTAGTGTTGCACTATTTTTCAAATCACAGGTCGTTAAGTTGTGATTTTTAAACCATAAGTGGTGATTCATCAAAACTTGTAAACCACATGTGGTAAATTGTATTTTACCCAAATATTTATTAAATTTAAGAAATGAAACAAGCATTTCACAACCTAGATGTCCAAATATAAGAATGTTGTCTTGATGCATAAACTTGGAAAGGCCATATGACATGGGAAGTTATTTTTTAAGATAAGTAAGAAATTTTATTAGGAAAAAGTGATAATAATAAAGGCAGGGAGGAAAAGTACAAAACATCCTTTAAACCAATGAATCATAGCTAAAAGAAAGTACAGTTCCCTAATACATGACCACCTTCCTATGCAGAATTAGCAACCCCCAAAAGCATGCTTGGCGGAAGACCAACTACGGTAGCAATAAAGACAATCCCGTAGCAAGTGAAGAGACATAGTGTGGCTATTGAATTCTAGAAATCTATATTTTGGAATGTTGGTAGAGGATTTGATGTCCCCTGCTTATGTGGACTTTGTTTGTTAGTTCGATGCTTAGGATTTGGAAGGAACAAGGATGCTAAATTCCTCTGGAAATGTGGTTTCTTCTCTTTTCGATGAAAGATTGGCATAAATGTAATAAATTTACATTACCACAAACACGTTTGCTGCCAGGTAGTTATTCTATAGGAAACACCTCTTGTACTTCAGTGACTCAACAAGATTGCCCAAGTATCTTGTATCTTCAGCACATGAATGTATAAAACAGCATTTCACACCACAGAAAGAATAATCAGATCAGCATACGAAAGATTGCAGAAGTCATTGACATTAATAAAGGAGCAAGTGGAGTGGAAGAGCTGTCGTTTACACTCCTAAATTAACCTCACTTTCACTTCACGAATTCAAGCAATTAGCACAATAATAAGTAAGGATCGATCCCATAGAGAGTGATTTGTTTTATATTTATTCTAATATTTCTAATAAAAAGGGGGTTTTGAGTTTGTATTAAACTAAATAAAAATAACCAAATAAATTAAAGCTTCAGTTATTCAATTCAGTATCACCTTTCACAACAATGAATTAATCAAGTGTAACATTATTTTCCCTTCAATGAAACTAATAACCCTAGGTAACAACAAGTTCTGCTACCCGAAACTCCCCTTAGATTGTCACTCAATGAAACAAGCTCTTTACAAGATTCTAACCATTATACAACATAGAACAAGCTCTCTAGATTTAATATAACAACAACATTAAGAACTAGGGAATTAGACTATTTCAAGCAACAAACACATAAATTCGATTTGTTTAACTTGTCTTTTGATAATCATAGCAATACTCAAAAGCCTGTCCACGATCAAATATTACTAATTATTACTTGTGATTAGGAATAATATCAATTACACGTAATACTATTCCTTAATCTAGCACATGATATTAGTTAATCAATTCAATTATGCAAAAATCAAATCAATTAAGCCAAATAGCATTTAACAATTAAATCAGATTATCCAGAATGAATTTCATATAAGAAGGAATAAATAATGAATACTCAATTAACCATTAATTATAAATAAGGTTCAACTTCCCTTAGAACTGAAAATAAAGAACTTAACTCATGTCTTCTAAGTCTGCACTCCAATGTTGTAGATGATAGTTGATAGATGATAGTAGATGGATGTCTAAAACCCTGACTATCACCATCTATTTATAGTGTTAGACAAAGTCCTAAATTCTATGAGAACTAGAAATCCAAATCCTAAAAGGAATTACAAATCATAACTCTAGTTTCCATAAAGAAATAGAAACCAATTTGGAAATAAATCTAATCTAAAAGAAATCCTAAGTTCAATAGAAATATCAATCCAATTCCATGTAGAAATCTGTCAAAATCTGCTCCAAAAGCTTTGCAAGTTGCTGAAAATCCCCGACGAATTTAGTGGGACGGATTCGTAAGCCTGTGAATTTGCTGGGGTGGATTGAAGATATGAATTCGTCGGGGCGGATTCGTTTGCCTTGACGAATTCGCTGGGGCGAATTTCCATTTCTTGCTGCGACGTCCTTTGATAAAATGACCATAACTTTTGATCCGGGAGGAGTTACGGGGCCTGCTACCTATCAAATCGAATCTCTCAACAAGATCTACTACTTTCATTCTTGAGAATTGACAGATTCTGACTGGATCAAGGTCGAAATTGGGCTCCAAGTGACTGCTATGTAAATTGCAACTCCAAACTTTGAGGTTCAACGTCCGTTTGGTAAAAATGTCATAATTTTTTCATATGAACTCCGATTGGGACAATTCAAGATGTTCCGGAAAGCTAAGGAATAGCTCTACAATAAAATCCAAGTTCCAAGCAAAGAACATGCATCCAACTTAGCATTAAAAACTCTACAATCTCCCTTTTCCTCGTTTCAGATCAAATTCCTCCTGAAATCATTAAGCTCCTTAATAAGCTCATATATACATGAAACATGCAATAAAACTAAACATAAAGGAATCATAATTCATAGAATATTACACATTCATCAAAGCCGAAAGAAAGAAGTAAGAAATTCAGTCGCCAATTTTTGGGATTGATTATTTAATACTACGTAAAGAGATAACACAAAGAAAACTAGATAGATATAAATATATTTTTGGACTTGTTGAGGGATCGAGTTATTTTTCTGGCGTTGAGAGAATTTTAAAGAGATAATGTAAAGTGATAAAATAAAGAAAAGGAGATATTTTGCACTTGCTGAAGGATTAAATTATTTTTCTAGGCCTTGCTTTGGGCTTTAGCTATGGGAGCATTTCAGGTTTTTTCAGTTGCAGATTTATTTAGGGATTGGAGGTGGCACTCTCGTAGAAGTGCTTTGTTTTTCTCTTTGTTCACCTTTTCTCCACAGGATGGACTACTTGTCCTCCATTTTAAATTGTATCTTCGTTCTTCTATGAATAAAGTTTCTTTTTCTATTTAAAAAAAAAAACTATCCTATGCTTAAACTAACCTTATAATGCCAACCACTTATTAGACATTTATATTTTCTAAAATAAACCCTGCATACTGATAAACTCACATGTTAGTCAAATGACTTTAAAAGAGCCAGACTAATGGGTCTGCTAGATCATAATTTTATTAACTGAGGCTCCTACATTACTTTGATCCCTAGAACAAATAAAAAAAGTAAAGTACTGATAGTTCTGCTCAATGTGTGTTAAACAATCCCTCCCACTATCCTGTGCAAATGTCATGTTTTTGTTAAATTTCAGCTCGGAAAATTTTATTCTGAAAATTATTTTTCAGCCTTAAATCATAGTTTCAATATGCTAATGTTGTACCTTTGATGATATGATTTTTCAGGTAATAGTTGAGAATTGGATAAATGGAGTTGAAGGTGATACATTTGAGGGATTAGGTGCAAGATTTGGTGCTACATTACCCGCACATGAGAAAAAAGGTCTTGGACTACCTGCCAGTTTGGCAAAACCCTTAGACTGCTGTTCCAGTTTATCTTCAAAGGTTTTGTCTCCATATCCTTGATGGACCTTGTTCATTTCCTTACTACAGTGATGGAATATGCACGATATCTTTTCTGAATCGTGACATGTTTTCTTGAGAACATGATTTTTATGTTTTGTCATTTGTATCCTTTTCGTTTGTTTTGGGAAATATATTGTTGGTTTGACCAATTCTGATTCTTTCTTTGCTCTTGATTATTTTCCAACAGAAATGTATGATCCTGTTTATGAATAACCTTAATGCGCAAAAGCTCTATTTGCCTAGCTACTCTATGAATCTCTTCCATTTGCATATGGCACCAGCATTTCCTTTGACAGCATTTGCATACCTTATTTGACAGAAAATTGGGAAAGAAAAAGATATTTTACATAACTATTTGGTTACAATAAAGTAAAAATAAAATATATAACAATATGGCATCACTAAAATGAGAAAGGAAAAGATGAAGAAACTTACCTAAAGTGAGCCGATAAAAAACTATTTTGTGATCCGCTCAAGCCTCATATTAAATGCCGAGACATACTTTGGAAATATATTCTGTTGACTAAATAATGCTTTTGAGGTTCCGATCCCTTCAAATGAGACTTTCTAGTCAAGCCTTGCATGCTTTGTGAAATCTTAGAAAACACTTCCGGGACAGATACATTTTAAAGTTCTTGTTGCCAGATATATGGATGTTAGTAGATGAAAATTGTTGATGAAAATAGCTTTCTGTTTAGCAATCTTCATACCGAACTCCCAATAGTTGTGCAAATGTTATTTTCTTTAATATATATTTTTTTATTTTTCAGTTAATAGGCTCTATTGCTTTGTGCCTTCGTGGTACTTGTGAATTTTCAACGAAAGCTGAAGTTGCTCAATCAGGAGGTGCAGCCGGCATGTTGGTGATAAATAACGATGAAGGTTGTAATTTTAGAAACCTACGACATATTTTTAGCTAACTAATATTTCACTTGTACAAATGTGCTCTATTTCCTGTTACTATATTGCTGACCTGTTTTCTTCCACTTCAAATCTTTGCAGATGGGCTTCCTGTGATGGAATGTCCTACCGACCCTCAAACTTCAAATATCACTATTCCTACTGTTGTTATCGTAAAGTCAGATGGAGAGGTTCTAAGCAAGGCTATGGAAGGTGGAAGCAGAGGTAAGCTCTGGAGTTCATAAAAATTTTCGATCTCCTACAGCGATAGATTATTTTTTCTTCGTTAAGAGTGGAGTCTGTTACATATACCAAGTGTTGCTGTCTATAACCAGAGAATTGAGGAACATAAGTGGAAATGATGAGAAGAAGATAAATTGTTTGACTGCTGATTATCTAGGGTTCTGAGACTAGGGATAGATGTCTTTAAGAATCATTGTAGGTTTTCGCTAATCAAAAGTGACTTAATTCAGAAATTTTGAATGAATTGCGCTAGATCTGTGGAACCCCATTTTGAATTTTAGAGCTCCTCACGAGGTAGCATTTTTTGAGTCATGTGCTGTGGTTGGAAAAATTCTACCATCTGAGAATTTGAGGGATGGGCCAAGATTATAAACCATTGTGCTTAACTCTGTGCAGGCAGATTGGAGAAATAATCAACTATCTTCTCCTTCATTGTTCAGTTTATTTATTCTTTTTTGTTTATCCTCAGAGTCTCAGAGTGATTAACATATTCTTTGACCTTGGTTATTTGGAAGGCTAAGGCCCCCACACTTTCGTTGGTTGGTGAAACTAAACAGATTAAACATCAATGACTTGTTTTAGGTGAGTAAGCGTTGTAAATTCCACCTCTTTCCAATTGCACCAAATGTGTAAGCAAGCTAGTGAATCACACGTTTGTTTGTTTCTGTACCTTATTGATTAGGCTCATTAAAGGGGCCTGAGAGTCCTCACTCTTTGGAGAGTTTCAGTAGTCACATAGTCAGATTTTAAAGTTTTGGTGGCAGGAAAGAGTCTAATATTCTGAGTGTCTTCAAATGTTATAGTGTGTCCAAACTCCAGAGTATTATAGGAGGCATTAGAGCATTAAAACTATTTAGCTTCTAAGTCTAGTTGCATGAAGATAATGATATATTCTTGAAACCACTAGATAGTCTTTGATCTTAGCTTTGAGCTTCATTGAATAACTCAATCTTTTCAAGTTCCTTGCGAAAAGTAAAGAATTTTTTAAAGCAACACACGCATAAGAGGATGATAGCAATATTCAATGTCTGTTGTTCTCTTTATTCTCATTAAAAGCTTCACACATAATTTAAACCACATAGGCTCAATAGCTAGGATGCGAAATACCTTCTGATATTGTTTTGCCTTTTCCACTTCATGTATATTGGTGAAGGACTCCTTGTCCTATTTATTTATAATATTTTTTATTCAGTACTTTCTATTTAATTTCTTCTTTTTAACATGAATGAAACTTTTTTGTATAATCTTCTCGATCTTAATTTTTATTGTGTTTGTCACAAAAGTAGGTCAAGCCATGTGGAAGAACCAAGGGAAGCCAAATGACTCTGTTGTCATTAAAATGAAGTCTTTGTTGCTTATTATTCTTGGTGTTGTTTTGCTCTATATATAATTTCAGTCTTCAATTAAAGTTAAGCAAGTAGTTTATTTTTGGTTAGTGATATTTTGTTCCTTTTTGGAGAAAAGCATAAAAGTGCTTCTCTTTTTTGATGTTCTTTTTTATCGTTATTATCTTCATTTTCTGATATAAAGAAATGAGCTTGACGTGGTTGTAAGCGTGAGAGAGCTGCAATGTAATTAAAATTGTATAAAGGGAGTGCCAACCTGTACAAACCAAGGGAGATCCACCTTTTCTTTGTCAGCAGAAGAGTTGCAGTAAAAAACTTTGATCTAAATTAGCTCTTAATATCTTTCTGCATTGTTTAGAATGTGTTATTTAAACGTGAGTCCTGCTTCGCGTTTGTGGCTTTGGCATGGATCAAAATAGGCTATTAAATACCTCACCATCTAGCTTGAGTCATTCATATGTTTACCCAATCATAGAGGACTGTTGGCCATGTTTAAGGGGGTGTATTCATACTCAGCCATTTCCCACGTGGGCCACATCAGATAGATGGTACACGTAAACTTAGAAAATCTTGGCAAAGCTGATGGCTAGGTAGACCCTTATCAGAAACTAAGGTAGGGGGCTTGCTGTTTAGTCCAGTACTCGAGCTAGGCTCTTTGTCAGCTATTCATTTATCTGGAGTTCTCTTCTGTTGCTGATTTTTCTGCTTCTTTCTTAACCTTAGTAGCTAGTAAGCACAACAGAATGAAGAGGAATTTGTATACTTTCAAATCCCTATTCTTATCACCGGACACGTAGCTTACCTAATAAATTGCGAGGCAGATGGGAATTCATAGTAGCTAATCACGCTGCTGAAGAGACGTGGAGGGAGTCAATTGGTTTGGTGTTGAATGTTCTACCAGTAAATGCAACGATAAAGTAGACGTGCACAATCCAATCCCCATACTTGGAGACAAATTTACCCATCAAAAAATATTAAAAAAGAAAAGAAAAGAAAAAGAAGTAGACATGTGCAACCTACACATCTTCAATTCCATCGAAAAATATGACATCTATTATATGTGCTGTTTTGTGGTGTTAACTTTTCAAATATTGTATCTTTATTTGATGAGTTTGCGTACTCATTTGTATGGTTCCTTTTCATTAATGTAAATATGACTATTTGTCTATTGATTTTAGTGGAACTCCTATTCTATGCACCTGTTCGTCCAGTTGTGGAGTTTTCAGTGGTAATCTTATGGTTGATGTCTGTTGGGACTGTAGCCTGTGCTTCACTTTGGTCAGAGATTACTGCAAGTGAGCAAATTGAGGAGCGCTATAATGAACTGTCACCAAAGGTTTTGAATATGTTACCCTTGGTTTTTTCTTGAAATTCATAGTTATTTAGTTTAAATATTTGAAGCACAAACATGTTTTGGTACACGTACGAAGATATATGCATATGGAATTTGTTTTGTCATGTATTGATATCTTAGAGGATTTAGATTGTTGTTATTTGAACTGCGCACAGAAAAGCCTCTTTTAGGACTCTTGTTGAAAGTTCCATCTATCACAAAACCACTCTAAAGCCTCTTGCTATCTATCACACCACTATGCTTCATTGCTGGGTGTCAAACACCTTTCCCAAGAAGATTCTTTTAGGTGGGAGCACAACGACCCCTAGCACATAAAAACCCGCTTAAAACTTTTTCTTGAAGTGCTATCTATCATTCCAATATGTTGCATTAAGTAAATCATGACAGGCCAAACTCTATAGAGAAGATCTATATCATTGTAAAGCGTAGACACATTAACCTACTTCTATCTCTATATTCTTTTACTTTAGAAAGGGACCAAACTAATTTCTTCAAAAATTAATTTATCAAATTCTTCATTATATGATATAATAGATTCAATATAATATTTTTATGCAATGAAATTTGATTTAAATTTGATATGATGTAAAGGATTTTGGAAAATCTCATCGGTCGAGTGTCAAGCGCCCACATGCCGAGCACCCAGGTCAATCGCCAAGCCCAGTGTCAAGTCTAAGCGGCCTAGCACCCAGCGTCGAGGGCAGGCACGGAGCCCAGAGCCAAGTGCCAAGCGCCTAACAGTCGAGCCCAGCCACATAGAGTGGTACGTCGACCAAAACTCTCAACTTAGAATTTTCTTCAAAGTCCGTAAATACACCCTAGGGGTTACTATCAAGGCTCAACAATACTCCAGGCTCTCATTGCATGAGAGCCCGAAAAGGGGGGGGGTAAGTGAATGGATATAAAAATACAACCAACCAGGAGTTGACACTTGTCTTGCCCACGAGGGTATAACAGTCATTTCACAAGAGGAAACATAGACCTTCTCTATACACCAAGGGCACAAGGGTAATTAGTACGTATAAATATTAGATACCCTAACCTTTTAAATATTAGGTACCCTAACCTAATCTTTTGCACATGCTAACCTAACCTATCCTTTTGCACATATTATAAATATTAGGTCCTTGTAAATATTATAACATTTATAAATATTATAAATATTAGGTCCTTATAAATATTAGGTACCCTAACCTTTTGCACATGCTAGATTCATTCTACAAGATATCTATATAATAAAACAGAACCTATTTTGAATCTTTCATTTGACAAAGCACAAAGACAGTTCAGATTCATTCTAACTTAATCATTCAAACTAAATCTAAAGGCTCATATTTCTTCCCGCCCAAATCAAATTCACCCCTACACCTTACCCTCTCTCATGTTCACACACAAAATCTTTTGCTCTCCTCTCTTCTTCACACACAAACAAATAATAATAATAATAATAATAATAATAATACTAATAATAATTATAATAGTACTACTACTAATAAAAGTAATAATAATTATAAATATAGTTATATTAATATTAATTATAATAGTACTACTACTAAGAATAATAATAATAATAATTATTATTATTATTTTTATAATAATTATAATAATAGTAATAGTAATAGTAATAATAATAATAATAGTTATAATTATAATAATAATAATAATAATAATAATAATAATAATAAAAATAATAATAATAATAACAATAATAATAATAATAATAATAATAATAATAATAATAATAATAATAAAACAGAACCTATTTTGAATCTTTCATTTGACAAAGCACAAAGACGGTTCTGATTCATTCTAACTTAATCATTCAAACTAAATCTAAAGGCTCATATTTCTTCCCGCTCAAATCAAATTCACCCCTACACCCTACCCTCTCTCAAGTTCACACACAAAATCTTTTGCTCTCTCTCTTCTTCACACACAAACAAATAATAATAATACTAATAATACTAATAATAATTATAATAGTACTACTACTAATAATAGTAATAATAATTATATTAATATTAATTATAATAGTAATACTACTACTACTAATAATAATAATTATTATTATTATTATTATTTTTATAATAATTATAATAATAGTAATAGTAATAGTAATAATAATAATAATAGTTATAATTATAATAATAATAATAATAATAATAATAAAATAATAATAATAATAATAATAATAATAATAATAATAATAATAATAATAATAAAACAGAACCTATTTTGAATCTTTCATTTGACAAAGTACAAAGACGGTTCAGATTCATTCTAACTTAATCATTCAAACTTAATCTAAAGGCTCATATTTCTTCCCGCCCAAATCAAATTCACCCCTACACCCTACCCTCTTTCATGTTCACACACAAAATCTTTTGCTCTCCTCTCTTCTTCACACACAAACAAATAATAATAATAATAATAATAATAATAATAATACTAATAATAATTATAAATATAATTATATTAGTATTATATTATAATAATACTACTAATAATAGTAATAATAATTATAAATATAATTATTATTAGTATTATATTAATAATACTACTAATAATAGTAATAATAATTATAAATATAATTATATTAATATTAATTATAATAGTACTACTACTACTAATAATAAATAATAATTATTATTTTATAATAATTATAATAATAGTAATAGTAATAGTAATAATAATAATAATAGTTATAATAATAATAATAATAATAACAAAGAATTTATATAATAAAGATTTGATTCATTTTAATTGCGGGAAAGCACAAGTACGATTGATTCATTCTAATTTTAATTCAAAATAATAATAATAATTATTATAATAATTATTATTATAATTATAATACTACTACTACTACTACTACTACTACTAATAATAATAATAATAATAATAATAATAATAATAATAATAATAATAATAATAATAATAATAATAATAATAATAATAATAATAACACAACAACAATAAACAACAACAACAATAATAATAATAATAATAATAATAAACATAATAATAATAATAATAATAATAACAAAAATAATAATAATTATAATTATAATAATAATAACAATAATAGTTATAATTATAATAATAAAATAATAATAATAAAATAATAATAATAATAATATAATAATAATAATAGTAATAAATTAATAATAATTATAATATTAATATTAATAATATTTATTATAATAATAGTAGTAATAATAATAATAATAATAATAATAATAATAATAACAATAATAATTATACTAATAATTATAATTATAATTATAATAACAATAACAACAACAATAATAATAATAATAATAATAATAATAATAATAATTATTGTGGTGGTGTGGTGAATTATAATAATTGTTATTGATGATTGTATGTTTTGTGGACAAGTTTATATTTTCTTAATATCTATTTTAAAGGAAAATTAATTATTGTGGTAGTGTGGTAAATTATGATAATTGTTATGTTTGATTGTAAGTTATTTTAAGTTGAAAAGAGTATTTAGATAATATAGTATTTTTCTAATTTTAATCTATTTTTTCGTTACGTTATGCCTTCAGGCACGGGTAATTACTAGTTAGATTATAATCTAGATAGAGAGACTCTCTCAACCTCTCTATGAAACTATACTGACACCCACGTCCGAAAAGCCTCCCAGTGACTACCCTGAGGGCCTTTCTAACCCTTTTCTTGACTTGCAGGATTAAGGCTCGGACTAAACCTAGGAGGACTAAGGTTGCGGAGGACCCACCAAGAAGGATCACCTAATCTAACCTTAGCATATTTTCTGTATTGCAACAATTTCAAAACCATTACAAATAGTGAACACCAGTCACCACTGGACATAATCTAATTTCTGAGTCTACCTGTAAACATGTTGGATGTTTCTAATATATTAGTTGTGGGTGCAATGCTCTAGGTCATCTGTGGAAGGATGAGAATTTTCAAATGTAAACTTATGAAAGACATGTTTATGAGAATTTTCAAACGTAATCTTATGAAAGACATGTTTTGACATTATTCGCTATCCTGGACATTTTATTGATCATGATTGTCACGTTTTATCCTAAGCATTAGTTTATCTGCTTTGTGTGTTTCCTGCATTTGCCAAAAGCATTGTAAACCATTGAATGAGTTACTAATGCAGTATTTGGATTAAATTTTCTTTTCTTCATTGCCAGCAGTCTTCGAAGGCTGGAGCAGTCAATGATGATGATGAAATCGTTGAAATTAATTTGATGAGTGCTGTTACTTTTGTCATAACAGCATCCGCTTTTCTGCTGCTGCTTTATTTTTTTATGTCGTCATGGTTCGTCTGGGTGCTGATTATAGTTTTCTGCCTTGGCGGTGTTCAGGTATCACAGTACATATTTGATTATATCTCAAATTTGATCTTTGATTATGATTGTCTACTAACTGGAATAATAAATTATTGAGACATGCTACTATGCTAGTCTCTATCTTGGCTCTTACCTTCTCCAGGTTGGGGTTGCTGTCTAGTTCTATGAAAATAAGAAATTCTGGGAATGTGAATCTCATAAGGTTTTGGTAGGAATTGGTTTGGGAATGTTTTGTTTAAGGGTTTTTTCCTAGACTTTTTCGTTTGTCTTCTTTGCATAATGCTCATATCTCGAGTTTCACCGGGGTGGAGTCTCTAGGAATTTCATTTTTTTGACACCTTAATGATACGGATTTTGGCAATGTTTTATCTCTCCTTACCCTTCTTTTTTCATGTTCTCTCTCTTCTACCCCAGTTAGGAGAGGGTTTTGTTTTTGGACCCCTGTTGAAGTTTTACAACCTACTCTATTTTTGGTTTCTTTGCCCATTGGCCTGCTATTCAGTTCCTTCATAATAACTGTATCTGGAATACTATGATTCCCTCTAAGGTTAAGGGCTTTGTACGGTCTGCTGTGCTAAAAAGGCTTAAGACAAACAACTCGTAGGCCTAAGAAGTGTTTTTTCTTGGATATTTGTGTATTTATAATTCAAATATCCATGTTCCTCTTCTTCTTTTCTTCACTGTTCCTTGGCGGATAGATGGGGATTGGGTTTATTTTTTGGCGTCAACGATGGGAGCTTTTCGGGGGTTGCTATTTCAGATATCCACAGGGATTGGGGGATTTTCTTCTTTAAGGATATGTTTTTCTTTTTCACTTCTTATTATTACTTGTAGTGGACTTAAGGCTGTAAACGAGCTAAACAGTTGGGCTCGATTCGGGCTTGACTCAAAAAAATACGAGCGAGACTCGGATTCGTTAATAATATGATACAAAGCATAAAAAATAGTTCAAATAAAAATATGAGTAGAATCTGAGCAAAGTTATACTTAACTCGTTTAAGATTCAAAGTATTTGAATTCTCGATTATGATTCGATATATAGTTGATTGATACAAATTCAATTAGATACTCGATACATTCTCTTATAATATACATAGTTGTTAAGGCGTGTCGCTTAGGCGACGCTTAGGCGTCATTTAAGCGGCGCCAAGGCGTCCATCTAGGCGTTGAAGGCAAGGCGGCAGGGCGACTTGATGAAGGCTCGTGAGTCGGGCGCCTAAAACAAGTCGTCGTCATGTATGCCTCGGTGATGACTTAGACTGAGCGAGCGACTCGCGACTAACCCGAAGGCCAACTGGGTTTAAAAAAAACCAAAATGACGTCGTTCGAGATTGCAGATGGCACTAATAGCAATCTGCAACGGTCGAAGAGATAAGTAGAAGCGTAGAAGGGGGAGAAGCGAGAGAAAGAGATTACCCGGTACTAGTAGTTTACTACTCATAGCTCCGAGCCTCCGACCGACGACGACTGACTAGCGACTAGCTACAAGTCCGATTTCTTCTTCTTTGTAAGGTATGATTTTCTTTCTTCTCTTTCTTCTTCTCTGATCCTGGTTGCGACTCACGAGGAGACGACCGACGCTGTTTTTTTTTTGGTTTCGTTCTCACCACATGGTTGCTCTGCTTCTTTGCTTCTAAATTTTCATATATACATGTTTCTCTGCTTCTCTGTTGAGTGCTTTAGTTTTTTTTACATCATGCTTTATACTTTACCCTTTACTCCACACTCCAGTGTTTGTCACATACACAATTATAATTATATATATATATATATATTTATATTTTATATATGTACCCTTTAATATAATGCACATCTGCCATCCTGTTATTATATATAAATGCACATCCACCTCTTTGTTTCACACTTTCACAGCATGTATGCCAAGTGTCAACTTTAATATGGGAAATTTAATTTAATATAGCCATATAGGCAATGTCTGCCATCTGCTGAATGCTTTACACTGTACTCCACACTAAAAAACTTTCATGCTTTATACTTGACACATTACTCCACACTCCACAGTTTGTCACATACACAATTATAAATATATATATATATATATATAAATTAATATATATATATATATATATGTATAAATTATATATATATATATATATGTATTAATTTATATATATATATATATATATTTATATTTTATATATGTACTCATATTTTAAACTAGTAAGTAGTAATATGCTAATACATTCACGAGTAATATTCTAGACATTATTTTAACTTGTTATGTGGTGTTTTATTAGTTATTAGACTAGTAATATGTGATGGTTGGTTGTAATTTTATTTTCTATGTAGTATTTGTTGAATTCTTCATTTCTTTTACTAGTTTTTATTTTTTAATATCAAGTGTTTTATTGTTGGATTGATATTGCTAAGTTTTTACATAATTGTGCTTTTAATGTTATTCCATAATATTATGTTTTGGGTTTTAATGTATATGAAATTTTATTTCCAATGTACTTGTTAAGTAGAATAAATAATATATAAATTGCACATTATAGAATCGATTGTCGCATGATCGTACAGACGCCATGGCGATTACTTTGTTACTTAGGTGTCTTGGCGTTGCTTGGCCACCGCCATGACTTGTCGTGGCGCCTTAACAACTACGATAATATATACAAAATTAAATCAAATTAGGATAATTAATTATTATTGTTTTGTTTTGTTTTTAATTTTAATTTTAATTTTAATTGTGATTTTATATTTGTAAAGTGTAATAGTAAATATATTTTCTCATTTCTAAGTAAAATAATAAATTCAATTTATAATTATATTTATTATAAAGCTAGTTATTTTGTGCAGACTCGAATTCGAGCTTGAATTTGAAGTTCGTGAGTAGTTTGAATATAATTCGATCCAAGTCGGATTGAATTCAAATAATAAATATTCTAGTCGAGTCGAATCTGAGTAGAATTTTTCAAATACAATTCGAATTCGAGTCGAATTCGAGTATGAATTTAACGTTTCGGGTCGAATTCGAACAACTTTCTATTCGCTTCGACTTGTTTACACCCTTAAGTGAACTTGTTGTTCGACTGATGTTTTTTTCTTCTTTCTAATAAAATTCTTCTTTTACCAAAATAAATACAATAGAATATGGGATTTCTCCAATTGGTTTTTCAATAAAATGTTTTTAGAGGATAATCCATTTTATTTTTATTGACATCACAATAGACATGATGCTCACTTTTCAACACGCCTTAGTTATGACAATAAGGAGTTACATAGGCATTGGACCAATTTGTTTGTTTTAGGCTTTTAGCACACATAATTACTGAAAATTTGTTTTTTTGTTGAAGCTATACTTGCTTATAAGTGATTTCTGAAATAATTATCACCTGAAAATAATTGCTGAATTTATATTAAAATAATTCCAATAAATATTTTTGTTACTAATCATTCATAAATATGACAAAAAAATGTTATTTTCATTATTTATGCATACTCTTGATATTGCCATAAATAAATTTGAAATAATCCCAAATAGCTACCTTTAGCCTCATTGTTTTTTGGCTAAAATAATGAACATCCAATATCAATTATGATGACTAGTAAAAACAACAGTTCATTATCATGTGAGATTTGATTCAACTGTAAATAAAAAAAACTGTGTAGTTCACAAAAAATAGAAAGCTTTGTTTGATCGTTTTAAACTACATGCATAATTTATGGGGATACAGGATATCATGGATCACGCGCTGTGCAAGGTGCGGGAGCAGGATATATGGTGTCATTTTGTGCTCTAAACTTAAGTCTCTCGCGTAAGTCACTCTCTCTGCAGATCTAACTTGCTCCCTCTTCTCAATCTGTCACAAAGCTCCATCTTTCTCTTCTCAACTGTTCACTCCATTTCCACCGTCGATTCATCTCCATCATCACTCCATCTCCGCCACGCTCCATTTCTGCCGTTGCACTTTTATAGAAATGAAGTTGCATCCAGAAGCCTTTATATAGCAAGGAAGTTGATTTGTATAGCAAGGAAGTTGCACTCGTATAGTAAGGAAGTTGAATCCAAAGAAATTGCAGTTGGATAAGAAGCAAGTCGCAATTGTATAACATTTTTATAGTAAGAAAGTTGCATTCGTGAGCCACAAATAGAAAACCATCATCAGCCACATCCCCACAGCCTCAATAATTGCTGACTCGATGGCCATCTACCCAACAATTGGACTCCTCGAATTGTGACCATGGTCGTTGACACAAATCCCAACTGCTCTGATCGATGTCACCATTGTCTCCTTGGTTTTATTGAAATCAAAGAATAAGTCGTCTCCAAAAAGAAATTGAGAAAGAAACCAAAATCTCTTTCGTCTAAATCGTTGGCCATGAGAAAGAAATCGAGATTTTTTTTCTCTGATTGACAATTTTGGTGCAAGTTTACATTGCTTATACTGCTCCCTCACCTTGCAATTATATCATATATTGCCTAGGGCAAAATAGAAACTTGTTTGAAAAATTATTAACATTATAATACATTGTGAAGAACCAAAGTGAATCACTGTGTTCATTATCTGTGAACAATTCTAGAAAGAGCCCCAGTTTGATCAGCAGCTTAACTTCTATCAATTCTGAAACATGCGGGAAATCATAAGCACTTTCTGAGTGTAATCTAGGACAAACATAAAAAGTTTCACACATAGGTATCAAGTTTTATAAAAAAAAACATATGTATATATGTATTTCTGGCTGAACTGGATTACCCAACAGTTGAACGCGTGACCTGGTCCTCTTTTCTTGTTTGGCCCGTTCAGTACGGATTTTAATTAGTGCTGAACGTACATGTGTATTGTATTTTCAACTGTATCCAAGATAACTGAAAATAATTACATGTAAATGTGTTTCGGCAAGCCTTAAAATCTGCGCTCAACAAAGCCAATCTTTTGCAGGTTGAGATTTTTTACTTGAAAATAAATGAAGTGTTACTTGGAGCCCATCTGGGGCGGATCCTAGAAAGAATTATGACGACAACCAATATGATGTAGGCATCAAGTTTTATGATTAATAAGTATTGCTGTTGTTACGGAAGTATTACATTTCAATACTCTCATTATGCACTGTTTTTCCTTAGACAATAGCTTCTTTGACATAGTATCACAAAAATAGTATTGTTTTCTACATTTAATTTTTAATCTGTATAAATTGAATAGGATTGTTTCAGACACCAACTGGTTTCCTTATTTATTTTGAAATGATGCTTGAAGTATCAGTAAACTTTTGACCCTTACTGATATTTTCTTTTCTTACCAGGGAATGCATAGTTGTATAGTGTCTCTTGCATCAAGGTATACTAGACAATCATTGGTGTTGTTCACTAAAGATCAATTATCCACTTTATTCTTAATTAACTTTGGTTCTTTCTTATGGTGTTATTTGTTGAGTAGCAAATGGAAAAATTGTAGGCAGAAGAAAGTGAAATTGCCATTATGTGGGGAGGTCTCCATTTTCTCTATAGCAGTTTTGGTTTTTTGCTTCATGTTTGCCATTTTCTGGGCTGCAAATCGGAAGGCATCATATTCTTGGATTGGCCAAGACATTCTTGTAAGCTTTATATGTACTGCTTCTTTTTCTGTTCTAGACTAGTTCTTTCCATCATTTTCTTTAGTGGTAATAATTAGGTTCTAATGAGAACACTTTCTTTGGTATATATCAATATCAATGGTGACTTTTCATTGGCAATATTAAACTTGTTCGCAAATAATAGGGCCCTTTAGGGAACCTCCAGACTGGTTTCTATAGAGATTGGAATGTTGCACTTTTTTAAGTTATCATTTTCCTTGTTTTACCACTGGTCTGGTGTGGGCGGGCTTTCCCTTTTTTCTTGTATCCTTTTTTTTTGTGTCAATTAAAAAATTATTTTGTATTGTGTTTTTCATGATTATTGGTACGCATGGCCATTTACTCGTTTTCATTCTTTCTCCTGTTGCAGATTTATGAATTAATCTCATGGTTGAAAATAGTCTTTTCGTTAATAATACAAGGGATTGCTATTTCTACAAGTTTTTTTTTTCTTATAAATTTTAACTTCTCTGACATGAGGCTTGGGTTGGTCCCAGTTCATGCTAGAGGGAGCTTATGGAACTGGTAAAAAGAGATTGTTGACATGGTGCTTCCCATAATATATATGATATTTGCTTGCCGCCTTTATTGATAATTTAATTACTTGCCGTAGCGTTCTCTTCGAAATTTTATGCCAGGTTTTAATAATCTGCTCGTCATGTACTTATCCAAAAAAATAAAAGATTTCTGCTCTGCTCATGATATTGGTGAGTTCCAATGCAAGGTGTTGCTGTTGTACGGTTGTACCTCTTTTGTCAATAGTGATGTGTTGTGTAACCTGTAGAACAATGTATGCAAATTCTGACATAAATCTCTGTATAAATGGAATGTTATTAAAGCCAACAAAGGAACAGTCAAGAGAATGGAGATCATTTCTCTCACAACAAGTTGAATCTCCAGCTGCTATCTAGAAATAAATGGATGGATAAAGTAAAAGCCCATGAAGTTATAAGTTGATTTTCTTAGGAGCGACAGATCGCCATATTTACAGAAAGCTTCCTATGACTACTTTGAAAGATTATCATCTTAAAGCAGCTAGATTTATAACTACTTCACAGTTCACACCATTTTCCATTGTTTACCCCTTTCTTTAGGAGGCTGGTGCTGTTCACGCCATGGGTTCCTTTGGGGACATTTCTAGAATTTTTGTGTATGGGCTTTGTAGAGATTGGAAATTTGACTTTGTTTTCTTTTTATTTCCCTTCATGTAAGAGTGTGTGGACTTATTGTCCCCCTTGTGCTTGTATTCTCTCTTTTCATCCATTAAAATTTCTCCTTTTAAACAAAACAAAACAAAAGGTTGTCTAGCTCTTTTATTTATATTTTGTCCGGAGAGATTCTGAATGGAGGCAGCTTTGTTTTAGTAAATAGATCCACCCCCTTAGGCAGTTAAACCTTCCAACCTGTCCTAGTGGTAGAGATGGAGAATAACACAGTTATAGAGTCCTATCAATCATGCCAAGTTGTGGAATCTTCTTCACTCATTTAAATTGGTTGATAAGATATAGCGAATGCATGACGGTAGAATCAAAAGCATGCTATGCAATCTAGTTGTGCTATCTGTTTCTAAGCATGGGGAGAAATTTGGGGAAACAAGGTGTAGACTATTATATTATAAGATTTTCATTCATTTGATTTTTGTTGACCGTTGATGTTGGTTCTGATGTTTTGCATATCGAGCAACAACTTTTTTGTTAACTTACTTGCACTTTACTTCACTTGTTGATAGTTTTACAACATCGTAGTAAACCAATCTCTTTCCACTTTTCCCTTTCACGTCTTAAAATTTTGTTCGACAGTTAAGATGACTATCTTGTTAACAGGGTATCTGTTTGATGTTAACGGTCTTGCAGCTGGCTCAGTTACCTAATATAAAGGTACCACAGTAGTTGATAATGTATATTCTCATTGGTATTTTACATCATGGTCTTATTTTTGTTGTCATTATTCAGGTTGCTACAGTGCTTCTTTGCTGTGCTTTCTTTTACGACATCTTTTGGGTTTTCCTGTCACCTAAAATATTTGGTAACAGTGTTATGATTGCGGTAAGTGTTAGTCTCCTCTGTTATGCTCTTTTGCTTCTTTTCAGAGAGTAAGTTGTCCGCAGACATGATTCTTTAGGATTGCTCACATTACATGAATTGTCATCATTTTCAATATTTTTCTTTTACTACTCTACCTTGTAGGGTTATAATTATATTGGGCATTGATGTTTCTGCACAACAGTTTATCGTTGCTTTGTTAAGATTATATTTTATAAAAAAATATTCTGAAATTTAGAAAATTAGATGATATGCTGTATGGAAATTAGAACATTATGCCATCATATTCTATATACGTGAATGTGATTATGTTCCTTATATATTATTAATGTGCTTGTCCTGTCTTTAAGTTACTTAATATGGCTGCAGTGAGGACCTAATCTTAAGGACTCGGAAGTTTATAGTTCTTGTGCCTTATGATAGTATTTAGTGCTCATATTATCAAATTAGCTGGTGCTAAATTTCCTTATTGAGGTTGATCGTGCAGAAGTTTATGAGAAGCAAGAATCTTTTGAGGATTTATTAATCAATTCTGTCATCCATGGTATTCATAATCCTTGGTGCTTATATTGGCCATGTCAAGTTACCAACTGTTTTAAGAGATATTAACCTGTTAAAGAACCCGTCAATTTACATCCCTCTTTGACAGTCCTTGTCATTCTCTCCACTTCTGATTTCACGTGGAGTGCACAAAAGGAGGAACCAATTCCAAGTGGGAAGACTTCAGCCCAAGACCTTGCATACCCAGAACTCTAATACTAATTTAGTGATTAGGGTTCTGACTTAATATAGAATTTATATGGAGAAGATGAAAAGAGAGAGTATTGAGTTGTCTCACATCTCCACCCATGCCATATTTTTATTTAATGATGTAACTAACACAAGAAGGAAAAAACCTAAAAGGACATTAGTCATTGATCAGATGTTCTATGTGCAATCAGTTAAAACTTTTCTTGCTAGAGTTATCACTTATCAGTAGAGAATAAAGTATATGTTTTATTTAGATTTGTTACATATATTATCTTGATGATTGTCTAGTATAATTCTCCTCATGCATTGTCATCCTTTATTTATAGGTTGCTAAAGGTAATAATAGTGGTGGTGAATCCATTCCGATGCTTTTGAGAGCCCCTCGATTTTTTGATCCCTTTGGTGGTTATAACATGATTGGCTTTGGGGATATTCTCTTCCCTGGTTTACTCGTTGCGTTTTCATTTAGGTACTTGTTTTAATGCTTCAAACCTTCCTATAACTGATAACATATATAAACCAACTATTTGAAATTTCTCTTGGACATAATTTTCTATGTTTGCGACTTTGGCAAATGACAATACCTTTCTATTGCTTTTTTCGGCAAATAGTAGGAAAATTTAGTGTTAGAGGACCTAAACTTTTTTGGTTGTATAAGTCTAAGCTTGCATTATTTATGACAGATACGGATTATTTGTCCTTATTTATCCACAAACCATGTGCACATTAAGGAGCCATTAAAGTTATATCCATCATTGTAAAAAATTATTCTCCCTTCATTCTACAATAAGAGTCTCATTTACAAATTTTAAGGATATATTTGCGTTCCATGTTTACTCCTAATCCTAAATATAATGAGTGTTTAGTTTAATATTTATGATAACGAAGTTGTGATGGTAAACTCTACAGCATTGCGTCATTTTATACTATTATTACTTAAAATTGGATTCTTATTTTGGAAAAAAAGAATTTGACATATGAGACTCTTATACCGTGTTTGTGAGTTTGGAGGGAGAGGATGGGAAGGGATTCTAATTTTCCCACGTCATGTTTGTGAGTTTTAGAAAGGAAGGGAAGGGATGAGATTTTAATTATATTTTCCCTTGTTTGTGAGTTTAGGGTAAGGGAAGGGAAAGAATTTTTATTTTTAAACTACACTATTACTATATTATAATATTACGCTCAGAGGCGGAACTAGGGGGTAGGGGTAGGGGCGGGCGGGGGGTGCATCTGAGTATTTGACTCTGGTAGGCTGTCGGCGCCCGCGGCGAAGGAGAAGTTTCCTGTGTGGAGGGGTGCATTTTTATGCAGGGTGAGGGTAGTGTATAGAGGTGGAAGTGGGAAGGTGGTGGTGGTGGTGGTGCCGTGCGATGTGTGGAGGTTGGAGGATTTGCATGGAGGCTTGATGTTCAGGCTGCTCTTAGCTTGGGGCGTTAATTGGTTCAATATATAATATATGGACCAAACAATTCCATGTTCATATATATATGATCAGGTATATATTATATCTATATATAGATATGCATCTCTACATATGATCTATCTCGTCGTCTAAGTGTTTAATATATAATTATATGATCAAGAAGATCTTCAAAACTGAATGCAGATATATATAATTATAAATTGTGCAGCTTGAACAAGCTATATATAAAGTCAGCACAATGCTAGCTTCAATGTTATTAACAATTAAGGTGTACGTATCATTAATTTTTAGGTTTGTCAGGTGCCCGCGGCTCAGTCTTCTTCTTTTTCATCTGCAACACAACAACAGTCAAGTTAGGAGTTTTTTTTTGTTTTTTTAACTAACATGAAACGACGTCGTTTTATTAAAAAAAAAAAAAATTCTATCATCTTATCAAGATTTAGGCATAAGACATAAACAGATTCTCTTTTTCTTCTTCGCCTCTTCCTTAATTTCTCTTCGTTTCTTCCGTCGCTCACTCCTCATCCGCGCCTCTCCGCCTCTGGCCGGCTACCGCTGCTGCTTCCTTCCGTCAATAAATAAATTTTTTTTATTGATATATTTTGACCCTCCTATAAATACGTTTTGGTTCCGCCATTGATTACCCTTACATATAAATGTATGATTTAACTATGTTTAGCTACTCGATTTATTTTGCTTAGTCTTTTTTATGCTTTGCTAGCTCTGCGCGCGCGTACACACACACACATATATATATTAACTCTAATTATTATTATTGTTATGAATATATGATCAAACCGTTGTGGTGATACGATGAGCATATAATAATTATAGCAACAATATTAAAACATACACTATACATACAACATTCAAACACCAATTTATATTTAGCTTAAATTAATTAGCTATTATATTCCAGAAGTAATTGTACATTTTTTTAATAAGAACTATTTAATTTTATAGTACTTCATCGAAGTTTAATATTAAAAGAAAAAGACATTAAGAAAAATAATTAATGTAGCTAATATGGTAAAAGAATAGTGCAATTAATTAAAATAAATTATGCTCATAGAATAAGCAGGAGCAAGGAGCATAGAGTTCCAGCCAATGGACCAAACATCTGAATGATGGGCTAGCCTAGAATATTTAACAGACGTGTCTTCATATTCCACCAGCCTGATAGATAGACAGTGGCGAAGCCACATAGAGTTCTATGGGGTCAATCGACCCCACTGAAAAAAAATTACTTTATAATGTAAGGTAAATTTTAAAAAAATTAAGTATTATATATAAATTGACCCCACTAAATTGTTATAAATTTTCTATTATACGGGGTCAAATTGAAAATTTATAACTTTGTCAATCAAATTCTAACCATATATGACTCATATCCTCTCAATATATGTATCTCTCTATAATATTTTAAACTAAATAATAATCTAATTTATATTATTTTTAAAAATAAATAATGAATTACTTACTTATGAACAGTTGTGATTAAAAAAGTCTATTATGAGTCAATATAGTGTATATATACCATATATTATTACTCATTATATTTTTATTGTAATATAGTATATATATATATATATATATATATACTCAAAAGTATAAAGTATTAAAAAAATTGGCTTTGAGACGCAGCTTCCTAACCCCCCCAAATTATTTGTAACTCAAGAATAATTTCACCCCATCGACAAAAAGTTTCGCTTCAGCCATTTGGATAGAAAGGTTGGGTAGCGTGGGTGGGTTGGTGTGCCAGTAGGCGCTGAATCGAAATCAACAAAAGGGAAAGGAAAGAGAAAAATTGTATTTTCAAAAATTGAGAGTTATAATAATTAGGGACAAGATTGTCATATTATTTATTTTGAAAGGTTATTTTTGGTAGTGTAAAATATCTAACTTTCCCATCCTTTCATATCCCTCCAAATCCTCCACTTTTGGGAGGAAAGTTTTGAGCCAAAAATGAAATCAACTTTACCTCTAAATCCCTTCCCTTCCTCTCTAAAAAAAATGGGGTTTGGAAGGATTGTAATTATTTTCCCTTCCCTTCCTTTCCCCTAAAAAAAAACTTACAAACATGGTGTAATTGTGAAATGGAGGGAGTATTTATTTTTGCCAATACTAATGCAATTTATTGAGAGCTAGCTAAAATGATATTCCAAATTTTACAATGAGTACACTTTGGCACAGCTATGCTGGTGTTGTCCAAAGCTTACAATTTTACGACTCAAAAGCACAAAATGTAAATAACAATTTCTCTTGGTACTTTCCAGTCTTGCACTTATATTTGATATGTAAGATATCCATTTTGAAACAATATATATTGGAGCAACATTGTACGCTAGGAAGTAGGAAGTAAAACACTTGACAATACTCAGCAAGCCTTGTCAGTTGCCACAACTAGTTGTGGTTGGTTGCTTTCTGCTCTACCATGTAAAAAATTGTTTAAATTTGGAAACAAGTTATCATGATCTTCATTTGTCTTCTCCAACATCAAAGTTCTTACTTTCCATCAATGACAACAAGATCACTAGATACTTGGACGCTAAATAAGATTCCACTAGGAGTGGAAACCAGATCCAGATTGAAACTTGAGACTGTTAACCAATACATCATGGAACCATTTCTTAAGGTAACTGAAAAGCATAAAAAATAAAAGGGTTATACTTTATGTTACCCTTTCATATTACATTTGAGAGCCGAGTTGTTATAACTTTGTCAGTATGATTTTGAAACCAAGTATGTGTTAGCGGGAGTGTGCGCAATTACTAGTAATGCTCACAGAATTATAAGAATGTCCTTTCTCAAAGTTGAAATCTTTCCCTTTTTTTAATGGATCAAATTTGCACAGGGCTAATGGTGTCCCTACATAAGCCAGGACCCTTTGGAAATTGCTTTTATGTTTAAAGTGAAATCTTGAGCCTTATTTCTCAAGCACATATGACCATGGCTTATAGTATATAAAAATAAAGTCTTTTGATTTCAATGGACTTGGTGATTCACAATGGGTTGTAAAGACAACTATCTTGATTCTTGTGACTAATTGTTATTTTTTCTTATAAATACTAGAATATTTCAGCTTATTGGGTCCTCGTCAATCTTATTTCTTGTGGATTTGGTTGTGCAGATTTGACAAATCAAAGAAGAGGGGTCTAGGAAATGGATACTTTATCTGGTTGATAATTGGCTATGCATGCGGTTTGTATTCTTGCCGCATGTTTTTTTGGTTGCATATATGTGATGCTTATTATTAATATTATCAACAATGAATTTAATATTCAACTACTTGTGCAAATACCAAGTATTGAGACACGACTATGAGTTGCATCCACTAAATTTACTTATTATCTTCATCCAATGGTCTGTACAGTTTGGAAGATAAATCTCTTCAAGGTCTAACTGATTCTACGTCTTTGATCCCCTTCCCTTTATGTAGTAAATTTTGTGATTAATTTGGGCAAATAAAGGATATGAAAACTCAAAAAAACCTCTTCATCAATATTAAAATCAGTAAGAATTAAGTACGAAGGTATTTCATAACGAAAAATGCTAAAGACACAAACTATTCTACAAACATTTTACAAACTGGCTGATGTGGCATACTCCGTGTTAGCTTTTATGTGGGGCCAAAGACTACATTGAATCAATTTGGTGATCAATATGATGAGGTGGAGTATGCCACATCAGCAGTTTGTAAAATATTTGTAAAATAGTTTGTGTCCGTAGCATTACTCTTTCATAACTATGAAATTAGTTATGAAATATGAAGGTGAGACCACTAAACTTTTAAGCACTAATAATTAAGAGAAAAAAGAATTTTTTTTCATGAGATTGCTTGCCTATATCATCTTCCTAGATCAGATGCTTTTTAGGTAGCCTTAAAATTTCTCATGAACAAAAAGATTATTACTTTCATGAAAGTAAATAACAACTACAAGAAAACTAATCAAATTTAATAACCAACACGTGTAAGGGATAACATAAGAGAATACAAAGAGGGTAAATATGTTCGGCAATGAAGACTTATATCAATGCAGATCGACTACCTTTGAGCGGTAGATGATAGGAATACTGTGATAGCAATGGTGTCTGCAGCGATGGCTGATTTGGTCCAGTGGCTATGGCTGACTTCTTCTTCTCCTTTGTTTTTTCCCACCTTTCCCTTTCTCCTTTGAGTGGTGCTACCGATTATGAAATGACAATAACAATGGCAGCTTGTTAATGTATCTCTGTGAGGCAGATAGTGATTGGCAGTGATTAAAGGGTACCTTAAATCATATTAGCTGCTGATCGTATTAAGGCACACGCCTTTTAAGTCATCCATGAGGCTAAGGCAAACCTTAGAGACTGTCACGAAGGGGTAGCATCGCCCCGCAATTTGCTGCTTTATCGCTTAGACAACGCCTTGATAACCATGATTTTTGGCCTTAATGGTGCATTTGTGATCTTTATTTTGGGGTGAAGGGAAGGGTTGGGGAAGTTGCACGTTTTCTTTCCAATTTTCGAAAGAAAATTTCTAACTTTCCCTTCCCGTCTCCCCAAAATAAAACTCACAGACACTATAACTGACTTAGGGATAAGAAAATTACTGTGGATATATTTTTTTGTGTATGGTCTTTGTCTTGGTGCATTGGACATTATTCTAGTGTCATCAGATTTAATAACATTTAAAAATAATATTGGAACGAAAATATTTTGAATTTAGATGGCTTCGCCTGAATTTATAATGCTTAAAAAAAATCACATTTTCCATTCAATTCATAGTTTTGTAGTTGGTTTTTACTATTATCTTCAGTATCTTACCATACCTGATGCATTATAATTCTGTCAAAACACATTTCTTGACTGCTCAAGTAGGGTATAATTCAGACCAACAACGCATGTGGTAGTATTCATATAAATATTTGTACTTTACCATGGCATGGATTTGACAATAATGGAGGTTTCCTACTGCAGGTCTCTTCTGTACTTACCTAGGTTTGTATCTAATGGATGGACATGGCCAACCAGCTCTCTTATATCTCGTTCCATGTACATTAGGTATGGACCATATGACTGACACCTATATATATATATATAGAGAGAGAGAGAGTCCGGATCCAGTCCGGACTCCCGCATTTTATTAAAATACGGACCTTTTTTTTTTTTTTTTTTTTTAGAACTAAAAAAAAATTATGGAACTGAAATTTTTACATAATACAAATTTTGAGTGTAATTTAGATGCATATAACAAAACATGTCCATGCAGATGCATGCGGTATGTATACATTTTTGGTATAGGTATCCAAATCACGCCCAAAACATTATATTATGGAAAAATTTCAAGATTATAATTTTTTTTTCTAAAAAAAAAAAAAAAAATATATATATTTAAGGGCGAATTTTTGGACTGTCAGGAGTCCTGACGGATCCATTGTGTGTGTATATATATATATATATATATATAGGAGCAGATCCTATCTCGGACTCCGCATTTAACAAAATGCGGACCTTTTTTTTTTTTTTTTTGCTTTTTTTTAAAACAACTAAAAAAAAAGTTTAATATTTATGGAATTGGAATTTTCCATAATACATTGTTTTGGATGTGATTTGGATCGTTATAACAAAACAGTGCATGCAGTGCATGCATGCGCATATACATACATTTTTGGTATAGGTATCCAAATCACGCCTAAAACATATTGTATTATGGAAAATTTCAATTCCATAAAATTAATTTTTTTTTTAATTGTTTTAAAAAAAAAAAAAAGTCCGTCTTTTACTAAAATCCGGGATCCCCGATAGGATCTCTGGTTATATATATATATATATATATATATATATATATATATATATATATATATATATATATATATATATATATATAGTAAATGGGTCCCACACTTGTGTGAGAGGAAACTTGTGAAAATATCAAATTTTACTTGTAGAAATATCAATTTTCTAAATTTTATTTACAAGATGATTTTTTGTTAGCTTCTCATTTTCTTTCTGAAACTTGTGGCTCAGGGCCGATTGTTGTATTGGGTTGGGTGAGAGGTGAGCTGAAAGATCTCTGGAGTTACAGCTTGGAGGACACTTCGCCATCTAGGAGACCATCTGGAGAAGCTTGATGCATAAATTTTTCGGCCTTACAAGTGTGAAAGGTTATACCAATACGCAGACTCCATTATCAGTGTAAAAAGAGTGCTTACCCCATTATATCCTCAAAAAGATTAGAAATGTTAATACAGGGGTTGGAAATGAAATACACTTTTTGATTCCTTCAAAAAAAAATCCCTATTAATTTATTTATTCATATAAGTAATCTTGTATATATGTTTTATGTTCAAACCTTGCTGCTGAATTAGCTTGAAATATTGTTGTAACATATTACATATCAAACTCTGTATCAAGCAAAATCACAACTACATTTACTTTATACTCTTTTGCTACATACACTATCTGGAAGAAAAGCTAAAATTTTATATCGAATGTGGATTGCTATATAAGCGATTACATATAATAGTAATATGTGAGTCATTTCTTTACCTCGTGTCGATATTAATTTGTCAATCACGTATTTATCTCTCTCAAATATTTACTAAGATAAATAAATTTTGATTTTCCTACTTTTTAATCCATCTTTCCTTGTTGGGACATCCCAATATGAGTCCAGTTTCAAGGTCAATGTAATGATGCAAAATGCCACTAAACACACACAAATATCATATAAACTTGTAGTTTCACATGCTTAAAGCCAATACAATCGACTTCAACAGAACAAGTATCACAACATAATAAAAACAACATAGAATAAAAAGATCAGCATTAGGACACTCTAGCACTTGGGTGCATTAGGGATGCTGCACTTGGCTGGGAGCTGTGTAGCAAGGTTTGGGTCTATTCCAAGAGAAGTCAACATGGTGGATTTTTTGTAGGAGCATAGGCAATTCAAATCGGCATGCGAGATTGCCGAGCAGCACGCGGTCGACGGTGGAGTTGGGTTCGGACGAGTCACCGCTGGCCGGCATTCCATCAAACTCGCAATCGACACGTTGCATATCGATTGCGCGTTCGAAATCTCAACCAGCATCCCACTGCTGGCAATGGCAACCAACAGCATGGCCAAAACTCCAGCCTTATAATATGAAGTTCCCATATTCATTTATCTCTTTGTTTTCTTTCTTTTGGTTTGGAATTCTTGAAATGTAGGCTTCTTGCTTATATAGGAAAATAAATTGTATATTTATATATTAGAATTTAACAGCCCGTGAAGGGAATTGGCGTTTTTATGTGAAATAGACAAATAGTACCCTATGACTATTATGGTGTCACGGGCTTTATATTTTGTGGTGTAGAAATTCTTTGGCATCCATGTCCAAGAGACTTTAATCAAGTTGATGGGACTCGCAATAACTTGTGTACGTTTAATTATTATTTTAATAAACGATAAGAACTTATTTCATCGTATTGACAGTTATAAAAAGAGTCTTCTCCGGCCACGGGTTTAGCGGTCAACTAATTTTTTTTTTCTATTGCCTTCCAAAAAATATATAATATTGACTGTACAATTCTGTTTTGTATACATATCTAAATTATATTTAAATCACTGTATTCTATCAAAATTTCAGTTAGAATAAATATTATATATTTTTTAAAAGGTAATAGAAAAAAAAAATTGGACCGATTGCCGGTCAGCCTAGAATTATTGTTATAAAAAACACTTGATAATGTGTGAGTTTGTACGTCTCTTATTTATGTGAGACTTGTATTCCTTATTCATATAAAGTTGTTAATTATTGTAAATTTCTCGCCGATAATGCAAGTTTATTGTAGAAAAAAAGAAGTTTTGATCTTTTCAACAAATTACTCGTACCCAAATTTTAATAATTTTTGGTCTGCTATTCCAATCAAGAATTTCCTACCCAGGAAAGAAACGCCCTTTCCCTTCCTTTTTTTTTGTTCAACAAAAGGCAGGTAGGTAAAGTATTTTAAACTCTCGACAGTATACATTGCGTCTACAACAATCATACATATTTGAAGGAACTCCGTCACACTTATGTTGGAGTCGAAACTCAGAGATCTTCCTTGAGTAGCGTGTAAGACATAGAGTTATCACCAATCATCGCTTATGAGTGAGAATCGAGCCTAAATTTTGAGCAAGATAAACGATCCGTGGAACCAACAGATGGAGAGGAGGGTTTTGAAGTCTTGACACCTATTCCTTTCATTAAGAAATTCAATTTACTCGTAATTTCTCTCCATAGTGTGACTTGAGAAAAGAAAAAGAAGAAACATATAAGCTGAAAAAAGGCTTCTATAAACACAATAGAAATCAATCAGATGCAATCCTATCCACTACCAATAACTTATGCTCCTTCACAAACCTTGATGTGTATTCAAAGTCTAAAAATTCAGATTTTAGTTTGAAATATGAAAAATTTCATATTTAATTAAAACAAAAGTGGATTAGATTTTTATTGTTTGATGGCATAGTATTACTGACCAATAACACTACCGAACAGAAAAAGGAAAAAAAAAAAAAAAAAAACCTAGAGTACCAATTTCCAAAATTTCCATATTAAAAAAAAACTACTGGTGGAGGGTAGAGATTTGACTTTAATAGTATTCCCCTACTTGTATCGGATGTTTGGAATCAATAAAATTTTCAATATTTTTGGTGGTTCTTCAAAAAATTTAAATAAAAATAAAATTTCAGGGACCTACTTAACATCTTATTTTATTTGGTCAGCAAAGTTTGAATATCTTGGTGATTTTAAAAATGATATAGGGGCTTTAAAAACAAAAATGATATACATAAAAATACCTAATACTTTTTTGAAATGCTAAGAGCATAAGATTAACTTCTTACACATCAGAAGAGCAATTTCATCTTCTTACCAGGAGTTGAGGATATAATGATGAGTGTAACACTTCGAACACGCTGCACGCCCAAAGTGTTACACGTCGCAAGTTCAAAGGTCTGCAAGGCAACAATATCAATAACGTACGACCCATAACATTTTAATTTAAATGCAAGACTTAAATAAAACATAACAAATTTTAAAACCATTCATTTAGGTATCCGAGTAATTACTAACATATACATAAAGTAAACGATAATTTAAAAACACTAAATAGTTCGGAAAGCCATTTATCTTGCAAAACACGAAATTAAAAGCGAATAAGTCATTTGAGTTTCCTTTTTTTTTTCTCTCGCAATATTCCAAAGCCAAATAAGTTTACGTTTATTTCTCTCTCTCTCTCTCTTGTCTCTCTTGTTATATAATGATTTAAATACATCAAATTCTTTTACATGGTAGATGACTGAGGAAAAGAGTCCTTTTTAAAATTAAAAGATTATTACAGTATGACTGACTTATCCTAATAGATTTAAGATATATACTACTATCTCCGTTCTTAAAAGATTGTCGTTTAAAGTTTTTGCACATGGATTAAGAAAGTCATTTAATACTATCATTTACTCCCTCCGTTCTTAAATAAGTGACGTTTAGAAGAAAAAATTTGTTCCAATTTATTTGTCGTTTACAACTTTCTAGGAGAATAAATTATTTATTTTCCTATATTACCCTTACCTTCTCTCATTGTCCCAATAAATTCTCTTTCTTATATTAATAGTTTTCAACTTCCCATAAAGGGGTAGTGATGGAATTTAACATAAATTTTAATTAATAAATGATAGTATTAAATGACTTTCTTAATTCATGTGCAAAAACCTTAAACGACGCTTATTTAGGAATGGAGGGAGTAACAATTAAAATTTATTTGAAATTCCATCACTACTCCTTTATGAAAAATTGAAAACTATTAATACAAGTGAGAGAAGTTCTTGGGACAATGAGATAAGGTAGGGGTAATATAGGAAAGTAAATAATTTATTCTTCTCGAAAGTTGTAAACTACAAACTTTTTGGAACAATTTTTTTTTTCTAAAACGACAATCTTTTAAAAACGGAGGAAGTAATAATTATTAGTTTCTATTCCATTATCTAATTATAAACATGTTATTATATTACTATTATATATTATTATTATTTTTTAATTGAGTATTATAATGAGCAATCTCTATAAGATTAACACGGTGCTGCAATTACCACTTGAAACTTGGCATACATATTAGGTTTACAAATGTTTGAGAGATTTATAAGTTTAGATAAAGAAAGTAAACGTGTTTTTTTATTTTAGTTTTTTATTGATTGATAATTGTAGAGTGAATCAATAAAACTATAGAGTGGAATTAACTATTTGCCATCCGTAGTTTAATATTGCGAAACCTAGAAAACTAAATAAAAATTTGAATTTGGTCAATATGATGTCTTTTTCCCGTTATACCTAGCGTCCGCAGTTTAATACTGCAGATAAGAGACTTTTGCAAAGAGGATATTTTGGGCATTTATCTCGTCTGCATTATTAAACTGCGGAATACTGAAAACTAAACTACGAACAGGAGCCATATTAATCGTTAGATATTCGGATGAACGATCAGGATTTGTTGTAAGATTAGACTTTTTTTACAATGTTAACTATGGATCGGTCTAATATATATATATATATATATATATATATATATATATATATATATATATATATATATATATATATATATATATATATCTGGGCTGAATTAAACATGACTCTAAATAGCATTACCTTCTTAAAGAGCATTACTATATAAGACCTCCATGTTTTAATTTCTCTCTCTCACTCATAATAATAGAACGACTTCCTCTACTTGAAACCCCTTACGCAAAAAATCGAAGTCGCCAAAAATTGATTCCCTTGAAATCGATAGTCATGCAAAATCGAAGAGAGAGAAAGCGAAGCTCTTCATCCCTCCGTAAACGCTTGCAATGATCGCAAGAGAGAAAGCCAAGCCCTAGAAATAGAAGTGAGACCTGGACATGCCCTTCTCCAACTCTCCGGACGAAGCCCAACTTGCTCAGAGTCGCCCAAAGTTCCTTCGATAATCCCGAGCTTCAGAAAGGAAAAGCCCTATAATCGAAGCCCTACAAAGCTCGCTATGCCCTAGAATCGGAAGCAAGCAGTTCAAACCCCCTCAATCCCTCACTTCAATTTTGTTGGTTCCACACTTCGATTCGGATGACTTCTTTTCATTTTCCGATTTGAAAATTATATATTTCATCTTTGTTTGGAGTTTTGGAAGGGGTTTTGTTATATCTCTACTTATAAACTTCTAAAAAGGCTGGTTTCTTATTTTTTTGTTTCTGTTTTTCTCTTCTCTCTGTTAAAATTGTTTGTGAGACTGAGGTGTTAATCAATTTTTTGCTAAGCTATTATTTTCATGTGATTGATGATGAGTGGAAATTGGTAACTGGTAAATATCTCTTAATTTTTTTAGCAGGACAACACTTTTGATGGTAGGATATTGGGAAATCATGCTTTTCATCTCTTTAGTTGTTGTTGTTGTTGCTGTTATTGAAAGGAGTTATAGTGTACATGGTTGGCTTCTGATTATGATTTAAAACTGACTCGACTCGAGTGACTATTTTCAACTATGTTGGTATCTTGAATTATTGTACAGAACTAAGTTGTCAGTAAAATCTGAATACACATAAACCTGTTATTTAGACAACATACTCTGTTGCGTGAAGGTATTCTTTAATCCAACTGTAATATGCCTGAGAAAAGCAAAAGGTTATAATGTGATACGTTGAATTGGTGATGAATTATAGAGTTGCCTTTAATGTACAATCAAGGATATGGAAAAGTTAATTCTATGTAGTTTGGTTCAAAATATTGGATAAATTTTCATGAGTTAGTTCAAGTGATATTAAATTTTTACTTGCTTTTTAACTTTATTTCTCATGGATTTTATTCTTTCTAAAATATGCACAAGTTTCTTCATTTGTCTTCTATGGGATTACATCTTCCTCTAGAGCAATATGTTTTGTTATTTTATGTGTTTTCTCAATGATTTCTTAATGATTTTCATCCGCACCTAGGGAAAAAAATACTACAGATTTCCAGTGTTGTTTTCATCTGCATTTGCTTCCAATCATTTGTCAAATTTGTTTTAGGGCTATGTGAAAAACTATCCCTTTGTGTTTAATTGTTTTATCATACTGAATATGAAAATCAACTTGGTTCTCTAAGCAAACAATCACAATAATGAGTTCCTTTATTCTCAGATGCATATGGTCCATTGAACTCGTTCAACTTGGTGATTTCAAACTGGAGCATGAGTTTTGGTTTTAAGCTTATTTCTCAATATAGCTATTATTTCAATAATTCTTTTAATTGGTGATTTCACAGGTTCAAGTAAATTTCTGTTTGTCCAAGTGTAAATATAATGGACGACATAGACCATGAAATAGGAAGTTGCGGGGATAATGTAGAAATGAATTTGGAAATAGAAATAGATGAGGATGACTCGAGTGGAGAGGGGTTGAATGTTCACAATACTAATACTGTTGTCTACTATCATCAAGTAGATGATGAGTTTACGCCTAAGCTTGGTCATAAATTTCAAACATTAGATGATATTCACACTTTTTACAATACATATACAATGCATGCTGGTTTTAGTGTACGAAAGTTTAATGAGAAAAAAGGGCAGGTAGCGATGAGATTTGTAGGAAGGAGTATGTGTGTTCTAAGCAAGGAAAAGGCAAAGTATTAACCGATGTGGTTATAAAAAGAAAACGTGGATCTACAAAAGAAAGTTGTGGTGCAAGAATTATAGTGGTAAAAAGAAATGACTTGTACGTAATTACAAAAATTGAGGAGGGTCATTATCACCCATTGTCAACCCCACATAAGAGGCATCTTTTACGATCACACCGTAATGTGTCAATTGCCCAAAAATTTTTGAGTCAGCAACTTGGCACGGTGAATATACCACAATACCAACAATACAATTTTCTTGCAGTGCAGGAAGGTGGTTTTGAAAATATTTGTTGCACGCAACGAGATTTGTATAACTTTGAAAGAGACAAGCGCAATAAATTGAAGGGACATGATGGGGATATGTTGAATGAGTACTTACAGTTAGAACAACAAAAGAATCCTTCATTCACTTTCATAATTGACACAGACGATGAAAATCGGATCTCTCGTTGTTTTTGGGCCGATGCAACTTCTAGACGGGCTTATAGATTTTATGGTGATGTTGTCATTTTGGATACCACATACAATACTAATCATTACGGAATGATATTTATACCACTAATGGGGGTTAATAATCATGGTCAAACTATTGTATTTGGTTGTGATTTCTTAAGTGATGAGACCATAGCTAGTTTTGAATGGCTTTTCAAGTATTTTTTGGTAGCAATGCCAGGTGATGCACCTGAGATGATTATCACCGATCAGGATCCAGCTATGACAAATGTCATTTCATAGATTCTTCCTAATACATTTTATAGGTATTGTAGTTGGCATATATTGACCAAATTTTTAGAGAAGATTGACTCGGTAAAATACAGTGCTTACTATAAGGAGTTTTCAGATTGCATTTGGAATTCGGAGACTGTGGAATCATTTGACTCTACTTGGGTAGCGTTGATGGAGAAAAGTGGGTTGAATGCTAATAAATGGCTACAATCAATGTATGACATCCGTTGTAGATGGGTACCCGCACATGTGAATCATGTTTTCTCAGCCGGCATGTCAAGTAGCTAAAGAGTTGAGAGTTGTCATGCATTTTTTAAAAAAATTGTTTCTAAAAGAAATTCTTTAGTGGATTTTATTATTCAATTTGGTCGGGGCCTTCAGCATCAATGACATGCAGAGTTGGTTTCGGATAACAAAGATTTGGTTGAGAGGCCGAGAAGAAAATATCGTCATGACTTCTTAGTTCAAATGGTTGACATTTATACACACTCTATGTATTATAAATTTGAAGAAGAGTTGTGCGAGAGCTTGAATTATAGGTTTGAACTTATGAAGGAGGATGTCAACTACCATGTATATAAGATTTACCAAAGGAATGTCAACAAGTTTAAAGTCAGAGAAATTTAGTATGACAAATCTTTGGATTATGCAACATGCACTTGCAAAAAGTTTGAGAGTTTGGGAATCTTATGTCGGCATGTGATAGCTTATTTACATAAGTATCACGATCTTGACAAATTGCCTTCAAAATACATTTTAAAAAGGTGGACAAAAACAGCAAAATCAAGTTGTGTAATTGATGATAATGGTGTGGAAATAAAAGATGACAAGCCATACTTACTCTCGCGGAGTCAATTGATTCAACAATCTTTAGAGATGATTGATAGTGCTCCCACAAATGAAGAAGCCACAAATGTAATAAAAGAATGTTTCGATAATGGATATGAAAAGATCAAACAAATAATTGGGAATAATGGTTCAAAACGAAACAATGAAATGGAGTCTGGTGGAATGAGTGCATCTAAGTCAGTTAACATGAGTGGGACTTATGAACATAATTACATTGAGTAAAGCCAAGTGCGTGCAAAAGGGTGTGGCAAAAGGATGAAGGGTGGCAAAGAAAGGGCTTTGGGGAAAACAAAAAACCCCAAGGGGAGACATTGTCATGGATGTAGCCAAGTTGGTGTCACACACGACAAAAGAAACTGTCCGGCTCTTAATAATTCGGGTATCATCTTTCTCCCTAATATGTATCTTTGTGTGTACATATATAATACTCCCTAGGTTCAACAAAAAGAGTCCCCCATTTGCAACATTTACGAACTTTAAATATATGTTTTTTTTCATGTTTATCCTTAATATAATGATTATTTAGTTTAATCTAGTGAAATTGTGTTATTAAACTTGAGTACATTTATACCGTCATCATTAAATACATATGGACTTCTTTTGTGAAATACTTTTTTTTTGCAAATGAGACTTTCTTTTTGGGGAGAGTAGTAATAAAATATGGACAGTATGAATGAAAAATAGGGAGTACAGAATTGAAGAATGAAGAGTAAAAAATAAAACCTTGCCCAAGACGACGTCGTTGGATGAAGGAGAGTGGATGTGACCGTGGAGCACTTGAAGAACAATGCTTCCTCGGAGTACGCATTTAGCGAGGTAGCATGCTCCATTTGGGACTGTCGCCGATCGTGGCCTATTATAATTGCTACTGCCGGAGGACTCTTCTTCCTCCGATACTGCCATAACCAACAAATCTCAAAATTTTCACTTTGAAGCAAGAACTAACTGGTTAGGGCTTCAAAATTTCCTCCAAAAAAATATATTTTGGTTGTCCATCAAGTGCAAGAAGTGTTTCAATTCTGTTCTGTATACACCGACCTACTCACCTGATATATATACTTTTATATATGTATCACTTACATATAAATTAATATATAGAGTAAAGTTCAGATAACCACATGGGGTTTGGGCGCTTTCCCACTTAACCACCTGTAATCAGTAAAGCTACATTTAAACTCTCAACTTTTTGAGTTGAAGTGAAAAAGTCATCTTTTTCATCCAACTTAACCGTGCGTGTATGTCAGACGCCAAAAGCGTGTAAGAAGGGGTTGTAACGGTAAAAAATAACTGGTAAATGTCTGAAATACCCCCTTCTTCTTCCTCTTGGCTTTTAAGAGCAGATTTGAATCATTTTGTTCTATCCCATTTCAACTCCATTGCAAACGGAATTGAAGGCTACTAGCAGACCAAATTCAGTTAGTATACTTCTTACCAGCTTAGAAGTTCAGTTCTTCCTTCTCCTGGCTTATTGTCTTTTCTGATGGTGAATAGTTGTAAGACCCCAACTTATTATAAATAAAATTGAATTTCCTCTATTTATTATTTTGAAATAGTAAGGGTTGATTTGATTAATGTGGTTAGTTATGAGTAACATGCGCAAATATCTTAAATAAGCAAGTGGTTATAAAATATTCATTGTTGTTGGGGAATATTTGTTTGGTCGTGGAATATTTTTACTTTGTCGGGAATATTAAATGCGACCAGTGCGACCTATGTGGGCCCCATAACTGAAAGCGATTGGATGAAGAAAATGACAAGTATGAGTTTTTATAAATAACGACGTAGTTATTCTGAATTAACTAACATTGGAATACCCGGTGGTAAAAACACGGTAATATGCGGTGTTATGCAATGGCACTATGATATTGCACCAATTATTAATTCTTACGTGGGAAGGCCTACTTTCAATAATTTTTACGGTAATTCTTGCTTCAATATTTTATTTTATTGATTCAATAATTGCTACGTTGATTGTAAGACCCCAACTTTTATGAATAAAGATGAATTTTCTATAATTATCATTTTTGAATATTATGGAATGAATTTGATATAATGTTATAGTTATGGGTAATAGTTATAAATTTATATAAAATGCATGATTTGTTATATAATATTGAATTGGTGGGGAATATTCGTTTTAACGGGGAATATTAAATGCGACAAGACAATCATTAGTGGACCCCACGGAATTAATTAGTGTCGGATTGAGTAAATGACAAAAATATTTTATGAAAATAACGGCGAAAGTTTTATCGTTAACTGTTGAAACACCCGGTGTTAAAAGTACATGAATATGCGTGGTTTCATAGTAGCACACGGTATTGATTATTGATGCTTACGTGAGAAGTCACTCTCGGTTTTGTTCAATTATTGCTTGATGGTTGTTGCATAGTATCTCACGTTAATTGATTCAATTATTGTCGATATTTTATATATTATTAAATCAATAATTGAGATGACGAAGTTATTAATATTATTATTTGCAATATTAACGATGTTTAGAAGTTCTGCCAAGGAGAGGTTTGGTCACCTAATTACGCCGCGATAGGGAGAAATCCTTATTGGAAAGCCCCTCTTTCACAGGAACGACACAGTCGATTAATAGTGTGAATTATAATAATGATGATGAAGTTTTGTAATATTAGTATTATTAATGTAATAAAATAGAAAATTTTTTTATAAAAAAGAATACTTTTATAAAGTTATTCGTTTTGTTAGACTATAAGTAGAATATATTATATTTTATTATGCATAGTATTTGCATAGTGCCTGTATAGTGTTTGCATAATAAAATCTTTTTATATAAAACAGAATACTTTTATAAAGTTATTCATTTTATTAGATTATAAATAGAATATATTATATTTTATTTAAAAGATTTTGTTTTATTAGAATATTTTATAGTAAACCAATCTGGACCGTCCGTTTAAAAGTAAATCAATCTAGACCGTTCAGGAATTAGTTACTATTTAGTCCATTCTCCTATAAATAGAAGCTCATTCCTTCATTATTTCTTACGAATTCATTGAAACTCTAGAGAGAGAAACTATAGAGAGAAAGAAGAAAAGTATTATTCTACTTCACTACTCCTATATCCAGTTTGTTCTAAGGTAAGGGGTATTATTTTTTTCTTTCGTCTTCATGAAGAGAACTTCTGTTATTCCATTCTTTGTTATTATGTTGGAATAACCTGTCTATGCGAAGTACCGCATACTTGATGAAATTCTTTTGTTATTCCATTATTTATTATTATGTTGGAATAACCTGTCTATGCGAAGTACCGCATACTTGGTGAAATTCTTCTGTTATTCTATTCTTTATTATTATGTTGGAATAACTCGCTCATCTGAAGTACCGCATACATGGTGAAATTCTTACATTATTCCATTCTTTATTATTACATTTGGAACATCCATCGCTTGTCTGCATTTTCACTTTGACACGGTTCCGTTATTTATTATTCTATTGGAACATCCTGTCGGTGCAAATTTCACCTGACCTGGTTCCGTTATTTATTATTCTATTGGAATTCCTGTCTGTGCGTTTACGCATAACCTGGTTCCGTTATTTATTATTCTGTTGGAATAACTTGTCTGTGCGGTCTATCGCATGCCTGATGATTTCTTTTGTTATTCCATTCTTTATTATACTCAATTGGTTAAAGTTTTGACTTCTATACTCCATGAAATTAGTGGAATATCCTTGATATTTGCGTTTCATCCAGTATCTTTTCATGAAAATATTCTTCTGAGCATTCTTGAATTTTACTCTACAAAGAAGTATCATGTTGACAATTTGGACGTTATTAGTTCCTGGATAAATTAATTCTTGAACTTGTTTTATTGAATTCTTATATCATTGTCATCATCCACGTGTTTATATTATGTTGAAAGTCATCTGTGGCCTGTAGTGCATAGATGGACTTGGTATGATTATGACCAGGGATTAATCGGTATAATCATGACTGTAATGTTACAAATAATGCGGTAAAAGTCCTCATTGGCCTGTAGTGCATTGATGGATAGTTATTGGCATGATCATGACCATTGATGAATACACGAATATCCTTGGCCCGTAGTGTATGGATAATTTGTGGTTGTGATACTAATGAATATCCTTGGCGTAGTCTTGCGGGGATGATGTGGATTATTTATTAAAATTTGAGTCCCAAAATGATAAAAGTGATGAAAAACCTTTTAAATCATAAAAGATAGTAGATTTTATTCTCTACTTGACTCTTTTAATGAATTGCTTGTTCCGCTGTAGTTAAACTTGATGTTTTTTATATTGTATCAATTTAACACTGTTGAAGGCTAACGATAATTTATTCTGCATTATCTTAGTCATAATATTTCTTACTGGGCTAGTTGATCTCACCCTTTTACTTTCATTGTTCTCTTCAGGAAATGAGAACGTAGCTAGGACTAGTCGGGGAACGGAGTGATGGTCCAGATAATAGCATTAGTAGTCCTCACTATTCTGTTAAATAGTGTGATAATAAATGTAATGAGGACTCAATTGAGTGTGGATATTGTCTAGATGACAATATTTGTATTAAAACTCACAACATATGTTTTGTCGTATTTTACACGACTGTTGTATAATTAAGTTGTATTTAAATTTTGTACCATATATTTGGCGACTCAAGATGGGTGATGTATACCTATTTTGGGGGTGTCACAGTTGGTATTAAAGCTTAGGGATATGATCCCTGGCTAATATGTGAGACAAGAACTAGGAGGGGAGAGACGGAGAATTCCTTCGCTAGTATGACCTACCTAAGTTTATTTGGTATTTAATTGGTCATTTAGAATATAGGGATAATATGTGATATGTTAATTAACCCTTGTTTTGTGGCGATGTCTCGAAAATGACATCCGAGAATGTTGAGAACATCAATGGAGCCACAGAGACCGTTGAGTCTCCACGAGATCAATCGAGGATAATGTGCATCGAAGGCGACAATACTCGAGCCAAACAACAACAACGGACGACCGATGATGAGCGATGGAATGTTCGGAGGCTTTATGCAATTCATGCAACATCGCCCAAGAGCGGCTCCTGTCCAAAATGTAGGTGGAAACACTGGCAACTCTCGGTTAATCATCATCGCTAAGCGCTTCGAGGAACTGGGACCATCGGAGTTTTTGGAGAGCCAAAACCACTTAAGGCGGAGACGTGGATAAAGTAGATCTGTAAGATATTTGATGTCTTGGGATGCTCCGAGGAGCAAAAGGTTCCCTTTGCCACCTTCACGTTGCGTGCAGAGGCAGATTACTGGTGGGAATCTGTAAAACGTACTCAACTTGCCGCACTGAAGATGACTTGGGAGAAGTTCCAAGAATTGTTCAACGACAAGTACTTTCCCGAAAGTATTCGTCACATGAAAGAGGTAGAGTTCATCAAGCTGGAGCAAAACAACATGACCGTGTCGCAGTTCGAAGCCAAGTTTGCCGAGTTGTCCCAGTTTGCGTCCCATTTGGTTGATAATGCGGAGAGAATGACGCGAATGTTTCTAAGAGGTTTGAAACCCGAGATACGTCAATATCTTATCTCTCATAAACTGTGTTTGTATTCGTGATGTTGTTAATAGGGCTCGATTATTGGAGCGCGATAATGAGTCAACCCAACCAAAAGAGAGCAGCAAGCAAAATGATAATACTAGTGATAGCAGTCATCAAAGCGGTGACAATAAGCGTGAAGGAAATCAACATGCCAGAAATGGTAACCACTTTGGTGGTAATTATAGCCAAAACAATAAGAATGGACATTTCAAGATGAGGAGATTCAACAATGATGGAAAGACGTCAGCACCAGCACTCATTGTTAAGGAAAGAGAACGACCACCTATCATATGCTTCAAATGCGGAGGGGAGGAACACATCAGTCCAAACTGCGCGATGCCGTCCAAAGCATGTTATAATTATGGAAGAGAAGGTCACCTAGCCCGATTTTGTCGTTCACCAAAGATAAGTTCAGCTAGGATGGAGGCACCAAAGGACGTCCTAGAAAAGTCAAAGCCAGATGGTCTGAGGAGGCGTTTGTCGTGACCTCTGAAAAGCAAGGAACCCGAATGAGGTTATCACGGGTAAGCTTATCATACTCTAGCGAAGTTTATACCTTATTTGATACTGGTTCTACCCATTCTTTTATTTCTCCTACTTGCGCTCAACGTTTAAATTTGACTCCGGAGAAATTAGACTTTGACTTATCTGTTGAAACTCCATTGGGAGAAACCTTCATTACATCCATTTGTTTATAAGTCTTGTTTGGTTCAAATCGGTACCCTCTCACATTACACAATCGATCTTATTTCATTGAAAATACTTGCATTTGGCGTAATTCTAGGGATTGATTGGTTAACTACTCATCATGCAAAATTGATTATTTTAAATAAGGTTATTAGCTTTTATATTCCTAACCAACCTATTATGCGAATTCAAGCAACCAAACCATTAAAATCAATCACTTTGTCATCTCAAGCCATAAAGCTATTCGTTTATTGAAAAAGCGGATGTCAAGCTTTCTTAGCTCATGCGGATCTAAACAAAAATACGTCGGTTTTGAATGATATTTCTATTGTTAATGAATTTCTGACGTTTTCCACTGAAGAACTTCTAGCACGCCCCAGGCGTGAAATTGAATTTTGTATCGACCTTGAACCCAAGTACAAAACCCATTTCAAAGCCCAATATCGAATGACTCCTATTGAACTTGAGTTAAAGACCCAATTAGGGAATTGTTAGACATCTATTTCATTAAATCCTGGTACGTCTCCTTGGGGTGCTCCTGCTCTACTATTGTGAAGAAGAAAGATGGGAGTATCTGATTGTGTATTGATTATCGGGAGTTGAACCATGTCACTATCAAAAATAGATATCCATTGCCTCACATTGATGACCTGTTTGACCAGTTGCAAGGTGCTAAATTTTTTTCAAAGATTGATCTTCGTTAGGATATCACCAATTGAAGATTAGAACCAGATGACATTCCAAAGACGGCTTTCGAACTTCGATGCGGGCATTATGAATTCTAGTCATGTCTTTTGGATTGACTAATGCTCCTCTTTGCCTTCATGGATATGATGAACCGAGTATTCAAGGAATATTTGGATCACTTTGTGGTCATCTTTATTGATGACATCCTTATTTATTCCAAAAGTCGTGAAGATCATGAGCAACACTTGAGGCTGATACTTCAAAAGCTTCGTGAATATAAGCTTTATGCCAAGTTGAAGAAATGCGAGTTCTGGCTTAAGGAAGTAGCATTCCTTGGGCATGTGGTATCAAGTCATAAAATATATGTTGACCCAGCAAAGATTGAAGCTATTCAAAGCTGAGAGCAACCTAAATCAATGACCGAAGTATGTAGCTTTCTCGGCTTAGCTGGTTATTATCGGAGATTCGTAGAAGGGTTTTCTCGAATCGCTACTCCCTTAACTCAGCTGACTCGGAAAGATACAAAATTCGGTTGGAACGAGGAATGTGAGAAGAGTTTTCAAGAACTCAAGAGAAGACTCATTTTAGCACATGTTCTGACAATACCATCTGGCTCGGAGGGATTTGTCATCTACAGTGATGCTTCAGGCAAAGGGTTAGGATGTGTTCTCATGCAACATGGAAAAGTTATAGCCTATGCCTCTCAACAACTCAAAGAATATGAGAGGAATTATCCTACTCATGATCTAGAGTTGACAACTGTTGTTTTTGCACTAAAGATTTGGAGGCATTACTTGTATGGGGAGAAAGTGGAGATCTTTACGGATCATAAAAGCCTCAAATATTTCTTCACTCAAAAGGAACTCAACATGCGACAACGATGTTGGCTTGAATTGTTGAAAGATTATGATCATACCATCCAATACCATCCTGGAAAAGCAAGCGTGGTAGTGACGCGCATTGAGTAGAAGATCATATCTGCGTGCGAAAAGCGATATTGTCAACGCAGAGGCCCATTTTGTATGACTTGCAAAGGATGGAGATAGAGATAAAGACTCCGGGGACCCACGATGATGGTGAATATACTGAGTAGAACCGACTTTAATCGATAAAGTTAAAATTTTGCTTCAAGCTACGGGACACAGAAGGCGATGCATGTGAGGAAGAAATTACAAGAAGGTGCTATCTTAAGAAGCGAGAATCGATGAAGAAGGAATACTTGAGTCAACTCCAGGACTTTGTGTTCTAACGATCCTGAATTAAAGTATAAAATCATGATGGAGGTGCACAACACACCGCTTTGCAATCCATCTCGGGAGTACCAAAATGTATCATGATCTTCGATATACATTTTGGTGGGGCAATATGAAGAGAGAGATAGCTTTGTTTATCTCAAGATGTTTAACTTGTCAACGAGTCAAGGCAGAGCATCAAGTACCAAAAGGTCCATTGCAACCACTTGAAATTCCAGAATGGAAGTGGGAGCACATTACCATGGATTTCATTACTGGTCTTCCCAAGGTTTCTCAAGGCATAGATGTAATTTGGGTCATTGTTGATAGATTGACCAAGTCTGCTCATTTCTTACCAATACGAGAAACTTATACACTTGAACGTCTTGCTCGTATGTACATAAACGAGATTGTAAGACTGCATGGTATGCCAGTATCCATAGTTTATGATCGAGACCCAAGATTCACTTCACGATTTTGGGTTAGTTTACAAAAAGCTATGAACGCAGTTTACTATTTAGTTCAAATATCATCCTCGCATTTGACGGACAATCAGAGAGGACTATTCAAACTCTGGAAAATTTATTAAGACTCTGTGTCCTTAACTTCAAGGGAAGTTGGGACAAGTTCTTACCATTGGTAGAGTTTTCTTACAACAACAGTTATTAAACAAGTATTAGCATGACTCCATTCGAGGCGTTGTATGAAAGAAAGTGTCGTTCTCCAGTATGCTGGGATGAGGTGGGTGAAGCAACGTTGTTGGGACTAGAATTGGTACGTATGACTACGGAAAAGATTAAAACGATCCGATAACGTATAAAAATCTCACAAGACTGACAAAAGAGTTATGATGATCTTCATCGAAAGAACGTGAAATTCGATATTGGAGATCATGTGTTGTTACGTGTTGCTCCATGGAAAGGAGTTACGAGATTTGGAAAGAGAGGAAAGCTCAATCCTCGATTTATTGGCCCATTTTTAATCCTCGATCGAGTAGGGACTGTAGCCTATAGACTCGCTTTACCGTTAAGTATGTCTCGTGTTCATAACGTTTTTCATATATCCATGTCACGTAAATATGTGAAAGACCCGAACCACATTATTGAGTTAGAACCTGACGAAATAGCGGAAGATTTAACGTATGAAGAGGTTCCTGTTCAAATCTTGGATAAGAAGGAACATATTCTACGCTCTAAGGTTATACCTCAAGTCAAAGTTTTATGGAAGAACCACGATGTTGAGGAAATGACCTGGGAGTTAGAATCTGAAATGAAATCAAGGTATCCTTACCTCTTCGACATATCAGGTACGTACCCTAATTTCGAGGGCGAAATTTCATAAGAAAGGGAGATTGTAAGACCCCAACTTTTATGAATAAAGATGAATTTTATATAATTATCATTTTTGAATATTATGGAATGAATTTGATATAATGTTATAGTTGTGGGTAATTCTTATAAATTTTGCAAAGTATGCAAGTTGTTATATAATATTCGATTGGTCGGGGAATATTCGTTTTAACAGGGAATATTCGCATGACACAATCATTAATGGACCCCACAACGGAATTATTGTCGGATTGAGTAAAACGATAAAATATTTTTATGAAAATAACGGCGAAAGTTTTATCGTTAATCTGTTAAAACACCCATTGTTAAAATCTGCGAGAATATGCGTGGTTGCATAGTAGCACTACAGTATTGATTATTGATGCTTTACGTGAGAAGTCACTTAGTTTTGTTCAATTATTACTTGATGGTTGTTGCATAGTATCTCACGTTAATTGATTCAATTATTGTCGATATTTTATATATTATTAAATCAATAATTGAGACGAAGAAGTTATTAATATTATTATTTGTAATATTAACGATGTTTAAAAATTCTGCCAAGGAGAGTTTGGTCACCTAATTGCGCGCCAATAGAAAGAAATCCTTATTGGAAAGACCCCTCTTTCCTGGGAACGACTTGGTCGATTAATAGTGTGAATTATAATAATGATGATGAAGTTTTGTTTTATTAGTATTATTAATGTAATAAAACAGAAAAGCTTTTTATATAAAACAAAATACTTTTATAAAGTTATTCGTTTTATTAGACTATAAATAGAATATATTATATTTTATTATGCATAGTGTTTGCATAGTGTCTGCATAGTATTTGCATAGTAAAATCTTTTTATATAAAACATAATACTTTTATAAAGTTATTCATTTTATTAGATTATAAATAGAATATATTATATTTTATTTAAAAGATTTTATTTTATTAGAATATTTTATAGTAAACCAATTTGGACCGTTCGTTTAAAAGTAAATCAATCTGGACCGTTCAAAATTAGTTACTATTCAGTCCATTCTCCTATAAATAGAAGCTCATTCCTTCATTATTTATTATGAATTCACTGAAACTCTAGAGAGAGAAACTATAGAGAGAAAGAAGAAAAGTATTCTCGCTACTTCACTACTCCTATATCCAGGTTTCTTTTAAGGTAAGGGTATTATTTCTTTCAGATTCATGAAGAGAACTTCATATTCCATTCTTTATTATTACATTGGAATAACCTATATACGCAGTTACCCTATACTTGGAGAAATTCTTACATTATTCCATTCTTTATCATTATGTTGGAATAACTTTTTTACATGCGGAAGTACCACATACATGGTGAAATTCTTCATTATTCCATTCTTTATTATTCATTGGTACATCCTGGTCTGCGTTTTACGCATGACCTGGTTCCGTTATTTATTATTCTCGTTGGAATATCATATTTGCGGTTAATATTACGCTGACTTCGGTTCCATTAATTATTATTACATTGGAATAACTTTTCTGCATGCGGTCTATTGCATGCATGGTGATTTCATTGTTATTCCATTCTTTATTATTCTGCTTTGAGTATCCCATCTTGTTGCAAATTTTGCACGACTTCGTTCCGTTATTTATTATTACATTGGAATAACAACTTTCTGCATGGGTCTATCGCATGCCTGGTGATTTCTTTTGTTATTCCATTCTTTATTATACTAAGTTGGTTAAAGTTTTGACTTCTATACTCCATGAAATTAGTGGAATATCCTTGATATTTGCGCTTCATCCAGTATCTTTTCATGGAAATATTCTTCTGAGCATTCTTGAATTTTACTCTCTGAAAGAAGTATCATGTTGACAATTTGGACGTTATTAGTTCTGGATAAATTAATTGTTGAACTTGTTTTATTGAATTCTTATATCATTGTCATCATCCTCATGTTTATATTATGTTGAAAGTCATCATGGCACGTAGAGATGGACTTGGTATGATTATGACCGAGGATTAATCAAGATAATCATGACCGTAATGTTACAAATGATGTGGTAAAAGTCCTCATTGGCCCGTAGTGCATTGATGGACAGTTGTTGGCATGATCATGACCATTGATGAATACACGAATATCCTTGGCACATAGTGCATGAATAATTTGTGGTTGTGATACTAATGAATATCCTTGGCCGTAGTGCAGGGATGATGTGGATTATTTATTAAGATGAGTCCCAGCGATAAAAGTGATGAAAAACCTTTTAACTCATAAAAGATAGTAGATTTTATTCTCTACTTGACTCTTTTAATGGATTGCTTATTCCGCTGTAGTTAAACTTGATATTTTTTATATTGTATCAATTTAACACTGTTGAAGGCTAACGATAATTTATTCTGCATTATCTTAGTCATAATATTTCTTATTGGGCTAGTTGATCTCACCCATTCTTTCACATTTCTTTTCAGGAAATGAGAACGTAGCCGGGACTAGTCGGGGAACGGAGTAACGGTCCAGATGATAGCATTAGTAGTCCTCACTATTCTATTAAATAGTGTGACAATAAATGTAATGAGGACTCCATTGAGTGTGGATATTGTCTAGATGACAATATTCTTATTAAAACTCTTAGATTATGTTATGTCGTATTTTATACGACTGTTGTATAATTAAGTTGTATTTGTATTATGTACCAAGTATTTGGCGACTCAGAATAGGTGATGTATACCTATTTTGGGGGCGTCACAGTTGGTATCAAAGCTTAGGGATATGATCCCTGGCTGAGATGTGAGGTAAGAACTAGGAGGGGAGAGACGGAGAATTCTTTCGCTAGTATGACCTACCTAAGTTTATTTGGTATTTAAGTGGCCGGTCAGAGTATAGGGATAATATGTGATATGTTAATTAACCCTTGTTTTGTGGCGATGTTTGAAAATGACATCCAGAATGTTGAGAACATCAATGGAGCACAGGAGACCGCTTGAGTCTCCACGCATCAATAATCGGGATAATGTGCATCGAGAAGCGACAATACTCGAACAAACAACAACACCTGGACCAGATGATGAATGATGGAATGTTCAGAGGCTTTATGCAATTCATGCAACATCAGGCAAGAGCGGCTCTTGTACAAAATGCAGGTGGAAACACTGGCAACTCTCGGACGGTCACCGCTAAACAGTTCAAGGAACTGGGACCACATGAGTTTTTTAGAGAGCCAAAACCACTTAAGGCGGAGATGTGAATAAAATAGATCTGCAAGATATTTGATATCTTGGGATGCTCCGAGGAGCAAAAGGTTCCCTTTTCCACCTTCATGTTGCGTGCAGAGGTAGATTACTGGTGGGAATCTGTAAAACTTACTCAACCTGCCGCACTGAAGATGACTTGAGAGAAGTTCCAAGAATTTTTCAAAGACAAGTACTTTCCCGAAAGTATTCGTCACATGAAAGAGGTAGAGTTCATCAAGCTGGAGCAAAACAACATGACCGTGTCGCAGTACGAAGCCAAGTTTGCCGAGTTGTCCCGTTTTGCGTCCCATTTGGTTGATAATGAGGAGAGAATGACACGAATATTTCTAAGAGGTTTGAAACCCGAGATACGTCAATATCTTATTTCTCATAAACTGTGTTTGTATTCAAATGTTGTTAATAGGGCTCAGTTATTGGAGCGCGATAATGAGTCAACCCAACCAAAAGAGAGTAGCCGATAAAATGATAATACCAGTGAAAGTAGTCATCGAAGCAGTGACAACAAGCGTGGAGGGAATCAATAGGACAGAAATGGTAACCACTTCGGTGGTAATTAGGGCCAAAATAATAAAAATGGACATTTTAAGAAGAGGAGATTCAACAATGATGGAAAGACGTCAGCACCAGCACCCGTTGTTAAGGAAGGAGAACGACCACCTATCATATGCTTCAAATGTGGAGGGAGGGACACATCACCAAATCTATGCGATGCCAGTCAAAGCATGTTATAATTGTGGAAGAGAAGGTCACCTAGCCCGATTTTTGTCGCTTCACCGAAGACAAGTTCAATTAGGATGGAGGCACCAAAGGTCAGTCCCAAAAAAAGTAAAAGCCGTAGTGTGCAAGGAGAGGCGTTGTTGTGACCTCCCGAAAGCAAGGAACCCGAACGAGGTCTTCACGGTAAGCTTATCATAAACTCTAAATAAGTTTATACCTTATTTGATACCGGGTTCTACCCATTCTTTATTTCTCCTACTTGCGCTCAACGTTTAAATTTGACTCCGGAGAAATTAGACTTTGACTTATCTGTTGAAACTCCATTGGGAGAAACCTTCATTACATCCACTGTTTATAAGTCTTGTTTGGTTCAAATCGGTACCCTCACATTACTTGTCGATCTTATTTCATTGAAAATACTTGCATTTGATGTGATTCTAGGGATTGATTGGTTAACTACTCATCATGCAAAAATTGATTGTTTTCGTAAGGTTGTTAGCTTTCATATTCATAACCAACCTATTATGCGAATTTAAGCAACCAAACCAGTAAAATCAATCATTGTCATCTCAAGCCATAAAGCTATTCGTTTATTGAAAAACGGATGTCAAGCTTTCTTAGCTCATGTCACGGATCTAAATAAAAATACGTCAGTTTTGAATGATATTTCTATTGTTAATAAATTTCCTGACGTATTTCCTGAAGAACTTCCTGGCCTACACCCAGAGCGTGAAATTGAATTTTGTATTGACCTTGAACCCGGTACAAAACCCATTTCCAAAGCCCCATATCGAATGTCTCCTATTAAACTTCAGGAGTTAAAGACCCAACTGCAGGAATTGTTAGATATTGTCTTTATTCGTCCTAGTACTTCTCTTTGGGGTGCTCCTGTTCTATTCGTGAAAAAGAAAGACGGGAGTATGCAACTTTGTATTGATTATCGGGAGTTGAATCATGTCACCATCAAAAATAGGTACCCATTGCCACGTATTGATGACCTGTTTGACCAGTTACAAGGAGCCAAATTCTTTTCAAAGATTGATCTTCGTTCCAGATATCACCAATTGAAGATTAGAACCTATGACATTCCAAAGATGACTTTCAAAACTCGGTACGGGCATTATAAATTCCTAGTCATGTCTTTTGGATTGACTAATGCTCGTGCTGCCTTCATGGATATGATGAACCGAGTATTCAATGAATATTTGGATCACTTTGTGGTCGTCTTTATTGATGACATCCTTATTTATTCCAAAAGCTGTGAAGATCATGAGCAACACTTGAGGCTGATACTACAAAAGTTTCGTGAAAACAAGCTTTATGCCAAGTTGAAGAAATGCGAGTTCTGGCTTGAGGAAGTAGCATTCCTTGGGCACATAGTATCAAGTCATGGAATATCTGTTGACCCAGAAAAAATTTAAACTATTTAAAGCTGGGAGCAACCTAAATCGATGATCAAAATGCGTAGCTTTCTCGCTTTAAATTTGTTATTACGGAGATTCGTGGAAGGATTTTCTCGAATCGCTACTCCACTAACTCGCTTGGCTCGAAAAGATACAAAATTCAGTTGGAGAAAGGAATGTGAGAAGAGTTTTCAAGAACTCAAGAGGAGACTCATTTCAAAGACTGCTCGACAATACCATCTGGCTCGGAGGGATTTGTCATCTACAGTGATGTTTCGGGCAAAGGGTTAGGATGTGTTCTCATGCAACATGGGAAAGTCATAGTCTATGCCTCTCGGCAACTCAAAGAATATGAGAGGAATTATCCTACTCATGTTCTAGAGTTAAAACCGTTATCTTCGCACTTAAAATTTGGAGGCATTACTTGTATGGGGAGAAAGTGGAGATCTTTACGGATCATAAAAAGCCTCAAATATTTCTTCACTCAAAAGGAACTCAATATCGACAACGATGTTAGCTTGAATCGCTGAAAGATTATGATCATACCATCCAATACCATCGTGGAAAAGCAAGCGTGGTAGGTGTAGCGATTGATTAGAAGATCATATGCAAGAAATCAAAAGTGCGATATTGTCAACGCAAAGGCCCATTTTGTGTGACTTGCAAAGGATGGAGATAGAGTTAAAGACTCCAGGGACCCATGTGATGATGGCGAATATATGAGTAGAACCGACTTTAATTGATAAAGTTAAAGTTGCTCAAGCTACAGACCTGAAGCTGATGCATATAAGGAAGAAAGTGCAAGAAGGTGCTATGCCGGAAGCAAGAATCGATGACGAAGGAATACTTCGAGTCAACTCCAGACTTTGTGTTCTTAATAACCCTGAATTAAAGTATAAATCATGATGGAGGCGCACAACACACCGTTTGCAATCCATCCCGGGAGTACCAAAATGTATCGTGATCTTCGCCATACATTTTGGTGGAGCAATATGAAGAGAGAGATAGCGTTATTTATCTCAAGTTGTCTAACTTGTCAACGAGTCAAGGCGGAGCATCAAGTACCAAAAGGTCCATTGCAACCACTTGAAATTCCAGAATGGAAGTGGGAACACATTACCATGGATTTTGTTACTGGTCTTCCCAAGGTTTCTCAAGGCATAGATGAAATTTGGGTCATTGTTGATAGATTGACCAAGTCTGCTCATTTCTTACCAATACGAGAAACTTATACACTTGAACGTCTTACTCGTATGTACATAAACGAGATTGTAAGACCGCATGGTATGCCAAGATCCATAGTTTCGATCGAGACCCAAGATTCACTTCACGATTTTGGGTTAGTTTGCAAAAAGCTATGGGCAACAGATTCGATTTAGTTCGCATATCATCCTCGATCGGACGGAAAATCGAGAGAGGACTATTCAAACTCTGGAAGATTTATTAAGACTTTGTGTCCTTGACTTCAAGGGAAGTTGGGAAAAGTTCTTACCATTGGTGGAGTTTTCCTACAACAACAGTTATCAAGAAAGTATTGGCATGGCTCCATTTGAGGCGTTGTATGAAAGATAGTGTCGTTCTCCAGTATGCTGGGATGAGGTGGGTGAAGCAACGTTGTTGGGACCAGAGTTGGTACGTATAACTACGGAAAAGATTCAAACGATCCGGCAACGTATTAAAACCTCACAAGATCAACAAAAGAGTTATGTTGATCTTCATCAAAAGAACGTGGAATTCGATATTGGAGTTCATGTGTTGTTACGTGTTGCTCCATGGAAAGGAGTTACGAGATTTGGAAAGAGAGGAAAGCTCAATTCTCGATTCATTGGCCCATTTTTAATCCTCGATCGAGTAGGAACTGTGGCCTATAGAATCGCTTTACCGCGAAGTATGTCTCGTGTTCATAACGTTTTTCACATATCCATGTTACGTAAATATGTGGAAGACCCGAACCACATTATTGAGTTAGAAGCGGACGAAATAGCGGAAGATTTAACGTATGAAGAGGTTCCTGTTCAAATCTTGGATAAGAAGGAACATATTCTACGCTCCAAGGTTATACCTCAAGTCAAATTTTTGTGGAGAAACAACGATGTTGAGGAAATGACCTGGGAGTTAGAATCTGAAATGAAATCAAGGTATCCTTACATCTTCGACATACCAGGTACGTACCCTAATTTTGAAGGTGAAATTTCTTAAGTAGGGGAGGTTTTAAGACCCCAACTTTTATGAATAAAGATGATTTTTCTATAAATATCATTTTTGAATATTATGGAATGAATTTGATATAATGTTATAGTTGGGGTAATATTTATAAATTTTTCAAAGTACGCAAGTTGTTATATAATATTCGATTGGTCGGGGAATATTCATTTTAATAGGAAATATTCGTCTGGCCAAGACAATCATTGGTGGACCCCATGAATGGAATTATTATCGGATTGAGAAATGACAAAAAAAATATTTTATGAAAATAACAGCGGAAGTTGCATCATTAACTATTGAAACACCCGGAGTTAAAAGTACAGTAATATGCGTGGTTGCATAGTAGCACACAGTATTGATTATTGATGCTTACGTGAGAAGTCACTTTCTTTTTGTTCAATTATTACTCTGATAATTATTGCATAAGATCTCACGTTATTTGATTCAATTATTGTCAATATTTTATATATTATTAAATCAATAATTGAGATGACAAAGTTATTAATATTATTATTTTCAATATTAACGATGTCTAGAAGTTCTACCAAGGAGAGGTTTAGTCACTTAATTACGCACCAATAGGGAGAAATCCTTATTGGAAAGCCCCCTCTTTCTTGGGAACGACCTGGTCGATTAATATTGTGAATTATAATAATGATGATAAATGTTGTTAAATATATTGAGGTGTCTTTTTATAAAGTCACAAAAGTTTATATATATTTATTATATATATATAAATTTTGTTTTATTAGTATTATTAATGTAATAAAACAGAAAAAACTTTTTATATAAAACGTAATACTTTTATAAAGTTATTTATTTTATTAGACAATAATTAGAATATATTATATTTTATTATGTATAATGTTTGCATAAATTACTGCATAGTATTTTGCATAGTAAAATCTTTTTATATAAAACAAAATACTTTTATAAAGTTATTCATTTTATTAGATTATAAATAGAATATATTATATTTTATTTAAAAGATTTTGTTTTATTAGAATATTTTATTTATAATTTGCATAGTAAATGAATATAGAATCATCTGCTCAAAAAGTAAATCAATCTGGACCGTTCATGAATTAGTTACTATTCAGGTCCATTCTCCTATAAATAAGCTCATTCCTTCATTATTTCTTACGAATTCAATGAAACTCTAGAAAGAGAAACTATAGAGAGAAAGAAGAAAAGTATCGCCGCTACTTCACTACTCCTATATCCGGCTTCTTCTAAGGTAAGGGGTATTATTTCTTTTCGATTCATGAAGAGAACTTCATTATTCCATTCTTTATTATTCTCATTGAAATAACTCAGATACGCTGCTACCTTATACTTGGTGAAATTCTTCCTCATTATTCCATTCTTTATCATTATGTTGAATAATGCCTCATGCAAGTACCGCATACATGGTGAAATTCTTCATTTATTCCATTCTTTATTATTCTCATTGAACATCCTGTTCTGTGCATTTACGCATGACCTAGTTCCGTTATTTATTATTCTCATTTGAATATCATGCCTGCATGTATTACGCTCGACCTCGTTCCATTAATTATTATTATGTTGGAATAACCTCGTATGCAAGGGTCTATCGCATGCATGGTGATTTCTGTTGTTATTCCATTCTTTATTATTCTGTTTGAGTATCCCGCTTATCATGCGAATTTCTCCCGACCGTTCCGTTATTTATTATTCATTGGAATAACTCGTCTGCATCTTGTCTATCGCATGCCCCGTGATTTCTTTTGTTATTCCATTCTTTATTATACTAAGTTGGTTAAAGTTTTGACTTCTATACTCCATGAAATTAGTGGAATATCCTCGATATTTGCGCTTCATCCAAAGATATCTTTTCATGAAAATATTCTTCCGAGCATTCTTGAATTTTACTCTACAAGAGAAGTATCATGTTGACAATTTGGACGTTATTAGTTCTGGATAAATTAATTGTTGAACTTGTTTTATTGAATTCTTATATCATTGTCATCATCCTCATGTTTATATTATGTTGAAAATCATCTCATGGCACAGTAGTGCATAGATGGACTTGGTATGATTATGACCGAGGATTAATCAAGATAATCATGACCGTAATGTTACAAATGATGTGGTAAAAAGTCCTCATTGGCCCGTAGTACAATGATGGATGATTGTTGGAATGATCATGACCATTGATGAATACACGAATATCCTCGGCCGTGGTGCATGGATAATTTGTGGTTGTGATACTAATGAATATCCTTGGCCGTAGTGCACGGATGATGTGGATTATTTATTGTCGAGTCTCGTGATAAAAGTGATGAAAAACCTTTTAAATCATAAAAGATAGTAGATTTTATTCTCTACTTGATTCTTTTAATGGATTGCTTGTTCCGCTGTAGTTAAACTCGATGTTTGTTATATTGTATCAATTTAACACTGTTGAAGGCTAACAATAATTTATTCTGCATTATCTTTGTCATAATATTTCTTACTGGGCTAGTTGAGCTCACCCTTTTCTTTCACCGCTCTCTTGAGAAATGAGAACGTAAATTGGGACTAGTCGGGGAACGGAGTAACGGTCCAGATGATAGCATTAGTATCCTCACTATTCTGTTAAATAGTGTGACAATAAATGTAATGAGGACTCCATTGAGTGTGAATATTGTATAGATGACAATATTCTTATTAAAACTCTTAGATTATGTTATATCGTATTTTATACGACTATTGTATAAGTAAGTTGTATTTGTATTTTGTACCATGTATTTGGCGACTCAGAATAGGTGATGTATACCTATTTTGGGGGCGTCACATCGTTGGGGTATTCCTGTTTTATTCGTAAAGAAGAAAGACGGGAGTATGCGACTTTGTATTGACTACAGGGAATTAAACCATGTCACCATCAAGAATAGGTATCCTCTACCTCGCATTGATGACCTGTTTGACCAGTTGCAAGGAGCACAATTCTTTTCAAAGATCGATCTTAGCTTACGGATATCATCACCAAGATTAGAACTGAGGATATTCTGAAGACTGCCTTCAGAACTCGGTACGGGCATTATGAATTCTTAGTCATGTCTTTTGGATTGACTAATTCTCCTACGGCTTTCATGGATATGATGAATCGTGTGTTCAAAGAATATTTGGTTCAGTTCGTTGTTGTCTTTATTGATGACATCCTCATATATTCCAAAAGTCATGAAGATCATGAGCACCATTTGAAGCTGGTACTTCAAAGGCTTCGTGAAAACAAGCTATATGCCAAGCTGAAGAAATGCAAGTTCTGGCTTGAGGAAGTAGCATTCCTTGGGCACGTGGTGTCAAAACATGGAGTATCTGTTGACCCGGCGAAGATTGAAGCAATACAAAGTTAGGAGAAACCGAAGTCAGTGACCGAAGTCCGTAACTTTCTGGGCTTAGCTGGTTATTATCGGAAATTCATGGAAGGATTTTCTCGAATCGCTACTCCATTAACTCAACTGACTCGGAAAGATACAAAATTCGTATGGAGCGAGGAATGCGAGAAGACTTTTCAAGAACTTAAGAGGAGACTTATTTCGACACCTGTTTTGACAATACCATTTGTTTTGGATGGATTTGTTATCTATAGCGATGCTTCAGGAAAAGGGTTAGGGTGTGTTCTCATACAACATGGGAAGGTCATAGCCTATGCCTCGCGATAACTTAAAGAATATGAGAGGAATTATCCTACTTATGATCTAGAGTTGGCTCGAGCTACTGAAAGATTATGACGTGCGACAACAACGTTGTCTCGAGCTGCTGAAAGATTACGACCTACCATTCAATACCATCTTGGAAAAGCTTAACGTGGTAGCCGATGCATCGAGTAAGATCATCATCATGCGGAACGAAAAGTGCGATGTTGTCAACACAAAGGCCCATTTTTGTGTGATTTTACAAAAGATGAAGATAGAATTAAAGACTTCGGGGACCCATGCGATGATGTCAATCATACGCATAGAACCAACTTTAATCGATAAAGTTAAAGTTGCTCAAGCCACAGACCCGGAGCTGATGCGTATGGAGAAAAAAGTACAAGATGGTGTTATCCCAGAAGCAAGAATCGATGAAAAAGGAATACTTCGAGTCAACTCCAGACTTTATGTTCCTAACAACTCTGATTTGAAGTATAAGATCATGATGGAGGCACACAATACACCGTTTGCAATCCATCCTGGAAGTACCAAAATGTATTGTGATCTTCTACATACATTTTGGTGGAATAATATGAAGAGAGAGATCGCGAAGTTTATCTTGAGGTGTTTAACTTGTCAACGTGTAAAGGTGGAGCATCAAGTGCAAAAGGGTCCATTGCAACCACTTGAGATTCTGAAATGGAAGTGGGAACACATTACCATGGATTTCGTTACGGGTCTTCCCACGGTTTCTCAAGGCATAAATGCTATTTGGGTTATTGTTGATAGATTAACTAAGTCTGCTCATTTCTTGCCGATACGGGAGACTTATTCCCTTGAACGTCTTGCTCGTATGTACGTAAATGAGATTGTGAGATTGCATGGCATGCCAGTATCCATAGTTTCAGATCGTGACCCAAGATTCACTTCACGATTTTGGGTTAACTTGCAAAAAGCTATGGGCACGGATTTACGATTTAGTTCAGAATACCATCCTCAAACGGACGGACAATCAGAGAGGACTATTCAAACTCTTGAAGATCTATTAAGACTCTGTGTCCTAGACTTCAAAGGAAGTTGGGATAAGTATTTACCATTGGTGGAATTATCCTACAACAACAGTTATCAGGCAAGTATATGTGTGACTCCATTCGAAGCATTGTATGGACAAAAGTGTCACTCTCCAATATGTTGGGATGAGGTGGGTGAAGCAACATTGTTGGGACCAGAGTTGGTACGTATGACTACGTAAAAGATCCAAATGATTCGATAATGTATACAAACGACTCAAGATCGACAAAAGAGTTATGCGGATCTTCATCGAAAGGACATGGAATTTAGTATTGGGGATCATGTATTGTTGCGTGTTGCTCCATGGAAGGGAGTTACAAGATTTGGGAAAAGAGGAAAGCTCAATCCACGATTTATTGGTCCATTTCAGATTCTTGACCGAGTAGGATAAGTAGCCTATAGACTCGCGTTACCTCGAAGTATGTCTCGTGTTCATAATGTTTTTCATATATCTGTGTTACGTAAATATGTGAAAGACCCGAACCACGTTATTGAGTTAGAGTCAGATGAAATAGCCGAAGATTTAACGTACGAGGAGGTACCTGTCAAGATCTTGGATAGGAAGGAGCATGTCCTACGCACAAAGGTCATACCACAAGTTAAAGTTTTGTGGAGGAATCATGTTATAGTGGAAATGACTTGGGAGTTAGAAACAGAAATAAAAGCAAGGTATCCTCACCTTTTCGAAATACCAGGTACGTACGTCAATTTTGAGAACGAAATTTCATAAGGAGGGGAGGTTGTAAGACCCCAACTTATTATAAATGAAATTGAATTTCCTCTATTTATTATTTTGAAATAGTAAGGTTTGATTTGATTAATGTGGTTAGTTATGGATAAAATGCGCAAATATCTTAAATAAGCAAGTGGTTATAAAATATTCATTATTGTCGGAGAATATTCGTTTGGTCGTAGAATATTCTTATTGTCGGGGAATATTCGTACGACGGCGCAGCCTTGTGTGGGCCCCATAACGGAAAGAGATTGGATGAAGAAAATGACAAGTATGAGTTTTTATAAATAACGGTGTAGTTATTACCGTTAACATTGTTGGAATACCCGGTGGTTAAAATATAGTAATGCTGTGTTGTTGCCGAAGACACCAGATTGCACCAATTATTGATTGTTACGTAGGAAGGCACTACTCAATAATTGTTACAGTAATTACTGTTCAATACTTTATTTTGTTGATTCAATAATTGCTACGTTGATATTTTATATTATTGTTGTTTCAATAATTGTCACTGCACAATATTTTTCATTATCAGATCAATAATTTATATTATTTGAATAATATTATTAGATAGCATTATTGACAATGTCTAAGGAAGTTCTGTTTAAGGAGAGGTTTGGTCACCTAATTGCACGCCAGTAAGGAGAAATCCTTATAGGAAAGCCCCCTCTTTCCTGGGAACGACCTGGTTGTCATTATTGTGATTCTATAATATTATTTATGAATAATTAATTAATTATTTATATGATAAGGAAAATATTTATTTATATGGATATAAATGGAGGAATTTTTAGAAAAGTGACAATTGTTGAAAATTGAAATTTTATTATTATATTGCATTACAATTGTATAATGTGATAATATAATAATATAATAATAGTGATATTTTTACAATGAATGTGTGATATATGAGTAATTGAGGAGGAAGAGTATTTTTGTTACAAATAATGATAAAAACATGTTAAACATGTTGGTGGACCCCATTTTGACTAATTTGATTATAGCCTGTAAAATCGTCTGTATGTGGATTTTGATCAATTTCTGTTTGGAATTTGGAAAAACTTAAAGCTACAAAGTTGTAGAGAATTGAATTTCCTATGGAATAAACATAAGATTTGAATTTTTCCTTATAAAAGGGCTATTTATTATGAATTATTGAAGTTTCGAAATATTGGGTCTTAATTAATTTTGTTACAAAAAAAATGTTTAAAACATGTTTTGTGTGTGGTGGGCCACACTTGTTGTTGCAAAATGCTGAATTCAGATTTCTAAGGTGGGCGTAGGAAATTTTTTAATAAATATTAATATTTTATTAAATTTTCTGCTTTGGTGTTCTAAGCATTTTCCTATAAATAGGGTGCTTAGGTTAGAATTGAAAATCACACCAGAAACTGAAGTTTTCTCTCTATATTATCGAGTGTATTCTTGTGAATATTTTGATACTTTGAGTGTTGCTATATAAGTTCCTTCAAGACTATATCCTAGATTCCAATCGGCAGTACTTATTCCTTTTGAGAAGTAAGGATCTTATTTTTTTAAATGATATTATTTCTTTTAATATCATTATGCCGGAATATTGGCAAGATTTTTCTTGTGAAATTCTCGTCTTTTAGTGTCGGGGTTACTATTCATGTATACGGCACTATTCACGAATACGACACTATTCACAAAAAAATTAAAATTTCATTTTTTGTCTAAAATATCTATTATGGATACTAGCTTTGATTGTATCCATGTTTTGATATTAATTCTTGAATTTTACTCCACCATAGTATATTATGAGGTGTTCTTGAACATGGATAAACCGAAGTACGAATCCCTAATATTTGTTCTTTTGTCTCACTGGATTCGTTTTCTTTAAAATATTTTTCATCATCCTCAGTCCTAAATGATGGTATAACTGAATATCTTTGGCCTGTAGTGCAAAGATGAATGATTTCCCGATGAACATCTTTGGCCCGTAGTGCAAAGATGAACAAGTGTTGAGATGAACATGACCAACTGATGAATATCTTTGGCCTGTAGTGCAAAGATGAATATTTGATTCAAAATGTATATTGGTTGATACTACAGGGATAAAATATTGATGATGGACTTTAAAATCATAGAAGATGGTAGATTTCATTCTCTACTTAACTCTTCTAAATGAATTATTATTTCCGCTGCGAATATTGATTTAAAACTTGTTGTCTATTATATTCTATCAGATTTTTCCCTGTTGAGGACTAATGATAATTTGTTTTATATTATCTTAGTCATAATATTCTTTACTGGGCTAGTTGAGCTCACCCTTTTCCTTTTTGTTCTATTTTTCTTCTCAGGAAGCGAGAATGTAGCGGGAAGTAGTCGGGGTGTGGAATGATGGTTCTAGAAAGTTATTTTAGTAGTCCTCATTATTTTGTAAAATAGTGTATCAATAATTGTAATGAGGACTTATTTGAGTGTGTATATTGTCTAGAAGATAATATTTGTATTTAAACTCACAGTTTATGTGTTGTCGTATTTTGCACGATAATTATATCAATAAAGCTGTAGTTGTTTTTGTACCATGTATTTAGCGACTCAGAATGGGTGATGTATACCTATTTTGGGGGCATCACAATAGCCGCTCTTTGATTTGATAAAGGAAGTGACATCTAAGGGGAAATAAGCTACTTCTTAACAAAAGCTCCAAAAACCGTAGCACACAATGAGAGAAGGAAAAGGAATCCAGCTAGTACAAGAGAAAGAATTGAGCAACAACTATTTGCAATTTCTGAAGGTAAGTTTTCCAATTCCCTTCCATTCCTTTTTCATTCCATCCTTGTTAAGAAAATGACTTTCATGGTCGAATGGCGGGCATGAACTTGAAGGATTGTTTGTCCTTTTAGTTGCTATGTTGCTGCTTGTAGATTTAGTTCACTGGTATGCTACTGTTATGTATGGAAATTAGGCACAAGGAGATAGGTTGGGCTGTGGAGTAATAAGGATGTTGTTATGGGTTATTATTGTAAACAATGGCTATGAAATTAGTAACCTAAAACTATGCCTATCAACTGTTTAATAAAAGTTCTATAAGAACTATTTTGACTGAAAACTATATATTAGACCAAAGTAAAGCTTGGGCTTGACTTGTTTATCATATGTGGTGTTAATTAGAATTTTTGAAGGTATTAGATTAGAGCGAAAAGAAAATTCAAGATAAAAATAATATATATACATTTATGGTCTACTCTTTGATATTATTCTTCATGTTGTTTATGTGAATCAAGAGTCATGTCTTCATCAAGCAATGATGTAGGAAGGATGAATGGTGACTTGCGCTACATACCTAGGCGATGTAAATGTGGAAAAAAACAAGTGTAAGAATTGTTGACTCGAACAAACCATCGAAGGGGAGGTTATATTTTGTATGCGATGAGTATGAGTTTTGGGCATGGTGCTTTCCTTCTACAACAAACTCAAGTGGAATAGTCAGTGGCCCCAATGAAGACAATGACAGAATGGGGACATTGGTGAGTGGAACAAAATGCAAGTGTTCATGTGAGCTGAATAACATACCAAGTAGGATGCTAGTTGTTGAAAATAATGTGAAGATGATAAATGTTGGTGGACTTGTGTTGTATTTCATGTCAGTCATGATGTATTTTATTAGTAACAAATAAATGTATAAACTAAATGAATGTAGTTTAGGAGACCAATGGTAGCAAGCCTTTTTCTTCGTTAGACTTTATGTTATAGATCCATGGAATTAGTTCTTCATCTTTAAATTATTGGATTGCAAATTTTGTTTTATATATGTTCTTTGGACATAACTTGTTGGATTTATGTGAATAGTAGCTAATTTTGTTGTATGGATTTCACTCAACATTAAATGTAATTCACATAAAAAAGAGAGGTAATGTTTAATGTGAATATGGTAAGTAGAAATTCTATGGATGATAGTTGTTGAAAGTAATGTGAAGATGGTAATGTTTTGTGATGCCCCCAAAATAGGTCCACACGACCCATTCTGAGTCGCCAGATATCACACTATAAAAATCAAATACAAACTTCATTTATACAATTGTTGAATTGTCGTACAGAGTACGACAATAGATAAGCTGTGAGTTTTAATACAAATGTATGTAACTCTCATAGTGCCTCGACCATAACCTTACAATGGTACTTTACATAAAACTACAGTAAAAAATTGTTTTACAAATTAAAATCTTTGGAAAGTGCTCAAGGAAACCTTCGTATATGGGAGGCCATGCGTCTAGGTTATGATAGATATCGTATGTCCACAGAATTATCCTTGGTTAACCCAATAGACCCCAAAGAAAAATGAGAAGATTACTATCATCTTCTTTCCAATGGTGAGTCTTCTCTTGACATATAATTATCTCCGTTGTCTCCGAGTGAAAATTATATTTCAAATAAACTCCAAGATTATATAGGTAGTGCTCGTAGATATACTCAACAAGTGGATGTGTACAACCCCGTCTTATGATAACACGAAGTCGTCTGTCATTAGACATCTTGTATGATAGTGGCAAAACACCATTCCAAAGTTGGGTTCACCTCACCCTATTCGGTTCACCAAAATTAAATATCAAAATGACGTATACAATACGACACACTTATCTAAAGTTCTCAACAGAATTATTTTCATACTATTTAGGGAGAACCTCAACACCTATAGACCACCGTTCTATTCCCTTGTTAACCCCGCTCGACCCAGCTATACTCTTATTACCTGAAAAGAATTGTGAAGCAAAAAGGGTGAGCACAACTAGCCTAGTAAAGAATATCATGACTAAAGATAATTTACATCATCAATAGCCTTCATCAGTAATAAATCAGAGATTTAGAACATATGGTAGATGATAAAACTTTTCAACCATAGTTGCAGCGGAACGAGCAATCCATTAGAAGAGTCAAATAAACCATAAGGTCTATTATCTTCTCCATGTTAAAAGTCCACCAACAATGTTTTATCCCTATAACATCAATCAACAGTTCCTGTCCACAATCATATGAATAACTCATAATAATAATTATGGTTCTAAATTCCTATTCGCACCCAGGACGAAGATAATTTTCATCACCTATCTTTACCTGAAACATCAAAAATCATGGTTATACCAAATCACAATTCCTGCTCATAATCATACTAATAAATTCATCTTTGCAATATGGCCAAAGATATTCATTAACAATTCATCTTTGCACTATAGGTCAAAGACATACAACTGTATTTTAGAAGAGTCAAGTAGAGCATGATATCTACTATCTTTTACGAATTAAAAGTGTATAATCAATATTTTATCGCTGAGACTCAGCTTAATAAATAATCCACATCATCAAATCATCCCTACACTACGGCCAAGGATATTCATGTAATCATCAATGGTCATGATTATACCAAATAATCCCTAGTTATAATCATACCAATAACTGTCCATCAATGCACTACGGGCCAATGAGGACTTTTACCACATCATCTATAACATTACGGGTTATGATTATACCAATGATCCTCAGTCATAATCATACCAATAAATGTTCATCTATGCACATAAGCCAAAGATAATCATCAATCAATAGTTCATCTTTGCACGTAAGCCAAAGATATACAACTGTAAAACCAATAATCAACAGTCCATCTTTGCACGTAAGCCAAAGATGACTTTCATCACAATATAAGCATGAGGATGATGACAATGATATAAACATTAATCAAACAAAATCAAGGATAAATATTAAAGACTTTAAATTTATCCAAATATTATCAATCATTTAATAAACTCATATTCTAACATTATTAATATTATAACAATATTTTAATCACTTCTTAAACTTATAAATAATTTATTTTAATTGTTTACACTTTACCAAATAATGCATTTAATCATTCAAAAATGCCATACTCATAAGATTTCATCACCAATGATCAAATCACTCATCAAAAATCTGCATGTACCTTATATAGGATTTCCAAGCCATAAACTCCTATTTACCAATTTTTCAACTTCACATAACATATTTAATTCATATGTTCGTAACTAAACCATTTTCATGAAAAATACCAAATCAGTCCCAAAAATTATTCATTTATGGGATTTAGCAGAATATAGTCCCATATTGAACATATATTTTTCTCTGAAATTTTTAAAATTCATTTACTATTTTTCATATGGCCAAAATTGTCGAATATTTAAAAATTTATCATAAATTGTACTTTTATCCAAAAATTCCGAAATTTATAGGGTATACTCCTGTTATATATATGTACTCTCAATAAAAATTTTACCAATTTTGGAGTTAACCATAAGGAGTTATAAGAGTTTACTTTTAAAATAGTCTTTTCCCGTAAAATTCATAACTCCTAATCTATACATCCAAAAATCGCCATTTTTGGACACAATCTAGAAAACTCATCAAATTATCATTTCAAATTTTTCCATAATTTTTGAGGGTCAGAAAAATTACGAAACTGCAAATGGAATTTCAACCGCCATGCGATAATCCACGTAGATAGATCATTTCCACAATTTAATAAGGAATGAATACGAAGGATCATTCACCATGTATATGGTAATCCATATAGACAGGTTATTCCAACAGAATAATAAAGAATGGAATAACAAAAGAATTCACCATGTATGCGGTAGTCCGCAGAGACAAAGTTATTCCAACGTAATAATAAAGAATAGAATAACGTAAGAATTCACACGGGCATGCGATGAGCCTTTGAAGACAAAGTTATTCCAAGAGAATAATAAAGAATGGAATAACAACAGATTCACGAACTGCGATAGATCAAGATGCAGACGAGTTATTCCTACGAGAATAATAAAGAATGGAACTGTGTCATGCGTAATCCGCATGCATGTGATAATCTAATGTAATAATAAAGAATGAAACTAGGTCATGCGTAATCCGCATGCATGTGATATATTCCAACAGAATAATAAAGAATGGAACCAGTCATGCATAATCCGCTATGCATGACGATGATATTCCAATGTAATAATAAAGAATGGAATAACGTAAGAATTTCACCATGTATGCGATTGCTTGTAGATGCGAGTTTATTCCAATATAATAGTAAAGAATGGAATAACAGAAGAATTTCACTATGTATACTGTGACGCCCCCAAAATAGGTATACATCACCCATCTTGAGTCACCAAATACATGGTACAAAATACAATTAAAAACTTAATTATACAACTGTCGTGTAAAATATGACAAAACATAATATTGTCATCTAGACAATATCCATACTCAATGGAGTCCTCATTACATTTATTGTCACACTATTTAACAGAATAGTGAGGACTACTAATGCTATTATCTGGACTGTCACTCCGTTCCCCGACTAGTCTCGGCTACGTTCTCATTTCCTGAAGAGAACAATGAAAGCAAAAGGGTGAGCTCAACTAGCCCAGTAAGAAATATTATGACTAAGATAATGCAGAATAAATTATCATTAGCCTACAACAGTGTTAAACTGATACAATATAACAAACATCAAGTTTAACTGTAGCAGAACAAGCAATCCATTAGAAGAGTCAAGTAGATAATAAAATCTACTATCTTCTATGATTTAAAAGATTTTTCATCACTTTAATCGCTGAGATTCAGCTTAATAAATAATCCACATCATCGAATCACCCCTGCACTACGGCCAAGGATATTCTTTAGTATCACGACCACAATTTATCCATGCACTATGGGCCAAGGATATTTGTGTATTCATTAATGGTCATGATCATGCCAACAACTGTTCATCAATGCACTACAGGCCAATGAGAACTTTTACCACATCATTTGTAACATTACTACCATGATTATACTGGAATAATCCCTAAATCATAATCATACCAAGTCCATCTATGCACTACAAAATACGAGATGACTTTCAACATAATATAAACATGAGGATGATGACAATGATATAGGAATTCAATAAAACAAGTTCAAGAATAAATTTGTAAAGATTTATAATCTAATTTATTCAGAAATCAATAATGTCCAAATTGTTAACATGATACTTCTTTGTAGAGTAAAATTCAAGAATGCTTAGAAGAATATTTCCATAAAAAGATACTGGATGAAGCGCAAATATCAAGGATATTCCACTAATTTCATGGAGTATAAAAGCCAAAACTTTAATTAAGTGAGTATAATTAATAATGGAATAACAAAAGAATTCACCAGGCATGTGATAGATCGCATTTGCATGTGTTATTCCAATGAATAATAAATAATGGAACCAGTGTCGTATGCGTAAACGAATGCAGACGAGGATATTCCAATGTAATAATAAATAATGGAACAATCAAATGCGTAATCCGCATGCATGTGATATTCCAATGTAATAAAATGGAATAGCGGAAGAATTCACCATGCATGCGATAAATCGCATGACATGTGTTATTCCAACAAAATAATAAAGAATGGAACCAGTCTAGCGTAATCCACACGAGCATGGATATTCCAATGTAATAATAAAGAATGGAATAACATAAGAATTCACCATGCATGCAATAGATCGCATGCATGTTATTCCAATAGAGTAATAAAAAATGGAACCAGTGTCTAGGTAATCCGCATGCATGTGATATTCCAACAGAATAATAAAGAATAGAATAACAGAAGAATTTCACCATGTATGCGATAGACCGCACATACAGGTTATTCCAACAGAGTAGTAAAGAATGGAACCAGTGTCTAAGCGTAATTGCATGCATGATGATATTCCAATGGAATAATAAAGAATGGAATAACAGAAGAATTTCACCATGTATGCGGTACTTCGCATAGACAGATTATTCCAATATAATAGTAAAGAATGGAATACCAGAAGCTCTCTTCATGAATATGAAAGAAATAATACCCCTTACCTCAAAAGAAGACTGGATACTGGAATAGTGAGGTAGCAGACTTCTCTTCTTCTTTCTCTCTATAATTTCTCTCTATCATAATTGATCTATAGCTTTAGTGAATTGGTGAGAAATGAAGGAAGAATGAGCTTCTATTTATAAGAAAATATAGTTTCGATAATTGCACGTTTTGGAGCTCGAAATATTACAGTACAATACCTCTAACTTTTCTTTCATTTTTAATTTAGTCCTGCAAGTATTATCAAACTTGAACCACCTCCCCTAATAGTAAATAATGTGAATCAATAGTTCAATCATGTGAATCAATAGTTATAATCATGTGAAAATACGAATTACAGTATAGTACCTCCATCTATACCTCCATTTTTAACTTAGTCATGCAAGTATTATCAATCTTGCACCACTCCTCTAATAGTACAAGAATGTGATTCAATAGTATACACATGTGAACAAATAGTTATATAAACATATGAATTAGTAGCAATTAATTGCTCATTTATCCGATTAATTACCCGATTTATCAATATAACCCCCAGACATCAATTATCATCTGAATAGATGTCGATTTTCACTAACACTAATAATCCCAACACAATGGAACTATCAAATTCATCTTTAATCAACACGAACTTATTCATCATTAATATCATAATTCACAATATTTAACAATCAGGTCGTTCCCAGGAAAGAGGGGGCTTTCCGATAAGGATTTCTCCTTATTAGCGCGCAATTAGATGACCAAACCTCTCCTTGATAGAACTTCTAGACATTGTAAATATTATAATTTAATAATATGTATAACTTTGTCGTCTCAATTATTAATTTAATAATATAACATATTATACAGATGATACTGTGACAATAATTGAATCAATAATATAAGAGATATGATGCAGCAATTACTGTAGCAATAATTGAGTATAACTGAGTGACTTCTCATGTAAGCATCAATAATCAATACCGTGTGCTATTATGCAACCACGCGTATTACTGTACTTTTACTACCGGGTAGTTCAACAGTTTTAACGGTAACACTTCCGCTATTATTTTTAATAAAAGATAATTTTGTCGTTTTCTTACTACGACAATACTTCTGTTGTGGAATCAACCAATGATTGTGCCGTCGTGCGAATATTCCTTGTTAAAACGAATATTCTCCGACCAATCGAATATTATATAACCACTTGCTTACTTTGCAAAATTTATAAATATTACCCACAACTATAACATTATATCAAATCCACACCATAATATTAAAAAAAAATATTTCGAGAAATTTAAATCTTTATTCGTAAAATTTGGGGTTTTACAATCTCCCCTCTTTATGAAATTTCGCCCTCGAAATTTACGTACGTACCTGGTATGCCAAACAGGTGAGGATACATTGACTTCATTTCAAATTCTAACTCTTGAGGTATAACCTTTGAGTGTTGAATGTGATCCTTCTTATCAAAAATTTTAACACGTATTTCCTCATACGTTAAATCTTCTGCTATCTCGTCTAGTTCTAATTTAATAATGTGGTTCGGGTCGTCCACATATTTATGTAACATCGATACGTGAAAAAAAACGTTATGAACACGCGACATACTTGGCGGTAAAACGAGTCTATAGGCCATAGTTCCTACTCGATCGAGGATTTCAAATGGGCCAATTAAATCTAGGGTTGAGATTTCCTCTCTTCATCGACTTGCTTCTAGAATAACGCCTTCTTGAACCTTCTTCTTCACATTCATCAGATCTGAGTCTGTAGCTTGAGCGGCTTTTAACTTTATCGATTAAAGTCGATTCTAATCGTATATTTGTTATCTTCACGTGGGTCTCTAGAGTCTTTAACTCTATCTTCATCATTTGTAAGTTATACGAAATGGGTTTTTGTGTTAACAACATCGCACTCGTTAACGCATACGATCTTCTACTCAACGCGTCAGCTACCACGTTCGCTCTTCCACAATGATATTGAATGGTACAATCGTAATCTTCAACAGCTCGAGCCAACATCTTTGGCGCATTATAAGTTCATTTTGGTTGAAGAAATATTTGAGGGTTTAAGAAATGGGTTTTTTACTGGGGTCAATACAAAATTCAATTTCACGCTCTAAGGGTAAGCTAAGAAGTCTTCAAGAATACGTCAGGAAATTTATTAACAATGGAAATATCATTCAAAACTGTGACCCTCATTCAAGACTTGGATAGTACGTCACATTGATACCTATCAACTTGCCATCGTCATTCACGACATCGCCTATAGAAAGTCTGGCTTCGATGCATTCCACACAAGGAAGTCACCAGATAAAGGCTCGGGGCTCTTTACTTATGGCTTGATATGACAGTGATTGACTTTAGTGGTTTGGTTGCTTGAATTCGCATAATAGGTTAGTTATGAATATAAAAGCTAACAACCTTACAAAAAGCTTAATGAGTAGTTAATCAATCGATTCCTAAAATCACATCAAAGGCAAGTATTTTCAAAGAGATAAGATCGTCAGGTAACATGAAAGTGTCGATTTGAATCAACAAGATTTATAAACAGTGTAGGTAACGAAGGTTTCTCTTAACGAAGTTTCAACCGATAAGTCAAAGTCTAATTTCTCCTGAGTTAAATTTAAACGTTAAGCGCAAGCAAGAGAGATAAAAGAATGGGTAGAACCGGTATCTAATAAGGTATAAACTTCGCAAGAATTTATAATTAACTAACCCGTGCTAACTTCGTTCGGTTTACTCACTTTTTGAGAAGTCACAAAAAACGTTCTTCATGAATCCACCGACATTGTTTTGTCTGTATCCGCCTTTGGTGCCACTGTCCCAGCTGGACTTGACTTTGGTGCACGACAAAATTGGGCTAGGTAACCTTCTTTTCCATAATTATAACATGCTTTGGACTGCATCACGCAGTTTAGATTGATATGTCCCTCCCCTCCGCATTTGAAGCATACAATTGGTGGTCGTTCTCCTTCCTTGAAAATGGGTGTTGGTGCTGCTGTCTTTCCATCGTTGTTGAACCTTCTCTTCTTGAAATTTCTACTTCTATTATCTTGCCATGATTACCACCGGCGGTGGTTACCATTTCTCGGCATGATAATTTCCTCCACGAAGGTTATCCTTGTTCACGATGGTTGCTTTGCCGATTTATTATTATCGTGTTGTTGCTCGTTATCCTTTGGTTGGGTTTTGGCTCATTATCGCGCTCCAATAATCGAGCCCTATTCACTACATCTAATACAAACACAATTTATGAGAAATGAGGTATTGACGTATTTCGGGTTTCAAACCTCTTAGAAACATTCGCGTCATTCGCTCCTCATTATCGACCAAATGGGATGCAAACCGGGATAACTCCGCAAATTTAGACTCGTATTGCGACACGGTCATATTATTTTTGTAAGACCCCAACTTTTATGAATAAAAATAAATTTTCTATAAATATCATTTTTGAATATTATGGAATAAATTTGATATAATGTTATAGTTGTGGGTAATATTTATAAATTTTGCAAAGTACGGAAGTTGTTATATAATATTCGATTGGTCGTGGAATATTCGTGACGACAAAGACAATCATCATTGGGACCCCATAATGTAATTATTGTCGAATTGAGAAAACGACAAAAATATTTTTATGAAAATAACGACGGAAGTTTTACCGCTTGATACCGTTGAACTACTCAAGAGTAAAAGTACAAGAATACGCTGGCGTGGTTGCATAAGTAGCACCAGTATTGATTATTAATGCTTATGTGAGAAGTCACTCAGTTTGATTCAATTATTGTCGATATTTTATATGTTATTAAATCAATAATTGAGATGACGAAGTTGTTAATATTATTATTTGCATTATTAACGATGTCTAGAAGTTCTGCCAAGGAGAGGTTTGGTCACCTAATCAAGCGCTACCAATAGGAGAAATCCTTATTGAAAGCCCTCTTTCCAGGAACGACTTCGTAGATTAAGAGTGTGAATAATAATAATGATGATGACGTTTTGTTTTATTTGTATTATTAACGTAATAAAACGTAAAAAACTTTTTATATAAAAATGATAATACTTTTATAAAGTTATTCGTTTTATTAGGCTAATAGTAAAATCTTTTTATATAAAATGTAATACTTTTATAAAGTTATCTGCTTTAGTAGACAATAATTAGAATATATTATATTTTATTATGCATAGTGTTTGCATAGTGCTTGCATAGTGTTTGCATAGTAAAATCTTTTTAAAAGTTATTCGCTTTTATTAGATTATAAATAGAATATATTATATTTTATTTAAAAGATTTTGCTTTAAATATGGACCGTCTGATTAAAGTAAATCAATCTGGACCGCTTCATGGATCTACATTATTCATTCCATTCTTCTATAAATAAGCTCATTCCTTCATTATTTCTTACGAATTCAATTTGAAACTCTGAGAGAGAGAAACTATAGAGAGAAAGAAGAAAAGTATTCTCTACTTCACTACTCCGATATCAAGTTTCTTTTTACTAGTAAGGGGTATTATTTCTTTTGTATTCATGAAGAGAACTTCTATTATTCCATCTTTATTATTCTGTTGAATAACTCAGTATCATGCTGCTACCCTATACTTGGTGAAAATCTTCCGTATTCCATTCTTTATTATTCTCATTGGAATATCCTCGTCAGGCATTTTTTCTAATTCCTAGTTCCGCTTTTTATTATTTTGTTGGAATATCCTATTTGTGCATTACGCCGACTGGTTCCGTCTTTTATTATTCTCGTTGAAACATCCTGTTGGTGTGAATTTCACCGACACGTTCCGCCATTTAGTATTCTCGTTGGAATAACCTGCCTATAATGGCACCGCATGCATGGTGATTTACATTGTATTCCATTCTTTATTATTCTATTGAATATACTTTACGATGACATACGCTTTGACTGGTTCCGTTATTTATTATTCCGATGGAATAACCTATCTATGCGAAGTACCGCATGCATGGTGATTTCTTTTGTTATTCTATTCTTTATTATACTCGGTTGGTTAAAGTTTTGACTTCTACACTCCATGAAATTAGTGGAATATTCTTGATATTTGCGCTTCATCCAAAGATATCTTTCATGGAAATATTCTTCCGAGCATTCTTGAATTTTACTTTACAAAGAAGTATCATGTTGACAATTTGGGCGTTATTAGTTCTGAATAAATTAATTCTTGAACTTGTTTTATTGAATTATTATATCATTGTCATCATCCTCGTGTTTATATTATTTTTAAAAGTCATCGTGGCTCAGTAGTGGTGCATAGATGGACTTGGTATGATTATGACCGTGGATTATTCGATTGTAATCATGAATAGTAATGTTACAAATGATGTGATAAAAGTCCTCATTGGTCCGAAGTGCATTGATGGATGATTGTTGGCATGATCATGACCATTGATGAATACACAAATATCCTTGGCCCGTAGTGCATGGATAATTTGTGGTCGTGACCTAATGAATATCCTTGGTAGTAGATGCGGGGATGATGTGGATTATTTATTAAGCCGAGTCTCAGCGATAAAAGTGATGAAAAACCTTTTTAAATCATAAAAGATAATAGATTTTATTCTCTACTTGACTCTTTTAATGGATTACATGTTCCGTTGCAGTTAAACTTGATGTCTATTGTATTTTATTAGTTTAACACTGTTGAGGACTAATGATAATTTATTCTTCATTATCTTAGTCATAATATTTCTTACTGGGCTAGTTGAGCTCACCCTTTCTTTCACTGTTCTCTTCAGGAAATGAGAACGTAGCCGGGACTAGTCGGGGAATGGAGTGATGGTCCGAGATGGTGTCTTAGTAGTCCTCACTATTCTGTTAAATAGTGTGATAATAAATGCAATGAGGACTAAATTGAGTGTGGATATTGTCTAGATGATAATATTTGTATTAAAACTCACAACATGTATTTTGTCGTATTTTACACGACTGTTGTATAATCAAGTTGTATTTGAATTTAGTACCATGTATTTGGTAACTCAAGATGGGTGATGTATACCTATTTTTGGGGCGTCACAGTTTTGCTCCAACTTGATAAACTCCACCTCCTTCATGAGACGAATACTTTCGGGAAAGTACTTGTCGTTGAACAGCTCTTGGAACTTCTCCCAAGACATCTTGAGTGCGTCAGGCTGGGTACGTTTTATAGATTCCCACCCGTAATCTGCCTCTGCTCGCAACATGAAGGTGGCAAAGGGAACCTTTTGCTCCTCGGGGCATCCCAAGAAATCAAATATCTTGTAGATCTTCTTTATCCACATCTCCGCCTTAAGTGGTTTTGGCTCTCTAAAAAACTTCGGTGGTCCGAGTTCCTTAAACTGCTTAGCGGTGACCACCCGAGAGTTACCAGTATTTTCACCTGCATTTTGAACAGGAGTCTATCTCGCTTGATGTTGCATGGATTGCATAAAGCCTCTGAACATATCATCGTTCATCATCTGATCGGTGTTGTTATTTACCAGAGGATTATTGTCTTCCTGTTGCACATTATCCTGGGTATTGATCGTTGGTGACTCAACGGTCTCATGTGCTTCATTGCTTATCTCAACATTTTCAGATGCCATTTTCAAACATTGTCACAAAACAATGGTTAATTAACGTATCACATATTATCCCTATACTCTGACCGACCAATTAAATACCAAATAAACTTAGGTAGGTCATACTAGCGAAGAAGGAATTCCCGCCTCTCCCTCCCAGCTTCTTGTCTCACATCTCAACCAGGGATCATATCCCTAAGCTTTGATACCAACTGTGACGCCCCCAAAATAAGTATACATCACCCATCTTGAGTCGCCAAATACATGGTACAAAATACAATTAAAAACTTAATTATACAACTGTCGTGTAAAATACGACAAAACATAATATTGTCATCTAGACAAAACATAATATTATCCACACTCAATGGAGTCCTCATTACATTTATTGTCACACTATTTAATATAATAGTGAGGACTACTAATGCTATCATCTGGACCGTCACTCCGTTCCCCGACTAGTCCCGGCTACATTCTCATTTCCTGAATAGAACAATGAAAGCAAAAGGGTGAGCTCAACTAGCCCAGTAAGAAATATTATGACTAAAATAATGCAGAATAAATTATCATTAGCCTACAACAGTGTTAAACTGATACACTATAACAAACATCAAGTTTAACTGCAGCGAAACAAGCAATCCATTAAAAGAGTCAAGTAGATAATAAAATCTACTATCTTCTATGATTTAAAAGGTTTTTCATCACTTTTATCTCCGAGACTCAGCTTAATAAATAATCCACATCATCGAATCACCCGTGCACTACGGCCAATGATATTCTTTAGTATCACGACCACAATTTATCCATGCACTACGGGCCAAGGATATTTGTGTATTTATTAATGGTCATGATCATGCCAACAACTGTCCATCAATGCACTACGGGCCAATGAGAACTTTTACCACATCATTTGTAACATTACGGTCATGATTTTACCAAATAATTCCTGGTCATAATCATACCAAGTCCATCTATGCACTACAGGCCACAGATGACTTTTAACATAATATAAACATGAGGATGATTGCAATGATATAGGAATTCAATAAAACAAGTTCAAGAATAAATTTTTAAAGATTTACAATCTAATTTATCCAGAAATCAATAATGTCCAAATTGTCAACATGATACTTCTTTGTAGAGTAAAATTCAAGAATGCTTAGAAGAATATTTTCATGAAAAGATACTGGATGAAGCGCAAATATCAAGGATATTCCATTAATTTCATGGAGTATAGAAGCCAAAACTTTAACCAACTGAGTATAATAAAGAATAGAATAACAAAAGAATTCACCAGGCATGCGATGGGAATCGCATGTAGACGTGTTATTTCAACGTAATAATAAATAATGGAACCCGTGTCATGCGTAGAACGCACGCACAAGATATATTCTAATGAATAATAAACAATGGAACCAGTCATGCATAATCCGCATGCAGACGTGATATTCCAAATGTAATAATAAAGAATGGAATAATGTAAGAATTTTACCATGTATGCGATGTAGTATCGCATTGCATGTGTTATTCCAATGTAAATAATAAAGAATGGAACCAGTGTCAGCGTAATATGCACGCATGTGATATTCCAAATGAATAATAAAGAATGGAATAACGTAAGAATTCACCATGCATGCGATAGATCGCATGCATGTGTTATTCCAATGTAATAATAAAGAATGGAACCAGTGTCTAAGCGTAATCCGCATGTATGGATATTCCAAATGTAATAATAAAGAATGGAATAATGTAAGAATTCACCATGCATGCGATGAATCGCATGCATGTGTTATTCCAATAGAATAATAAAGAATGGAACCAAGTCTAGCGTAATCCGCATGCGACATGTGATATTCTAATGAATAATAAAGAATGGAATAACGTAAGAATTTACCATGCATGCGATAGAATCGCACAAACAAAGTTATTCCAAAAGAATAATAAAGAATGGAATAATTGAAGAATTTCACCATGTATGCGGTATGCAGATTATACAAAGTTATTCCAACATAATAATAAAGAATGGAATAATGTAAGCTCTCTTCATGAATACTGAAAAAATAATACTCCTTACCTTAGAATAAAGTTAGATACTGGAATAGAGAGGTAGCAGACTTCTCTTCTTCTTTCTTTCTATAATTTCTCTATATAATAATTGCTTTATAGCTTTAGTGAATTGGTGAGAAATGAAGGAAGAATGAGCTTTTATTTATAGGAAAATATAGTTTCGATAATTGCACATTTTGGAGCTCGAAATATTACAGTACAATACCTCCAACTTTTCTTTCATTTTTAATTTAGTCCTGCAAGTATTATCAAACTTTCACCACCTCCCCTAATAGTAAATAATGTGAATCAATAGTTCAATCATGTGAATCAATAGTTATAATCATGTGAAAATACGAATTACAGTATAGTACCTCCATCTATACCTCCATTTTTAACTTAGTCATGCAAGTATTATCAATCTTGCACCAACTCCTCTAATAGTACAAGAATGTGATTCAATAGTACACACATGTGAACAAATAGTTATATAAGCATGTGAATTAGTAGCAATCCATTGCTCATTTATCCGATTAATTACCCGATTTATCAATATAACCCCCAGACATCAATTATCATTGGAATAGATGTCGATTTCCACTAACACTAATAATCCCAACACAATAGAACTATCAAATTCATCTATAATCAATACGAACTTATTCATCATTAATATCATAATTCATAATATTTAACAATCAGGTCGTTCTCAGGAAAGAGGGGGCTTTCAGATGAGGATTTCTCATTATTGGCGCGCAATTAGATGACCAAAACTTCTAGACATTGTAAATATTACAATTTAATAATATGAATAACTTTGTCGTCTCAATTATTGATTTAATAATATAACATATTATATGTATGATAATCTTGTGACAATAATTGAATCAATAATATAAGAGATATGATGCGTAGAATTATCGTAGCAATAATAATTGAGTATAACCGAGTCACTTCTCACGTAAGCATCAATAATCAATACCGTAGTGCTACTATGCAACCACGCCAGACATCGCTTTTCTTTACTACTGGGTAGTTCAACAGCTTTAAACGGTAACACTTCCGCCATTATTTTTAATAAAAGATAATTACGTCTGCTTTTTACTACTTACAATACTTTCATTAGGAATCCACTTAATGATTGTCTTTGTCGTCATCTTAATATTCCCTGTTAAAATGAATATTCCCCGACCAATTGAATATTATATAACCACTTGCTTACTTTGCAAAATTTATAAGTATTACCCACAACTATAACATTATATCAAATCTGCACCATAATATTAAAAAAAATATTTTGAGAAATTTAAATCTTTATTCATAAAATTTGGGGTTACGAAAGAAATAATAACTCTTACTATAATAATAATATCCTTTACCTCAAAAGAAGACTGGATACTAGAATAGTGAGGTAACAAACTTCTCTTCTTCTTTCTCTCTATAATTTCTCTATAATAATTGCTCTATAGCTTTAGTGAATTGGTAAAAAATAATAAAGGAATGAGCTTCTATTTATAGGAAAATATAGTTTCGATAATTGTACATTTTGGGGCTCGAAATATTATAGTATAATACCTCCCTCTTTTTCTTAATTTTTAATTTAGTCCTGCAAGTATTATCAAACTTGCACCACCTCCCCTAATAGTAAATAATGTGAATCAATTGTTCAATCATGTGAATCAATAGTTATAATCATGTGAAAATACAAATTATAGTATAGTACCTCCATCAATACCTCCATTTTTAACTTAGTCATACAAGTATTATCAATCTTGCACCACCTCCCCTAATAGTACAAGAATGTGAATCAATAGTACACACATGTGAACAAATAGTTATAATCATGTGAATTAATAGCAATTAAATGCTCATTTATCCGGTTAATTACCCGATTGGTCAATATAACTTCCAGACGTCAATTAATATCGAAATAAATGTCGATTTTCACTAACACTAATAATCTCAACACAATGGAACTATTTTTATCAAAAAATTTATTTTTGAAAATTTGAAGTTTGACTTTTTCCGAACTATATTTATTTTGAACTATAATTAGGGTTTCTTAACGTCATCAATTAGGGTTTCTAATTGACCATTACGGTTCTTTAATTATCTGTATATGTTACTAACACAATTCGTTACGAGTTTCTAACTTCAACCTAGGTTAGGGGTTATAATAATTAGGGTTTGTCCTAATTATCGACGTACAACGATGATAATTAGGGTTTCTTCTAATTATCGATATTCTTATACACAAGAACTTCATATACCGGATTACTACTCACTACCATATCTCATAACCGAAGTTTAATAATTAGGATTTCACAAAGACGCGGTAATATCTGTATGACTAATAATTAGCTATCGTTGCTCAATATTATCTCATCACACATACACACAGTACATAATTATGGTAATCAGTAAAATTATTATATAAATAATATAATATTATTATTCTCATCTCTTGATCACAATCCCAATCTAGGGTTTGGATCTCATATCCGACTTATTCTTCTTCAGACACAAAGATCAATAATCAAGTTAAAATAATTAACTTAAATATTACGAACAATTCATATAATAAAATATTTATTATATAAATCTAATTATCACTTCATATATTATTTCCAATCATGTTTTCATGGAAAATAATTAATAAAAATATTTCGGCTACGTAAATTTATTACCATATAATTTGTGGTAATTAATAATTTCAAAATTATTTCTAATTTTCAAGTAATAAATATATTCGCATTTATCGCTCACTTTACTTGACACTTAGTCTCGCCATTAAAAAAAAAAAATTATACATAAAATTTCTTATTTATTTTATATAGAAAATCTCGGTTATTACTTTCACCCTCCCTTATAAGGATTTCGTCCCCTAATCACCGCTTTAAAAACACATATACGCAGTATGGTACATAGCATATAATCATTGTACGTAGATCTCGATCATACTTGATCGAACTGATCTTTAATTATTCTTCATAACACTTGTCTCATCCGATTAAGCGTAAATATAAGATATATAAGTTATTCAAATAGCACACTGAGTTACTTTCCACCGCCACCGTATCCTGGACCGTCATGTTTGTAAACCCTGAGTTACTTTATTGGAGTTCTTGGTTGAGTTTGGTCTCGAAATTGCTAACGTCCCCATCGCTTCTCCCCGTGGTTACGCTCCCGCCTCCATTCCCTCTCAGGGATGTTCCTCACCTTATGCTCGGTCGATCCACATATGAAGCATCCATCGATCATCCTTGAGTTAGGGCGATTGGGAGAGATATGACCCTCTTGCACTTGTAGTAGCATACAAACTTGCCCTTCGACACTCGCCAGAGCGATTCTTCCATGAGCTCTTGCCTTTGCACTACCGCTTCTATGTACCTTCCTTCGCTTCACTTGCACGCTCTCGGAAAAAATTCCTCATTCTTTTCTCACCCCTATTCCCACTACTACTTTCTATCTTTCTGCTCCTCCCGACTTGCTTTTGTTCTTCTTCTTTTGTGGTAGAGGCTCATGGCCTCACTTCCTGCTCAAATATGATAGCCTTCTCCATGAGTCTTTGCAAAAGTATTGATTTGCGATCGACACCTTATTAGAGAGCCGTGGTTTTAAGTCCACTCAAATCTCCTCGCCTTCCTAGCCTCAGATCCACTTGATGTGGAGCAAACCTAGCTAACTCATTAAATTTTGCAAAGATACTCCTTGTCATGTTATCCTGCTTTAACTCCAGGAATTTCTCCTCCATTCTAGACTGCATACTAACAGAGAGATAGTTTTCGAAAAATAAATCCTTAAACATATCCCAAGTAATTTCTTCTTCTCCTGCCCGAGTCTTATTTGCCTCCCACCAAAAGTTAGCTTCCCCTTTCATCATATAAGTGGCAAAAGCGGTCTTTTGCCCCTCATCTACTCTAGCGATTACGAACGCCTTCTCTATCTCGTTCACCCAAGTCTGGGCTTCTATAGGGTCAGCTAATCCTCTGAATTCTGGTGGTCCTACGGCTTTGAAGTCTTTGAATTTTTCCAAGCGATTGTCTGGCTGGTTTCCCGCAACTAGTGTTCCCTGCTGCATAGCCTGAGCTACCATGTTTGCAAAGTTTTGCATTAGTTCTGGCTGTCGTTCCCCAGCATTAGTAGATTCTTCTATCCTTTGGTTTCGAGTTTGACGTCTTGGCGGCATTATCTGGTTAAATAAAACCATAAATTATACCCTTACATTTTAAACCTTATTGCATAAGATTAATGTATTAAACTCGTTTCATTTCTCAAACTTAGATTCATATTCATTTATCGAATATTTACATAGCACATCCTGCTTTAATCAACAGCTATCCCTTTGTGACTACGAAAGTCAGGATTTAAAATCTTGACCAACATAAAAGTTGAAAATAGTTCATTACTTATCACACATATCATCACATGCTACCCAATACACCTCTAACAAGAGTAAAAGTTTTCAAATTGTGCTGAGGGGTCATATAGACCATGAACACATAGTTTTAACGGTATTCATACCGCAAAACAAAACATTACTTGGTATGTTTACAATCACAAAGAAGGTAAACTACCATTAATAGTACTTTAGGTGATTAGCATATTGTACCCTTACGTCATGCATAATGTATTAATCATGCCTAGCGAATATTTACGCTATTAGATTGGATTATTTATCCAAACAACATTGTTCACCTCAGTCTTATCATAGGATTCCGCACCAAAACAATTTGGTTCGGGAAATTTCTTTCAATGAACACTTAGAGTTTTCATAAACATTAGTCTAGTATATTCAAATAGCATAAACTCATATCAATAATTCAATTCAATCGAATTATTTAGGTGTAGCCAAACCCCGTTGGCAAATTAAATTTTTTGAAAACATTTTCTAGAATGACGCCATGATGCCGCATCAGTATTAATAATCCGCTTTGAGGATGCCGTCATTGTATGACTTTGTCATAACACATCATACAATAGTGGAACAAATGACTTCAAAGTCAAATTCACACTAAGTATTCCCAGTATTTACAACTCCATCACATTTTTATCATCTCTACACCAAAGTTACATGGTACATGAGTGATAATTAAAAACAAGTTTTGATATTTCAAATCATTTGTGTCTAGCCAAATAAGTAGCATAGATCCGTACTTTTAAACCGCTTCAAAAATGGTTACTGAGTCTACATTTTTTTTTAAAAGCACATATAGTGCGTATTAGCTTGATGTAAAAATTTGAAGTTTAGCATAAGCGCTAGGAGTTTAGGAAAACCTAACACCTTCACTAATAATCATTTACTTAACAATCTATCTCTGCTTCTCGTAATCCATAACACTTCATTCACACAAAATTATACCCAGTTCATCAAACCACACTTATGAGTTCATAAATTGCCACAATCATATGAGTTTAAGAACTTATCCTAGTCAGACCTTTGGCGTCCATTCGTTGAGGGGTTCATAAACATTTCATAAAATTATGAGTCAAGAATGTCTCATAAGTATGAGTTTTAAGAACTCGTACTTAATCTTATATTCTCTATCTATGACCTATCTACTGTATACACCGAGAATGGAGTCATCCTCTTAATGTGCATATAACAAATAGCGCGACACGTACATTTCAATGATTATCGATTGCGTAAACTAAGTGGTTTTTACACCAAGTACAATTCCCTGACCCATACAAGGAATCATACAACTCAAATGCCAACATGAGTCCTCAATTGAAATCCCCACTTAATCTTAACCCCCTTCTCCATACGAATTTCATTCAATCCGTGTTCATAATCTTTTTCTGGATCTGTACCAATTCATAGCATAAATCATACATATCAATCTTGCTGTAAACTTTCCAATCATCAGATTGATTCTTTCTGGCTATCATAGCCTTATCAGATCACGGAATGATCTCATCGTATATATTACGATTCAGTTTTATATCTTGATCGTTTTATTTTACGATCTCTCATAATCGCACTTTCTTCTCTTTTAGACTCAATCTATTCCCCACTACTGTTTAACTTTATTATCAGAGTTAGGGAACTCTGTGTATTTACACTCGCCGAGATTCATCTTTGAATCTTATCGACCAACTAACTCTATATGAGTTAGTACTTATCCTAATCATTGCGGTTATTAGTCTCAGGTATTCCTACCTAAGCTTCATAACCAACAGCTTTGATACCAACTTGTGGCGACCCCAAATCCAGGTACTTGAAACCCGAACTCGGTGCTTCACGATACCATTTCTATAAGCAGAATAATACAATAATAATATTACATTCAAACTTAATTTACATACATCAAAGTTTACTTCCCTTTTTCCATTGTTCGTGCCTGAGCCTTCAGGTTGCTCATACATAACTGAAAACATTTAATTTAAGCAAGGATGAGCATTTGAGTGCCCAGCAAGTAATAGGAATTATATATATAAGCTGAAAGAATATAAGTATTCTCTTTACATAACACTTCTACAACGAATTGAAAGTTGTGAAGTAATCTGTACTGATAAAAAATTCACATAACAACTCTCTTTCAAATTCTTTAAATTTGGCTCTGACTCTACCCTTGAATAGGGTTTAAGAAACATACTATGAACATTCTTTTTCATTTTCGAAAAGGTTTAGCAGAAATCCATCCGCGAAACCGTCATAACTTCACTGAACGCGGAGGGTGATCACCAGTTGTACCTTGTATTGATCAATACTACATAACTTGAACGAAATTCATCGCTCACTCTATCCGCCTTGGGCGCAAAAATTTCTCATATAGGGATGTTCATACATGTCTGGATCCAAACCCGAAGGTTTTTAATCTTGCTTAATAATAATATGTAATTCAACATATATATATACGGGTAATTGACAAAGGTGTATCAACATGTGAATAAATACCATGATTATCCAAGTGGGGACACTTGTATAACCATTTAGAAATTAATGAACAGAATATATATCTGAGCTAACATGTTGATAAAGCGTACATAATCTATACAGGAATAAAATAATTCTGAAACTTCTTACTCATGTCCATTGCATAAAGGAAATGCAAAGGTAAGATACTTGCCTGATTCGCTGATTACAAATCTCAACTTAGGTTCTATCTCTTTATATCACAACCAATCATTAATCAGATCATTCGTTCGATTAGAACAATATATCATAACACATAAGATCGCTCTATTACAATTGACACATAGTCTAATCACATTATCACACATCTCTAACAGTCATTACATTATAAACGATCATTAACATAGTCAAATATCTAAGTTCGGATAAATTTCTAACAATTGTTTGCGATTGTCTTCAACCTTTATCGAATTAAATCTTTAGTCTAAGACTCTTATTCGTACCTCAACATCTAAATATCACTCATTTTATTTTTAATCATTTTTGGAATTTCCGAAATTGAAAAAATTTAAAATAATTCAAATCGTCAGCTAAAGGGGCCTATAGTGACATAACTGCGCCAGATATAGGTGTTCTTCATCAAATCCAGAACTTCATAACCTAGGTTCTCAAGTCAAATTAGTTTGAATTCTATTTATAACTTTGTTGTGTGTTGTGTTTCTAAGTCTGTTTTGGTCGATCTTGTAGAGGAAATACAAGACTACAATTACCATCATGCATTTTTAAACATCTAATCATAATTTGATTTAAACATTAAACAATTCCATTATCATTAATAGTTTAATTAATACTAAACTATTAATGAAACCATCACTAAAATATAAAAGTTATTTATAATAACTCAAACTATTTTAAAACATTTATATTACCCAAATAATTACCATTAATATTTAAATATTAATGTACTATTTATCCAAATATTAAAAGTCATTAATTATAACTTAAAATATTTTTAAATCCTTAATATCCTCTTTAAATGGTTTTGAAATAAATAAAACCATTTTTAAACTATTTATTTAATAATAATTATTAAATAAACTAAATATCATTAATATTATCTTAATATAATTAATATTTAATTATTAATGAAATTATCATTTAAATATTAAAAGTTATATTTTATAACTTAAAATATTTTAAATACCTTATTTTCATTTAAAATGATTTTTATAATATAAAATCATTTTTAAACTAAATTATTTAATATAATCATTAAATAACTTTAATATCATTAATAATAATTAATTAATGAAATTCATCACAAAATATTAAAAGTCATCACAAATAACTCATTTACATAATCAATTCCAAGCCAAAATAAACATAGTAAACTAACTAGTTTATTAACAAAACTAACTAAACTTCAAAAATTCAAACTTTAACTAACAATTAAATACAATATTTAAAATAATAACATTACAAAAATTAAATAAGAAACATACCCGAAAATACGAATTCCACAAACTGAATACGCACTTTCACGCCAAAATATTAACTAAGGAGATCTTTATAAAAAGTCCTCCCACAACAAAGCCATTCTCAAAAATTGGAGGTCTTATTGTTGGTGAATGAAACAAAGATCAAGCCCTTCTATTTATAGGTTTAGAAAATGGTGAAGTTCTCAATTTAGTCGATGTGGGATTTGGTTTAAACTAATCTTTCAATAGCTCACTTTGCGATTTTCTCACGCCTTGCTCATTTATCGAAAATTCCCAACTTTGGATATGTTATACATGGTATACCGTAGTATTTTTTAAAAATATAACCCAATAATTTGGGACCTCTTAGGAAGCCTAAAATGAATTCCCAAAAATTTCCACTGCAATCGCTTTTATCTATTTCCCAGATTTACCTCTTTCGCTAAAATAGTCATAACTCTTTCGTTTTAAAACATTTTAGATTTATTCTTGAGCCCACGCCAAGATATCTTCCGAGACTACAACTCTTCCCTACTGTCTTGTTTCCAAATTCAAGACATCAGCCCAGAAATTCCTTCAAGTGGATCAGACCGCACTTGTTGGACAGCTTTTGACACTACTACTTTCAAATGTCATAACTCTCTCCTCCGATATCGGATTTAGTCCATTTCAGAGTCTATGGAAATCTTATTCAGTGCAATACAACATATCAAAAGCCCAGACCTTTTAAAGTACAAAAAGTGGACGAGAATGGCCCCATTACAGACTGCCAAAAAAACAGTTTATCATGATCGGTCAACCATGTTTGACCATCTATAACTTCTAATCTATACATGATATGGACTTGATTCTTTTTGCAGATTAAAGACCACATAACAAGCTACACATAACAACTTAAAAACAACAAAAATCATGATCGATCAAAGATCTATAAGCTCTGACATTTGACGAAAAATCACAGAATGAAATTTTTTAGATTTCTTAAATCTTCAAATTCGTGTACTTTGATGTTATGGGTCTTTGATTTATCAACCCATATCATCAATTAACATCCTATTACACAACTTTAAATAATCAATTGCATCAAATAACATCGAATCAAAGGATTTCTAGGTTTAGTGTTCTTATACTTTTTTTGCCAAAAATTCTTGATTCTTGCTTCTGATTTGTTATGGGTGATGGTTGGGCTTTGTTTAAGAGTGTATGGGCAAGATAATTTTGTAGCTAAGAGCTTGAGAGAGTATAGCTAGAAGCTTTGGAAAATTTTAGTGTGCAAAATAATGTTAACCCTCTTTAATCTATTTATAGGGCAATTAAATGCCTTGGATGCTAGAATTGAATGAATCAATTGATTGCTAGCTGATAAAATGGTAGGGTAAGCATGTTGGGCATTATTGTTGCAAGATTCCATCAACAATGTAAGTAATAATACACTGATAAGCCAAAAAGGGTATTTTGGTCATTTCACATATAATTTCAAGGGCAATCTTGTACAAGGCAATTAAATGTAATATTTAATCACTAGATTTAATTCTTACAATTTACCAATTAACTTCTATCCTTTGGTAAATTAAAACACTTATACAATAACATCGAAATTAAACCCGGTAATTAAAATTAGGGTTTTCTATAGAAAATTTAGGGTTCTATAATTAGGGTTTCTTAACATCATCAATTAGGGTTTCTAATTGACCATTAGGGTTCTTTAATTATCTGTGTATGTTACTAACACAATCGTTACGGTTTCTAACTTCAACCGGTTAGGGTTATAATAATTAGGGTTTGTCCTAATTATCGACGCATAACAAAGATAATTAGGGTTTCTTCTAATTACCGATATTCTTATATACGTAATTTCATATATACACGGTCACTACTACTCAATCATATCTCATAACCGAGTTTAATAATTAGGGTTTCATAAAGCACTGCATAATATGTTATGACCTAATTGACCGCCATCGTTCAATATTATCTCATCTCACATATACACAAAGACATAATTATGGTAATCAGAAATCATTATATAAATAATATAATATTATTATTCTCATCTCTTGATCACAATCCCAATCTAGGGTTTAGATCTCATATCCGACTTATTCTTCGTATTACGTGATCAATAATCAAGTTAAAATAATTAACTTAAATATTCTAACAATTCATATAATAAAATATTTATTATATAAATCTAATTATCACTTCATATATTATTTCCAATCATGTTTTCGTGGAAAATAATTAATAAAAATATTTCTACTACGTAAATTTATTACCATATAATTTGTGGTAATTAATAATTCCAAAATTATTTCTAATTTTTCAAGTAATAAATATATTCGCATTTATCGTTCACTTTACTTGACACTTAGTCTCGTCATTAAAAAAAAAATTATACGCAAAATTTCTTATTTATTTTATATAGAAAATCTCGGGTTATTACAATGTGCACAACCCCGTCTTATGATAACACGAAGTCGTCTGTCATTAGACATCTTGTATGATAGTGGCAAAACACCCTTCCAAAGTTGGGTTCACCTCACCCTATTCGGTTCACGAAAATTAAATATCAAATGACATATACAATACGACACACTTATCTAAAGTTCTCAACAGAATTATTTTCATACTATTTAGGAGAACCTCAACACCTATAGACCACCGCTCTATTCCCCTCATTATCCCCGGCCAACCCACCTACACTCTTATTACACGAAAGGAATTGTGAAGCAAAAAGGGTGAGTACAACTAGCCCAATAAGAATATCATGACTAAAGATAATTTACATCATCAATAGCCTTCATCAAGTAATAAATCGAGATTTAGAACATATGGTAGATGATAAAACTTTTCAACCATAGTTGCAAATTTAACGAAGCAATCCATTAGAAGAGTCAAATAGACCATAAGGTCTATTATCTTCTCCATGTTAAAAGTCCACCAACAATGTTTTATCCTCAGTAACATCAATCAACAGCCTCGTCCACAATCATATAAATAACTCATAATCATAATTGTGGTTCTAAATTCTCTTCGCACTCCAAGACGAAGATAATTTTCATCACCTATCTTTACCTGAAACATCAAAAATCATGGTTATACCAAATCACAATTCCTGCTCATAATCATACTAATAAATTCACTATGGCCAAAGATATTCATTAACAATTCATCTTTGCACTACAGGTCAAAGACATACAACCAGATTTTAGAAGAGTGAAGTAGAGCATGATATCTACTATCTTTTACTTAATTAAAAGTGTATAATCAATATTTTATCGGCCGAGACTCAAACAATAAATAATCCACATCATCGAATCATCCACGCACTACTACGAATGATATTCATGTAATCATCAATGGTCATGATTATACCGAATAATCCTCGGTTATAATCATACCAATAATCGTCCCATCAATGCACTACTACGGGCAATGAGGACTTTACCACATCATCTATAACATTACGGGTCATGATTATACCGAATGATCCTCGGTCATAATCATACCAATAAATAGTTCATCTATGCACATAAGCCAAAGATAATCATCAATCAATAGTTCATCTTTGCACGTAAGCGAATATACAATCAGAAAACTAATAATCCACAGGTCCATCTTTGCACGTAAGCCAAAGATATACAATCAGAAAACCAATAATCAACAAATCCATCTTTGCACGTAAGCCAAAGATGACTTTCATCACAGTATAAGCATGAGAATGATGACAATGATATAAACATTAATCAAACAAAATCAAGGATAAATATTAAAGACTTTAAATTTATCCAAATATTATCAATCATTTAATAAACTCATAATCTAATATTATTAATATTATAACAATATTTTAATCACTTCTTAAACTTATAAACAATTTATTTTAATTATTTACACTTTACCAAATAATGCATTTAATCATTCAAAAATGTCATACTCATAAGATTTCATCACCGATGATCAAATCACTCATCAAAAATCTGCATGTACCTTATATAGGATTTTCAAGCCATAAACTCCTATTTACCAATTTTTCAACTTCACATAACATATTTAATTCATATGTTCGTAACTAAACTATTTTCATGAAAAATACCAAATCAGTCCAAAAAATTATTCATTTATGGGATTTAGCAGAATATAGTCCCATATTGAACATATATTTTTCTCGAAAATTTTTAAAATTCCTTTACTATTTTTCATATGGCCAAAACTGTCGAATATTTAAACATTTATCATAAATTTTACTTTTGTCAAAAAATTCGGAAATTTACAAGGTATACTCTTGTTATATATATGTACTTCCAATAAAAATTTCACCAATTTTGGAGTTAACCACTAGGAGTTATAAAGGTTTACTTTTAAAATAGTCTTTTCCCGTAAAATTCATAACTCCTAATCTATACATCCAAAAATCGCCATTTTTGGACATAATCTAGAAAACTCATCAAATTATCATTTCAAATTTTTCCAAAATTTTTTAGGGTTAGAAAAATTACGAAACTGCAAATGGATTTTCGCCTACCATGCGGTAATCCACGTTGACAAATCATTTCCACAATTTAATAAGGAATGAATACGAAGGATCATTCACCATGCATGTGGTAATCCACATAGACAGGTTATTCCAACAAAATAATAAAGAATGGAATAATAAAAGAATTCACCATGCATGCGGTAGTCCGCGTAGACAGGTTATTCCAACAGAATAATAAAGAATAGAATAACAGAAGAATTCACGAGGCATGCGATAGACCGCACATACAGGTTATTCCAAGAGAATAATAAAGAATGGAATAACACATAATTTACTGTGCCTACGATAGATCAAGACATGCATAAAAGTTCCCTACGAATAATAAAGAATGGAACTGTGTCATGCGTGAATCCGCATGAGCATGTGATATTCTAACGAATAATAAAGAATGGAACCAGGTCATGCGTAATCAGCACAGACAGGATATTCCAACAGAATAATAAAGAATGAACACTAATAGAAATTCGACATATAACGACGAGCAATATCGACGGTTGGCAATCTATAGCGACAATTGACACGGATCCGTCGATATAGGGTATCTATAGTGACAGTCGTCGTCTAACCATCGGTATATAGTTTTTTTTAAGAAAAAAACCCTCTCATTTTCCCCGGTATCATTTCAGTATTTCACTCCCATTTTTCCCCAAAATTATCTTCATCCTCTCAAGTCATCTCCCTCATTTCTAACACTTTCATCCGTCTCCATATTCATTTTTTCACTTATCAAGTGCGATTCTTCATCGAATCTGTAAGTTTCTATCTCTAATTCTCTATAATAACTATATATCACACACACACATATATGTTTATGTGTTTTATATTAATTAAATTTCACTTACATTTCTAGGGTTCACATCGTCTATAACTTCAATGGGTTGCACTGTGAGAGAAAAACACATCCGTACCAATCGAAGGCCTCGATAATGGTTGGGCTACTATATCTTTGAAGAAGCGGTGGCCAAGTGGCCAAGGGATCGTGCAAATGCAAATTTGTGAGGCGCTTGAGACAGAGAATCGTAAATCAAAGCGTAGATTTAGCATAGTTAATCAATCTGCTTAAAATCTTGGAACAGCATAGTTAATTAATCTGCTTCCCCTTTGGATTTCGTAGTAATTTTCTCTCTCTCTCTCTCTTTTCTATTTGAATTGTTAGATAATTGAGAAGCACATAAAGCCCTTGAATATCATCCAATCAAGTTTCTCTAATAATTCTCTGTTTTAAGTTTTCACCATTTTATTTTTCTATCTCAGTTAGCTTTATCAGCTGAATCAATGTATTTGGTTTATAGAGTCAATATCTATCTTTATTAATTCGTTTGTGGTTAAAATCTCTTAATTAATTCATGGGTTTTTCCCTTTAATTTTCTAGGCTTACTGATCTTATATCTGAAGTGGGATCAATTGATTTTGGTCCTCATTGACACAGTGCGGAAGAATTATTAATGTAACTTTAATTCAAAAGCATAGTTATTGATGGACAGGGAGGTAAACTCAGTAAGTTCTTATTGGCATGTTCATTTCTTTGTTCCCATTTTATGTATTGATTGATTTTTAATTTTTGGTTCTACAGACTATAATTTCATACAGCAGGAAGAAATCCCCATGGACTCTTTGGTGGGTTTTTTCAGTTGTTCTGGTATTTGGATTCTTAACTTGTTTTTTAAGCTTCAATCGAATCAAATTGCCACCAAAAACAAAAGAAAACCCGCTTTCTTCTATTTTGTCCCTGTTCGAGAAGTATTTCCAGCATCTGTACATTTTCCTCAACCAAGGACATATAACAGGTCATTCATTATTATCCTTACCTGTTATTACTTGATCCACATTTATTTGTTTCTTCCATATTGAAACTCTCACCTATTTGTTTGTCTGTGATAGGGAGGAATGTGCATGTAACCCAGTCAGAAATTTTGCTATACTCTCTATGCAGAGATCTAGAAGTGGGTGGTTTGAAATCTTGTTGAACAGTCACCAAGCAGAATCAATATCTATCTTTATTTTTTTTAAGTACAACATTGTTTATATAGTCTGGTTTAAATTACTGTAAAAAAGAAGAAGAATTGCAGTTTGTTTGTTTGACTAGTATTGGGAAGTTACAGATCCAGGGAAGTTAGATTCGCTAGCCCTAAATTTATTTATGATAGGTCTAGTATTGTACTGGTAGTACTGAATATTAATTACCACTGCATAGTACTTCATGCCATAAAGCATAACAAATTACATTATGGATGTACTGCATCCCACCAATGTTGTAAGTTTGACTCTAAATGACTGTATGTTGTCCATCTTTGCGGGAAAAAATGCAATACTTTTGTTGCCTAGTGGGAACGAAATACTATTATTTTGAGATAAAACTCAAAAGATACATATGAGTGTTGTACATATGCATATGTTTTCAGCTAAACTGTACATGAGCATTATTTGCACTTTGATTTGAATCTAATTGATTAATGAACCCACATCATTATTATTTTTAACTGAAATGTGCTCCCTTTCAGTCGACCATCAGAAGATAGAACCATTCCCTTAAGTATTATTGCGGAGCGCACAAAACTTACAGTAGAGGATGTGGAGTATCTTCTAATGAAAAGCCTATCGGTAAGTGGATATATTCTTGAAAATTATTGATAAATGTTTTTGTCTATCAAAAAAATAAGAATGATAAATGTTTTTAATCTTTTCATGCCCTTTCATATATTGTTTCTACTGATAATAAAGTTAAGGCATGCATGCTATACTAAACTATCAAGTCGAAGTTCAACATTTTTCTTTCAAGTGTTAAGTTCATTGACCTCATCTGCTACTTGCTCCTGGAACTGGAAGACATAAAAGAGTAAGGACACGAGTATCGCTATGGTGACAAAAGAATCTTACGGAAGATAACTTACAAAATGATATGGTAAGGTGTAATTAGTTGATGCTCCACCATACCTGGGTGGGCTTAGTGATAACAACCAACTACAACAGGTCACATCATTTTGTATCCATCTTTTGAAATCATGATCTTTTTTCACCAAAGCAATATTGGTGAGGACACATATTCTAGTTCTAATTAATGGCTATAATGTTGCATCTTATTAGCACTAAACATTTCACAAAAGAACATCTGTAATAAAAGTCATGATTGCACTTGTGATTAGGCCTCATTTATCAATTCTTATGCTTCATATCAAATATCAAATACTAAAGGACAATGATAATTAACTAGTTTATTTCATGTAATTGTTTAGTTATTGGCTATCAGCTTGATTTGCTTATACCCTTAGAAATTGATCCTAAGGAAATGAAAATTTTCTTTTCGAAATCTTTGTGTTTCTCATTGTGTTTTACTTTATTTTGTTGTATTCTTTACTTGGCACATGTGCTTGTTGAAACCATTTGAGTACTTGTATTTATTTGAGCTTTGCTTACTAAAGTTTAAAATATGGAATTATTGTAGGTTCATCTTATTGAGGGAATAATTGATCAAGTTGAAGGGACCATTCATGTTTTCTGGGTGCAACCAAGAGTTTTGGGGATTTCTCAAATCAAATCTGTTTAGTATCGACATGTCTTGAAGTGATCATCCTTACCATTATTATTGGGGGGCATTCGTTCACATATTAATATTATATTGAAAGATTATCAAGTATTAAGTCGGGGTTTTCAATTAAAACCATTGCCTTTCTAGTTTACACATTCGCATACCAATCTCCTGGCACATTTACATTTAAACTGGTAGGCAACGGACTACGAGCAGTCTGACAAACTGAGTGACCAGTGGCAGCTTAATATACTTGAACCTAAGACCTTGCCAAACTAAAGCTTCTTTTTTTTTTTTACCAAATTGGGCTACCAATTTTCCCCAAGTTTAGCTGTCAAGGAAGACTGATGAGACATTTCATGGGGCTGGCTGATATAAACTAGTTGGATTAAGTTGATAACAAAATTATACTTGAAGTAAACCTGTGTAAATGAGAGAAGTAAGTTTGTAATTGGTTGGACTTGACAACTTGTATGTAAGATGCCAGAAAGGTGGACTACTGTGAACCTTTCAGTGCTTTTTCCTTCTACAGTTTCATGCACCACAAATTATTCGTATTTTTTTGTGGGTGGGTGGGTGGGTGGGTGGGTGGGTGGGGGGAGGCTGTTTTTTGGATGTGCATGTGAGTTGATGGGTTCATGCATGAATATTGAAGGAGAAGGATGACTTGTTTCGTAGAAGTTAGCTTTTACATTATTCACCATTATTAGCTATATTCAAATCATCTTTTATGAATCTTAATCTTATTTGAGCAGTCCATTAATTTGTTGCTTTTGATTATTTCTTTTTCAGGTTCAGTTGATTATTATCAATCAGCTTGATAGAAACATGCAATGGTCTAGGGCACTTGATGGATCTGATTATCTTCCTGGAATGGTACCCCGTTTTGTGAATGTGGCAGTGGTCCTATGAAATTGAGATTATATTTTTCTCATTGCTGGATATCTACCTTCAATAAAGACATCTGCAATAATTATTGTTTGCTTTTGATTTGTCTTAATTTATAAACATTGTTGGAACTAAATTATTGTAACTTAATGTTTGATACAGTAGTTAGCCATATCTGAAGAAGGTTGTAATTATTGTAATTGTAATGAATTTAAATCATGTATACAATATTTTTTTTTGTTTTATTTTATATTGTATTTGTGTTTGTTGGACAAATGTACACAATTATTATTTTTTTTAAATATAAAAAGGCTATAGCGATGGTCATCAACCGTAGCTATAGTGTTCTATAAAACACATCCCTATAGCGATGGTCACCGAGCGTCGGTATGCACATCTATAGCTACGGTCATGACCGTAGCAATAACTCTCAAATGATCAGATTAGTAAAGAGTAAATACACGATTTTTCCATGACCTATAGCTAGGGTCAGGTGATCAATCATTATATAGCCAAAAGACCGTCGTTATAGGCTTTATCGACAGGTTCTATGGCGACGGTCGTCGACCATAGCTAAAACTTTTAGCGACGGTCTTTTTTGTTTATAGCGATCGGCGGCCGTCGCTTTCAGATATAATTGATTTTCTAGTAGTGTGGAATAACGTAAAATTTTTACCATGTATGCAATTTACTTGATGATGAAGTTATTCCAATATAATAATAAAGAATGGAATAATGTAAGAATTTCACTATGTATACTGTGAGTCTGCATGATATAGGTTATTCCAATGTAATAATAAGGAATGGAATAGCAATAGCTCTCTTCATGAATACGAAAGAAATAATAACCCTTACTATAATAATAATATCTCTTACCTCAAAAGAAGACTGGATACTGGAATAGTGAGGTAGCAGACTTCTCTTTTTCTTTCTCTCTATAATTTTTCTATAATAATTGCTCTATAGTTTTAGTGAATTGGTGAAAAATAATGAAGGAATGAGCTTCTATTTATAAGAAAATATAGTTTCGATAATTGCACGTTTTGGGGCTCGAAATATTACAGTATAATACCTCCCTCTTTTTCTTCATTTTTAATTTAGTCCTACAAGTATTATCAAACTTGCACCACCTCCCCTAATAGTAAATAATGTGAATCAATAGTTCAATCATGTGAATCAATAGTTATAATCATGTGAAAATATGAATTACAAGATAAGTACTCCATCTATACTTCCATTTTAACTTAGTCATGCAAGTATTATCAATCTTGCACCACCTCCCCTAATAGTACAAGAATGTGAATCAATAGTACACACATGTGAACAAATAGTTATAATCATGTGAATTAATAGCAATTAAATGCTGATTTATCCGGTTAATTACCCGATTGGTCAATACAACTTCCAGACGTCAATTAATATCGAAATAAATGTCAATTTCCACTAACACTAATAATCTCAACACAATGGAACTATTTTTATCAAAAAAATTATTTTTAAAATTTCAAAGTTTGACTTTTTCTGAAAAAGTCAACTGTTGACTTTTTGACCAAAAAGTTAACCCCAAAAATTTTTGTGTTTATAGTCTATTTTTCCTAATTTCATCGTTCCGGACTCAAATATCACGTCCGCGTCTCCAAATTCAACTCCGAACTCAAATTTGATTTTTTTTAATAACGTTTATTCATTATTATTATAATTCGCAATATTTAACAACCAGATCGTTCCCAAGAAAGATGGGGCTTTCCGATAAAGATTTCTCCTTATTGGCGCGTAATTAGGTGACCAAACCTCTCCTTGACAGAACTTCTAGACATTATCAATATTGCAAATAATAATATGAATAACTTTGCCGTCTCAATTATTGATTTAATAATATAACATATTGTGACAATAATTGAAAAAAACTGAGTGATTTCTCACATAAGCATCAATAATCAAAGATACTGTACAATACCATGTGCTACTATGCAACCACGCGTATTACTATACTTTTATCACCAATTATTTTATAACAACTTGTTTAAAAAAATTTCACATATCACCCATAACTTTAACATTTTATCAATTTAACCATTTACTAAATAGAATAATTATAAGAAAATTAAATACTTTCATTTCATAAAATTTGGGGTCTCACATGTTTAATGTTTAATGGTAATGTTTCATGGAATGTATAAACTGTCTTCATGGAATGAAATATTGCAAGGAGATTAAACAAGGTGCAGTAAAGCAATATTGCAAAAATAATTCCAAAATGAACAATCAACATTGTCAAAACACTGCCCATTGATGCCAACTAGTAGACAAAGTATATGACTGTACCTACTATTAATTCTACCAACTATAAAACACTGTCCAAAAACTACCCATTGATGTCAACTATAGTAGACAGAGTATACACAATCAACATTGTCAAAAATAGTTACAAGACAAAAATGCTCCAAAAACTACCCATTGAAACATTAAAGCCTTAATCCCCCCCAGTCCTCCCCTTTTTGGCGATCTGCCTATCTTGCTCTTTATGGCTCCCTTCTTTATGTTCTTCCTCGTAGACTGTGAGCTTAAAGTAGGCTGATTACTCCACATAGTAGACAAAGTTGGTGTGGGATTATGTTGAGAGCTTGATTTAGGTTGATTAGGTATTTCTGAAGTTGTTGTAGCAATAACAGTCCCTTTACTTGACTGTCCTCTAGTCTGCAGCTTTTGTGGCCTAGGATTTGGCTGAAAAGTAATGCACAAGCATGTTTGTTATCCCAAATAAAGGTTTCAAACAAAGGTAATGCACAAGCAACAAGTCATCAATCTATAAGTCCAACACATAGTCATTCAAATAGCATAGCAACATGTCATCAATCTATCAGTCCAATACAAATAAGTTAACATTTACAATGTCAAAAACATTTTTCAGATCTGATTATTAGTCCAGACCTTGTTGAAAGGTTTCTTGCTACTTGTTTAATCACACACAAACAGATCATCTTATATCAACTATAGAACAATAGCTTGAGAAAATCAGCTTATTCCAACTAAAATTGTAAATATAAAAATCTATTAACATGCCAATGAACACAACCATGCCAGTTAATGAACACCAACTGACCTAAGCAGATGAACAATTATCCAATAATGAAATAAGGGAGATGTAAAATGCATTCCAATAAAACCCAGTAATCTATTAAAATGTACCTTAACAGGAATCTGTTGCACATTAGTTGCAGTCCCTTCAGTGGACTGATGTGGTCTGGTAGGAATGTCTGATTGTGTTGACTGATGTCTTCTGTTATTTTTTTAAAAATCAAAACATGTTAAACTGTTATAAATAAGAGTTAAAAATACAATTGATAGTATGAAAAACATAAAGTATATACCTTGTTCATTCTTGATTTAGGATGAAAAGGCAATGTACATGCCCTGCTGTTATGACCTAGTGTTAAACACCTTGCACATGTGACAGTGCAACCTTTTCTTGTTGCTTTATGTTGATTTTTTGGTTCATCTGCAACCTTTCTTCTGTTTCCTTGGTCTGCCAGTGGGCTTATGATAGAGTGGAGGTTGAATCTGTGCAAAATTGGAATGAACCCATTCATGGTGACTTGGCACTGGCTTTATGATAAATTTATATGTGTTCAAGTATACATCCTTACTATAATACTGATGGCAATAAGCCTCTGGCTGCTCCCTATTTGCACATATTACAGACACAGTATGTCTACAAGGAATCCCACTAAGCTGCCACATTTTACAACCACAAGTCCAATCATTCAAATTCACAACCCATGTTCTGTCATCAACCTCTACTTCAAATTCTCCACACCCAGACTTCAAAGCAGTGCATCCCCTACAAGCTTTCTTAATCATCTCCATTTTTTTCTGAATTTTAGGCCCAAGTGACCCTACATACTTGTCCATGCCTTCCCTTTTTACCTGAAACCTAACCATTAATTTCTTTCTTATCCACTCTAGCATGTTAATTGTACCTTTATCCTTTGCCTCCAGGATGTAATTATTCCATGACTCATTCAAGTTGTTCACTACTACATCACACTTACAGTGGGGTGAAAAATGACACCTGGCCCAAAATTTTGGCCCAACAACCATTAACCACTTAGTTGCTTCTGCATCAGCTTTGTGCACCTCCTTCATGGCTGCTTCAAATGAGAACATGTCACTACAACTAGCTTCATTCAAGAACAAATTCCTAAGAAGCTTCCCCCTAAACTTAATTTTGAAGTTGTTGTACAAATGCTTTAAACAAAATCTATGTTCATTATTGGGTAACATTGTATTGAAGACCTCTAATAGCCCCTTCTGCCTATCAGAAATGAAAACATACTTTCTTGTTTCATTTTCACCTATGTCATCTAGAAGCTGAGTAAGAAACCACTGCCAACTATCTTTACATTCAATTTCAACAATAGCAACTGCAATGGGAAATATGTTGTCATTAGCATCTCTTCCTATAGCACTCAGTAGCTGCCCTCCAAAACCCCCCTTTAAAAAACACCCATCTAATCCTATAATAGGTCTATACCCAACTAGGAAACCATGTTTGGAAGCAGCAAGCCTCATATAAAGCCTCTGAAAAGCAGATAGTGAACCAGGCCTTTCATCTAGACCCTCACTACAAATTTAAAGACTGTTCCAGGGTTAAACTGTTTGACTGTCTCCACATAATCCATTAGCCTGTTATACTGCTCTCTTACATCACCTTGCATATGTTGTAAAGCCTTTCTTTTAGCTCTATATAGGGATGATTTACTTAGACTAGAGTTACATTCTTTTTGTGTCTTCTTCTTCCATGCCTGCAAATCCCACTTAGGATTATCTCTCAAGTCATGCATATATTTTTTGGCCAAGTATCTCACCACAACAAGATGATTCAGTATCTGTCCAAGACATGAATGGTCCCCCCAAAGATTTTATCTTAAAAGTTTGTTCACCCTGTTTGAATGATGCATGAATCCTCCATTTACAGTTTTCACCTTTACACTTAGCAGCTATTCTTTTTCTATCGTTTAGAATATACTTTATGTCAAACCCCCCTTTAACAAAAAACTCAACTAATGCTTATTTAAAAATTTCATGATTTGAAAATTCTATTCCAATCTCAAATTCTATCTTACCCATATCAGTTGCCTAATTAAACTCCATACATTTATCCCCTTCTAAACCCTGTTTGACTGATTTGTCATTTTGCATATATAATGCCCCACCCTCCCAAATTTTATATCCCGGTACAAGATAATAAATATTCATATTTGAAACTAGACATAAAGTAGAGTAGTATTCATGTATACTAAGCAAAGAAAGGTAATCCAACCCAACATTCTCTATTATTTCTTCACTACCCCCAACATATTTATGTACTGGATCTTGAACAAACTTCCCACCATATTGAAAAACAATTCTGACAGACATTCTGCATTAAACAAATGAAGGAGAAATGTTTGAATAATATACAAAACATTATAACAAGTATCACAAAAAGGGGACCAAATTCAGTGGCAGACACGGGGGGACAATAATAGTAATAAAGAAAGGGGGGACCATAGTACTAAGTATAATTTATTCAGGACCAAATATATTAACTAATTCCACAAAAATCATGCATGCATATACAACAAACAACTCAGAAAGTGAACAAAGTACATATGATATCTATCAGACAAGGAGAAATTTACCTAAATCGGCACCAAATTAAGTATCACAGACCCCAAGCGAAGGTGGGAACCCAATAAATCACGAAGATCCACCACGAACACACTAACCCACACCCTATTTCTCTCGCCCCTCTAGCCCTAAATATCACCACGATCGCTCACTTCTCTAGCCCTAGATATCAAACTGAAATGAAATGAAACAAAACCCTTATCGCATCTCATCGCTTTTAATATATATATATATATATATATATATATATATATATATATATATGGAGGGTAATTAAGTCTTTAGGCAACTCAAATAACGGAGTTAAGACGGAAAACATTTATTCACTTCAACTTAAAAAGTCGAGAGTAAATGTAGTTTTACTGACTACAGGTGGTTAGGTGGGAAAGCGCCAAAACTCCAAGTGGTTATCTGAACTTTACTCTAATATATATATATATATATATATATATATATGGAGATAGAATAATCAGTAAAATAGACGAAAGAGTAAGAGATTAATAAAGGGGTAGTTGTAATAATGTAGACTTCTGTGGATAGAGACGTACGCCACCAAAATAAAGAGACAAGTGGGCCGATTTGCCAATGACTAAAATTTTAAAATGATTTATAAGTCTTTTTAAATTATGATTTATAAATAAAAGTATTTGGTATTATTTTATTTATAAATTAAAATTTAAGTCAATACTTTCTCCGTCTCATGATAAAAGTTCTTATTACTATTTTGGGTACTTCCATGTTAAATGTCCATTTTCTTTTAATAACCAAACTTTTACACATTTTTTCCTATTATACCCTTAGCATTAAATATTTCAGGTTTTTCTTATTTTAATTCTCTCTCCCTATTCAATAAGTATAATTAGTTATGTGCTGAAAATATTTTGAATTAAAAAGCTAGAAAGTCACCCTCTCACCTATATTGAAAGTGATTAATGACATATTATTATGGACAATTTTGTCATTTCATTCCTCTTCTTAATGTGTGAAAAGTCCACAAAGACTTTATCTTAAGACGGAGGAAGTATGAGTTATGAAGGTATTTGGCTAAAATGACTTATTTTATAAGTTAAAATGAATTGTAAGTATTAACAAAATAAGGGTGGGCTAAATGCAAGGTCGACCACTGAACTTTTCGCATAGTTGGGTATTGAGCCCTTTTCTTCCAGTCAACGCAAACTGAGCCCCTTTCTATTCAAAAATTTGGTCTTTGAACCCCAAGCGCCACATGTGCGTTGACCTGCTGACGTGGCACACGTGGTAGGTCTGACATGATATTTAATATTATAAATTGACACGTGTAATCTGCTGACGTGGCATGTCTTTTGAATTTTTTCCAAAAATTGCTTCTCCACAAATTTGAACCTACGACATATTGTTTGGAACTTTGGCCATATTACCACTGGACCAACACAACTTATTTGTTAATATCTTGCAAGGATTAATATTTATATCAAAACATGAGATTTCCCCCATATATTCCTTTCTTCTCCTTTACTACATACCATAATAATAATAATAATAATAATAATAATAATTGGTATGGTAATTGGTATGGTTGTGTTTTCTTATGCTTCAATGTAACTGCTGCTACAACTAGTTTGGTGTGTGAATTATTATTATTATTATTATTATTATTATTATTATTATTATTATTATTATTATTATTATTATTATTATTATTATTATTCAAATAACTAACTGTTATTATTATTATTATTATTATTATTATTGTTAGTCAAGATGACCGATTTTAATATTTTTGAGATAATAAATTGAACTTTGACTTGTTTAAAATTCACATGAATTCTTACAAAATATATCTTTTATATTAATAAAGACTAGCTCAAAAAATTATATTTGAACTTTGTTGTTGATAATAACTTGCGCCGTAATTTATTTTGATAAAAATTAAATTAAATACTCAAAATTATTAGTTACAATTAATTTATTTCGATAAAAATTAAATTAAATACTAAAAAAAGTCTAAAAATTTATTCCTATACAACAAAGGGTAATCAGCACAATGATTCCGAAAAACTTCAAATCAGTTACAAACATGAAGAAATCACACCCAACTGTAGACATTCCAGCAGACCCCAACAAAATCTCAAAAAAAATCGATCTGGTGTGGAAAGAAACAAAGAACCCATAACGTAGAACCTCCGAAAAGATAAACCCACCGAAAAAATAAATTCGACCGAAGCAAACACCCATGAACAAACCAGATTAAATTGATTAAATTAAACATAAGAAAACATAATGAACATCAATTAAATCGGTACAATCACAGAAATAATTTCAAATCTGAGCATGAATAAAAAAGCAATAGGTACCCAGATCCGAACAAGTACATAAGGACATCAGATCCAAAAAGGCTGTCATCCAAAAGCCAGAAAGACCCAATATCAAACAGATAATCACTTTAGGGACCAACCACACATGAGTCAACCTTCAGAAAAGGCCCCCAAACAAGATCAAAACAACATGTCAAAACACCCAAACTCCCCCTATTAGGCGAATCGAAGAAGAGCGCAACCATCAAACCCTCGGACTTGGCTAAGATCGGTCGAAAAAAGGAGCCGTTCGGAAAATCGATTTGGGCTGCCGGAAGACACACAAAAGATAGAGGAGAAGGAGAAGGAGCAGGCATACATGTAAGGAGAAGACAAGGTTTTATGGCTGGTTTTATATTAGAAGCCCTAGGATTTTTGGACCTCATTTGGAGCCTGCTAGTTGAATCATTAGAGGGAGGAGAGGAATGAACAAAATAAATCTTAGATTTGTAAATTTGTGAAGTGTTTTAATTTTTTTTGGAGAAATCTCATGTTTTGATATAAAGATTATTCCTTGCAAATTACTAACAGCTAGGCTCGTGGTGCTCGGGTGGTCAAATGACCAAAGTTCCAAACAATATGTCGCGGGTTCAAATATGTGCAGAGACAAGTTTTGGGAAAAATTCAAAAGACCTGCCACGTCAGCGGACAAGTGTCAAATTTTAATATTAAATACCACGTCAGACCTGTTGACGTGTGCCACGTAGGCGCCATGTGTGCCATGTCACCAGGTCAACGCACATGTGGCGCCTCGGGGTTCAAAGTCTAAATTTTTGAATAGAAAGGGGCTCAGTTTGCGTTGACCAGAAGAAAGGGGCTTAATACCCAAATATGCGAAATGTTCAGTGGTCGACTTTGCATTTAACCCAAATAAGGGTAAAAAGTTAGTACATTTGGTCAAATTTACTTATTTTAAAATGGTTTATAAGTCATTTTTTGAAAAATAATAAATTGTTACTTCTCAAAACCTACTTATAAGTTAATTTATAAGTTATAAAATAAGTCACAAACGAACACTAAAACATTAAAAAAAAACTATTTATAATAAACCAACTTATAAGGGCTTGTTCAAGGATTACTTATATTTAAAATAGCTTAGGAGTTAAAATTTAAAATGACTTATAAGTAAGAGTAACCGAGTCGAATCGAAACGAATAGAGAACTGCTCGAATTCGACTCGAAATATTAAATTCATACTCGAATTCGTCTCGAATTCGAATTGTATTTCAAAAATTTTACTCAGATTCAACTCGACTCGAATATTTATTACTTGAATTCGGTCTGACTCGAATCGAATTATATTCAAACTACTCGCAAGTTTTAAATTCAATCTCGAATTCAAGTGTTCACATAATAACTAGTTTTATAATAAATATAATTTGAATTTGAATTTGTTGTTTTATTTAGAAATGAGAAAATATATTTATTATTACACTTTACAAATATAACTTTAAAATTAAAATTAAATAATAATATTTAATTATCCTAATTTGATTTAATTTTGAATATATTATAAGAGAATATATTGAGTATCTAATTGAATTTGTATCAATCGAGTATGTATCGAATCACAATCGAGATTTCGAGTAGTTTTAATTTTAAACGAGTTGAATATAGTCTCGCTCAAATTCTACTCATATTTTTATTTGAACTATTTTTTATACTCAGATTTGGATGATATTACTAACGAATTCGAGTCTCTCGTTTTTTTTAGTCGAGTCTGAATTAAGTCCGAACTGTTTGACTCGTTTACAACCTTACTTATAAGTCATAGGTCATTTTAAATTGTGACTTATAATAAATAAAAATGTTTGACATTATTTTGACTTATAAGTCAGACATTAAGTTGAAATAAAATATGAAGCTGTTCAGTTAGAATGACTTATAAGTTAAAATAAAATAAAATAAGCTACTAAAATAAGGACAAATTTTTTTTTACAGTTTGTCAAACCTACTTATTTAAAAATAATTTATAAGTAAAAAAATAAGTTAAAATTTGTTACTTCTCAAAACTGATTTATAAGTCAAAAAATAAGTCGATCACAAACACTTCAACAGTAACAAAAAAAATTTATAAATTAGTTTAAGTAACTTATAAGTTCTATTCGGCCGTAATGGTGCACTGAAATGAGTCAAATGACCAAGTTATACTTTACACCATTTTGTTTCTCAATTTTGGATTGCAAATCCAAAAAAATTTATTGTTTTCATAAAAAAAGTGGAAAATTTTTTATAACTTAAGTGAAAATTATTTATAACTTATACACGGAAATTTTATGAAATTATTAAATTTTCAGAAAAAAGAATACATTTTTCAAATTATGATAAGAATAAATTTTTAAAAAAAACACTTGTTAATTTACTTTCACATTGTTATTGAGTTTATAAAATAAAATAATAAAAACTTAAATTTACATTTAGATTGGTATTTTACCTTTTAATTTTGTTATGTTTTGTATATGAAACGTATAATCCGTAATATGAAAGATTTGCTTATATTATTAGTTTTCGTGGCACTTTCTTCCTACTTATATCTTCTGGCTCCGAATTTAAACTCCCAGTCCCAGGGATTTAGTGCAAGACCGCCAAGTGAACAAAGATGCTCTATTAACAAATTATTTTCAGATGTAGACATCTCAAAACGAACCAATAACGACATTCTTCAGATAGCAGAATAGCTATTCATGGATTACAAGGGCAAATGTTTCTGAAGCCTCAAGTAACTTTGCTGTCGGGGCCTCGAGCAAATTCCAGCTACAAGTCAACGATAATAGATTTATGGGGTTGTCAGGTGACAAAAGCTCTAGCACCCGTAGTAACCAACACAACTGGTAGCAGTCTTCAGCGTAATCTATTGTCCATCCAAGGTCCCTAGTGCCTCTTTGAGAAGTCTCTGTGCTTCTTCCCTCCTCCTAGCAGATTGAAAGAAACAACATAACTATATTAGATTTCATCTTCAAGCAGCTGAGATATACCCTCAGAAGATCAGAAGAAGAAGCATACCTCTTGATGTCCTCCACGGCTTGTTTGCGACGTTGTATCTGAAGTTCAAGTATGTGAATCAATGTTGCTCTGGCCTGACAAGTTAGGTTGTAGGTTTAGGAAAAAGCTGAAGTATGAGAGGGTGCTTCAAAACAATAAAAGAACAACAGACGTTCAAAATGATAAAGAAGATTCCACCTGATGAGGACGCAAAGAATTAAGAAGGTGATGCAAGTTCTTGAATATAAGAGAGATGTCTTCCACTCTCCTGGCATATTGTGATGGCCGCTCTATAAGAATGTCAGCAAGCTCCAAAATATGCAGCTGCAATTCTCTGTTTAGCGACCTCAGTTCCTTCTTGAAATCTACAAAAAGATGGTAAATGTTAGGAAATCAGCGTGAGGGATGTTTATTTTCTAGTTTATTGACATGAATATTACTTCATGATTTATTAACCCAATCCACATTCCAGTAAAAACTATGATACGAGGTTAAGCAAAATGACATGGGTTGGATGCAGAGACACTAAAGAATTCAGAGTAAAAGAGGCACAGACTGGTAGGTCCTTGACGGGGTTGCCAAAGAAGGATAAGCCACAACTACATTCCTTGAGAGCTTCTAATACTGAAGTGTTTTACTATGTCATCATGTGTAAATAAAGAAATCTCTCAATTGGTTTCACCACACCATTGCCACTGCCAAACAGGATGAGATGACTCCATAAAGAGCCTCTCCTCTCACCACCACAGGCATCTCGTCAACCATCTTGTATTTCATGATTGAGAACAATTACTCCAGTTGGACCAAAAAATTCATAGAGCCAGCAAGTGATCTTGAAATACAGCGACAAGTTTCAGAGTTTCTAATGCAGCATTGTTGCTTCTTGATCTTGACCTACCATCTAAGTTAATCTTCACAACATGTTCTAAAAGCTATATTCTCTGTTCTTCTTAATTTATCATTTGATATTAATTCACATGACTCCTCTAGAAGCAATATCATTTCAAATATGGAAAATAAAGGAAAGATTTCAGTCTCAAATGGATATACGAAGCTAAAAAATGGAATTGAAAGCCATCTCGTCTTTTATTTTATTTTTCCAATAAAAGTATTGACGAGACCTTATGGCACCTGCTAATAACAAGACATTGACAAGAAGAGAAACTATTATGACCTAACTAAATAAATAAAACACAGGAAACTGATAACATTGGTCAAACAGAATATTTGGAAGGAAACAAGATATTAACAAGTGAAACAGATAACAGATAGACATACCAACATTCTGTCCTTTTGGGTACAACTGACGAACACCCTGCTCTTCCAAACTTGGTAAGGCATCATCAGTCTACATAAGGTGCAAAAGTTTGACACTTGTAAATAGATCTCACTATGGTAACTAACAACGGGATAAATAAAAAAAGGACTCCGCCATGGACATTAGCAATTATAGCCACTTAAAATCGTAAGTTCTTTGGCTGCAATTAGTCCGTTGACGAATGGTCACATGTGCTGCATTTGATAGCATTCATGGTCATCATAGCATAAGTCAACTACTTATGAAAGAACAAAGAATCAGAGCTTACTCATACATATTTAAACATCTATATGTATTTATGGTATAAAATTCTTCTGTGAACGGAGGTATTTGCATTGCTAAACGTGCATACATGTTTAAAATGCCATCAATACACGTACATGTGCATGTCTGATGTGCAGTGGTGAATAAAGTGTGACAAGTGGAGAAAACTTACAGTGTAGTTGGCACCGAAGAGTACATATGTCCCTTGAATAGGAGGGGGAGGCTCTGGAGCTGACTCTGGGTTATGATCGTAATCCTTGTACAGTCTGTAAAATGGTGGTGGAGGTGGGTATGTAGCCGTCGCCATTACACAAACTATCCACAATAATAACCTATATTTAACATATCACCATTCAGCAAACAAAAATTGATGTGTATTCATACCATCACGTATGCATGAACACACACACATACATATACATATAAGTTAAACGTGAAAGTGACTATGGTGTTTATTTCACACTAAGTTTAGGTAATAATAAAAAAAACCACATATCTAGATGGGCATCATAACGGAATTTTACTATTTTCAGCTATAGTTTAACTTGAGAAATATGTTTAGAATGGAATGGTCAATCCCTTTACAGACAAATATATTCCATAATAGAATGAAAAATTCTAACAAGAGAGACATTGTCTGCAAATAGTCACAAAGATTGAACTTTACATGAGCACATTGTCTGCAAATAGTCACAAAGAGAAAAGAGAAAAACAAAGATTGAAGTTTAAGGGGTTTCAGTTAGTTACATGAGCACATTGTCTGCAAATAATCACAAAGATTGAACTTTTATAAATCGAAGCCCTTAACAGAGAAAATAGAAAAACAAAATCGAAGCCCTTACCGAATCGAGCAAAATCGAAGTTTATCAAAGGAACCGCTAGCTACTTCGATTCAGTCTTGGCTTCGTCTGGAGAAAGTGAGAGGTCATGGCTTCAATCTGGAGAAAGTGAGAGTTCGCAGGAGAGAGGTCATGGCTTCAATCTGGAGATGGTGAGAGTTCGCACGAGAGAAGAGTTGGGGCTTTTTTGCTCTCATCAGTCGTGAAACAGAAACAAATGAGGGTTGAGATTGGAAAAAACACGGAGCCTTTAAGTATTAAATAGTAATAATATTGCTCTTTTAAAGAATATTGCTATCGGTCAAAGGTGCAAAAATGTTCCTAATATTTATACGGATATCCCACTTACACTTTAAATTAATTTTTTTTTTAAAAGTACCCTTAACATTATAAAAATCAAATCACCCGTGTCCCTACTGTCAACAAACCAGCCACCTGGACTAACTCTGTTTACACGTGAATAATTATTGCTGATTAGGCACTTAGGGAGAGTAAGACAGAACAAAAGCAATCGTCATTTTTTAAAAGGGGCAAAAAAGCCCTAATCAGTTTCACTTCATAGAGAGACGAAATCGAAGAGGAGAACTCAATCCCGCGACGGCTACTACTGCAACATCAGAAATCGACATGGTCCGAACCAAAGATGGCATCTACGCCCTTAAGTCCAAAAGGTAGTGCTCTTCCGGGATTTAGATAATAAGCCATAGCGTGGGCCACCGCATCAAAGCATGATGGCCCGACTCAGAGATTCGTAGAAGTCGTCTGTGACGCCTCCAAAACAGGAATATTGTCTAGTGAGGACTACTAAAGCCACTTATCCTGGACCATCATTCCATTCCCCGACTCATCCCAGCGATATTATCATTTCCTGAAGAGAACAATGAAAGAAAGGGTGAGCTCAACTAGCCTAGTAAGAAATATTATGACTAAGATAATGCAGAATAAATTATCCTTAGCCTTCAACAGTATAACAACTGATAGAATACGATAGAAAACAAGTTTTATATCAACAACTACAACGGAATAAGCAATCCATTAGAAGAGTCAAGTAGAGCATATAAAATCTACTATCTTCTATGATTTAAAAAGTTTTTCATCAACTTTATCATCGAGACTCTCGACAATAAATAAAATCAAATCATCCCCGCACTACTACGGCCAAGGATATTCATGTAATCATCAATGGTCATGATTATACCAAATAATCCCTGGTCATAATCATACCAACAACTGTCCATCAATGAACTACAGCCAATGAGGACTTTTACCACATCATTCGTCACATTACTACTAATGATTATACCGAATAATCCTTGTCATAATCATACCAAGTCCATCTATGCACGTAAGCCAAAGATGACTTTAATCACAATATAAGCATGAAGATGATGACAATGACATAATAATTCAATAAAACAAGTTCAAGGATAAATTTTAAAGATTTATAATTTAATTTATCTAGAAATCAATAACGTCCAAATTGTCAACATGATTACTCTTTGTAGAGTAAAATTCAAGAATAATATTCATGTACCAAAATAATTTGGACAGAAAAGAATAAATTTTTCGTCATGAATAGTACCTCGTGAATAAGACTTGAGAATAAGACCTCGTGAATAGTACCCAGATACATGAAAAGTACCTCAAATACCCGTGTGAATAATATTCGGGTGAATAGTAATTGGGTGAATAAGAACCCATGAATAGTAACTCGTGAATAGTACTCCGAAACCAAAAAAAGCCCCTAATACCGAGTGAATAATAATACTATAGTGAATAGTAATTGGGTGAATAGTAACCCGTGAATAGTAACTCGTAAAAGAAAATACCGAAGAAAATGATATTCCATGACGAGTACAAAAGAAATGATATCTCATACGAGTATAATATAATATACGAAACTGCAAATGGATTTTCACCCGCCACGTGGTAATCCACGTAGACAGATTATTTCCATAATTTAATAAAGAATGCATACGAAAGGTCATTCACCATGCATGCGATAATCCATATAGACAGGTTATTCCAACAGAATCACAAAGAATGGAATAACAGAAGAATTCACCAGGCATGCGATAGACCGCACAAACAGGTTATTCCAATAGAATAATAAATAATGGAACCAGGTCATGCGTAATACGCACAGATAGGATATTCCAACAGTATAATAAAGAATGGAACCAGGTCATGCGTAATCCGCATGCATGTGATATTCCAATGTAATAATAAAGAATGGAATAACAGAAGAATTTCACCATGTATGCGATACTTCGCATAGACAAGTTATTCCAACATAATAATAAAGAATGGAATAACAAAAGAATTTCACTATGTATGCGGTACTTCGTATAGACAGGTTATTCCAACATAATAATAAAGAATGGACTAACAAAAGCTCTCTTCATGAATACGAAAGAAATAATACCCCTTACCATAATAATAATAATATCCTTTACCTCAAAAGAAGACCGGATACTGGAATAGTGAGGTAGCAGACTTCTCTTCTTCTTTCTCTCTATAATAATTGCTCTATAGCTTCAGTGAATTGGTGAAAAATAATGAAGGAATGAGCTTCTATTTATAGAAAAATATAGTTTCGATAATTGCACGTTTTGGGGCTCGAAATATTACAGTATAATACCTTCCTCTTTTCCTTCATTTTTAATTTAGTCCTGCAAGTATTATCAATCTTGCACCACCTCCCCTAATAGTAAATCATATGAATCAATAGTAAATCATGTGAATCAATAGTTCTAAACATGTGAAAATATGAATTACAGTATAGTACCTCCATCTATACTTCCATTTTTAACTTAGTCATGCAAGTATTATCAATCTTGCACCAACTCCCCTAATAGTAAATGAATGTGAATCAATAGTACACACATGTGAACAAATAGTTATAATCATGTGAATCAATTGCAATTAATTGCTCATTTATCCGGTTAACTACCCAATTGGTCAATATAACCTCCAGACATCAATTATTATTGAAATAAATGTCGATTTTACTAACACTAATAATTCCAACACAATGGAACTATCAATTTCATCTTTAATCAACACGAACTTATTCATCATTAATATTATAACTCATAATATTTAACAACCAGGTCGTTCCCAGGAAAGAGGGGGCTTTCCGATAAGGATTACTCCTTATTGGCACGTAATTAGGTGACCAAACATCTCCTTGACAGAACTTCTAGGCATTGTCAATATTGCAAATAATAATATGAATAACTTTGCCTTCTCAATTATTGATTTAATAATATAACATATTGATACTGTGACAATAATTGAATCAATAATATGAGAGATATGATCGTAATTCTCGTAGCAATAATTGAGTATAACTGAGTGACTTCTTACGTAAGCATCAATAATCAATACCGTGTGCTACTATGCAACCACGCGTATTACTGTAGTTTTACTACCGGGTAGTTTAATAGTTTTAATGGTAACACATTCGCCGTTTTATAAAATGATAATTCTGTCGTTTTCTAACTATGACAATACTTCCGTTTTGGGGTCCACTAATGATTGTGTCGTCATACGGATATTCCCCGATAAAAAGAATATTTCCCTACCAAACGAATATTTTATAACAACTTGCATACTTTGCAAAATTTATAAATACTACCCACAACTATAACATTATATCAAATCCACACAATAATATTCAAAAAAATATTTTGAGAAATTTAAACTTTTATTCATAAAATTTGGGGTCTCACAATCTCCCCTCCTTATGAAATTTTGCCCTCGAAATTTACGTACGTACCTGGTATGATGAGGATACCTTGACTTCATTTCAGATTCTAACTCTTGAGGTATAACCTTTGAGTGTTGAATACGATCCTTCTTATCCAAGATTTTAACACGTATCTCCTCATACGTTAAATCTTCTACTATCTCGTCTAGTTCTAATTCAATAATGTGGTTCGGGTCGTCCACATATTTACGTAACATCGATAAGTAAAAAAACGTTATGAACACGCGACATACTTGGCGGTAAAACGAGTCTATAGGCCACAGTTTCTACTCAATCGAGGATTTTAAATGGGCCAATTAAATCGAGGGTTGAGATAACGCCTTCTTGAACCTTCTTCTTCGTATTAATCAGCTCCGGGTCTGTAGCTTGAACGACTTTTAACTTTATCGATTAAAGTCGATTCTAATCGTATATTCATTATCTTTACGTGGGTCCCTAGAGTCTTTAACTCTATCTTCATCATTTGTAAGTTATACAAAATGGGTTTTTTGGTTAACAACATCACACTCGTAAACGCATACGATCTTCTACTCAACGCGTCAGCTACCACGTTCGCTCTTCCACAATGATATTGAATGGTACGATCGTAATCTTCAACAGCTCGAGTCAACGTCTTTGGCACATTATACGTTCGTTTTGGTTGAAGAAATATTTAAGGGTTGAAGAAATGGGTTTTGTACTGGGATCAATACAAAATTCGATTTCACGCTCTGGGGTAGGCCAGGAAGTCTTCAAGAATACGTCAGGAAATTTATTAACAATAGAAATATCATTCAAAACTGTGACCCTCATCCAAGACTTGGATAACACATGAAATGAAGGTTTCTCCTAACAGAGTTTCAACCGATAAGTCAAAGTCTAATTTCTACTAAGTTAAATTTAAACGTTTAGCGCAAGCAAGAGAGATAAAAGAATGGGTAGAACCGGTATCTAATAAGGTATAGACTTCGCAAGAATTTATAATTAACTAACCCGTGCTAACTTCGTTCGGGTTACTCGCTTTGCTTGAAACCACCGACTTTGTTTTGTCCGTATCCGCCTTTGGTGCAACCGTCCCAGCTGGACTTGACTTTGGTGCATGACAAAATCGGGCTAGGTGACCTTCTTTTCCACAATTGTAACATGCTTTGGACTGTATCACGTAGTTTGGATTGATATGTCCCTCCCCTCCGCATTTAAAACATACGACCGGCGGAAATTCTCCTTCCTTTGAAACGGGTTTTGGTGCTGCTGTCTTTCCATCATTATTGAACCTTCTCTTCTTGAAATTTCCACTTCTATTATCTTGGCCATGATTACCACCGAAGTGGTTACCATTTCTTGCCTGATAATTTCCCCCACGATGGTTATCATTGTTCCGATGGTCGTTGCCACATGTATGATTATTATCGTGTTGCTGATCATTACCTTTTGGTAGAGCTGACTCAACGGTCTCATGTGCTTCATTGCTTATTTAACATTTTCATATGCCTTTCTTAAACACAGTCACAAAACAAGGGTTAATTGACATGTCACATATTATCCCTATACTCTGACCGACCAATTAAATACCAAATAAACTTAGGTAGGTCATACTAGCGAGGAATTCCCCGTCTCTCCCCTCCTAGTTCTTATCTCACATCTCAGTCAGGGATCATATCCCTAAGCTTTGATACCAACTGTGACGCCCCCAAAACAGGTATACATCACCCATCTTGGGTCGCCAGAAATGTGGTACATAAATTCAAATACAAACTTAGTTATACAACTGTCGGGTAATATACGACAAAACATAGCTGAGAGTTTAAACAAGAATATTGCCTTCTAGACAATATCCACTCTTAAATAGAGTCCTCATTACATTTATTATCACATTATTCCGTAGAATAGTGAGGACTACTAAAGCCACTTATCCTGGACCATCACTCCATTCCCCGACTCATCTCAGCGATATTCTCATTTCATGAAGAGAACAATGAAAGAAAGGGTGAGCTCAACTAGCCCAGTAAGAAATATTATGACTAAGATAATGCAGAATAAATTATCCTTAGCCTTCAACATTATAACAACCGATAGAATACAATAGACAACAAGTTTTAGATCAACAACTCGCAATGGAATAAGCAATCCATTAGAAGAGTCAAGTAGAGCATAAAATCTACTATCTTCTATGATTTAAAAGTTTTTCATCAACTTTATCGCCGAGACTCGACAATAAATAAAATCAAATCATCCCTGCACCACGGCCAAGGATATTCATGTAATCGTCAATGGTCATGATTATACCAAATAATCCCTGGTCATAATCATACCAACAACTGTCCATCAATGAACTACAGGCCAATGAGGACTTTTACCACATCATTCGTCACATTATGATCATGATTATACCGAATAATCCCTGGTCATAATCATACCAAGTCCATCTATACACGTAAGCCAAAGATGACTTTAATCACAATATAAGCATGAAGATGATGACAATGACATAATAATTCAATAAAACAAGTTCAAGGATAAATTTTAAAGATTTATAATTTAATTTATCTAGAAATCAATAACGTCCAAATTGTCAACATGATTCTGCTTTGTAGAGTAAAATTCAAGAATAATATTCATGTACCAAAATAATTTGGACAGAAAAGAATAAATTTTTCGTCGTGAATAGTACTTCCGGAATAGTACCTCGTGAATAGTACCCCGACATGAAAAGTACCTCAAATACCCGAGTGAATAATATTCGGGTGAATAGTAATTTGGGTGAATAGTAACCCATGAATAGTAACTCGTGAATAGTACTCCGACACGAAAAGTGCCCCGAATACCTGAGTGAATAATACTAGAGTGAATAGTAATTGGGTGAATAGTAACCCGTGAATAGTAACTCGTAAAAAAAATACCGAAGAAAATGATATTCCATGACGAGTACAAAAGAAATGATATCTCATACAAGTATAATATAATATACGAAACTGCAAATGGATTTTCACATACCACGCATTATCCACGTGAGATGCATTATTTCCACAATTTAATAAAGAATGCATACGAAAAGGTCATTCACCATGCATGCGATAATCCACATGACGAAAGTTATTCCAATGTAATAACAAAGAATGGAATAACGTAAGAATTCACCGGGCATGCGATAGAATCGCATGCATGAGTTATTCCAACGTAATAATAAATAATGGAACCGTGTCATGCATGTACGCATGATAGGATATTCCAAATGTAATAATAAAGAATGGAACCAGTGTCATGCGTAATCCGCACGCATGTGATATTCCAATGTAATAATAAAGAATGGAATAACGAGAAGAATTTCACCACGTATGCGATACATTCGCAGATGTACAAGTTATTCCAATATAATAATAAAGAATGGAATAATGTAAGAATTTCACCATGTATGCGGTGATTAGATAGACAAAGTTATTCCAACATAATAATAAAGAATGGAATAACAAAAGCTCTCTTCATGAATATGAAAGAAATAATACCCTTACCATAATAATAATATCCCTTACCTCAAAAAGAAGACCAATCTCTGGAATAAAGGAGGTAGCAGACTTCTCTTCTTCTTTCTCTCTATAATAATTGCTTTATAGCTTTAGTGAATTGGTGAAAAATAATGAAGGAATGAGCTTCTATTTATAGAAAAATATAGTTTCGATAATTGCACGTTTTGGGGCTTGAAATATTACAGTATAATAATACCTTCCTCTTTTCCTTTATTTTTAATTTAGTCCTGCAAGTATTATCAATCTTGCACCACCTCCCCTAATAGTAAATCATATGAATAAATAGTAAATCATGTGAATCAATAGTTCTAAACATGTTAAAATATGAATTACAATATAGTACCTCCATCTATACTTCCATTTTTAACTTAGTCATGCAAGTATTATCAATCTTGCACCAACTCCCCTAATAGTAAATGAATGTGAATCAATAGTACACAAATGTGAATAAATAGTTATAATCATGTGAATCAATTGCAATTAATTGCTCATTTATCCGGTTAATTACCCGATTGGTCAATATAACCTCCAGACATCAATTATTATTGAAATAAATGTCGATTTTCACTAACACTAATAATTCCAACACAATGGAACTATCAATTTCATCTTTAATCAACATGAACTTATTCATCATTAATATTATAACTCACAATATTTAACAACCAAGTCGCTTCTCGTGAAAGAGGGGCTTTCCGATAAGGATTACTCCTTATCAAGCGCAATTAGGTGACCAAACCTCTCCTTGATGTAACTTCTAGACATTGTCAATATTGCAAATAATAATATGAATAACTTTGCCGTCTCAATTATTGATTTAATAATATAACATATTGATACTGTGACAATAATTGAATCAATAATATGAGAGATATGATGCAAGAATTCATCATAGCAATAATTGAGTATAACTGAGTGACTTCTTACGTAAGCATCAATAATCAATACCGTGTGCTACTATGCAACCACGCGTATTACTGTAGTTTTACTACCGGGTAGTTTAATAGTTTTAATGGTAACACATTCGCCGTTTTATAAAATGATAATTCTGTCGTTTTCTAACTATGACAATACTTCCGTTTTGGGGTCCACTAATGATTGTGTCGTCATACGGATATTCCCCGATAAAAAGAATATTTCCCTACCAAACGAATATTTTATAACAACTTGCATACTTTGCAAAATTTATAAATACTACCCACAACTATAACATTATATCAAATCCACACAATAATATTCAAAAAAATATTTTGAGAAATTTAAACTTTTATTCATAAAATTTGGGGTCTCACAATCTCCCCTCCTTATGAAATTTTGCCCTCGAAATTTACGTACGTACCTGGTATGATGAGGATACCTTGACTTCATTTCAGATTCTAACTCTTGAGGTATAACCTTTGAGTGTTGAATACGATCCTTCTTATCCAAGATTTTAACACGTATCTCCTCATACGTTAAATCTTCTACTATCTCGTCTAGTTCTAATTCAATAATGTGGTTCGGGTCGTCCACATATTTACGTAACATCGATACGTAAAAAAATGTTATGAACACGCGACATATTTGGCGGTAAAACGAGTCTATAGGCCACAGTTCCTACTCGATCAAGGATTTTAAATGGGGCAATTAAATCGAGGGTTGAGATAACGCCTTCTTGAACCTTCTTTTTCGTATTAATCAGCTCCGGGTCTGTAGCTTGAACGACTTTTAACTTTATCGATTAAAGTCGATTCTAATCGTATATTCATTATCTTCACGTGGGTCCCTAGAGTCTTTAACTCTATCTTCATCATTTGTAAGTTATACGAAATGGGTTTTTGTGTTAACAACATCGCACTCATAAACGCATATGATCTTCTACTCAACGCGTCAGCTACCACGTTCGCTCTTCCACAATGATATTGAATGGTACAATCGTAATCTTCAACAGCTCGAGCCAACATCTTTGGCACATTATACGTTCGTTTTGGTTGAAGAAATGGGTTTTGTACTGGGATCAATACAAAATTCGATTTCACGCTCTGCGGTAGGCCAGGAAGTCTTCAAGAATACGTCAGGAAATTTATTAACAATAGAAATATCATTCAAAACTGTGACCCTCATCCAAGACTTGGATAGCACATGAAATGAAGGTTTCTCCTAACAGAGTTTCAACCGATAAGTCAAAGTCTAATTTCTCCTGAGTTAAATTTAAACATTGAGCGCAAGCAAGAGAGATAAAAGAATGGGTAGAACTATTATCTAATAAGGTATAGACTTCGCAAGAATTTATAATTAACTAACCCATGCTAACTTCGTTCGGGTTACTCGCTTTTTGAGAAGTCATGAAAAACGCTCTTCTTAAAACCACCGACTTTGTTTTGTTCGTATCCGCCTTTGGTACCACCGTCCCAGCTGGACTTGACTTTGGTGCATGACAAAATCGGGCCAGGTGACCTTCTTTTCCATAATTGTAACATACTTTGGACTGTATCACGTAGTTTGGACTGATATGTCCCTCCCCTCCGCATTTAAAACATACGACCAGCAGAAATTCTCCTTCCTTTGAAACGGGTCTTTGGTCATTGCCTTCCATCATTATTGAACCTTCTCTTCTTGAAATTTCCACTTCTATTATCTTGGCCATGATTACCACCGAAGTGGTTACCATTTCTTGCCTGATAATTTCCCCCACGATGGTTATCATTGTTCCGATGGTCGTTGCCACAGGTATGATTATTATCGTGTTGCTGGTCATTACCTTTTGGTTGAGCTGACTCAACGGTCTCATGTGCTTCATTGCTTATTTAACATTTTCATATGCCTTTCTTAAACACAGTCACAAAACAAGGGTTAATTGACATGTCACATATTATCCCTATAATCTGACCGACCAATTAAATACCAAATAAACTTAGGTAGGTCATACTAGCGAATAATTCCCCGTCTCTCCCCTCCTAGTTTTTATCTCACATCTCAGTCAGGGATCATATCCCTAAGCTTTGATACCAACTGTGACACCCCCAAAACAGGTATACATCACCCATCTTGGGTCGCCAAAAATGTGGTACATAAATTCAAATACAAACTTAATTATACAACTGTCGGGTAATATACGACAAAACATAGCTGAGAGTTTAAACAAGAATATTGCCTTCTTGACAATATCCACTCTTAAATAGAGTCCTCATTATATTTATTATCACATTATTCCGTAGAATAGTGAGGACTACTAAAGCGACTTATCCTGGACCATCACTCCATTCCCCGACTCATCCCAGCGATATTCTCATTTCATGAAGAGAACAATGAAAGAAAGGGTGAGCTCAACTAGCCCAGTAAGAAATATTATGACTAAGATAATGCAGAATAAATTATCCTTAGCCTTCAACATTATAACAACTGATAGAATACAATAGACAACAAGTTTTAGATCAACAACTGCAGCGGAATAAGCAATCCATTAGAAGAGTCAAGTAGAGCATAAAATCTACTATCTTCTATGATTTAAAAAGTTTTTCATCAACTTTATCATTTGAGACTCAACAATAAATAAAATCGAATCATCCCTGCTCCACGGCCAAGGATATTCATGTAATCATCAATGGTCATGATTATACCAAATAATCCCTGGTCATAATCATACCAACAACTGTCCATCCATGAACTACAGGCCAATGAGGACTTTTACCACATCATTCGTCACATTACGGTCATGATTATACCGAATAATCCCTTGTCATAATCATACCAAGTCCATCTATGCACGTAAGCCAAAGATGACTTTAATCTTAATACAAGCATGAAGATGATGACAATGACATAATAATTCAATAAAACAAGTTCAAGGATAAATTTTAAAGATTTATAATTTAATTTATCTAGAAATCAATAACGTCCAAATTGTCAACATGATTCTGCTTTGTAGAGTAAAATTCAAGAATAATATTCATGTACCAAAATAATTTGGACAGAAAAGAATAAATTTTTTGTCGTGAATAGTACCCCGTGAATAGTACTTCGGGAATAGTACCTCGTGAATAGTATCCCGACATGAAAAGTACCTCAAATACCCGAGTGAATAATATTCGGGAGAATAGTAATTTGGGTGAATATTAACCCATGAATAGTAACTCATGAATAGTACTCCGACACAAAAAGTGCCCCGAATACCTGAGTGAATAATACTAGAGTGAATAGTAATCGGGTGAATAGTAACTCGTAAAAGAAAATACCAAAGAAAATGATATTCCATGACGAGTACAAAAGAAATGATATCTCATACGAGTATAATATAATATACGGAACTGCAAATGGATTTTCACCCGCCACGCAGTAATCCACGTAGACAGATTATTTCCACAATTTAATAAAGAATGCATACGAAAGGTCATTCACCATGCATGCGATAATCCACATAGACAGGTTATTCCAACAGAATAACAAGGAATGGAATAATGTAAGAATTCACCGTGCATGCGATAGAATCGCATGCATGACGGTGGTATTCTAACGAATAATAAATAATGGAACCGTGTCACGCGTAATAATGCGCATGCATGTGATATTCCAATGTAATAATAAAGAACGGAACCAGTCATGCATAATCCGCATGCAGACGGGATATTCCAAATGTAATAATAAAGAATGGAATAATGTAAGAATTTCACCATGTATGCGATACTTCGCATAGACACGTTATTCCAACATAATAATAAAGAATGGAATAACAGAAGAATTTCACCATGTATGCGGTACTTCGTATAGACAGGTGATTCCAACATAATAATAAAGAATGGAATAACAAAAGCTCTCTTCATGAATACGAAAGAAATAATACCCCTTACCATAATAATAATATCCCTTACCTCAAAAGAAGACTGGATACTGGAATAGTGAGGTAGCAGACTTCTCTTCTTCTTTCTCTTTATAATTTTTCTCTATAATAATTGCTTTATAGCTTTAGTGAATTGGTGAAAAATAATGAAGGAATGAGCTTCTATTTATAGAAAAATATAGTTTCGATAATTGCACGTTTTGGGGCTTGAAATATTACAGTATAATAATACCTTCCTCTTTTCCTTCATTTTTAATTTAGTCCTGCAAGTATTATCAATCTTGCACCACCTCCCCTAATAGTAAATCATATGAATAAATAGTAAATCATGTGAATCAATAGTTCTAAACATGTTAAAATATGAATTACAATATAGTACCTCCATCTATACTTCCATTTTTAACTTAGTCATGCAAGTATTATCAATCTTGCACCAACTCCCCTAATAGTAAATGAATGTGAATCAATAGTACACAAATGTGAATAAATAGTTATAATCATGTGAATCAATAGCAATTAATTTCTCATTTATCCGGTTAATTACCCGATTGGTCAATATAACCTCCAGACATCAATTATTATTGAAATAAATGTCGATTTTCACTAACACTAATAATTCCAACACAATGGAACTATCAATTTCATCTTTAATCAACATGAACTTATTCATCATTAATATTATAACTCACAATATTTAACAACCGTGTCGTTCCTGAGAAAGGGGGCTTTCCGATAAGGATTACTCCTTATTGGCATGATTAGGTGACCAAACCTCTCCTCGATGTAAACTTCTGAACATTGCCAATATTGCAAATAAAAATATGAATAACTTTGCCGTCTCAATTATTGATTTAATAATATAACATATTGATATTGTGACAATAATTGAATCAATAATATGAGAGATATGATGCAACAATTAATGTAGCAATAATTGAGTATAACTGAGTGACTTCTTACGTAAGCATCAATAATCAATATTGTGTGCTACTATGCAACCACGCGTATTACTGTACTTTTACTATCGGGTAGTTCAACAGTTTTAACGGTAACACATTCGCCGTTTTATAAAATGATAATTTTGTCGTTTTCTAACTACAACAATACTTCCGTTGTAGGGTCCACCAATGATTGTGCCGTCATACGGATATTCCCCGACCAAACGAATATTTTATAACAACTTGCATACTTTGCAAAATTTATAAATACTACCCACAACTATAATATTATATCAAATCCACACCATAATATTCAAAAAAATATTTCAAAAAATTTAAACCTTTATTCATAAAATTTGGGGTCTCACATCGTTGACATATCCGCCTATGCCAACCGCCACGCCTTCATCCACCTTCCCCACTGGGTGCTCGAGGAACGCCACCAGCGCCGCCGCTTAGATATCCTGGAGCGGAAGGGAGAAACGACGCCGTCTGAGTCGTACGTTTGTGGGGTTTGCGTGATGTTGATGATGACGAAGAAGAAGATGATGGTGATTTCTTATTGGATAGTGATGATGATGAAGCAGAAGAGGATAATGGGTACTTTTGAGATGTAAAAACTATTTTTTGAGATGATTCTGTGTTGGAGTATAGCAGAGATGCATTCATGAATGATCTTTAGGTCATCTGGCTAATGCAATATATGTTATAAGAAGGAAGATTAGTGTAACCGAATGCACAACTTTGGCAGATCAATTTTTGTCTGGCAGTGCATAAAGGCTATTACTAAATTTATCTGATTGCTGACTACATTTGAAGGTGGACAATTCGCTGCTTTTTTCATGGACCCAATTGAAATGCAGGTTTTCTTATGATCTCTTTTGAAGATTAGTCATCTTGGAAACCAGTTTGGATTGTTATATGCCTTCTCCCCAAAATAATTGCATTGATTTGTAAGCTTGAACATTTTTTTTTTATAATTAATGATCATGAAATTTAGTATAATTTTGCCTTCTGTTCTCAATTTTTTTTCCTTCTTTGCTTTATGTTGATTAATATGGTGCATAATATTCGCTTCAGAACTTGCGTAGAAATTGATCCTTTGGTAGAACATAACAGTTCAATCATTTGGCATTGATTTGTTTGTAGCTATATTGGGAAATTCCAATATCTAGTGAAACTGATTAGGGCTTTTTTGTCCCTTTTGAAAAGTGACGATTGCTTTTGTTGTGTAAGTGCCTAATCAGCAATAATTATCCACGTGTAAACAGAGTTAGTCCGTGGTTTGATCATTGTGATGAGGGCACGCAGGTGACTGATTTTTGTAACGATAAAGGTACTTTTGAAAAAAAAAATTAGTTTAGAGTGTAAGTGGGACATCCGTGTAAATATCAGGGACATTTTTGCACCTTTGCCCTATTGCTATTTAGTACTAGTATTGCTCTTGAACGAGACTCCTTATATATATATATATATATATATATAGAGAGAGAGAGAGAGAGAGAGTCCGGATCAGATAAGGACTTTCTTACGGTACTAAAATGCGGACTTTTTTTTAAAAAAAAACAACTAAAAAAAAGTTTAATATTTTATGGAACTAGAATTTTTTTCATAATACAGTGTTTTTGTTTAAAAAAAAAAGCCAAAAAAAATAAACAAAAAAATCGGCATTTTAAGAAAATGCGGGATCCCTTACTTGATCCGCTTTGTATATATATATATATATATATATATATATATATATATATATATATATATAGGTCCGGATCCCGTAAGGGCTCCTCACGCTACTAAAATCGCACCTTTTTTTTTGCTTTTTTAAAACAACTAAAAAAAGTTTAATATTTTATGGGCTGAAATTTTATATAATACAATGTTTTGGATGTGATTTGGATACGTATAACAAAATAGGTATATACGATGCATGCGCGCATGTACATATATTTTTTGGTATGAGTATCCAAATTACGACAAAACACCTTGTATTATGGAAAAATTCAGTTCCATAAAATATTTAAAAAAAATTTAGTTCTTTTAAAAAAAATCCCGCATTTTAAGAAAGTAAAGGGCCCTTACCCGATCCTTTCTCATATATATATATATATATATATATATATATATATATATATATATATATATATATAGAGAGAGAGAGAGAGAGAGAGAGAGAGAGACCTTGTGTCGATTCAATTTTCCTAACAAGTTCATCATCGTTTTACACGTAAAATAAATTTGCAAGTTTTCTTTTAAATTATAAAATTAATATTAATTTTTTAAAAGTTAATTTTAAATATTTTTAAACTTAAAACCCACATTAATTCATTAAGTTTATATCAATAAAATTATGAATATCATAAATACCTAAAAAATACTATTAGTTATAAGATTTATTGTTTTCAAAACTTAAAAATAAATCGTGTCAATTTTAAATTTAAAAACATATCAAATTGATTTTAAAAAAATAAATATTGACCAAATAATTTGGAATGAAGGGAGTATATAGTATGGAGTATGCTAAGAGCTAGAATCTCATTGATATTAAGCACCAATAAAAAAAGTGGTATTTTTTGAACAATGGTTTTATTTAGAGCATGTTCGGAAGTGACTTAGAAATTGGTCAAATCATTTTATAAGTCATTTGTCACTATTTCTTTTGTTTGGTAACGACTTATTTTTGTACTTATAAGTTGATTTTTAAGTAAAAAAAACAAGTATTTGTAACTTATTTTAAAAAGACTTATAAATTATTTTAAAATAAGTTAGTTTGACCAAATGTAATATCTATTTTGTTCCTCCTTTTATTAATGTCCTTTTTAATAATATTTACATTTGATTTTAACTTATAAGTCATTATAAATCGAATACCTTCTAACTTATTTTAATTTAATTTCTGATTTATAAGTCAAATTGATGTCGAACGCTTTTACTTATAAGTCACAACTTAAAATAACTTATACGATAACTTATATTTTAACTTTAAATCATTTTAAAATAAGTCATTGTCGAACGGGCTCTTGTGGTCAATTTACATTTTATACATGAAAAACACAAAATAAAATAAAATAAAGGGTTTCCACAACAAATATCTTCAATGCACATTAAGTTAGAGATTCTTCTTTTGGCAAAATCATAATTTTTTCTAGTTGCTGATAACTTCTCTGCTTCCCGTGGCTATAAACTCCAAATTCCAAATCATCAAATTGAAATATCAAATATAAATTTATAAAAGATGAATCTGATATTTGAACCAAAAGTTGCAAGAAACTTATCTCCTAGAGAAAGATAAAATGCTAGCAACAAAATCATCCAATGCTTGTAGAGAAGACCCTTTGACACCATTCTCTTCTCTTGCAGCTGCCCTTATCAATTCCCCAATCTCACAAGCCTTTTTCCTCATTTCCTCCCCTTTCCCATTTTTACCCATTACAATTTCAATAACCCTCTTCACATCTTCCTTCACAATGCTACTTTCCAATCCCCTTGTAAGCTCTATGCCCACCCCCATCTCCTCCTCCATCATTTTCGAGTTATAAACTTGCTCTGCGGCTAATGGCCACCCAATAATTGGCACCCCTTGGCTCAAACTCTCCAATGTAGAATTCCACCCACAATGGCTAAGAAATGCCCCGGTTGATTTGTGAGACAAAATCTCCAACTGGGGTGCCCATTTGTGCACTAATAGTCCGAGTTTTCTATGGATCATTTGCTCTTCAAACCCCGGTGGCAGCCATTCATCTCTAAAATTTTCCTTTAGATTGAAGCCAATTGGAGGCCTAATTGCCCAAATGAATGGCTGCCCACTTTCTTCCAACCCCTTTGCCAATTCCATCATTTGGGTAGGTCTAATTGTGTTCTGGGAACCAAATGAAATGTATAGCACTGAACTTTTGGGAAACAAATCAAGCCATTTAAGACATTCTTCGGGTGATAACCCGGGTTCTTTCCCAGCCCTTTTACCAAAAGTACCCGGATTTGAAGAACTTTCAAGCATTCTCTGTGGGAGAAGAGGGCCAATACACCAAATGGGAAGTTTGGTGTTGTTTTTCAGTACTTCTAAACCCAATGGTTCAATTTCTTGAACTGTATTACATAACCACCCAAAAGATCCCAAAGAAAATGTTGTTTGTGGCTGAAAAAACTTGGACCATTCATCATTCCCATCAGCAACTCTAACAAATTGATGAAGATGAGAACGTGTAACTCGACATCTTTCAGGAAACCACGGCAAACAAAACTCATCGTTATCGTTTTCCAAGAACCGATGAGGGAGTTTTTGCCATACAGAAACATAAGCTGCACTTCCATAAGCACCACAAGTACTAAAACTAACATTTACAATGTCTAAACTTTTGGCAACTTCATTAGCCCACCCCATAAAAACATCAGAAATGATGCAAATGGGGGATTTCCCATCACGAATTGTTACATCAGATATGAATCGGCGAAAAGGGGATTCAAGTGAAGATGAGGCATGGAAGAGGGTTATGACTTGGCTGAGAGGAAGGGATTCTGTGGTTTCTGTGTTTGGGGGCAAGTTGTGGTGAGAGCTGTTGAATGGTAGTGGGACTAAGTGGATTTGGGGGTTTTGGGTGTTTGTGGATTTGAGGTAGAGAATATTGAGAGGGGTGCTTACAAGGGTGATGGTGAATCCTGTTCTTTCTTGGATTTGTTTGGCTAGTGCCAAGAATGGGATTAGATGGCCGTGTGCAAAGAATGGGAGCATAATTATGTGTTCTTGAGGACTATCCATTTTCTGATTTTGCTCCATCTCTGTGTGTGTATGCTTGATATAGGAGAAAGGTGTCTTAGTTAGATGTGTGGCTAATGTGTAATGTGCAATTATAAAAGATAGGAAAATAGAATACTAACAGGGCCCCTTCTTTTTTCTTATATGCCGTTATTTACATGCATCACAACTATTTTTTTAAAATGTTCCATGCGATAAATGTTGATTGTCAATTTTAGATTCGTGTGGAAGGCTTTGGTTCATCAATCAAATGTTTTCTATTACTTTGTACATCAGCTTTTTGGCATGAGTCCCCTCTATTACACTTTCTCTCATTCTATTTAATACATCAGTTTTTATAGTTTTGTACAATATAATTGAAATCAAAGTTGTCGAAGTAATTCATAATATTAAGTAGTATAATTGTTTAAAAAATAAAAGTAATCCGACATTTTTTCACTTTTTGATGAACGTGTAAAGTTTTCATCAAAATTTTAATGGTTGAATTTTTTTTTAAACTTTTAACAAATTTTTGGTAGGATTGATTTTTATATCATCAACTATCTATTATAGTAACATTTTTTGATTATTATTAATAAAATTATTAAATCAAATAATTGGTATATCAGAGAAAATGTGTAATGGAGGGGAGCCAAATCGAGCTTTTCGACAATACTCATTCCGTTTCAAAGTTATACACACACACACACACACACACACACACACACATATATATATATATATATATATATATAGAGAGAGAGAGAGAGAGGAAGGATAATGCTCTTGATCCTTGCTATATACTCCCTCTATCCTGAATTATATGCTATTTTAGCAAAAAAAATTTGTCCCACAATATCTGCTTTTTCAAGATTTCAATGCATTTTCCCTTTGTTTTTCAAGTTTGCCCCTTTAGTCATTACTCTCATTCACGCCTCTCCTTTTTTTAAGCATCCTTTTCATATTCCCACCAATAAGGATTCACGCACATAAAACAAAAAAGTCAGCACATAAGGGTATTTTAGTATTTTTATCACACATATTGGTATCTGTGTGGAACTCTAGAACAACAGATAATTCGGGACGGAGGGAGTATATATAATGCGTTAAAAATTAGTATTTATATTTATAGTTTTAACCTATAAAATGATACGAATTTATTATGTCAAAACTACTACATTTCTAATTTTTAGTAGAAATATTTTATAATTCTCAGTAGAACTATGTTAGAAAAATAAAATTTTCTTTGAAAAAAACATCGATAATAAAAATTGTGAATTTTCAGTCGATAAGTATTAGTGATAACTTATTTGGAGAGATATGTAATAAGTAAGATCTCTTATAATTCTAATCAATCTCATGTATTGATAAGTTTTACAATTGTAATTCAATATAAATTTATCACAATATATAATAAGACTAACAAAGACACCTTCACTTTTGCTATTGCTCTTACCGAGCTTTTCTAACTCTCTGCTAGACACGGCAACCAAGGTAAAGTAAATAGAGCCAAAACGACCTTAGTTTTTTGGGCTAAAAAGTTAAGCCTAAAGCCCAATTTTTGGAGAGTAGGTCTACCACCTGGGCTAGGTTGATTTATGACCATCTTTTGACATATTTTTGGGCATAACCCAAACAGTAGAAGACATTGTTGATTGAGAGCTTTTGCTGAATTTTGGACCAAAATCGCTTTCGGATTTTTGTGGGTCAAAAAATGAAATGAGCCCAAAGCCCACTTTTTTGAATTGGTGGGCATCCCATGCTTAGCCAATTTTTCCATGTCTACTCCCTGCTAATGTTTTGTGTTGTGATTGTGTCCCTAAGCTCGTGAGGACCGTCTTTTATAGGCAAGGACTTCCGATAATTAGCCGCAATGGTGAAACAAAAAATATTAATGTGGCCGAAAGTGGCCATATTTGCCTAATAGAAAAGTACATCTAATCATGTTCATATGCACCCATTTCAACCTTGAGCAACGTGATAATGTTTGTGGAATATTTGTGGGTCCCCTTAATAAATGCAAGGCAACAATCTCATATTCCAATATTGCCCTCCTCTCTATTGTAAGGAACTTAAAATAAGAGAGTACACAAATTTTATTGATAGTACTTCCGAAGCCTTCCAATATGCCAAGTATTCTTATTATCAAACCCATCCGTAGCCCGAAGCCGATAGGTTTCTGGCTTCGGCACGCCGATGACTTTATATAGTCTTTCCCTGTTAGACATAAATTTTCCCGTGTTCTAAGGGGTACAAGCCTTGGCTTCCCGAAGAACCAAATCATCGACCTTGAACCTTCTTTGTTTAACACTTGATTGTAATATCGAGTCATTCGACGCTGATACATAGCCAATCTTACCATTGTTGAATCTCGAACCTCATCCAGTAAATCCAGATTAAGCCTAAGACCCTCATCATTATACAATTCTTTATATTGGTTGACCAGACGAGAAGGTGACCCAATCTCCACTGGAATAGGTACATTGGTACCATACACCAGCCGAAAAGTTGAATCTCCCATCGTCGTCTGAGGTGTAGTCCGATAGGACCATATAACACTAAGCAACTCCTCTAACCACCTACCTTTGGCTTCATCCAACCTTCTCTTAATACCATTCAGTAAAGCTCAATTTGTCACTCCAACCTGCCCATTGAACTGAGGATGCGCTACAGACACTGTCTGATGTTGAATGTTTAGATCTTTTAAGAACTGCTCGAACTTAGCTCCCACAAACCTACGCCCATTATCTGACACCATAGCCATAGGGATGCCAAACTGAAACACCAGCGACTCCTTGAAAAACTGTAAACAATCATGCTCGGTGATCGTCCGAAGAGGTTTGGCCTCCACCCATTTGGTCATATAATCAATAGCCACAATTACAAAAGTCAACTTTCTCTTCGCTTTTGACAGCAGACCTAAGATGTCGATCCCCCAAACTGCAATTAGGACCGGGGACAGAACCGAATACAATTCTTCTAGAAGTTGATGTGGAATAGAACTGTTAAGCTTGCATTTGACACACTTCTTCACATAATCTTTTGCCTCTTGGAACATAGTTGGCCAATAATATCCTGCCTGATCCCCTTGTATGCCAATGTCTTGGCCGCCATATGGTCTCCACAGATACCCTCCTGAACCTTTCGAAGGACATAAGCCGCTTCGGATGGTAACAAACACTTCAGCAACGGAGAGGAAAAGGCCCGTCTGTGGAGATCTCCATCGATCAAACAAAAATATAAACTCCTATACTTTATCTTCTTGGCCAACACCCGATCCGAGGGTAGCTTCCCATCGCTGAGATAATCCAAATAAGGTGTAAGCCAACAGTCCGACCTCTCAATTACCAAGACCTTGGTCTTCTGAATACTCAAAGTAGCGAGAACCTCCAAATACACCGATCCACCAAATGAAGTAACTTCTGTCGTGGCCAACTTTGACAAGCATCAACCACAGTATTGTCTGACTTATCTAACTTGTAATGTCCCCAAAATTTGGACTATTTTCACTTCCGATCTTGAGTGTTAAACATAGCTTAATTCTAAATCTCCGTCATTAATCAATATCATAATCGATAAAATTCGTATATTGGAAAACTTTTTATAACCTTCAATATTAATAAAGATATAAAATTTAAATATTTAAAACTTTTCTCATTATTTAAATAAAAATCATAAACTCCATAACCTTTTTCATCGTGCTTCATCCCCGAAATCACAACCTTTTCCATTCGTACTTATTTCTCAAAATTATATATATTATGATTCATCTCAAAACGTCAGTTATGAATATAAAATTCAACTTTTGATATTAAAATTTTCTTTTGATCCTTGGTAACTATAATCCATCAACTATAAACCATCTCTCATACATTATTGTCATCGTATCAATTTACTTTACAAAGTAATTGTAAAGCTACATTTCGAATATCAAAACGAACATTCTTTATTACATAACTCAAGGTTTATACAACTCATCTCATGTATATTATAAGAGTCATCTTGACTTAATATAAGTCTAACTAAAGAGAACAATAAAAATCTTCTTGTTAACATGTCTCAAGTATATATCATCATGGTCACGAGAGAGTTACATTCTTAATCTGCAAATAAAATTGTTTGCAAGTATGAGCACGACATCTCAACAAATCTAACAGTTAAAACATTTCATGCTTCACGTATCATACATGCTCTGCATTTTATAATGCAACATACTGCTCATGCAATGTATTTTATGTATATACATGCATCATGCCAACTAAATATCAATAGCTATCCAAATCTATTAATTGATCATTACCAATTAAAAACACGTAGTTTCACCTAGTGCACACTTTAACCATGCTCACAAGTAATTCACATAATAATAGCCATTTTACACATAATTGAGCAATCAATTCATGTATATTAACAGTATCACATTTAATTCACATAAAGCTAAAAACTTGTTTCTGTTTGTGTTAATCGCTATACTCTCATCAAACATCTTTTGCATAACCTCATTCATTGGTTTACATCATCCGAACTCCAACCATCCTTGTACAATCTATATATAACACATTGGGTTATAACATGCTCAATAATCTCATTTGAGACTTAAAATACTTCTAGATTACTTATTAACCTTTACTTCATTTCGAAACTCTATACAATTTCTTTTTATACATAGATTCATTCATCCGTCATGTAAACATTTATATATGTATAAATCGGAAGCTCAAATAATAGCCTCACATTTTCATAATCTTAATTTCTTAAGATTTCATTATCTTTATATGTTGTAGATTAGTTTACTAATCTTTAATTAACCTCCAAATTGGTTCCATCATTCCATATTTAAGTTAATTTAATCCTCAACATGTTTAATACTTTAATTCATAAAGTGTACAAACTATGCACCAAGACCCCACTATTTAAACAAACATTTTCCACAAGCTCTGCAGCAGCTGCGCGACCGCGTCGTAAACAGGCCTGGGTGTGGCTCGGTAGTGCCCATCGGCAGAGAGCCTCCCAGTTTTTCTAGATTTCCAGCCAACATGCTAACATGCTCATTTCCCACTTGAATATCTTACACCACATAACTCCAATAGACTTGAACTTTCAACCATGCTCTAGACCATCCTACAATGTTCCAAAAACTTCAATGTTTGGTCTTTAAAAACATCATTACAATATACTTTTTAAGCTTCAAATGTAACGATCGAGATTTATGTATTTATAGGTCGATTAATGATCTAGTTTATGTGTTACGTGGCTATGTATGAATGTTGGGAATTTTTGGGAAATAATAAATTTTTTCGAGAAAAACGCTAAAATACTATTCATAAAACACTAATAAACGTTATTTTTCTAGAATTTTGAATTACGTTATACTGTTTATTTAAGAGGGAGAGATGAAATCTCTAATAAAATATTTTTATCGAAAAAGACGTAAAAATACTATTCACACTAAAAACGCCTTTTTTCGTCTTTTCGTCTTTTCGACTTTTCGACTTTTCGACTTTTTGACTTTTCGACTTTTCGAATCATGTCATAGCGTTTATTTGGGAAAAGGGAATGTAATCTCTAAGAAAATTTACAAAAGAAATTTTTTGCAATTTCGCAGTTTGGTGAATCAATCGGGTTAGGAAATAACTAACTAGAAGACTAACTAGGGTTAGACTAATGGGTTAGTTAATTTACTAGCCCAAGTATTAATTTAATTAAAAGCTCATGCAAAAATTAAAGGGTCCTTTACATAAGTATACAACAAATAGAAAGTAATTACAAGAAAAGTGCATCAACTAAATAATTACAAAAAGAGTGTAATTAAGACTCATATTACAAAAATAGTACAATTCACATTAATAAAGAAACCTAAAATCAAGGATAACTAATAATTCAAATTCAAATTCAAATCTTGTCTCTAACAACAATTTCAAATCCATATTTCAAAATTCAAATCAAAATGAGAAAATTAAAAATAAAAAATTATGAAGGAGCTAATGTTCATCATCCTCCTCTCTATGCCATGCCACAAAAAAATTGACTAGTAACTGCATCACATTTAAAATAAAATTGGTAATCAAATACAACTGAATTGGTTACCTTGGTCTAAAAGTTTGGCAACCAATTTCATGTTGGTAAATAAAAAATAGAACACTGCATATTTATACCAAGGTAACCAAAACTTTATACCAAGGTAACAAACTTTTATACCAAGGTAATCAAACTTTTATACCAAGATAATCAATCTACCTTCACACCGCAGTATGAATTAGTTACCTTGATCTCGAAAGTTTGGCAACCAATTACACGAAGTTTGGCTACCAACCAGTATTACATGCAAAATAAATTGAAAACTTAATAAAAATGTAATTAGTTACATTGATATAAAGGTTTGGCTACTAATCGCATTATAAAAAAAAACTGAGAAGCAGGCGGCGATGGCAGAGGAGGGGGGGGTGTGGGCGATGGGAGGAGGGAGGGGTGGCGGAGGGGGGGAGGAGGAGGAGGAGAGGAGGAGGGGGAAGAGGAGGGGGCGGAGGAGGGGGTGGGGTAGCGGATGGAGGGGGAGGAGGAGGCGGAGTGAGGGGGGGGGCGTGGCGGTGGGTGGAGAAAGGAGGCGGAGGAAGAGGAAGGAGGGGTGGGGTCAACAAGGAGGAAGGAATAGTGGGGCGGGGCGGAGGAGGAGGGGGAGGAGGGAGGCGGGAGGCGGGGAGGCGGGAGGAAGGGGAGGCGGAGGGTGGGGAGGGGTTGGACAGGAGGAGGAGGAGGAGGAGGAGGCGGAGGGAGAGAGGAGAAGAAGAAGAAGGGAAACATAAATGGAGTGTGAGAAAATCGTGGGAGAGATGAGGAGAAAATTGTGGGAGAGATGGTTGAGAATTAAAACACATCCCATAATTAAAGGAATCATAAATATGTACTAATAATGAAAATAAAATTTTAAAGATATTAATTATGTAAATATTTAATGAGGGCACTTTTCTTGTAATTATATTTTTAAATGTACTATAAAATGTAATTGTTCCAAAATTAAATGAAGAGTCCATGTATGAATTAATTAAAGTGCAATGGCATTATTATTAGAGGCCCAATGGTTGGCCCAAGCTAAATGGTAAGAAGCCCAAAGTAAGCCAAGATCCAAGCCAAAATTTAATAAAAAGTCAAGTTTAGTGAATGTTTGGGCAAATGTGTTGCCCAAGCTTTGAATAGTAATCAAATAAAAGAAAGATAAGATGAAAAGCATATTAGGGGGCAAGGGGACAAAGGGATTCGGCCAAGGGGGATGAAGGTGACCAAGTGGGGCCTCTTAATTTCCCACATGTGAGAAATGTAAGGCTTAGCAAAGCTTAAGGGATAAGCCTTGGAAAGTAAAAATCTTTTCCACCTTAGGTTTGTTAATTGTAGTTAATTAGCCTAACCTTAGAGCATGGTTAAGTTAGGAGTAGGGGTAATGTATATTATACCCTAACCTTTGGTTTGCCTATAAAAGAGCTAAAGCAAGAATACTTGCAAACCTTTATCCATTCCATTTATTTTCGTAAGAAAGAAAAGAGAGAAGAAAGAGAGCAAGAGAAAGAAAGGCAAGAGAGAGAGAAAGAGAGAATCCGAGCTTAGAAGGATCAAGGAGGGAGTAATCTTTAATCATCAAGATAAGCTAAGTAAGAAGAAGAAGGAGAATCAATAAGAGTAAGTCATCTAAAACCCTATATTTTCACCTTTTTCTTTTAAAAGCTTTATAGCTTGATAGAAATTACTTTTGTTGGTGGTTGTTGATATTTTTAAGAAAGATCTTGTAGAAATAAGGATGATTGTGGTTTAAATGTCTTAAAATACTTGTTATTATGCATAAAAATTAAAAACGAAAGTTAAAAATGTAAGCTCAAGTGTAAATGATGGAAATAAAGTAGAAGACTTTAATTTGGACTCGTAAAAGTTGTTGTTTGTGTATTATTTATGGAAAAGTTTCAAGTGGAAAGGAGGTAAAATACGTCATAACAAAGTTATGGAATTTTTTTTCGCAAAAGACGTTAAATGATGAAAACACATGCTTAGTACAACTTTCGTGCTAAGTTTGCGGTTAAGAAACGCTTTCGAAAGATTCCGATTTTCTGGGGGTTTTAGAGTTCATGGATAAATATGAGTCATAGGCTCAAAAATGGGCTAAATTTGAATTCGGATGAGTGAGTTCCGATGATTTGAACTTTTAGTGGTAAAATAATTTTTTTGACCAAAAATTGAGGCTTCGAATGACTTTTGAGCCAATTTTTAAACTTGTTAGATAATCAAAAAAGATATTCTATTTAGGGGAAGTTGGAGTATGTTATATGAGTTTCAAAATGGCTCAAGAACAAACTCATTCCGATAACGGATGAACGAGTTATAACGTTACAAAGTTGGTACGACAAAAACGAAAACTGCACCGTTGCTGACGTCACTTACCGTGTGTTTTGTACTAAAGCAAACACCACAAAGTAGACGGGTCAAGCTATATATTTTACCCCAAAGTAGATGGGTCAAGCTGTTTTCTTTATACTTATAATGTAAGATGTAAAATAAAAATTGAGTGCATTCATTAAATCATAAAACGCGAACAAGTGAAATGAGAAGTAAAGTTAATGTAAACCATAATTAGCATCAAGGTATGTCTAATTGATATGTGTATATGAACTTAAATATGTAGGATATTTTGAAGGACGATTAACGTCAGATTTAAAGAATGCACAAGGCAAGTGTTCTATTCTTGTATATTGAATTTATGTGCGAGCTTTATGTTCATTCAATTTTGATCTTGTGAATGCTTTGTATGCATGCAATACTTATATATTGTATGAACTTCGAACTTGTACAAATCATTTGGTATCTGTATAAGTTGTTCAAGCTTTGTTATATGCATATTTAAAGTTTTGATATGCATGAATTGTTTAAGAAGTCAGTCTATGCTATTTGATCCGATTAAATTAATGTAAAATATTTCTTAGCTTTTCATTATAAATTTTGAAATATTACTGATGTTAGGTAAGGCTATCCAACCCGAATTGTTTCAGTGCGAATCCAGATTATAATCTGAGATGAACAACCCTAATAATTGGGGTATTTTACGTCATAAAAATCCTGACAAACCCCTGAGTGGTCAAACAAACGCATATAGTCGTTTAGCTAGAGTGTTGTACAACATAGGGTACACTGGGCTGATCACCCAACGTGTTGGTAAGCCAGACGGTTCATGGTTGAATTACTAATGAACCTTTATGAAAACAAAATTTTTAAGGTCTTATTGACCGCTCAGTATGTCGTTTCAAAAATGTTGAATAAAAAGGAATTTATTATTATTATTCCTATTTATTCAAAATGTTTTCACAGCTATTGTTCAATTGTAGAAATAGTTACTTGATTCTTATTTTTGTTGTTTATTCAACTATGTATACTTGCTGAGCTTTGTAGCTCATTTTTGCTTTAAATTTAATGTTTTCAGCGAAGCCCGAACGTATTGAAGGTTCCGATAATAACAAAGGAAAAGGAAAGATAAACGAGTAAATGATAATTTGAAGTATTTGAAATAGTTAGAAGTATTGTAATAATTATATACATTATTATATTTTAAAGATTTAAATGTCTGAGAACCTTGGATTTAGAGTGAGACATATTGTAATAATTAGTAATTTCATTTAAGTCGCTAAGCATCGTGGAACACCATTCCAGAGTTTAAAGTTACTCGGATTTTAGTTCAGAGTTGTAGGTTAGAAACTTTCGGTTAAGGGATATGTTAGGCTATAACCTTAGAGAAAATGGAGAAGTTAGAAAAGAAATAAACTCAGATATAGTTTGTAAGAGATGAATTGAGGGAATTCATCAAAATAAAATTAAAAGATGTGAAAATAACATAAAATAAATTGTTATTTGCAATATTAACTGTAAATTGTTGTTATGTACTAATCAAGATAATAAAACTGATTATAGATGTCAGAAGACGACATCAGAGACATTTATGTCATGAATGAGGAGTTGATCGCTTCACCAGAGCCAACACTTGAGTTGGTACTCGAGTTAATAGTTGAAATAGAGACTCATATTAAGAGTGACCCTGAGGAAGTTTTTAAAGACGAACCTATGGTAGATTTAGAGAGTGATCATGCAGAGTACTGCGAGATGGAACTGAGTGAAGAGGGAGAATCAAATCCCAAAGTGGCTCAGATAGAGCCAGAAGTAGTGACAAAAGAAGAAGAACAACAACTACAAGGCATGGTAGTCGCCGTAGATGATCAAGTGTCAGCGGAGGTGCAGACTCTGAACAATAGGGTGTTAATCTTGGAGGAAATATGGATAGCAGCGAGAGGGATAATCGGTCGCTTAGAAGTCGTAGTAAGAGAAATGATAGAAAAACCTGACATGCTGAAAGATCAGGTAAATGAAATGGGAGTTGAATTCCGTATATTGTAGGAAACTCAGAGTAAGAAGAAGAAAAGGAAATGGAATGGCAGTGATCCAGGAAATTCTAGAAGTAAGCAATGAGACCTTAAGAAAAGGATAAAAGAGTGCGAAAATTACGGGAAGATGCATATAAGCATATGCAGGAAAGGAAAGAGGGTATGCTTTAAGTGTGGGAAATAGGGGCACATCTCTCCCTATTAACCCAATCCGCAGAATAATGAATGTTATAAGTGTGGATCGTTAAATCATCTAGTGAAGAATTATTCGATGGAGAAGACAACTAAAGGAAATGGAAAGAAGTACGATAAAATGTGAGATGTAGAATCTTTTATAATAGTAAGAATAATAGGAAAGGTAGAATAATATCTTATGAATGAAGTATTGAAGATGATATATATGTATATACATATGTATGTAGTGAGTAAATCCCAGCTTTTGTATGTAATAGTGAGATATCTTTTGTAAATCCCAACTTTAATATTAGTTGTAGAGTAGTTGTATAAATTCCATCTTTCTGTATGTAAAAGAGGGACAAGTAATGTATATAGCAGTAGCTATGTGATGAAGTGTAATGTAGTAAGAAAATCATATTAATATAAAATATTTATTAAATGTGCTTTGAGTTGAATGTGTATACATTAACTAAAAATTTCTATAAGATAAATAATGAAATATTAATAATAATAAATAGTTTATTAATAAAAAAATTTCGCCAATATGAAGGGGAAGAGGAAAACCGAGAACACAGAGAAATGTAAACGAAGAACCATAATATGAACCCGAGAATAGGGAGCCAGTAAATCCTATGCAACAGTTCATAGATTTATTAGTAGGGGCATTTAATAGAAACCCCACCGAAGATAATATGAATCATCCAGCTGTGAAAGTAGCCAGTTTTAAGGATTTTAAGAGTGTAGGACTGCCTGAGTTTAGGGAAACCACTAAGTCTATAGAGGCTCAATTGTGGATCAAGGAGATAGAGAATGCATTTATTATCGCCATAGTGGGTGAGGAGCAAAAGACGACTTTTTCTAGTTACATGTTGAAGGGTGAGGCTAATTTTTTGTGGGAAGCCAACCAGAATAGGGGCAGAGAGGGAGTAGTTATATGGGAAAGATTCAAGGAGTTATACTTTGAGAATTATTTCCCTCAGAGCAGAGCCGTATGAAGATGCGATTTCTAGAATTAATGCAAAATAACATGTTCGTTTCCCAATATGCCGCCAAGTTCAATGAACTTGTTAGGTTTGTTCCACACCAAATGGAGAATGAGAAGAAGAAAATAAGGAGGTATGAGCAGGGCTTAAAACCCTGGCTCTACAACAAAGTAGTTATGTTGTAGATTAATTCTTTCGGATCAATCTTGGAAAAGGTTGTCATATAATTGAAGGAAAATAGGTATACATCACCCATCTTGAGTCATGAATACATGGTACAAAATTCAAATACAACTTAATTATACAACGATTAATGTAAAATCGACAAAACATAATCTAAGAGTTTTAATAAGAATATTGTCATCTAGACAATATCCACACTCGATGGAGTCCTCATTACATTTATTGTCACACTATTTAACGAATAGTGAGGGACTACTAATCTTATCATCATATGGGATAATCACTCCAGTTCCCAGCTAGTCCCGATACGTTCTCATTTCTGAAGAAAACAGGTGAAAGAAAAAGGTGAGCTCAACTAGCCCGATAAAAATATTATGACTAAGATAATGCGAGAATAAATTATCATTAGTCTTGAACAATGTTAAGCGATAAAATACAATAGACATCAAGTTTAAGCTGCGGTGAAATAAGCGATCCATTAGAAGAGTCAGTAGAGCATGATATCTACTATCTTACATGATTTAAAATGTTTTCATCAATTTTTATCGGCGAGACTCGACAATAAATAAACCACATCATCGAGTCATCCACACACTTTCGGGCGAGGATATTCATTAAATCATCGATGGTCATGACTATCTTAGAATAATCCACAGTCATAATCATACCAAAAAGCTGTCCATCGATGCACTACAGACTCTTGAGGGACTTTTACCACATCATTTATAACATTACGGTCATGATTATCTTAGAATAATCCACAGTCATAATCATACCAAGTCCATCATGCACGTAAAGCGAAGATGACTTTCATCACAATATAAGCATGAGGATGATGACAATGACATAATAATTCAATAAAACAAGTTCAAGAATAAATTTTAAAGATTTATAAGTTAATTTATCTTGAAATCAATTCGTCAAATTATCGACATGATCTTTGCTTTGTGGAGTAAAATTCAAGAATGCTCGAAGAATATTTCCATGAAAAGATCTTTGGATGAAGCGCAAATATCCGGGATATTCTACTAATTTCATGGAGTATAGAAGCGAAAACTTTAACCAAATGAGTATCATAGAATATATGAAGCTATGCAAATGGATTTTCACCCGCCATGCGGTAATCCGCGTGAAACGAGATCATTTCCACAATTTAATAAGGAATGAATCTGAAGGATCATTCACCATGCATGTGATAATCCACATAGGCGAGTTATTCAAACGAGAATAATAAAGAATGGAACCCGGTCAATAATAATCCGCATACAGACGGGATATTCAACGAGAATAATAAAGAATGGAATAACGAAGAATTCACCATGCATGCGATAGACCCTGCATATGCAGACGAGTTATTCAATAGAATAATAATAAAATGAATGGAACCGGGTCTAGCGTAATAATCGCATGACAGAGGATATTCAAACGAATAATAAAGAATGGAATAACAAAAGAATTCACCATGCATGCGATAGACCTTTTATTCAGACGGGTTATTCAACGAATAATAAAGAATGGAACCCGAATCTAAGCGTAATCCATACAGACACGAGGATATTCAACGAGAATAATAAAGAATGGAATAACGAAAGAATTTCACACCATGTATGCGATAATACATGCACAGACGAGTTATTCAACATAATAATAAAGAATGGAATAACGAAAGAATTTCACCATGTATGCGGTACTTAGCATAGGCGAGTTATTCAACATAATAATAAAGAATGGAATAACAAGAATTCACCATTATAAGTATCTCTTCATAAATCTGAAATAACGAATGAATCTGAAATAATACCCTTACCTTAGAAAAAAAGCTGGATCTTTGGAGTAGAGAGGTAGCGGACTTCTCTTCTTCTTTCTCTCTATAATTTTTCTCTATAATAATTGCTCTATAAGCTTTAGTGAATTGGTGAGAAATGAAGGAAGAATGAGCTTATTTATAGGAAAATATAGTTTCGATAATTGCACGTTTTGGGGCTCGAAAATATTACTGATCTGATACCTTGACTTTTCTTTCATTTTTAATTTAGTCCTGCAAGTATTATCAAACTTGCACCACCTCCCTAATAGTAAATAATGTGAATCAATAGTTCAATCATGTGAATCGATAGTTATAATCATGTGAAAATCTGAATTACGATTATAGTACCTCCATCTATACCTCCATTTTTAACTTAGTCATTACAAGTATTATCAATCTTGCACCAACTCCCCTAATAGTACAAGAATGTGAATCAATAGTACACATGTGAACAAATAGTTATAATCATGTGAATTAATAGCAATTAATTGCTCATTTATCCAGATTAATTACCCGATTTATCGATATAACTTCCAGACATCAATTAATATCGAAATAAATGTGATTTCCACTAACACTAATAATTCCAACCTGATGGAACTATCAATTTCATCTTTAATCAACACGAACTTATTCATCATTAATATTATAACTCACGATATTTAACAACGGTCGTTCCCGGAAAGAGGGGCTTTTCGATAAGGATTTCTCCTTATTGGTAGCGCGATTAGATGACCAAACCTCTCCTTGTGAGAACTTCTAGACATTGTAAATATTGCAATTTAATAATATGAATAACTTTGTCGTCTCAATTATTGATTTAATAATATATCATATTATGCGAGATGATCTTGTGACAATAATCGAATCGATAATATGAGAGATATGATGATCGACAATTCTTTATGCAATAATTGAGTATAAGCGAGTGACTTCTCACGTAAGCATCGATAATCAATCTGGTGTGCTCTTTATGCAACCACAGCGTATTCTTTGTACTTTTACTACTAGGGTAGTTCAACGGTTTAACGGTAAAACTTAGCGTATTTATTTTTATAAAAATAAATTATGTCATTTTTCTAACTACGACAATACTTTGGTTGTGGGGTCCACCAATGATTGTCTTGTCGTCTGAATATTCCTGTTAAAATGAATATTCCCAGACCAATCGAATATTATATAACCACTTGCTTACTTTTGCAAAATTTGTAAATATTACCCACAACTATAACATTATATCAAATCCACACCATAATATTCAAAAATATATTTAGAAAAATTATTCTTTATTCATAAAAGTTGGGGTCTTACAACCTCCCTTCTTATGAAATTTCATCCTCGAAATTAGGGTGCACGTGCACGTATGTCGAAGAGGTGAGGATACCTTGATTTCATCTCGATTCTAACTCCCGGTCATTTCCTCCACATCGTGGTTTCTCCATGAAAACTTTGACTTGAGGTATAACTTTAGGCGTAGAATATGATCCTTCTTATCCAAGATTTTAACGGTAACTCTTCATACGTTAAATCTTCCTCTATCTCGTCTGGTTCTAATTCATAATATGGTTGGGTCTTTCACATATTTACGTAACATAGATATGTGAAAAATGTTATGAACACGAGACATACTTGGCGGTAAAAAGCGAGTCTATAGGCCCGATTCTACTCGATCGAGGATTAAAAATGGGCGATGAATCGAGGATTGAGCTTTCCTCTCTTTCCAAATCTTGTAACTCCTTTCCATGGAGCAACACGTAACAACACATGATCTCGATATTGAATTCCACGTCTTTTCGATGAAGATCGGCATAACTCTTTTATCGATCTTGTGAGGTTTTTATCGTTGTCGGATCGTTTGAATCTTTTTTTAGTCATACATTACCAAATCCGGTCCCAACAACGTTGCTTCACCCACCTCATCCCGGCATCTTTGAGAAGCGACACTTTCTTCCATCTGGCGCCTCAAATGGAGCCATGCGATACTTGCGATAACTATTGTTGTAGGAAAACTCCACCATGGTAAGAACTTGTCCCAACTTCCCTTGAAGTCGAGGACCACGAGTCTTAATAAATCTTCAAGAGTTTGAATAGTCCTTTTTCATTTGCCCATCCATTTGAGGATGATATCTTAGAACTAAATCGTAAATCCGTGCCCATAGCTTTTTGCAAACTAACCCAAAATCTTGAAGTGAATCTTGGGTCTCGATCGAAAACTATGGATCTTGGCATACCATGCAATCTTACGATCTCGTTTATATACATACTAGCAAGTTCAAGTGTAAAAGTTTCTCGTATCGGTAAGAAATGAAGCGACTTGGTCGATCTATCAACAATGACCCAAATCGCATCTATGCCTTGAGAAACCTTGGGAAGACCGATGCTTGAAATCCATGGTAATGTGCTCCCACTTCCATTCTGGAATTTCAAGTGGTTCTGATGGACCTTTTGGCACTTGATGCTCACGCTTGACTTCGTTGACAAGTTAGACACCTTGAGATAAACCCATTATCTCTCTCTTCATATTGCTCCACCAAAATGTATGTGTGAAGATCACGATACATTTGGTACTCCCGAGATGGATTACAAGCGGTGTGTTGTGCGCCTCCATCATGATTTTTATACTTCAAGTCGAGAATCGTTAGGAACACAAAGTGCAGGTTGACTCGAAGTATTCCTTCTTCATCGATTCTTGCTTCGAAATAGCACCTTCTTGCACTTTCTTTCTTCATACATCGACTCCGGTGCATAGTTTGGCGACTTTAACTTTATCGATTAAAATCGGTTCCACTTTCGTATATATTCGCCATCATCACATGGGGGTCCTGAGTCTTTAACTCTATTTCCATCCTTTCCAAGTCATACAAAAATGGGTCTTTGCGTTGACAATATTGCACTTTCGTGCCGCGTATGATCTTACTCTTTCGATAAATCGACTCTCTACGTTAAACTTTTCGGGATGGTATTGGATGGTATGATCATAATCTTTCAACAACTCGAAGCCATAAATCGTTCTTGCATGTTGAGTTCCTTTTGAGTGAAGAAATATTTGAGGCTTTTATGATCATATAGATCTCCACCTTCTCTCCATCGGGTAATGCCTCCAAATCTTAAGCGCAAAAAAGCATTGCTGCTGACTCTAGATCATGAGTAGGATAATTCCTCTCATATTCTTTGAGTTTATCGAGAGGCATAAACTATGACTTTCCCATGTTGCATGAGAACACATCCTAACCCTTTGCACGAAGCATCACTTGTAGATGACAAATCCCTCAAGCGGATGGTATTGTCGAGCAGTCTTTGAAATGAGTCTCTCTCTTGAGTTCTTGAAAACTCTTTTCACATTCCTCGCTCCAACCAAATTTTGTATCTTTTGAGTCGGTTTGAGTTAATGGAGTAGCGATTAGAAAAAACCTTCTCTGAATCTCAGATAATAACCGGCTAAAGCGAAAAAGCTACGTCTTGATCATTGACTTAGGTTGCTCCCGACTTTGAATTGCTTGATCTTTGTTGGGTCAGCGGATATTCCATGATTTGATATCACGTGCCCAAGGAATGCAACTTCCTCGAGCGAACTCACATTTCTTGAACTTGGCATAAAGCTTGTTTTCACGAAGCTTTTGGAGTGTCGACCTCAAGTGTTGCTCATGGTCTTCACGGGTTTTGGAGTATATGAGGATGTCATCAATAAAAGCGACCACAAAGTGATCCAAATATTCCTTGAATACTCGGTTCATCATATCCATGAAGCGGCGGGGGCATTAGTCGATCAAAAGACATGACTAGGAATTCATAATGCCGTCTGGGGTTAAAAGCGATCTTTGGAATGTCATCGGTTTTAATCTTCAATTGATGATATCGAGAGCGAAGATCGATCTTTGAAAAGAATTTGGCTCCTTGCAAGCTGGTCGAAGCGGTCATCAATGCGAGAAAGCGGGTACTATTTTTTTGATGGTGACATGATTGACTCCAGATAATCAATACAAAATCGCATACTTCCATCTTTCTTCTTCTGACGAATAGAATAGGGAGCACCCCGAGGAGGCGTCTTGGGGCCAATGAAACCGATGTCTAACAATTCACATAGTTGGGTTTTAACTCTGAAGTTCAATAGGAGCCATTCGATATGGGGCTTTGGAAATGGGTTTTGTCTGGGATTCAAAGTCGATACAAAATTCAATTTCACTTTCTCTGGGGTAGGCGGGGAAGTTCTTGAGGGAATCGTCGGAAAATTTATTAACAATAGAAATATCATTCAAATCGGCGTATCTTTATTTAAATCAAGTGACATGGGCTAAGAAAGCTTGACATCCATTTTTTCAATAAGCGAATAGCTTTATGACTTGATATGATGGTGATTGATTTTAGTGGTTTGGTTGCTTGAATTAGCATAATAGGTTGGTTAGGAATATGAAAGCTAACACACTTACGAAAATAATCGATTTTAGCATGATGAGTAGTTAACGATCAATCCCTAAAATCACATCAAATGCAAGTATTTTCAAAGAAATAAGATCGACGCGAATAACGTCACGATTCTGGATTTGAATCAAACAAGACTTATAAGCGAGTGGATGTAATGAAGGTTTCTCCCAGCGGAGTTTCAGCGAGATAAATCAAAGTCTAATTTCTCGAGTCAAATTTAAGCGTTGGCGCAAGTAGGAGAAATAAAGGAATGGGTAGAAGGTATCAAATAAAGTATAAACTTATTTAGAGTTTATGATTAGCTTACCGTGATCACCTCGTTTGGTTCCTCGCTTTTTGGGAGGTTCGACAAACGCTCTCCCTTGAACTACCGGTTTTGTCTTATGCAGGACACCCTTTGATGCCTCCATCCAATTTGGACTTGACTTTGGTGCCGACAAAAAATCGGGCTAGGTGACCTTCTTTTCCACAATTATAACATGCTTTGGGTTGCATCGTGCGGTTTGGACTTATGTGTCCTTCCCTCCACATTTGTAACTTATCTGATAGGTGGTGGTTCTCCTTCCTTAACAACGGTCTTTGGTCTTGGCGTCTTTCCATCCTTGTTGAATCTCCTCTTCTTGAAATGTCCACTCTTATTGTCATGGCCATGATTACCACCAAAGTGATTATCATTTACGGCATGTTGATTCCTCTCCACGTTTGTTGTCATCATAAGCTTGATGGCTACTACCCTTGGTATTATCGACTTGTCGGTTGCTCTCTCTTTGGTTGGGTTGACTCATTATCGCGCTCGATAAGCGAGCCCTATTCACAACATCTGAATACAAACACGGTTTGTGAGAAATTAGGTATTGGCGTATCTCGGGTTTCAAACCTCTTAGAAACATCCGCGTCATTCTCTCCTCATTATCAACCAAGTGGGGCCTGGCCAGAGACAACTTCGGCAAACTTAACCGTCTTTGCGCCACGGTCATATTGTTTTGCTCGAGCTTGATGAACTCTACCTCCTTCGTGTGATGAATACTTTCGGGGAAAGTACTTGTCGTTGAAACGACTCTTGGAACTTCTCCCAAGACATTTTGAGTCTGCGGCGGGTTGAGTCGCTTTCTGATTCCCCACGATGTCTGCCTCTGCTTTCATGACATGAAGGTGGCAAAGGGAACCTTTTGCTCCTCGGAGCATCCCAGAGACATCAAATATCTTGTTGATCTGCTTTATCCACGTCTCTCTTATTAAGTGGTTTTGGCTCTCTCAAAAAACTCGGGTGGTCCCGCTCCTTGAAGCTGCTTAGCGGTGGCCAAATCAAGAGTTGTCGGTGTTTCCACTGCATTTTGGAATGAGGGCGCTTTTTACTTTGATGTTGCATGAATTGCATAAAACCTCTGAACATCCCATCGTTCACCATTTCATCGGTGTTATTGTTTACATGAGGATTATTGTCTTCTGTTGCACATTATCACAGGCATTAATCTGGTGACTCAGCGGTCTCATGTGCTTCATTGTTTTATCTCAACATTTTTTGGATGCCATTTTCAAATCTTGCCACAAAAACAAGGGTTAATTAACATATCACATATTATCCTATACTACACGATGAGCCAATTAAATACCAAATAAACTTAGGTAGGTCATACTAGCGAAGAATTCCCGTCTCTCCCCTCTAGTTTCTTGTCTCACATCTCGGCCGGGGATCATATCCTAAGCTTTGATACCAATTGTGGCGCCCCCAAAATAGGTATACATCACCCATCTTGAGTCATGAAATACATGGTACAAAATTCAAATACAACTTAATTATACAACGATCGTGTAAAATCGACGAAAAACATAATCTAAGAGTTTTAATAAGAATATTGTCATCTAGACAATATCCACACTCAATGGAGTCCTCATTACATTTATTGTCACATTTATTTAGAATAGTGAGGACTACTAATCTTATCATCATGGACCATCACTCCTCGTTCCCAGAACTAGTCCATTCGTTCTCATTTCACGAAGAAACGGTGAAAGAAAGGTGAGCTCAACTAGCCCGATGAAATATTATGACTAAGATAATGCGAGAATAAATTATCATTAGTCTTGAACAATATTAAGCGATAAAATACAATAGACATCAAGTTTAAGCTGCGGTGAAATAAAAGCAATCCATTAGAAGAGTCAGTAGAGCATGATATCTACTATCTTACATGATTTAAAATGTTTTCATCAATTTTTATCGTTGAGACTCGACAATAAATAAACCACATCATCGAGTCATCCACCACTTTTTACGGGCGAGGATATTCATTAAATCATCATGGTGGTCATGACTATCTGAAAAATAATCCACAGTCATAATCATACCAAAAAGCGTCCATCGATGATACTCTACAGACTCTTGAGGACTTTTACCACATCATTTATAACATTACGGTCATGATTATCTTAGAATAATCCACAGTCATAATCATACCAAGTCCATCATGCACGTAAGCGAAGATGACTTTCATCACAATATAAGCATGAGGATGATGATGATGACATAATAATTCAATAAAACAAGTTCAAGAATAAATTTTAAAGATTTATAAGTTAATTTATCTTGAAATCAATTACGTCAAATTATCGACATGATCTTTGCTTTGTGGAGTAAAATTCAAGAATGCTCGGAAGAATATTTCCATGAAAAGATCTCTTGGGATGAAGCGCAAATATCCGGGGATATTCTACTAATTTCATGGAGTATAGAAGCGAAAACTTTAACCAAATGAGTATCATAGAATATATGAAGCTATGAAATGGATTTTCACCGCCATGCGGTAATCCACGTGAAACGAGATCATTTCCACAATTTAATAAGGAATGAATCTGAAGGATCATTCACCATGCATGTGATAATCCACATAGACGAGTTTATTCAACGAATAATAAAGAATGGAACCGGGTCATCGCGTAATCCGCTTGCAGACGGGATATTCAACGAGAATAATAAAGAATGGAATAACGAAAGATTCACCATAAATGCGATGGATAGAGCCTTACGCAGACGAGGTTATTCAACGAGAATAATAAAAAGAATGGAACCGGTCTAGCGTAATCCGCACGACGAAGGATATTCAAACGAATAATAATAAAGAATGGAATAACAAAAAATTCACCGTAAATGCGATAGGCCTTGCAGACGAGTTATTCAACGAATAATAAAGAATGGAACCCGTCTAGCGTAATCACACATGACACGACGAGGATATTCAATAACGAAATAATAAAGAATGGAATAACGAAAGAATTTCACCATGTATGCGATGGAACCGAATAATATTCAACGAAATAATAAAGAATGGAATAACGAAAGAATTTCACCATGTATGCGATACTTACTGTAGAGCGAGTTATTCAACGAGAATAATAAAGAATGGAATAACGAAGAATTTCACCATGTATGCGGTACTTAGCATAGACAGGTTATTCAACATAATAATAAAGAATGGAATAACGAAGCTCTCTTCATGAATCTGAAAAAATAATACCCTTACCTTAGAAAAAAAAAGCTGGATCTTTGGAGTAGAGAGGTAGCGAGACTTCTCTTCTTCTTTCTCTCTATAATTTCTCTCTATAATAATTGCTCTATAGCTTTAGTGAATTGGTGAGAAATGAAGGAAGAATGAGCTTATTTATAGGAAAATATAGTTTCGATAATTGCACGTTTTGGGGCTCGAAATATTATGATCTGATACCTTCAACTTTTCTTTCATTTTTAATTTAGTCCTGCCAAGTATTATCAAACTTGCACCTCTCTAATAGTAAATAATGTGAATCGATAGTTCAATCATGTGAATCGATAGTTATAATCATGTGAAAATATGAATTACGATATAGTACCTCCATACATACCTCCATTTTAACTTAGTCATGCAAGTATTATCAATCTTGCACCACTCCCCTAATAGTACAAGAATGTGAATCAATAGTACACACATGTGAACAAATAGTTATAATCATGTGAATTAATAGCAATTAATTGCTCATTTATCCAGATTAATTACCCATTTATCGATATAACTTCCAGGACATCAATTAATATCGAAATAAATGTCGATTTCCACTAACACTAATAATTCCAACCTGATGGAACTATCAATTTCATCTTTAATCAACACGAACTTATTCATCATTAATATTATAACTCACAATATTTAACAACGGTCGTTCCCGAGGAAAGAGGGGCTTTTCGATAAGGATTTCTCCTTATTGGCGCGATTAGATGACCAAACCTCTCCTTGTGAGAACTTACAGACATTGTAAATATTGCAATTTAATAATATGAATAACTTTGTCGTCTCAATTATTGATTTAATAATATATCATATTATGCGAGATGATCTTTGTGACAATAATCGAATCGATAATATGAGAGATATGATCGTGAATTTTGTAGCAATAATTGAGTATAAGCGGTGACTTCTCACGTAAGCATCAATAATCAATCTGGTGTCTTCTTTATGCGACCACAGCGTATTCTTTGTACTTTTACTCTTAGGGTAGTTCAGCGGTTTAACGGTAAAACTTTAGTAGTTATTTTTATAAAAAGATAATTATGTCATTTTCTAACTACGACAATACTTACTTAGTTTGGGGTCCACCATGATTGTGTGCGTCGTCTGAATATATTCCTGTTAAAATGCGAATATTCCCAGACCAATCGAATATTATATAACCACTTGCTTTTACTTTTGCAAAATTTGTAAATATTACCTGACTATAACATATATATATCAAATCCACACCATAATATTCAAAAATATATTTAAGAAAATTATTCTTTATTCATAAAAGTTGGGGGTCTCGTAATATGTTCTATGGGTCAATATTATGACCTTATAAACAAGATTATAAGCACGAGATTGAGTATAAATCTATTAAGGTTAAGAAAGATGTAATGTATGAAGATATTCTTATTTGAATAATTGGAAAGACCGAGCAAGTTTCAAGAAGTAAAGTTATAATTTTGTAAGAGTAATGTGAAGGAACCACAATGTCAAGGAGGTAACGTGGGAACTCGAAGAAAAAATGAGGACTAATTATTCTCATCTTTTTATGTAACCTTACATTGTGATTTTGGGGACAAAATCCTTATAAGGGGGAAGAATGTAATGATCGAGATCGTAAAGTATCCTTGTAATTAAGATTTTAATATTTATTAAATAAAATAAATATTTTTAAGGAACAAATTGAGTGTTATTTGTTTATAGGTCGATTAATGACCTTTACGTGGCTATGTTTGAGTGTTGGAATTTTTTCGTAGAAAATAAATTTCTTCTAGAAAAATGCTAAAACACTATTCAGAAAATGCAGAAAATGCAAATAAACGTTATTTTTCGAGAATTTCAAATTACGTCATAGCGTTTATTTGAGAATGAGATATGAAATATCTAATAAAATATTTTTATCAAGAAAAGACATAATACTATTCACTCTAAAAATGCCTTTTTTTCGTTTTTCCACTTTTCGAATCACGTCATAGTGTCTATTCGGGAAAGGAAAACGTAATCTCTAATAAAATTTACAAAAGAAAAATTCACAATTTCGCAGTTTGGTGAATCAAGTGGGTTAGGAAAAACCTAACTAGAAGGCTAACTAGGGTTAGATTAATGGGTTAGTTAATATACTAGCCTAATTAGTAATTTAATTAAAAGCTCATGCAAAAATTAAATGAAGAATCCATGTATGAATTAATTAAAGTCCAATGGCATTATTATTTGAGGCCCAATGATTGGCCTAAGCTAAATGGTAAGAAGCCCAAAGTAAGCTAAGATCCAAACCAAAATTTAATAAAAAGTCAAGCTTAGTTAATGTTGGGGAAAATGTGTTGCCCAAGCTTTGAATAGTAACCAGATGAAAGAAATATAAGATAAAAAGAAAATAAGGGGACAAGGGGATCCAACCAAGGGGGATGAAGGGGACCAAGTAGGGCCTCTTAATTTCCCACATGTGAGAAATTAAAGGCTTAACAAAGCTAGATTAAGGGATAATTCTTGGAAAATAAAAATCTTGTCCACCTTAGGTTAGTTAATTGTAGTTAATTAGCCTAACCTTAGAGCATGATTAAGTTAGGAGTATTATGTTTATTATACCCTAACCTTTGGTTTGCCTGTAAGGAGCTAATACAAGAATACTTGCAATCCTTTGTCAATTCCATTTATTTTCGTAAAATAGAAAAAAAAGAGGAAATTGAGCAAGAAAAAGAAAGAGAGAGAGAATCCGAGCTTGGAAGGAGCAAGGAATGAGTGATCTTTGATCATCAAGATAACCTAAATAAGAAGAAATCAACAAAGGTAAGTCATCCAAAACCCTAACTCTTCATCCTTTTCTTTTAAAAGTTTTATAGCTTGATAGAAATTGCTTTGTTGGTGGTTGGTGATATTTTTATGAAGGATCTCGGAGAAATAAGGATGTGTGTGGTTTAAATGTCTTAAAATACTTGTTAATATGCATAAAAAGTGAAAATAAAAGTTAAAAACGTAAGCCCAATCGTAATGAATTGAAATAAAGTAAAGGAATTTAATTTGAACTCGTAAAAGTTATTGTTTGTACATTGTTTATAAAATCTACAAAGAATAAAATTTAGTTAAGGAAGTTATGGAAAAGTTCCAAGTGAAACGAAGGAAAAATATTTCATAACGAAATTATGACGAAATTTTCCGTAAAAGATGTCAAATGATGAAAACCCTTGCTTAGTATAATTTCCATGCTAAGTTTGCGTTGAAGAAATGCTTCCAGAAGATTTCGATTTTCTAGGGGTTTTAGAGTTCATGGTAAAATATGAGTTTTAGGCTCGAGAGGGAGCTTAATTCGACTTCGGATGAGTGAGTTCCGATGATTTGAAATTTTAGTGTTAAAAAAGTGTTTTGACAAAAAATTAAGGCTACGAAGGACTTTTGAGCCAATTTTTATACTTCTTAGATAATCGGAAAAGATATTCTGTTTGGGGGAAGTTGGAATATGTTATACAAGCTTTAAAATGGCTTAAGAATGAATTTAGTCTGATAACGGATGATCGAGTTATGACATTACAAAGTTGGTACGTCAAAAACGGAAACTGTCCCATTGCTGACGTCACTTACAGTGAGTTTTGTGCTAAAGTAAACACCGCAAATCAGATGGGACAAACTGTCTATTGTACCCCAAAGCAGACGGGTCAAGCTGTCTGCTTTATACTAAGATGTAAAATAAAAATTGAGCGCATTGATTAAATCATAAAACGCGAACAACGTGATGAAATGAGAAGTAAACTTAATGTAAACCATAATTAGTATCAAGGAATGACTAATTGATATGTGTATATAAACTTAAATGTGTAGGATATTGTGAAGGACGATTAACGTCACGTTTAAGGAACGCATAAGGCAAGTGTTCTATCCTTGTAAATTGAATTTAAGTTATTCAAGCTTTTTTATAAGCATATTTAAAGTTTTGATATGCGTGAACTATTGAAGAAGTCAGTCTATGCCATTTGATCCGACTAGACTAATGTAAAATATTTCTTACTTTTCATATAAGTCTTGAAATATTATTGATATTAGTTTGCGCTATCAAACCCGAATTGTTTCGGTGCGGATCCAGATTCTAATCTGAACATAATAATGGGGTATTTTACATCAAAAAATTCCGACAGACCCCTAAGGTGGTCAAACAAACACATATAATCGTTTAGCTAGAGTGTTTGATAACATAAGGTACACTAGGCTGATCACCCAACATTCCCGTAAGCCAGACGGTTCATGGTTGAATTACTAATGAACCTTTATGAAAATAAAATGTTCAAGGTCTTATTGACCGCTCATTATGTCATTTCAAAAATGTTAAATAAAAAGGAATTTATTATTATTATTCCTATTTATTCGAAATGATTTCACAACTATTGTTCAGTTATAAAAATAGTTGCTTGATTCTTGATTTTGTTGTTTATTCAACTATGTATACTTGTTGAGCTTTGTTTATCATTTTTGCTTTAAATTTAATGTTTTCAGCGAAGTCCAAACATATTGAATGTTTCTGTAATAACAAAGGAAAAGGAAAGATGAACGATTAGAAGATAATGTGAACTATTTGTAATAGTTAGAAGTATTGTAATAATTATATACATTACCATGTGTTAAAGATTTAAAGGTCTGAGAACCTGAGATTTAGAGTGAGACATATTGTAAAAATTAGTAATTACATTTATGTCGTTATTATTATGCTCTAAGGGTAGTACCGTGAAGCACCATATTCAGAGTTTAAAGGTATTCGGATTTGAGGGCATCACATCAAAAATCCTTGTTTGACATGGTTTTCATTTTCGAACTAGTTTACTAAAAACTTCCAAAATCAATTTAGACCTCTTTTGATGCAATCAAATAACTTAAGTTAACTTATAACTTATGTATATACAAAAATTCACCAATAATATTAATTAATTCTCATGTTTTAGCAAATTATTTTCATTTAGTCGTTTTTACAAATACCTTGAATGCGTGTTTATAAAACTCATGTTTTTCATGATTTGAGACATTGAAATTCAATTTCCACACTTCAATTCCATCCTTATATCATCTAAACCCTTTATGGTTCTATAATTTCAATCCTCCCACAACCAATTTCAAAAATTAGAATCATTATAACTCAACAATTCCTTTAAGTTTGAAAAGTATGCTTACCTCTCAATAAAATTTGATTGATGGAATTCTAGCTTCAATCTCGATTATATTTGATTTGAATCCTTTCTTTGACAGTACTTTGTTTAGATTTTTCTCCTTTGATAATATCTTGCTCCAACTCTTCTTCAATTTCAATTTGTAACCCCAAATTCTTAGTAGGTGTTGCGAGATTTTCTAACAAGAATTAATGAATCTTGTCTTGGTAGCTTGAGAGTAAAAGAATTAGGCTTAGAAAATAAATTTGGAATGGAAGTGAGGGAGAGAGAGCAGAGGATTGAGTAGTGAACTTCTAAGCAGTTTACTCATCTCATCAGATATGGCTAAATATCCTTATCATGCCTATATATATATATATATATATATATATATATATATATATATATAAAGCTTATAAAATACATTTTACATACATTTGAAATTTATATATTTGTAATTATGTATAAAAACCATTCCATTAATTATGAAATTAATTCATAATAAAGTTAACACTTTTAGTGTAACGAATTACTAATTTAAAATAATTAATATTTGCTCCATTAATTAATTTAACTAATTTATTTAAATTATACAATCTATATTGTATAATTAAACTTAATTCCTCCTTCTCTCCATAAATTGTTTTCAAATAATTTATTTAACCCATACATTTCGTCTCAAATTAAAATTAATTTAATTTACTAAATTGACACCAATATTTATATATTATATATTGGTCCCACAAATGTATTCAATTATATTTACTTGGCGAATATCATATATTAAGCCATTAACCAGGTTACATTTAATTATTATAACATAGTACCATTTTAATAAATTTCTTTATTTCATTAATTAAAGTCAATATATTAATTTCCTCATCTCATATTTTTAGTTCATCTCTATTTAATATAACATATTAGGCCATCTCATAAATACATTACATTTATATGTAATATATTAAAAAAGAATAACGAGTTTAGTTAACTCCCTCATTTTTATTAACAAAATACTTACATTAATTCACTATTATAAGTAAGTGAATTAATCACATCATTTATGAAATTTAATTCATAATAATTTCATTGTCATTCAAGACTTATTATTCAAATTATATTATTTCATAATATAACTTTAACTTCATCTTAATTAATTAATTTCCCCCGGCCCGCTTCCATATTTCATCTTGTAGTCAAGTCAAATCTTTTAATTTAATAGTTAAACTAACTATTACATTTATTTTCAAATTTATATTTAAATATATACATATTTAATCCTCCACATAATTCACAAATTTCAAAATATATATACTCATATATATTTTTATTTATTCGACACGCTTCATCTCCGAACAAGAATTTTATTTATTTAGTTCTTATTTTAATATTATTTAAAATACTTTCAAAAATTCAGGTCGTCACATACCCCTTGGATCGAATGGGAATCAAAGTAGTGGACCCGATCCTTGACTTCAACCAAGTACTTTGTCATTCTTACCTCCCGGGCCTCATACTCTCCTGTAATTTGTTTGACTTCCAACTAGGAATCGCTAAAGATAACTAAGTGTCGAACCTTTAAACTCTTGGCCAACTGCAACCCAGCTACGAGCACTTCATATTCCGCTTCATTATTTGTAGTCATGAACCAGAAACGAATGATCTGTTGAACCTTAAACCCCTTGAAACTTTCCAATATTACTCAGCCTCACTGACATCTGAAGTTGATGAACCATCCACATAGAGAGTCCACGAGGACTGTATTGGTTGAGCATCAATGATCGAGCCTACAACCACACCAAGCTGATCTGAAGAATCTAGTTCGGGGAATGAACATTCCACTATAAAGTCGGCCAATGCCTGACCCTTTATAGTTGTCCGTGGCTGATATTCCAGAACAAACTGGCTTAATTCCATTACCCACGCTGCCAGTTGCCCCAAAACATCAGGCTTATATAACACCCTTTTCAAAGGTTGATTTGTGTACACCACAATCAGCCAACCTTGGAAATAATGTTGAAGCTTCCGACTAGCTATTATTGTAATGATTGAGAATCGTACTTAGCCTTGTAACTAGGGTTTTTAAATATTATTGAATACAATGAATTTTTATGAATATTATTCTATGTTATGCGCTTAAAGGTCGTATTATGACCTAAGTGAAAGTAGTATGCACACAAGCCAATCATATTGATGATAAAGCATATACTTTGTAACAATCTTATTCGTTTATTAATAAAAATATTCATTTACTAAAGGCTTTAATTTATCTACACGATGTTGTTTTATAATAAGTGATAAACCCATAATTTTAATCAATATTTTTAGAATACTGATGACATTATGCTAATGAGATCTAAATTCTTAAATAGCTTAAAAACTAAAATGTTCTCAATCGATGGATTACTAAAAATAGGATTAGTGAATCCAGATAGATTGGTACATACGTTGCTTGCTCATTGGATGAGAATGATTGATCTCATGATCATTTATGTGGAGACACTAAAGCAAGTATGTAGGTGCTTATTGGAGAATAAGTTTACTGAACGTGGCTCGCTAAGGAATACCTAATGGAGTTTTACTTTCATGTCAGTAGGAATTCCTGTAGTGATAGTGGTACAAGTGATCCTTAGACTTGAGATCATCATAGTATCTTGTGTATGATGAATTATACTTTGACGTATTCTTTAAGACCCTTAGGGTATATCAAAGGGTATGCTTGGGTGTAATAAATTGTACATGGAGTAATGTATGATCAACAAAGAATCTACCGCTTCTAGTAAAAGAAGCAAAATGTCCTATGTGATTCGATAAATGACAACCCAATAATCCTTGGCTGAGGTAGAATGAAGTTTCTAATTTGCATTATTTGGAATTGTGCATTTAAGAATCAAAATACATATAATTAAATAAAATAAGACTTGACAGTAATTCCATGTCTTATATTTAATTAGGACATTGTATGGCGGAAGGATTGAATTGTACGATAACTATTTACTCAAATGTTCTTTTATAATTAATGTTGAAATCTATATTATCTGGTAAGTCGTTGATCGCTAAGGAGGTTTATCCCTATTGTAGAATAAATGTTATTTATTTAAATAAAAAAATAGATTAATTTATTTATTAAAATAAGATTAGAATTGTTCTAATTGATTTATTCACAACCGGTTTAATATAGAGAACCTAAAGGGTCACACCATAAAAGGAAGAATATTTATTTAAGAAGCAAATGATATAATCGTAATAATAAGTTAAGTGTATTTAATTTAATCTATGGTAATATAATAAATTAAATATCTTAATATTTATTATTTAATATTTTAGAAATATTAAATAAAAATTAATAAGAGGAGTCTTATTATTATTATTACTATTATTATTATTTAATTTCTAAAGGAGTTTGGGAATCAATTAATAAAATTACTCTCATATATTCCTAATAAGATTAGGAGGCTAATTAATTATTCCTAATAAGATTAGAAGTCTAATTAATTAAAGGAGTTTAATTAATTAAAATAAAACTCAATTTCTTAATTATTAAGGAGGGTTGCTTACATCTATAAATAAGAGGAGTCTTATTATGGGTGAGGGTTGATGATTTCACAAAACATGTGAATGACAATTCCAAGAGTTGGAAGAGTACACCTTTTCTATGGAGATAGAAAAATTAGGGTTTTGCCAAACACCCATCTTCTTGAATATTTATTCTTCCTTGGTGGACCACCTCTAGAGGCCAAACACTTGGGTGACTAACGTTGATTAAATGAATGAATCAAACCCGATGGATTCAAGTTAAATGTGAAAAGGAATTGGAGGTGAACTCGTACCTGAGGAAGCTAGTTTCTACAAGGGTATGGATCTGATCTCCTTCTCTTTTCTATTGATTGATAATTATGCACAAAGTATGATCATGGTGATGGGTTTGTATGAAAATTTTAAATTCTTTTTTTATCGCACTTTCGCACCTTTTATGTAATTTTATTGAATGATCGCGCTATATGCAAACCCAACAGTGGTATCAGAGCCTATATTTGAGTTAATTATCGGTCTTGATGATTCAATGTATGTATGGGTATGTGATTGGATCGATTTTTCTTAGCAAATTTTTTTTTAAGTGCATCTACGCCAAGCCTTGTTGCACTGCTCTCTCTTCATTCTGGAGGCTTTCTTTGTGCCATACCATAGGGAAAAAAAAAGGTTTTTACGGGCTACATTGTATTTACTTATCCCAGTGCGTTACAGGCGCAAATTAGCTTGACACACCGATTCTCGAAAGTTTTTAATTTTAATATTTATTTAAATTAAGATAAAATGTTTATTTTGAATTGGAATATATTTTAAAATAAAAAGTTTTATATTAACTTGGAATTGGATTCCACGTTCGTTTGAATAAAAGAGTTTATTCACATATGGAATAGAATTCCATATTTCCCAGAATAAAGTAGTTTATTCATATATGGAATAGAATTTCATGTTTCCTAAAATTAAATATGTTTAATTTTGATAAGGAATATGATTCAACATATTTTATTTTTAAATAATTTTAAGTTAAAATAAAGGAGTCTATTTTGTACTTGAAATTGGATTCTTTGTTTATTATAATAAAGGAGTTTATTTTTATTTGGAATTTGATTAAAAATAAATTAGTTTATTTTTATTCAAAATTGATAAAATAAAATAAAGAAATTTATTATGATTTAAATTTTGATTAAAATAAAAGAGTTTATTTTTATCTCAAAATTGAATTTTTAATAAATTTGAAATTGCCCATTAAATTAATATCGACGCATATATGGAATGGATATATTATTCATGAGATGAATGTTATTTATTGATACATATGATGGTGTGTATGATAATAAATAGGATTGATTATGGACTATTGACCAATATAATTGAAATTTTATTTTAGTTGGATGCATGAATGTATGAGTTTTATTAAATGGGGTCTGCGTACCTCGTATTTTCTAATTTTTTTTTAATGTAAATTCTATCTCCATTCTATGTATTTCCCCTTGACTGTTGATCAAGATTTTTATTTATCAAATAGTTTTGTAATAGGAGTAGTTATAATTAATTTTGAAGAATAGGAGATCAAGGAGAAAGGACCGCATGAAGACTCGTTTGTAATGTAACCTAGGTTTAAATGTAATAGTTATATTTAAATTTAATTCATGTACCCAAGGTTTGACCTTGGTTCACTTGGTGGCTCTAGTAAACCAAACTAGAATAAAGTCCATAATCAATCTGGGTAGAATATAATATTCTATATGTGCAACCATTTGAGGGCGGAAGGAGAACATAGATGAAATGGCGCAAATGATAACTGTAAGACCCCAACTTTTTATAAATAAAATTGAATTTTCTTTATTCATTATTTTGAAATAATAAGGTGTTAATTTTATATAATGCTTTGGTTATGGGTGAAATGTGCAAATTTTATAAAATAAGCAAGTAGTTATAAAATATTCATTGTTGTCGGGGAATATTCGCTTGGTCGTGGAATATTCTTGCTATCGGGGAATATTTGTACAACGGCGCAGCCATTTGTGGGCCCGTAACGGAAAATGGTCGGATGAAGAAAATGACAAGTTTGAGTTTTTATAAATAACAACGTAGTTATTCTGGTTAAGATTTGTTGGAATACACGGTTGTTAAAAATCGATGTCTGGCGTGGTTCCGCAGTGGTAGTACCCGGTATTGCACAATATTTTTGGATTATTGATTCTTACGTAAGAATGCACTACTCAATAATTGTTACAGTAATTACTGTTCAATATTTTATTTTATTGATTCAATAATTGTTACGTTGATATTTTATATTATTGTTGTTTCAATAATTGTCATTGCACAGTATTTCCCAATATCAGATCAATAATTCATATTATTTGAATAATATTATTAGATAACATTATTGGAAATGTCTAATGAAGTTCTGTCTAGGAAAGGGGTTTGATCACCTAATTGCGCGCCAGTAAGGAGAAATCCTTATCGGAAAGCCCCCTCTTTCCTGGGAACGACTTGGTTGTCATTATTGTGATTCTGTAAAATTATTTGTGAATAATTAATTATTGATTTATATGATAAAAAAATATTTATTTTATGTGTATATAAATGAAGGAAGTAATGTTGAGGTGTTTTATCGGTATTTTGTAGGAATAGAGGTATTAAAAATCATCCGTATGTGGATTTCGGTCATTTTCTGTTTAGAATTTGGAAAAACTTTCTTCTACAGAGTTGTATAGAATTAAATTTCCTATGGAATGGACATAGAATTCGTATTTTTCTCATAAAGGGGCTATTTATTATGAATTATTGAATTTTCAGAAATAAATATTTTTTATTAAAAAATGGGTGGGCCCCACTCTTGTCCTTTGTTGGTGAGAAATGTGCTGAAATGTATTTCAAAAGTTGTGCTAATTTTCAAAGAAGGGATGCGTTGAAAGCCACCGGCAGCAGGTTGGTCTACTATGGCGTTATGACATTTTCCTATAAATAGGGTGCTTAGTTAGAAATGAAATCACACCAGAATCTAAAGTTTTCTCTCTCTATAATATCGAGCGCATTTTTGTGAGTATTTAGATATCTTGAGTGTTTTTATTAAGTGTAAGTTTCCTTCAACATTATATCCGATATTTCAGCCATAAGTATTATTCTTTTGAGGTAAGGGATGTTATTTTCTTCGTAAATGATGTTATTTCTTTCAATATCATTATACAAAAATATTGGTATGAATTTTATTGTGGAATTTCTACCTTTTCGTGTCAGGGTTACTATTCACGTATACAACACTATTCACGAATACGACACAATTCACAAAAAAATTAAATTTTCTTTTCTTTGTCCAAGTTGTCGATTATGGTTACTATCTTTGATTGTATCCATGTTTTGATCTTCATTCTTGAATTTTTCTCCACAATTGATTATTATGGAGTATTTTTGAACTTGGATAAATCGAAGTACGAATCCCTAATCTTTGTCCTTTTATCTCACTGGATTTATATTCTTTAAGATATTTTCATCATCCTCAGTCCTAAATGATGATATAACTGAATATCTTTGGCCTGTAGTGCAAAGATGAATGATTACCTGATGAATATCTTTGGTCGTGGTGCAAAGATGGACAGGTGTTGAGATGAACATAACCAACTGGTGATACAAATTAATATCTTTGGCCTGTAGTGCAAAGATGAATATTTGATTCAAGATGTATATTGATTGATGTTAGAGGGATAAAATATTGATGATGGACTTTTAAATCATAGAAGATAGTAGACTTCATTCTCTACTTAACTCTTTTAATGAATTATTATTTCCGCTGCGAATATTGATCTAAAACTTGTTGTTCATTATATTTTATCTGATTTATTAAAGGCTAACGATAATTTGTTCTACATTATCTTAGTCATAATATTTTTTTACTGGGCTAGTTGAGCTCACCCTTTTCCTTTTTGTTCCATTTTTCTTCTCAGTAGGCGAGAATATAGTGGGAACTAGTCGGGGTGTGGAGTGATGTTTCAAGTCAGTTGTTTTAGCAGTCCTCACTATATTGTAAAATAGTGTATCAATAATTGTAATGATGACTTATTTGAGTATGGATATTGTCTAAAAGACAATATTTGTATTTAAACTCACAGTATATGGGTTGTTGTATTTTGCACGATAATTGTAATAATGAAGTTGTAGTTGTTTCTGTACCATGTATTTGGCGACTCAGAATGGGTGATGTATACCTATTTTGGGGGCGTCACAATAACACAATAAAACAGATAGTTTATTGAAATAAACATAAACTTAAAATATTTACAAATGAAAACTTAAATAAAACTTACAATAAATTGCAAGCTTCCTTACTTCAACATTATATAGAGAGAAAGAAGCTGGGACAATAAGAACTTAAAAATAGAAACTAAAATTGAACCTGCACTTAACAACTAACTTAGTTCTCCTTTTATAGAATAAGGAAAGAACTATTACAAAAGTAAAATTATTACATTTGACTATGAACCGTGAAAATGAATAGTGACTTTTTTACTATTTGGTGCCGAAAGGCAAACAACATTCCATAAAATTCGGACGAATCTTTACTTTAGGCAGAAAAGCAGACTGAAGATTACTTTCGATGCAAAAGATCAGGACATTTTACTATGCAAATGGGTCCTGAGCATCGTGAAGGTCGATGCTTCCATAGGGGTCGTCATTAATGTCTTTACTGGCAGAAGTCTTCTTGGAGGAAGAGGAAGAAGAACTTTCTGCTTCAACTTCTTCATGAAGAGTGTTTACTCGATCGCTAATGGCACGAGCCAAAAACTGGAGCTCTGAACTAGAAAAATTCTTGATATTTATAATATCAAAAGAAATGGGATTAGGGTTTAACTTTTTATCTTTGGATTTACTGGAGGAACCTTGGTCAGGAATAGATTTAATAGGAATAGCCAGAATGATGACCGAAGATTCATTTTGAACTTGACCAACGATTCTATCGACATTAAATTTATCCCACCATTTAATGAAGAAGATACAAGTAACCATGACCACTTGAATAACATGAGTAACTGAAGAATAATGACTCTAATTAGGAGACTGAGACACTGACTCGATGACTGGTGTTTGAAAGTTATACTATCATTTAAGAATCCAAGGGATCTTATATTTACTAACAAATTAGAGCAGTAAAGGGATACCATCAAACTTTAGATTGTAACTGGCATCATTGCTGAAATGATTAACTTGAGACTGAAGTAATTCTGGAAAAATATCAATGGAAGGTCCATATCTTGACCACCATAAATTAAACTAGAAGGGGATTTGACTTTTAAATTTGTGGTCGAATTGTAAAAACCACGAATGACTGAAAGACTGATTTTGGTATAAGAAAATCTTATGCCAGGCTTCAACATAATCATAGTAACAAAAATGGTTAGTTTGATTGGTTAAAGAATGAAGATCAGAAAGATGATTACCCCAATCAGTCCTGGAGATAATCTGTTTAATATAAAGGGAATGGAAGATGACTTTGGATTCATCATTCCTATCATAAATAGGTTTGATGACTATTGACTCAGTTTAGAGAAGAATATGCTTATAAAACGTAAGAGATTTATAAGGGCCAAGAGGGATGAAATGCCAACCAGTAGGTAAGAAGTGGGAAGCTAGCTTAACTGGATCGTCTTTGGGTTTCATAGATTATTCAACATGAAAAAGATTGACTTCAGAATTTAGGATATACTGAGAATTTTGACTAGGCTGAGGAGTGACCTGCGGAGGACAAGAAAATGGATCAACAGGTTTAGGTTTACTGGATAAAACCGTATTGTATGGTTTTGGGATAAATCCAAGAATTTGGTATCTGATTACTAGGTCCACGGAAGGGACTGGATTAACTGGGTGAGGAATGAAATATCCTTTGGGCTGATTACTTGGGTCTGGGGCGTAAGACCCCAACTTTTTATAAATGAAATTGAATTTCCTCTATTTATTATTTTGAAATAGTAAGGGTTGATTTGATTAATGTGGTTAGTTATGGGTAAAATGCGCAAATATCTTAAATAAGCTAGTGGTTATAAAATATTCATTGTTGTCGGGGAATATTCATTTAGTCGTGGAATATTCTTGCTTTGTCGGGAATATTAAATGCAATTTATGCGACCTTGTGTGGGCCCCATAACGGAAAGCGATTGGATGAAAAAAATGACAAGTATAAGTTTTTTATAAATAAGGCGTAGTTATTACCGTTAACACTGTTGGAATACCCGGTGGTTTAAACACATTAGCACACGGTATTTCACCAATTATTGATTCTTACGTGAAGGCCTTTACTCGATAATTGTTACGATAATTCTTGTTCAATATTTTATTTTATTGATTCAATAATTGCTACATTGATATTTTATATTGTTGATTCAATAATTGTCATTGCACATTATTTCAAATTATTATATCAATAATTTATATTATTTGAATAATATTATTAGATAGCATTATTGGCAATGTATAAGCAAGTTCTGTCTAGGAGAGGTTATTTAATTGCGCGTCAATAAGGAGAAACCCTTACCGGAAGGCCCCCTCTTTTCTCAGAACGACCTGGTTGTCATTATTATGATTCTGTAATATTATTTGTGAATAATTAATTATTGATTTATATGATAAGAAAAATATTTATTTTATGTGGATATAAATGGAGGAATTTTTAGAAAAGTGACAATTGTTAAAAATTGATATTTTATGTTTTCTAATAAAATAATTCATTTAAATGTATTATTATATTACAATAATATAATAATGGTGATATTTTTACAATGAATGTGTGATATATGAATAAATAAGGAGGAAGGATATTTTTGTTATAATAAATGCTATAAACATGTTAAACATGTTGGTGGACCCCATTTTTGACTGAAATTTGATTATAGCCTGCAAAATTGTTCGTATGTGGATTTCGGTCAATTTCTGTTTAGAATTTAGAAAAACTTTAAACTACAAAGTTGTAGAGAATTAAATTTCCTATGGAATGGACATAAGATTCAAATTTTTCTGATAAAAGGGATATTTATTATGAATTATTAAAGTTCCGGAATAATTAATTTTTGGAGTTTTATTTTTTTTTAAGAAAAATGTTTTTATTATGTTGGTAGGCCCCACTTGAATTGAAAATGTGTTGAGTTCATATTTTTCAAAGTGGGCAATTTTTTTTATAAATATTAATATTTTATTAAATTTTCTACTTTGGTGTTCTAAGCAATTTCCTATAAATAGGGTCTTGGGTTAGAATTAAAAATCACACCGGCTGAAGTTTTCTCTCTCTATATTATCGGTATTTTTTTGTGAGTATTTTGATACTTTGAGTGTTGCTTTATCGGTGAAAGTTCCTTGATTATATCGATATTCGGCCGAAGTCTTATTCTTTTGAGGTAAGAGATGTTATTTTCTTCGTAAATGATATTATTTCTTTCAATATCATTATGCCAAAATATTAGTATAATTTTTCTTGTGAAATTTTATATTTTTGTGTCGAGGTTACTATTCACGTATACAACACTATTCACGAATACGGCACTATTCACCAAAAAATGAAGTTTTCTCTTCTTTGTCCCTAATGTTTATTTTTGTTACTATCTTTGATTGTATCCATGTTTTGATCTTCGTTCTTGAATTTTACGCCACTATGGTATATTATGGGGTGTTTTTGAACATGGATAAATCGAAGTACGAATCCCTAATATTCGTTCTTTTGTCTCACTGGATTTGTTTTCTTTAAAATATTTTTCATCATCCTCAGTCCTAAATGATGATATAACTGAATATCTTTGTCCTGTAGTGAAAAGATGAATGAAACCCTGATGAACATCTTTGGCCCGTAGTGCAAAGATGAACAGGTGTTGAGATGAACATGACCAACTGATGAATATCTTTGGCCTGTAGTGCAAAGATGAATATTTGATTCAAAATTTATATTGATTGATATTACAGGGATAAAATATTAATGATGGACTTTAAAATCATAGAAGATATTAGATTGCATTCTTTACCTAACTCTTCTAATGAATTATTATTTTCGCTGCGAATATTGATTTAATACTTGTTGTCTATTATATTCTATCAGATTTTTCCCTGTTGAGGACTAACAATAATTTGTTCTATATTATCTTAGTCATAATATTCTTTACTGGGCTAGTTTAGCTCACCTTTTTCCTTGTTATTCCATTTTTCTTCCCAAGAAGCGAAAATATAGCGGGAAGTAGTCGGGGTATGGAGTGATGTTCCAAGGCAGTTGTTATAGTAGTCCTCACTATTTTGTAAAATAGTGCGTTAATAATTATAATGAGGGCTTATTTGAGTGTGGATATTGTCTAGAAGACAATATTTGTATTTAAACTCACAGTTTATGTGTTGTCGTATTTTGCACAATAAATGTATTAATAAAATTGTAGTTGTTTCTGTACCATGTATTTGGCGACTCAGAATGGGTGATGTATACCTATTTTGGGGCGTCATATGGGGTATCAGAGTTTAGGGATATGGTCTTTGGCGGAGATCGAGGAATAGAACTAGGAGGGGAGAGACGAGTAAATCCTTCGCTAGTGTGTCCTACCTAAGCTTATTTATTGGTCGGTCAAAATATAGGGATCTTATGTGATATGTTATTTCTTTAATTAACCCTTGTTTTATGGCAGTATTTAAGAATGGAAACTGAGAATGTTAATAATGGAGTAAATGAAACCGTGGAGACACCTTTAATCACCAATCAGGAGAACGTGCAAAAGGACGACAATGTTCCTCCTGTAAACAACACCACTGATCAGACGATGAACGATGGGATGTTTAGAAGCTTTTTGCAGTTCATGCAAAATTAGACGAGGGAGACTCATGTACAAAATACAGGTGGAAATGATAACAACGCGAGGTTTGTCTTAGCCAAGCAGTTCAAAGAGTTGGGACCACCAGAATTCTAGGGAAAGCCGGATCAGATTAAGGCGAAAACGTGGGTTAAGCAAATTACTAAGATATTCGATGTCTTGGGATGCGCAGAGGAACAGAAGGTTCCATTCGCCACCTTTATGTTCCGTGGTGAGGCAGATTACTGGTGGAAATCTGTGAAGCATACCCAGCCAGCCACACTTAATATTTCTTGGGAAACATTTCAGAAACTGTTCAATGACAAGTATTTTCCTGAAAGTATTCGCCATATGAAGGAGGTAGAGTTTATTAGACTGGAACAAAACAACATGACAATGTTCCAGTATGAGGCTAAGTTCGCGGAGTTATCCAGGTTTGCACCTCATTTGGTAGAGAATGAGGAACGTATGACGCGGATGTTTCTGAGACGTCTAAAACCCGATATACGTCAATATCTCATTTATCACAAATTTTTTCTATATTCAGATGTTGTTAATAGGGCTCAATTATTAGAGCGAGATAATGAGTACGTTCAACCAATGGACCACAACCAGGGTCATACCGGTGGCAGCGGTCATCGGAGCAATGATAATCAGCGAGGAGGGAAAAATACGGACAAAAGCGGTAACCACTCTGGTGGTAATCGTGGCCATGATAATAGAAGAACCGAGTCGGGGGGAGATTTTAAAAAGAGAAGGTACAACAATGACAATGTGAAGACGTCAGCACCAGCATCAACTGTTTCTAAGGGAGGAGAATGACCACCGGTCGTATATTATAAATGTGTAAAAGAGAAACACATCAGCCCAAACTGCCCACAACAGTTCAAGGTATGTTATAATTGTGGAAAGGAAGGTCATATCTCTCGAGATTGTACTATAGCAAAACCAAGTCCAGCGGGGATGGTGACTCCAAAGGCTGTCCTAGACAAGTCAAAGTTAGCGGTTCCTGGAAGAGCGTTTGTCGTGACTGGCCAAAACGCGAGGAACCCGAACGAGGTGATCATGGGTAAACTAATTATAAACTCTTGCGAAGTTTATACCTTATTAGATACCAGTTCTACCCATTCTTTTATCTCTCCTACTTGTGCTCAACGTTTGAACTTGACACTTGAGAAATTAGACTTTGACTTATCTATTGAAACTCCATTGGGAGAAACTTTCATTACATTAACTATTTATAAATCTTGCTTGATTCAAGTTGGGACCATCACATTACCTGTTAATCTTATTTCTTTGAAAATACTTACATTTGATGTGATTTTAGGGATTGATCGGTTAACTACTCATCATGCCAAAATTAATTATTTTTGTAAGGTTGTTAGTTTTCATATTTCTAACCAACCTGGTATGCGAATTCAAGCAACCAAACCACTAAAGTCAATCACTGTCATATCAAGCCATAAAGCCATTCGTTTATTAAAAAACGAATGTCAAGCTTTCTTAGCCCATGTTATGGACTTGAACAAAAACACATCAGATTTGAATAATATTTTTGTTGTTATTCTTTGAATTTCTGCGTATTTCCTGAAGAACTTCTCGGTCTACCCCGAGCGTGAAGTTGAATTCGTTATTGACCTTGAACACGATACAAAGCCCATTTCTAAAACCCCATATCGAATGGCTCTATTGAACTTTAGGAGTTAAAGGTCCAACTCTACGGGAGTTGTTGGACATCGATTTCATTCATCCTAGTACATCTCCTTGGGGTTCTCCTATTTTATTAAATAAAGAAGAAGAGGGGAGTATGCGACTTTGTATTGACTACCGAGAATTGAACCATGTCACCATCAAGAATAGGTATCCGTTACCCTCGCATTGATGACTTTATTCGACCCGATTGCAAGAGGAGCACAATTCTTTTCAAAGATCGATCTTAGATTCTGGATATCATTAAATGAAGATTAAAACTGAGGATATTCCGAAGACTGCCTTTAGAACTTGGTATGGGCATTATAAATTCCTAGTCATGTCTTTTGGATTGACTAATGCTTCTGCGGCTTTCATGGATATGATAAACCTAGTATTCAAGGAATAGTTGGATCAGTTCGTTGTTGTCTATATTGATGACATCTTCATATATTCCAAAAGTTGTGAAGATCATGAGCACCATTTAAAGCTGGTACTTCAAAGGCTTCGTGAAAATAAGCTATATGCCAAGCTGAAGAAATGCGAGTTCTGGCTTGAGAAAGTAGCATTCCTTGGGCACGTGTTGTCAAAACATGGAGTATATGTTGACCCGACGAAGATTGAAGCAATACAAAGTTGGGAGGAACCTAAGACAGTAACCGAAGTATGTAGCTTTCTGGGCTTAGCTGGTTATTATCGGAGATTCGTGGAAGGATTTTCTCGAATCGCTACTCCGTTAACTCAGCTGACTCGAAAAGATACAAAATTCGTATGGAGTGAGGAATGAGAGAAGAGTTTTCAAGAGCTTAAGAGGAGACTCATTTCGGCACTTGTTCTTACAATACCATCTGGTTTGGATGGATTTATTATCTACAACGATGCTTCAGGCAAAGGGTTAGGATGTGTTCTCATGCAACATGAGAAGGTCATAGCCTATGCCTCGTGACAACTCAAAGAATATGAGAGGAATTACCCTACTCATGATCTAGAGTTGGCAGCAGCCGTTTTCGCGTTAAAAATCTGGAGGCACTATCTATATAGGGAGAAAGTGGAGATATATTCGGATCATAAAAGCCTCAAATATTTCTTCACCCAAAAAGAACTCAACATGCGGCAATGACGTTGGCTCAAGCTGTTGAAAGATTATGACCATACCATTCAATACCATCTTGGAAAAGTGAACGTGGTAGCTGACGCATTGAGTAGAAGATCATATGCGAGAACGAGTGCGATGTTATCAACACAAAGGCCCATTTTGTGTAATTTACGAAAGATGAAGATAGAGTTCAAGACTCAGGGGACCCATGCGATGATGTCAATTATACGCATAGAACCAACTTTAATCGATAAAGTTAAAGCTGCTCAAGCTTCGAACTTGGAGCTGATGCGTATGAAGAAGAAAGTGCAAGAAGGTGCTATTCCAGAAGCAAGAATCGATGAAGAAGGAATACTTCGAGTCAACTCTAGACTTTGTGTTCTTAACAATTCTGACTTGAAACATAGAATCACGATGGAGGCACACAATACACCGTTTGCAATCCATCCTGGAAGTACCAAAATGTATCGTGATCTTCGACATACATTTTGGTGGAACAATATGAAGAGAGAGATCGCAAAGTTTATCTCAAGGTGTTTAACTTGTCAACGTGTAAAGGCGGAGCATCAAGTGCCAAAGGGTCCATTGCAACCACTTGAGATTTCAAAATAAAAGTGGGAACACGTTACCATGGATTTCGTTACGAGTCTTCCCAAAGTTTCTACAGGCATAAATGCAATTTGGGTTATTGTTGATAGATTAACCAAGTCTGCTCATTTCTTACCGATACATGAGACTTATTCCCTTGAACGTCTTGCTCGTATGTACGTAGATGAGATTGTGAGATTGCATGGCATGCCAGTATCCATAGTTTTGTATCGTGACTCAAGATTCACTTCATAATTTTGGGTTTGCTTGCAGAAAGCTATGGGCACGCAGTTCTGATTGATTACGCATACCATCCTCAAGCGGATGGACAATCGAGAGGACTATTCAAACTCTTGAAGATCTATTAAGACTCTGTGTCCTAGACTTCAAAGGGAGTTAGGATAAGTATTTATCATTGGTGGAATTCTCCTACAACAACAGTTATCAGGCGAGTATAGGTGTGACTCCATTCGAAGCATTGTATGGATGAAAGTGTCGCTCTCCAGTATGTTGGGATGAGGTGGGTGAAATAACATTGTTGGGACCAGAGTTGGTACGTATGACTATAGAAAAGATCTAAATGATTCGACAACGTATACAAACGGCACAGGATCGATAAAAGAGTTATGCGGATCTTTATCGAAAAGACATGGAATTTAATATTTGGGATCATGTATTGTTGCGTGTTGCTCCATGGAAGGGAGTTACAAGATTTGGGAAGAGAGGAAAGCTCAACTCACGATTTATTGGTCCATTTAATATTCTTGACCAAGTAGGAAATGTGGCCAATAGACTCGCGTTACCTCCAAGCATGTCTCATGTTCATAATATTTTTCACATATCTGTGCTTCGTAAATATGTAAAAGACCCGAACAACATTATTGAGTTAGAACCAGACGAAATAACCGAAGATTTAACGTACGAGGAGGTACCTGTCAAAATCTTGGATAGAAAGGAGCATGTCCTACGCACAAAGTTCATACCACGAGTCAAAGTTTTGTGGAGTAACCATGCTATTCAGGAAATGACCTGGGAGTTGGAAACAGAAATGAAAGCGAGGTATCCTCACCTTTTCAAAACACTAGGTACGTACGTCAATTTTGAGGACGAAATTTCATAAGGAGGGGAGGTTGTAAGACCCCAACTTTTTATAAATGAAATTGAATTTTCTCTATTTATTATTTTGAAATAGTAAGGGTTGATTTGATTAATGTGGTTAGTTATGGGTAAAAGGTGTAAATATCTTAAATAAGCAAGTGGTTATAAAATATTCATTGTTGTCGGGGAATATTCGTTTGGTCGTGGAATATTCTTTACTGTCGGGAATATTAAATGCATTTATGCGACCTTGTGTGGGCCCTATAACGGAAAGCGATTGGATGAAGAAAATGACAAGTATAAGTTTTTATAAATAATGGCGTAGTTGTTACCGTTAACACTGTTGGAATACCCGGTTTTTTAAACATAGTAGCACACGGTAATGCACCAATTATTGATTCTTACGTAAGAATGCACGACTCAATAATTGTTACAGTAATTACTGTTCAATATTTTATTTTATTGATTCAATAATTCCTACATTGATATTTTATATTGTTGATTCAATAATTGTCATTGCACAGTATTTCAAATTATTATATCAATAATTTATATTATTTGAATAATATTATTAGATAGCATTATTGGCAATGTCTAAGCAAGTTCTGTCTAGGAGAGGTTATTTAATTGCGCGCCAGTAAGGAGAAACCCTTACCGGAAGGCCTCCTCTTTGCTGGGAACGACCTGGTTGTCATTATTGTGATTCTGTAATATTATTTATGAATAATTAATTATTAATTTATATGATAAGAAAAATATTTATTTTATGTGGATATAAATGGAGAAATTTTTAGAAAAGTGACAATTGTTGAAAATTAATATTTTATATATCTTTTCTGATAAAATAATTTATTTAAATATATTATTATATTACAATAATATAATAATGGTGATATTTTTATAATGAATGTGTGATATATGAATAAATGAGGACGAAGAATATTTTTGTTACAATAAATGCTAAAAACATGTTAAACATATTGGTGGACCCCATTTTTGATTGAAATTTGATTATAGCTTGTAAAATCGTCCATATGTGGATTTTGGTCAATTTCTGTTTAGAATTTGGAAAAACTTAAAGCTACAAAGTTGTAGAGAATTAAATTTCCTATGGAATGGATATAAGATTTAAATTTTTCTGATAAAAGGGCTATTTATTATGAATTCTTGAAGTTCTGGAATAATTGATTTTTGGAGTTTTAATTTTTTTTTAAGAAAAATGTTTTTATTATGTTGGTGGGCCCCACTTGTATTGAAAATGTGTTGAGTTCAGATTTTTCAAAGTGGGCGAATTTGTTTTATAAATATTAATATTTTATTAAATTTTCTGCTTTGGTGTTCTAATTAAGCAATTTCTTATAAATAAGGTGCTTAGGTTAGAATTGAAAATCACACCAAAAACTGAAGTTTTCTCCCTCTATATTATCGAGCGTATTTTTGTGAGTATTTTGATACTTTGAGTGTTGCTATTAGGTGCATGTTTCTTTCAGCGTTATATCTGATATTCCAGCCAGAAGTACTATTCTTTTGAGGTAAGGGATGTTATTTTCTTTGTAAATGATATTCTTTCTTTCAATATCATTATGCAAAAATATTAGTATAATTTTTCTTGTGAAATTTCTACCTTTTTGTGTCGGGGTTACTATTCACGTATACAACACTATTCACGTGTACGACACTATTCACCAAAAAATAAAATTTTCTCTTCTTTGTCCCAAATGTCTATTTTTGTTACTATCTTTGATTGTATCCATGTTTTGATCTTTATTCTTGAATTTTATGCCACTATGGTATATTATGGGGTGTTTTTAAACATGGATAAACCGAAGTACGAATCCCTAAAATTTGTTCTTTTGTCTCACTGGATTCGTTTTCTTTAAAATATTTTTCTTCATCTTCAGTCCTAAATGGTGATATAACTGAATATCTTTGGCCTGTAGTGCAAAGATGAATGATTTCCTGATGAACATCTTTGGCCCGTAGTGCAAAGATGAACATGTGTTGAGATGAACATGACCAACTGATGAATATTTTTGGCATGTAGTGCAAAGATGACTATTTGATTCAAAATGTATATTGATTGATATTACAGGGATAAAAAATTGATGATGGACTTTAAAATCATAGAAGATGTAACGATCGAGAAATTTGCAATTTAATTTAAATATTTATGGAATTAAATAAATATTTCAAATAATTTATTTATTGAGGAAAATAAATAATTGATGAATTGTGGTGAATTAATTTAGTAATTAAATTGATTAATGATAATTAAATTGAGTAATAATAATTTTATTTGAAGGATTTAATTTAAGGAAATAATTAAATTAAATCAATTACTTAATATTTAAGAAAATAATTAAATTAAGTGAATTGTTTAATATTAAATGAATAAATTAAATAAAGTGATGTTTCTAATTTATCAATTAAATTAGATATATAATTATTTAATTATGTATTATAAGCGTAATTATAATATGAATATAATTATTATAATTATAAATTATAAGCTAATAAAATGGGTTACATGTGTGACAAGTGTAACTATATGATATAAATATTATTTAAATAATCTAGTTGGGAGTTTATGTGATTTGCCAAACAAGGCCTTGTGGCCTTTGGCTTATTCAACTGACGCGAGCCTTTTTGTGTTTTTACCGGACGAACGTGGGAGTCAGTATATGTGGGTTTCACGTCTTGTTTTTCCTAAGGCTTGTCAACATAGAAAAACAGCGGAAGAGAGAATTGCAGAGTATTGAGAGTGAGAAATTGAGAGAGATTAGTCTCTGTGAGTTGGCCAAGAGAAAGAAGAAATTCACCATCTTGTGCTAGTCTATAATCAAGAGGATTAAGGTATAATTCATTCTTAAATTTCCAAGTTTTAGTTTTATATAAGTTCTCTGTAAATTGATTTTGTGGGCTTTTTATTCAAACGTTGTGTATATGGTGTGGATTATGTTGTAAAATCTGTTAATTATCATATATGAGTGTTGTTTAAAGTATCAAATTCGTGTAAATTGGGTGTAGGAAGAAAAGGAAAAATTACAGTGCTATGTTCATATAATATGGCTTTAAAAAGTATGAGAATTGATGCTTTATATGTGTTGTAATTTGAAATTTGTTGTTGGATTGTGTTAATATGTTAAGGAACAAAAACAATGTAGTTCGAATCATGACAATTGATTAAAAAACAAGTTCGTAGCGATCAAATTCGTTAAAAGTGTAAAAATGAAGAAATTTGTGAAAAACTATGGTTTTGATTTCTCAAAATGATGTATATGTAATGTTTTGTATATAGAATGGTGTTTAGCATGTGTAACTACAATATTATAAAGTGTTAGATGTTGAATTTGGGAGAAATTCTGTGGAATTGGGATTTTTTTTTGGCCTATAACAGAGTGTTAGTTCGCGTCTGTAAAAGCTGAGTCTGGTGCATCACGCGGGTGCCACCTCACATGCTGTATGCGGTTGTTCTTGTGGTATGCCATGATAGCCAATGTATTACTCATGGCAATTTGCAGTGAAATAACTGTCATAAACGGTGAAGTCCTTAATTACGTGTCATGTAAATATAGGACTTGGGTTAGTTTAGCATGCATGTTAAGGATATTAAAACATAAAGTGGACTACAATAACAGATTGTAAGGTGTTGTAATACAAAGTGTAAAAGAGTTTTAGGTGATTGTTAATTGAGTTATATAATGAAACTAAAAGTGATGTTTTCAAAAGTTAGAAATGAACGAGTAAATTATGTTGGCTCGTAGTGCGATTTCAGATTTGTTAAGTATGTTAAGCTAAATGGTTAGGTGCTAAGTTAGGGTAATGACCTAAATGATGGTTCAATACCCATAATGTTAATATTCATACAACTAATTGTTGTTGCGATTGTAATGATATGTGTAGGGTAATTGGAGATTATTTTACACTTGTGTAGCTTACAAACAAGGCAAGTTCCTAAACCTTAACTCTTTACATTGAGCAAGCTTTCTAGCTTCATTCTTTTCATATTGAATGCATGTTCCCATTCCTAAGTCGTTATTGTGCAAGTTCCTAAAATTCTTGTAAGGTTGAGTAAGCCTAGTTTATCTTGAGTATGTTTGTGCAAGCTCTTGTAACCTAATTTGTTACATCGAGCGAGCTTTACTTTCCTTATTATCATTCGAAGCATATTTTGTTCTAATACATTGATTCATAGAAGATTGTTCTAAACTCCTTTGAATATGGCGCTTTGCATGTATATCATGTTATTCAGTTATATATATTGTTGATATCCGATCTTTGACTTTAATATCCTTGTTCAGTTATACATTCTCGTACTAAACCTTTATTGATGGAAGCTGAATAATGTTCTAAAATTCTAGAGACACTGATAAGCTAGTTCCAAACTAAACTTTCTTTAGTGCAGAAATTCTAAATTCAAACTTAGACGAACAACCCTAATATAGGGGATTTTTGTACGTGTAATGTTTAGATGTTTGTGCACAATACATGGTACAAAGGGCTGATCCCCCTAAGTATGCTAAAAAGGTGCATGCAGTCTAATAATTTATTAAGAGGTTAAAAGCAATAATACCTATACACGAGATCATAGTTAAGTGGTCTTAAGACCCTCGGACATTGATTTCGAACTTGTGTTCTATTCTTAATTCACAGAACAAGTTCATTATTACTAGCATTCGTTGTTCATTCTCATGTTGTTATTATTACTACTTCCTATATCAGTGAGCAATTATTTGCTCACTCTTGCAATTAACACTGCAGCTAAAGTTGAGAAAAGTCGATTTGTAGCCTACTAGCAAAGGAAAGGGCAAGATGTCCAAATGTTGAAGACTTATGAGAATTTTATTTGAAGGAATTATGTTAAAGACTTGTTTTAATATATGATGTAATCTGCAAGCTTATGTAATAATTTTAAGGTTAGATTACCTGGGATATATTTTGAGAATATGATGTAACCCTTTAATGGGAAAGATGATTGTTTAAGTTATTTAAATTATGTCTTTATCCTTTGATTATGGGCAGTTAGATGTAATAGTTTTGGTAAGTGAGCACCAAATCCTATGGGAATGAAGTACCTGGATTTGGGGGTGTCACAGAAGATACTAGATTTCATTCTCTACCTAACTCTTCTAATGAATTATTATTTCCGCTGCGAATATTGATTTAAAACTTATTATCTATTATATTCTATCAGATTTTTCCCTGTTGAGGACTAACGATAATTTGTTCTATATTATCTTAGTCATAATGTTCTTTACTGGGCTAGTTGAGCTCACCCTTTTCCTTGTTCCATTTTTCTTCTCAGGAAGCGAAAATATAGCGGGAAGTAGTCGGGGTATGGAGTGATGTTCCAAGGCAGTTGTTATAGTAGTCCTCACTATTTTGTAAAATAGTGCATCAATAATTATAATGAGGACTTATTTGGGTGTGAATATTATCTAGAAGACAATATTTGTATTTAAACTCACAGTTTATGTGTTGTCGTATTTTGCACGATAAATGAATGAATAAAGTTGTAGTTGTTTCTGTACCATGTATTTGGCGACTTAGAATGGGTGATGTATACCTATTTTGGGGGCGTCACATGGGGGTCGACCTAAACCATGAAAACCACCTTTGGTACTCATTTCTTAATACCTGAATTAATAAATTCTCGGCTGAGAAATTCGGGAATTGAATTATCACTTCCTTTAATATACTCAATATCAAAATCAAAAATACTTAATAAAGATTGTCATCTATCAAAAGTTTACTTAGAGGCTATATTTTCAACATCCTTTTCAAGGATATATTTAGCTGATTTACAGTCTTTCTTTACTAGGAACTTTTGATTTAATAAATCACTTTGAAATTTATTAATGCAAAAAACTAAAGATAAAATCTCTTTTTAAATAGTACTGTAATTGCGTTGTACATCATTCCAAGCGCCAGAATAAAAATGAACAATTTATTCAGTAGAAAAAGGGGTTAACTTTTGTTTGAGAATACCTCTGAAACCAATTTTAGAAGCATCTGTTTCAATGATTTTAAATGCTGAATCATTGGAAATGACAAGGCAAGCTAAATTCTTGACATATTTTTTGACTTGTTTTACAACTGAAGTATGAGAAGTTGTCCATGGAGGGGGATTTTCTTGTGAACGCTGAAGAAGTGGTTTACAAATTCTTCGAAGATTTTCATAAAATTTCCCAACGTAATTAAGGGAGCCTAAAAATCTTTGAAACTGAGTTTTATCTGTGATTTTATCAGGAAATTTGTCAGCGAATTAAATAGCACGATCAATGGGTTTAATTTGACCTTGATAGATATTATGGCCAAGAAATCTGAATTTAGGTTGGAATAGACTACACTTGGTGGGTGATAGAACAAAACCATTGTTTTTGACTATTTTGAATAACGAATTCAAGTGTTTATGGTGTTCTTTAATGGATTTAGAAAAAAATAAGAATATCATCAATGTAAACAATGATGAAATGGCTGAATGGGTTAAGAATATAATTAAGAATATTTTGAAATTCACTAGGGGCATTTTAAGACCGAATGGCATAACATTCCATTCATAATGACCAAAAGGAGTGGTAAATGCAGTCTTATACTTATCGCTCTCATGAAGCTAAATTTGCCAAAACCTAGATTTTAAATCATATTTACTAAAGACAGTGGTATTACTTAATCTATTAAGCAAATCTTCTTTATTAGGCAAAAAGGGTACCTAATCCATTCTAAAAATTTGTTTAATGGTTTATAATTAATGACTAAACGAGGGGCACCTCTTTCTTTTCTGCTTCATTATTAACATAAAAGGCAGGGCAAGACCAAGGAGATTTACTATGTCGTATTAAATTTTTACTGAGTAATTCATTTATTTCTCTTTTACATAACTCCATTTGTCCGTGATTCATTTGTATAGGTCTAGCCTTAGTAGGAATAAGATGTTCCTTAAATTTCTTAGAATAAGGTAACCTTACAATATGCTTCTTCCTATGCCAAAATGCATTAGAGAAATCCGAGCAAAGATTATGATTCATATAATTTTTTTCTTGAAGTCTTTTATCAGTTAACTGTTTTCAACTTGTTTATATTTAATCTCTTCTTTCAAGAACTTTAACTGAGAAGTTTTACTATTTAATATATTCACCTTTTTAGTTATAGAGTTTTCTTGAATAGATTTAAATTTCTTTCTTTAGGTTTAAAAACAAAATTGAAAGTTACCTTTTGACCTAGATGATTACTACTTAATCCTTCAGTACTAGTAGTGAAAGGGTACAATAAATATATAAATAGCAATCCCAAAATAATTTTATCAGTCATATTGCGGATTAAAACAAAAGACATTTTAAAACACATTTTATCCTGACAAATGTGGACATTAGGCAATTTATATTTTATCTCCATTTGACTACCGTTTGCGAGTTTAATCTTTCATTAGTTTTCTTATAAAATTTTGCAGGAATTAGACTTTCCTGAATACAATTAAGATCTGCACATGTATCAACCAGGGCAGGAAGCTTAAGAGTAAATGTTTTATTAATAACTAGAGTGATAGAAATATACCACTTCTGAATTGTGATGTCTTTTAATCTTTGTAGGACATTTCCTCGCAACTCGATAATTTTTAACTCATCGTTACTGTTTGAAGGCTCCGGTTCTTCTTTAGTTGGTTCTTCATCTGAAGAATCATCGACTAGAAGATCTTTGTCTTTATTTTTGTTTTGTAAATTAAGGATATCGTTACGTAATTTAGGAATTTCTAGTTTAAGGTTAGAAATTTTCTTTTTTTAATTTCTTAACTTCCATGTTTAACTCTGGTAAGGCTATCTCTTTTATAGGTGTTTTGAATCTATCAAGCATTTTATTAAGACTAAATATTGGTTTTTCTTTACCTTTAGAAAGTTTATTAGTTTTATCTTTGGTTAATAAATCTTTCAACTGTTTCATATACTGAGTTTTTAGGTGAGGGTCATTGATTTTACTAATTAGATCAATTAACAAAGATTGTTCTTCGTCATCTATGTTAAGGACATTTACTCTTTTTGCACAACAATTGTTTACATAATTATTCATATAGATAGTGACTTCTTCACTACTGTCATCTGAATAATTACTAGTATCATTATCAGAGGCAGAAGGAATATCGGAACATTCATCAGAACATTCACTATTATTATTCTTAACTCTGATAAGTTTTAGACTCTGTTCAGTGTCTTCAGATGAAACATTTAGCTGATTTAATTTTTGTTTTATTTTACATTCATTTTTATAATGACCTTTTTGCCCACAATTATGGCAAACAAATTTTCTTTTATCAAATTTTTTAGATTTATTATTGGATTTTGGTTTATTATAATAATTATCTTGATCTTTATTGTTATAAGTACTTCTTTTATGCTTTTTACGATCTTTAATATTTTTGTGATTTTCAACATGTTTATGCCAGTGTTTCCTTCGAGAGGGAGCAACAGGAGTAAACCGCATTGTTCACAAAAGGTTCCTAACTCATATTTGGTTTCTTTTTATATTTAGCTTGTTTACTGATTTTAAAATGAATGCACACTTTAAGATAAATTTTTTTAATCTGACTTATGATATTGCCATAAGTGAAATTATCATAATCAATGTTACCTAAGTCTTTACTTAATTCTTCTCTGACTTTGTGAGCAAATAAATTAGGTAGACCATTAACGAATTTTTCTTTCCAAAATGGTTTGTTACTTTCATTACGCATCATAACTCGAAAAGTAAAAACATCCCTGTACCATCTAAAATCACTTAAAGTGGGACAAGTGAGATTACTTAACTGATCATGAATTCTTTCCGTAATATTACTAGGCGTTCCATAAAATGCTTTATTATGGTAAATATTAAAGTATTTACTCCATCAGGTGGACCAACACCAACATCTTCATCAAAGATGGGGTTGCCATCATTATCCATCTGGAAAACATGAATTACTTGGAACCTAGTATCATCAGTGAGATGTTTTTCCCACCAAGATCTGAGGATACCAGTGAATCCACTATCTAGCAATTCAACAATATCAGATTGAGCTAAATTGTTGAAAGTCGTAATATAGATATTTTTTACCATGGACATGTGATTTAATTTATTTAGTATTTCTTGTTCACTGAGACCATCAATATTCCATTCATAAATGTTATTAGAAGAAACAGAAAACTGATTATCAGTTTTTAGCTGCTAGACCTATTCCTCTGGACTTACAATTCGAAGAGAGAAATCTAGATAAATCCCCTCCTTATGGAGTTACAAAATCTGAATGTACGTACATCAATCCCAGGTCATACTAACCTTAAATCTCAAATTCAGAAGCATAAACAAATAATAAGTCATACACAACTTTAACATAAGTCTAAAACATAAATATATTAAATAAACAACAAGTCTTCATCACTTGTTGATCTTACCCTTGCCTTTTCTAGAAGAAGGCTCGTCAGACCTTTCGTTCTTAACCGCAATGTTATTATTACGGAAGAGTGAGCACGATTGCCCATAAGTATAATAATATAACAACAATATAATAACACGAGTGAATCAAAGACTTCTGAAATAAGAAAAACTCGGCTTTTGAATCATGAATGAATAACAAGAATCAAAATAACTTTTGAGGGTCATAAGACCTTGAACTATGTCCTAGTTTGTCAAGTATTTATACTTGAAACCTTTAACAGTCATAAGACTATAGACTCTTCTTCTCGTACTTAGGAGGATCAACCCTTAGTACCATACTGTACACAATATCTTAACGCTAAAGCGTCATTAATCCCCTATAACAGGGTTGTTCATCTCAGTTTGACATTAAAGTCCGCACCAAAGAAAGTTTGGTTTGGATAAGCTCAACAATGGTTCTAGAATTTAGAACGTTCATCAACTATGGACTAGTCAAATAAATAAGGGTTCACTAGTCTTACAAGGTTCAACAATAAATGATATTCAATTTGAATAATAAAATTCAAGAGATATACAATCGAATAAGTATTGTATAACGGGAATCATGCTTTAAAAGAATGATAACATCTAATATAAAATCTTGAACTTGAACAATTAATAACAAGAACCTTAATCGTCATAGAATATATGTCTAGGACTTGCTCAATTGAAGAATTTTGAATTTAAAGAAACTTATTCCATAAAGTAAAGTTTTGAGTAAGGAAAACTTGCTCAATGTAAAGAGGTAAGGTTTAGGAATTTGCCTCATTCGCGAGCTACAAATGTAGTTACAATTTAATTCCTCAACGTCCTACACATTACATTATGCATACGATGTTAATTAGTTTCATAATTTCTATGTTCAACTGTTGAACTTTTTATTTAAGTTCAACTTACAACTTGATTCCTAGCGTTAACTTATTAACTAACCACATAACATGAGTATAAATTCACACTATGCGTATCATACGTGTATAACACTTAAACTATCAAAATCATACTTTATGATACAATATCTATGTACACACATAATATACCGATATGAGATTTCAAATCATCTTAAACATGTCAACAATATGTTATCTTATTGTTTAAAACGCTTATCAAGCCATCACATCTTAATTTGAACATCATTACATCTTCTCATGGATATCACGTTTAGCCCTTATGCAACTTATCAAATTACCATGCAATTTCATCACATATATGTTAACAATTTGATATGATATCTTATTACATGTCCAACATATTATTATGTTCATTAGACTAGGTTAAACTAGCATGTAAGGGACTATACACAACAAAAAATTGAAACTGTCCAACTCTGCTACCCCAACCGGGGAGGGGCTTTTAGCTGAAGAAATGCCCGTCGGGGAGGGGTAAATGGCTTGGTAACTCCCACCGGGGTGGGGTCACCCAGGCTTAGCTTCTGTAGTTCCTGATTTTGACAGTTCGTAGCCCAAATAATTCCAATTAAATACAAATTAAACTAGTACTGTGATTTTTATGAAGTATAAACTTCAAAGAAACATCAGACAATGTTACTAACATGTTTTTAACACCTTAAATCATGCAATTACTTGAATTAAATCACATAATTTCACTGTTCTTGGTGTTTTTTGAGAGTTTTAAGGAAAAACATGAAATTTGTCGTCACAGATTCGTTATAACTCTGAATCTGTCCGTTCAATTTTTTTCTTCTTCTTTTTAACATGTATTATCATAATCTACTGTCAAATTTAAGTTAAAAAAACAATTCATAGCATATAATTTCTCATAAGGGCCATATATACAACTTTTATACTCTGTAACTTCAAAAATCCAATTACGACATATTTATATGAAATTGATTACTCTAATCACATGAATATATGATATAAACAAATTGTAAGCATATATTAACATATATAACATCATATACTCATCAATTATCAAACTCTTCAATCACAGAGGACTTTGAAATAGTTTTTCATAAGAAATATAAGAACGTAAATTAAAATTTGGGTTGAAGAGATTACCCTGCTAGTTTGTGTATATGATTCAAGGATGATGAAGTTCTTCTCTACTTCTTCTTCAATTCACACTTTCTCTCAATTTTCCCTCTAAACTCTCTCTGTGATTTGTCAGACTTAGGTTTAGGAATAACGTATGTAACAAAAGAAAAAGGACTCATATATTCTGCATACTAGTACAACATGGGTGTTAGTTAAAGCCATTGCGCAATTAAGTGCTCCCACATTCATAAGGCTATGTTTCGCTAGCCTTAAAAGGCTCTTTTTCATTTATTTTAATTAACTCACTTATTATATAGTTTATTTGTCACAATTTAATTAGTCAAATAATATTGTTTAATTTCAATTAAATAAAAGGCAAAATTACTTATTAAATCAAATCATCACATAATTAAAATTCTCATTTATTAAATATAGCACATAATTTATATCCTCAATAAATATCTAATTAATTAGAACAATAATAAAATTATTTAACAACTCATTTAATTTAATAATCTCAATTAAATTCACACTTTGAATTATAACAATATTCCTCATTAATTTAATTAATGTGACACATTTAATTAAATTAATCTACCATAATTCTATCAAATATATATATATATATATATATATCAATAAATAATTAATAAAAATATTTATTCAATTCAATAAATATTTAATATTATTTATAAAAATCTCGTTCGTCACAGCCTCTAAGCAAACTTTTGCTAGATGGCAATCTTTATTAGGTATTTTTGATTTTGATATTGAGTATATTAAAGGAAGTGATAATTCAATTCCCGACTTTCTCACCCGAGAATTCATTAATTCAAGTATTAAGAAAATGAGTACCAAAGGTGGTTTTCATGGTTCAGGTCGACCCCCAGGCCCAAGTAATCAGCTCAGAGGGTCTTTGATTCCTCACCCAATTAATCCAGTCCCTTTTGTGGACCTAGTAAACAGATACCAAATTCTTGGATCTATCCCAAAACCATACAATATGGTTTTGGCCAGTAAACCTAAACCTGTTGATCCATTTTCTTATCCTCAGCAGGTCATTCCTCAGCCTAGTCAAAATTCTCAGTATATCCCAAATAATGAAGTCAATCTTTTTGAATCATTTATGAAACCCAAAGATGATCCAATTAAATTGGCTTCACAGTTCTTCCCTACTGGTTGGCATTTCATCCATCTTGCCCCTTATAAATCTCTTACATTTTATAAGCATATTCTTCTCCAAACTGAGTCAATTTTCATCAAACCTATTTATGATAGGAATGATGAATCCAAACTCATCTTCCATTCCCTTTATATTAAACATATTATCTCCACGACTGATTGGGGTAATTATCTTTCTGATCTTCGTTCTTTAACCAATCAAAGTAACCATTTTTGTTACTATGATTATATTGAAGTCTGGCATAAGATTTTCTTATACCAAAATTAGTCTTTCAGTCATTCATGGTTTTTATAATTTGACCACAAATTTAAAAGTCAAATCCCCTTCTGGTTTAATTTATGGTGGTCAAGATATAGACCTTCCATTGATATTTTTCCAGAATTACTTCAGTCTCAAGTTAATCATTTCAATAATCATGCCAGTTACAATCCAAAGTTTGATGGTATCCCTCTACTCCTCCAATTTGTTAGTAAATATAAGATCCCTTGGATTTTTAAATGGTAGTATAACCTTCAAACACCAGTCATCGAGTCAGTGTCTCAGTCTCCTAATCAGAGTCATTATTCTTCAGTTACTCATGTTAGTCAAGTGATCATGGTTACTCGTATCTTCTTCATTAAATTGTGGGATAAATTTAATGTCGATAGAATCGTTGGTCAAGTTCAAAAAGAATTTTCGGTCATCATTCCGGCTATTCTTATTAAATCTATTCCTGACCAAGTCTCCTCCAGTAAATCCAAAGATAAATAGTCAAACCCTAATCTCATTTCTTTTGATATTGCAAATATCAAGAATTTTTCTAGTTCAGAGCTCCAGTTTTTGGCTCGTTCCATTAGTGATCGAGTAAACACTCTTCGTGAAGAAGTTGAAGCAAAAAGTTCATCTTCCTTTTCCTCCAAGAAGTCTTCTGCCAGTAAAGACATTAATGACGACCCCTATGGAAGCATCGACCTTCAAGATGCTCAGGACCCATTTGCATAGTAAAATGTCCTGATCTTTCGCACTGAAAGTAATCTTCAGTCAGCTAAAGTAAAGATTCGTGCTTATCAGAAAACGCGTCTGCTTTTCTGCCTAAAGTAAAGATTCGTCCGAATTTTACAAAATGTTGTTTTCCTTTTGATGCCAAATAGTAAAAAAGTCACTGTTCATAGTCAAATTTAATAATTTTACTTTTGTAATAGTTCTTTCCTTATTCTATTAAAGGTGAACTAAGACAGTTGTTAAGACAAGGTTCAATTTTAGTTTCTATTTTTAAGTTCTTATTCTCCCAGCTTCTTTCTTTCTATATAATGTTGAAGTAAGGAAGATTGCAATCTATTATAAGTTTTATTTATGTTTTCATTTGTAAATATTTTAAGTTTATGTTTATTTCAGTAAACTATCTGTTTTATTGTGTTATCATTTATGCATTTCATCCATGCTCTCCTTAGCCCTCAAATATATATATATATATATATATATATATATATATATATATATATACACAAACATGATTAGCATGTCAATTAATATAACGTATATATATATATATATATATATATATATATATATATATATATGTGTGTGTGTGTGTGTGTGTGTGTGTGTGTGCATATGCGCTAAACAAGATGAGACAATTAATAACAAACCCCTTAAATAAATTATATTAAGTTGTAACGTTCAAAGATATTTGGAATATCGAACGTTGCCTTCTAGAATGGTAAAATAATAGAGCATTAAATATTTAATATGAGTTTATTGTGCACACACAAGGCAAGTATTAAATATTTAAGATGTTGTTTTATCACATTTAATGCTTATAAATAGACTGAACGATTTTGTTTTGTTGTGCACACACAAGGACAATGTTTTTCTTTTGAATATATGAAAGTGCTAGGTATGGCTTAACTTAGATCATTTTAGTTTGGATGTGCACACACTTGACCATTATGATCTAAGAGGCAAAATACAAAGAGTTGCATAGTTTATGTAATTAACAAGAGTTGTCTATCTATTTATTTATATATAGTTTGTTGTGCACACACAAGGCTATACATTTGAAATGGGATCCTTATTCTCACTAGCATATCTTTAATTAGATATTGCCGAACTATATATATTGAGGGTAATATAGTTTGAAGAAAATAGTGGGAGATACCAATTTAAAAAAAGACCTAATTTATTTTGGTAATTAATAAAAGAATGTATCCTAAAATGTTGTTAATTACAAATTCATTTACAGAATTTTACAATGTCTAAATTACTATCACTGCGAAGCATATTAGATGTTATTTAATCGGACCGAATTAAACAGGTTGGTTAAGGAATTTGAGAATAGTTCTCACGGCTGAAAAGTTATCTTATGTCCTTAATATGCTTATCTCTGCGATGGTTGCAGACAATGCCCCTGAGGAAGAGATTGTTACTTTTAGAAAGTGACAAGATGATGCACAGTTGGCTCAATGCATCATGCTCCCATCCATGAGTAACGAACTTCAGCGTTAGCATGACACTATGGATGCTCTTACTATACTCCTGCACATCAAGTAGTTGATGGTCAGGAAAGTAGGACTGATGGATATCAGATATCTAAGGAGCTCTTTCGATCTAGAATGACCGATGACACTACAATACAGACACAAGTCCTTAGCATGATCAATTTAATTAAACAATTAGGACAACAAGTTTTGTAATGGATGGAGATTTGAGCCAAGATTTGATCTTGCAGTCACTCCCGGACTCCTTGTCACAATTATTATGAATGTTTTATATGAACAAGCTAGATATCAGTTTCGCTGATTTGCTTAACATGTTGAAAATTTTTGAAAGTCACTTTCCAACCAAGAAAGACCAAATATTACTGGTAGGGGCCTAAGATCTTTTGAAAAGAAGAATGATTCAAAGAAGGTAAATAAAAAGGCAAAAACAAGGATTATAAGAAAAAAAACTGATACGGATAACAAAGGAGTTTGCTTCCACTGCAATAAGCCTGGACACTGGAAAGGAAAACTGCGAAAAGCATCTTGCAAAGGCTAACCAAAGAAGCTTAGAGAAGTTTCAGTTACAAATATAGTTTAAGTCAAGGTTCTACTTGGGTATTGGATACCGACTTTGGTTCTCATAAATATAGATTTATGAAGGGACCAAGTAGAAGTAGAAAGCTAAACAAGGGATAAGTAATCCTATGTGTGGAAAATGTAGCAAATGTTGCTACATTAGCCATAAGAACTTATTGTTTAGTATTGCCTATGAGCAAGTCTATTAAGTCAATAAGTTGTTATTGTATTCCAATTCACGTTAGAAACATTATTTCCATTTTGTTGTTGGACAATAAGATTTGTTGATATTATATTTAAGAACAATTGTTGTTCTATTTATAATAATAATATTTTGTATAGAACTGGAATTTTACTTAATGGATTTTGTATACTTGACTTACGTGAATATAATTTTGTATATTGAATAAATTAGTATAAGAAGAGGAGATGATCATTCAAAGAGTTGAATGTGTGTATTTGCTAAAATACAAGTGTGAATCATTTGAAAAGTTCAAAGAATTCAAAAGTGAAACAAATTGGTAAAGTATTAAGGTTCTTTGATTAGATCGATGAAGGAATACTTGTGCAATAAGTTTCTAGATCATCTCAAATGGTTTTCTCACAATGGACGCCTCCTGATACGCAACAATTGATTGATGTATCTGAAAGAAAAAATCGTACCTTGTTGGACATTGTGAGACCCTGAATTTTATGAAATTAAAGTATTCATTTTTCTTATATTTATTCTATTTAGTAAATGGTTAAATTGATAAAAGGTTAAAGTTAAGAGTGATATTTGAATTTTTTTCAAAGTAAGCAAGTTGTCATAAAATAATCGGTGATAAAAGTATAGTAATACGCGTGGTTGCATAGTAGCACACGGTATTGATTATTGATGCTTACGTGAAAAGTCACTCAGTTTTATTCAATTATTGTCACAATATTTTATATTATTAAATCAATAATTTAGATGGCAAAGTTATTCATATTATTATTTATAATATTGACAATGTCTAGAAGTTCTGTCAAGGAGAGGTTTGGTCACCTAATTGCGCGCCAATAAGGAGAAATCCTTATCGGAAAGCCCCCTCTTTCCTGGGAACGACCTGGTTGTTAAATATTGTGAATTATAATATTAATGATGAATAAGTTCGTGTGGATTAAAGATGAAATTGATAGTTCCATTGTGTTGGAATTGTTAGTTTTAGTAGAAATCGACATTTATTTCGATAATAATTGATGTCTGGAGGTTATATTGACCAATCGGGTAATTCACCAGATAAATGAACAATTAATTGCTATTGATTCACATGATTATAACTATTTGTTCACATGTGTGTACTATTGATTCACATTCTTGTACTATTATGGGAGTTGGTGCAAGATTGATAATACTTGCATGATTAAGTTAAAAATGGAGGTATAGATGGAGGTACTATACTGTAATTCATATTTTCACATGTCTAGAACTATTGATTCACATGATTTACTATTGATTCACATGATTTACTATTAGGGGAAGTGGTGCAAGTTTGATAATACTTGTAGGAGTAAATTAAAAATGAAGGAAAAGAGGAAGGTATTATACTGTAATATTTCGAGTCCCAAAACGTGCAATTATCAAAACTATATTTTCCTATAAATAGAAGCTCATTCCTTCATTATTTTTCACCAATTCACTAAAGCTATAGAGCAATTATTATAGAGAGAAATTATTGAAAGAAAGAAGAAGAGAAGTCTGCTACATCACTATTCCAGTATCCAGTCTTCTTTTGAGGTAATGTGTTGTAAGGGATTATAAGGGATATTATTATTATAGTAAGGGGTATTATTTCTTTCGTATTCATGAAGAGAGCTATTGTTATTCCATTCCTTATTATTCTATTGGAATAACCTGTATACGCGGACTACCATATACATGGTGAAATTCTTACATTATTCCATTCTTTATTATTATGTTGGAATAACTTTGTCTGTCTTAATCTTGCATACATGGTGAAATTCTTCATTATTCCATTCTTTATTATTATGTTGGAATAACCCGTCTATCTTAAGTACCGCATCATGGCAAAATTCTTACATTATTCCATTCCTTATTATTCTATTAGAATAACTTTTATGCATGCTTGATTCTATCGCATGCACAGTGAATTACATTGTTATTTCATTCTTTATTATTACATTAGAATATCACATCTGTATGGATTAAGCATCACTGGTTCCATTCTTTATTATTCTGTTGGAATATTACATGCCATGCATTACACATGACTGGTTCCATTCTTTATTATTACATTTGGAATATCACATCTATCGTATTCTGGCATGACACAGTTCCATTATTTATCATTACATTGGAATAACTTTATGCATGCGGTTATCGCATGCAGGTGAAAATCCATTTGCGATTTCAGATATTCTATTATACTTTCGTATGAGATATCATTTCTTTTGTACTCGTCATGGAATATCATTTTATTTGGTAATTTTCTTTTCGAAGTTACTATTCATGAGTTACTATTCACCCTAAGCACTATTCACTCTAGTATTATTCACTCGAGTATTAGGGCACTTTTAAATGTTGAGAGTACTATTCACGAGTTACTATTCACCCGATTACTATTCACTCTAGTATTATTCACTCGGGTATTCGAGATACTTTTTGTGTCGGGTTACTATTCACGGGGTACTATTCCTAAAGTACTACTCATAGGGTACTATTCACGGGGTACTATTCACCCGAAAAATATATTTCTTTTCTGTCCAAATTATTTTTGGTACATAAATATTATTCTTAAATTTTACTCCATAAAGCAGTATCATGTTGACAATTTAGATATTTTTAAACTCTGGATAAATTTAAAGTCTTTAATATTTATCCTTGATTTCGTTTGATTAATGCTTATATCATTGTCATCATCCTCATGCTTATATTATGATGAAAGTCATCTTTGGCTTACGTGCATAGATGGACTGTTGATTATTGGTGTTATAGTTGTATATTTTTGGCTTACGTGCAAAGATGGACTGTTGATTATTGGTTTTATAGTTGTATATCTTTGGCTTACGTGGAAAGATGGATAGGTGTATGACATGATCATAACCACTGGTGATAATAACGAATATTATTGGCCCGTAGTGCATGGATAATTTGATGATGTGATTGGCAGGATCATAACCATTAGTTAACAGTTGAATGTCTTTGGCCGTAGTGCACTGACAGATAATTTATTGGTATGATTATGACCATTGGTTTTATAGTTGAATATCTTTGGCCCGTAGTGCAAAGGTAGACAACTGATTGGTATGATCATTGTTATTACATTTGAATATCTTTAGCCTTTGGGGTAAGGATATTGAGTAAACGTTCTATTAAGCCTTTGTGGTAAGGAGAAACTGTTGATTTAGATGATTATAAATATGAATTATGGATTTAACTATAATCTTGGTGGTTAAGGTGAAGACGGGTGATGAAAGTTCTCTTTATCTTGAGTATAACAAAGAACTGTTAATGGGCATTACAGGGATAAAATTGATGATAAACTTTTAAATCATAGAAGATAGTAGATATCATGCTCTACTTGACTCTTCTAATGGATTGCTTGTTCCGTGCAGGTTGTTGATCTAAAACTTGTTGTCTATTATATTCTATCAGTTGTTATACTGTTGAAGGCTAATGATAATTTATTCTACATTATCTTAGTCATAATATTTCTTACTGGGCTAGTTGAGCTCACCCTTCCTTTTCACTATTCTCTTCAAGAAATGAGAATATAGCTAGGACGAGTCGGGGAATGGATTGACGGTCCAGATGGTTGTTTTAGTAGTCCTCACTATTCTGCGAAATAGTGTGATAATAATTGTAATGAGGACTCCATTGAGTATGGATATTGTCTAGATGACAATATTCTTATTAAAACTTTTAAATTATGTTTTATCGTATTTTACAGGACTGTTGTATAATTAAGTTATATTTGAATTTTGTACCATGTTTCTGGCGACCCAAGATGGGTGATGTATACCTGTTTTGGGGGCGTCACAGTTAGTATCAAAGCTTAGGGATATGATCCCTGCCTGATATGTGAGACAAGAACTAGGAGGGAGGCAGGGGAATTCTTCATTAGTATGACCTACCTAAGTTTATTTGGTATTTAATTGGTCGATCGAGTATAGGGATAATATGTGACTTGTCAATTAACCCTTATTTTGAAACTATATTCTAGAATTATATCTGAAATACAGGAGATGAGAAATGAGAAAATCATGATAGAGAGGAAATAACCGGGAAGGTACAATCCGAAAAGAAAGCAAGGTATTTTCATCTCTTCGAACTGCCAGGTATGTAAATTTTGAGGGCAAAATTTTATAAGGAGGGGAGGTTGTGAGACCCCGAATTTTATGAAATTAAAGTATTCAATTTTCTTATATTTATTCTATTTAGTAAATGGTTATTGATAAAAGGTTAAAGTTATGGGTGATATTTAAATTTTTTTCAAAGTAAGCAAGTTGTCATAAAATAATCGGTGATAAAAGTACAGTAATACGTGTGGTTGCATAGTAGCACACGGTATTGATTATTGATGCTTATGTGAGAAGTCACTCAGTTTTATTCAATTATTGTCACAATATTTTATATTATTAAATCAATAATTGAGACAATAAAGTTATTCATATTATTATTTGCAATATTGACAATGTCTAGAAGTTCTGTCAAGGAGAGGTTTGGTCACCTAATAATTGCGGCGTCGATAAGGAGAAATCCTTATCGAAAAGCCCCTCTTTCACGGGAGCGACACATTTTGTTAAATATTGTGAATTATAATATTAATGATGAATAAGTTTGTGTTGATTAAAGATGAAATTAATAGTTCCATTGTGTTGGAATTGTTAGTGTTAGTGGAAATCGATATTTAATTCGATAATAATTGATGTCTGGAGGTTATATTGACCATTCGGGTAATTCACCGGATAAATGAGCAATTAATTACTATTGATTCATATGATTATAACTATTTGTTCACATGTGTGTACTATTGATTCACATTCTTGTACTATTATGGGAGTTGGTACAAGATTGATAATACTTGCATTATTAAGTTAAAAATGGAGGTATAAATGGAGGTACTATACTGTAATTCATATTTTTACATGTCTAGAACTATTGATTCACATGATTTACTATTGATTTACATGATTTACTCTTAGGGGAGGTGGTGCAAGTTTTATAATACTTGCAGGACTAAATTAAAAATGAAGGAAAAGAGGAAGGTATTAAACTGTAATATTTTGAGCCCCAAAACGTGCAATTATCGAAACTATATTTTCCTATAAATAGAAGGTCATTCCTTCATTATTTTTCACCAATTCACTAAAGCTATAGAGCAATTATTATAGAGAGAAATTATAGAGAGAAAGAAGAAGAGAAGTCTGCTACCTCACTATTCCAGTATCCAGTCTTCTTTTGAGGTAAGGGGTTGTAAGGGATTGTAAGGGATATTATTATTATAGTAAGGGGTATTATTTTTTTCGTATTTATGAAGAGAGCTATTGTTATTCCAATCCTTATTATTCTGTTGGAATAACTTGTATACGCGAACTACCGTATACATGGTGAAATTCTTCTGTTATTCCATTCTTTATTATTATGTTGAAATAACCTGTCTATATGAAGTACTGCATACATGGTGAAATTCTTCTGTTATTCCATTCTTTATTATTATGTTGGAATAACCTGTTTATGCGAAGTATCGCATACATGGTGAAATTCTTCTGTTATTCCATTCCTTATTATTCTGTTGGAATAACCTGTCTGTGCGGTCTATCGCATGCCTGGTGAATTCTTTTGTTATTCAATTTTTTTATTAATTTGTTAGAATAACCTGTCTATGTGGATTACCGCATGCATGGTGATGGATCCTTCGTATTCATTCTTTATTAAATTGCGGAAATGATCTGTTTACGTAGATTACCGCATGGCGGGTGAAAATCCAATTGCAGTTCCGTATATTCTATTATACTCGTATGAGATATCATTTCTTTTGTACTCGTCATGGAATATCATTTTATTTGGTATTTTTTTTACGAGTTACTATTCACGAGTTACTATTCACCTGATTACTATTCACTCTAGTATTATTCACTCGAGTATTCGGGGCACTTTTCGTGCCAGAGTACTATTCACGATTTACTATTCATGGGTTACTATTCACCCAATTACTATTCACTCTAGTATTATTTACTCGGGTATTCGGGACACTTTTCGTGTCGGGTTACTATTCACGGGGTACTATTCCTAAAGTACTATTCATAGGATACTATTCACGGGGTACTATTCACCCAAAAAATATATTTCTTTTCTGTCTAAATTATTTTTGGTACATGAATACTATTCTTGAATTTTACTCCACGAAGCAGTATCATGTTGAAAATTCTGATACTTTTAAACTCTAGATAAATTAAAAGTCTTTAATATTTATCCTTGATTTCGTTTGATTAATGCTAATATCATTGTCATCATCCTCATGCTTATATTGTGATGAAAGTCATCTTTGGCTTACGTGTAAAGATGGACAGTTGATTATTGGTTTTATAGTTGTATATCTTTGGCTTACGTGCAAAGATGGACAGGTGTATGACATAATCATAACCACTGGTGATAATAACGAATATGCTTGGCCCGTAGTGCATGGATAATTCGATGATGTGATTGGCAAGATCATGACCATTAGTTAACGAGTTGAATGTCTTTGGTAGTAGTGCAGTTGACGACGAGACAATTGATTGGTAATTTTATGAAATAAAATTATTCAATTTTCTTATAATTATTATTGGTAAATGGTTAAATTGATAAAAATAAGTTAAAGTTATGGGTGAATATATGCAAATTTTTTCAAAAATACATGATGGATGGTTATAAAATATTCATTGTTGTTACATATCTTTATCGGGAGAATATTAGTTTGGTGGGGACACGAAGTGGAATATTCTTTACATTTGGGAATATTAAATGCGGCATGTAATAAAATTATTCATTAATTATTATTCGTGGGCCCATATGGGTGAATTATAAGCGTCGGATGAAGAAAAGACAAATTAAAGTTTTATATAAATAGCAGTAGTGAATTCACATGAAGAACAACTTAAAGTTGGAATACCGTAATGGTTACGTTGGGTAAAAGTAAAATGTCTGGCGTTGTTGCCTGATGGGACCGCGGTATTGCACCAATTATTGATTCTTACGTGAAAGGCCTTTTCGATAATTATTACGATAATTCTTTATTCGATATTTTATTTTGATTCAATGATTCTTTTGCGTTGATATTTTATAATTATCACTACCAATTACATTTTTTTCATTATCGAATCAATAATTTATATTATTTGAATAATATTATTAGATAACATTATTGGCAATGTCTAGAAAGTTACATCTAAGGAGAGGTTTGGTCACTAATTGCGGCGCCCGATGAGGAGAAATTCTTATTGGAAAGCCCCTGCTCACAGGAGGCGCTGCACAGTTGTCAATATTGTGATTACATAATATTATTTGTGAATAATTAATTATTGATTCATATGATGAGAAAATATTGATTTTATGAGGATATAGATGGAGAAATTTTTAATGTGACAATTGTTGAAAATTAATATTTTATCTTTTTACGATAAAATAATTCAATTAAATATATTATTTTAATAATATATTAATGATGATATTTTTACGATGAATGTGGGATATATGAGTATATGTGGAGGAGGATTATTTTGTTACCAAAAATATTTAAAGCATGTTTTATGTGTCGGTGGACCCCATTTCTTGGTGAAAATTTGATTATAGCACAATAAAATCGCTCATTTGTGGATTTGGTCAATTTTTGTTTGGAATTTGGAAAAACTTTCTTACGCAAAGTTGTAGAAATTGAATTTCCTATAAAAACTCGCGAGATTCAATTTTACGATAAAAGGGCTATTTATTATGAATTATTAAAGTTACGAAGCTCAAAAAAAATTGATTTTTGGAAGTTTTAATTATTTATTATATAAAAAACGTTTTTTATTACTTTTTTCTAGAAGGTGGCATGTGAGAAATGCTAAGTGGCTGAAATCAAACTCTAGAATGAGTGCGTAGGAATTGTTATATAATATATATAATATTATAATAAATTTTACCTTTGGTGTTACAGCGATTTCCTATAAATAGGGTGCTTAGGTTATAATTGAAAATCACACACGAAACTGAAAGTTTTCTCTCTCTATATTATCGGCGTATTCTTGTGAGTATTTTGAGTATACTTTGAGTATTGTTATATCTGGTGCAAGTTAGTTCGGTTTATTCGATCGAAATCTTTGCTCTTTTTTGAGGTAAGGGATAATAAAGGATTTTAAGGGTTATTATTTCGAAATTCTTCTGAACCTTCAAAAATTCTGAAAAATTTGAAATGATAATTTGATGAGTTTTGTTGATTGTGTCCAAAAATGGCGATTTTTGGATGTATAGATTAAGAGTTATGAATTTTTATGAGGAAAGACTATTTTAAAAAGAAAACCCTTATAACTCCTTGTGGTTAATTCCAAAATTGATGAAATTTTTATTGGGAGTACATCTATATAATATCAGTATATCGTGTAAATTTTAGAATTTTTGGATAAAAGTACAATTTATGATAAATGTTTAATATTAAATGGTTTTGGCCATGTGAAAAATAGTAAATGAATTTTAAAAATTTTGAGAAAAATATATATTCAATATGGGACTATATTCTTCTAAATCCCAGAAAAGAAATATTTTTGGAACTGATTTGGTATTTTTCATGAAAATGTTCTAGTTATGAGTAAATGAATTAAATATGTTATGTGAATTAAGAAAATTGAAAATATGATTTTATGGCTTGAGAATTATATATGAGATATATGCTGATTTTTGATGAGGGTTTTGGCTATTGGTGATGAGATCTTATGAGGTTGGCATTTTAAGATGATTAAATGCATTTATTAGTAAAGTGTAAACAATTAAAATAAATTGTTTATAAGTTTAAGAAATGATTAAAATATTGTGGTAGTATTAATAATATTAGATTATGAGATTATTAAGTGATTTATAACATTTTGATTAAGTTGTTATGAAATCATTGATTTATGAATCTTACTCTTGAGATTAAATCTATATGTTGATTATATTATTTTTATATAACATTTAACATAACCATAACCCTAATGATGATATTTCTCTTTGACTTGAGTGTAAAGATGGATAGATTATTGGTATGATCATGACTATAGGTTCTCTTTGGCGATGGTGAAAAGTTGAATTGTTGGTGGTATGATCATGACCATTGAATTTATAATTGAATATCTTTAGCTTAAGTGCAAAAGTGAATTGATCAACATATGGTTATAATTATTGTTTATATAAATTACGAAATGATTATATATTTCTTTGAGATATTAATATATTTGGCTTCATAATGCAAATATGAATTGTTGATGAATATCTTTGGCTGTAGTGCAAAGATGAATTGTTGATGAATATCTTTGGCTGTGGTGCAAAGATGAATTGTTGATGAATATCTTTGGCACATAGTGCAAATGATGAAATTTTGATGAATATCTTTGGCTCAGTAGTGCAAAGATGACTGATGATGAATATCTTTGGCCCGTAGTGCAAAGATGAATTTATTAATATGATTATGAGCAGAGGCTGTGATTTGGTATAACCATGATCTTTGATATTTCGGTAAAGACAAGTGATGAAAATTATCTTAATTCTGAATGAGAAAAGGAATTTAGAACAACAATTACGATTATGAGTTATACATGTGATTGTGGGCGAGAATTGTTGATTGATGTTACGAGGATAAAACATTGTTGGTGGACTTTTAACATGGAGAAGATAATAGACTTTATAGTCTATTTGACTCTTCTAATGGATTGCTTTCGTTCATTTGCAACTATGGTTGAAATTTTTTATCATCTACCATATGTTCTAAATCTACGATTTATTATTGATGAAGGCTATTGATAATTTAATTATCTTTAGTCATGATATTTTCTTTGAGCTAGTTGTGCTCACCCTTTTTGCTTCACAATTCCTTTCGGGTAATAAAAAGTGTAAATTTGGGACGGCGAGGAATAACGAGGGAATAGAGCGGTGGTCTACATAGATGTTGAGGGTGAGGTGAATTCAACTTTGGAAGGGTGTTTTGTCACTATTATTATACAAGATGTTTAATGACATCTGACCTCGAGTCATCATAAAACGAGGTTGTGCTCATCCACTTCTTTGAGTATATCTACCAACACTACTATATATGATCTTGGAGTCTATTTGAAATATAACTCTCAATTAGAGGCGATGGAGATAATGATATGTCGAGAGAAGACACCATTGGAAGAATATGATAGTAATCTTCTAGTTTTTCTTTAGGGTCTATTAGGTTGACGAGGATAATTCTCCGGCCATATGATATCTATCATAACCTAGAGCGCATGGCCTCCCTTGTCTGAAGGTTTCCTTGAGCACTTCCCAAAGATTCTAATTTTAAAAAGCAGGTTTTCGACTATACCTTTATGTAAGGTGTCATTGTGACGTCTTGGGACATGAGTGATTGGTATATATTTGTATCAAACTCACGACATATGTGTTGTTGTATTTTGTCACGACAATTGTTGTATTAAAGTTGTAGTTATTTTACGTACCATGTATTTGGCGACTCGAAATGGGTTGGATGGAATGGACCTATTTTGGGGTTAAATTTAATATCGAGCTTAGGGATATGATCTCTGGCGGAGATCGGGGAATAGAACTAGGAGGAGAGATAAGTAAATCCTTATTTAGTGTGTCTACTAAAGCTTATTTGTTGGTCGGTCGTAATATCGGGATATTATGTGATATATTAATTTGTTCAATTAACCCTTGTTTTGAAAGTTTGTATTCTAGAATGATATAAAAATACGAGAGATGAGCATTGGAGAAATTATGATGGCGGGGAAGATGGAATCTGAAATGAAAGCAAGGTATTCTCAACTCTTTGAAATACCGTGCGTAAATTTTGGGGACGAAATTTCATAAGGAGGGGAGATTGTAAGACCGAATTTTATGAAATAAAATTATTCATTTTTCTTATAATTATTATTAGGTAAATGGTTAAATTGATAAAAGTTTAAAGTTATGGGTGAATTATGCAAATTTTTTTTCAAAAATACATGATGTGGTTATAAAATATTCATTGTTGCCGGAGAATATTAGTTTGGTGGTGGAATATTCTTTACATTGGGGAATATTAAATGCGGCGGCCTTGACCATTTGTGGGCCCCATAACGAGAATAAGCGATCGGATGAAGAAAAAGACAAATTAAAGTTTTTTATAAATAGCGGTAGTAGTAGTTCTGAGATTAACCTTTGTTGGAATACCGGTGGGTAAAGTAAAAATGTCTGGCGTTGTTGCACGATGGGACACGGTATTGCACCAATTATTGATTCTTACGTGAAGGCACTACTCGATAATTATTACGATAATTCTTGTTCAATATTTTATTTTGATTCGATGATTCTTTGCGTTGATATTTTATAATTGTCACTTTGTCACTATCTCGTATTTTTCATTATCGGATCAATAATTTATATTATTTGAATAATATTATTAGATAACATTATTGGCAATGTCTAGAAAGTTACATCTAAGGAGAGGTTTGGTCACTAATTGCTTGCGCCCGATGAGGAGAAATTCTTATTGGAAAGCCCCTGCTTTCTGGAGGCTGCACGGTTGTCGATATTGTGATTACATAATATTATTTGTGAATAATTAATTATTGATTCATATGATGAGAAAAATATTGATTTTATGAGGATATAGATGGAAAAATTTTTAATGTGACAATTGTTGAAAATTAATATTTTATCTTTTTACGATAAAATAATTGATTAAATATATTATTTTAATAATATATTAATGATGATATTTTTACGATGAATGTGGGATATATGAGTATATGTGGAGGAGGATATTTTGTTACCAAAAATATTTAAAGCATGTTTTATGTGTCGGTGGACCCCATTTCTTGGTTGAAATTTGATTATAGCACAAAAATCGCTTTCATTTGTGGATTTGGTCAATTTTTGTTTGGAATTTGGAAAAACTTTCTTACGTAAAGTTGTAGAAAATTGAATTTCCTATAAAAACTTCGAGAGATTGAATTTTTTACGATAAAGGGCTATTTATTATGAATTATTAAAGTTACGAAACTCAAGAAAGAATTGATTTTGGAAGTTTTAATTATTTATTATATAAAAACGTTTTTTATTACTTTTTCTAGAAGGTGGCATGTGAGAAATGCTAAGTGGCTGAAATCAAACTCTAGAATGAGTGCGTAGGAATTGTTATATAATATATTAATATTATAATAAATTTTACCTTTGGTGTTACAGCGATTTCTATAAATAGGGTGCTTAGGTTATAATTGAAAATCACACGAGAAGCTGAAGTTTCTCTCTCTATATTATCGGCGTATTCTTGTGAGTATTTTGAGTATACTTTGAGTATTGTTATACGGTTGCAAGTTAGTTCGGCGTTATTCGGTCGAATCTTTGCTTTCTTTTGAGGTAAGGGATAATAAAGGGATTTTAAGGGTTATTATTTCGAAATTCTTCTGAACCTTCAAAATTTCTGGAAAAATTTGAAATGATAATTTGATGAGTTTTGTTGATTGTGTCCAAAAATGGCGATTTTTGGATGTATAGATTAAGAGTTATGAATTTTATGAGAAAAACTATTTTAAAAGTAAAACCTTATAACTCCTTGTGGTTAATTCCAAAATTGATGAAATTTTTATTGGGAGTACATCTATATAATATCAGTATATCGTGTAAATTTCAGAATTTTTGGATAAAAGTACAATTTATGATAAATGTTTAAATATTAAATTGGTTTTGGCCATGTGAAAAATAGTAAATGAATTTTAAAAATTTTGAGAAAAATATATATTCAATATGGGACTATATTCTTCTAAATCCCAGAAAAAAATATTTTTAAAACTGATTTGGTATTTTTCATGAAAATGTTCTAGTTATGAGTAAATGAATTAAATATGTTATGTGAATTAAGAAAATTGGAAAATATGATTTTATGGCTTGAGAATTATATATGAGATATATCTGATTTTTGATGAGGGTTTTGGCTATTGGTGATGAGATCTTATGAGGTTGGCATTTTAAGATGATTAAATGCATTTATTAGTAAAGTGTAAACAATTAAAATAAATTGTTTATAAGTTTAAGAAATGATTAAAATATTGTGGTAGTATTAATAATATTAGATTATGAGATTATTAAGTGATTTATAACATTTTGATTAAGTTGTTATGAAATCATTGATTTATGAATCTTACTCTTGAGATTAAATCTATATGTTGATTATATTATTTTTATATATTTAACATTTTATAACCACGATGATGATATTTCTCTTTGACTTGAGTGTAAAGATGGATAGATTATTGGTATGATCATGACTATAGTTTCTCTTTGGCGATGGTGCAAAGTTGAATTGTTGGTGGTATGATCATGACCATTGAATTTATAATTGAATATCTTTAGCTTAAGTGCAAAGGTGAATTGATCGACATATATGGTTATAATTATTGTTTATATAAATTACGAAATGATTATATATTTCTTTGAGATATTAATATATTTGGCACATAATGCAAATATGAGCTGTTGTATGAATATCTTTGGCTGTAGTGCAAAGATGAATTGTTGATGAATATCTTTGGCACATGGTGCAAAGATGACTTGTTGATGAATATCTTTGGCTGTGTAGTGCAAAGATGACTTGTTGATGAATATCTTTGGCACATAGTGCAAAGATGACTTGTTGATGAATATCTTTGGCCGTAGTGCAAAAGATGAATTTATTAGTATGATTATGAGCGAGGCTGTGATTTGGTATAACCATGATCTTTGATATTTCGGGTAAAGACAAGTGATGAAAATTATCTTAATCTGAATGAGAAAAGGAATTTAGAACAACAATTACGATTATGAGTTATACATGTGATTGTGGGCGAGGAATTGTTGATTGATGTTACGAGGATAAAACATTGTTGGTGGACTTTTAACATGGAAAGATAATAGACTTTATAGTCTATTTGACTCTTCTAATGGATTGCTTTCGTTCATTTTGACTATGGTTGAAATTTTTTATCATCTACCATATATTCTAAATCTACGATTTATTATTGATGAAGGCTATTGATAATTTAATTATCTTTAGTCATGATATTTTTTTCTTGAGCTAGTTGTGCTCACCCTTTTTTGCTTCACAATTCCTTTAGGTAATAAAAGTGTATTTGGGTGAGCGGGGGAATAACGAGGGAATAGAGCGGTGAATACATATAGATGTTGAGGTGAGGTGAATTCAACTTTGGAAGGGTGTTTTGTCACTATTATACAAGATGTTTAATGACATACAACCTCGAGTCATCATAAAACGAGGTTGTGCTCATCCACTTCTTTGAGTATATCTACCGACACTATCTATATGATCTTGGAGTCTATTTGAAATATAACTCTCAATTAGAGGCGAGTGGAGATAATGATATGTCGAGAAGACTCACCATTGGGAAGAATATGATAGTAATCTTCTAGTTTTTTTTTTGGGTCTATTAGATTGACGAGGATAATTACTCTGTGGCCATATGATATCTATCATAACCTAGGCGCATGGCCTCCCCTTGTACGAAGGTTTCCTTGAGCACTTCCCAAAGATTCTAATTTTTAAAAGCAGTTTTCGACTATACCTTTATGTAAGGTGTCATTGTGACGTCTTGGGACATGAGTCACGGTTGATATATATTTGTATCAAACTCACAACATATGTGTTGTTGTATTTTGTCGACAATTGTTGTATTAAAGTTGTAGTTATTTTACGTACCATGTATTTGGCGACTCGAGAATGGGTTGGATGGAATGGACCTATTTTGGGGTCGTTACATTTTAATATCGAGCTTAGGGATATGATCTCTGGCGGAGATCGGGAATAGAACTAGGAGGGAGAGATAAGTAAATCCTTGCTAGTGTGTCTACTAAAGCTTATTTGTTGGTCGGTCGTAATATCGGGATATTATGTGATATATTAATTTGTTCAATTAACCCTTGTTTTGAAGTATTCTAGAATGATATCTAAAATACTGAGAGATGAGCATTGGAGAAATTATGATGGCGGGGAAGATGGAATCTGAAATGAAAGCAAGGTATTCTCACTCTTTGAAATACCGAGTGCGTAAATTTAGGGGACGAAAATTTCATAAGGAGGGAGATTGTAAGACCGAATTTTATGAAATAAAATTATTCAATTTTTTTATAATTATTATTCATAAATGGTTAAATTGATAAAAGTTTAAAGTTATGGGTGAATTATGCAAATTTTTTTCAAAAATACATGATGGTTATAAAATATTCATTGTTGTCGGAGAATATTAGTTTGGTGGTGGAATATTCTTTTTACATTGGGGAATATTAAATGCGGCGGTAGCGACCATTTGTGGGCCCATATGAGAATAAGCGTCGGATGAAGAAAAAGACAAATTAAAGTTTTTATAAATAACGGCGTAGTAGTTCACAGTTAACCTTTGTTGGAATACCGGGTGGGTAAAGTAAAATGTCTGGCGTTGTTGCATATGGGACACGGTATTGCACCAATTATTGATTCTTACGTGAAGAAGGCACTACTCGATAATTATTACGATAATTCTTGTTCAATATTTTATTTTTGATTCATGATTCTTTGCGTTGATATTTTATAATTGTCCTTCTACAATTGTCATTATTTTTTCATTATCGATCAATAATTTATATTATTTGAATAATATTATTAGATAACATTATTGGCAATGTCTAGAAAGTTACATCTAAGGAGAGGTTTGGTCACCTAATTGCTTGCGATGAGAGAGAAATTCTTATTGGAAGCCCCTCTTTCACAGGAAGCTGCACGGTTGTCGATATTGTGTTTACGTAATATTATTTGTGAATAATTAATTATTGATTTATATGATGAGAAAAATATTGATTTTATGAGGATATAGATGGAGAAATTTTTAATGTGACAATTGTTGAAAATTAATATTTTATCTTTTTACGATAAAATAATTGATTAAATATATTATTTTAATAATATATTAATGATGATATTTTCACGATGAATGTGGGATATATGAGTATATGTGGAGGAGGAGTATTTTGTTACCAAAAATATTTAAAGCATGTTTTATGTGTCGGTGGACCCCATTTCTTGGTGAAATTTGATTATAGCACATAAAATCGCTCATTTGTGGATTTGGTCAATTTTTGTTTGGAATTTGGAAAAACTTTCTTACGTAAAGTTGTAGAAATTGAATTTCCTATAAAAACTTGGCGAGATTGAATTTTTTACGATAAAAGGGCTATTTATTATGAATTATTAAAGTTACGAAGCTCAAAAAATTGATTTTTGGAAGTTTTAATTATTTATTATATAAAAAAGCGTTTTTTTATTACTTTTTCTAGAAGGTGGCATGTGAGAAATGCTAAGTGGCTGAAATCAAACTCTAGAATGAGTGCGTAGGAATTGTTATATAATATATTAATATTATAATAAATTTTACCTTTGGTGTTCTAAGCGATTTCTATAAATAGGGTGCTTAGGTTATAATTGAAAATCACACGAAATGAAGTTTTTCTCTCTCTATATTATCGAGCGTATTCTTGTGAGTATTTTGAGTATACTTTGAGTATTGTTATCTGGTGCAAGTTAGATTCGGCGTTATTCGGTCGAAATCTTTGCTCTTTTGAGGTAAGGGATAATAAAGGATTTTAAGGGTTATTATTTCAAATTCTTCTGAACCTTCAAAAATTCTGGAAAAATTTGAAATGATAATTTGATGAGTTTTGTTGATTGTGTCCAAAATGGCGATTTTTGGATGTATAGATTAAGAGTTATGAATTTTATGAGGAAAGACTATTTTAAAAAGAAAACCCTTATAACTCCTTGTGGTTAATTCCAAAATTGATGAAATTTTTATTGGGAGTACATCTATATAATATCAGTATATCGTGTAAATTTCAAAATTTTTGGATAAAAGTACAATTTATGATAAATGTCTAAATATTAGGTTGGTTTTGGCCATGTGAAAAATAGTAAATGAATTTTAAAAATTTTGAGAAAAATATATATTCAATATGGGACTATATTCTTCTAAATCCCAGAAAAGAAATATTTTTAAAACTGATTTGGTATTTTTCATGAAAATGTTCTAGTTATGAGTAAATGAATTAAATATGTTATGTGAATTAAGAAAATTGGAAAATATGATTTTATGGCTTGAGAATTATATATGAGATATATGCAGATTTTTGATGAGGGTTTTGGCTATTGGTGATGAGATCTTATGAGGTTGGCATTTTAAGATGATTAAATGCATTTATTAGTAAAGTGTAAACAATTAAAATAAATTGTTTATAAGTTTAAGAAATGATTAAAATATTGTGGTAGTATTAATAATATTAGATTATGAGATTATTAAGTGATTTATAACATTTTGATTAAGTTGTTATGAAATCATTGATTTATGAATCTTACTCTTGAGATTAAATCTATATGTTGATTATATTATTTTATTATCATATTTAACATTTTTATAACCACGATGATGATATTCTCTTTGACTTGGAGTGTAAAGATGGATAGATTATTGGTATGATCATGACTATAGGTTCTCTTTGGCGATGGTGAAAAGTTGAATTGTTGATTAGTATGATCATGACCATTGAATTTATAATTGAATATCTTTAGCTTAAGTGCAAAGTGAATTGATCAACATATATATTATAATTATGGTTTATATAAATTACGAAATGATTATATATTTCTTTGAGATATTAATATATTTGGCTTTGTAATGCAAATATGAATTGTTGATGAATATCTTTGGCTGTAGTGCAAAGATGAATTGTTGATGAATATCTTTCTTTGGCTGTAGTGCAATGATGACTTTTTGTGCAAAGATGAATATCTTTGGCTGTGGTGCAAAGATGAGCTGTGTGATGAATATCTTTGGCCGTAGTGCAAAGATGAATTTATTAGTATGATTATGAGCAGAGGCTGTGATTTGGTATAACCATGATCTTTGATATTTCGGTAAAGACAAGTGATGAAAATTATCTTAGTCACTGAATGAGAAAAGGAATTTAGAACAACAATTACGATTATGAGTTATACATGTGATTGTGGGCGAGGAATTGTTGATTGATGTTACGAGGATAAAACATTGTTGGTGGACTTTTAACATGGAAAGATAATAGACTTTATAGTCTATTTGACTCTTCTAATGGATTGCTCGTTCATTTATGACTATGGTTGAAATTTTTTTATCATCTACCATATGTTCTAAATCTACGATTTATTATTGATGAAGGCTATTGATAATTTAATTATCTTTAGTCATGATATTTTTTTTGAGCTAGTTGTTGTGCTCACCCTTTTTGCTTCACAATTCCTTTCGGGTAATAAAAGTGTATTTGGGTCGAGCGAGGGAATAATAAGGGAATAGAGCGGTGGTCATAGATGTTGAGGTGAGGTGAATTCAACTTTGGAAGGGTGTTTTGTCACTATTATACAAGATGTTTAATGACATACAACCTCGAGTCATCATAAAACGAGGTTGTGCTCATCCACTTCTTTGAGTACATCTACCGGCACTATCTATATGATCTTGGAGTCTATTTGAAATATAACTCTCAATTAGAGGCAGTGGAGATAATGATATGTCAAGAAAGACTCACCATTGGGAAGAATATGATAGTAATCTTCTAGTTTTTCTTTGGGGTCTATTAGGTCAACCAGGATAATTCTCTGGACATATGATATCTATCATAACCTAGGCGCATGGCCTCCCTTGTCACGAAGGTTTCCTTGAGCACTTCCCAAAGATTCTAATTTTTAAAAAGCAGGTTTTTCGACTATACCTTTATGTAAGGTGTCATTGTGACGTCTTATCTTGGGACATGAGTCACGTTGATATATTTGTATCAAACTCACGACATATGTGTTGTTGTATTTTGTACGACAATTGTTGTATTAAAGTTGTAGTTATTTTTTTACATACCATGTATTTGGCGACTCGAGAATGGGTTGGATGGAATGGACCTATTTTGGGGTTGTTACATCACGGTTAATATCGAGCTTAGGGATATGATCTCTGGCGGAGATCGGGGAATAGAACTAGGAGGGAGATAAGTAAATCCTTAGCTAGTGTGTCCTACTAAAGCTTATTTGTTGGTCGAGTCATAATATCGGGATATTATGTGATATATTAATTTGTTCAATTAACCCTTGTTTTGAAGGTTGTATTCTAGAATGATATCTGAAATACAAGAGATGAGCATTGGAGAAATTATGATGGCGGGGAAGATGGAATCTAAAATGAAAGCAAGGTATTCTCAACTCTTTGAAATACCGGTGCGTAAATTTGGGGACGAAATTTCATAAGGAGGGAGATTGTAAGACCTCGAATTTTATGAAATAAAATTATTCAATTTTTCTTAATTATTATTCAATAAATGGTTAAATTGATAAAAGTTTAAAGTTAAGGGTGAATTATGCAAATTTTTTTCAAAATACATGATGGTTATAAAATATTCATTGTTGTCGGGAATATTAGTTTGGTCGTGGAATATTCTTTACATTGGGGAATATTAAATGCGGACAGTATGACCATTTGTGGGCCCCATAACGAATAAGCGTTGGATGAATAAAAAGACAAATTAAAGTTTTTATAAATAATGGCGTAGTGGTTCACCGAATTAACATTTGTTGGAATACCCGGTGGGTAAAGTAAAATGTCTGGCGTTATTGCATAGTAGGACCGCGATATTGCACCATTATTATTGATTCTTACGTGAAGGCACTTTTCGATAATTATTACGATAATTCTTGTTCAATATTTTATTTTTTGATTCAATAATTCTTTGCGATATTTTATATTTTTCGATAATTGTCACTACACGTATTTTTCCATTATCGGATCAATAATTTATATTATTTGAATAATATTATTAGATAACATTATTGGCAATGTCTAGAAAGTTACATCTAAGGAGAGGTTTGGTCACCTAATTGCGCGCCCGATGAGGAGAAATTCTTATTGAAAGCCCCTGCTCTCTGAGGAGCTGCTGGTTGTCAATATTGTGTTTACTATAATATTATTTGTGAATAATTAATTATTGATTTATATGATGAGAAAATATTGATTTTATGAGGATATAGATGGAGAAATTTTTAATGTGACAATTGTTGAAAATTAATATTTTATCTTTTTACGATAAAATAATTGATTAAATATATTATTTTAATAATATATTAATGATGATATTTTTACGATGAATGTGGGATATATGAGTATATGTGGAGGAGGATTATTTTGTTACCAAAATATTTTAAAGCATGTTTTATGTGTCGGTGGACCCCATTTCTTGGTTGAAATTTGATTATAGCACAATAAAATCGCTCATTTGTGGATTTGGTCAATTTTTTGTTTGGAATTTGGAAAAACTTTCTTACTGTAAAGTTGTAGAAATTGAATTTCCTATAAAAATTAGCGAGAGATTCGAATTTTACGATAAAGGGCTATTTATTATGAATTATTAAAGTTACGAAGCTCAAAAGAATTGATTTTTGGAAGTTTTAATTATTTATTATATAAAAAACGTTTTTTTATTACTTTTTCTAGAAGGTGGCATGTGAGAAATGCTAAGTGGCTGAAATCAAACTCTAGAATGAGTGCGTAGGAATTGTTATATAATATATTAATATTATAATAAATTTTACGCTTTTGGTGTTCTAAGCAATTTTCTATAAATAGGGTGCTTAGGTTATAATTGAAAATCACACGAAAATGAAATTTTCTCTCTATATTATCGAGCGTATTCTTGTGAGTATTTTGAGTATACTTTGAGTATTGTTATCTCGGTGCAAGTTAGTTCGGCGTTATTCCAAATCAAATCTTTGCTTTCTTTTGAGGTAAGGGATAATAAGGGATTTTAAGGGTTATTATTTCGAAATTCTTCTGAACCTTCAAAATTCTGAAAAAATTTGAAATGATAATTTGATGAGTTTTGTTGATTGTGTCCAAAAATGGCGATTTTTGGATGTATAGATTAAGAGTTATGAATTTTATGAGGAAAGACTATTTTAAAAGAAAACCCTTATAACTCCTTGTGGTTAATTCCAAAATTGATGAAATTTTTATTGGGAGTACATCTATATAATATCAGTATATCGTGTAAATTTTAGAATTTTTGGATAAAAGTACAATTTATGATAAATGTCTGAATATTCGGTGGTTTTGGCCATGTGAAAATAGTAAATGAATTTTAAAATTTTGAGAAAAATATATATTCAATATGGGACTATATTCTTCTAAATCCCAGAAAAGAAATATTTTTAAAACTGATTTGGTATTTTTCATGAAAATGTTCTAGTTATGAGTAAATGAATTAAATATGTTATGTGAATTAAGAAAATTGGAAAATATGATTTTATGGCTTGAGAATTATATATGAGATATATCACGATTTTTGATGAGGGTTTTGGCTATTGGTGATGAGATCTTATGAGGTTGGCATTTTAAGATGATTAAATGCATTTATTAGTAAAGTGTAAATAATTAAAATAAATTGTTTATAAGTTTAAGAAATGATTAAAATATTGTGGTAGTATTAATAATATTAGATTATGAGATTATTAAGTGATTTATAACATTTTGATTAAGTTGTTATGAAATCATTGATTTATGAATCTTACTCTTGAGATTAAATCTATATGTTGATTATATTATTTTTATATAACATTTTTATAACCCTGATGTTGAAATTCTCTTTCACTGGAGTGTAAAGATGGGTAGATTATTGGTATGATCATGACTAGGGTTCTCTTTGGCGATGGTGAAAAGTTGAATTGTGGGTTGGTATGATCATGACCATTGAATTTATAATTGAATATCTTTAGCTTAAGTGCAAAGGTGAATTGATCAACATATATGGTTATAATTATTGTTTATATAAATTCTAAAATGATTATATATTTCTTTGAGATATTAATATATTTGGCCTGTAATGCAAATATGAACTGTTGAGGAATATCTTTGGTCTGTAGTGCAAAGATGAATTGTTGATGAATATCTTTGGCCTGTAGTGCAAAGATGACCTGTAGTTGAATATCTTTGGCCTGTAGTGCAAAGATGAAATGTTGATGAATATCTTTGGCTCGTAGTACAAAGATGAATTTATTAGTATGATTATGAACAGGAACTGTGATTTGGTATAACCATGATCTTTGATATTTCAGGTAAAGACAAATGATGAAAATTATCTTACGACTGAATGAGAAAAGAATTTAGAACAACAATTACGATTATGAGTTATACATGTGATTGTGGACGGAAATTGTTGATTGATGTTACAGGGATAAAACATTGTTGGTGGACTTTTAACATGGAGAAGATAATAGACTTTATAGTCTATTTGACTCTTCTAATGGATTGCTCGTTCCGCTGCAACTATGGTTGAATTTTTTTTATCATCTACCACATGTTCTAAATCTCTGATTTATTATTGATGAAGGCTATTGATAATTTAATTATCTTTAGTCATGATATTTTTTTTGAAGCTAGTTGTGCTCACCCTTTTTTTTCACAATTCCTTTCGGTAATAAAAGTAAAAGTGTATTTGGGTCGGCCGGGAATAATAGGGGAATAGAACGGTGGTCTATAGATGTTGAGGGTGAGGTGAATTCAACTTTGGAAGGGTGTTTTGTCACTATTATACAAGATGTTTAATGACATACAACCTCGAGTCATCATAAGACAGGGTTGTGCTCATCCACTTGCTGAGTACATCTACCAACACTATCTATATGATCTTGGAGTCTATTTGAAATATAACTCTCAATTAGAGACAGTGGAGATAATGATATTTCAAGAGAAGACTCACCATTGGAAAGAATATGATAGTAATCTTCTAGTTTTTCTTTGGGGTCTATTAGGTTGACCAAGGATAATTCTCGGACATATGATATCTATCATAACCTAGACGCATGGCCTCCCTTGTCTGAAGGTTTCCTTGAGCACTTCCCAAAGATTCTAATTTTTAAAAGCAGTTTTCGACTATACCTTTATGTAAGATGTCATTGTGACGTCTTCCGCGTTGGTATATATTTGTATCCAAACTCACAAAGATATGTGTTGTTGTATTTTGTCGACAATTGTTGTATTAAAGTTGTAGTTATTTTCTGTACCATGTATTTGGCGACTCAGAATGGGTTGGATGGAATGAACCTATTTTGGGGTCGTCACAGTTGGTATCAGAGTTTAGGGATATGATCTCTGGCGGAGATCGGGGAATAGAACTAGGAGGGGAGAGATAAGTAAATCCTTCGCTAGTGTGTCCTACCAAAGCTTATTTGTTGGTCAGTCATAATATCGGGATATTATGTGATATGTTAATTTGTTCAATTAACCCTTGTTTTGAAAGTCAGATTCTAGAATGATATCTGAAATACAAGAGATGAGCATTGGAGAAATTATGATGACAGGGAAGATGGAATCTGAAATGAAAGCAAGGTATTCTCAACTCTTTGAAATACCAGGTATGTAAATTTCGGGGACGAAATTTCATAAGGAGGGGAGATTGTAAGACCCCGAATTTTATGAAATAAAATTATTCTTTTTTTTATAATTATTATTCAGTAAATGGTTAAATTGATAAAAGTTTAAAGTTATGGGTGTATTATGAAAATTTTTACAAAATACGCAAGTGGCTATAAAATATTCATTGTTGTCAGAGAATATTCGTTTGGTCGTGGAATATTCTTTTTGTTGGGGAATATTAAATGCATTTACCAGTATGAACCATTTGTGGGCCCCACAAATGTAATAACCGCTGTCGGGATGAAGAAAAAGACAAATTAAAGTTTTTATAAATAACTACGTAGTAGTTACCGTTAACATCATTTAGAATACCCTGGGTAAAGTAAAGTAATACGCTGCGTTATTGCACAATGGAGACACGATATTGCACCAATTATTGATTCTTACGTAAGAAGGCACTACTCAATAATTGTTACGATAATTCTTGCTTCAATATTTTATTTTTGATTCAATGATTCTTTGCGTTGATATTTTATAATTTTGTTAAAGAAATAATTCTGAAAATAATTAGTTCATAAATAGTACACTTCCATTCTCCTATAAATAAAGCTCATTCCTTCATTATTTCTTACAAATTCAATTTGAACTCCGGAGAGAGAAATTATAGAGAAACTATAGAAAAGTATTTTGCTACTTCCCTACTCTTATATTCAGTTTCTTTTACGGTAAGGGGTGTTATTCTTTCTTATTCATGAAGAGAACTTCTGTTATCCCATTCTTTATTATTCTGTTGGAATAACCTGTATACGCGGCATGCCCTATACTTGGTGAAATCCTTTTGTTATTCCATCCTTTATTATTCTGTTGGAATAACATGTATACGCGGCATACCCTATACATAACCTGTATACGCGACATACACTATACTTGGTGAAATCCCTTTGTTATTCCATTCTATATTATTATGTTGGAATAACCTATTTATGCGAAGTACCGCATACGTTGTGAAATTCTTCTATTATTTCGTTCTTTATTATTCTCGTTTAAATATCCTCACTTGGGTCAAATTTCACCCGACTGGTTCCATTATTTATTATTCGCATTTAATATTACATTTAATATCCATGCTTGTGAATTTCACCGACCGGTTCCATTATTTATTATTCCGTATTTATTATTCTATTAGAATAACTTTATCTATCTAAGAAGGCACCGCATGCATGGTGATTCCTGTTGTTATTCCATTCTTTATTATTCTGTTGGAACATCCTGTCGGTGTGAATTTCACCTGACCTAGTTTCGTTACTTATTATTTTGTGTGAATAACCTGTCTATGCGAAGTACCGCATGCATGGTGATTTCTGTCATTATTCCATTCTTTATTATACTCAGTTGGTTAAAGTTTTGATTTCTATACTCCATGAAATTAGTGGAATATCCTTGATATTTGCGCTTCATCCAGTATCTTTTCATGGAAATATTCTTCTGAGCATTCTTGAATTTTACTTTACAAAGAAGTATCATGTTGACAATTTGAATGTTATTAGTTCCTGGATAAATTAATTCTTGAACTTGTTTTATTGAATTCTTATATCATTGTCATCATCCTCATGTTTATATTTTTGAAAGTCATCTGTGGCTGGCAGATAGTGCATAGATGGACTTGGTATGATTATGACCGAGGATTATTCGGTATAATCATGGCCGTAATGTTACAAATGATGTGATAAAAGTCCTCATTGGCCCGTAGTGCATTGATGGACATGCTTGTTGGCATGATCATGACCATTGATGAATACACGAATATCCTTGGGTCAGTAGTGCATGGAATTTGTGGTCGTGACCTAATGAATATCCTTGGTAGTAGTGCGGGATGATGTGGATTATTTATTAAGTCGAGTCCCAAATGATAAAAGTGATGAAAAACCTTTTAAAACATAAAAGATAGTAGATTTTATTCTCTACTTGACTCTTTTAATGGATTGCTTGATCCACTGCAGTTAAACTTGATGTCTATTATATTTTATCAGTTTAACATTGTTGAAGGCTAATGATAATTTATTTTGCATTATCTTAGTCATAATATTTCTTGCTGGGCTAATTGAGCTCACCCTTTCTTTCACTGTTCTCTTCAGGAAATGACAACGTAGCTGGGACTAGTCGGGGAACGGAGTGATGGTCCGAGATGGTGTCTTAGTAGTCCTCACTATTCTGTAAAATAGTGTGATAATAAATGTAACGAGGACTCTATTTGAGAATGGATATTGTCTAGAAGACAATATTTGTATTTAAACTCACAAAGATATGTTTTGTCGTATTTTACACGATTTGCTATATTATTAGTTTGTATTTGAATTTTGTACCATGTATTTGGCGACTCAAGATGGGTGATGTATACCTAATTTGGGGCATCACAGGTTGGTATCAAAGCTTAGGATATGATCCTGGCTAAGATGTGAGACAAGAACTAGGAGGGAGAAAGCGAAATTCCTTTTTCTTAGTATGACCTACCTAAGTTTATTTGATATTTAAATTGGTCGGTCATCGAGAGTATAGGGATAATATGTGATATGTTATTTAACCCTTGTTTTGTGGCGGTATTTGAAAATGACATCCGAGAATGTTGAGAATATCAATGGAGTCAGGAGACCGCTGAGTCTCCAGATTAATAATCGGACAATGAGCAATGGATGGCGATAATCCTCCTGTAAACAACAACACCGATCAATTGACGAACGACGGTGATGCGTTTAGGAGCTTTTTAGAATTCATGCAACATCAGGCGAAGGCGGCTCCTGTTAATAATGCAGGTAAAAATAATGGCAACCCACGGTCGGTCACCACTAAGCAATTCAAGGAGCTGGGACCACCAGAGTTTTTGAGAAAGCCAGAACCACTTAAGGCGGAGACGTGGTTAAAGTAGATGACTAAGATATTTGATGTCTTGGGATGCTCCGAGGAGCAAAAGGTTCCCTTTGCCACCTTTATGTTGCGTGAAGAGGCAGATTACTGGTGGGAATCAGAAACGCATCCAATTTTGACGACTCAAGATGTCTTGGGAGAAGTTCCAAGAATTGTTCAATGACAAGTACTTTCCCGAAAGTATTCGTCACATGAAGGAGGTGGAGTTTATCAAGTTGGAGAAAAACAACATGACCGTGTCACAGTACGAAGCTAAGTTCGCCGAGTTGTCTCGGTTTGCGTCCCATTTGGTCGATAATGAGGAGAGAATGACACGAATGTTTCTAAGAGGTTTGAAACCTGAGATACGTCAATATCTTATCTCTCATAAACTGTGTTTGTATTCAGATGTTGTTAATAGGGCTCAGTTATTGGAGCGCGATAATGACTCAACCCAACCAAAAGAGAGCAGCCGGCAAAATGATAATAGCAATGATAATAGTCATCGAAGCGGTGACAATAAGCGTAGAGGGAATCAACATGCCATAAATGGTAACCACTTCGGTGGTAATCATGGCCAAAATAATAAGAATGGTTATTTCAAGAAAAGAAGATTCAACAATGATGGAAAGACGTCAGTACCAGCACCCGTTGTTAATGAAGGAGAACGACCACCTATCATATGCTTCAAATGCGAAGGGGAGGGACACATCAGTCCAAACTGCGCGATGCCATCCAAAACATGTTACAATTGTGGAAGAGAAGGTCACCTTGCCCAATTTTGTCGTGCACAGAAGACAAGTCCAGCTGGGATGGAGGCATCAAAGGCCGTCCCAGAAAAAACAAAGTCGGTGGTTTCAGGAAGAGCGTTTTTCGTGACTTCTCAAAAAGCAAGTGACCCAAATAATGCTAGCACTGGTTAGTTAATTATAAATTATTGCGAAGTCTATACCTTATTAGATACCGGTTCTACCCATTCTTTTATCTCTCTTGCTTGCGTTCAACGTTTAAATTTAACCTTAGAGAAGTTAGACTTTGACTTATTGATTGAAACTTCATTAGTAGAAACCTTTGTTACCTCCACTGTTTATAAATCTTGTTTTATTCAAATCAACACTTTCACGTTACCTGTCGATCTTATCTCTTTGAAAATACTTGCCTTTGATGTGATTTTAGAAATCGATTGGTTAACTACTCATCATGCTTTTCGTAAGGTTGTTAGCTTTCATATTCCTAACCAACTTGTTATGCGAATTCAAGCAATCAAACTACTAAAGTCAATCATTGTCATATCAAGCCATAAGTAAAGAGCCCTGATCCTTTCGTTGTTGACTTCCTTGTGTGGAATGCACCGAAGCTAGACTTTCTGTAGGCGACGTCGTGAATGACGATGGCAAGTTGATAGGTATCAATGTGACGTACTATCCAAGTCATGGATGAGAGTCACAGTTTTGAATGATATTTCTATTGTCAATAAAATTCCTGACGTATTCTTGAAGACTTCTTAGCCTACCCTAGAGCATAAAATCGAATTTTGTATTGACCCCAGTACAAAACCCATTTCTAAAACCCTTAAATATTTCTTCAACCAAAACGAACGTATCATGCGCCAAGGACATTGGCTCGAGCTGTTGAAGATTACGGCCATATCATTTAATATCATCGTGGAAGAGCGAATGTGGTAGCTGATGCGTTGAGTAGAAAATCGTATGCATTTATGAGTGCGATGTTGTTAATACAAAAACCCATTTCTTATAACTTGCAAATGATGAAGATAGAGTTAAAGACTCTAGAGACCCACGTAAAGATAGCGAATATACGAGTAGAATCGACTTTAATCGATAAAGTTAAAGCCACTCAAGCTACAGACTCAGAGCTAATAAATGTGAAGAAGAAGGTTCAAGAGGGCGTTATTCTAGAAGCAAGAATCGACGAAGAGAAGAAATCTCAACCCTCGATTTAATTGGCCCATTTGAAATCCTCGATCGAGTAGGAACTGTGGCTTATAGACTCGTTTTACCGCCAAGTATATCGCGTGTTCATAACGTTTTTCACGAATCGATGATTACGTAAATATGTGGACGACTCGAACCACATTATTGATTTAGAACCGCATTTAGATAGCGGATGATTTAACGTATGAAGATGTACTGTTAAAATCTCGAATATATCCTACGCTTAAAGGTTATACCTCAAGAGTTAGAATCGACGAAGTGTCTCTCATCTGTCGACATACCGTGTGCGTATACGTAAATTTTGAGGCGAAAATTCCATAAGGAGGGGAGATTGTGAGACCCCAGATTTTATGAATAAAGATTTAAATTTCTCAAAATATTTTTTTTAAATATTATGGAGTGGATTTGATATAATGTTATAGTTGTGGGTAGTATTTATAAATTTTGCAAAGTATGCAAGTTGTTGTATTATATTCGATTGGTCAGGGAATATTCTTTGCGTCGGGGAATATTCGTACGACGACACAATCATTGGTGGACCCCATAACAAAATTATTGTCGGATTGAGAAAACGACAAAAATATTTTATTAAAAATAACGGCGGAAGTTTTACCGTTAATACTGTTGAACTACTCGGTAGTAAAAGTACAGTAATATGTGTGGTTGCATAGTAGCACACGGTATTGATTATAATGCTTCCGTGAGAAGTCACTCAGTTTTGTTCAATTATTGCTATAGTAATTGTTGCATAGTATCTTACGTTATTTGATTCAATTATTGTTGATATTTTATATATTATTAAATTAATAATTGAAATGACAGAGTTATTAATATTATAAATTGCAATATTAACGATGTCTAGAAGTTCTGCCAAGGAGAGGTTTGGTCACCTAATTGCGCGCCAATAGGGAGAAATCCTTATTGGAAAGCCCCCTCTTTCTTGGGAACGACCTGGTCGATTAATATTGTGAATTTAATAAAGATGATAAATGTTGTTAAAATTATTAAGGTGATTTTTTTATGAAGTCTGCTTATTTTATGGATTCCTATTTACCCATTTTTCAAAATAATCGGTAGAAAATTTTTACAGGTGGGGCCCACATGTGGGGCCCATATGTGTTGGGAAAATGATTTTGGAAATGGAAGAGTATACGTATGGAAGTATATGTGTGTATTGAGTATATGGTGGGAGAAAATGAGATGTGAAAGTGATGGGTGTGTGAGTGGAAAATGGTGGAAAAGTGGTAGTGTGATAGTGATGTGTAAGAGTGTAGTGAATTTGATTATTGGGTGGGTGGGGGATAGATGTTGGTTATGGGGGAGAAAAATTAAGTGGCGTATATATAATATTGATATATATAAGTTGAAAACATGTGTTTATATATATGTATTATATTTTAATTTTTGTTGTGATTTTATTGTTTAGTTGATTGACTTTATTGTATTTGGTTAAAGAAATAATTCTGCAGAAATAATTCGTTCATAAACAGTACACTTCAATTCTCCTATAAATAGAAGCTCATTCCTTCATTATTTCTTACAAATTCATTGAAACTCCAGAGAGAGAAATTATAGAAAAACTATAGAAAAGTATTTTGCTACTTCCCTACTCTTATATTCAGTTTCTTTTACGGTAAGGGGTGTTATTCTTTCTTATTCATGAAGAGAACTTCTGTTATTCCATTCTTTATTATTCTGTTGGAATAACCTGTATACGCGGCATGCCCTATACTTGGTGAAATCCTTCTCTTATTCCATTCTTTATTATTCTGTTGGAATAACATATATACGCGGCATACCCTATACATAACCTGTATACGCGGTATACACTATACTTGGTGAAATCCCTTTGTTATTCCATTCTATATTATTATGTTGGAATAACCTGTTTATGTGAAGTACCGCATACGTGGTGAAATTCTTCTATTATTTTGTTCTTTATTATTCTGTCGAAATATCCCGGCTTGGTCAATTAATTTCACGACTTCGGGTTCCATTATTTATTATTCCGCATTTAATATTCTCGGAATATCCTCGCTTGTGTGAATTTCACCGACTTTGGTTCCATTATTTATTATTCAGTATTTATTATTCTATTGAATAACTCATATGCCTGCACCGCATGCATGGTGATTTCGTTGTTATTCCATTCTTTATTATTTTGTTAGAACATCTTGTTTTGTGAATTTCACCACTGGTTTCGTTATTTATTATTTTGTTGGAATAACTTTGTCATGAGAAGTACTGCATGCATGGTGATTTCATTGTTATTCCATTCTTTATTATACTCAGTTGGTTAAAGTTTTGATTTTTATACTCCATGAAATTAGTGGAATATCCTTGATATTTGCGCTTCATCCAGTATCTTTTCATGGAAATATTCTTCTGAGCATTCTTAAATTTTACTTTACAAAGAAGTATCATGTTGACAATTTGGATGTTATTAGTTCCTGGATAAATTAATTCTTGAACTTGTTTTATTGAATTCTTATATCATTGTCATCATCCTCATGTTTATATTTTTGAAAGTCATCTGTGGCCTGTAGTGCATAGATGGACTTGGTATGATTATGACCAGGGATTATTCGGTATAATCATGACCGTAATGTTACAAATGATGTGATAAAAGTCCTCATTGGCCCGTAGTGCATTGATGGATAGTTGTTGGCATGATCATGACCATTGATGAATACACGAATATCCTTGGCAGTAGTATGGAATTTGTGGTCGTGACCCTAATAAATATCCTTGGCCAGTGAAAGCGGGGATGATGTGGATTATTTATTAAGTCGAGTCTCAAATGATAAAAGTGATGAAAAACCTTTTAAAACATAAAAGATAGTAGATTTTATTCTCTACTTGACTCTTTTAATGGATTGCTTGATCCACTGCAGTTAAACTTGATGTCTATTGTATTTTATCAGTTTAACATTGTTGAAGGCTAATGATAATTTATTTTGTATTATCTTAGTCATAATATTTCTTGCTGGGCTAGTTGAGCTCACCCTTTCTTTCACTGTTCTCTTCAGGAAATGAGAACGTAGCTGGGACTAGTCGGGGAACGGAGTGATGGTCCGAGATGGTGTCTTAGTAGTCCTCACTATTCTGTAAAATAATGTGATAATAAATGTAACGAGGACTCTATTTGAGAATGGATATTGTCTAGAAGACAATATTTGTATTTAAACTCACAACATATGTTTTGTCGTATTTTACACGACTGCTGTATTATTAGTTTGTATTTGAATTTTGTACCATGTATTTGGCGACTCAAGATGGGTGATGTATACCTATTTTGGGGGCGTCATAAAAAATTTGTCTTCATATAAGGAAATAAGTTACTACCAATAGTACCTTCAAGTCATGACCTTTTGGGTGAGCCTGTGGTGGGCTAAGTTGACCCAAGAAGATACTATTGGGCCAGTTGTTTGAGGCCTTATTTTGATGGATTTGATTCGATTCGGACTTGGGATTTGACCCAAGATTTTTTCCGACTCGGGATTTTACCCGGGTTGTTACATATGGTATCAGAGCCGACTCTCAAAAGCTTGGCTCGGGTCATCCGATCGGGTTGCCAGAGGTGGGGACACGAAGGCTGGTGGTATTATCCCACAATGGAGAGATGGAGGTCCGGAGGTGGGGACACGAAGCCAGCCGGTATTATCCCACAATGGCTAGAGAGGCAAAGATCTTTGGGTTGTGTGTGTGATCGATTTTGACGGGGACGTCAGAAATTTAAGTGGGGGAGTTTGTAACACCCCAGTCCCACATCGGAAGATAGGGGAAAAATTTGTCTGCATATAAGGAAATAAGTTACTACCAATAGTACCTTTAATTCATGACCTTTTGGGTGAGCCTGTGGTGGGCTAAGATGACGCAAGAAGATACTATTGGGTCAGTAGTTTGAGGCCTTATTTTAATGGATTTGATTCGATTCGGACTTGGGATTTGACCCAAGATTTGTTTCGGACTCGGGATTTGACCCGAGTTATTACAGTTTAGGTGAAGACAGATGATGAAAGTTCTCTTTATCTTGAGTATAACAAAGAACTGTTAATGGGTATTATAGGGATAAAATTGATGATAAACTTTTAAATCATAGAAGATAGTAGATATCATGCTCTACTTGACTCTTCTAATGGATTGCTTGTTCCGCTGTAGTTGTTGATCTAAAACTTGTTGTCTATTATATTCTCTCAGTTGTTATACTGTTGAAGGCTAAGGATAATTTATTCTGCATTATCTTAGTCATAATATTTCTTACTGGGCTAGTTGAGCTCACCCTTGCTTTCACTATTCTCTTGAGAAATGAGAATATAAATTTGGACGAGCCGGGAAATGTTCGACCATCCCGATATGGTTGTTTTAGTAGTCCTCACTATTCTGTGAAATAGTGTGATAATAATTGTAATAAGGACTCCATTGAGTGTGGATATTGTCTAGATGGCAATATTCTTATTAAAACTTTTATATTATGTTTTGTCGTATTTTACACGACTGTTGTATAATTAAGTTATATTTGAATTTTGTACCATGTTTATGACCCAAGATGGGTGATGTATACCTATTTTGGGGGCATCACAGACATAATGCGGTCCATAATGATTTTACTGACATTCCAGTATCCTAATGGGGTCATGCTCTAGAAATCGCTGCATATCTACGAAAAAGGTAACCTCTAAATCCGGCCCCAAGACTCTATAAGAGTTATGGACATGGAGGATTCCTAATCTTAAGTATCTTAAGATAAGGGGTTGTCCAACTTATGTAAAAGAGGTTTCAAATGATAAACTTGGGACAAGATTTGATAAGTGCAGATTTGTGGGACATCCTAAAGTAAGTTTAGAGTATATGTTCTATAATCCTACTTAGCAAAAGGTGTTTGTTGCGAAACACGCTGCCTTTTAAGATAAAGGTGTTTATCATTGAAGGGGATAGTGGAAGGATAATAGAATCTTGAAGAGTTCAAGAACCACAAAGCACTATAAGTCAAATAAGAGGAATATATAGATAGACCTATTGTATTACAACCGAATTGTAAATCTAAAATAGTACCGAAGATACCTGGGAGGTATGGATTCATCATAGATGATGATGATGGGGTACACATCATAGAAAATGATGATCCAGTTACATACGATGAGGTAAGAGTTGTAGACACTCAGAGAAATGGATTGAAACAAGTTTCTCAAAAATGGAACATTCGTTTTTATGAGACAATAAAAAGAGTTTGATTTTATCAAAAATGACAATGAACCTAGTGTGTACAAAAATATCAGTAGGAGCACCGTGACATTCTTATTACGGATAAGGAATGACATACTAATGCTACAATCAGTAAAGATAAAGTTGTCTGAACATTCCTCCATGAATGATTTGGGAAGAGTATCTTAATTGGGGATAAAAATCTATATAGATAGATTTAAAAGGATGCTCGGCTTAACCCAAGAAATATATATTCATTTGATGCTAAAGCCGTTTAGCATGGCAAACTCCAAGAGATGTCTTATGTTGATGAGTCATGGAGTGAATCTCTCTTAGTAGTCCCCATAGACTCCTGAAAGGAGAGACCGCATGAGTAAATATAATGTATGCAATGAAATGTATGAGACCTGATGTTGATCAATCATATTCTGGAGAAGATCACTGTAAGACAGTAAAAAACATCTTAAAGTACTAAACCAGTACTAAGGATGTGATTAAAATTTATGGTGAGTCTGAATTAAACTAGAGGGCTTAACATACTTAAGTTTTTCAAACTGACCAAGACTACATAAATCCACTTTAGGGTAAAGCGTTATCTTGAACGGTGGTGCAGCGAATTGGAAAGGTTCCAAATCGCAAAGAGTTGCTCGTTTAGTGACAAAGACAAAATATATAGATGTAAATGAAGCTGAAAGTTAATTGTTAGGATGAAAAGTTCATTACAGAACTAGGAATAGTTCCTAAGTCTCATCTTCGATCTAAACATATTTTGCGGCACTTTCATTTGATTAAAGAATCATTGAAAGAGGAGAAGTCACTATAAAGATAGTGGACTCTCAAGAATAACATTACATATTCATTTAATGAAGCTTATCCAACAGCAGGATGATCGTCACTTATAGAATAAGGGTATGAGATACCATGACGATTAGCTTTAGTGCAAGTGGGAGATTGAAAGTAGTATGCACACAATACTTTATAACAATCTTATTCGTTTATTAATAAAAGTATTCATTTACTAAAAGCTTTAATTTATCTACATGGTGTTGTTTTATAATATATGATAAACTCATAGTTTTAATTATGTTTTTAGATTCATGATGAGATCATGCTAATGAGATCTAAATTCTTAGATAGTTTTAAAACTAAAATATTTCCAATCGATGGATTACTAAAAAAGGATTAGTGAATCCGGATATATTGGTACATACATTATTTGCTCATTGGATGAGAATGATTCATCTCATGATCATTTGTGTGGAGTTCATCTCATGATCATTTGTGTGGAGACACTAAAGCAAGTATGTTGGTGCTTATTAGAGAATAAGTTCACTGAACGTAGCTTGTTAAGAAATACCTAATGGAGTTTTACTTGACAATCAATAGGAATTCCTATAAGTGATAGTAGTACAAGTGATCCTTAGACTTGAGATCATCATAGTATCTTTTGTATGATAAATTATACTTTGACGTATTCCTTAAGACCCTTAGGGTATATCAAAGGGTATGCTTGGGTGTAATAAATTGTACATGGAGGTAATGTATGATCAACAAAGAATCTACTGCTTCTAGTAAAAGAAGAGAAATGTCCTATGTGATTCAATAAATGACAACCCAGTAGTCCTTGGCCAAGGTAGAATGAAATTAAAAAGGAATTTATAATTTACATTATTTGGAGTTGTGCATTTAAGAATCGAAATACATATAATTAAATAAAATTAGAGTTGATAGTAATTCCATGTCTTATATTTAATTGGGATATTGTATGGTGGAAGGATTGAATTGTATGGTAACTATTTACTCAAAGGTTCTTTTATGATTAATGTTGAAATCTATATTATCTGGAAAGTCGTTGATCACTAAGGAGATTTATCCTTATTGTAGAATAAACATTATTTATTTAAATAAATTAATAGATTAATTTATTTATTTAAATAAGATTAGAATTGTTCTAATTGATTTATTCACAACCGGTTTAATATGGAGAACCTAAAGGGTCACACCATAAAAGGAAGAATATTTATTTAAGAAGCAAATGGCATAATCGTAATAATAAGTTAAGTGTATTTAATTTATTCTATGATGATAGAATAAATTAAATAGCTTAATATTTATTATTTAGTATTTTAGAAATATTAAATAAAAATTAATAAGAGGAGTCTTATTATTATTATTACTATTATTATTATTTAATTCTTAAAGGAGTTTGGGATTAATTAATAAAAGTACTCTTATATATTCCTAATAAGATTATGAGGCTAATTAATTAAAAGAATTTAATTAATTATTCCTAGTAAGATTGGAAGCCTAATTAATTAAAGGAGTTTAATTAATTAAAATAAAACTCAATTCCTTAATTGTTAAGGAGGGTTGCTTACATCTATAAATAAGAGGAGTCGTATTATGGGTGAGGGTTGATGATTTCACAAAACACGTGAATGACAATTTCAAGAGTTGGGAGAGTACACCTTTTCTATAAAGATAGAAAAATTAGGATTTTGCCAAACACCCATCTTCTTGAATATTTGTTCTTCCTTGGTAGACCATCTCTAGAGCTAGGCCAAACACTTGGGTGGCTAACGTTAATCAAAGGAAGGAATCAAACCCGGTGGATTCAAGTTGAGCGTGAAAAGGAATTGGAGGTGAACTCGTACCTGAAGAAGCTAGTTTCATCAAGGGTATGAATCTGATCTCCTTCTCTTTTTTATTGATTGATAATTATGCACAAAGTATGATCATGGTGATGGGTTTTTATGAAAATTTTAAATTCCTTTTTTATCGCGCTTTCGCACCTTTTATGCAATTTGATTGCATGATCGCACTATATACAAACCCAACACTAAGAATGTGTTTACGTGTATGAATTGTCGAATTAAGGTTTTGAATGCAAAAATAAAATTTTCTGGGAAAAGACGTAAAAACACTATTCATGCTAAAAATGCCTTTACGTTTTTTTTGATTTTTCGAAAGACGCCATAGCGTTTCTATAGCGTCATGAAACGTATATCCTATAAAATTCAAAAACAAAAAGCGCGCTTTTTTGGCTTGTGACTTGAGTTTCAGAAGTCGACGAAAGTCAATTTAATTATAAAACCTTCAGACTTTATTATTGCAAGCCCAAGAGAAAATGTTAGGAGGCCCAATAATTAATTAATTCATGGCCCAAAGAAAATGTAATGGAAGAAAATGTAATGGAGGCTCAAGTGTTAGCCCAAACCAATGTCAAACCAAGCCCAAAACTAAGGAAAGTTAAAGGCTTGGTCAATTTATCAACTTAATTAAAAGAAAAAGGAATTGAAAAACCAAGTGGGGCCCCCAATGGGGGTTCGGTCAAAGGAGGAATGAGTAGCTTCTTGGAGAAGCTTGGTAAAGCTTCCCCAAGAAGCTAGCCAACTATTAATGCAAATATCCCCTAAAATCTTGGTTGATGATTATAACTTAACCATGGTTAGTCTAGGGTTGGTTAAAGGGGGGATGGTTTGTAGTTTGATAGAAGTTGAGGGTGATGACTTCAGAAGACTCTAAGAAAAGTGACTAAGTAATGAAACCTAGCAAAGTTGTGACACCCCCAAATCTAGGTACTTCATTCCCACAAGATTTGGTGCTCACTATCCATACATTCATACTATCTACCCAAAAAAAAAAATATTTAAACCATAATCCTCCCTTTAAATAGGGTTACATCACTATCTTCAAAAACATCCCAGGTTCTAACCTTTAAACATTATTCAAGTGCGGAAAAAAAATTATTACATTACATCATTATTAAAAAGTCTATGACCATCACAATAAACAAAATTACAAGTCTGCATCACTTGTACATTTTTCCCTTTCCTTTGCTAGTTGAAGGCTCATTTATCTTCTTAACTTTAGCTGCAATGAGTATATAAATATACAAGAGTGATCAAAACAATTGCTCATTGGATATAACAATGAATCAAAATAAGAATAATAATAATTGCCAATAACAAGCTCATCAAAACTGAATAGTACTCTAACGATGATAATCAAAACTGGAATCCAAAATATGGAATATATCTAACTGAGGGTCATAAGACCATGAACTATGTCCACAATTGCGAGTAATCTTTCAACTCCAACTTTAACAGTCATAAGACTATAAGGACTCCTCGTACTTAGGGGGATCAGCCCTTCGTACAATGTATTATGCACAAACATTTCAACGCTAAGCGTAAATTATCCCCTAATAATAGGGTTTTTCGTCTCAGTATTTAAAGTACAAGTCCGCACCAAAGAAAGTTTGGTTTGGATAAGCTTTCAAGGATAATTTGAAGTTTAATGAACATCAACTAGAGGACTAGTTGAATCAATAGTGTTTGATAACACAATAGTTGATCAATAATAACGTAATATGAAACAATGAATAAGTGTAAGCGAACTAACTATATCTTGAACTCATCCTTAGAAACAACTACAAAGCATAAGTATTGAATGACAATAAACCTTGCTTGAATAAAATTAAGCTAGGACTACAAATTATTGAATAAACATTAAGTAATAGCAAGCTGAAAATAAAGCTCACTAATTATGAGAATGACTTGTGTTAAGTAACTGAACTAAGATAGTTCAACATTGGAATTTTAGAATTCAATAAAACTGCATTCATAATATTCGAATGACAATAAAGAAACTTGTCTAATAATAAACAAGTTAGAATGCATCACTAAATATTGGAATTCAAACTTATTCGAATAAAGTTAAAGTCATAGCTAGCTTGCTCAAATAATGATTAGAAATACAAAAGTTCGCTTAATGAAACTTTAAAGTAAGAACTTGCTTAATCAAATGAATGAAGTTACACCATGTAATAATAAAACTAGCTCAACGAAAGTGTAGAGTTAGAAAACTTGCTCAATGTAAAAAGAAAGTTTAGAAACTTGCCTCGAGTGTAAGCTACAATATTAAACTTACGTTCACCTACACATTGGTTTGGAACCACATTATCTATTAGATATGCTAACATACCACAACATGTACATTTCTAGCTAAACTTATCATCTTAGCACAAGTCTTATGCTACCATTTATATTTCAGAATTACCAAGTGTCAACATCACAACACTTATCTAACATTCATTGTATAAACTAAGTTATCACATAAAGCGTTCGTAACCTACTAACCACTTTTACAACTTTGAATTCATAATCCATATAACACAACTCTGTTTTAGCCTTGTTGTTACATGATTCTCACATTAACCTAACATTAGGCTAAGTTAAATTGAACGCCCAAAGTCTGCTTAATTAGCGAAATTCACCGTGTATGTGGCAGTATCTTGCTACCAAGCGCCAGCTTTATCTCGGGCTTATCACAATGCTACATAGCAATGACTGCTACCACTTAACTACGCCTACGTATTCCATTATGTAACATGGCTACGACACTTTTCTTAAGCCAACTAACTCTAATTTCACCCACCAAACAGTGATAATAACATGTAAAAATGGTATAAAACTATCACAAACATATTTGTGAACATATTCCACCAATTAAAACAATTTAACATCAACTAAAACTAGTTTAATTTCTCAAATTCCATGATTTTTCATATAAAACTCAAATTTTTGATATTCATCCAAAAATCATCACTGTGAATTCAATACTTGGCCAAATCACCTCATTCAAATTACGCTATGCTCATTTCTTAATGAACTACCATATACAAGCGTCAATTTACAGTTTCACATATGAATTGGCCACTAAAATTGACAATTACTCAAGCCATATGAAGAACACAAATATTGTCATTATTTCTTCCTACTGTCAAACGAAATTAGCATGCAATTTCCTTGTTTGAACATAAACTCTAGCATTATAAACATGTATAACCACAATTACCAACTATATATGTCCATAATTCATAAATTTTGATTTCACCAAACACAAACAACTATGCCGTGGATTCATTTATATATATATATATATATATATATATATATATATATATATATATATATATATATATGAAATATCAAGGTTAGATAAATTACCTTAAAATAGCTTGTATTCCTTGCTAATTCTTGTAATCCTTGCTAAAATCGCTGGAAATTGCTTTAAGTTTTCTCACAATTCTCTCAACTCTCTGTAATCTCTAGGCTAGCAAATAGAGTGCGTAAACCAACTGATAAACAACGTAAGAAATATAACTGATAACCCTTAATAATACTAATTGTTATATCAGTTACTAACGTATATATTATAAATATATTATATTTATTATTTAATTTAATTTATTTATTTTATTTATTTTCAGAAATTAGAAATTCCAAAAGTTATAAGGCTTATTTGGCAAAACCCTTTAATTTTTAAAGAATTAATACATTAAGCCTTGTTTGGCAAAAAAACTAAATTAAACCCTTTTTAATTTAGTTTAATAAACACTTTAGTTTATAATTATAATCACATATTATTTATTTGGATTTTCATATCCAATATTAACCCATTACATTAATCACATACTATATTTTAATTAAATATAGTATTTTAACAAATACCCCAAAATTATAATTTTCATTATAACTTTATTTAATAATCTAATATACCATCTAAATTATTAAATCACAACAACAATATAACATCTCATGTTATACTACAATTCTCTAAATTATAAATTAATTTAATTTAGAATATTATCTAATAAAATATTTATTTCATCAATTCAACAATAGACACATCAAATAAATATTTATATTATTCAATAAATATTTAATAATACAATTTGAAATTTTGGATTGTTACATCCTTCCCTCCTTACAAGGATTCTGTCCCCAGAATCACAATTCAAACAATCAAATCGTCACATTCTCCCATACTTACAAAGATTCTATCCCCAGAATTGAAGACACAGACTACACAAATAACTCAGGGTGATTCTTCATCATATCAGCTTCGAGTTCCCACGTAGCCTCTTCGACATTGTGGTTCCTCCATATCACCTTCACAGAAGGTATCACTTTATTCCTGAGCACTTGTTCTTTCCTGTCGACTATCTGGATAGGAATCTCTTCATAAGATAAATCTTTCTGGAACTACAATGGTTCATCCTGATCACATGTTTGTAATCGGGTTTATACTGGTCGCAAACAATCGGCACATGAAAAAAAAATTGTGCACATGCTTTCTAATTCGGAGGTAAAGCTACCTCATAAGCTACTTCTCCCACTCTGAGTAGAATCTCGAAAGGTCCAATAAACCTTGGGCTGAGCTTTCCTTTCTTGCCAAAATGAATTTTTCCCTTCCAAGGAGAAACTTTCAGGAACATGAAACTTCCTGCTTCAAATTCACGACTCTGTCTGTAATGATCACCATACTTTTTTTGTCGATCTTGAGCAACTACCAGTTTTTCTCTGATGAGTTTGACAACTTCAACGGTTTGCTGAACCAGTTCTGGGCCTAACAGTTGATGTTCACCAACTTCATCCCAGCATAGTGGAGTTCTGCATTTCTTGCCGTATAACGCCTCGTATGGAGGCATACCAATGCTTGCGTGGTAACTGTTGTTGTATGCAAATTCCACCAACGGTAGATGATCATCCCATTTTCCTTTAAAATCCATGATGCACGCTCTAAGCATATCCTCTAACGTCTGGATCGTTCGTTTGCTTTGCCTATCAGTTTGCGGATGATATGTTGTACTCATCTTCAATTGTGTTCCCATGCATTCTTGGAGTCTCTTCCAGAAGTTTGATGTGAACCTCGGATCTCTGTCTGATATAATTGACACTGGAACTCCATGTCTTGAGACGATCTCTTTAACGTATAGCTTCGCCAGTTGATCAAGATTAAATCTAATCTTTATTGGCAAAAAGTGTCCAGATTTTGTCAATCTGTCCACTATCACCCATATTGCATCGTATCTTTTCTGAAGTAACCTACCACAAAATCTATTGTAATATGCTCCCATTTCCATTGCGGTATCTCCAATGGTTGAAGTAACCTGCTTGGTCGTTGATGCTCGGCCTTCACTTTCTGACATGTCAAGCACTTGACAACGCATTCTGCAACATCTCTTTTCATGTTCGGCCACCAGAAATGACGCCGCAAATCTTGATACATCTTCGTACTTCTCGGATGAATCGAATATCTTGAGCTATGAGCTTCCGTCAAGATGTCTTCTTTAATATCCTGTACTGCTGGAACCCAAATTCGTCCCTCGAATCTTAGCATTCCTTCAGTATCGACCTTGTACTTCACTTCTTTACCCTCGACCATACTTTGCTTTATTTTTCTGCATTCTTCATCCTGTAGTTGTGCGTTCTTCACTTTGTCTACCAAAGTTGGACTAGCTTCTATCTGGAACTATTTTTCATCAGATTCTTTTAGAAATTTGATTTCAAGCTCTAACCTTGCCATTGCTGTAATAAGCTCCTCCTTCTCTGTTAACAACATCAACTTTTCTCTGCCTTTCCTACTCAAGGCATCTGCAACCACATTAGCTTTACCCGGATGATAAAAGATCTCACAATCGTAATCCTTTATCAATTCCATCCACCTCCTTTGCCACATGTTCAGGTCTTTCTGTGTGAAAATATACTTCAGACTTTTATGGTCTATATAGATCTCACATTTCTCTCCGTAGAGATAGTGTCTCCATATCTTCAGTGTAAACATAACCACCGCCAACTCTAAATCATGAGTCAGATACCCTTTCTCGTAGTCTTTCAATTGCCTTGATGCATACGCAATAACCTTGTCGTTCTGCATAAGGACACAACCCAATCCTTTGTGTGAAGCATCACTATACACCACAAAGTTTCAGATTATCCGGTAACGACAACACAAAAAGCCACACTTAACTTCTTTTTCAGTTCTTGAAAACTTTCCTTACACTTTTCCGTCCAAACAAATTTTACAGATTTTCTCATCAAATTTGTCAACGGAGTGGAAATCTTGGAGAAATCTTGAATAAATCGTCTATAATAACTGGCCAGTCCCAAGAAACTCCTCACCTCCGAAGGTGTTCTTGGTTGTTCCCAATTTATCACAGCTTTGACTTTTGATAGATCCACTGAAATCCCATCCTTATCAATTACATGACCAAGAAATTGTACACGTTCCAGCCAAAATTCACATTTCGAAAATTTCGCATGCAACTTTTCTTTTCTTAACATTTCGAACGTCAGACGTAAGTGTTCCTCGTGTTCCTCTTGAGTTTTAGAGTACACCAGAATATCATCGATAAATACCACCACAAACTTGTCTAAAAATGGTTTAAACACCCTGTTCATTAAATCCATGAACGCTGCAGGGGCGTTTGTCAAACCAAATGACATCACTAAAAATTTGTGATGTCCATAGCGAGTTCGGAATGTTGTCTTTGGTACATCCTCCTTCCTTACTTTCAGCTGGTGATACCCACTTCTCAAATCTATTTTCGAGAAATATCTAACATCCTTCAATTGATCAAACAAGTCATCTATTCTTGGTAATGGATATTTGTTTTTAATAGTGACTTTATTTAATTCTCTATAATCAATGCAAAGACGCATTGACCCATCCTCCTTCTTCACGAACAACACTGGTGCTCCCCACGGTGACACACTTGGCTGAATGTACTTCTTATCTAGCAGCTCTTGCAGTTGCACCATTAGTTCTTTCATCTCCACTGGAGCCATTCTGTACGGGGCCTTCGATATAGGAGCGGTTCCTGGCGCTAATTCGATCAGGAACTCAATTTCTCGATCAGGCAGAAGTCCTGGCAAATCCTCCGGAAACACGTCCATGAACTCCCTAACCACTGGTATTTCCTCTAATTTCATACCCTTCTCCTTTTGAGTATCGACTATGTAAGCTAAATACCCTACACAGCCCTGACTCAACAACTTCTTGGCCTGCATCATCGTCAGATATCTCATTTTTCTAGGCGATTTGCTACCATGAAAAACTACTTTTGACGGAGTCATAAGGTTTACACACTTCTTTTTACAGTCAATTATCGCTCCATAATTGAATAGCTAATCCATTCCCAAAATAACATCGAACTCTCTGAGTTTTATCGGAATTAAATCTACTATCATAACATTCCCCTTAATGTTCACCTTACAATTCTTATATACGAACAGGAATCACTTCCTTATTCGATATTTCTATGTTTAAAGGGAAATTCAACTCTTCACTAGGTATTTCTAACCTCTTAGCAAATTCATCAGATATAAACGAGCAAGTAGTACCCTAATCAAATAATACATATGCATTTATATCATTGATTGGGATAATACCTGACATGATATCTTTTGATTTCACCACGTCCTGCACCGTCATATTGAAGGTTCTGGCTATGAGCTTATTTGTTGATGTTGGTCCAGCAATAGTCAGCGCACCTCCACTAGCATTTCCCTTACTTCTATTTGCCTCACCAGATCTCTTCTTAGGGCATTCACGAGCAAAGTGATCCTTGGACCCGCACATGAAGCAAACGTTCTTCTTAGGTTGAGTGAAATTTGGGGCGATGTGACCCTCCTAGCCACAATTGAAGTATACTCGTTTCTCCATCAAGCACACACCCTTGTGAAATTTCCCACATGTAGCACATGCATCGAACTTCTTCTTTTGCTGGTTTCCTTTCTGAATTCTAGCTCCCATATTTGCATTCCACTTCCTCTTCAAATTGTTATTGCCATTTCCACCGTTACCCCCACCACCATTCTTAGCTTCACCTTCACTCTTCTTCTTCCTCTGCTCTTGGTTATGTTTTGTTACAGCCTTTCCTCCACTTTCAGCAAGAATTGCCTTTTCCATTACCGCTGCAAACGTTTTTAGTTGGAATAAGGAGACCCTACTGTACAGCCAGGGCTTCAATCCTTGCTCAAATCTCCTCGCCTTGCGTTCGTCTGTGCTAACTTGATATGGCGCAAACCTCGCCAACTCATTGAATCTTGCGGCATACTCAGACACCGACATCGTTCCCTGCTTCAGTTCCAAAAACTGCACTTCCAGCTGACTCTTCGAACTTTCTGGAAAATAGGTCTCAAAGAATATTTCTTTGAACCTTTCCCAAGTCATAATCCCTTGACCTCCTCGGGTTTTATTGGCTTGCCACCAATAACTCGCCTCTGCTTTCAACATGAATGTTGCAAAAGCAGTCTTCTGATTCTCCTCTACTCCAGCAACATCGAAAACTTTCTCTATTTCTATGATCCAGGTCTGTGCTTCAACCGGATTCATGGACCCACGGAATTCTGGTGGTCCAACCGCATTGAAATCCTTAAATGTTGTACCTTGGTTCTGAGGTTGATTTTGCTAAACACCCGTCAGTAACGTCACTAGCTGCTGAACTGGGTTACCTTCCACATTGTTGTTGTTGTCCGCAGTAGTTCTCTGTCGTGGTGGTTGCCGTCTTGGAGGCATTTTCTGTTAAAATACACCCATTAGATTCTATTCAACCTTTTAAGTTTTATATACTTAGGTTGTACATCATAAAAGATTATCACGTAACACATAACACTTTGAATAAAATAATAACTTTTATTTATTCATAATCTTTTTTTTAAAAAAAACATCAAAACAATAGCATTACTGCTATATACATTACTTTCCTGAACTATAAAAGTTGCAGGATAACATCATCATCATCTATCCCATTGGTTATAGCATACCCGGGATTTACATCTTATTTACTCACTAATCACATACTAATTACATATCACTACGATGTCCTACTAAGACACTGCGTAGCCTTACGACGCTCTTCTTCCATAATTCGGAACATTGTTCGGCGATCTAATATGTATGATGGTAGCGTCTTGAACTGAATTGGATAACACATGTGACGCCCCCAAAATAGGTCCAATTCACCCAACCTATTCTGAGTTGCCAAGTACATGGTACAGAGAACAACTACAACTTTATTAATACAATTGTCGTGCAAAATACGACAACATAAATACTGTGAGTTTAAATACAAATATTGTCTTCTAGACAATATCCACACTCAGATAAAATTCTCATTACAATTATTGATACACTATTTTACAAAATAGTGACAACTGCTAAAACAACTTTCTAGAACCATCACTCCATACCCCGGCTAGATCCTGCTATATTCTCACATCCTGAATAAAAATGGAACAAAAAGGAAAAGGGTGAGCTCAACTAGCCGAGTAAAGAATATTATGACTAAGATAATATACAACAAATTATCCTTCGTCTTCAACAGGGAAAAATCTGATAGAATATAATAGACAACAAGTTTTAGATCAACAACTACAACGGAAACAATAATTCATTAGAAGAATTAAGTAGATAATGAAATCTACTATCATCTATGAATTTAAAAGTTCATCATCAATATTTTATCCCTGTAACATCAATCAATATACATCTTGAATCAAATATTCATCTTTGCACTACTGGGCCAAAGATATTCATTTGTATATCACCAGATTAATTCATGTTCATCTCAACACTGCTTATCTTTGCACTACGGGCCAAAGATATTCATCAGGTAATCATTCATCTTTGCACTACAGGCCAAAGATATTCATCAAGTATCACCATTAAGTACTGAGGATGATGAAAACATTTTAGAGAACGAATCCAGTGAGACAGAAAGACAAATATTAGGGATTCGTATTTCGATTTATTCAAATTCAATAATATTCCATAATAACCAAGTGTGAAGTATAATAAAGATCAAAACATGGATGCAATCAAAGATAGTAACCATAAAAGACATCTGGGATGAAAAAGAGAAAATTTCATTTTTTGATGAATAGTATCGTATACGTGAATAGTAACCCTGACACAAAAAGGTATAAATTCCACAATAAAATTCATAACAATATCTCAGCATAATGATATTGAAGAAAATAATATCATTTAAGAAGAAAATAACATCCCTTACCTCAAAGAAACAGTACTTAGAAATGAAATATCGGATATGATGCTGAATGAAACTTGTACTGAATAGCAACTCTCAAAGTATCTAATACTCACAAAATACACTCGATAATATAGAGAGAGAAAGAGAGAAAGCTTATGTTTCTTGTGTGATTTTCAATTCTAACTTAGCCCTCTATTTATAGGAAAATGTTAGCACGCCGAAGCAGACTTGACCTGCTACCTGATGACTTTACCTGCTACTATTGCCACCCACCATATTTGAAATAAAATTCTAGCACATTTCTCATCAACCAAAAGTGGGGCCCACTCAATTCTAGAATTTTCCACCAAAAATCATTTATAACATAATTTCCGAATCAGTCACCTCTTAAAATTCATAACAAATCATACATTCATTTTTAACGGTTCAAAATTTGTGGACATATACTCAACTTATATATGTATAACATATCCAAAAATCACAACGATCCAACGCTCGGATTAAAAATTATAACTCACGCAATATACCTCAAGAACATTGGTTTGATTTTTAATACCTCCATTCCGACAAAAATACTGATAAAACACCTCAACATTAATTCTTTCATTTATAACCACATAAATAAATCCATCATGTATATCCACATAAAATAAATATTTCCTTATCATATAATAAATAATTATTCACAAATAATATTACAGAATCACAATAATAACAACCAGGCCGTTCCCAGGAAAGAGGGGGCTTTCCAATAAAGATTTCTCCTTACTTGTGCACAATTAGGTGACTAAACCTCTCCTTGACAGAACTTTCTAGACATTGCCAATAATGCTATCTAATAATATTATTCAAATAATATGAATTATTGATCTGATAATGGGAAATACTGTGCCGTGACAATTATTGAAACAACAATAATATAAAATATCAACTCAGCAATTATTGAATCAATAAAATAAAATATTGAACAGTAATTACCATAACAATTATTGAGTAGTGACTTCTTACGTAAGAATCAATAATTCAAAAATATTGTGCAATACCGTGTGCTACTGTGCAACCACGTGTATTACTATATTTTAACAACCAGGTATTTCAACAGTGTTAATGGTAATAATTACGCCGTTATTTATAATAACTCATACTTGTCGTTTTCTACATCCGACCATTATTCGTTATGGGTCCCACAAATGGCTGCGCCGTCGTACGAATATTCCCCGACAACAAGAATATTTCATGACCAAACGAATATTCCCCGACAAAAATGAATATTTTGTAACCACTTGTTTATTTTTTAAAATTTGCACATTTCACCCATAACCAAAGTATTATATCAAATTAACTCTTTATTATTTCAAGATAATAAATAGAGAAAGTTTTATTTTATTCATAATAAGTTGGGGTCTTACAACCTCCCCTCTTTATGAAATTTCGTCCTCGAAATTGACGTACGTACCTGGTGTTTCGAAAAGGTGAGGGTACCTCTCTTTCATTTCCGTTTCCAACTCTCAAGTCATTTCTTCAATAGCATGGTTCCTCCATAAAACCTTAACTTGTGATATAACCTTTGTACGTAGAACATGCTCTTTCCTATCCAAGATCTTGACAGGTACCTCCTCGTACGTTAAATCTTCGGCTATCTCATCTGGTTCTAACGCAATAATATGGTTTGGGTCGTCCACATATTTACGTAACATCGATACGTGAAAAACATTATGAACACGCGACATACTTAGCGTTAAGGCGAGTCTATAGGCCATAGTTCCTACTCGATCGAGGATTTTAAATAAATTGAAGGTTTGAGCTTTCTTTTCTTCATCGACTCTTACTTCTAAAATAACGCCTTCTTGTACCTTCTTCTTTATATTCATCAGCTCCGGTGTGTAGCTTGAGCGGTTTTAAATTTATCGATTAAAGTTGATTCTACTCGTATATTTAACATCATCACGTAGGCCCCTAGAGTCTTTAACTCTATCTTTATCGTTTGTAAATCGTATAAAATGGGTCTTTGTGTTAACAACATCGCACTCGTACCCGCATATGATCTTCAATGCGTCAGCTACTACGTTCACTTTTCCATGATGGTATGGTCAGAACATGTGCCGAAATGAGTCGCCTCTTGAGCTCTTGAAAAATCTTCTCGCATTCCTCGCTCCATACGAATTTTGTATCTTTCCGAGTCAGCTAAGTTAACGGAGTAGCGATTCGAGAAAATCCTTCCACGAATCTGTGATAGTAACCAGTTAAGCCTAAAAAGCTAGATATTTTGATTACTAACTTAGGTTGCTCTCAACTATGACTCATATCCCAATCTTGGATAGCACGTCACAAAGGCACCTATCGTTTACCACCGCACGAATATGACATCCCCTACGGACAGTCTGGCTTTGGTGTATTCCACAAAAGAAGTCACCAGATAGAGGCTCGGGTACCAACTCTTTTACTTGGGTTTTTAACTCCTAAAGTTCAATAGGAGCCATTCGATATGAGATTTTAGAAATGGGTTTTGTACCGGGTTCAAAGTCGATACAAAATTCAATATCACGCTCAGGAAATTCTTTAGGAAATACGTCAGGAAATTCACTAACAATAAGAATATCATTCAAATCTGACGTATTTTTGTTTAAATCCATGAAATGGGCTAAGAAAGCTTGACATCCGTTTTTCAATAAATGAATGGCTTTATGGCTTCATATGAAAGTGTTTGACCTCAATGGTTTGGTTGCTTTGAATATGCATAACAGGTTGGTTAGGAATATGAAAACTAACAACCTTACGAAAACAATCAATTTTGGCATGATGAGTAGTTAACATAGCAATCCCTAAAATCACGTCAAATGCAAGTATCTTTAAAGAGATAGTATCAACAGGTAATGTGATTGTGCCCACTTGGATCAAACAAGATTTATAAACAGTGGATGTAACGAAAGTTTCTCCTAACGGAGTCTCCACAGATAAGTCAAAGTCTAATTTCTCCAGAGTCAAGTTTAAACGTTGAGCACAAGCAGGAGAGATAAATGAATGGGTAGAACCTGTATCTAGTAAGGTATAAACTTCGCAAAAATTTATGATTAACTAACCCGTGATAACTTCGTTCGGTTCCTCACTTTTTGGAAAGTTACGAAAGGCGCTCTCACTTGAACCACCGATTTTGACTTGTCTGGGACAGCCTTTGGTGTCATCATTACCACTAGAATTGACTTTTGCTATAGGGCATATTCCATCCTCAACTGCTTCGGCGTACTCCTGTTTCATGATCTGAATCATTAATCTTCGATCCATATCAAATTGGGGTTGACTGCAATGTACAGGGTAATTCAAAACTCGATGTTGGGTTCTCTTAATTGATGTCCAAAAAGAAAAATACATATCATCTATTTTATCCTTCTTAGATCGGACATCTCTTTCCACAATATCAACACGTCGTGCGGCTTTTACCCATGCATCACTCATTCTCACTCGTTCAGTTGTTTCTTCTTTCAGCTCAGATTCCATCTTTATCATCTTATACTCTGCCAAAGTGTGCTTCTGTTCAAGCATCACATATCGGGTAACACAAGCTTGAATTGTTGCATCCTTTTGCTCCACGCATCACCGCTCTTCACTTTCGCTTCTTCTAACTCATGAATACAATTTTGCAATTCTAAATTTCGATCATAAAATAAAATTTCTTTAATAAATTCTCCTCGTGTACCTCTTCTTCCTCACTTTCAATCTGCTACCTCTGCGATTATCTCAAAAAAAGCAACTATCAATTCTTCACTCACCACATGGATATCTCTAATTCCTTCTTCGCCTGACATCACATTATCCTGGTTGGTGATTAGAGGTGTCTCCACGATCTCATACACTCTATTGTTAACGTTCTCAGCTGTCATTCTTAAATACTGCCATAAAATAAGGGTTAATTAAATAAATTAACATATCACATAATATCTCTATATTATGACCGGCCAACAAATAAGCTTAGGTAACACACACTAAATAAGGATTTTACCTGCCTCTCCTCCTAGTTCTAGTCTCTCATCTTAGCCAGGGATCATATCCCTAAGCTTTGATACCAACTGTGACGCCCCAAAAATAGGTCCAATCCACCCAACCTATTCTGAGTCACCAAATACATGGTACAGAGAACAACTACAACTTTATTAATACAATTGTCGTGCAAAATACGACAACACAAATACTGTGAGTTTAAATACAAATATTGTCTTCTAGACAATATCCACACTCAGATAACATCCTCATTATAATTATTCATACACTATTTTTTTAAAAATAGTGAGGACTCTAAAAAACAACTTTCTAGAACCATCACTCCATACCCCGGCCAGATCCTCGCTATATTCTCACCTCCTAAAGAAAAAATGGAACAAAAAAGGAAAAGGGTGAGCTCAACTAGCCCAAAGAAGAATATTATGACTAAGATAATATACAACAAATTATCCTTAGTCTTCAACAGGAAAAATCGATAGAATATAATAGACAACAAGTTTTAGATCAACAACTGCAATGAAACAATAATTCATTAGAAATTTAAGTAGAGAATGAAATCTACTATCATCTATGAATTTAAAAGTTCATCATCAATATTTGATCCTCTGTAACATCAATCAATATACATCTTGAATCAAATATTCATCTTTGCACTACAGCCAAAGATATTCATTTCAGATCACCAAATGTCATGTTCATCTCTAACACTGCTTATCTTTGCACTACGGGCCAAAGATATTCATCAGGTAATCATTCATCTTTGCACTACAGGCCAAAGATATTCATCAAGTATCACCATTAAGGACTGAAGATGATGAAAACATTTTAGAGAACGAATCCAGTGAGACAGAAGGACAAATATTAGGGATTCGTATTTCGGTTTATCCAAATTCAATAATATTCCATAATAACCAAGTGTGAAGTAGAATAAAGATCAAAACATGGATGCAAACAAAGATAGTAACCATAAAAGACATCTAGGACGAAAAAGAGAAAATTTCATTTTTTGGTGAATAGTGTCGTATACGTGAATAGTGCCGTACGTGTCAATAGTAACCCTGACACAAAAAGGTATCAATTCCCCAATAAAATTCATAACAATATCTCAGCATAATGATATTGAAAAAAATAATATCATTTAAGAAAAAAATAACATCCCTTACCTCAAAGAAACAGTACTTAGAAATGACATATCGGATATGATGCTGAATGAAACTTGTACTGAATAGCAACTCTCAAATTATCTAAATACTCACAAGATATGCTCGATAATATAGAGAGAGAAAGCTTATGTTTCTTGTGTGATTTTCAATTCTAACTTAGCCCTCTATTTATAAGAAAATGTTAGCACGCCGAAGCAGACTTGACCTGCTACCTGATGGCTTTACCTGCTACTATTGCCACCCACCACATTTGAAATAAAATTCTAGCACATTTCTCAGCAACCAAAAGTAGGTCCCACTCAATTCTAGAATTTGCCACCAAAAATCATTTATAACATAATTTCTGAATCAGTCACCTCTTAAAATTCATAACAAATCATACATTCATTTTTAACGGTTCAAAATTTGTGGCCATATACTCAACTTATATATGTATAACATATCCAAAAATCACAACGATCCAACGGTCAGATTAAAAATTATAACTCACGCAATATACCTCAAGAACACTGGTTTGATTTTAAATACCTCCATTCCGATAAAAATACTGATAAAACACCTCAACATTAATTCCTTCATTTATAACCACATAAATAAATACATCATGTATATCCACATAAAATAAATATTTCCTTATCATATAAATTAATAAATAATTATTCACAAATAATATTACGTAATCACAATAATGATAACTTGTGCCGCTCCTGTGAAAGGGGGCTTTCCAATAAAGATTTCTCCTTCTTTCAAGCGCAAATTAGGTGACCAAACCACTCCTTGACGTAACTTTCTAGACATTGCCAATAATGCTATCTAATAATATTATTCAAATAATATGAATTATTGATCCGATAATGGGAAATATCAGGTCGTGACAATTATCAAAACAACAATAATATAAAATATCAACGCAAAGAATTATTGAATCAATAAAATAAAATATTGAAAAGTAATTATCGTAATAATTATTGAGTAGTGCCTTCTTCACGTAAGAATCAATAATTCAAAATATCGCGCAATACCGGTGCTACTTTGTGTAACCAATGCAGTATTACTATATTTTAAACAACCGTATTTCAACAAAGATTAATTCTGTAATAATTACGCCGTTATTTATAAAAACTCATGCTTCTCGTTTTCTACATCCGACCATTATCCGTTATGGGGCCCACAAATGGTTGCGCCGTTGTACGAATATTCCTCGACAACAAGAATATTCCACGACCAAATGAATATTTTCGGACAAAAATGAATATTTTGTAACCACTTGTTTATTTTGTAAAATTTGCACATTTCACCCATAACCAAAGTATTATATCAAATTAACTCTTTATTATTTCAAGATAATAAATAGAGAAAGTTTAATTTTATTCATAATAAGTTGGGGTCTTACAACCTCCCCTCCTTATGAAATTTTATCCTCGAAATTGACGTACGTACCTGGTGTTTCGAAAAGGTGAGGGTACCTCGCTTTCATTTCTGATTCCAACTCTCAGGTCATTTCTTCAATAGCATGGTTCATCCACAAAACCTTAACTTGTGATATAACATTTGTACGTAGGACATGCTCTTTTCTATCCAAGATCTTGACAGGTACCTCCTCGTACGTTAAATCTTTGGCTATCTCGTCTGGTTTTAACGCAATAATATGGTTTGGGTCATCCACATATTTACGTAACATCGATACGTGAAAAACATTATGAACACGCGACATACTTAGCGTTAAGGCGAGTCTATAGGCCAGAATTCCTACTCGATCGAGGATTTCAAATAAATCGAAGGTTTGAGCTTTCTTCTCTTCATCGACTCTTACTTCTAGAATAACGCCTTCTTGCACTTTCTCCTTTATATTCATCAGCTCCGGTGTGTAGCTTGAGCGGTTTTAAATTTATCGATTAAAGTTGATTCTACTCGTATATTTAACATCATCACGTGGGTCCCTAGAGTCTTTAACTCTATCTTTATCGTTTGTAAATCGTATAAAATGGGTCTTTGTGTTAACAACATCGCACTCGTACCCGCATACGATCTTCAACGCGTCAGCTACTACGTTTACTTTTCCATGATGGTATGGTAAAAACATGTGCCGAAATGAGTCGCCTCTTGAGCTCTTGGAAAATCTTCTCGCATTCCTCGCTCCATACGAATTTTGTATCTTTTCGAGTCAGCTAAGTTAACGGAGTAGCGATTCGAGAAAATCCTTCCACGAATCTCTGATAGTAACCATCTAAGCCTAAAAAGCTAGATATTTTGATTACTAATGTGACGCCCCCAAAATAGGTATACATCACCTATCCTGAGTCGCCAGATATCACTCTATAAAAATTAAATACAAACTTCATTTATACATCTGTTGAATTGTCGTGAAGAGTACGACAACAGATAAGCTGTGAGTTTCAATACAAAATCTATGTAACTCTCATGGTACCTCGACCACAACACCTTACAAAGGTACGTTACATAAAAGTACAGTCAATAATTATTTTAGAAATTAAAATCTTTGTGAAATGTTCAAGGAAACATTCGTAAATAGGAGGCCATGAATCTAAGTTATGATAGATATCATATGCCTAGAGAATTATCCTTGGTTGATCCAATAGACCCCACAAAAAACGAGAAGATTACTATCATGTTCCTTCCAATGATGAGTCTTCTCTTGACATATAATTATCTCAGTTGTCTCCAAGTGAGAATTATATTTCAAATATACTCCAAGATCATATAGGTAGTGCTCGTAGATATACTTAGCAAGTGGATGTGCAAAACCATATCTTATGATAACACGAGATTGTATGTCATTAGACATCTTGTATGATAGTGGCAAAACACCCTTCCAAAGTTGGGTTCACATCAACCTATTGTTGTTCACCAAAATCAATTATTAAGTTACGTATAACATACGACACTCACATCTTAGGTCCTCAATGCAATTATATATTGCTGGTCATGCCATTTTATAATGTATGGAGAAATTTCAACAGTCTCAGACCATCTCACTATTTCCGTGTTATCCCCGCTCGACCCAGCTACACTCTTATTACCTGAAAGGAATTGTGAAGCAAAAGGGTGAGTACAACTAGCCTAGTAAAGAATATCATGACTAAAGATAATTAATTATCAATAGCATTCATCAGTAATAAATCAAAGATTTAGAACATATGGTAGATGATAAAACTTTTCAACCATAGTTGCAGCGGAACGAGCAATCCATTAAAAGAGTCAAATAGACTATCAGGTCTATTATCTTCTCCAAGTTAAAAGTCCACCAATAATGTTTTATCCCTGTAACATCAATCAACAATTCCTGTCCACAATCATATGAATAACTCATAATCAAAATTGTGATTTGAATTCCTTTTTGCACCTAGGACGAAGATAATTTTCATCACCTATCTTCACTTGAAACATCAAAAATCATGGTTATACCAAATCACAATTTCTGCTCATAATCATACTAATAAATTCATCTTTGCACTACGACCAAAGATATACAAATCAGATAACCAAGAATCAACAATTCATCTTTGCACTACAGCCAAAGATATACAATCAGAAACCAAAGAATGCCGAGACTCAAATTAATAGTATCACGACCACGAATTATTCATGCACTACGCCAAGGATATTCGTGTTTTCAATTACTGACCATGATTATACCGAATAATCCTCGCTTCATAATCATACCAAGTCCATCTATGCACTACTACCAAAGATGACTTTTACCACATCATTTGTAACATTACTACCATGATTATACCGAATAATCCTCGGTCATAATCATACCAAGTCCATCTATGCACGTAAGCCATAGATGACTTTCAACACAATATAAGAATGAGGATCATGACAATGATATAAAGAATCAATCAAATGAGATAAAGGATAAATATTTAAACATTTATAATATAATTTATCCAGGGTTCAAGAATATCCCAATGTTATCAATCACTTAATAATCTCATAATCTAATATCATTAATATTATAACAATATTTTAATCACTTCTTAAACTTATAAACAATTTATTTCAATTGTTTACACTTTACCACATAATGCATTTAATCATTCAAAAATGTCATACTCATAAGATATCATCACCAATGATCAAATTCCTCATCAAAAATATGCATATACCCTATATAGGATTCCCAAGCCATAAAATCCTATTTTCCAATTTTGTTACTTCACATAACATATTTAATTCATTTACTCATAACTAGATCATTTTCATGAAAAATACCAAATCAGTTCCAAAAATATTTATTTTTTGGGATTTAGCATAATATAGTCCCATAATGAAAATATATTTTTCTTGGAAATTTTTAAAATTCATTTACAATTTTTCAAAAATCAATTTCTAATTAATTCCTTAAGAAATTAGCTACCTCAAGTTTAACTCCATAAATCCCCAAATCTTGGCAGGATCTTACACATGTTAACGTGAGCTCCAGCTTTAAATTTCATGGTCATCTGAGTTATAGTAGATTTCAGGTTATAGCGTTTTAAATCGTAAAAACTTAAATATTGAAATGGTCATACCTTGCTCATTTTAAGTCGGAATGAGCTCATTTTTGGACAGGATGTTCTTTATACCATATACTTTCATGTCCCAAAAGGCCGGAATTTTTCTCACAAATTAAGTGGCCGAAACAGCCCTTTTAAAATTCTGGGCAGTAGCATTTTGGCAATTTTTAGCTTTTGACTCCTTTCCTAAAATCAGTCCACACGAAAATCTACAATACCTTTTTCAGTGATTCCACTTGGAGATACTACAAAACTCATAGATCTAACTCTAGAACTTGACTACACTCAAAAATTCAAAATATAATAGGAGATATGGTCAATTGAATTTCATGTTCCATTTTTACCAAAATCTGATTTTCAACCCTTTGAGATTTCTAAGAAACTTTCATGTTTTCACATAATAACCAACATAACTCATCATAACACTTACTAATACTTCATATACCCGTGATTTTCATCAGTCCAACGCTTTTATTATGACTCTCATTATAATCAATGTAACCAGATCATTTCCACAATTTAATAGGGAATGAATATAAAGGATCATTCACCATGCATGTGGTAATCCACATGACGAGTTATTTCAATGTAATAATAAAGAATGGAATAATGTAAGGATTCACCATGCATGCGATAGAGACCGCATGACACATGTGTTATTCCCAAATGTAATAATAAATGCGGAATAATAAATATGGAACCAAAGTCGTAAAATTCATTAATTTACAAAGATATTCCGGCAGAATAATAAAGAACGGAATAATAAAAGAATTTCACCAAGTATGCGGTACTTCGCATAAACATGTTATTCCAACATAATAATAAAGAATGGAACAACATAGGGATTTCACCAAGTATAGGGTATGCCACTTATACAGGTTATTTATAGGGTATGCCGCGTATACAGGTTATTCCAATAGAATAATAAAGAATGGAATAACAGAAGTATTTCACCAAGTATAGGGTATGTTGCGTATACAGGTTATTCCAACAGAATAATAAAGAATGAAATAACATAAGGATTTCACCAAGTATAGGGTATGCCACTTATACAAAAGTTATGTATGGGTATGTCACAGATACAAAGTTATTCCAATGTAATAATAAAGAATGGAATAACATAAGTTCTCTTCATGAATAAGAAAGAATCACACCCCTTACCGTAAAAGAAACTAGATATAGAAGTAGTGAAGTAGCAGAATACTCTTCTTCTTTCTCTCTATAGCTTCTATCTATAATTTCTCTCTATAATTTCTCTCTCAAGAGTTTCAGTGAATTTGTAAGAAATAATGAAGGAATGAGCTTCTATTTATAGAAGAATGGATTGAATAGTAACTAATTCATGAATGGTCCAGATCGATTTACTTTTAAACGAACGGTCCAGATCGATTTACTATTAAAACTTAAAGCAACGGTCCATACTGATTTACTATTAAAACTTTAAACCAGCGATCCATATTGATTCACTATTATAACTTTCCACCAGCGGCCCATAATGATTCACTATTATAACTTCAACCAACGATCTGAAAAATTAGCACATCTCCTCATGGAATAATATTGTACCCAAATACCCGAATGCACAATATTAGAGTGAATAGTAACTGGGTGAATAGTAACTTGTGAATAGTAACTCATGAATAGTAACTCGTGAATAGTAATTCATGAATAGTAACTCGTGAATAGTAACTCATAAATAGTAACTCCGACATAAAAGTACCCCGAATACCCGATTGAATAATATATCCTCCAGACATCAATTACTATTGAAATAAATGTTTAACACAATTAATTTCAACATAATGGATAATCAATTCATCTTTAATCAACACGAACTTATCAATCATTAATATCATAACTCACAATATTTAACAACCAGGTTGTTCCCAGGAAAGAGGGGGCTTTTCGATAAGGATTTCTCCCTATTGGCGCGCAATTAGATTATCTAACCTCTCCTTGACATAACTTCTAGACATTCTAAATATTGTAATTTAATAATATGAATAACTTTGTCGTCACAATTATTGATTTAATAAAATAACATATAATGCAGATGATACTGACAATAATCGAATCAATAATATGAGAGATATGATGCAACAATTACTGTGGCGATAATTGAGTATAACTGAGTGACTTATCATGTAAGCATCAATAATCGATACCGTGTGCTACTATGCAACCACGCGTATTTTACCACCGATTATTTTATAACAACTTGCTTACTTTGAAAAATTTTCAAATATGACCCTTAACTTTAAACTTTTATCAATTTAACTATTTACCAAAATAGAAAAATTGAATACTTTTATTTCATAAAATTCGGGGTATCACAACTAACTTAGGTTGCTCTCAACTATGACTCATATCCCAATCTTGGATAGCACGTCACAATGGCACCTATCGTTTACCACCGCGAATATGACATCCCCTACGGAGAGTTTGGCTTTGGTGTATTCCACAAAGAAAGTCACCAGATAGAGGCTCGGGTACCAACTCTTATTCGTGGGTTTTTAACTCCTGAAGTTCAATAGGAGCCATTCGATATGAGATTTTAGAAAGGGGTTTTGTACCGGGTTTAAAGTCGATACAAAATTCAATATCACGCTCAGGAAATTCTTCAGGAAATACGTCGGGAAATTCACTAACAACAAGAATATCATTCAAATCTGACGTATTTTTATTTAAATCCATGAAATGGGCTAAGAAAGCTTGACATCCGTTTTTCAATAAACGAATGGCTTTATGGCTTGATATGAAAGTGTTTGACCTCAATGGTTTGGTTGCTTTGAATATGTATAACAGGTTGGTTAGGAATATGAAAACTAACAACCTTACGAAAACAATCAATTTTGGCATGATGAGTAGTTAACATAGCAATCCCTAAAATCACGTCAAATGCAAGTATCTTTAAAGAGATAGTATCAACAGGTAATGTGATTGTGCCCACTTGGATCAAATAAGATTTATAAACAGTGGATGTAACCAAAGTTTCTCCTAACGGAGTCTCCACAGATAAGTCAAAGTCTAATTTCTCCAGAGTCAAGTTTAAACGTTGAGCACAAGCAGGAGAGATAAATAAATGGGTAGAACCGGTATCTAGTAAGGTATAAACTTTGCAAAAATTTATGATTAACTAACTCGTGATAACTTCGTTCGGTTCCTCGCTTTTTGGAAAGTTACAAAAGGTACTCTCACTTGAACCACCGATTTTGACTTGTCTAGGACAGCCTTTGGTGTCATCATTACCGCTAGAATTGACTTTTATTATAGGGCATATTCCACCCCCAACTGCTTCGTCGTACTCCTGTTTCATGATTTGAATCATTAATCTTCAATCCATATCGAATTGGGGTTGACCACAATGTACAGGGTAATTCAAAACTCGATGTTGGGTTCTCTCAATTGATGTCCAAAAAGAAAAATACATATCATCTATTTTAGCCTTCTTAGATCGGACATCTCTTTCCACAATATCAACACGTCGTGCGGCTTTTACCCATGCATCACTCATTCTCACTCATTCAGTTGTTTCTTCTTTCAGCTCAGATTCCATCTTTATCATCTTATACTCTGCCAAAGAGTGCTTCTGTTCAAGCATCACATATCGGGTAACATAAGCTTAAATTGTTGCATCCTTTTGCTCCACGACACCGCCGCCGTTCTTCAAATTTCTTCTAACTCATGAATACGATTTTGAAATTCTAAATTTTGATCATAAAATTCTTCTAATAAATTCTCTTTAGGTACTTCTTCTTCCTCACTTTCAACTGCTACCTCTGCGACTATCTTAGGTGTAACTATCAATTCTTCACTCACTACATGGATATCTCTAATTTCTTCTTCGCCTGATATCACATTATCCTAGTTGGTGATTAGAGGTGTCTCCACGATCTCATACACTCCATTGTTAATATTCTCAGCTGACATTCTTAAATACTTCAATAAAACAAGGGTTAATTAAATAAATTAATATATCACATAATATCCCTATATTATGACCGGCCAACAAATAAGCTTAGGTAACACACACTAGCGAAGGATTTACCCGTCTCTCCCCTCCTAGTTCTAGTCTCTCATCTCATCCAGGGATCATATCCCTAAGCTTTGATACCAACTGTGACGCCCCCAAAATAGGTCCAATCCACCCAACCTATTCTGAGTCGCTAAATACATGGTACAGAGAACAACTACAACTTTATTAATACAATTGTCGTGCAAAATACGATAACACAAATACTGTGAGTTTAAATACAAATATTATCTTCTAGACAATATCCACACTCAGATAAAATCCTCATTACAATTATTGATACACTATTTTACAAAATAGTGAGGACTGCTAAAACAACTTTCTAGAACCATCACTCCATACCCCGGCTAGATCCTGCTATATTCTCACCTCCTAAAGAAAAATGGAACAAAAAGGAAAAGGGTGAGTTCAACTAGCCCAGTAAAGAATATTATAACTAAGATAATATACAACAAATTATCCTTAGTCTTCAATAGGGAAAAATCTGATAGAATATAATAGACAACAAGTTTTAGATCAACAACTGCAGCGGAAACAATAATTCATTAGAAGAATTAAGTAGAGAATGAAATCTACTATCATCTATGAATTTAAAAGTTCATCATCAATATTTTATCCCTGTAACATCAATCAATATACATCTTGAATCAAATATTCATCTTTGCACTACGGGCCAAAGATATTCATTTGTATCACCACTTGGTCATGTTCATCATCTCAACACTGCTTATCTTTTGCACTATGGGCCAAAGATATTCATCGAATAATCATTCATCTTTTGCACTACAGGCCAAAGATATTCACCAAGTATCACCATTAAGGACTGAGGATGATGAAAACATTTTAGAGAACGGATCCAGTGAGACAGAAGGACAAATATTAGGGATTCGTATTTTGGTTTATCCAAATTCAATAATATTCCATAATAACTAAGTGTGAAGTAGAATAAAGATCAAAACATGGATGCAATCAAAGATAATAACCATAAAAGACATCTGGGACGAAAAATAGAAAATCTCATTTTTCGGTGAATAGTGTCGTATACGTGAATAGTGTCGTATATGTAAATAGTAACCCCGACACAAAAAGGTATAAATTCCACAATAAAATTCATAACAATATCTCAGCATAATGATATTGAAGAAAATAATATCATTTAAGAAAAAAATAACATCCCTTACCTCAAAGAAACAGTACTTAGAAATGAAATATCGGATATAATGCTGAATAAAACTTGTACTGAATAGCAACTCTCAAAGTATCTAAATACTCACAAAATACGCTCGATAATATAGAGAGAGAAAGAGAGAAAGCTTATGTTTCTTGTGTGATTTTCAATTCTAACTTAGCCCTCTATTTATAGGAAAATGTTAGCACGCCGAAACAGACTTGACCTGCTACCTAATGGCTTTACCTGCTACTATTTCCACCCACCACATTTGAAATAAAATTCTAGCACATTTCTCATCAACCAAAATTTGGACCCACTCAATTCTAGAATTTTCCACCAAAAATCATTTATAACATAATTTTTGAATCAGTCACCTCTTAAAATTCATAACAAATCATACATTCATTTTTAACAGTTCAAAATTTGTGGACATATACTCAACTTATATATGCATAACATATCCAAAAATCACAACGATCCAACGGTCGGATTAAAAATTATAACTCACGTAATATACCTCAAGAACACTGGTTTGATTTTTAATACCTCCATTCCGACAAAATTACTGATAAAACACCTCAACATTAATTCCTTCATTTATAACCACATAAATAAATCCATCATGTATATCCACATAAAATAAATATTTCCTTATCATATAAATCAATAAATAATTATTCACAAATAATATTACAGAATCACAATAATGACAACCAGACCGTTCCCAGGAAAGAGGGGGCTTTCCAATAAAGATTTCTCCTTACTGACGCGTAATTAGGTGACCAAACCTCTCCTTGACAGAACTTTCTAGACATTGTCAATAATGCTATCTAATAATATTATTCAAATAATATGAATTATTGATCTGATAATGGGAAATATTGTGTCGTGACAATTATTGAAACAACAATAATATAAAATATCAACGCAGCAATTAATGAATAAATAAAATAAAATATTGAATAAAGAATTACTCGTAACAATTATTGAGTAAGTGCCTTCTTACGTAAGAATCAATAATTCAAAATATCGTGTAAATACCGCAAGTGCTACTATGCAACCAATGCCAGATTACTATATTTTAACAACCGATATTTCAACAAGTAAGCTTTGTAATAATTACGCTACGTAATTTATAAAAAGCGTGATTTACCCCAAAATAGGTTCATTCCATCCAACCCATTCTCGAATCGCCAAATACATGGTACGTAAAATAACTACAACTTTAATACAACAATTGTCGTTACAAAATACAACAACACATATCTTTGAATTTGGATACAAATATATACCAACTATGAAGACGTCACAATGACATCTTACATAAAGGTATAGTCGAAAAACTGCTTTTAAAAATTAGAATCTTTGGGAAGTGCTCAAGAAACCTTCGTACAAGGGAGGCCATGCGTCTAGGTTACGATAGATATCATATGTCCAGAGAATTATCCTTGGTTGACCTAATAGACCCCAAAGATAAACTAGGAGATTACTATCATATTCTTTCCAATGGTGAGTCTTCTCTTGACATATCATTATCTCCACTGTCTCTAATTGAGAGTTATATTTCAAATAGACTCCAAGATCATATAGATAGTCTTTGGTAGATGTACTCAAAGAAGTGGATGAGCACAACCACATCTTATGATGACTCGAGGTTGTATGTCATTAAACATCTTGTATAATAGTGACAAAACACCCTTCCAAAGTTGAATTCACCTCACCTCAACATCTATAGACCACCGCTCTATTCCCCTCATATTCCCTACTCGACCCAAATACACTTTTATTACACGAAAGGAATTGTGAAGCAAAAAGGGGTGAGCACAACTAGCTTCAAGAAAATATCATGACTAAAGATAATTAAATTATCAATAGCCTTCATCAATAATAAATCGTAGATTTAGAACATATGGTAGATGATAAAAAAATTCAACCATAGTTGCGGTGAACGATCAATCCATTAGAAGAGTCAAATAGACTATAAAGTCTATTATTTTCTCCATGTTAAAAGTCCACCAACAATGTTTTATCCTCATAATAAAGAATCAACAATTCCCATCCACAATCACATGTATAACTTCATAATCGTAATTGTTGTTCTAAATTCCTTTTCTCATTCAGGACGAAAATAATTTTCATCACTTGTCTTTACCTGAAATATCAAAGATCATGGTTATACCAAATCACAGTTCCTGTTCATAATCATACTAATAAATTCATCTTTGCACTACGGGCCAAAGATATTCATCAACAGTTCATCTTTGCACTACAAGCCAAAGATATTCAACAACAGGTCATCTTTGCACTACGACCCAAAGATATTCATCAACAATTCATCTTTGCACTACATGCCAAAGATATTCATCAACAATTCATCTTTGCACTACAGGCCAAAGATATTCCTCAACAGTTCATATTTGCATTACAGGCCAAATATATTAATATCTCAAAGAAATATATAATCTTTTTAGAATTTATATAAACAATAATTATAACCATGTTGATCAATTCACCTTTGCACTTAAGCTAAAGATATTCAATTATAAATTCAATGGTCATGATCATACCAGTCACAATTCAACTTTTCACTACTGGCCAAAGAGAACCTATAGTCACGATCATACCAATAATCTATCCATCTTTACACTCAAGTCAAAGAGAAATATCATCATTAGAGTTATAAGAATGTTATATAAAAATAATATAATCAACATATAGATTTAATCTCAAGAGTAAGATTCATAAATCAATGATTTCATAACAACTTAATCAAAATGTTATAAATCACTTAATAATCTCATAATCTAATATTATTAATACTACCACAATATTTTAATCATTTCTTAAACTTATAAACAATTTATTTTAATTGTTTACACTTTACTAATGAATGCATTTAATCATCTTAAAATGTCAAACTCATAAGATCTCATCATCAATAACCAAAACTCTTATCAAAAATCTGCATATACCTCATATATGATTCTCAAGCCATAAAATCATATTTTCTAATTTTCTTACTTCACAAAACATATTTAATTCATTTACTCATAACTAGAACATTTTCATGAAAAATATCAAATCAGTTCCAAAAATATTTCTTTTCCTAGAGATTTAGAAGAATATAGTCCCATATTGAATATATATTTTCTCAAAATTTTTAAAATTCATTTACTATTTTTCATGGCCAAAACCACCGAATATTCGACATTTATCATAAATTATACTTTTATCCAAAAATTCTGAAATTTACACTTATATAATGATATTATATAGATGTACTCACAATAAATATTTCATCAATTTTGGAGTTAATCACAAGGAGTTATAAGTGATTACTTTTAAAATAGTCTTTCCTCATAAACTTCATAACTCTTAATCTATACATCCAAAAATCGCAATTTTTGGACACAATCAACAAAACTCATCAAATTATCATTTTAAATTTTTACAGAATTTTGAAGGTTCGGAAGAATTTCAAATAATAACCCTTAAAATCCCTTATTATCCCTTACCTCAAAAGAGCAAGATTTCCGACCGAATAACTTACTTGAATCGAACTTGCACCGTATAACAATACTCAAAGTATACTCAAAATACTCACAAGAATACGCTCGATAATATAGAGAGAAAACTTGAGTTTACGTGTGATTTTCAATTATAACCTAAGCACCCTATTTATAGAAATTGCTTAGAACACCAAAGCGTAAAATTTATTATAATATTAATATATTATATAACAATTCCTACGCACTCATTCTAGAGTTTGATTTGACCACTTAGCATTTCTCACATGCCACCTTCTAGAAAAAGTAATAAAAAACGTTTTTATATAATAAATAATTAAAACTTCCAAAAATTAATTCTTTGAGCTTGAACTTTAATAATTCATAATAAATAGCTCATGCAATACCGTGTCTCATCATGCAACAACGCGTAGACATTTTACTTTACCCACCGGGTATTCCAATGATGTTATTGGTAACCACTACGCCATTATTTATAAAAAACTTTAATTTGTCTTTTTTCTTCATCCGATAAATTATTCTCACATATGGGGCCCACAAATGGTCATTTACTACCGTCGCATTTAATATTCCCCAATGTAAAGAATATTCCACGACCAAACGAATATTTTCCGACAACAATGAATATTTTATAGCCACTTGCGTATTTTGTAAAAATTTGCATAATTCACCCATAACTTTAAACTTTTATCAATTTAACCATTTACTGAATAATAATTATAAAAAAAATTGAATAATTTTATTTCATAAAATTCGGGGTCTTACAATCTCCCCTCCTTATGAAATTTCGTCCCCGAAATTTATGTACCTGGTATTTCAAAGAGTTGAGAATACCTTGCTTTCATTTCAGATTCCATCTTCCCTGTCATCATAATTTCTCCAATGTTCATCTCCTGTATTTCAGATATCATTCTAGAATACAGCTTCAAAACAAGGGTTAATTGAACAAATTAACATATCACATAATATCCCAATATTATGACTGACCAACAAATAAGCTTAGGTAGGACACACTAGCGAAGGATTTACTTATCTCTCCCCTCCTAGTTCTATTCCCCGATCTCCGCCAGAGATCATATCCCTAAGCTCTGATACCAACTGTGACGACCCCAAAATAGGTTCATTCCATCCAACTCATTCTGAGTCGCCAAATACATGGTACAGAAAATAACTACAACTTTAATACAACAATTGTCGTACAAAATACAACAACACATATGCTGTGAGTTTGGATACAAATATATACCAACTGTAGCACGTCACAATGACATCTTACATAAAGGTATAGTCAAAACTGTTTTAAAAATTAGAATCTTTGGGAAGTGCTCAAGGAAACCTTCGTACAAGGGAGGCCATGCGTCTAGGTTATGATAGATATCATATGTCCAGAGAATTATCCTTGGTTGACCTAATAGACCCCAAAGATAAACTAGAAGATTACTATCATATTCTTTCCAATGGTGAGTCTTCTCTTGACATATCATTATCTCCACTGTCTCTAATTGAGAGTTATATTTCAAATAGACTCCAAGATCATATAGATAGTCTTTGGTAGATGTACTTTCGAAAGTGGATGAGCACAACCTCGTCTTATGATGACTCGAGGTTGTATGTCATTAAACATCTTGTATAATAGTGATAAAACACCCTTCCAAAGTTGAATTCACCTCACCCTCAACATCTATAGACCACCGCTTCTATTCCCCTGTTATTCCCTACAAACCCAAATACACTTTTATTACCCGAAAGGAATTGTGAAGCAAAAAGGGTGAAACCAACTAGCTTCGATAAAAATATCATGACTAAAGATAATTAAATTATCAATAGCCTTCATCAATAATAAATCGTAGATTTTAGAACATATGGTAGATGATAAAAAATTTCAACCATAGTTGCGGTGAACGAGCAATCCATTAGAAGAGTCAAATAGACTATAAAGTCTATTATCTTCTCCATGTTAAAAGTCCACCAACAATGTTTTATCCTCGTAACATCAATCAACAATTCACATCCCACAATCACATGTATAACTCATAATCGTAATTGTTGTTCTAAATTCCTTTTCTCATTCAGGACGAAGATAATTTTCATCACTTGTCTTTACCTAAAATATCAAAGATCATGGTTATACCAAATCACAGTTCCTATTCATAATCATACTAATAAATTCATCTTTGTACTACGGGCCAAAGATATTCATCAACAGTTCATCTTTGCACTACAGGCCAAAGATATTCAACAACAGGTCATCTTTGCACTATGACCCAAAGATATTCATCAACAATTCATCTTTGCACTACATGCCAAAGATATTCATCAACAATTCATCTTTGCACTACAGGCCAAAGATATTCCTCAACAGTTCATATTTGCATTACAGGCCAAATATATTAATATCTCAAAGAAATATATAATCATTTCAGAATTTATATAAACAATAATTATAACCATGTTATCAATTCACCTTTGCACTTAAGCTAAAGATATTCAATTATAAATTCAATGGTCATGATCATACCAGTCACAATTCAACTTTTCACTACTGGCCAAAGAGAACCTATAGTCACGATCATACCAATAATCTATCCATCTTTACACTCAAGTCAAAGAGAAATATCATCATTAGGGTTATAAGAATGTTATATAAAAATAATATAATCAACATATAGATTTAATCTCAAGAGTAAGATTCATAAATCAATGATTTCATAACAACTTAATCAAAATGTTATAAATCACTTAATAATCTCATAATCTAATATTATTAATACTACCACAATATTTTAATCATTTCTTTAACTTATAAACAATTTATTTTAATTGTTTACACTTTACTAATGAATGCATTTAATCATCTTAAAATGCCAAACTCATAAGATCTCATCATCAATAACCAAAACCCTTATCAAAATCAGCATATACCTCATATATGATTCTCAAGCCATAAAATCATATTTTCTAATTTTCTTACTTCACAAAACATATTTAATTCATTTATTTCATAACTAGAACATTTTCATGAAAAATATCAAATCAGTTCCAAAAATATTTCTTTTCTGAGATTTAGAAGAATATAGTCCCATATTGAATATATATTTTTCTCAAAATTTTTAAAATTCATTTACTATTTTTCACATGGACAAAACCACCGAATATTCAGACATTTATCATAAATTATACTTTTATCCAAAAATTCTGAAATTTACACGGTATACTGATATTATATAGATGTACTCACAATAATAATTTCATCAATTTTGGAGTTAATCACAAGGAGTTATAAGTGATTACTTTTAAAATAGTCTTTCCTCATAAAATTCATAACTCTTAATCTATACCTCCAAAAATCTCCATTTTTGGACACAATCAACAAAACTCATCAAATTATCATTTTAAATTTTTACAGAATTTTTGAAGGTTCAGAAGAATTTCGAAATAATAACCCTTAAAATCTCTTACCTCAAAAGAGCAGTACTTCTGACTGGAATAACGCTGAACGAACTTGCACCATATAACAATACTCAAAGTATACTCAAAATACTCACAAGAATACGCTCGATAACATAGAGAGAGAAAACTTCAGCTTACGTGTGATTTTCAATTATAACCTAAGCACCTATTTATAGAAATTGCTTAGAACACCAAAGCGAGAAAATTTATTATAATATTAATATATTATATAACAATTCCTACGCACTCATTCTAGAGTTTGATTTCAGCCACTTAGCATTTCTCACATGCCACCTTCTAGAAAAAGTAATAAAAAAACGTTTTTTATATAATAAATAATTAAAACTTCCAAAAATTAATTCTTTCGGAGCTTCAGAACTTTAATAATTCATAATAAATAGCCCTTTTATCAAAAAATTCGAATCTCGCGAGTTTTTATAGGAAATTCAATTCTATACAACTTTGCAGAAGAAAGTTTTTCCAAATTCCAAATAAAAATTGACCGAAAAATCCATAAATGAGCGACTTTCACATTTATAATCAAATTTCAAATCAAGAAATGGGGTCCAATAGACATATAAAACATGCTTTAAATATTTTTGATAACAAAATAGTCCTCCTCCACATATACTCATATATCCCACATTCATCGTAAAAAATATCATCATTAATATATTATTAAAATAATATATTTGATTGAATTATTTTATCGTAAAAAGATAAAATATTAATTTTCAATAATTGTCACATTAAAATTTTCTCCATCTATATCCTCATAAAATCAATATTTTCCTCATCGTATGAATCAATAATTAATTATTCACAAATAATATTACGAAATCACAATATTGACAACCAGCGGTTCCGAGGAGAGGGGGCTTTCGATAAGAATTTCTCCTTCTTGGCGCCTTGATTAGGTGACCAAACCTCTCCTTGAAGCGTAACTTTCTAGACATTGCCAATAATGTTATCTAATAATATTATTCAAATAATATAAATTATTGATCCGATAATGAAAAATCTTGTGTAGTGACAATTATAAAATATCAACGCAAAGAATCATTGAATCAAAAATAAAATATTGAATAAAGAATTAATTGTAATAATTATTGAGTAGTGCCTTCTTTACGTAAGAATCAATAATTGGTGCAATACTGTGTCCTCTTGTGCATAACAACGCGTATTTTACTTTACTTTACCCAATTTGGATATTCCAACAATGTTAACGGTAACCACTACTGCCGTTATTTATAAAAACTTTAATTTGTCTTTTTTTCATCCGACGATTATTCTCATTATGGGGCCCACAAATGGTTCAAGGCAAGTAAATGCGAATATTCCCCAACAGAAAGAATATTCCATGACCAAACGAATATTTTCCGACAACAATGAATATTTTATAGCCACTTGCGTATTTTGTAAAAATTTGCATAATTCACCCATAACTTTAAACTTTTATCAATTTAACCATTTACTGAATAATAATTATAAAAAAAATTGAATAATTTTATTTCATAAAATTCGGGGTCTTACAATCTCCCCTCCTTATAAAATTTCGTCCCCGAAATTTATGTACCTGGTATTTCAAAGAGTTGAGAATACCTTGCTTTCATTTCAGATTCCATCTTCCCTCGTCATCATAATTTCTCCAATGTTCATCTCCTGTATTTTGAGATATCATTCTAGAATACGACTTCAAAACAAGGGTTAATTGAACAAATTAACATATCACATAATATCCCGATATTATGACTGACCAACAAATAAGCTTAGGTAGGACACACTAGCGAAGGATTTACTTATCTCTCCCCTCCTAGTTCTATTCCCCGATCTCCGCCAGAGATCATATCCCTAAGCAATGATACCAACTGTGACGACCCCAAAATAGGTTCATTCCATCCAACCCATTCTGAGTCGCCAAATACATGGTACAGAAAATAACTACAACTTTAATACAACAATTGTCGTACAAAATACAACAACACATATGCTGTGAGTTTGGATACAAATATATACCAACTATAGCACGTCACAATGACATCTTACATAAAGGTATAGTCGAAAAGCTGTTTTAAAAATTAGAATCTTTGGGAAGTGCTCAAGAAACCTTCGTACATGGGAGGCCATGCGTCTAGGTTATGATAGATATCATATGTCCGCGAAATTATCCTTGGTTGATCTAATAGACCCCAAAGAAAAACTAGAAGATTACTATCATATTCTTCCCAATGGTGAGTCTTCTCTTGACATATCATTATCTCCACTGTCTCTCAATTGAGAGTTATATTTCAAATAGACTCCAAGATCATATAGATAGTCTTTGGTAGATGTACTCGACAAGTGGATGAAACACAACCTGTCTTATGATGACTCGAGGTTGTATGTCATTAAACATCTTGTATAATAGTGACAAAACACCCTTCCAAAGTTGAATTCACCTCACCCTCAACATCTATAGACCATACCGATTCTATTCCCTGTTATTCCCTACTTGACCCAACTACACTTTTATTACACGAAAGGAATTGTGAAGCAAAAAAAGGTGAGCACAACTAGCTTCGATAAAAATATCATGACTAAAGATAATTAAATTATCAATAGCCTTCATCAATAATAAATCGAGATTTTAGAACATATGGTAGATGATAAAAAAATTTCAACCATAGTTGCGGTGAACGAGCGATCCATTAGAAGAGTCAAATAGACTATAAAGTCTATTATCTTCTCCATGTTAAAAGTCCACCAACAATGTTTTATCCTGTAACATCAATCAACAATTCTGTCCACAATCACATGTATAACTTTCATAATCGTAATTGTTGTTCTAAATTCCTTTTCTCATTCGGAATGAAGATAATTTTCATCACTTGTCTTTACGAAATATCAAAGATCATGGTTATACCAAATCACAGTTCTGTTCATAATCATACTAATAAATTCATCTTTTTGCACTACGGGCCAAAGATATTCATCAACAGTTCATCTTTGCACTGAGGCCAAAGATATTCATCAACAGTTCATCTTTTGCACTTTCTGGCCCAAAGATATTCAACAATAGGTCATCTTTGCACTACGACCCAAAGATATTCATCAACAATTCATCTTTTACACTACATGCCAAAGATATTCATCAACAATTCATCTTTGCACTTCTGGGCCAAAGATATTCCTCAACAGTTCATATTTGCATTACGAATGAAATATATTAATATCTCAAAGAAATATATAATCATTTAGAATTTATATAAACCATAATTATAACCATATATGTTGATCAATTCACCTTTGCACTTAAGCTAAAGATATTCAATTATAAATTCAATGGTCATGATCATACCAGGCAACAATTCAACTTTTCACTACTGGCCAAAGAGAACCTATAGTCACGATCATACCAATAATTTATCCATCTTTACACTCAAGTCGAAGAAATATCATCATTAGGGTTATAAGAATGTTATATAAAAATAATATAATCAACATATAGATTTAATCTCAAGAGTAAGATTCATAAATCAATGATTTCATAACAACTTAATCAAAATGTTATAAATCACTTAATAATCTCATAATCTAATATTATTAATACTACCACAATATTTTAATCATTTCTTAAACTTATAAACAATTTATTTTAATTGTTTACACTTTACTAATAAATGCATTTAATCATCTTAAAATGCCAAACCTCATAAGATCTCATCATCAATAACCAAAACCCTTATCAAAAATCTGCATATACCTCATATATGATTCTCAAGCCATAAAATCATATTTTCTAATTTTCTTAACTTCACAAAACATATTTAATTCATTTACTCATAACTAGAACATTTTCATGAAAAATATCAAATCAGTTCCAAAAATATTTCTTTCTGAGATTTAGAAGAATATAGTCCCATATTGAATATATATTTTTCTCAAAATTTTTAAAATTCATTTACTATTTTTCACATGGCCAAAACCACCGAATATTCAGACATTTATCATAAATTGTACTTTTATCCAAAAATTCTAAAATTTACGGTATACTGATATTATATAGATGTACTCACAATAAAATTTCATCAATTTTGGAGTTAATCACAAGGAGTTATAAGCGATTACTTTTAAAATAGTCTTTTCTCATAAAATTCATAACTCTTAATCTATACATCCAAAAATCGCCATTTTGGACACAATCAACAAAACTCATCAAATTATCATTTTAAATTTTTCCAGAATTTTTGAAGGTTCAGAAGAATTTCGAAATAATAACCCTTAAAATCCTTTATATCCTTACCTCGAAAAAGCGATGCTTATTTGGAATAACGTTTGAAACGAACTTGCACCGTATAACAATACTCAAAGTATACTCAAAATACTCACAAGAATAAACTCGATAATATAGAGAGAAAAACTTGAGTTTACGGTGTGATTTTCAATTATAACCTAAGCACCTATTTATAGAAATTGCTTAGAACACCAAAGCGAAAATTTATTATAATATTAATATATTATATAACAATTCCTCGCACTCATTCTAGAGTTTGATTTCAGCCATAGCATTTCTCACATGCCACCTTCTAGAAAAAGTAATAAAAAAAAATTTTTATATAATAAATAATTAAAACTTCAAAAATCAATTCTTTGAGACTTGAACTTTAATAATTCATAATAAATAGCCCTTTTATCGGAAAAATTGAATCTTGCGTGTTTTTATAGGAAATTCAATTCTCTACAACTTTGCGAAAGAAAGGTTTTCCAAATTCCAAACAAAATTGGCCAAGAAATCCATAAATGAGCGACTTTACGTTTATAATCAAATTTCGATCAAGAAATGGGGTCCACCGACACATAAAACATGCTTTAAATATTTTTGGTAACAAAATAGTCCTCCTCCACATATACTCATATATCCCACATTCATCGTAAAAATATATTATTAAAATAATATATTTAATTGAATTATTTTATCAGAAAAAGATAAAATATTAATTTTCAACAATTGTCACATTAAAAATTTTCTCCATCTATATCCTCATAAAATCAATATTTTCCTCATCATATGAATCAATAATTAATTATTCACAAATAATATTACGAAATCACAATATTGACAACGAGGCGGTTTCCGGGAAAGAGGGCTTTCGATAAAATTTCTCCTTCTTGGCGGCATGATTAGGTGACCAAACCTCTCCTTGAAACGAACTTTCTAGACATTGCCAATAATGTTATCTAATAATATTATTCAAATAATATAAATTATTGATCTGATAATGAAAAATACTGTGTAGTGACAATTATAAAATATCAACGCAACAATCATTGAATCAAAAATAAAATATTGAACAGTAATTACTGTAACAATTATTGAGTAGTGCCTTCTTACGTAAGAATCAATAATTGGTGCAATACTGGTAATCTCTTTGTGCAACAACGCGTATTACTTTTTACTTTACCCACCGGGTATTCCAACGATGTTAATTGGTAACCACTACTGTAGATTATTTATAAAAACTTTAATTTGTCTTTTTTCTTCATCAAGCGGTTATTACATTATGGGGCCCCTGAATGGTTTACTTGTGTCGTAAATGCGAATATTCCCCAACGAAAAAGAATATTCCACGACCAAACGAATATTCTCTGACAACAATGAATATTTTATTGCCACTTGCGTATTTTGTAAAAATTTGCATAATTCACCCATAACTTTAAACTTTTATCAATTTAACCATTTACTGAATAATAATTATAAAAAAAAGAATAATTTTATTTCATAAAATTCGGGGTCTTACAATCTCCCTCCTTATGAAATTTAGTCCCAAAATTTATGTACTGTATTTTCAAAGAGTTGAGAATACCTTGCTTTCATTTGATTCCATCTTCCCTGTCATCATAATTTTTCTCGATCTTTCATCTCACATATTTGAGATATCATTCTAGAATACGACTTCAAAACAAGGGTTAATTGAACAAATTAACATATCACATAATATCCAGATATTATGTGACCAACAAATAAGCTTAGGTAGGACACACTAGCGAAGGATTTACTTATCTCTCCTCCTAGTTCTATTCCCCGATCTCATGGAGAGATCATATCCTAAGCTCGATACCAAGCTGTGCGACCCCAAAATAGGTTCATTCCATCCAACCCATTACGAGTCGCCAAATACATGGTCTACGAAAATAACTACAACTTTAATACAACAATTGTCGTACAAAATACAACAACACATATGATGTGAGTTTGGATACAAATATATACCAACTATAAGCGTCCACAATGACATCTTACATAAAGGTATAGTCGAAAAGCTGTTTTAAAAATTAGAATCTTTGGGAAGTGCTCAAGAAACCTTTCATACAAGGGAGGCCATGCGTCTAGGTTATGATAGATATCATATGTCCGAGAGAATTATCCTTGGTTGACCTAATAGACCCCAAAGAAAACTAGAAGATTACTATCATATTCTTTCCAATGGTGAGTCTTCTCTTGAAATATCATTATCTCCACTTGTCTCTAATTGAGAGTTATATTTCAAATAGACTCCAAGATCATATAGATAGTCTTTGGTAGATGTACTCGACAAGTGGATGAGCACAACCACATCTTATGATGACTCGAGGTTGTATGTCATTAAACATCTTGTATAATAGTGACAAAACACCCTTCCAAAGTTGAATTCACCTCACCCTCAACATCTATAGACCATGATTCTATTCCCCTGTTATTCCCAAACTCGACCCGGCTACACTTTTATTACACGAAAGGAATTGTGAAGCAAAAAAAGGGTGAGCACAACTAGCTCGATAAAAATATCATGACTAAAGATAATTAAATTATCAATAGCCTTCATCAATAATAAATCGATTTAGAACATATGGTAGATGATAAAAAATTTCAACCATAGTTGCGGTGAACGAGCAATCCATTAGAAGAGTCAAATAGACTATAAAGTCTATTATCTTCTCCATGTTAAAAGTCCACCAACAATGTTTTATCCTGTAACATCAATCAACAATTCACATCCACAATCACATGTATAACTCATAATCGTAATTGTTGTTCTAAATTCCTTTTCTCATTCGGGAATGAAGATAATTTTCATCACTTGTCTTTACGAAATATCAAAGATCATGGTTATACCAATCACGATTCTGTTCATAATCATACTAATAAATTCATCTTTGCACTACGGGCCAAAGATATTCATCAACAGCTTCATCTTTTGCACTCTGGGCCAAAGATATTCATCAACAGTTCATCTTTTTACTTCTGAGCCAAAGATATTCAACAATAGGTCATCTTTGCACTACTGACCCAAAGATATTCATCAACAATTCATCTTTGCACTACATGCCAAAGATATTCATCAACAATTCATCTTTGCACTCTGGGCCAAAGATATTCCTCAACAGATTCATATTTGCATTCTGAGGCCAAATATATTAATATCTCAAAGAAATATATAATCATTTCGAATTTATATAAACAATAATTATAACCATATTGATCAATTTCACCTTTGCACTTAAGCTAAAGATATTGAATTATAAATTCAATGGTCATGATCATACCAGTCACAATTCAACTTTTCACTACTGGCCAAAGAGAACCTATAGTCACGATCATACCAATAATTTATCCATCTTTACACTCAAGTCAAAGAGAAATATCATCATTAGGGTTATAAAAATGTTATATAAAAATAATATAATCAACATATAGATTTAATCTCAAGAGTAAGATTCATAAATCAATGATTTCATAACAACTTAATCAAAATGTTATAAATCACTTAATAATCTCATAATCTAATATTATTAATACTACCACAATATTTTAATCATTTCTTAAACTTATAAACAATTTATTTTAATTGTTTACACTTTACTAATAAATGCATTTAATCATCTTAAAATGCCAAACTCATAAGATCTCATCACCAATAACCAAAACCCTCATCAAAAATCTGCATATACCTCATATATAATTCTCAAGCCATAAAATCATATTTTCTAATTTTCTTACTTCACAAAACATATTTAATTCATTTACTCATAACTAGAACATTTTTATGAAAAATATCAAATCAGTTCCAAAAATATTTCTTTTCTGAGATTTAGAAGAATATAGTCCCATATTGAATATATATTTTTCTCAAAATTTTTAAAATTCATTTATTATTTTTCACATGGCCAAAACCACCGAATATTCAGACATTTATCATAAATTATACTTTTATCCAAAAATTCTGAAATTTACACGGTATACTGATATTATATAGATGTACTCACAATATAAATTTCATCAATTTTGGAGTTAATCACAAGGAGTTATAAGTGATTACTTTTAAAATAGTCTTTCCTCATAAAATTCATAACTCTTAATCTATACATCCAAAAATCGCAATTTTTGGACACAATCAACAAAACTCATCAAATTATCATTTTAAATTTTTACAGAATTTTTGAAGGTTCAGAAGAATTTCGAAATAATAACCCTTAAAATCCTTATTATCCACTTACCTCAAAAAGCGAAACTTACATTGGAATAATTTGAAACGAACTTGCATAGTATAACAATACTCAAAGTATACTCAAAATACTCACAAGAATACGCTCGATAATATAGAGAGAAAAACTTGATTTACGGTGTGATTTTCAATTATAACCTAAGCACCTATTTATAGAAATTGCTTAGAACACCAAAGCGAAAATTTATTATAATATTAATATATTATATAACAATTCCTCGCACTCATTCTAGAGTTTGATTTCAGCCACTTAGCATTTCTTATATGCCACCTTCTAGAAAAAGTAATAAAAAAAACGTTTTTATATAATAAATAATTAAAACTTCCAAAAATCAATTCTTTGAAGACTTGAACTTTAATAATTCATAATAAATAGCCTTTTATCGGAAAATTCGAATCTCGCGTGTTTTTATAGGAAATTCAATTCTCTACAACTTTGCGAAGAAAGTTTTCCCAAATTCCAAACAACAATTGGCCAAAAATCCATAAATGAAAGCGACTTTCTGGCTATAATCAAATTTCGATCAAGAAATGGGGTCCATAGACATATAAAACATGCTTTAAATATTTTGATAACAAAATACTCCTCCTCCACATATACTCATATATCTCACATTCATCGTAAAAATATCATCATTAATATATTATTAAAATAATATATTTAATTGAATTATTTTATCGGAAAAAGATAAAATATTAATTTTCAATAATTGTCACATTAAAATTTTCTCCATCTATATCCTCATAAAATCAATATTTTCCTCATCGTATGAATCAATAATTAATTATTCACAAATAATATTACGAAATCACAATATTGACAACCGAGGCGGTTCCCGGAAGAGGGGCTTTCCAATAAAATTTCTCTCTTCTTTGGCCGCCATTGATTAGGTGACCAAACCTCTCCTTAGAAGCGAACTTTCTAGACATTGCCAATAATGTTATCTAATAATATTATTCAAATAATATAAATTATTGATCGATAATGAAAATCTTGTAGTAGTGACAATTATAAAATATCAACGCAACAATCATTGAATCAAAAATAAAATATTGAGCAGTAATTCTTTGTAACAATTATTGAGTAGTGCCTTCTTACGTAAGAATCAATAATTGGTGCAATCTGGTGTCCCTCTTGTGCAACAACGCGTATTACTTTACTTTACCCAATTTATATTCCAACGATGTTAATTGGTAACCCTACTACTGTAGTTATTTATAAAAACTTTAATTTGTCTTTTTCTTCATCCGACAATTATTACATTATGGGGCCCACAAATGGTTTGCTGTGAGTAAATGCGAATATTCCCCAACAGAAAGAATATTCCACGACCAAACGAATATTCTCCGACAACAATGAATATTTTATAGCCACTTGCGTATATGTAAAAATTTGCATAATTCACCCATAACTTTAAACTTTTATCAATTTAACCATTTACTGAATAATAATTATAAAAAAAAATGAATAATTTTATTTCATAAAATTCGGGGTCGTACAAAAACTCATGCTTGTCATTTTCTACATCCGACCATTATCCGTTATGGGGCCCACAAATGGCTGCGTCGTCATACGAATATTCCCCGACAACCAGAATATTCCACGACCAAACGAATATTCCCCGACAAAAATGAATATTTTGTAACCACTTGTTTATTTTGTAAAATTTGCACATTTCACCCATAACCAAAGCATTATATCAAATTAACTCCTTATTATTTCAATATAATAAATAGAGAAAGTTTAATTTTATTCATAATAAGTTGGGGTCTTACAACACATGACCCGATCCTGAGCACGATTGATCACGGTGTTGAATACGTTATTCATTTCTTCCATCTTCATCCTCTTTGCTTGTGCGTCTCTCTCTGCCATTCCGGCTCGTTGATAAGCTTCCTCATACGCGTCTTCGACTCTTTCCCTCTTCGTAGATTCTTCTTTCAACTTGTTCTTCAACTCTGCAATCTCTGCTATCATTCGCTCGTTCTCTCCCTTTGTGTGAACCAGCTTTTCTTCAACGTTATTCAGAGGTTCCTCTCGATCCTGGATCTCCTCGTCTTTCTGCGCCATCGAGGTCTGTTGTTCAGCTACTATCTCCTGTAACTCCTCGACAATATCTTGAAGTTCCACATTGCGGTCATACACCTCGTCGTACATACGGGCAGCTATCGAGTTAAGTGGAATCTCTTCCTCCTCGTCCTCCTCATCCCCCGACTGTGGCAGCTCAATAGGGTTTTCCTCGTCCGTCTCTATCTCATCCTCCCCATCAGGTACTCTTTCCTGCTCAACTATTGTGACCAACGAAACTATTTCCCGTGGCAGTAGTTGTTCCCAAATCACCTGAATATCTCGAGGCTCCTCCTCTTTAGCCTAACTGGATCCTCCTACATTAGCCATCCTATCAACCAAATTTTAAGTTTTAATTACTAATCATTACTACTCGACACTCACGAGCACATAAGTTGTAATCACATAAGCACATAAGTATTTTATTACTTCTTTCTTAACAACTCGATAAGAGTTTATCATCACTATCTTTTCAAAGGTTACTTCCTAAAGCTTTTCCCCACCTAAGATCATAATCTAAGGCTTTGATACCAACTGTGACACCCCTAAATCTAGGTACTTCATTCCCACAAGATTTGGTGCTCACTATCTGTGAGATCCCGAATTTTATGAAATAAAAGTATTCAATTTTTCTATTTTAGTAAATAGTTAAATTGATAAAAGGTTAAAGTTAAGGGTGATATTTGAAATTTTTTAAAAGTAAGAATGTTTTCATAAAATAATCGGTGATAAAAGTACGATGTATACTTGGTTGCATAGTAGCACTTGCAGTATTGATTATTGATGCTTACGTAAGAAGTCACTCAGTTATACTCAATTATTGCTACAGTAATTACTACATCATATCTCTCATATTATTGATTCAATTATTGTCACAGTATCATCTGTATAATATGTTATATTATTAAACCAATAATTGAGATGACAAAGTTATTCATATTATTATTTACAATATTGACAATGTCTAGAAGTTCTGTCAATGAGAGGTTTGGTCACCTAATTGTGCGCTAATAAGGAGAAATCCTTATCGGAAAGCCCCCTTTTTCCTGGGAACGACCTGGTTGTTAAATATTATGAATTATAATATTAATGATGAATAAGTTCGTGTTGATTAAAGATGAAATTGATAGTTCCATTGTGTTGGAATTATTAGTGTTAGTGAAAATTGACATTTATTTCGATAATAATTGATGTCTGGAGGTTATATTGACTAATCGGTTAATTAACCGGATAAATGAGCAATTAATTGCTATTGATTCACATGATTATAACTATTTGTTCACATGTGTGTACTATTAATTCACATTCTTGTACTATTAGGGGAGTTGGTGCAAGATTGATAATACTTGCATGACTAAGTTAAAAATGGAGGTATAGATGGAGGTACTATACTATAATTCGTATTTTCAAATGTCTAGAACTATTGATTCACATGATTTACTATTAGGGGAGGTGGTGCAAGTTTGATAATGCTTGCAGGACTAAATTAAAAATGAAGGAAAAGAGGAAGGTATTATACCGTAATATTTCGAGCCCCAAAATGTGCAATTATCGAAACTATATTTTTCTATAAATAGAAGCTCATTCCTTCATTATTTTTCACCAATTCACTAAAGCTATAGAGCAATTATTATAGAGAGAAATTATAGAGAGAAAGAAGAAGAGAAGTCTGCTACCTCACTATTCCAGTATCAAGTTTTCTTCTAAGGTAAGGGGTATTATTTCTTTCGTATTCATGAAGAGAGATATTGTTATTTCATTCCTTATTATTATGTTGGAATAACCTATCTATGCGAAGTACCGCATACATGGTGAAATTCTTCTATTATTCCATTCTTTATTATTCTGTTGGAATAACCTGTCTATGCTGTCTATCGCATGCCTGGTGAATTCTGTTGTTATTCCATTCTTTATTATTACATTGGAATATCACATGCATGCGGATTCGCATGACACGGTTCAATTTTTTTATTATTCCGTTGGAATAACTTTTATGCTGTCTGGATAACGCATGACTGGTTCCATTCTTTATTATTCTTGGAATAACACATGCATGCGGATTACGCGTGACACAGTTCCATTATTTATTATTCTGTTGGAATAACTCATGCATCTGCGATCTATCGCATTCTGGGGAATTCTTACATTATTCCATTCTTTATTATTACATTGGAATAACTTTGTCTATATGGATTACCGCATGCATGGTGAATGATCCTTCGTATTCATTCTTTATTAAATTGTGGAAATGATCTGTCTACGTGGATTACCGCATGGCGGGTGAAAATCAATGTGCAATTTCGTATATTCTATTATACTAGTATGAGATATCATTTCTTTTGTACTCGTCATGGAATATCATTTTCTTTGGTATTTTTTTATGAGTTACTATTCACGGGTTACTATTCACCTAGTTACTATTCATTCTAGTATTATTCACTCGGGTATTTGGGACACTTTTCGTGTCAGAGTACTATTCACGAGTTACTATTCACGGGTTACTATTCACCCAAATTACTATTCACCCGAATATTATTCACTTGGGTATTTGGGGTACTTTTTATGTCGGGGTACTATTCACGAGGTATTATTCCCGAAATACTATTCACAGGGTACTTGTGAGACCCCAAATTTTATGAATAAAGATTTAAATTTCTCAAAATATTTTTTTGAATATTATGGTGTGGATATAATATAATGTTATAGTTGTGGGTAATATTTATAAATTTTGCAAAGTAAGCAAGTGGTTATATAATATTCTTTTTGTCGGGGAATATTCGTACGACGGCACAATCATTGGTGAACCTCACAACAGAAGTATTGTCGTAGTTAGAAAATGACATAATTATCATTTTATAAAAATAACGGCGAAAATTTTACCGTTAAAACTGTTGAACTACCCGATAGTAAAAGTAAAGTAATACGCGTGGTTGCATAGTAGTACACGGTATTGATTATTGATGCTTACGTAAGAAGTCACTCAGTTATACACAATTATTTTTACAGTAATTGTTGCATCATATCTCTCATATTATTGATTCGATTATTGTCACAGTATCATCTGCATAATATTTTATATATTATTAAATCAATAATTGAAACGACAAAGTTATTCATATTATTAAATTGTAATATTTACAATGTCTAGAAGTTCTGTCAAGGAGAGGTTTGGTCATCTAATTGCGCGCCAATAAGGAGAAATCCTTATCGGAAAGCCCCCTCTTTCCTGGGAACGACCTGGTTGTTAAATATTGTGAGTTATAATATTAATGATGAATAAGTTCGTGTTGATTAAAGATGAATTTGATAGTTCCATTGTGTTGGGATTATTAGTGTTAGTGGAAATCGACATCTATCCTGATGATAATTGATGTTTGGGGGTTATATTGATAAATCGGGTAATTAATCGGATAAATGAGTAATTAATTGCTACTAATTCACATGCTTATATAACTATTTGTTCACATGTGTGTACTATTGATTCACATTCTTGTACTTTTAGGGGAGTTGGTGCAAGATTGATAATACTTGCATGACTAAGTTAAAAATGGAGGTATAGATGGAGGTACTATACTGTAATTCATATTTTCACATGATTATAACTATTGATTCACATTATTTACTATTAGGGGAGGTGGTGCAAGTTTGATAATACTTGCAGGACTAAATTAAAAATGAAAGAAAAGTTAAAGGTATTGTACTGTAATATTTCGAGCCCCAAAACGTGTAATTATCAAAACTATATTTTCCTATAAATAGAAGCTCATTCTTCCTTCATTTCTCACCAATTCACTAAAGCTATAGAGCAATTATTATAGAGAGAAATTATAGAGAAAAAGAAGAAGAGAAGTCTGCTACCTCTCTACTCTAGTATCCAGTTTCTTTCTAAGGTAAGGGGTATTATTTCTTTCGTATTCATGAAGAGAGCTATTGTTATTCCATTCCTTATTATTCATTGGAATAACTCAGATATCGCGACCACTAGTATACATGGTGAAATTCTTCATTATTTCATTCTTTATTAATATGTTGGAATAACTTTGTCTATCTGAATACCGCATACATGGTGAAATTCTTCATTATTCCATTCTTTATTATTCTATTGGAATAACTCCGTCTGTGCGATCTATCGCATGCTCGTGAATTCATTGTTATTTCATTCTTTATTATTACATTGGGATATCACATGCATGCGGTTTTACGCATGACACGGTTCTATTCTTTATTATTCTATTGGAATATCCTCAGATAATGCGATTTATGCATGACCTGCATCCATTCTTTATTATTCTGTTGGAATATCCTGTCTGTGCGGTTTATGCATGACCTGGTTCTATTCTTTATTATTCTGTTGAGAATAACCTGTTTGTGCGGTCTATCGCATTCATGGTGAATTGATAGACTCTACGGCATGCTTGCGTGAGGTGGTCACCGATCATTTCTAACACAGTTTGTTGGGTGAATTGCTTGCAACACCTTAACCCTCACCTATATGTAGCGGTAATCTTGGTACAATTGCTCGCGTTGAATTTCACTGCGTTGAATGGACACCAACGACACCTTGACCCTCGCTTATATTGAAGCGGTAATCTCGGTCAATCGACGATTGATGCGGTAGAAGAGACGCCACACATAAATATGAATTGTTGTATGATAAGTCAAATTGAATCTCAAAGAAATAACTAAGAAAATACTTAAGAATTCTTCAAAGAACCAAAAGTAGAGAATAACCTCACAAATATATTGAATAATGAATAATGTATATTGTGTACATCAACTTGAACCTCTATTTATACTACTCAAAACAATCCAAATCCTAATATAAATTTATAAACTATAACCCTAATTTCTATAAGGAAATAAAAGTCAATTTAGAAAAGAAATTCTAATTAAAAGAAATCCTAATTACAATAGAATTTAAAATTAATTCAATTATTGTGTAAAAACCGTTAGCTGCGCCTGCGTGCGTAACTAAGCTGGTGAAACCGTGTGATATAAGCTGGTAATGATTCATTTGCATGCATGACTCCTTTGTAAACTAGAATTCCTTCATGGAGTATATAAGTTGAATTCTTTTGATATCTGATGCTGGCCCCACGTGACATATCCCTATATACTTGAATTCCTAGAATTAGAATAACCAACATGAATGTTAAGTATTAATCTGGGCCCACATCTTTTTAATTCATGCTTCCCATTCATGCTGCTAAATTGATTTGCTGAATTGGGCCAGTCCAATAATACTTAAATTGTACTCCCTTCAATAATCTTTAGCCCAATTACTTGAAATCATTTGTTGAACACTTGATGCTCGAATCGATAAATTGACGAAAAATTCTGACCTGGTCAATCTGTCATCATTCCCATCCTCTTCAAAAGGATTTGTCCTCAAATCTGGCATCCGCTTCCCTTGAAAAGGATTTGTCCACAAATTTGATCCTACATCAAAATGAACAAAGTTAGAATCACCAAACAAAACATAACCACAAGTCTCACATGGTAATTTAAATGAATAAGCAATATCAGCAACGCAAGCAAGAAATTGAAAATTTCCAAATCCTCCTGGATCAAATATCATTATGTAGATCTCTTCGTGTTATAGATTCTCCCAATGACGAATCCCCGGATCAAAAGTTAATCGAATGATCTCGATCCTTTGCAGAAACACATTTGTCAATGCTCCTGGATCAAATATCAATAATTGAAATTCGCCATGCTTCTCACGCAAACTCTCTTGAATTCCTGGATTAAACAAGAAATAAAACAAATCAATAAGTTTCTTTTGTCTAATCACGAAGAAATTAAATAAACCAAAATCATATGCATAGTTTACTAAAATAATATTCAAAACACTCCCCTGTAGACTCTCAATGCATTGATCAAATTGAATTGCACGATCTATGATTCCCTCGATAAATGTGATCCTATCACGAATCTACAAAACACAACCAACCTTTCTCCTTCCATTGACATTAACATAGTTAAAATCACAAAATAGCACCAACGGAATAAAAAGGTCACAATCATAAGTTGAAAATTCAATAGCATATCGACGATGATCACAAACAAACTCAACACATGCTCAAGAATTTCTCAAAGTATTGACAAAAATTGGAATATCATCAAAATAGAGAATATCAAATTTTTCCATGAAAGAATGAAAAATATAATTCAATAATTCCATGGAAGTATGCAATGCCTTGGCTAATCCAAGTGAACTAACTAAACATGCAAATAACTCATCTCTCAAACCATCTTGATGATAAACACTCCTTGAATCAAAACCATATGATAACAAATCATGGATTGAAGATTGCTCTAACGAAACAACATGATTACTACCATTGTCAACTAACAACAATTCATGTAAAGATTGACTAGCATGAAACTCTAAGTCAATATTTGGATAACAAAACCTAGAATTAATTTCATGCAAGTAAACACATCGAAAACGAGAATATATATCATGATTATAAACTAACTCAACATAAATCAAATATCCTCCATAGTTTATGATAAAAATGATTCTACCATCAAAATAGCTAACAACAAAATTTCCAATGGAAGCATGCAAAACATGTTTTAAATAACTCATGAGAACACTAGATGCATCAGTTAATCTAACATAAATAACTAACCACCTATATAACTCACATGCTAAAACAATTTTCAATTTATCACAATCTCTCGTGCTAAATTGATTATGTATTGTCATCACATGATCATTATCACATGTAGATAAAACACAAGTACTATGCAATTTATCAAGCATATTATCCAAACAAGAAAAAGAATAACGATACTTGTTTACCAATTCAAAATCGTCGAACATACTCGTTGTCCCATCCTCCTTAGATACTATGATCTCATAATCAACACATAAACTCATGTCCTCTCTCACGATACCCACTTTCACCAACTCTCCAACCCGCCTTGGTAACTCATGCGTCTCCTGGAATACTATCACCGACGATCGATGGGAATGATAGTACGGGATATTTCATCAACAACTTTATAAGAGACAAAAACAAAACTAGACAAAGAAGAATCATTAGTGTTAGTATACAAAAGCGTCGTCTTGTCATGCGAATGTATACGATCATTGGCTTTTCAAAATATAACTCACTTTTCAACTCACTCTGCTTTTTATAGTCACATATTTCTGCTCTCTCTTCTTTATGCTCACCCTCTCGTTTGTTTTTCTCTCGTTTATTTTCAAGGTCACTCTTTTCATTCTCTTTTTTCTCAATCTCTCTTTTCTTTTCATTCTCACTCTTTTCAATTTGTTCTTTTACATTATCAATCTTTTGAACAATTTCTTTTTGTCGATCTTTTCCACATGTATTTCCTTTTACAAACTCATCTTCTTGATTACTTTCTTGCGGATGTTCACCATCTTGTTTTTGATCATGGATTTCATCTTGAACACTTGAACCCAATAACTCTCCTTGGATTGCATATTCTATAATTTCTTCCACCTCCTTAAAGCTCTCATTGATGTCTTCTCTTAAGTTCTTAGATGCCTTAAGAGTGTCTTGGGGTTGTCTCAAATGTGAATCCTCCTTGTTTCCATGTCTGCGAACCCTCGTATCATCTTCTAATGTAGATCGCCTTGAAGGTTGCTCTACATATTTTTCAGATGTATACTCATCCCTCCTATCACACTGTACCGGAGCAAACCGTTTTCTCATTGCTGTTTTTAATTTTGCCCATGTCTCGAACGGACGCTCCCCATATTTTTGTTTGCTAAGTTGGCACCATATAATTGTATGATCGGAGAACTCTTGAACTGCCCGTCTGACTTTCCTCCTCTCGGAGTAATCATGACAGTCAAATTCTCGCTCCATTTTTCTCTCCCATCTCAGATATGCCTCTGTATCAATATTGCCTTCGAAAGTATTCCTTCGAGACCCATAAGAACTTTCATAATTGTAGCCATACATGTTTGTTGTAAAACAAAGGTTAGTAGATAAAAATTTTCCTCACACACTCCTTTACGTGTTTCGCTCAAATAATAATGAATCACTCGTGTATCGCTCAAATTTGGCTTTTACCCTCTAATAATCTTACACTCTTGCCTTTTACCTCTAATATTCTCTCTAATAGGTTCTTCTTAAATTCCCCTAGCAAAATTCTTGGTTTTACTAATCAATTCAAAATTACTTATCACGAAACAAAAATATAGATGGTGTAACTATCAAAATACCACAAAATCACCGATCGATTGCCTTGTACTCCTCTTGTATGCCTCAGATTTGTAATTTGTAGCTCCGTTTCAGAATTGATGATGATAGAACGGTATGAACTCTTGGTTGGAATTTGACGATTTGATGGTGTGCAATCAATTTGGTTAGCACAATGAAAATAGAATATGAATTTTTTTCTTTCTTTTTTTTAATATATATATATTTCAATGTAAAATTAAAGATAAGTAACTTGCTAGAAAGGCTTAGCTTAGATACCAAATGATAAACTCCACGACACGCTTGCGTGAGGTGGTCGCCGCCCCGATCGTTTCTAGCACAGTTGTTGGGTGAATTGCTTGCAACACCTTAACCCTCGCCTATATGTGGACGATAATCTTGGTGCAACCGCTTGCATTCGAATTCTCACGTTGAATGGACACCAACGACACCTTGACTCTCGCTATATTGAAGCGGTAATCTCGGTACAATCGACGATTGATGCGGTAGAAGACGCCACACACAACTATGAATTGTTGTATGATAAGTCAAATTGAATCTCAAAGAAATAACTAAGAAAATACTTAGGAATTCTTCAAAGAACCAAAATTAGAGAATAACCTCACAAATATATTGAATAATGAATAATGTATATTGTGTACATCAACTTGAACCTCTATTTATACTACTCAAAACAATCCAAATCCTAATAGAAATTTATAAACTATAACCCTAATTTTTATAAGGAAATAAAAGTCAATTTAGAAAAGAAATTCTAATTAAAAGAAATCCTAATTACAATAGAATTTAAAATTAATTCAATTGTCGTGTAAAAATCGTTAGTTATACCATATAGAATTCAAATTCGAGTGAAAGCAAATGTGATATAGGTTGGTAATGATTCATTTGCATGCATGACTCCTTTGTAAACTAAAATTCCTTCATGGAGTATATAAGTTGAATTCTTTTGATATCCGATCTTTATTTACGTGACATATCCCTATATACTTGAATTCCTAGAATTAGAATAACCAACATGAATGTTAAGTATTAATCTGGGTCCACATCTTTTTAATTCATGCTTCCCATTCATGTTTGCTAAATTGATTTCTTTGAATTGGGCCACCCAATAATACTTAAATTGTACTCCCTTCAATAATCTTTAGCCCAATTACTTGAAATCATTTGTTGAACACTTGACGCTCAATTGATAAATTGATTTAAAATTTCTCGATCTTCAATCTCATCATCATGAATTCTTCTGTTATTCCATTCTTTATTATTCTATTAGAATAACCTGTCTATGTGGATTACCGCATGCATGATGAATGATCTTTTGTATTCATATGAATAGTATTTTCATTCAAAAGGGGGTTTTGCCAGGGGCAGTTTTGTAATTTTTCTGACCCTAAAAAATTATGGAAAAATTTGAAATGATAATTTGATGAGTTTTCTAGATTGTGTCCAAAAATGGCAATTTTTGGATGTATAGATTAGGAGTTATGAATTTTATGGGAAAATACTATTTTAAAAGTAAACCCTTATAACTCCTTGTGGTTAACTCCAAAATTGGTGAAATTTTTATTGGGAGTACATGTATATAACAGGAGTATACCCTGTAAATTTTGGAATTTTTGGACAAAAGTATAATTTATGATAAATGTCTAAATATTCGGCAGTTTTGGCCATATGAAAAATAGTAAATAAATTTTAAAAATTTCGAGAAAAATATATGTTCAATATGGGACTATATTCTGCTAAATCCCAGAAAAGAAATATTTTTGGGACTGATTTGGTATTTTTTATGAAAATGAACTAGTTATGAGTAAATAAATTAAAAATGTTATTTGAAGTAACAAAATTGGAAAATAGGATTTTATGACTTGGGAATCCTATATAGGGTATATGCAGATTTTTGATGAGGGATTTGATCATTGGTGATGAAATCTTATGAGTATGGCATTTTTGAGTGATTAAAATGCATTAATTGATAAAGTGTAAACAATTAAAATAAATTATTTATAAGTTTAAGAAGTGATTAAAATATCATTATAATATTAATAATATTAAATTATGAGTTTATTAAGTGATTGATAATATTTGGATAAATTTAAAGTCTTTAATATTTATCCTTGATTTCGTTTGATTTGATTTCGTTTGATTATTGCTTATATCATTATCATTTTCCTCATGCTTATATTGTGATGAAAGTCATCTTTGGCTTACGTGCATAGATGGACTTGGTATGATTATGACCAGGGATTATTCAGTATAATCATGACCGTAATGTAACGAACGATGTGGTAAAAGTCCTCAGTGGCCGGTAGTGCATTGATGGACAGTTTTTAGTATGATTATGACCAGGGATTATTCAGTATAGTCATAACCATTAATGATTTAATGAATATCCTTGGCCCGTAGTGCAGGGATAACTCGATGATGTGGTTTATTTATTAAGTTGAGTCTCAGCGATAAAAATTGATGAAAATATTTTAAATCATATAAGATAGTAGATATCATGCTCTACTTGACTCTTCTAATGGATTGCTTATTCCACTGCAGTTAAACTTGATGTCTATTGTATTTTATCAGTTTAACAGTGTTGAAGACTAATGATAATTTATTCTGCATTATCTTAGTCATAATATTTCTTACTGGGCTAGTTGAGCTCACCCTTTCTTTCACTGTTCTCTTCAGGAAATGAGAACGTAGCCAAGACTAGTCGGGGAACGGAGTGACGGTCCAGATGATAGCATTAGTAGTCCTCACTATTCTGTTAAATAGTGTGATAATAAATGTAACGAGGACTCCATTGAGTGTGGATATTGTCTAGATGACAATATTCTTATTAAAACTCTTAGATTATGTTTTTTCCTATTTTACACGACTGTTGTATAATTAAGTTGTATTTGAATTTTATACCATGTATTTGGCGACTCAAGATGGGTGATGTATACCTATTTTGGGGGCGTCATAGTTATATCAAAGCTTAGGGATATGATCCTGGTGAGATGTGAGATAAGAACTAGGAGGGAGACAGAAATTCCTTCGCTAGTATGACCTACCTAAGTTTATTTGGTATTTAATTGGTCACGTAGTATATGGATAATATGTGATATGTCAATTAACCCTTGTTTTGTGACAGTGTTTGAAAATGGCTGAAAATGTTGAGATCAATAATGAAGCACATGAGACCGTTGAGTCACCAACGATCAATACCCAGGATAATGTGCAAGAGGAAGACAATAATCCTCAGGTAAATAACAACACCGATCAGATGATGAACGATGGGATGTTCAGAGGCTTTATGCAATTTATGCAACATCAGGTAAGAGAGACTCCTATTCAAAATATAGGTGGAAATAATGGCAACCCACGGTCGGTCACTGCTAAACAGTTCAAGGAGCTGGGACCACTAGAGTTTTTTAGAGAGCCAAAACCACTTAAGGCAGAGACGTGGATAAAGCAGATTAACAAGATATTTGATATCTTGGGATGCTCGAGGAGGAAAAGGTTACCTTTGCCACCTTCATATTGCGGAAAGGAGGCATTACATGGTGGGGAATCAGAAACTGCCAGACCGAAGATGTCTTGGGAGAAGTTCCAAGAACTGTTCAACGACAAGACTTTCCTGAAAGTATTCGTCACATGAAGGAGGTAGAGTTCATCAAGCTTGAGCAAAACAATATGGCCGTGGCGCAGTACAAAGCTAAGTTTGTCGAGTTATCTCGGTTTACGTCCCACTTGGTTGATAATGAAGAGAGAATGATGCGGATGTTTCTAAGAGGTTTGAAACCCGAGATACGTCAAAACCTTATCTCTCATAAACTGTGTTTGTATTCAGATGTTGTGAATAGGGCTCAGTTATTGGAGCGCAATAATGAGTCAACCCAACCAAGAGAGAGCGGTAAATGACAAGTTGATAATACCAAATGGTAGCGATCATCGAGCGGTGACAACAAACGTGGAGGGAATCAACATTCCAGAAATGGTAATCACTTCGGTGGTAATCATGGCCATGACAATAAGAATGGACATTTCAAGAAGAAGAGATTCAATAATGATGAAAAGACGTTAGCACCAAAGACCATTGTTAAGGAAAGAGAACGACCACCGATCGTATGTTAAAAATGTAGATGGGAAGGACACATAAGTCCAAACTGCACGATGCAGTCCAAAGCATGTTACAATTGTGGAAAAGAAGGTCACCTAGTCCGATTTTGTCGTGCACCAAAGTCAAGTCCATCTGGGAGGGTGGCACCAAAGGCGGATACGACAAAACAAAATCTCAGAGTTTCAGGTTGGTATTTTTTATGAGTTACTATTCACGGGTTACTATTCACTCTAGTATTATTCACTCGAATTATTCCGAGCACTTTTCGGTAATCGTAGTACTATTCACGAGTTACTATTAATGGGTTACTATTCACCTAAATTACTATTCACCCAAATATTATTCACTGCAGTGTATTTGGGGTACTTTTCATATCGTCGGTACTATTCACGAGGTACTATTCTGAAGTACTATTCACGGTGGTACTATTCACGGGGTACTATTTATTCAAAAAATATATTTCTTTTCTATCCAAATTATTTTTGGTACATGAATATTATTCTTGAATTTTACGCTACAAAGAAGTATCATGTTGACAATTTTGACGTTATTGATTTTTGGATAAATTAAATTATAAATCTTTAAAATTTATCCTTGAACTTGTTTTATTGAATTATTATGTCATTCTCATCATCATCATGCTTATATTGTAATTAAAGTCATCTTTGGCTTACATGCATAGATGGACTTGGTATGATTATGACCAGGGATTATTCGGTATAATCATGACCGTAATGTAACGAATGATGTGGTAAAAGCCCTCATTGGCCTATAGTTCATTGATGGACAGTTGTTGGTATGATTATGACCAGGGATTATTCGGTATAATCATGATCATTGATGATTACATGAATATCCTTGGCCGTGGTGCAGGGATGATTCGATGTTGTGGTTTATTTATTAAAATTTGAGTCTCAAATGATAAAGTTGATGAAAACTTTTTAAATCATAGAAGATAGTAGATTTTATGCTCTACTTGACTCTTCTAATGGATTGCTTATTCCATTTACAGCTTGTTGATCTAAAACTTGTTGTCTATTGTATTCTATCGGTTGATATCTTTGTTGAAGGATAAGGATAATTTATTCGTATTATCTTAGTCATAATATTTCTTCTTCGGGCTAGTTGAGCTCACCCTTTCTTTCATTGTTCTCTTCAGGAAATGAGAATATAGTTGGGACGAGTCGGGGAATGGAGTGATGGTCCAGGATAAGTGGCTTTAGTAGTCCTCACTATTCTATAGAATAATGTGATAATAATTGTAATGAGGACTCCATTGAGTGTGGATATTGTCTAGATGACAATATTCTTGTTTAAACTCTCAGCTATGTTTTGTCGTATTTTACACGACTGTTGTATAATTAAGTTGTATTTGAATTTATGTACCATGTATCCATGACTCAAGATGGGTGATGTATACCTATTTTAGGGGCGCCACACTATCCATACATTCATACTATCTACCCAAAAAATAATAATATTTAAACCATAATCCTCCCTTTAAATAGGGTTACAACACTATCTTTACAAACATCCCAGGTTGTCTAACCTTTAAACATCATTCAAGTGCGGAAATAAAATTATTACATTACATCATTATTAAAAAGTTTATGACCATCACAATAAACAAAATTACAATTCTGCATCACTTGTACATTTTTCCCTTTCCTTTGCTAGTTGAAGGCTCATCTACCTTATCAACTTTAGCTGCAATGAGTATATAAATATGCAAGAGTGAGCAAAACAATTGCTCACTGGATATAACAATGAATCAACAGAATAATAATAATAATTGCCAATAACAAGCTCATCAAAATTGAATAGTACTCTAACGATGATAATCAAAACTGGAATCCAAAATATGGAATATATCTAACTGAGGGTCATAAGACCATGAACTATGTCCACAGTTGCGAGTAATCTTTCAACTCCAACTTTAACAGTCATAAGACTATAAGGACTCCTCGTACTTAGAAGGATCAGCCCTTCGTACAATGTATTGTGCACAAACATTTCAACGCTTAAGCGTAAATTATCCCCAATAATAGGGTTGTTCATCTCAATATTTAGAGTACAATTCGCATCAAAGAAAGTTTGGTTTGGATAAGCTTACAAGGGTAATTTGAAGTTTAATGAACATCAACTAGAGGACTAGTTGAATCAATAGTGTTTGATAACACAATAGTTGATCAATAATAACGTAATATGAAACAATGAATAAGTGTAAGCGAACTAACTATATCTTGAACTCATGCTTAGAAACATCTATAAAGCATAAGTGTGAGATCCCAAAATTATGAAATGAAATTATTTAATTTTCTTATAATTATTATTTTTAGTAAATGGTTAAATTAAGAAAGGGTTAAAGTTAAGGGTGATATTTGAAAATTTTTACAAAGTAAGCAAGTTGTTATAAAATATTCGTTGTGTTGGGGAATATTTGATTAGTCGGGGAATATTCGTTTAAACTCAATGAATTATCTTTTTATAAAAATAACGGTGAAAGTGTTACCGTTAAAAGCTGTTGAACTACCCATTAGTAAAAGTACAATGAATACGCATGGTTTGCATAGTAGCACACTTACAGTATTGATTATTGATGCTTACATAAGAAGTCACTCAGTTATACTCAATTATTGCGACAGTAATTGCGGTATCGTATCTCTCATATTATTGATTCAATTATTGTCACAGTATCATCTACATAATATGTTATATTATTAAATCAATAATTGAGACGGCAAAGTTATTCATATTATTATTTGCAATATTGACAATGTCTAGAAGTTCTATCAAGGAGAGGTTTGGTCACCTAATTGTGCGCCAATAAGGAGAAATCCTTATCAGAAAGCCCCCTCTTTCCTAGGAATGACCTAGTTGTTAAATATGGTGAGTTATAATATTAATGATGAATAAGTTCGTGTTGATTAAAAATGAAATTGATAGTCCCGTTGTGTTGGGATTATTAGTGTTAGTGAAAATCGACATCTATTTTGATAATAATTGATGTCTGGAGGTTATATTGACCAATCGGGTAATTAACCGGATAAATGAGCAATTAATTGCTATTGATTCACATGATTATAACTATTTGTTCACATGTATGTACTATTGATTCACATTCATTTACTATTAGGGGAGTTGGTGCAAGATTGATAATACTTGCATGACTAAGTTAAAAATGGAGGTATAGATGGAGGTACTATACTGTAATTCGTATTTTCACATGCCTAGAACTATTGAGTCACATGATTTATTATTGATTCACATGATTTACTATTAGGGGAGGTGGTGCAAGTTTGATAATACTTGCAGGACTAAATTAAAAATGAAGGAAAAAAGGAAGGTATTATACTATAATATTTCGAGCCCCAAAACGTGCAATTATCGAAACTATATTTTTCTATAAACAGAAGCTCATTCTTCCTTCATTTCTCACCAATTCACTAAAGCATAGAGAGAAATTATAGAGAGAAAGAAGAAGAGAAGTCTGCTACCTCTCTACTCTAGTATCCAGTTTCTTTCTAAGGTAAGGGGTATTATTTCTTTCGTATTCATGAAGAGAGCTATTGTTATTCCATTCCTTATTATTCTGTTGGAATAACTCAGATCGCTGACTTACCGTATACATGGTGAAATTCTTCATTTATTTCATTCTTTATTAATATGTTGGAATAACTTTATCTGTAAGTACCGCATACATGGTGAAATTCTTCTCATTATTCCATTCTTTATTATTCTATTGAATAACTCATCTGCATGCGATCTATCGCATGCACGGTGAATTACATTTGTTATTTCATTCTTTATTATTCTCATTGGGATATCCCATGCATGCGGTTTACGCATGACACGGTTTATTCTTTATTATTCTATTGGAATATCCTCAGATATGTATGCGATTTATGCATGACCGTGATCCATTCTTTATTATTCATTGGAATATCCTCGTCTGCATGCGGTTTATGCATGACCGGTTCTATTCTTTATTATTCTGTTGAGAATAACCTGTTTGTGCGGTCTATCGCATTCATGGTGAATTGATAGACTCTACGGCATGCTTGCGTGAGGTGGTCGCCGCCCCGATCATTTCTAGCACAGTTGTTGGGTGAATTGCTTGCAACACCTTAACCCCTCACCTATATGTAGACGGTAATCTTGGTACAATTGCTCAAGTTAAGATTACAAGTTGAATGGACACCAACGACACCTTGACCCCTCGCTTATATTGAAGCGGTAATCTCGGTACAATCGACGATTGATGCGGTAGAAGACGCCACACATAAATATGAATTGTTGTATGATAAGTCAAATTGAATCTCAAAGAAATAACTAAGAAAATACTTAAGAATTCTTCAAAGAACCAAAAGTAGAGAATAACCTCACAAATATATTGAATAATGAATAATGTATATTGTGTACATCAACTTGAACCTCTATTTATACTACTCAAAACAATCCAAATCCTAATATAAATTTATAAACTATAACCCTAATTTCTATAAGGAAATAAAAGTCAATTTAGAAAAGAAATTCTAATTAAAAGAAATCCTAATTACAATAGAATTTAAAATTAATTCAATTATTGTGTAAAAACTTAAGCTACTGCTACCATGTGCGTAATCAAGTTGGTGAAACTGCAGTGATATATAAGTTGGTAATGATTCATTTGCATGCATGACTCCTTTGTAAACTAGAATTCCTTCATGGAGTATATAAGTTGAATTCTTTTGATATCCGATCATTACGTGACATATCCCTATATACTTGAATTCCTAGAATTAGAATAACCAACATGAATGTTAAGTATTAATCAGGGCCCACATCTTTTAATTCATGCTTCCCATTCATCTTTGCTAAATTGATTTGCTGAATTGGGCCAGTCCAATAATACTTAAATTGTACTCCCTTCAATAATCTTTAGCCCAATTACTTGAAATCATTTGTTGAACACTTGACGCTCGAATCGATAAATTGACGAAAAACTCTGACCCGGTCAATCTGTCATCATTCCCATCCTCTTCAAAAGGATTTGTCCTCAAATCTGGCATCCGCTTCCCTTGAAAAGGATTTGTCCACAAATTTGATCCTACATCAAAATGAACAAAGTTAGAATCATCAAACAAAACATAACCACAAGTCTCACATGGTAATTTAAATGAATAAACAATATCAGCAACGCAAGCAAGAAATTGAAAATTTCCAAATCCTCCTGGATCAAATATCATTATGTAGATCTCTTCGTGTTATAGATTCTCCTAATGACGAATCCCCGGATCAAAAGTTAATCGAATGATCTCGATCCTTTGCAGAAACACATTTGTCAATGCTCCTGGATCAAATATCAATAATTGAAATTCGCCATGCTTCTCACGCAAACTCTCTTGAATTCCTGGATTAAACACGAAATAAAACAAATCAATAAGTTTCTTTTGTCTAATCATGAAGAAATTAAATAAACCAAAATCATATGCATAGTTTACTAAAATAATATTCAAAACACTCCCCTGTAGACTCTCAATGCATTGATCAAATTGAATTACACGATCTATGATTCCCTCGATAAATGTGATCCTATCACGAATCTACAAAACACAACCAACCTTTCTCCTTCCATTGACATTAACATAGTTAAAATCACAAAATAGCACCAACGGAATAAAAAGGTCACAATCATAAGTTGAAAATTCAATAGCATATCGACGATGATCACAAACAAACTCAACACATGCTCAAGAATTTCTCAAAGTATTGACAAAAATTGGAATATCATCAAAATAGAGAATATCAAATTTTTCCATGAAAGAATGAAAAATATAATTCAATAATTCCATGGAAGTATGCAATGCCTTAGCTAATCCAAGTGAACTAACTAAACATGCAAATAACTCATCTCTCAAACCATCTTGATGATAAACACTCCTTGAATCAAAACCATATGATAACAAATCATGGATTGAAGATTGCTCTAACGAAACAACATGATTACTACCATTGTCAACTAACAACAATTCATGTAAAGATTGACTAGCATGAAACTCTAAGTCAATATTTGGATAACAAAACCTAGAATTAATTTCATGCAAGTAAACACATCGAAAACGAGAATATATATCATGATTATAAACTAACTCAACATAAATCAAATATCCTCCATAGTTTATGATAAAAATGATTCTACCATCAAAATAGCTAACAACAAAATTTCCAATGGAAGCATGCAAAACATGTTTTAAATAACTCATGAGAACACTAGATGCATCAGTTAATCTAACATAAATAACTAACCACCTATATAACTCACATGCTAAAACAATTTTCAATTTATCACAATCTCTCGTGCTAAATTGATTATGTATTGTCATCACATGATCATTATCACATGTAGATAAAACACAAGTACTATGCAATTTATCAAGCATATTATCCAAACAAGAAAAAGAATAACGATACTTGTTTACCAATTCAAAATCGACGAACATACTCGTTGTCCCATCCTCCTTAGATACTATGATCTCATAATCAACACATAAACTCATGTCCTCTCTCACGATACCCACTTTCACCAACTCTCCAACCCGCCTTGGTAACTCTGTCGTCTCCTCGGGAATACTATCAGCTGATCGGTACGGAATGATAGTACGGGATATTTCATCAACAACCTGTACAAGAGACAAAACAAAACTAGACAAAGAAGAATCATTAGTGTTAGTATACAAAAGCGTCGTCTTGTACGAATGTACAGTCATTGGCTTTTCAAAATATAACTCACTTTTCAACTCACTCTGTTTTTTATAGTCACATATTTCTGCTCTCTCTTCTTTATGCTCACCCTCTCGTTTGTTTTTCTCTCGTTTATTTTCAAGGTCACTCTTTTCATTCTCTTTTTTCTCAATCTCTCTTTTCTTTTCATTCTCACTCTTTTCAATTTGTTCTTTTACATTATCAATCTTTTGAACAATTTCTTTTTGTCGATCTTTTCCACATGTATTTCCTTTTACAAACTCATCTTCTTGATTACTTTCTTGCGGATGTTCACCATCTTGTTTTTGATCATGGATTTCATCTTGAACACTTGAACCCAATAACTCTCCTTGGATTGCATATTCTATAATTTCTTCCACCTCCTTAAAGCTCTCATTGATGTCTTCTCTTAAGTTCTTAGATGCCTTAAGAGTGTCTTGGGGTTGTCTCAAATGTGAATCCTCCTTGTTTCCATGTCTGCGAACCCTCGTATCATCTTCTAATGTAGATCGCCTTGAAGGTTGCTCTACATATTTTTCAGATGTATACTCATCCCTCCTATCACATCTGCATTCTAGAGCAAACCGCTTTTCTCATTCTTTGTTTTTAATTTTGCCCATGTCTCTCGAATCTGACGCCTCCCCATATTTTTGTTTGCTAAGTTGGCACCATATAATTGTATGATCGGAGAACTCTTGAATCGCCTGTCTCGACTTTCCTCCTCTCGAGTAATCATGATCAAATTCTCGCCCATTTTCTCTCCCATCTCGGATATGCCTCAGATCAATATTGCCTTGAAAGTATTCCTTGAGACCCATAAGAACTTTCATAATTGTAGCCATACATGTTTGTTGTAAAACAAAGGTTAGTAGATAAAAATTTTCCTCACACACTCCTTTACGTGTTTCGCTCAAATAATAATGAATCACTCGTGTATCGCTCAAATTTGGCTTTTACCCTCTAATAATCTTACACTCTTGCCTTTTACCTCTAATATTCTCTCTAATAGGTTCTTCTTAAATTCCCCTAGCAAAATTCTTGGTTTTACTAATCAATTCAAAATTACTTATCACGAAACAAAAATATAGATGGTGTAACTATCAAAATACCACAAAATCACCGATCGATTGCCTTGTACTCCTCTTGTATGCCTCAGATTTGTAATTTGTAGCTCCGTTTCAGAATTGATGATGATAGAACGGTATGAACTCTTGGTTGGAATTTGACGATTTGATGGTGTGCAATCAATTTGGTTAGCACAATGAAAATAGAATATGAATTTTTTTTTCTTTCTCTTTTTTTTAGAATATATATATATTTCGACAGAAAATTAAAGATAAGTAACTTGCTAGAAAGGCTTAGCTTAGATACCAAATGATAAACTCCACGACACGCTTGCGTGAGGTGGTCGCCGCCCCGATCGTTTCTAGCACAGTTGTTGGGTGAATTGCTTGCAACACCTTAACCCCTCGCCTATATGTGGACGATAATCTTGGTGCAACTGCTTGCATTCAGAATTCTGCGTTGAATGGACACCAACGACACCTTGACTCCTCGCTTATATTGAAGCGGTAATCTCGGTACAATCGACGATTGATGCGGTAGAAGACGCCACACACAACTATGAATTGTTGTATGATAAGTCAAATTGAATCTCAAAGAAATAACTAAGAAAATACTTAGGAATTCTTCAAAGAACCAAAATTAGAGAATAACCTCACAAATATATTGAATAATGAATAATGTATATTGTGTACATCAACTTGAACCTCTATTTATACTACTCAAAACAATCCAAATCCTAATAGAAATTTATAAACTATAACCCTAATTTTTATAAGGAAATAAAAGTCAATTTAGAAAAGAAATTCTAATTAAAAGAAATCCTAATTACAATAGAATTTAAAATTAATTCAATTGTCGTGTAAAAATCGTTAGTTGCGCCTGCGTGCGTAACTAAGCTGGTGAAACCGTGTGATATAGGTTGGTAATGATTCATTTGCATGCATGACTCCTTTGTAAACTAAAATTCCTTCATGGAGTATATAAGTTGAATTCTTTTGATATCTGATGCTGGCCCCCACGTGACATATCCCTATATACTTGAATTCCTAGAATTAGAATAACCAACATGAATGTTAAGTATTAATCTGGGTCCACATCTTTTTAATTCATGCTTCCCATTCATGCTGCTAAATTGATTTGCTGAATTGGGCCAGTCCAATAATACTTAAATTGTACTCCCTTCAATAATCTTTAGCCCAATTACTTGAAATCATTTGTTGAACACTTGACGCTCGAATTGATAAATTGACGAAAATTTCTGACCCGGTCAATCTGTCATCATGAATTCTTCTGTTATTCCATTCTTTATTATTCTATTAGAATAACCTGTCTATGTGGATTACCGCATGCATGATGAATGATCTTTTGTATTCATATGAATAGTATTTTCATTCAAAAGGGGGTTTTGCCAGGGGCAGTTTTGTAATTTTTCTGACCCTAAGAAATTATGGAAAAATTTGAAATGATAATTTGATGAGTTTTCTAAATTGTGTCCAAAAATGGCAATTTTTGGATGTATAGATTAGGAGTTATGAATTTTATGGGAAAATACTATTTTAAAAGTAAACCCGTATAACTCCTTGTGGTTAACTCCAAAATTGGTGAAATTTTTATTGGGAGTACATGTATATAACTGGAGTATACCCTGTAAATTTTGGAATTTTTGGACAAAAGTATAATTTATGATAAATGTCTAAATATTCGGTAGTTTTGGCCATATGAAAAATAGTAAATAAATTTTAAAAATTTCGAGAAAAATATATGTTCAATGTGGGACTATATTCTGCTAAATCCCAGAAAAGAAATATTTTTGGGACTGATTTGGTATTTTTTATGAAAATGAACTAGTTATGAGTAAATAAATTAAATATGTTATGTGAAGTAACAAAATTGGAAAATAGGATTTTATGACTTGGGAATCCTATATAGGGTATATGCAGATTTTTGATGAGGGATTTGATCATTGGTGATGAAATCTTATGAGTATGGCATTTTTGAGTGATTAAAATGCATTAATTGATAAAGTGTAAACAATTAAAATAAATTATTTATAAGTTTAAGAAGTGATTAAAATATCATTATAATATTAATAATATTAAATTATGAGTTTATTAAGTGATTGATAATATTTGGATAAATTTAAAGTCTTTAATATTTATCCTTGATTTCGTTTGATTTAATTTCGTTTGATTATTGCTTATATCATTATCATTTTCCTCATGCTTATATTGTGATGAAAGTCATCTTTGGCTTACGTGCATAGATGGACTTGGTATGATTATGACCAGGGATTATTCAAAGATAATCGTGGTAGTAATGTAACGAAACGATGTGGTAAAAGTCCTCATTGGTAGGTAGGTGCGTTGATGGATGCTTTTAGTATGATTATGACCGAGGATTATTCAAAGATAGTCATAACCATTGATGATTTAATGAATATCCTTGGCCCGTAGTGCAGGGATAACTCGATGATGTGGTTTATTTATTAAGTTGAGTCTCAGCGATAAAAATTGATGAAAATATTTTAAATCATATAAGATAGTAGATATCATGCTCTACTTGACTCTTCTAATGGATTGCTTATTCCATTGCAGCTTAAACTTGATGTCTATTGTATTTTATCGGTTTAACGATGTTGAAGACTAATGATAATTTATTCTGCATTATCTTAGTCATAATATTTCTTCTTTGGGCTAGTTGAGCTCACCCTTTCTTTCACTTTGTTCTCTTGAGAAATGAGAACGTAGCCAAGACTAGTCGGGAGCGGAGTGACTCATCCGAGATAATAGCATTAGTAGTCCTCACTATTCAGTTAAATAGTGTGATAATAAATGTAACGAGGACTCCATTGAGTGTGGATATTGTCTAGATGACAATATTCTTATTAAAACTCTTAGATTATGTTTTTTCCTATTTTACACGACTGTTGTATAATTAAGTTGTATTTGAATTTTATACCATGTATTTGGCGACTCAAGATGGGTGATGTATACCTATTTTGGGGGCGTCATAGTTGGTATCAAAGCTTAGGGATATGATCCCTGGCTGAGATGTGAGATAAGAACTAGGAGGGGAGAGACAGGGAATTCCTTCGCTAGTATGACCTACCTAAGTTTATTTGGTATTTAATTGGTCGGTCAGAGTATATGGATAATATGTGATATGTCAATTAACCCTTGTTTTGTGACAGTGTTTGAAAATGGCTGAAAATGTTGAGATCAATAATGAAGCACATGAGACCGTTGAGTCACCAACGATCAATACCCAGGATAATGTGCAAGAGGAAGACAATAATCCTCAGGTAAATAACAACACCGATCAGATGATGAACGATGGGATGTTCAGAGGCTTTATGCAATTTATGCAACATCAGGTAAGAGAGACTCCTATTCAAAATATAGGTGGAAATAATGGCAACCCACGGTCGGTCACTGCTAAACAGTTCAAGGAGCTGGGACCACTAGAGTTTTTTAGAGAGCCAAAACCACTTAAGGCAGAGACGTGGATAAAGCAGATTAACAAGATATTTGATATCTTGGGATGCTCTGAGGAGGAAAAGGTTACCTTTGCCACCTTCATGTTGCGAGCAGAGGCAGATTACTGGTGGGAATCTGTAAACCTGCCGCACTGAAGATGTCTTGGGAGAAGTTCCAAGAACTGTTCAACGACAAGACTTTCCTGAAAGTATTCGTCACATGAAGGAGGTAGAGTTCATCAAGCTTGAGCAAAACAATATGACCGTGGCGCAGTACGAAGCTAAGTTTGTCGAGTTATCTCGGTTTACGTCCCACTTGGTTGATAATGAAGAGAGAATGATGCGGATGTTTCTAAGAGGTTTGAAACCCGAGATACGTCAAAACCTTATCTCTCATAAACTGTGTTTGTATTCAGATGTTGTGAATAGGGCTCAGTTATTGGAGCGCAATAATGAGTCAACCCAACCAAGAGAGAGCAGCCGACAAGTTGATAATACCAGTGGTAGCAGTCATCGAAGCGGTGACAACAAACGTGGAGGGAATCAACATTCCAGAAATGGTAATCACTTCGGTGGTAATCATGGCCATGACAATAAGAATGGACATTTCAAGAAGAAGAGATTCAATAATGATGGAAAGACGTTAGCACCAGCACCTGTTGTTAAGGAAAGAGAACGACCACCGATCGTATGTTAAAAATGTAGATGGGAAGGACACATAAGTCCAAACTGCACGATGCAGTCCAAAGCATGTTACAATTGTGGAAAAGAAGGTCACCTAGTCCGATTTTGTCGTGCACCAAAGTCAAGTCCATCTGGGAGGGTGGCACCAAAGGCGGATACGGACAAAACAAAGTCGGTAGTTTCAGTTGGTATTTTTTTATGAGTTACTATTCACGGGTTACTATTCACTCTAGTATTATTCACTCGGGTATTCGGAGCACTTTTCGTGTCAGAGTACTATTCACGAGTTACTATTAATGGGTTACTATTCACCTAAATTACTATTCACCCAAATATTATTCACTCGTGTATTTGGGGTACTTTTCATATCGGGGTACTATTCACGAGGTACTATTCCTGAAGTACTATTCACAGGGTACTATTCACGGGGTACTATTTATTCGAAAAATATATTTCTTTTCTATCCAAATTATTTTTGGTACATGAATATTATTCTTGAATTTTACGCTACAAAGAAGTATCATGTTGACAATTTTGACGTTATTGATTTTTGGATAAATTAAATTATAAATCTTTAAAATTTATCCTTGAACTTGTTTTATTGAATTATTATGTCATTCTCATCATCATCATGCTTATATTGTAATTAAGGTCATCTTTGGCTTACATGCATAGATGGACTTGGTATGATTATGACCAGGGATTATTCGGTATAATCATGACCGTAATGTAACGAATGATGTGGTAAAAGCCCTCATTGGCCTATAGTTCATTGATGGACAGTTGTTGGTATGATTATGACCAGGGATTATTCGGATAATCATGATCATTGATGATTACATGAATATCCTTGGTAGTAGTGCGAGGATGATTCGATGTTGTGGTTTATTTATTAAAATTTGAGTCTCAAATGATAAAGTTGATGAAAAACTTTTTAAATCATAGAAGATAGTAGATTTTATGCTCTACTTGACTCTTCTAATGGATTGCTTATTCCGCTGCAGTTGTTGATCTAAAACTTGTTGTCTATTGTATTCTATCAGTTGATATACTGTTGAAGGATAAGGATAATTTATTCTGTATTATCTTAGTCATAATATTTCTTACTGGGCTAGTTGAGCTCACCCTTTCTTTCATTGTTCTCTTCAGGAAATGAGAATATAGTTGGGACGAGTCGGGGAATGGAGTGATGGTCCAGGATAAGTGGCTTTAGTAGTCCTCACTATTCTATAGAATAATGTGATAATAATTGTAATGAGGACTCCATTGAGTGTGGATATTGTCTAGATGACAATATTCTTGTTTAAACTCTCAGCTATGTTTTGTCGTATTTTACACGACTGTTGTATAATTAAGTTGTATTTGAATTTATGTACCATGTATCTGGCGACTCAAGATGGGTGATGTATACCTATTTTAGGGGCGTCACACTATCCATACATTCATACTATCTACCCAAAAAATAATAATATTTAAACCATAATCCTCCCTTTAAATAGGGTTACAACACTATCTTTACAAACATCCCAGGTTGTCTAACCTTTAAACATCATTCAAGTGCGGAAATAAAATTATTACATTACATCATTATTAAAAAGTTTATGACCATCACAATAAACAAAATTACAATTCTGCATCACTTGTACATTTTTCCCTTTCCTTTGCTAGTTGAAGGCTCATCTACCTTATCAACTTTAGCTGCAATGAGTATATAAATATGCAAGAGTGAGCAAAACAATTGCTCACTGGATATAACAATGAATCAACAGAATAATAATAATAATTGCCAATAACAAGCTCATCAAAATTGAATAGTACTCTAACGATGATAATCAAAACTGGAATCCAAAATATGGAATATATCTAACTGAGGGTCATAAGACCATAACTATGTCCACAAATATGAGTAATCTTTCAACTCCAACTTTAACAAATATAAAGACTATAAGGACTCCTCGTACTTAGAAGGATCAGCCCTTCGTACAATGTATTGTGCACAAACATTTCAACGCTAAGCGTAAATTATCCCCTAATAATAGGGTTGTTCATCTCAATATTTAGAGTACAATTCCGCATCAAAGAAAGTTTGGTTTGGATAAGCTTACAAGGGTAATTTGAAGTTTAATGAACATCAACTAGAGGACTAGTTGAATCAATAGTGTTTGATAACACAATAGTTGATCAATAATAACGTAATATGAAACAATGAATAAGTGTAAGCGAACTAACTATATCTTGAACTCATGCTTAGAAACATCTATAAAGCATAAGTGTGAGATCCCAAAATTATGAAATGAAATTATTTAATTTTCTTATAATTATTATTTTTAGTAAATGGTTAAATTAAGAAAGGGTTAAAGTTAAGGGTGATATTTGAAAATTTTTACAAAGTAAGCAAGTTGTTATAAAATATTCGTTGTGTTGGGGAATATTTGATTAGTCGGGGAATATTCGTTTAAACTCAACAGAATTATCTTTTTATAAAAATAACGGTGAAAGTGTTACCGTTAAAACTGTTGAACTACCCGGTAGTAAAAGTACAGTAAATACGCATGGTTGCATAGTAGCACACGGTATTGATTATTGATGCTTACATAAGAAGTCACTCAGTTATACTCAATTATTGCGACAGTAATTGCGGTATCGTATCTCTCATATTATTGATTCAATTATTGTCACAGTATCATCTACATAATATGTTATATTATTAAATCAATAATTGAGACGGCAAAGTTATTCATATTATTATTTGCAATATTGACAATGTCTAGAAGTTCTATCAAGGAGAGGTTTGGTCACCTAATTGTGCGCCAATAAGGAGAAATCCTTATCGAAAAGCCCCCTCTTTCCTAGGAATGACCTAGTTGTTAAATATGGTGAGTTATAATATTAATGATGAATAAGTTCGTGTTGATTAAAAATGAAATTGATAGTCCCGTTGTGTTGGGATTATTAGTGTTAGTGAAAATCGACATCTATTTTGATAATAATTGATGTCTGGAGGTTATATTGACCAATCGGGTAATTAACTTAGGATAAATGAGCAATTAATTGCTATTGATTCACATGATTATAACTATTTGTTCACATGTATGTACTATTGATTCACATTCATTTACTATTAGGGGAGTTGGTGCAAGATTGATAATACTTGCATGACTAAGTTAAAAATGGAGGTATAGATGGAGGTACTATACTGTAATTCGTATTTTCACATGCCTAGAACTATTGAGTCACATGATTTATTATTGATTCACATGATTTACTATTAGGGGAGGTGGTGCAAGTTTGATAATACTTGCAGGACTAAATTAAAAATGAAGGAAAAAGGAAGGTATTATACTATAATATTTCGAGCCCCAAAACGCGTAATTATCGAAACTATATTTTTCTATAAGCGAGCTCATTCTTCCTTCATTTCTCACCAATTCACTAAAGCATAGAGAGAAATTATAGAGAGAAAGAAGAAGAAGTCTGCTACCTCTCTACTCTAGTATCCAGCTTTTTTCTAAGGTAAGGGGGTATTATTTCTTTCGATTCATGAAGAGAGCTATTGTTATTCCATTCCTTATTATTCATTTGGAATAACTTTTGTATACGCGACTCACCGTATACATGGTGAAATTCTTCCATTATTTCATTCTTTATTATTATGTTGGAATAACTTTGTTTATGCTGAGCACCGCATATACACGTGAAATTCTTCTGTTATTCCATTCTTTATTATTCTATTGGAATAACCTGTCTGTGCAGTCTATCGCATGCCTGGTGAATTCTGTTGTTATTTCATTCTTTATTATTCTGTTGGGATATCCTGTCTGTGCAGTTTACGCATGACCTGGTTCTATTCTTTATTATTCTATTGGAATATCCTGTATGTGCGATTTATGCATGACCTGCATCCATTCTTTATTATTCTGTTGGAATATCCTGTCTGTGCGGTTTATGCATGACCTGGTTCTATTCTTTATTATTCTGTTGAGAATAACCTGTCTGTGCGGTCTATTGCATTCATGGTGAATTGATAGACTCTACGGCATGCTTGCGTGAGGTGGTCGCCGCCCCGATCATTTCTAGCACAGTTGTTGGGTGAATTGCTTGCAACACCTTAACCCCTCACCTATATGTAGACGGTAATCTTGGTACAATTGTCAAGCGTTCGAATTCTCAAAGTTGAATGGACACCAACGACACCTTGACCCCTCGCTTATATTGAAGCGGCAAAACGTGCAATTATCGAAACTATATTTTCCTATAAATAGAAGCTCATTCTTCCTTCATTTTTCACCAATTCACTAAAGCTATAGAGCAATTATTATAGAGAGAAAAAAGAAGAGAAGTCTGCTACCTCACTATTCCAGTATCCAGTCTTCTTTTGAGGTAAGGGGTATTATTTCTTTCGTATTCATGAAGAGTGCTATTGTCATTCCATTCCTTATTATTCTGTTGGAATAACCTGTATACGTGCACTACCGTATACATGGTGAAATTCTTCTGTTATTCCATTCTTTATTATTATATTGGAATAACTTGTCTATGCAAAGTACTGCATACATGTTGAAATTCTTCTGTTATTCCATTCTTTATTATTATGTTGGAATAACCTGTCTATGCGAAGTACCGCATACATGGTGAAATTCTTCTATTATTCCATTCTTTATTATTCATTTGGAATATCCTCGCTTCGCGGATTACGCATGACCAGTTCCATTCTTTACTATTCTCGTTAGAATAACTCCGCTCAAAGCGCGGTCTATCGCATGCCCAGTGATTTCATTGTTATTCCATTCTTTATTATTCATTGGAATAACTCCGTCATGTGTGGCCTATCGTATGTCCGGTGATTTACATTGTTATTTCATTCTTTATTATTCTGTTGGAATATCCTGTCTGTGCGGATTACGCATGACCTGGTTCCATTATTTATTATTCTGTTGGAATAACCTGTCTGTGTGGTCTATCGCATGCATGGTGAATTCTTCTGTTATTCCATTCTTTATTATTCTGTTAGAATAACCTGTCTATGTGGATTATCACATGCATGTTGAATGATCCTTCGTATTCATTCCTTAATAAATTATTGAAATGATTTGTCTACGTGGATTACCGCATGGCGGGCGAAAAGCCATTTGCAGTTTCATATATTCTATTATACTCAGTTAGTTAAAGTTTTGGCTTCTATACTCCATGAAATTAGTGGAATATCCTTGATATTTACGCTTCATCCAGTATCTTTTCATGGAAATATTCTTCTGAGCATTCTTGAATTTTACTCTACAAAGAAGTATCATGTTGACAATTTGGACGTTATTGATTTCTGGATAAATTAATTTATAAATCTTTAAAATTTATCCTTGAACTTGTTTTATTGAATTATTATGTCATTGTCATAATCCTCATGCTTATATTGTGATTAAAGTCATCTTTGGCTTACGTGCATAGATGGACTTGGTATGATTATGATCAGGGATTATTCGGTATAATCATGACCGTAATGTGGCGAATGATGTGGTAAAAGTCCTCATTGGTCGGTAGTTCATTGATGGACAGTTGTTGGTATGATTATGACCAGGGATTATTCGGTATAATCATGACCATTAATGATTACATGAATATCCTTGGCCGTGGTGCAGGGATGATGTGGTATATTTATTAAGCTGAGTCTCAGCAATAAAGTTGATGAAAATCTTTTTAAATCATAGAAGATAGTAGATTTTATGCTCTACTTGACTCTTCTAATGGATTGCTTATTCCGCTGCAGTTGTTGATCTAAAACTTGTTGTCTATTATATTCCATCAATTGTTATACTGTTGAAGGCTAAGAATAATTTATTATGCTTTATCTTAGTCATAATATTTCTTACTGGGCTAGTTGAGCTCACCCTTTCTTTCACTGTTCTCTTCAGGAAATGAGAATATAGCTGGATCTAGTCGGGGAATGGATTGACGGTCCAGATGGTTGCATTAGTAGTCCTCACTATTCTGTGAAATTGTGTGATAATAAATGTAATAAGATTGAATTTGAGTGTGGATATTGTCTAGATGACAATATTCATGTTAAAACTCTCAGATTATGTTTTATCGTATTTTACACGACAGTTGTATAATTAAGTTTGTATTTGAATTTTGTACCATTATCTGGCAACTCAAGATGGGTGATGTATACCTATTTTGGGGGCGTCACAATAAGTATTGAATGACAATAAACCTTGCTTGAATAAAATTAAGCTAGGACTACGAATTATTGAATAAACATTAAGTAATAGCAAGCTGAAAATAAAGCTCACTAATTATGAGAATGACTTGTGTTAAGTAAATGAACTAAGATAGTTCAACATTGGAATTTTAGAATTCAATAAAACTGCATTCATAATATTCGAATGACAATAAAGAAACTTGTCTAACAATAAACAAGTTAGAATGCATCACTAAATATTGGAATTCAAACTTGTTCGAATAAAGTTAAAGTCATAGCTAGCTTGCTCAAATAATGATTAGAAATACAAAAGTTCGCTTAATGAAACTTTAAAGTAAGAACTTGCTCAATCAAATGAATGAAGTTACACTATGTAATAATAGAACTAGCTCAACGAAAGTGTAGAGTTAGAAAACTTGCTCAATGTAAAAAGAAAGTTTAGAAACTTGTCTCGAGCGTAAGCTACAATATTAAACTCACGTTCACCTACACATTGGTTTGGAACCACATTATCTATTAGATATGATAACATACCACAACATGTACATTTCTAGCTAAACTTATCATCTTAGCATAAGTCTTATGCTACCATTTATATTTCAGAATTCCCAAGTGTCAACATCACAACACTTATCTAACATTCATTGTATAAACTAAGTTATCACATAAAGCGTGCGTAACCTACTAACCACTTTTACAACTTTGAATTCATAATCCATATAACACAACTCTGTTTTAGCCTTGTTGTTACATGATTCTCACATTAACCTAACATTAGGCTAAGTTAAATTGAACGCCCAAAGTCTGCTTAATTAGCGTAATTCATCGTCTGTGTAGTATTGGCACAAATAGCCCAGCTTTTATCTCGTCGCTTATCACATACCATCGCCAAGTATTGCAAGGTGCCTATGCCAAGGGGTCATGCAACAAGACTACTTACGTATTCTAGTTGCAGAACATGGCTACGACACTTTTCTTAAGCCAACTAACACGAATTTCACCCACCAAACAGTGATAATAACATGTAAAAATGGTATAAAACTATCACAAACATATTTGTGAACATATTCCACCAATTAAAACAATTTAACATCAACTAAAACTAGTTTAATTTCTCAAATTCCATGATTTTTCATATAAAACTCAAATTTTTGATATTCATCCAAAAATCATCACTGTGAATTCAATACTTGGCCAAATCACCTCATTCAAATTACTCTATGCTCGTTTCTTAATGAACTACCATATACAAGTGTCAATTTACAGTTTCACATATGAATTGGCTACTAAATTTGACAATTACTCAAGCCATATGAAGAACACAAACACTGTCATTATTTCTTCGTACTGTCAAACAAATTTAGCATGGAATTTCCTTGTTTGAACATAAACTCTAGCATTATAAACATGTATAACCACAATTACCAACTATATATGTCCATAATTCATAAATTTTGATTTCACCGAACACAAACAACTATGCCGTGAATTCATATATGCATATATATATATATATATATATATATATATATGAAATATCAAGGTTAGATAAATTACCTTAAATAGCTTGTATTCCTTGCTAATTCTTGTAATCCTTGCTAAAATCGCTGGAAATTTCTTAAGTTTTCTCACAATTCTCTCAACTCTCTGTAATCTCTAGGCTAGCAAATAGAATGCATAAACCAACTGATAAACAACGTAAGAAATATAACTGATAACTCTTAATAATACTAATTGATATATCAGTTACTAACGTATATAATATAAATATATTATATTTATTATTTAATTTCCAATAAGGCTTGTTTGGCAAAACCCTTTAATTTTTAAAGAATTAATATATTAAGCCTTGTTTGGCAAAAAAATTAAATTAAACCCTTTTTAATTTAGTTTAATAAACACTTTAGTTTATAATTATAATCACATATTATTTATTTGGATTTTCATATCCAACATTAACCCATTACATTAATCACATACTATATTTTAATTAAATATAGCATTTTAACAAATACCACAAAATTATAATTTTCATTATAACTTTATTTAATAATCTAATATACCATCTAAATTATTAAATCACAACAACAATATAACATCTCATGTTATACTACAATTCTCTAAATTATAAATTAATTTAATTTAAAATATTATCTAATAAAAAAAATTCATCAATTCAACAATAGACACATCAAATAAATATTTATATTATTCAATAAATATTTAATATTACTTAAAGACCCTCACTTTTTATAAAGAAAATTGAATTTTCTCTATTCATTATTCTAAATTAATAAGGTGTTAATTTGATATAATGTTTTGGTTATGGGTGAAATGTGCAAATTTTATAAAATAAGCAAGTGGTTATAAAATATTCATTTTGTTTGAAAATTCTTTTTGTCGTGAAATATTCTTTTTGTGTCGGAATATCCGTATGCACACTACCAGCAGATCATTTATGGGCCCTATAACGGAATAACTCATTTGATGAAGAAAACGACAAAGTTTGAGTTTTTATATATAACGGCAGTAGTTGTTCTGAATTAACACCGTTGGAATACCCTTATGGTTAAAAATACAAGAATAATGCGTGGTTGCAAGAAGATACTCAGGTATTGCACAAGATTGTTGAATTATTGATTCGTACGTAGAAGGTACTACTCAATAATTGTTACAATAGTTCTTGCTTCAATATTTTATTTTATTGATTCAATAATTGCTGCGTTGATAGTTTATATTATTGTTGTTTCAATAATTATCATCGCACAAAGATTTCCCATTATCGGATCAATAATTCATATAATTTGAATAATATTATTAGATAAGCATTATTGGCAATGTCTAGAAAGTTCTGTCAAGGAGAGATTTGGTCACCTAATTGCGCGCCAGTAAGGAGAATTCCTTATTGGAAAGCCCCCTCTTTCCTGGGAACTGCCTGGTTGTCATAATTGTGATTCTGTAATATTATTTGTGAATAATTAATTATTAATTTATATGATAAGGAAATATTTATTTGATGTGGATATAAACGATGGATTTATATATGTGGTTATAAATGCAGGAATTAATGTTGAGGTGTTTTATCAGTATTTTGTCGGATTGAAGGTATTAAAAACTCAAATCGGTGTTCTTAAAGCTTTATTGCGTGAGTTGTAATTTTAATCCGATCGTTGGATCGTTGTGATTTTTGGATATGTTATACATATATGAGTTGAGTATATGTCCACAAATTTTGAATCGTTGAAAATTAACTCATGATTTGTTATGAATTTTAAAAAGTGTTGAAACGGTGTTGAAAATCGTCCGTTTGTGGATTTCAGATATTTTCTGTTTGGAATTTGGAAAAATTCAAAGCTACAAAGTTGTAGAGAATTCGATTTCGTGTGGAATGGACATAGAATTTGTATTTTTCTGATAAACGAGCTATTTTCTATGAATTACTGAAGTTTCGAAAAATAAAATGATTTTTATTAAATTATAGGTGGGACCCACTTTTGTTTTAACATGTGGGCTGCTGGGATTTTTTTCAAGAATGGCATACTAGATGGCTGGTCCTTGCATGCGTAGGAAAAAAAGGAAAGAAAAAAATAATATTTTATTATTTTAGTCTCCTATAGCGTTCTAGCATTTTCCTATAAATAGACGCTTAGGTTAGAATTGAAAATCACACCAGAAACAAGTTTTCTTTCTCTCTATATTGTCGAACGTATTTTAGTGAGTATTTTGATACTTTGAGAGTTGCTATTCCGTGCAAGTTTCTGTCGGCTTTATATCCGATATTCCGATCAGAAGTACCGTTATTTTGAGGTAAGGGATGTTATTTTCTTTCGAAATGATATTAATTTCTTCAATATCATTATGCCGAAATATTGGTGAACTTTTTAATCAAATTTGGAACTTTTTATGTCGGGGTTACTATTCACGTATCTGCCTTTATTCACGAATCACGGCAGATATTCACCCAGAAAAATAAAAATTTTCCTTTTTATCCAAGATGTCTATTTTAGCTACTATCTTTGATTGTATCCATGTTTTGATCGTTATTTTTAAATTCTGCTTAACAATTAGTTATTATGAAGTTTTATTGATCTTGGATAAACTGTTATACGAATCCCTAATTTTTGTCCTTCTATCTCACTGGATTCATTTTCTTTGAAATATTTTTCATCATCCTCAGTCTTAAATGATGATGTTACTGAATATCTTTGGCCTGTAGTACGAAGATGAATGATTAACTGATGAATATCTTTGGCCCGTAGTTGAAAAGGATGACAGGTGTTGAGATGAACATGGCCATTCGGTGATATAAATGAATATCTTTGGCACAGTAGTGCAAAGATGAAGATTTGATTAAAGATGTATATTGATTGATGTTACATGGATAAAATATTGATGATGGACTTTTAAATCTTAGAAGATAGTAGAATTCATTCTCTACGTGACTCTTCTAATGGATTGTTGTTTCTGCTGCAGTTGTTGATCTAAAACTTGTTGTCTATTATATTCTATCAGATTTTTCCATATTGAAGACTAATGATAATTTGTTGTATATTATCTTAGTCATAATATTCATTACTGGGCTAGTTAAGCTCACCCTTTTCCTTTTTGTTCCATTTTTCTTCTCAAGAGGTGAGAACATAGCAGGATCAAGTCGGGGTATGGTGTGACGCCCCCAAAATAGATATACATCACCCATTCTGAGTTGTCAATACATGGTACAGAAACAATTACAACTTTATTAATACAACAATAAAACTGTGAGTTTAAATACAAATATTATCTTCTAGACAATATCTATACCCAAATAAATCCTCATCATAATTATTTATACATTATTTTATAAAAATGGTGAGGACTACTAAACAACTCTCTCTATAACCATTATTCCATACCCCACTTGCATCGTCCATTACATTCTCGCCTCCCGAGAAAGAAAAATGGAACAAAAAGAAAAAGGGTGAGCTCAACTAGCCCAGTAAAGAACATTATGACTAAGATAATATAAAACAAATTATCGTTAGTCTTCAATAGGGAAAAATCTGAGAGAATATAATAAACAACAAGTTTTAGATCAATATTCGCAGCGGAAAATAATAATTCATAGAAGAGTTACGTAGAGAATGAAATCTACTAGTATCTATGAATTTAACATTCCATCAACAGTATTTTTATCAATATAACATCAATCAATGCACATCTTGAATCATATATTCATCTTTGCACTACAGGCCAAAGATATTCATCAGTTGGTCATGTTCATCTCAACACATGTTCATTTTTGCACTACGACCAAAGATATTCATAATAAAATCAACCATCTTTGCACTACATGCCAAAGATATTCAGCAACATCATCATTTAGGACTGAGGATGATGAAAAATATTTTTAAAGAAAACGAATCCAGTGAAACAAAAGAACAAATATTAAGGATTCGTACTTTAAACAATCCGAGTTCAAAAATACTTCATAAATAATCATACTAAAGTAAAATTCAAGAATGATCAAAACATGGATACAAACAAAGCTAGTATCCATAATAGATATTTTGGACGAAAAAGAAAATTTTCATTTTTCGATGAATAGTGTCGTATTCGTGAATAGTGCCGTATACGTGAATAGTGGCGTATACGTGAATAGTAATCCCAACACAAAAAGTTTCAAATTTGATTAAAAGTTCAAACCAATATTTCGGCATAATGATATTGAAAAAAATAATATCATTTAAGAAGAAAATAATATCCCTTACCTCGAAAGAATAGTACTTCTGGCTGGACTACTGAATAAAGTGCTGAAGAAACTTACACCATGTAGCAACACTTAAAGTATTAAAATACTCACAAGAATACATTCAATATATCGAGAGAGAAAGAGAGAAAACTTCAGTTTCCGGTGTAATTTTCAATTCTAACCTAAGCACCCTATTTATAGGAAAATGCTTAGAACGCCAAAGCAGAAAATTTAATAAAATATTAATATATTTTTAGTAAATTCCTACGCACACAATCTTCAACTGAACTCAGCCCCTAGCACATGTTAAATGAGTCTCACAAAATGTAAAAAATGTTTTTCTTAATAAAAATAATTAAAACTTCAAAAATTAATTATTTCGGAGCTTCGGAACTTCAATAATTTATAATAAATAGCCCTTTTGTCAGAAAAATTCAAACCACATGTCTTTTCCATAGGAAATTCCATTCTCTACAACTTTGCAGAAGAAAATATTTCCAAATTCCAAACAAAAATTGACCGAAATCCACAAACGAGCGATTTTATAGGATATAATCAAATTTCAGTCAAGAAATAGGGTTCACCGACATGAAAAACATGTTTTTAACATTTATTGTAACAAAAATACTCTTCCTCCTTATATACTCATATATCCCACATTCATTGTAAAAATATCACCATTATTATATTATTAAAATATAATAATAATATTAAATAAATTATTTTATCAGAAAAAGATAAAATATTAATTTTCAACAATTGTCACATTAAAATTTTTCTCCATCTATATCCGCAAGATAAAATCAATATTTTCCTCATCATATAAATCAATAATTAATTATTCAAAAATAATATTACAAAATCACAATATCGACAACCCAGCGGTTCCTCAGATAGAGGGGCTTTCCAATAAGGATTTCTCCTTCATCAAGCTAATTTGATTAGATGACCTAACCTCTCCTTAAATAGAACTTTCTAGACATTGCCAATAATGTTATCCAATAATATTATTCGAGATAATATGAATTATTGTCTCATAATGGAAAATAATCAGTATAATGACAATTATTGAAACAACAAGAATATAAAATATCAATACGTTAATTATTGAATCAATAAAATAAAATACCGAACAAAGAATTACTTCGTAATAATTATTGAGTAGTGCCTTCTTACGTAAGAATTAATAATTGGTGTAATACCGTGTGCTATTGTGTTTTAACCACCGATTATTTTAACAAAGATAATTGCAGAATAACTATGCCGTTATTTATAACTAACCTATTCTTGTCATTTTCTTCATCCAATCGCTTTCACATTATGGGGCCCACACAAAGGTCGCTACCGTCGTATAATATTCTCACAAAGAAGAATATTCCACGACCAAACGAATATTCCACAACAACAATGAATATTTTATAACCACTTGCTTATTTGAAATATTTACGTATTTTTACCCATAACTAACCACATTAATAAAATCAACCCTTACTATTTCAAAATAATAAATAGAGGAATTTAAATTTCATTTAATAATAATTTGGGGTCTTACAACCTCCCCTCCTTATGAAATTTCGTCCTCGAAATTGACGTACGTACCTGGTGTTTCGAAAAGGTGAGGATACCTCGCTTTCATTTCCGTTTTCAACTCCCAGGTCATTTCCTCTATAGCATGGTTCCTCCATAAAACTTTAACTTGTGGTATGACCTTTGTGCATAGGACATGCTCCTTCCTGTCCAAGATCTTGACAGGTACCTCCTCATACGTTAAGTCTTCGGCTATCTCGTCCGATTCTAACTCAATAACGTGGTTCGGGTCTTTCACATATTTACGAAGCACGGATATGTGAAAAACATTATGAAAACGAGACATACTTGGAGGTAACGCAAGTCTATAGGCTACATTTCCTACTCGGTCAAGAATCTGAAATGGACCAATAAATCGTGGATTGAGCTTTCTTCATTTCCTAAATCTTGTAACTCCCTTCCATGGAGCTACATGTAACAATACGTGATCCCCAATACTAAATTCCACGTCCTTTCGATGAAGATCCGCATAACTCTTTTGTCGATCCTGTGTCATTTGTATACGTTGTCGAATTATTTGGATCTTTTCCGTAGTCATACGTACCAACTCGGGTCCCAACAATGTTGTTTCACCCACCTCATCCCAACATATTGGAGAGCGACACTTTCGTCCATATAATGCTTCAAATAGAGCCACACCTATACTTGCCGATAATCGTTGTTGTAGGAGAATTCCACCAATGGTAAATACTTATCCCAACCGCCTTGAAGTCTAGGACACGAGTCTTAATAGATCTTCAAGAGTTTGAATAGTCCTCTCTCGATTGTCCGTCTGCTTTGAGGATGGTATGCGAATCAATCAATAAATCCGTGCTCATAGCTTTTTGCAAGCTAACCCAAAATCTTGAAGTGAATCTTGGGTCACGATCCAAACTATGGATACTGGCATGCCATGCAATCTCACAATCTCATTTACATACATATGAGCAAGACGTTCAAGGGAATAAGTCTCCCGTATCGGCAAGAAATGAGCAGACTTGGTCAATCTATCAACAATAACCCAAATAACATTTATGCCTTGAGAAACCGTAGGAAGACACGTAACAAAATCCATAGTAATGTGTTCCCACTTCCATTTCGGAATCTCAAGTGGTTGCAATAGACCCTTAGGTACTTGATGCTCCGCCTTTACACATTGACAAGTTAAACACATCGAGATAAACTTTGCAATCTCTCTCTTTATATTGTTCCACCAAAATGTATGTCGAAGATCACGATACATTTTAGTACTTCCAGGATGGATTACAAACGGTGTATTGTGTGCCTCCATCATGATCTTATTCTTCAAATCAGAGTCGTTAGGAACACAAAGTCTGGAGTGGACTCGAAGTATTCCTTCTTCATCGATTCTTGCTTCCGGAATGGCACCTTCTTGTACTTTCTTCTTCATACGCATTAGCTCCAGGTCGGTGGCTTGAGCAACTTTAACTTTATCGATTAAAGTTGGTTCTATGTGTATACTTGACATCATCGCACTCGTTCCTGCATATGATCTTCTACTCAACACGTCAGCTACCACGTTCGCTTTTCCAAGATAGTATAGTAAGAACATGTGCCGAAATGAGTTGCCTCTTGAGCTCTTGGAAAATCTTCTCGCATTTCTCGCTCCATACGAATTTTGTATCTTTCTGAGTCAGCTAAGTTAACGGAGTAGCGATTCGAGAAAGTCCTTCCACGAATCTCCGATATTAACCAATTAAGCCTAGAAAGCTAGATATTTCGATTACTGACTTAAGTTGCTCTCATATGTGATTCATATCCCAATCTTGGATTGCACGTCACAATGGCACCTATCGTTTTACCACCACACAAATATAGAGTTCCCTATGGAGAGTCTGGCTTTGGTACATTCCACAAAGGAAGTCACCAGATAGAGGCTCGGGTGCCAACCTTTGTACTTGGGTTTTTAACTCCTGAAGTTCAATAGGAGCCATTTGATAAAAGATTCTAGAAATGGGTTTTGTACCGGGTTCAAAGTCAATAAAGAATTCAACTTCACGTTCCGGGGGTAGACCGGGAAGTTCTTCAGGAAACACGTCAAGAAATTTACTAACAACAGGAATATTATTCAAATTTGACGTGTCTTTATTCAAATCCATAACATGGGCTAAGAAAGCTTCACATCCATTTTTCAATAAATGAATAGCTTTATGACTAGATATGACAGTGATTGATTTTAATGGTTTGGTTGCTTGAATTCGTACAACAGGTTGATTAAGAATATGAAAACTAACAACCTTACGAAAACAATCAATTTTGGCATAATGAGTAATTAACCAATCAATCCCCAAAATCACATCAAAAGCAAGTATCTTTAAATAGATAAGGTCAACAGGTAATGTGATTATGCCAACTTGGATCAAGCAAGATTTATAAACTGTAGATGTAACAAAGGTTTCACCCAAAGGAGTTTCAACAGATAAGTTAAAGTCCAATTTCTCTGGAGTCAAGTCTAAACATTGAGCACAAGCAGGAGAGATAAAAGAATAGGTAGAACCAGTATCTAGTAAAGTATAAACTTCGCAAAAATTTATGATTAACTAACCCATGAGAACTTCATTTGGGTTCCTCACTTGTTGGGAAGTCATGACAATCGCTCTCCCTTGAACTACCTGGGTTTGACTTATGCAGGCAAGATTTGATGTCATCACTACCGTTGAAATTGACTTTTCTATAGGGCATATTCCACCTTCAACTGCTTCATCGTACTCCTGTTTCATGATCTGAATCATAAATCTTTGATCCATATCGAATTGGGATTAACCGCAATGTACAGGGTAACTCAAAACTCGATGTTGGGTTCTCTCAATTGATGTCCAAAAAGAGAAATACATATCATCTATTTTAGCCTTCTTAGATCGAACATCTCTTTCCACAATATCAACACGTCGTGCAGCTTTTTCCCATGCATCATTCATTCTCACACGTTCAGTTCTTTCTTCTTTTAGCTCAGATTCCAGCTTTATCATTTTATACTCTGCCAAAGAGTGCTTCTGTTCAAGCATCACATATCGGGTAACACAAGCTTGAATTGTTGCATCCTTTTGCTCCACGACCGCCTGCCGTTCTTCAGCCTGCTCTTCTAACTCATGAATACAATTTTGCAATTCTAAATTTCGATCATAAAATTCTTCTAATAAATTCTCCTCAGGTACCTCTTCTTCCTCTTCTTCCTCACTCTTAGCTGCTACCTCTGTGACTATCTCGGGTGCAACTATCAATTCTTCACTCACCACATGGATATCTCTAATTACTTCTTCGCCTGACATCACATTATCCTGGTTGGTGATTAGAGGTGTCTTCACGATCTCGTTCACTCCATTGTTAACGTTCTCAGTTGCCATTCTTAAAAACTGCCATAAAACAGGTGTTAATTAAACAAATTAACATATCACATAATATCCCTATATACTGACCAACTAATAAATAAGCTTAGGTAGGACACACTAGCGAAGAATTTACTCGTCTCTCCCCTCCTAGTTCTATTCCCCGATCTCCGCCAGAGATCATATCCCGAAGCTCTAATACCAACTGTGATGCCCCCAAAATAGGTATACATCACCCATTCTGAGTTGTCAATACATGGTACAGAAACAATTACAACTTTATTAATACAACAATAAAATTGTTGAGTTTAAATACAAATATTATCTTCTAGACAATATCTATACCCAAATAAATCCTCATCACAATTATTTATACATTATTTTACAAAAATGGTGAGGACTACTAAACAACTCTCTCTATAACCATCATTCCATTCCCCGACTCGTACTCGCTACATTCTCGCCTCCTGAGAAGAAAAATGGAACAAAAAGGAAAAGGGTGAGCTCAACTAGCCCAGTAAAGAATATTATGACTAAGATAATATAAAACAAATTATCGTTAGTCTTCAATAGGGAAAAATCTGAGAGAATATAATAAACAACAAGTTTTAGATCAATATTCGTAGCGAAAAATAATAATTCATAGAAGAGTTACGTAGAGAATAAAATCTACTAGTATCTATGAATTTAACAGTCCATCAACAGTATTTTTATCCCTATAACATCAATCAATGCACATCTTGAATCATATATTCATCTTTGCACTACAGACCAAAGATATTCATCAGTTGGTCATGTTCATCTCAACACCTGTTCATCTTTGCACTACGGCCAAAGATATTCATAATAAAATCAACCATCTTTGCACTACAGGCCAAAGATATTCAGTAACATCATCATTTAGGACTGAGGATGATGAAAAATATCTTTAAAGAAAACGAATCCAGTGAAACAAAAGAACAAATATTAAGGATTCGTACTTTAAACAATCCGAGTTCAAAAATACTTCATAAATAATCATACTAAAGTAAAATTCAAGAATGATCAAAACATGGATACAAACAAAGCTAGTATCCATAATAGATATTTTGGACGAAAAGGAAAATTTTCATTTTTTGATGAATAGTGCCATATTCGTGAATAGTGTCGTATACGTGAATAGTAACCCCGACACAAAAAGTTTCAAATTTGATTAAAAGTTCAAACCAATATTTCGGCATAATGATATTGAAAAAAAAATAATATCATTTAAGAAGAAAATAATATCCCTTACCTCGAAAGAATAGTACTTCTGGCTGGACTACTGAATAAAGTGCTGAAGAAACTTACACCGTATAGCAACACTCAAAGTATTAAAATACTCACAAGAATACGTTCAATATATCGAGAGAGAAAGAGAGAGAAAACTTCAGTTTTCAGTGTAATTTTCAATTCTAACCTAAGCACCCTATTTATAGGAAAATGCTTAGAACATCAAAGCAGAAAATTTAATAAAATATTAATATATTTTTATTAAATTCCTACGCACACAATCTTCAACTGAACTCAACCCCTAGAACATGTTAAATGAGTCTCACAAAATGTAAAAAACGTTTTTCTTAATAAAAATAATTAAAACTTCAAAATTAATTATTTCAAGCTTGAACTTCAATAATTCATAATAAATAGCCCTTTTGTCGGAAAAATTCAAACCACATGTCTTTTTCCATAGGAAATTCCATTCTCTACAACTTTGCGAAGAAAATATTTCCAAATTCCAAACAAAAATTGATCAAATCCACAAACGAAGCGATTTTATAGGCCGTAATCAAATTTCATCCAAGAAATGGGGTCCACCGACATGAAAAAAACATGTTTTGACATTTATTGTAACAAAATACTCTTCCTCCTCATATACTCATATATCCCACATTCATTGTAAAAATATCACCATTATTATATTATTAAAATATAATAATAATATTAAATAAATTATTTTATCAGAAAAAGATAAAATATTAATTTTCAACAATTGTCACATTAAAATTTTTCTCCATCTATATCCGCATAAAATCAATATTTTTCTCATCATATAAATTAATAATTAATTATTCATAAATAATATTACAGAATCACAATACTGACAACCAGGCAGTTCCTAGGATAGAGGGGGCTTTCCAATAAGGATTTCTCCTTACTGGCGCGCAATTAGATGACCTAACCTCTCCTTAGACAGAACTTTCTAGACATTGCCAATAATGTTATCCAATAATATTATTCAGATAATATGAATTATTTCTCCGATAATGGAAAATATTGTGTAATGACAATTATTGAAACAACAGTAATATAAAATATCAATACAACAATTATTGAATCAATAAAATAAAATATTCGAATAAGAATTACCATGTAACAATTATTGAGTAGTGCCTTCTTACGTAAGAATCAATAATTGGTGCAATCAAAGTGTCTTCTTGTGTTTTTAACCAATTTAGTATTTCAACAAGATTATTAGTGATAACAACTACGCCAGCTATTTATAACTAGCTTATTCTTGTTGTTTTCTTTATCCAATCGCTTTTCAGTTATGGGGCCCACACAAGGTCACTTGCGCCAAATATTTAATAATATTCCCTAATCGCAAGAATATTCCACGACCAAACGAATATTTCACAACAACAATGAATATTTTATAACCACTTGCTTATTTGAAATATTTACGCATTTTTACCCATAACTAACCACATTAATCAAATCAACCCTTACTATTTCAAAATAATAAATAGAGGAATTTAAATTTTATTTATTAATAATTTGGGGTCTTACATATGGAGTGATGGTTCTAGAAAGATGTTTTAGCAGTCCTCACTATTTCTGTAAAATAGTGTATGAATAATTGTAATGAGGACTTATTTGAGTGTGGATATTGTCTGAAGACAATATTTGTATTTAAACTCACAATATGTGTTGTCGTATTTTGCACGACAATTGTATTATTGAAGTTGTAGTTTGCTTTATGTACCATGTATTTGGCGACTCGGAATGGGTGTGGTGTATACCTATTTTGGGGGCGTCACAATTACAATTTAAAATTTTGGATTGTTACAAAAGTTACCTTAATGACCATACTACCCTAAGCCCTGCAAATCCTATAAATAAAAGTCGATTCTCTTCTTATTCTCGACCAATTCACTAACTAAGAAAAGAAACTTTACACATATTAAGAGAGAAGGGAGAGATTTCAAATTCAAGAGAGAAGGAAAGAAAAGCTAACAAGTTCTTCAACCAATAACATCAAAGGTAAAGCCTTAAAACCATTTAATGCTTTGTATTTATGATATGAAGTGTACTGTTGGTGGTTGTTGATGATCGTTATGGATCATGAGGAATCCAGAGAAATAAGGATGATAATATTAGTGGACTAAATCACGCTAATATGTATGTCAAGTGAAATCTAATCAAAATAACGAACTAAACTAGGAAAGTAATAAAAATGGATTAATTGTTGTTCAATGGATTAGTTTAAACCATTGTTTGTATGGTAGTTTTTAAAATCTAGAAAGAAGGAAATATACGTGTATAAATTATAAAAATGTTCCATTTAGAATGGAGTAAAAATATACTATAACAAAGTTATGGCAAAAATTTTAGTAAAAGACATCAGTCGACGAAAACCTTAGCTTGGTACGAATTTCGAGTCAAGTTAGTGGGTAGTTAATTCATCTGGAAAAGTTCAATTTTATGGGGCTTTTTTAGTTCGTAGTAAACATGAGTCGTAGACTCAAGAATGGATTCATTCGAATATCGAATGCGGAAGTTATGATGATTCGAAGTAGGGAAGAATAAAATGAAAAATTGCTCTGCAGTTGGGCATGGCCGCGCTAATCAAGCCATTTTGGCACCGTCGTCGCCCATGGAAAGAGTAATTTTAGGCCATTCTACCGCCTCTTCGGTGGTCTGTCATACAATTTTGATGTCCTTTAGTAAATTAGGCACAACTTTCTCGTATGAACTCTAATTAAGGTGATTCAAGATGATCCAAAAAGCTAAGAAGTAGACCTATAACTTTCATTTGATAAGAATTGAGATTTAAGGTCAGGATCAGTTTTGAAATAAAGCCTCTTTTGGGCTGTTGTGTAATCGGGGGCAAGGCGTGGTGGTTTCTTCAGAACATCGTGACGCCAAAGTATGTTTGTCTAGTATTTCCGAGCTCTAATCATTGAAATTTGGAAATATGGTCTAGGAGAGTGTAAACTAAGGAGTGGTAGATGAATTGGACATATCAATTGTACATCATGGCTTGTCGGTTAGGCGTTCGGGTTAAACAAGTCGGGCGTGCGATGTACGAATGTCGAAACACCGAGTCAAGTATTAATGAAATTAAAAAGTTCTCTAATTTTAATGAAACAGAAATTATAAAACATGGAATAGAGTTAATGTAAACCAATATTTGGTGTCAATTATGTGGCTAATTGGTACATGAATGTAAACTTAATTGTGTAGGTCATTTGAAGGTGAATTACCGTAAACTTTTAGAAGACGCTTAAGTCAAGTATTCTGACTTGTTGTTGCAAGTTTTCTGAATTCATTTTATTAATTTCCTATTAATGTGATGTGATTTATTTAAAGTCTAAATTCCATAATACTTAAAAAGGTTGTGTGAATTTCATACTTGTACAAATCTTTTTGTATTTGTTACAGTATTCAAGCTATGCTATAACATAAGTTGTTATAGCTTTAAAGTTCAAATATGCATGAACTCTTTGAGGAATGTGTCAATGCCATTTGTTTCGGCTAGACGAACGTTAAAATATTTTATTGATTTGTTATTAAATCTTTAAAATATTATTAATGTTAAATAGAGCTTTCCACACCAACTTCTTTGGTGTGGATTCAGAGGTAAGTCTGAGAATGAATAAACCCTGTTAATAGGGGAAATTTTTGGTCGAATATTTCGAATGACTCGTGAGGTGTCAAAACAAACACAATGTCATTTAAATATAGTGTTGATCAACATAGAGTACTATAGGTTAATCACCTAGATGTGTTAGTAAGGAAGACGGTTTACAGTCAAAAGTGTTGCTAAGCCCTTTTAATGAAAAGAAAAGTTCAGGTCATTTAACCGCTCAGTATGTATGCCAATTTTTGTTTCAAAATAAAATATTTTAAAGTGAAAAAAATGTATATTCCAATTTATTCAGAATGTTTACAACTATTGTTCAGTTGTTAAAGATGAATATCATGATTCTTGATTTTGTTTTTATTAAATTGTTATACTTGTTGGGCAATTAAATGTTCATCCTTGCTTTAAATTAAATAATTTTTAGCTAAATCAGAACGGGTCGAAGGATCTAGTAAGAACAAGGGGAAGAAAAAAATGAATGAATAAAAACCCTTATAATAGTATAGTAGTATTGTAATATACTATATTATTATGCTCTTGAACATGTAATGGTTTTAGAACCTGGGTATGGAACGAATAGGTTTGTAATAATATAGTAATTACATTCGTGTCATTAAGATTACGTTTATAGATGTGTGCGATGTAGTAGTACCATGTAGCACCATTATTAGGGTTTTAAGGTACTCAGATTTGGGGGTGTCGCAATTATCAACTCATACGCAAACTTCTCTAAGTTCGAATACCACATCCTAGCATCCCGAAGAGCACGATTGACGTAATACATAAATAACTATTTTCTGCTCGCTTCTCTTACCAGGACACCCCCCCCCCCCCACCAACTGTTAATGAGTTTACCACCAAGTATAGATATTAGGGTTCTGAAGAGATCAACTTCATCAATAGTGGTGCCAAAGGCAAGTACTTTTTGATTCCTTGGAATGCATCCTCACACTCTGAAATCCACTATAAGGTCTTCTCGATCTTTGGCCCCTTCAGACTATCAAAAAAAGGAAGACACCGCTCTGCCGATCGAAACATAAACCTCCTAAGTGATATTATTATTTATGTTAACCGTTGTACATCTTTGAAGGTATGTGGAGACCTTATATCCAGTGATTTTAATCTTCTCCAGATTGGCCTGAATCCCCTGCTTGCTGACCAGATATCCGAGAACTTGCCCGAGCCAAGACCAAAAGTGCACTTGGTCGAGTTTAGGCATGTGTTGTGATCTCGAACAATCTGGAAGCATTCCTCTAAGTCATCTGAATGATCCTGGACTGCAGCACTCTTGACGATCATGTCGTCTACTTATACCTCCATATTACGCTCAATCTGCTTCCGGAAGACCTTATTCATCATCCTCTGATAAGTTTCCCCTGCGTTGATTAACTCAAACATTATCATGCGGTGGGTAAAGAAAGTCATCTTCATTATATCCTCATTGCACATCGAAATCTAATTATATCCCGAAAAGGCGTCTAAGAAACTCAATAAACCATATCCAGAAGTTTCATCAATTAATTGGTCTATATATGGTAGTGGATAGAAGTCCTTCAGGCAGGCCTTATTCAAGTTGTTATAATCAATGCACATCCTCCACTTTTCATTCTAATTTCTGGTCAACACCACGTTTGCCAACTATTCCGGATAATCGATTTCAAAAATAAAATTGGCAGCCAATAATTTAGCCACCTCATCATCAATAATCTTTTACCACTCTGGGGCATAGATTCTCCTCTTTTGCCGAATAGGTTTCCAGTCAGGATCTATACTCAGTTGATGCACAACAACCGACTCGTAAATTCCTGTCATGTCACTAGGTGCTCAGGCGAAGATATTTGCATACATCCGAAGTAGGTCTATCATTCTTGTCCAAAGAAGCTCCTCCAATTCAGACCCAATCTTTATCATTTTCTATGGATTCCCCAGGATCAATTCCACTTCTTTTGTTTCTTCGACAGGGAGAGAAAGGGGCTCAATATTACATTCAATGAATGGCTCCACCTCGATCGTCATCGTCTTTTTTTGCTTGCTAACCCCGACTCTCGAGGATATCAAAGTATTGTGGTAACACCTTCAGGAGATATTCAGATCCCCTTTAACCTCATTGGCCCCGTTCGATGTAGGGAAATTAACCTTAAAATGGGGTATGGAAGTCATCGCTTGTAAAGTCGCCAACGTCTGTCAACCAAAGATAGCATTGTAGGATAAATCGACATGTACCAAAAAAAATTTTATATTCACTTACACCTGCTAAGGAGTTATGCCAAAGGTGAAAGACAACTCAATAGTCTTTGTCATGTGTACCAGATCATTGTTGAACCAATATAATGGAGACTCTTATCCGACCTCCATTTTTTGACCCTCCAGATCCAGCCTCTAATATGCATGAGCATAAAGGATATCTACCGAAGATCCATTATCTATCATGATCCTCCTCATGTCTACCGACCCCACCTGTGCAGTGATCACCAATGCTCTTTTGTGTGGTTCAACCGAGTCAGGTGGGTAATATTCATTTGTAAAAGAAATATCAGTGCCAGGATAAGGTCGATCCCTCCTTGTCGACTGTTTGGAAATCGTCAGTATTGAGTCCAACCGGCCTCGGTGTTTTTTCCCAGTTACTTGCCCTACCGACCCTCCAATGATGATATAAACCACCCGTTGGGATGGTTGATTTTGATCAGTCTGCCGATCCATATGTTGCTCCCAATTCGTAACCTCCTACCTCATACCCGAACCTTCCCGACCAGCAACGTAGTGGAACAACTCTCCATTCTGGACATTTTTCTCAATCAAATTCTTTAGTATCAACATTCCTCTGAAGAGTGTCTGACTTTCTAATGGTAATTGCAGTATTGGGTTTCATATTTTCTCCTCAGATAGTTAATGGTTGGGCATGGTTCAAAGTATGGCTTGTCTCAGATTTCCTCCAAAATCCTGGCCCGATCGGTATTGAGAGGAAAGTAAATTTTATTGACATTCTGATTCAGAAACAGAGGTCGACCGGTTCCCAAACTCCCTTTGTTGAACTCTCTCTTCGGCTGTGTCTCAGACCTGGGATTATAACTCTTATCCCGATCCCTTGGCTTATTCGTTGTGCGCGTCTGCGTCTTCAGGCTCCCCATAACCTCATCTATGGTTATAAATTTCTCCACCCTATCATATTCCTCCGACAAGTCCTTTGGTGGATTAAACATGATGTCTTTCATGAACTTCTTGGATTTCATAATGTCTTGCCCCGTAGTGAAGATCTGAGGGCCTATGGGGAGTGGAGATCAGCCATAATGCTAACCGCATCCCTGAACCTCTTCACGTACTGGCTCACTCTCGCTTTGTTGTTGCTTAATCTACATGAGGGACGCCATCAGCTTTCCCCCTCTTGTTGCTCCTAAAATGATCATGGAATTTATCGCACAACTCTTTCCATGATCTGATGGAGTTCGACGGTAATGATGTCTCCATAGTCGGGCACCCTTTTTCAGCGTTGTGACGAACATCTGACATTTTATGGCATCGAAATGATCATAATAACACATGAGATGTTCATACGAGTGCGTATAGTCATAGGGATAGTTGGTGCCATCGTAGGTTTCCATAGGTGGCATCTTCCTAATCGGGTCGGCCCGAACTTGATCAATCTCAGGGGTAAAGGGTGACATCAAATTGATCGACACCTCGTTCACCTGGGTCACCGCTACTAATTTTTGTTCCAACTCCGCAAACATTTGCATGAGGTGGTCGGGTTTCTCCTTCAAAGGGGATGACGTGGGTTGATCCCTAATGTACTCTAGGGAGGCCATCTGTTGCCGTCACCCAGACCTCATCAGTCCTTCGTTGCTGATGGCGGTGCCGACTCAAGGAGACTTTTCCTTCTCCCTCCAACTCAGCCAACCGTGCATCCAATTCCTTTTATTGAAGGTGCAGAGCATCCACTGCATCCTAAGTCTGTTGGATCTTCCGCATCCGAATCAACTCGCGTTTGTCATGTCCATCTTGTTATTGATGAGTTCGACTACGAGAATTGGGAGTCCTTTGACTTATGGAAAATAAATGTCATTGGGCCGGAGCCGACTGAGCTTGGGTTCGGTCTGTAACATGGTTGTTGGACTCAAGTTTATCCTTAACTGATCCCCGGATCTATGTAACGGGGTTGATCAAAAATCTCTCCTGGTCAGAAACCATTCAACAAAGTCAACAGATGATTGTGAAATAGCACTAAATTGACCCTCCTTCTAGCGCCAAAGTTAACGCCAAAATTTGTGTGCTCGTCATATCACCAAATAACGAGCTAAAACTTATACAATGAACAATTAAATATACTAAAAGCTTGACGACCTAGACCGCCGGGAAAAATAAGTATAAGCCAAAAACGTTAACAATGGATGATATATAATTATTTTAGTGTGCGTATATGATAAAATAATAATACGAGAATTTTACATGGAAATTCAACTTGAAAAAAACTAAGGAGAAAGATCTCAAAAATTCACTAATAATAATAATATAGAAAATACAATTAAAAATGTATAGTATTTATTCCAACTAAAACTTTTACAAACTATAGTGTTTTATGTGTGATTTGGATACATATACAAGAATAGGGTTATACAGTCTGTATAACCCTATTCTTTTATATATGTATCTAAATTACACTTAAAACATTATATTTTGTAAAAATTCTTGTTAAAATAAATATTATACATTTTTTGAGAGTCACAAGCAAAAAAAATTAAATTAAATTAAAAATATCCAATTTTTCGGTCCAATTTTTCAGTCTAACAAGACTTATTGCCTTTTATAGGCAAGGACTTCCGACAATTAGCCGCAACGGGGAAACAAAAAATATTTATGTGGCCGAAAGTGGCCATATTTGCCTAATAAAAAAGTACACCTAATCCTGTACATATGCACCCATTTCAACCTTGAGCAGCGCCATAATGTTTGTGGAATATTTGTGGTCCCCTTAATAAATGCAAGGCAACAATCTCATATCCCAACATCTGCGAGGTTGATATTAAAAGAATTTTCTTTTATTATGCATGCATGCATGTGTACACACACACACACACACACACACACACACACACACACACATATATATATATATATATATATATATATATACGGTCTGAATCTTAAGTTCACTACTTATTCAACTCACCCGAGCTCACCCCCCTTTAGCGATGGACCTGGCGATGATTCGATCATACAACCGTCGTCTATACTTTTAACCAATGGTGAAGCCACGTTAATTTTGTAGGGTCAATTGACCCCACTGGAAAAAAAATGTTTTACAATGTAAGGTTAATTTTAAAAATTTTAAATAATATATATAAATTGACCCCACTAAAATTTTATAAATTTTCTATTATACGGGATCAAATTGAAAATTTATAACTTTGTCAATCAAATTTTAATCATATATGACTCATATCCTTTCAATATATGTATCTCTCTATAATATTTTAAACTAAATAATAATCTAATTTATATTATTTTTAAAAATAAATAATAAATTACTTACTTATGAATAGTTGTGATTAAAAAATCTATTATAAGTCAATATAATGTATATATACCATATATTATTATTCATTATATTTTCATTGTAATATAATATATATATATACACCCGAAAGTATAAAATATTAAAAAAATGTCTCGGGGGCGTTGCCCCCGAACCCCTACCAAATTATTTTATAATTTAGTAATAACATTGACCCCACTGCTAAAAACTTCTGGCTTCGCCACTGCTTTTAACGACTCTATATGTTGTCCGTCGCTAAAAGTATAGGCAACGATTATATAATGAATCAAATCCGTCAATTAAAATCCGGCTACTAAAGGGGTGAACTCGAGTGAGTTGGATAAGGGGTGAGCTTAAGATCCGGATATATATATATATAATTCTTTTATGTAACGGATAGAGTATTATTAATTAGTAATATATTTGTTTAATTTATATAAAAAAGTTGTTTTAAAAGTCTATTCGATTGTGTTTCATTAAGTTTAAAATATTTATAATTATTAGTCCAAAAAAATGTGTAAACAATTATGAGGGTTAAAATTAAAAAAATACATGTATTCAGACGTCTCAATTATCAAACAACATATTTCATTCAGTATTCAACTTTTTGTTAGATATTTTAAATTAGGTAACATGATTTTCCCACAATTCAAACGGAGTCTTACCAGTCCTTTTATAAATTATTCTATTTTGAATGTGACAAGCAGATAAAATAGCTTCACCGCACAAGTTAGGAGGTGCACCAGAACTAATCAACAAAGCATTCATCATTTCTTTTAAAGTCCAATTTTTCTTTCAGCAACACCATTAAATTCTGATGATAAGGAGGTGTAGTTTCATGCTTAATACCATGTTATTCACAAAAATATTTAAAGGTTCATATTCACTACCTCTATACGATCTAAGCCTTTTAATTTTTCTATCCAATTTATTTTCAACTTCAGCTTTATATTTAATAAACATATCAAATGTTTCATTTTTAAGTCTAAGTAAATAAACCTTAGTATACTTTGAAAAATCATTAATAAAAGTCACATAATATTTTTTATCACCTCATGTCATAATTGATTTCATGTCTCTCAAGTATGAATGAATAAAACTAAGTAATTCTAATTCTCTTTCTAACACGGATTTGCATGGTTTCTTGGTTATTTTAGCTTCAACACAAGTGTGACATTTATCATGTTTGGAAATTGAAATGTTTTTAAGAATGTATATTTCTTTCATTTGTTTAATATATGAGTAATTAACATGATCTAGTCTAGCATGCCACAAAGAATCACACTCAAGCAAATAAGCGGAAGAACTATCATTTTCATTCAAGTCATTAAGTACAAATAATCCATTATTATTGTACCCTTGCCCCACAAATACCCCATTTTTAGTCATTATAATTTTGTCCAACTCAAAAATAATTTGTATTCCCATTTTACTTAGCAAAGACACAGACTCAAGGTTTCGACAGATATTTGGCACATAAAGCACGTCTGTCTGTGACGCCCCCAAAATAGGTATACACAACTCATTCTGAGTCGCCAAATACATGGTACATAATTTAAATACAAACTTAATTTATACAACTGTCATGCAAAATATGACAATACAATAGCTGAGTTTTAATACAAATATTGTCTTGTAGACAATATCCAAACTCAAATAAAATTCTCATTACAAGTATTTTCACAATATTTTATAGAATATTGAGGACTACTATAACGACCATCTTGAACCGTCACTCCATTCCTTGACTATTCCCAGCTATATTCTCATTTCTTGAAGAAAACAATGAAAGAAAAGGGTGAGCTCAACTAGCCCAGTAAAGAATATTATTTATGACTAAGATAATATAGAATAAATTATCATTAGTCTTCAACAGTATAAAAACTGATAGAATACAATAGACAACAAGTTTAACAGCAACAGAACAAGTAATCCATTAAAAGAGTCAAGTAGAGCATGATGTCTACTATCTTCTATGATTTAAAAGTTCATCATCAATATTTTATCTCTATAACACATCTCAATAAATAATCCACATCACCGAATTATCCATGCACTACGGACCAAGGATATTCATTAGTATAACATCCACGAATCATCCATGCACTACGGGCCAAGGATATTCGTTATTATCACCAGTGGTCATGATCATGCCAAACAATTGTCCATCAATACACTACAGGCCAATGAGGACTTTTACCACATCATTTGTAATATTACAGGTCATGATTATACCGATACATAATTCCTGGTCATAATCATACCAATCAATAGTCCATCTATGCACTACGGGCCAAAGATGACTTTCACCACAATATAAGCATGAGGATGATGACAATGATATAAGAATTCAATCAAGTGAGATCAAGGATAAATATTAAAGATTTTTAATTTAATTTATCCAGAGTTTAAGAATGTCCAAATTGTCAACATGATAACTAATTTGTGGAGTAAAATTCAAGAATAATATTCATGCATCAAAAATAATTTGGACAGAAAAGAAATTAATTTTTGTCGTGAATATACCCCGTAAATAGTACCCCGTGAATAGTACCGTATGTATAAATAGTGTTGTATGTATGAATAGTGTCCATGAATAGTACTCCGGCATGAAAAGATTAAAATTTAACAAGGAAGTTCAAAAAAATATTTTCGTGAAACGATACTAGATGAAGCACAAAATTCAAGGATATTCTACTAATTTTAAGGAGTATGTTAGTTCCCAGTAGGCACACAATAGATCTAGAAGTGGGGCTTAATAGATCCTTTTCAATTTCAAATATTTTTCCTGTTTATTTTGTATTGCTAATGAATTAGCATATGATAAACACAAGAATCTTTTCAAGCACGGTGGAATAAGCAAAAGATCCCCTTCACCGATACATTCATAAACATTCATACATTATTTGTGGAGTTAGTTTAGTTGTAAGTAGTTAATACATACATAGCATTTATAGCAGTTAAGTACATAATGTAAATGACAGAAAGTAAATGACTGAATGTAAAAGACACAAGGGATTTTAAGTGGTTCAGAGACTCAAGCTCCTAATCCACTCTTCTGTTTCAACAAGCAGGAATTCCACTAAGGAAGAGCAGCACCCCGAATCACTAAGATTCCTTCAAGGCCAGCAGGCTTGGAACTTTAGTTCACAAAGAACTATTCAAGCCCAGTAGGCTTGGAACTTCATTTAGTCCCGTAGAATAAGGACCCCTCAGGCCCTGGTTACTTGTTGTTGTTGTAGTTGTTGTTAGTGCTTTGCTGCTAAGATGTTTTGAAGCTTGAACATCTTTTGTACTTAACAGCTTGATGTGGTTCTTTTTGCATCCTGCGTAGCCTCTGGACCACCTCTTCTCTGGTGCAGTTAATCTTCATATTGTTCATCTTATCTCATCTTCATCCGATGTCAGCTATGAACCATCACCATTTAGGTTTGATAAGTCTTTGAGCTTTTGATAGACTTCGTCTGGCACTTAGCATTCCCTGAACCCTTCTTGAATGATATGCAGACATGGTTCTGCATCTGTTCTGTTTCAAATTTTAGTTCATGCTGATTCGTAGAGTGGCTCTCTGGATCTTCCTTGTGCTCTGCCACTTTTCTGAATGTTATCTTTTTGGCCTTCTCGGCTCTCAACTTAGCTGCCATCTTCAGTGGCATTCTCATCTTTGTTGAGTGAAGCTTTAGTCTATTCAAGTCCTTCAAATCTGCTTTACTTCCACCTTCGTAGTCTCACTACCACTGAGACTTGTTCTATTCAGCTCTGGTTGAACTCATAGAGTCAACAATATAGCATTCCAACAACTCAACGATTCTTCAACTCCGCAACTCTTGATCTTTGAAGCTCTAGCTGATATAAACTTCTTCACAATCTTTTCGTTGGAATATAGTTGTTAGAAGCTATTTGAATTGCTTCGCAAATCTCGAGTTATTTGGTGCAGACTGTTTGACGTGACGTGACAACTCCTTTATGACTTTACTGACATAATAGTCTGCTACCTTACCTACCGCCTTAGAGATGTCACATTTTTGTGTCAGGCTGGTAGTCACCTTTATTTCTTCTTTCTGACTTCTCGAACAAAACATCAGAAATTGTCCTTCTGCATCGATGTTTTCAATTAGCAATGTTCGAATATCAGTCTTCAGATTAAATCGTTGCCAATGCTTCAATCTTCAGATGATCGAACTCTACAATTCTGATGCAGATGTTCTTGGACCTGATCATAGTGTGTCTAGTTGAATGTTACTCATTGACTGGTTGAGACAACACTATGATTCTGAAGAGTGTTCATTGGATCTTCAACGTAGAACACATCTTCATTCACTTGTGCAATGCTTCAATACTTCTGTTTGCCTCTACTGATCTCAGGAACTGATAGCTTGACTTTTTGTTCTGGCCTCTTCTGAATAGCAAGACACGTCAGATTTGTGACATGCCTAGCTCTCTTTCTTCTTGTGATCTCCCGTTCACTTATCATCAATGGTCTGACCCATGTTTAATCACTTTCTCCTTGTTCTTCATATGCTGACCAGTATCTCTGTGTAAACTACATCAGTTCTTGCTTTGTTTGGCAAACACTATGATCCTGGTTAATCCCAAGATCGTTGTCTTCTATTTTCTTGACAGCTATTTCACTTGCTAACTTTCTTTAGTCAGACATTTTTACTGAAGTCTTCTTCTGATTGACTTGTGGAAGATTTCATCTTGAATAGCTCCACAACTCAATCTGGATGTTGATTGGGTTGGTGCTTAAATATTATGTTAGCTTGCATGCCATTCATTGAGTGCTCTCTGGTTTCTTTGTGGTAGATTGTATCTTTCTAGTTCTATCCAGAGACTTCATTCTTTGGATGCTATGGAAGTGCTCATGTGTTTGAGGATCGTGTTAACACTACAATTCTTCCTTGACGTTGTGAGCACTGATAGGCTTTGTCAAAGACTTTGTTCTGTAGACTACGATCTAGCTTTGGTTCTGCAGACACTACGACCCCGAGAGCAGATTATACATCAGACCACGGTTTCTATCTTGACACTTGTTATCCTTGTCTGATCTAGCTCGACTACGATTTCTACCTCTGATATGATCGATAGACTCTACGACTTCAAGTGTAGTCTACGATTCTTAACTTGGCTTGGCAAGTGCTTGAATCAACTCTACGTAGGGGTGAAAATGATCCCGAGTCGATCCGAACACCATAATTGTGAGACCCCGAATTTTATGAAATGAAAGTATTCAATTTTCTTATAATTATTCTATTTAGTAAATGGTTAAATTGATAAAAGGTTAAAGTTAAGGGTGATATGTGAAAAAATTTCAAAGTAAACAAGTTATCATAAAATAATCGGTGATAAAAGTATAGTAATACGCGTGGTTGAATAGTAGCACACGGTATTGATTATTGATGCTTACGTGAGAAGACACTCAGTTATACTCAATTATTGCTACAGTTATTACTATTGATTCAAATTCATTTACTATTAGGTAAGTTGGTGCAAGATTGATAATACTTGCATGACTAAGTTAAAAATGGAGGTATAGATAGAGGTACTATACTGTAATTCATATTTTAACATGTCTAGAACTATTGATTCACATGATTTACTATTAGGCGAGGTGGTGCAAGTTTGATAATACTTGCAGGACTAAATTAAAAATGAAGGAAAAGATGAAGGTATTATACTGTAATATTTCGATCCCCAAAATGTGCAATTATCAAAACTATATTTTCCTATGAATAGAAACTCATTCTTCCTTCATTTCTCACCAATTCACTAAAGCTATAGAGCAATTATTATAGAGAGAAATTATAAAGAGAAAGAAGAAGAGAAGTCTGATACCTCGCTATTCCAGTATCCAGCCTTCTTTTGAGGTAAGGGATATCATTATTGTGGTAAGGGATATTATTATTATAGTAAGGGGTATTATTTCTTTCGTATTCATGAAGAGAGCTATTGTTATTCCATTCTTTATTATTACATTAGAATAACTCAGTATACACCTGGACTCTCATATACATGGTGAAATTCTTCTGTTATTCCATTCTTTATTATTATGTTGGAATAACCTATCTATGCGAAGTATTGCATACATGGTGAAATTATTCTGTTATTCCATTCTTTATTATTATGTTGGAATAACCTGTTTATGCGAAGTACTACATACATGGTGAAATTCTTACATTATTCCATTCTTTATTATTATGTTGGAATAACTTTTACATGTAAGTCTTCGCATACATGATGAAATTCTTATGTTATTCCATTCTTTATTATTATGTTGAATAACTTTGTTTGCTGATACCGCATACATGGTGAAATTCTTTTGTTATTCCATTCTTTATTATTACATTGGAATAACTTTTATGCGTATGGTCTATCGCATGCATGGTGAATTCTTCTGTTATTCCAGTCTTTATTATTTTGTTGGAATAACCTGTCTATGTGGATTACCGCATGCATGGTGAATGACCCTTCGTATTCATTCTTTATTAAATTGTGGAAATGATCTGTCTACGTGGATTACCGTATGGCGGGTGAAAATCCATTTGCAGTTTTGTATATTCTATTATACTCGTATGAGATATCATTTCTTTTGTACTCGTCATGGAATATCATTTTCTTTGGTATTTTTTTTTACGAGTTACTATTCACCCAAATTACTATTCAATAGGGTATTTGGGGTACTTTTCATATCGAGGTACTATTCACGAGGTACTATTCCCAAAGTACTATTCACGGGGTACTTGTGAGACCCCTAATTTTATGAATAAAGATTTAAATTTCTTGAAATATTTTTTTGAATATTATGGTGTGGATATAATATAATGTTATAGTTATGGGTAATATTTATAAATTTTGCAACGTAAGCAAGTGGTTATATAATATTCTTTTTGTCGGGGAATATCTGTATGACGGCACAATCATTGGTGGACCTCACAATAGAAGTATTGTCGTAATTAGAAAATGACAGAATTATCATTTTATAAAAATAACAGCGAAAGTGTTACCGTTAAAACTGTTGAACTACCCGATAGTAAAAAGAAATACGATGTCTGCGTGGGTCAGCATAGTAGCACACGGTATTGATTATTGATGCTAACGTAAAAAGTCACTCAATTATACTCAATTATTGTTACAGTAATTGTTGCATCATATCTCTCATATTATTGATTCGATTATTGTCACAGTATCATCTGCATAATATTTTATATATTATTAAATCAATAATTGAAAAGACAAAGTTATTCATATTATTAAATTATAATATTTACAATGTCTAGAAGTTACATCGAGGAGAGGTTTGGTCATCTAATTCAAGGCGCCAATAAGGAGAAATCCTTATCTAAACCCCTCTTTCACAGGAATGACACGGTTGTTAAATATTGTTAGTTATAATATTAATGATGAATAAGTTCGTGTTAATTAAAGACGAATTTGATAGTTCCATCGTGTTAGGATTATTAGTGTTAGTGGAAATCGACATCTATTTCGATGATAATTGATGTCTAGAGGTTATACTGATAAATCGGATAATTAATCGGATAAATGAGTAATTAATTGCTACTAATTCACATGCTTATATAACTATTTTTTCACATGTGTGTACTATTGATTCACATTCTTGTACTTTTAGGGGAGTTGGTGCAAGATTGATAATACTTGCATGACTAAATTAAAAATGGATGTATAGATGGAGGTACTATACTGTAATTCGTATTTTCACATGATTATAACTATTGATTCACATGATTGAACTATTGATTCACATTATTTACTATTAGGGGAGGTGGTGCAAGTTTGATAATACTTGCAGGACTAAATTAAAATTAAAAAAGTTGAAGGTATTGTCTTCAGAATATTTTGAGCCCCAAAACGTGCAATTATCAAAACTATATTTTCCTATAAATAGAAGCTCATTCTTCCTACATTTCTCACCAATTCACTAAATCTATAGAGCAATTATTATTGAGAGAAATTATAGAGAGAAAGAAGAAGAGAAGTCTATTACCTCTCTACTCTAGTATCCAGTTTCTTTTTAAGGTAAGGGGTATTATTTCTTTCGTATTCATGAAGAGAGCTATTGTTATTCCATTCCTAATTATTCATTCGTATATACATGGTGAAATTCTTCATTATTTCATTCTTTATTATTATATTGAATAACTTATCTATCTATGTAATCTGCATACATGGTGAAATTCTTCTCGTTATTCCATTCTTTATTATTACATTGAATAACTTATCTGTAAGGCCTATCGCATACCGTGAATTCTGTTGTTATTTCATTCTTAATTATTCATTAGAATATCCCATGCATGCGGTTTACGCATGACCGGGTTCCATTCTTTATTATTCATTGGAATATTCTCATGCATGCGGTTTACGCATGACCGATTCCATTCTTTATTATTACGTTGGAATATCCTGTCTTTCGCAGCTTCTGGCGTGACCAGTTTCATTCTTTATTATTCATTGAGAATAACAACATGTCATCAGGCGGTCTATCGCATGCATGGTGAATTCTTCATTTATTCCATTCTTTATTATTCATTGGAATAACTTTGTCTATGTGGATTACTGCATGCATGGTGAATGATCATTTGTATTCATATGAATAGTATTTTCATTCAAAAGGGGTTTCTGCCAAGGGCAGTTTTGTAATTTTTCTGACCCTCAAAAATTTTGAAAAAATTTGAAATGATAATTTGATGAGTTTTCTAGATTATGTCCAAAAATGGCGAGTTTTGGATGTATAGATTAGGAGTTATGAATTTTATGGGAAAAGACTTTTAAAAGTAAACCCTTATAACTCCTTGTGGTTAACTCCAAAATTAGTGAAATTTTAATTGGGAGTACATGTATATAACAAGAGTATACCCTGTAAATTTCAGAATTTTTGGACAAAAGTGCAATTTATGATAAATGTCTAAATATTAAAGCTTTTGGCCATATGAAAAATAGTAAATAAATTTTAAAAATTTTGAGAAAAATATATGTTCAATATGGGACTATATTCTGCTAAATCCCAGAAAAGAAATATTTTTGGGACTGATTTGATATTTTTCATGAAAATGAACTAGTTATGAGTAAATAAATTAAATATGTTATGGGAAGTAACAAAATTAGAAAATAGGATTTTATGACTTGGGAATCCTATATAGGGTATATGCAGATTTTTGATGAGGGATTTGATCATTGGTGATGAAATCTTATGAGTATGGCATTTTTGAGTGATTAAAATGCATTAATTGATAAAGTGTAAACAATTGAAATAAATTGTTTATAAGTTTAAGAAGTGATTAAAATATTATTATAATATTAATAATATTAGATTATGAGTTTATTAAGTGATTGATAATATTTGGATAAATTTAAAGTCTTTAATATTTATCCTTGATTTTGTTTGATTTGATTTCGTTTGATTATTGCTTATATCATTGTCATCTTCCTCATGCTTATATTATGATGAAAGTCATCTTTGGCTTACGTGCATAGATGGACTTGGTATGATTATGACCAGGAATTATTCGGTATAATTATGACCGTAATGTAACGAATGATGTGGTAAAAGTCCTCATTGGCCGGTAGTGCATTGATGGACAGTTTTTGGTATGATTATGACCAGGGATTATTCGGTATAGTCATGACCATTGATGATTTAATGAATATCCTTGGCTCGTAGTGCAGGGATAACTCAATGATGTGGTTTATTTATTAAGCTGAGTCTCAGCGATAAAAATTGATGAAAACATTTTAAATCATAGAAGATAGTAGATATCATGCTCTACTTGACTCTTCTAATGGATTGCTTATTTCGCTGCAGTTAAACTTGATGTCTATTGTATTTTATTAGTTTAATAGTGTTGAAGACTAATGATAATTTATTCTGCATTATCTTAGTCATAATATTTCTTATTGGGCTAGTTGAGCTCACCCTTTATTTCATTGTTCTCTTCAGGAATTGAGAACGTAGCTGGGACTAGTCGAGGAACGAAGTGACGGTCCAGATGATAGCATTAGTAATCCTCACTATTCTGTTAAATAGTGTGACAATAAATGTAATGAGGACTCCATTGAGTGTGGATATTATCTAGATGACAGTATTCTTATTAAAACTCTTAGATTATGTTTTGTCGTAGTTTACACGACTGTTGTATAATTAAGTTGTATTTGAATTTTGTACCATGTATTTGGTGACTCAAGATGGGTGATGTATACCTATTTTGGGGGCGTTATAGTTGGTATCAAAGCTTAGGGATATGATCCATGACTGAGATGTGAGATAAGAACTTGGAGGGGAGAGACGGGGAATTCATTCGCTAGTATGACCTACCTAAGTTTATTTGGTATTTAATTGGTCGGTTAGAGTATATGGATAATATGTGATATGTCAATTAACCCTTTTTTGTGACAGTGTTTGAAAATGGCATCTGAAAATGTTGAGATTAGCAATGAAGCACATGAGACCGTTGAGTCACCAACGATCAATACCCAGGATAATGTGCAACAGGAAGACAAATTACTATTCACCCAAATATTATTCACTCGGGTATTTGGGGTACTTTTCATGTCGGGGTACTATTCACGGGGTACTATTTACCCGAAAAATATATTTCATTTCTGTCCAAATTATTTTTGGTGCATGAATATTATTCTTGAATTTTACTCCACAAAACAGTATCATGTTGACAATTTGGATATTTTTAAACTCTGGACAATTTGTGCAAAATGATAATACCAGTGATAGCAGTCATCGAAGCGGTGACAATAAGCGTGGAGGGAATCAAAATGCCAGAAATGGTAACCACTTCGGTGGTAATCATGGTCAAAATAATAAGAGTGGACATTTCAAGAAGAGGAGATTCAACAATGATGGCAAGACGTCAGCATCAGCACCTGTCGTTAAGGAAGGAGAACGACCACCTATCATATGCTTCAAATGCGGAGGGGAGGGACACATCAGTCCAAACTACGCAATGCCGTCCAAAGAATGTTATAATTGTGGAAGAGAAGGTCACCTAGCCCGATTTTATCGTTCACCGAAGACAAGTTCAGCTAGGATGGAGGCACCAAAGGACGTCCCAGAAAAGTCAAAGCCAGTAGTTCAAGTGAGAGCGTTTGTCGTGACCTCCCAGAAAGCAAGGAACCTGAACGAGGTCATCACGGGTAAGCTTATCATAAACTCTAGCGAAGTTTATACTTTATTTGATACCGGTTCTACCCATTCTTTTATTTCTCCTACTTGTACTCAACGTTTAAATTTGACTTCGGAGAAATTAGACTTTGACTTATCTGTTGAAACTCCATTGGGAGAAACCTTCATTACATCCACTGTTTATAAGTCTTGTTTGGTTCAAATCGGTACCCTCACATTACCTGTCGATCTTATTTCATTGAAAATACTTGCATTTGACGTAATTCTAGGGATTAATTGGTTATCTACTCATCATGCAAAAATTGATTATTTTCGTAAGGTTGTTAGCTTTTATATTCCTAACCAACCTATTATGCGAATTCAAGCAACCAAACCATTAAAATCAATCACTGTCATCTCAAGTCATAAAGTTATTCGTTTATTAAAAAATGGATGTCAAGCTTTCTTAGCTAAACAAAAATACGTCATTTTTGAATGATATTTCTATTGTTAATGAATTTCCTGATGTATTCGCTGAATAACTTCCTGGCCTACCCCCAGAGCGTGAAAGTGAATTTGTATCGACTTGAACCCAGTACAAAACCTATTTCCAAAGCCCCATATCGAATGGCTCCTATTGAACTTCAGGAGTTAAAGACCCAACTGCAGGAATTGTTAGACATCGGTTTCATTCGTCCTAGTACTTCTCCTTGGGGTGCTCTTATTCTATTCGTGAAGAAGAAAGATGGGAGTATGCGACTTTGTATTGATTATCGGGAGTTGAATCATGTTACCATAAAAAATAGGTACACATTGCCATGTATTGATGACCTATTTGACCAGTTGCAAGGCGCCAAATTCTTTTCAAAGATTGATCTTCATCCTGGATATCACCAATTAAAGATTAGAACTGATGACATTCCAAAGACGGCTTTCAGAACTCGGTACGGGCATTATGAATTCCTAGTCATGTCTTTTGGATTGACTAATGCTCCTGTTGCCTTCATGGATATGATGAACCGAGTATTCAAGGAATATTCGGATCACTTTGTGGTCATCTTTATTGATGACATCCTCATATAATCCAAAAGCCGTGAAGATTATGAGCAACACTTGAGGTTGATACTCCAAAAGCTTCGTGAATATAAGCTTTATGCCAAGTTGAAGAAATGCGAGTTCTGGCTTGAGGAAGTAGCATTCCTTGGGCACGTTGTATCAAGTCATGGAATATCTGTTGACGGCAAGAAAGATTGAAGCAATTCAAAGTAGGGAGCAACCTAAATCGATGGATCAAGTATCGTAGTTTTCTCGAATTAAATGGTTATTATCAGAGATTCGTAGAAGGGTTTTCTCGAATCGCTACTCCATTAACTCAGCTGACTCGAAAGGATACAAAATTCGATTGGAGTGAGAAATGCGAGAAGAGTTTTCAAGAATTCAAGAGGAGACTTATTTCAAAGACTTTGCTCGGTACCCACCATCCTGCCTCGGAGGGATTTTTCATCTACAGTGATGCTTCGGGAAAAGGGTTAGGATATGTTCTCATGCAACATGGGAAAGTCATAGCCTATGCCTCTCGACAACTCAAAGAATATGAGAGGAATTATCCTACTCATGATCTAGAGTTGGCAGCAGTCGTTTTTGTACTAAAGATTTGGAGGCATTACTTGTATCGGGAGAAAGTGGAGATCTTTACGGATCATAAAAGCCTCAAATATGTCTTCACTCAAAAGGAACTCAACATGCGACAACGACATTGGCTTGAACTGTTGAAAGATTATGATCATACCATCCAATACCATCCTAGAAAAGTGAACGAGTGCGATATTGTCAACGCAAAGGCCCATTTTGTATGACTTGCAAAGGATGGAGATAGAGATAAAGACTCTAGGGAACCACGTGATGATGGCGAATATACGAGTAGAACCGACTTTAATCGATAAAGTTAAAGCTGCTCAAGCTATAGACCTGGAGCTGATGCGAATGAGGAAGAAAGTACAAGAAGGTGCTATGCCGGAAGCAAAAATCAAAGAAGAATCACTACAAGAAAAATTCCTAACAGCGACCAATACTATCAGCGACCGCATGTCCGGTCGCTGATATTACTATTAGCGACCGATACCTGCGACCACACCTTAATCTAGTTGCTAATTAATATCAGCGACCGCGTGCGGTCGCTGAGAGGTCGCTAACACAAATTTCCCTCATAAAATTTGGCACGAAATGTTGGTGCCAAGGGTATGTGTGACCAATTAATATCAGCAACCGTATGCGGTCGCTGATAAATCCATGTCATTAAAAATTAGCGACCGTATCGCGATTCATTGATCAAACTTAATTTACCCGGTTTGGTCATTCGCGTAAATGAAATGAAAGAAAAAAAAGAGGGAGATCGAATAGAGAAAAGGGGGAGAAAAGAAAATGGAGAAGAAGGAGAAGACGACGACGACGCATAAGACGCCACCATGGCCGCCGTCATTGCTATATCATTGCCGCCACCATAGGTAACCTAACTATGAAAGCACTATCTTATATTACTCTTTGAATTTCCGTGTAATAGTTTGGGGGCAAAGCTAGTTCATATAATAAAGTATCTTATATTGCTACTGAAATTTTGTTTAAAGAGTTAATTTAGAGCTGAGATTTGAATGAATGAAAATGAATTTGGGATTATTGAATTTGGGATTACTGAAATTTATAGCTTCTTATTGAAATTGGGAATATCTTTGAAATTGTTGCAAAGAGTTTTATGAGATTCTTGAAAATTTTAGGTTAAATTATTTTAGGGTTAATATGTGTTTAATATCTTGAATATGTGTTTTAATATGTGTTGAAATTGGGAATATCTTGAATATGTGTTTTAATATGTGTTGAAATTGGGAAAGCAAGATCAACAAAACCACTATGCAATTATGTGCATCTACTTCTCACCATAGTGTGGGTTTCACAAAAAGAAAAAAACATAATAAGCCATACTCATGCTAATTGATGTTAATTATAAAATTCATTTATAATGTATGTTTGTTAAAACTAAAATTCATGTATAATTATATATTGGTAATGTTTTTATTGATATTATATTGGTAATGTATATGGGTCTGAATTTTTTACTGCTTTAATTTGTATTCAATCGTTATTGTTTTGGTCTTATTGTATTGGAAATTTGTATATTTCTCTTGGTTTGTGTCTTGGGTGCCTAGAAATGTCCATTTATGCATGCCGTCATGCATGTGGCTAGTCTATATTGTAGGGGAGACTCTGGCGAAATTTTTTTAAGTATTATAAGTATAAGTTTGAAAATGTTCATAAGTATTATAAGTATAAGTTTGTAGTTGAATTTTTTTTTACCTCTTTTATTGTGAACAGTTTTAGGTTTAAAATATATAATAGCTTTTGGTTATAGGAAAGTTATGCCCATTATTGAAATAAAATGAGAAATTGAATTGTTTGAATATGCGAGTAGCTTAATTTTAGTAATTCTCAGTAAATTGGGTTCTGTTTATATAGAGAGCCTGGGTGTTGCTTATCAAATATATTGAATATAAATATATTGGTGATCCACTAGAGCCTATTAAGGGGTTGTTGGAGCTGATGGGCTGGGATTGGGGCCGCGAGGCCACATGAGGCCACGCTAAGCTTAGCCAAGCCTCACGGGGCCAAGCCAAGCTTGGTTGTTAGCATGGTAAGCTATTAAGGGGTTGTTAAGCCAAAATAGGCAGTGCTAGGGAACTATTAGTGCAACAGAGAAGGTAACTAGACACAGTTGGTCAATAAAGAGACTGTTAATCATTCGTTCGTTAATCATTCGTTAACATCAAGTATGCTTAAATGTTAATCATATGCTTACAAGTATACTCAAGTCATATGATTACAAGTATATATGCTCTCAAGTCATATGCTTACAAGTATGCTTAAATGTTAATCATATGCTTACAAGTATGCTCAAGTCATATGGTTATAAGTATGCTTAAGTCATATACTTAGAAGTATGCTTAAATGTTAATCATATGCATGCTTACAAGTATGCTCAAGTCATATGGTTACAAGTATGCTCAAGTCATATGTTAACATTTATAATGTTGTCTGTAGTAGGTACCGTGGAATCATGGACCTCTATTCAGACCGTAGTTGGATGGCACGATGAAAGTCAAGTGCCCATATAAGTCTTCTGTTTGAATTTAGATTTGGTTGCCAAGTGTTTTTGGAGTATGCGTATAGTCACCCTAATGTATGAATGGTAAGTTAGAATCGATGTCCATGTTTGAAGTGTAAGAATGTAAATTTTATGGACAGAGACATGGTAAACTATCATTTACTTGTTTCTGGGTTCATGAGAAATTACGAAGAATGTTGGTGGGCACATGGGCAGAGAAGAGATGGTGGCATCACACAAGTACACAATTCGGGCAGTAGTACTCATCGTATGAATGAAATGGTTCATGATATTGCAGGGCCAGCTTTTGATTGGGAACAAGGCAGAGAGCAACCTATGAATTCTGATGCCAAATACTTCTTTAAGTTGTTAGACGAGGGTAGCGAGCCATTGTGGCATGGTTGCACCAAACACACTACATTGTCTACAGTGGCGACATTACTTAACATCAAGGCTGATCACAACATGAGCCATGAGTGTTTTGAGTCGTTCTTGAAGGCCATTAAGAGTATGTTGCCTAACGGTGAGAAATTACCTGGTAACTATTACTTTTGTAAAAACATGGTGAAGAAGTTGGGTCTTGGATACCAAAAGATCGATGCATGTCCCAACGATTGCATGTTGTTTTATAAGGAAAATGAACAGATGACAAGGTTCACGTTTTGCAGTCATGGTCGGTTTAGGCCTAATAAAGAGGGTGTGACTACAAAAAAATCAAGTATATCGTTTAAGATTCTAAGGTATTTTCCAATAACACATCGGCTAAAAAGATTGTACATGTCTTCAAGAACAGTTGAACTATGAGTTGGCATGCGAAATCTCCAGCTAAAGATGGAGAACTAAATCATCCCACAGATGGGCAGGCTTGGAAAGATTTTAACTTAGCACATCCTGGATTTGCATTGGAACCTAGAAATGTGAGGCTTGGATTGTCCACCGATGGTTTTAATCCATTTGGCCACTCAGCTGTTCCGTACTCATGTTGGCCTATGATTGTTACTTTGTACAACTTTCCTCCTTGGATGTGTATGAAACAGCCATACTTGTTTCTTTCACTCGTGGTTCCTGGTCCTAAGAGTCCTGGAAAGAACTTAGATTTTTACTTGAGACCTCTTATAGACGAGTTGAAGGTATTGTGGGAGGATGGAGTACAGACTTGGGATGTTGCAACGAAAACAAATTTCAACCTTAGGCGGTGGTTATGTGGACTATAAGTGACTTCCCGACTTATGGTATGTTAAATGGATGGAGTACACACGGAAGTTGGCTTTATCCATATTGTATAGAGCATACAAAGTCGTTTAATCTATCAAAAGGTCAAAAGCCTTGTTGGTTTGATTGTCATCGCTCGGTTCTTCTGGTAGATCACCCATTTCAAGAAATAGAGAACACTTGAGAAAGGAAAGTAGACAATGATATGCCTACACCGCGATTGTCGAGAACAGAGATGCGAGATCGTGTGATGAGATTGCCGGTTATCCCATTTGGTAAGGTTGATGCCACAAACATAATCAATGGGTTTGGCGAATCTCATAACTGGGTTCGTAGAAGCATCTTTTGGGAACTGCCTTATTGGTCTACAAATTTGATTCGTCATAATCTAGATGTGATGCATATTGAGAAGAATGTGTTTGAAAATGTGTTTAACAACTTTGTGATGAATGTTACGGGAAGACAAAAGATAACGATAAGGCACGTTTGGACATGAAAGATATTTATAAGCGTCCTGGATTAGAACTTTATGAATCTCCTAATGGTAAGATTGTCAAACCGCATGCAAGGTACACATTGTCCAAAAAGCAAGTTGAAGATGTGTGCACATGGGTTAAGTCTCTGAAACTACCAGATGGATATGCGTCAAACAATGCAAGGTGTGTTACGGGTGGGAAATTGCAAGGAATGAAGAGTCATGACCGTATCATGTGTTCATGGAGAGACTCGTGCCTATAGCATTTCGGGATCTCGCTTGATAAACCAATATGGGATGCTTTGACGGGATCTTAGTCGTTTCTTCAAAGACTTATGTTCAAAATCATTAAATGAGAAGGGCGTGTATGCATACTTGAGAAGAACATCATAGAGATCACGTGTAAACTGGAAAAATATTCCCACCGGTTTTTTGACTCCATGGAGCATTTGCAAATCCATCTTCCCTATGAAGCTCGTGTTGGGGTCCAGATTCAATATAGATGGATGTACCCTTTCGAAAGGGTGATGGGAAACCTTAAGAGGAAGGTGAAGAATAGAGCTTATGTCGAGGGTCGATATGTGAGGCATACAGGTTTTTCGATGAGATATCTACGTTTGTCTCAAACTATTTTTCTGGACGAAGTCTTGACAAAGGCCAATCGAGTATCGAGACATGATGATGGGGGAAATGTTGAACTAAATGGTGGCTCTCACAGTATTTGGTCTATCGGGCGCTTTATGGAAAAGGGCGCGATATTCCTTTCTCGAGCAAGAATTACATCTTGCACATACTTACATTCTTCTCAATTATGGAGGAGATTGGCGAATTTGTGAGGTACACATGTAAACTTGATAATTTATCTTTTAAGTTGAAAATTTATTCCAATATGTTAATGTTTATAACATGGTATAGATTGTACGATGACGAGTTAAAAGTGAAGCATCCCGGCATAACTGATAAAGATATTCAAATCAATCGAGATAAAAAATTTGCACTTTGGCTAAAGGATAAAGTAAGTTCAATTTTTAAGCACGTAGTATATATATATATACCACTATTCAGGAACGGACTAGTCCGTTAACGGACCAGTCTTTAGCGACGGATTGTCCGTCGCTAAAGCCCATAACATGTAATGTCATAGGCTTTAGCGACGGACAATCCGTCTCTAAAGACTGGTCCGTTAATGGACCCGTCCGTTAGAGAACAGCTCTGTATATATATATATATATATATATATATATATATATATATATATATATACTCCATGTTAACTATGACTTCATTTAATAAGATGGAGTTCTTGTAGAAGCTTTGACCGAGGATCAATGATTTCGGCTAATGTACAAGTCCTAGTTATGGGACCGAGACATAGGGGACCAAGTCACCATAATGGTTACAAAATAAATGGTTGTGAATTTCACACAAAGGCATATAGGCGCGGTAAAAGAACAACAAACTCGAGGTGTGTGTCCAAGGAGATTGTTACAATGAGCTTGGTGGGTGCCTTTTATGGGGAGTTGGAGGAAATCGTGAGAGTTGTCGTATAAGGGCACGCGTCTGGGGTCATATTCACTTGTTCAAATGCTGCTTGGTTTGATTCGAAAAAGGGATACGTGTTGACAGACATGGAATTGTCGATATTGACCTCCATAGGTCTGCGTACTCCAACGAACCGTTTGTTTTACCAACTCAAATAGTACAAGTATACTACACTCCTAGTCCTTTTAGTAAAAAGGATAGACCGCCTACAGATTGGCAAGTTGTAATTCATACTCCCGCGCGTAGTCGTGTAGAATTAGTTGATGGGGAGATTTACCAAGAGCAGATGCTTCATAGTCAAACAATAATAAATATGGAGGACGGCAATGAAGTAATCCAGTTAGATGGTGGAGATGAACCACATGAATTAGATCCTGAGTCAATACTTGTGTCAGATGACATTGATACTGAGGAGGAAGAGTTATTGATCAATCAAGCAAATGATGGTTATGAATCATAACACACATATAAGAAGATGATTCCGAATCGGAGACATTGACACTTGAATAAATGAAATGTATGTTTAGCATTACATGTTTTTTATATCATTGTCATGTTTATGTACTAAACTATTTAAATGCAATTTTTGTTTATTGTTATTTTATTATATATATACATGTTTATATCACTGTCATGTTTATGTACTAAACTATTTAAATGCAACTTTTGTTTATTGTCATTTTATATTCATATATATACATGTTTATATCACTGTCATATTTATTGTCATATATAAATGTAATCAAACATGACTCATAATAACATTTTGAAATTTGTAATATACAGATGGCTTCTAAAGGTAAATGAGAAAAAGCGCACTTGGGTAAGGGCCTAATCATGTGCCCAAGGCCCTACTAATTCTTGATGATAGGATTCTTATTCATTCGCCTCCTCCGAAATAGAGCGTCGTCCCGCATATATCATTTATATATAAGCATTTAAGATTCCATTTATTGTATATTGGTAATGTTTTGATTGATATTATATTGGTAATGTATATGGGTCTGAATTTTTTACTACTTTAATTTGCATTCAATCATTATTGTTTTGGTCTTATTGTATTAAAAATTTGTATATTTCTCTTGGTTTGTGTCTTGGGTGCCTAGAAATGTCCATATATGCATGCCGTCGTGCATGTGGCTAGTCTATATTGTAGGGGAGACTCTGGCGAATTTTTTTTAAATATTATAAGTATAAGTTTGAAAAATGTTCATAAGTATTATAACTTAGATGTAAATTGCTTTAATATATGCTAATTGATGTTGTATATTATAGTGATTTTTCAGATAATAAGATCGTCAAGTGCATATCACATTGTATTTACTGTAATTGGCTTTACACCGTGATTACGTGGGCGAAGACACCTATCGCCCACAAGATGATCTTGTTTAAAGCGTAATTTCGGTATGTTTTTTTAATTATGACAGATAATATTAATATAATATTAATATAATTAATATTCAAAGGATAATTATTTAGTAATGTTATTATTGTTGTTTTATTTGTAGAAACGGTATAGATGGGAGGATCATGAGCTTGAAAGGATACGACATTATTATTCGGAAGAAGTGCGCGGTCCGCACCAAAGATAATTTGAATAAAGAAAGACAAAAAGTCCTTCACAATGCCGAGATCGACCATCCAGGTCAGGGAGAAGATTACATGCATGAGCATAGCCCCTGGTGGTGCACCCAGGCCATATGGGCTGAGATGTGTGCCCAATGGAGAGCTGATAGCTGGGTGAAAAGACGAAAGACTACCGCCACCAACAGATCCTCGGGTGTAAATTCGGCGGAGAAAAGGCTAAAGGGACATACAAGGGCGGTAGTATTTCACAGATTCTTGAAAGATATCACCGCCAGTGGTACGATTTACAAGTTTTAATATGTTTACAATCATAAATTGTAGAAAATATATCACATTTTTACTTAATAATATTATGTTATTTTTTGTATAGGAGTCTCAGTCTCAAGGTCAGCCTATCCATTGGCTGGATGTGTACGTGGCCACCCGTGATGGTCTGCTTGAGGCTATCCAGATAGCGGTAATAAATTTTAACAACTTGATCTTGTTTATCAATGCTTACAGAATTAATTTATTTTTAACTATTTAATTGTTAACATGATGACAGGACACTTATAAGCGTTTATTGAATGAGCGTTATCCTGAAGGCACTCCACGTCGGTCTATCGATCAAGAGTTGTGGGAGAGGCTTGTTGATCGATTTCGTAATCAATGAATACGTGCAAGTATACACGGTCAACAAGTAATAAAGTGAAAGTAAAGTATCGTTCCCACGAGGAATTATTTAATAAAAATCACCAAGTACTAACTCTTAACCAAATCAATTTTATTTAAACAATTGCAAAGTGTGATTTTTCTAATTAAGGAAACTAAATTAACTAATTTCACTGAATTGCTTTATAAATAAATTCAAATAAATAAAAGTTAAGACTCCAATATCCCCATTTATGAACTATAAACCAATTATCCCAATTATTATGTCTACTGAATTGTTAACAGGAATTCTCAAATGCCAAAAGCCCTTTCTCAAGCGATCATTTGACTTCTATTTAACCCAGATTAATTTTGCTATATCTCTATGTAAAAAAATTGAATTAAACTCGCTACAATCCCAATTCCTTATGTGTTACATTCGGCAAATAGATATTCTCATTCTATTCACAAACCTAATTATTCACATGCAAATAACTAAGTCACATGTCATCATGCTTCAGCTTCTAACTCTAGAATTCCTTTCTCAATTCCTTCTAGAGTAACAAGGTAATTATTGATCGACGATTAAGCAATAAGCACAGGCAAGATGAACAATTCACTTTGACACAAATAATTGGAATAAATCAAATAACTAATTTATAGCCATAAAAGGTTCAATTGAAATCTTAATAAAAGAGTTAGTTCATAAATAATGAATTAAAACCAAGAATCCACAATTGAATAGACATTAAAAGATAAAAGTATGATAAGAGAAGATAATAGAATCTGTTGTCAGCAAATCTGATACTCCCCTCTTGCTCTTGCTTTTGATCTTCAATGTTCTTCAATTTGCTTCAATCTCCAATGGCTAGCTAAGAACTAGGGTTTAGATTCTAATTTAATGGAGTGTTTAATCTAGTCTAATCTATGTAATCTCTCTTTATTTTATGCCATACATCATGTATTTATAGATTACAAGTCAAATTTTAAGCTTAGGAACAAACCCAATCCAATTTGGAGTCAAAAAGGTGTCAAAATTCGCCCAAAAACGCATCCAGGCCATCACCAAGCCCTTCCCTAGCACCCCAGCGCTGGGCTTGACGCTCAAAACCTGCTCCCAAAGGTTCTTGCTGGGCATAGGCCTATTTTGGGCGCCCGGCCATTCCCAAGTTTTGACATTTTCTACTTCGATGTCCTTTGGGAAAATGGTCATAACATCTTCGTCCGAACTCCGATTTTGATGATTCAAGATGTTCTGGAAAGAGGAAAAGTAGATCTACAACTTTCATTCTTTGAGGTTTCCGAAATAATGTACGAAGAAATACTCAAATTGGCTCTGAAGTGACTGCTGTGTAAATAGCAAGCCGAAAACGCGAATCTAGCCACCCCAAACGTCGATCCAAGTAACTTTTGTCCCAATTCCTACAGAACAACGTAAAACATGCATGAATAGACACAAACACTTAAAATCAACCAAAAGATTAAGCTCAAACGCACTCAATTATGAGTATAAAACTCACTCATCAGTGTCTGTTGTGAAGAAGAACTACATTAAAGGTCAAGGACAACGACGACGCCCATCCTTCAGTGGCTCAGGCTGCTCTTCTACCCAGTCTACACAGTCATCGAGCCATCTAGCTGTTCATTCTCTGACTAACTATGTGAGAGCTATATGTCGTTAGCTGAAGCAGTAGCGGCAGCAGCAGCATCACAACACGGGGATGGCGACGACGTATATAATCAATTTGTTGTATATATTGTCGTAATATACCAATATTACCATATAGTATATATTTGTAGCTTATTTTATTATTTTGTTAATTACAGGGTGATCAAGGAGGTGGTGATGCTTGACGTACCTGCTTTAGATTAGTTTTGTAGTTATAGTATAAGCTTGTACTTGTATATTCATTCTTTGGATGTTTGTATGTTACTTAAACAAGTGTTGAAATGTTATTATATTTATTCAAATCATATTGGTTTTTAAAGGTTTATATACTAGTTTGGTGTATGTGTTGGTGGACGATGGATGTTTATATTATTGTGTATCTTTGTTGTTCTAGATGTGTGTTGGGATAAAGCGAGTGTACAAAAAGCAGTACAGTGTTTTGGGAATTCTACAAAACAAAGAAAAATCTATTTTTATTTTTTTCTGATATCAACATCGCAAGATTGTCATTGATAGTTATTAGCGACGGCTAAATATTTGTGGGTATCGCCGATCGATACTACGGTCATCGATAATCTGGCCGCCACGTGGACCACGCTGACTTTGGCCTGGACCATCTTCGACTCAAATTAGCGATCGGATTTGTCATTTCGGTCGCTCATATCGGTCGCAGATGTGTCGGTCGCTAATAGTGGTCGCTGATGTGCATCCCAGCGACCAAAATTTGTACAACGACTATCAATCTGTCACGATAGATATTTCATGCCGTCGCCACCATTTATGATAAAGGTCTCTCGATAAACCTTTTTCTTGTAGTGAAGGAATACTTCGAGTCAACTCCAGACTTTGTGTTCCTAACGACCCTGATTTAAAGTATAAAATCATGATGGAGGCACACAACACACCGTTTGCAATCCATCCTGGGAGTACCAAAATGTATCGTGATCTTCGTCATACATTTTGGTGGAGCAATATGAAGAGAGAGATAGCGCTGTTTATCTCAATGTGTCTAACTTGTCAACGAGTCAAGGCGGAGAATCAAGTACCAAAAGGTCCATTGCAACCACTTGAAATTCCAGAATGGAAGTGGGAGCACATTACCATGGATTTTGTTACTGGTCTTACCAAGGTTTCTCAAGGCATAGATGCAATTTGGGTCATTGTTGATAGATTGACCAAGTCTGCTCATTTCTTACCTATACGAGAAACTTATACACTTGAACGTCTTGCTCGTATGTACATAAACAAGGTTGTAAGATTGCATGGTATGCCAAAGATCCATAGTTTCCGATCGAGACCCAAGATTCACTTCAAGATTTTGGGTTAGTTTGCAAAAAAGCTATGGGCACGGATTTACGATTTAGTTTGGCATATCATCCTCGCATTTAACGGACAATCGTGAGAGGACTATTCAAACTTTTGAAGATTTATTAAGACTCTGTGTCCTTGACTTCAAGGGAAGTTGGGATAAGTTCTTACCATTGGTGAAGTTTTCCTACAACAACAGTTATCAAGCAAGTATTGGCATGGCTCCATTCGAAGTGTTGTATGGAAGAAAGTGTCGTTCTCCAGTATGCTGGGATGAGGTGGGTGAAGCAACATTGTTGGGACCGGATTTAGTACGTATGACTACGGAAATGTTTCAAACGATACGACAACGTATAAAAACCTCACAAGATCGACAAAAGAGTTATGTTGATCTTCATCGAAAGGACATGGAATTCGATATTGGAGATCATGTGTTGTTACGTGTTGCTCCATGGAAAGGAGTTACGAGATTTGGAAAGAGAGGAAAGCTCAATCCTCAATTCATTGGCCCATTTTTAATCCTCGATCGAGTACGAACTATGGCGTATAGACTCGCTTTACCGCCAAGTATGTCTCGTGTTCATAACGTTTTTCATATATATATGTTACGTAAATATGTGAAAGACCCGAACCACATTATTGAGTTAGAACCGGATGAAATAGCAGAAGATTTAACGTATGAAGAGGTTCCTGTTCAAATCTTGGATAAGAAGGAACATATTCTACGCTCCAAGGTTATACCTCAAGTCAAAGTTTTATGGAGGAACCACGATGTTGAGGAAATGATCTGGGAGTTAGAATCTGAAATGAAATCAAGGTATCCTTACCTCTTCGACATACCAAGTACGTACCCTAATTTTGAGGGCGAAATTTCATAAGAAGGGGAGATTGTAAGACCCCAACTTTTATGAATAAAAATGAATTTTCTATAATTATCATTTTTGAATATTATGGAATGAATTTGATATAATGTTATAGTTGTGGGTAATATTTATAAATTTTGCAAAGTACGCAAGTTGTTATATAATATTCGATTGATCGGGGAATATTCGATTTAACAGGGAATATTCGTACGACGGCACAATCATTGGTGGACCCCACAACGGAATTATTATCGGATTGAGAAAATGACAAAAATATTTTATGAAAATAACGGCGGAAGTTTTATCGTTAATCTGTTGAAACACACGGTTAAAAAATACGTAAATACGCTGCGGTTTCATAGTAGCACCGATATTGATTATTGATGCTTACGTGAGAAGTCACCAGCTTTTGTTCAATTATTGCTACATAATTGTTTGATAAGTATCTCACGTTATTTGATTCAATTATTATCGATATTTTTATATATTAGTAAATCAATAATTGAGACGACAAAGTTATTAACATTATTATTTACAATATTAACGATGTCTAGAAGTTCTATCAAGGAGAGGTTTGGTCACCTAATTAAAGCGTCAATAGGGAGAAATCCTTATTGAAAGCCCCTCTTTCCTCGGGAACGACCTGGTCGATTAATATTGTGAAATATAATAATAATGATAAATGTTGTTAAAAATATTGAGGGGATTTTTATGAAGTATTTGTTGTATTTATGGACCCCATTTACCTATTTTTCAAAATAATCGGTAGAAAGTTATTTAGTATATATATTAAAAGATGGGGCCAAGAGTGAGGTTGATGTCTTGTGTGGGGAAGGGAATTTGCATTGTCGGGAGGGAAAGTTGTATTATGTGGTGGATGGTTACATAATGTTTGATTATAATATATATATATATATATATATATATATATATATTGCAAGGAATCTTGAAAGCTGAGGTCTGCCAATTAGTCCGTGACCTTTCGGTTCATGTTTCAATCTGTGAGAATGGAGATGGATTTGAATTCACTGGGGTTGTAACTCGTGAATGTAATATATATATATATATATATATATATATATATATATATATATATATATATATATAAGTTTTGTTTTATTAGATAATATATATAATATATTATATTTTATTTAAAAGTTTTTGTTATATTAGAATATTTTATTAATATTGCATAGTAATTTAATATGGACCGTTGTTGGGTAAAATCTAATTACGCACAACACGCAAGTATACGTGGTTAACAAGTAATAAAGTGAAAGTAGAGTATCGTTCCCACATAGAATTATTTAATAAAAATCACCAAGTACTAACCCATGACCAATTAAATCTTATTTAAACAAATGATTTAATAATTTAATTTAAAATAATTAAATAAACTATTACTAACTATCCCTAGAATGAAATAAGATATTGAAGACTTGAGATTACAATTTTACTTATTGTTACATTTAAATCAACACACTTCCTGTTAAGCCAAATTATTTATACTGGATTGTTAATCAAGAACACGAAAGTGAAATATGGCCATCTCTCAATGCACCATACTCATATCAAATCAAATCCACAGATGATAGAATCAATTTGAACACCCTAATTAACTAACCCACAATATCTCTATGTGAATTACAATTAAAAAGGGTTTAAGTTCAAGTTCTTATTAGACTACATATAGCGTAAAGGCATATCTCTATCCTAAACACGAATCATGAATTCCATCCATACAGAAATCACAAACACATGCTATCATGATCAGATCTAAATCTATATTTCATCTCTCGAGTTCATATAGATTATCCCGGTAATTGTTAGCTAGGCAATTAAGCAATTCATTACAAATCATAATAGACAATCCAAATATAGCTAATAAGACTAACAAAGAAGCATATCAAAGTAAACTACACAAATAAGATCCATAGTAATCTCAAAATAGAGTTTAATTCATAAATAAACTAGAATCCATCATCCACAATGGATTAAGCATTAAAAAGATACAAATAAATAAGAAAAGAAATTAGAATTGAGATAAATAAATCTGCATTCTCTTGTTTCCAATTTGATTCCCCAATGATAATCAATAGCTTCAATCTTCAATTTTAATCTAATCTAGGGTTCCTAATCTAAGAAAGAAAGTAAAGAATTTGATAATAGAAATCTATCCCAAGAGGGATTTTATAAAGTCTTAGAATTAGCCTCCCAATCCAAGTTAAACTCAAGTATTTAGAGTTCTAATGGACACCCTAGCAAGTTAAGCAACTAAGAATCCTATTCCAGCTCAAATTGGACATCAAATAACCCAATTTCACTCTATTCCCGCCGCCGCTTAGCGCTTCATTGTAAATAATGTCCCTAAGCCATTTTTGGTACAATTCCATCAGAGTAGCGAAGAGTTTACAGTGTCCTAGCGTGTTCCGCGCTAGGACTAGCGCGCTCCGCGCTAGGAGTAGCGCGGTCCACGCTACGCGTAGTTTTTGCTGCAACGTCCTTTGGTAAAACAGGTATAACTTTTGATCCGCTTAGAGTTACGAGGCCTTCCACCTATCAAATCGAAGATATCGACGAGGTCTACAACTTTCATTCTTTGAGCTTTGACAAATTCGAATTCGATCAAGGAGGAAATCGGGCTTGAATTAGATGCTATGTAATTCGCAAGTATGACAACTCTTAGCTTTGATCTTCGTTGATAAAAAGGCCATAACTCTCATATCTAAACTCCGATTGGGATGATTCAAGATGTTCTGGAAAGCTAAGAAGTAGAGCTACCTAAAATCCAAGTTCCAAGCCAAGAACATGCATCCAACTTGGTGTTAAAAGTCCTTCAATATTCCCTTCTTGCATTTGCTTGCGTATTTTAGTCCAAAAGATATCCGAATAGCTTATCCTTGCTTCTTTATGCCAATGTCATGCCATAGCCTACAAAATAACATAAAATGTATGAAAAGTAACTAATAAACATAGGTTCAAGAAACTAATTCAAGTAATAGATACCGAATAAGTAGGTATAAAACCTACTTATCAACCGTCCGTTTAAAAGTAAATCAATCTGGACCGTTCATGAATTAGTTACTATTCAGTCCATTCTCCTATATATGGAAGCTCATTCCTTCATTATTTCTTACTTAATTCAATTGAAACTCTAGAGAGAGAAACTATAGAGAAAGAAAGAAAAAGTTTTCTGCTACTTCACTACTCCTATATCCAGTTTATTCTAAGGTAAGGGGTATTATTTCTTTCATATTCATGAAGAGAACTTCTGTTATTCAATTATTTATTATTATATTGGAATAACCTGTATATGCAAAGTACCGCATACATGGTGAAATTCTTCTGTTATTCCATTCTTTATTATTATGTTGGAATAACTCTCGCATGCAAAGTACCGCATACATGGTGAAATTCTTCATTATTCCATTCTTTATTATTCTCATTGAACATCCCGTCATGCGCTTACGCATGACCCGGGTTTCGTTATTTATTATTCTCGTTGGAACATCCTCGCTCAGGTGTAATTTTGCCTCGACTCTAGTTCCGTTATTTATTATTCCGTTGGAATATCCTGAATGTGCGTTTACGCATGACCTGGTTCCGTTCTTTATTATTCGCTGGAATAACTCGTCTGCATAAGGCTCTATCGCATGCCTGGTGATTTCTTTTGTTATTCCATTCTTTATTATACTCAATTGGTTAAAGTTTTGGCTTTTATACTCCATGAAATTAGTGGAATATCCTTGATATTTGCACTTCATCCAGTATCTTTTCATGGAAATATTCTTCTGAGCATTCTTGAGTTTTACCCCACAAAGTAGTATCATGTTGACAATTTAGACGTTATTGGTTCCTGAATAAATTAATTCTTGAACTTATTTTATTGAATTCTTATATCATTATCATAATCCTCATGTTTATATTATGTTGAAAGTCATCTATGGCCTGTAGTGCATGGATTGACTTGGTATGATTATGACCAGGGATTATTCGGTATAATCATGATCGTAATGTTACAAATGATGTGGTAAAAGTCCTCATTGGCCTGTGAGTGCATTGATGGACACGCTTGTTGGCATGATCATGACCATTGATGAATACATGAATATCCTTGACCCGTAGTGCATGGATAATTTGTGGTTGTGATACTAATGAATATCATTGGTCATAAAGCGATGATGATGTGGATTAATTATTAAGTCGAGTCTCAAATGATAAAACCGATGAAAAACTTTTTAAATCATAAAAATAGTAGATTTTATTCTCTACTTGACTCTTTTAATGGATTACTTGTTCCAATCGCAGCTTAAACTTGATGTTTGTTATATTTTATCGCTTTAACACTATCAAGGCTAACGATAATTTATTCGCATTATCTTAGTCATAATATTTCTTCTTTGGGCTAGTTGAGCTCACCTTTTTGCTTTCATTGTTCTCTTCGTGAAAATGAGAACGTGGCGAGGACTAGTCGGGGAACCGGGTGAAGGTCCGTATGATGATAGCATTAGTAGTCCTCACTATTCTATGAAATACTGTGATAATAATTATAATGAGGACTTATTCTGAGAGTGGATATTGTCTAGAAGACAATATTTGTATTAAAACTCACAGCTCTTGTTGTATATTTAAGATTGTATTTGTATTCTGTACCACGTATTTGGCGACTCAGAATATGTGATGTATACCTATTTTGGGGGCGTCACATATTATGACTAAGATAATGTAGAATAAATTATCCTTAGCATTCAACAGTATAACAACTAATAGAATACAATAGACAACAAGTTTTAGATCAACAACTACAGCGGAATAAGCAATCCATTAGAAGAGTCAAGTAAAGCATAAAATCTACTATCTTCTATAATTTAAAAAGTTTTTCATCAACTTTATCACGAGACTCAATTTTAATAAATAAAATCGAATCATCCCCGCACTACTACTACCAAGGATATTCATGTAATCATCAATGGTCATGATTATACCAAATAATCCCTGGTCATAATCATTCCAACAACTGTCCATCAATGAACTACAGGCCAATGAGGACTTTTACCACATCATTCGTCACATTACGGTCATGATTATACTGAATAATCCCTGGTCATAATTATACCAAGTCCATTTATGCACGTAAGCCAAAGATGACTTTAATCACAATATAAGCATGAGGATGATGACAATGACATAATAATTCAATAAAACAAGTTCAAGGATAAATTTTAAAGATTTATAATTTAATTTATCCAGGAATAAATAACGTCCAAATTGTCAACATGATACTTCTTTGTAGAGTAAAATTCAAGAATGCTCAGAAGAATATTTCCATGAAAAGATACTGGATGAAGCACAAATATCAAGGATATTCCACTAATTTCATGGAGTATAGAAGTCAAAACTTTAACCAACTGTGTATAATAGAATATATGAAATTTTAAATGGATTTTCGTCCGCCATGCGGTAATCCACGTAGATAGATCATTTCCACAATTTAATAAGGAATGAATACGAAGGATCATTCACCATGCATGTGGTAATCTACATAGACAGGTTATTCCAATAGAATAATAAAGAATGGAATAACAGAAGAATTCACCATGCATACGGTAGTCCGCGTAGACAGGTTATTCCAACAAAATAATAAAAAATGGAACCAGGTCATGCGTAATCCGCACAGACAGGATATTCCAACAAAATAATAAAGAAAGGAACTGTGTCATGCGAATCCGCATGCATGTGATATATTCCAACGTAATAATAAAGAATAGAATAACAAATGTAATTTCACCATGTATGCGGTATTTAGATAAAACAAAGTTATTCCAACATAATAATAAAGAATGGAATAATGTAAGAATTTCACCATGTATGCAAGATTTGTATAGACAAAAGTTATTCCAATATAATAATAAAGAATGGAATAATGTAAGAATTTCACCATGTATATGGTAGTCCGCAGATACAAAGTTATTCCAATGTAATAATAAGGAATGGAATAACAATAGCTCGCTTCATGAATACGAAAGAAATAATACCCCTTACCTTAGAAGAAAACTGGATATTAGAATAATGAGGTAGCAGACTTCTCTTCTTCTTTCTCTCTATAATTTCTCTCTATAATAATTGCTCTATAGCTTTAGTGAATTGGTGAGAAATGAAGGAAGAATGAGCTTCTATTTATAGGAAAATATAGTTTCGATAATTGCACGTTTTGGGGCTCAAAATATTATAGTATAATACCTTCATCTTTTCCTTCGTTTTTCATTTAGTCATGCAAGTATTATCAAACTTGCACCACCTCCCCTAATAGTAAATCATATGAATCAATAGTAAATAATGTGACTCAATAGTTCTAAACATGTGAAAAAATTAATTATAGTATAGTACCTTCAACTATACCTCTATTTTTAATTTAGTCACGCAAGTATTATCAATTTTGCACCAACTCCCCTAATAGTACAAGAATGTGAATCAATAGTACACACATGTGAACAAATAGTTATAATCATGTGAATTAATAGCAATTAATTGCTTATTTATCCGGTTAATTACCCGATTGGTCAATATAACCTCCAGACATCAATTATTATCGAAATAAATGTCGATTTTCACTAACACTAATAATTCTAACACAATGGAACTATCAATTTTATCTTTAATCAACACAAACTTATTCATCAGTAATATTATAATTCACAATATTTAACAACCGTGTCGCTTCCGTGAAAGAGGGGCTTTTCGATAAGGATTTCTCCTTATTGGTAGCCGCAATTAGGTGACCAAACCTCTCCTTGAGTAACTTCTAGACATTGTCAATATTGCAAATAATAATATGAAAAACTTTGTCATCTCAATTATTGATTTAATAATATGACATATTATACGATGATAATCTTTGTGACAATAATTGAATCAATAATATGAGAGATATGATACAAAGAATTATCGTAGCAATAATTGAGTATAACTGAGTGACTTCTTACGTAAGCATTAATAATCAATACCGTGTGCTACTATGCAACCACGCGTATTACTATACTTTTACTACCGGGTAGTTTAACAGTTTTAACGATAACACTTTCGCCGTTATTTTTATAAAAAGATAATTCTGTCGTTTTTTTACTATGACAATACTTTCGTTGTGGGGTCCATCAATGATTGTGACGTCGTACGAATATTCCCTGTTAAAATGAATATTCGTCGACCAATTGAATATTATATAACAACTTGCTTACTTTGCAAAATTTATAAATATTACCCACAACTATAACATTATATCAAATCCACACCATAATATCAAAAAAAAATATTTCGAGAAATTTAAATTTTTATTCATAAAATTTGGGGTCTCACAATTGGGCCATGGCTGGATAAGAAATATTAAAGTTATACATATATATAGATTACTTAAGTGAAAGGGAAGATTAGAAGAAGAAAATATAAAGAACTGACTTACACAACACATCAATCTTCTTTTGTGGGATGATTCAGTTTTCAGCCTCAAATCGCACCCCCTCGAGACTAGATTTCTCTATAAACGAATCGACTAAAGTTCGAACTCTGAAGTCTGAAGAGATGAAAGGAACAAAGGGTAGATAACCAAACGCTAAAACGTGTAACGACTAAAGGCTTTTCCACTCCCTTATTAGATATTAAGGATCAAGTACATACGAACCTGAAATGAGTAGGGTTTATAGAGTATGGATCGAGTATGGATCAGACGAAAGAGGAAAGCTTGAACCCTAAAATGAGCGAACGGTATTGTGCTCATATTCGAGTTCAGTATTATAACCCAAAAAATGAGCTTGGCCCATATTTGGCTCGAATATCTACCGAATCCGAGTCCCGGATCATATTTTTGGGTCAAATCCGAATCGGGTACCGAGCTACTCAGACTGATTTTCACCCCTAACACTACGATTCTGAGTGAGGCCCTCCAAGGAAGACTACGATCTATAACCACTTTCTCAATACTCTAGGATTCTGCCTTGGCTTCTGTAATCCCTCGTTGGCTCGACAGACTATGATTCTGCCTTAATAGTTTCCGAGTTCCTTGTTTCTCCTAGCAGACTTCGAAGTCTTGTGCAGTACTCGACGATCAAGCAAGCCTATCTATTACATTATATAAGATCAACCTAATAAGCTTGATCTTTCTATACTTAGTCCTTGTACATCATGTTCTTTTGAAGGACTTTACAAAGTTGTTTTATTCATGTAGGATTAACCTAACATATTTAATCAATTCATTCTAAGTCCTTGTACATATATTCCTATTATCTATCAAAGGACTTTACAGCTTTCCTTAATGCAAGCCTACTTTCATATTCATTCATTTATGTCATAATCAAATCATACATAAATAGGAATAACATTCTCATGTATATTCCTAACAGAGTATAGAAGCAATACTTATCAAAATAAATGTAGAATAATATTACTTACATACTACAGAGTATGGCAGAAAATATTATTTCTTACGAATATTGAATGAAAATAATATCTCTTACCTTAAAAGGAGATTACTTCCGACTGGTATAGCGAGGATATTTTTGAAGAAAACTCGCACTATTTGCTACACTCAAAGTTTCCTTAAACTCAAAAAAAATACGCTCAATATTATAGAAGAAGAATTCTCTGATTCTGGTGTGCTTTTCATTTCTAAATTAAGCATCCTATTTTATAGGAGAATGGCAGGGAATATTTAAAAAGAAAAATCACTAACTGCACAATAAACATTCACGAGCAAAGTTCACGGATTTTTCGATGAAAAATTTTAATTTTACTATGCAACACTCTGCAGCACTATGCAACACTATACAGTACTATGCAATATAAAACAAAAACTAAGATAACTTTCTACCGACGATTTTGAAAAATGAGTAAGTGGGGGTCCATGTAATAAGCCAAATTTATAATAAATACTTTATGACAAACCCCTTTATTTACACAAATCACTTGTCTTCAATAAACACATTTTTAATCTTCAACAATTATTCATCATTAATATTATAACTCACAATATTAACAACGCGATCATTCCCAGGAAAGAGGGGGTTTTCCGACAAGGACTTCTCCTTATTGGCGCGCAATTAAATGACCTAACCCCTTTTCTCGACAGAACTTTCTAGACATTGTCAATAATGCAAATAATAATATGAATAACTGTGTCATCTCATTTATTGATTTAATAATATAAAATATTGTGCAGATGATACTGTGACAATAATTGAATCAATAATATGAGATACTATGCAACAACTATTATGGCAATAGATGAATGAACTGAGTGACTTCTCACATAAGAATCAATAATAAGAGATACTGTACAATACCGTGTGCTACTATGCAACGTGTATTACTGTACTTTTATCACCGGGTATTTCAACAGTTAACGGTAAAAATTTTGCCGTTATTTTTATAAAAAGGTTATTTCTGTCGCTTTCGATATTCGACAGTAATTTCGTTGTGGGGTCCACCAATGATTGTGTCATCGTACGGATATTCTCCGACCAAACAAATATTTTATGACAACTTGCTTACTTTGCAAAATTTGTAAATATTACCCACAACTATAACATTATATCAAATCCACACCTTATTATTCAAAATAACATTTAGAGAAAATTAAATCTTTATTCATAAAAGTTGGGGTCTTACAACCTCCCCTTCTTATGAAATTTCATCCTCGAGATTGATGTACGTACCTAGTATGTCGAAGAGGTGAGGATACCTTGTTTTCATTTCAGATTCTAATTCCTAGGTCATTTCCTCAATATCGTGGTTTCTCCATAAAACTTTGACTTAAGGTATAACCTTTGAGCGTAGAATATATTCCTTCTTATCCAAGATTTTAACATGTATCTCTTTATACGTTAAATCTTTAGCTATATCGTCTGATTTTAATTCAATAATGTGGTTCGGGTCTTCCAAATATTTACGTAACATAGATATGTGAAAAATGTTATGAACACGAGACATACTTGGCGGTAAGGCGAGTTTATAGGCCATAATTCCTACTCGGTCGAGGATTTCAAATGGACTAATGAATCGAGGATTGAGCTTTCCTCTCTTTCCAAATCTCATAACTCCTTTCCATGGAGTAACACGTAACAATACATTATCTCTAACATTGAATTCCACGTCCCTTCAATGAAGATCAGCATAACTCTTTTATCGATCTTGCGAGGTTTTTATACATTGCCGGATCATTTGAATCTTTTCCGTAGTCATACGCATCAATTCTGGTCCCAACAATGTTGCTTCACCCACCTCATCCCAGCATACTGGAGAACGATACTTTCGTCCATACAACGCCTCGAATGGAGCCATTATTATACTTGCTTGATAACTATTGTTGTATTAGAATTCCACTAATGGAAAGAACTTGTCCCAACTTCCCTTGAAGTCTAGGACACGGAGTCTTAATAAATCTTTAAGAGTTTGAATAGTCCTCTCCGACTACTCGTTCGTCTGAGGATGATAAGCAGAACTAAATCGTAAATCCGTGCCCATAGCTTTCTGCAAACTAACCCAAAATCGTGAAGTGAATCTTGGGTCTTGATCAGAAACTATGGATACTGGCATACCATGCAGTCTTACAATCTCATTTATGTATATACGAGCAAGACGTTCAAGTGAATAAGTTTCTCGTATAGGTAAAAAATGAGCAGACTTGGTTAATCTATCAAGACCCAAATTGGATCTATGCCTTGAAAAACCTTGGGAAGACCAGTAACGAAATCCATGGTAATGTGCTCCCACTTCTATTCTTGAATTTCAAGTGGTTGCAATGGACCTTTTGGTACTTGATGCTCCACCTTGAATCGTTGACAAAATAAACACCTTGAGATAAACTCTGATATCTCTCTCTTCATATTGCTCCACCAAAATGTATGTCGAAGATCACAATACATTTTGTGTAAGACCCCAAATTTTTTAAAATGAAAGTATTCAATTTTCTTATGATTATTATTTCGTAAATGGTTAAATTGATAAAAGGTTAAAGTCAAGGGTGATATGTGAAAATTTTTGTAAAGTATGCAAGTTGTTATAAAATATTCGTTTGGTCGGGGAATATTCTTTTTTTCGGGGAATATTCATACGATTTTAACAATCATTAATGGACCCTATTAACGGAAGTATTGTCGTAGTAAAGAAACGACAAAATTATCTTTTATAAAAATAATCTACGGTGTTACACGTTAAAACTGCTGAACTACCCTAAGTAGTAAAAGTACAATAATACGCGTGGTTAAATAGTAGCACACACAGTATTGGTTATTGATGCTTACGTGAGAAGTCACTCAGCTTATACTCAATTATTGCTACAAAGAATTGTCAGATCATATCTCTCATATTATTGATTCAATTATTGTCACAAGATCATCATCAGATAATATGTTATATTATTAAATCAATAATTGAGACAACAAATTATTCATATTATTAAATTGCAATATTTATAATGTCTAGAAGTTCATCAGGAGAGGTTTGGTCACCTAATCATTGCTACCAATAAGGAGAAATACTTATCTGAAAGCCCCTCTTTCCTCGAACGATCTCGGTTGTTAAATATTATGAGTTATAATATTAATGATGAATAAGTTTGTGTTGATTAAAGATGAAATTGATAGTTCCATTGTGTTGGAATTATTAGTGTTAGTGGGAATCGACATTTTTTTCGATATTAATTGATGTCTGGAAGTTATACTGATCAGTCGGGTAATTAACCGGATAAATAAGCAATTAATTGCTATTAATTCACATGATTATAACTATTTGTTCACATGTGTGTACTATTGATTCACATTCTTGTACTATTAGGGGAGTTGGTGCAAGATTGATAATACTTGCATGACTAAGTTTAAAATGGAGGTATAGTTGATGGTATTATACGGTAATTCATATTTTCACATGATTATAACTATTGATTCACATGATTGAACTATTGATTCTCATTATTTACTATTAGGGGAGGTGGTGTAAGTTTGATAATACTTGCAGGACTAAATTAAAAATGAAGAAAAAGAGGAAGGTATTATACTGTAATATTTCGAGCCCCAAAACGTACAATTATCGAAACTATATTTTCCTATAAATAGAAGCTCATTCTTACTTCATTTCTCACCAATTCACTAAAGCTATAGAGCAATTATTATAGAGAAATTATAGAGAGAAAGAAGAAGAGAAGTCTGTTGTCTCTCTATTCCAATATCCAACTTTATTCGAAGGTAAGGGGTATTATTTCTTTCATTTTCATGAAGAGAGCTATTGTTATTCCATTCCTTATTATTATGTTGGAATAACCTGTCTATGCGAAGTACCGCATACATGGTGAAATTCTTCTGTTATTCCATTCTTTATTATTCTGTTGGAAAATCCTATCTGTGCGTATTACGCATGACCTGGTTCCACTATTTATTATTTTTTTAGAATAACCTGTCTATGTGAAGTACTGCATACATGGTGAAATTCTTCTATTATTCCATTCTTTATTATTATGTTGGAATATCCTGTCTATGCGTATTCTGCATGTGACTGCTTCCATTATTTATTATTCTCGTTGGAATAACTCCGTCAATGTATGGCCTATCGCATGCCCGGTGAATTTCGTTGTTAATCCATTTTTATTATTATATCGGAACATCCTCATCTCATAGCGGATTTTGCATGACCGTTCCATTCTTTATTATTCCGTTGGGAATAACTTTTCGTCTGTGCGGCCTATCGCGTACACGGTGAATTCTTCATTATTCAATTCTTTATTATTCATTTGGAATAACTCTATCTATGTGGATTACCACATGAATGGTGAATGATCCTTTGTATTCATTCCTTATTAAATTGTGGAAATGATCTGTCTACGTGGATTACCGCATGGCGAGCGAAAATCCATTTGCAGGTTCATATATTCTTTTATACTCAATTGGTTAAAGTTTTGGCTTCTATACTCTATGAAATTAGTAGAATATCCTGGATATTTGCACTTCATCCAAAGATCTTTTCATGGAAATATTCTTCCGATCATTCTTGAATTTTACTCCACAAAGCAAAGATTCATGTCGACAATTTGGGCGCTTTTGAGTTCGTGGATAAATTAACTTATAAATCTTTAAAATTTAATTCTTGAACTTGTTTTATTGAATTATTATGTCATTGTCATCATCCTCATGTTTATATTATGTTGAAAGTCATTTGTGGCTCAGAAAGCATAAATGAACTTGGTATGATTATGGCCAGGATTATTCTAAGATAGTCATGATCGTAATGTTACAAATGATGTGGTAAAAGTCCTCATTGGCCCGTAGTGCATTGATGGACAGTTGTTGGCATGATCATGACCATTGATGAAAACACGAATATCCTTGGCCCGTATTGCATGGATAATTTGTGGTCGTGATACTAATGAATATCCTTGGCCGTAGTGCAGGGATGATGTGGTTTATTTAATAAGCTAAGTCTCAGCGATAAAAGTGATGAAAAACATTTTAAATCATAGAAGGTAGTAGATTTTATTCTCTACTTGATTCTTCTAATGGATTGCTTGTTCCGCTACAGTTAAACTTGATGTTTGTCATATTGTATCAGTTTAACATTGTTGAAGGCTAATGATAATTTATTCTGCATTATCTTAGTCATAATATTTCTTACTGGGCTAGTTGAGCTCACCCTTTCTTTCACCGTTTTTCGTGAAATGAGAACGTGAATCGGACTAGTCGAGGAACTTGAGTGACGGTCCAGATGATAGCATTAGTAGTCATCACAATTCTGTTAAATAGTGTGACAATAAATGTAATGAGGACTCCATTGAGTGTGGATATTGTCTAGATGACAATATTCTTATTAAAACTCACAGCGTATGTTTTGTCGTATTTTACACGACTGTTGTATAATTAAGTTGTATTTGAATTTTGTACCATGTATTTGGTGATTCAAGATGGGTGATGTATACCTATTTTGGGGGCGTCACATTTTGGTACTCCCAAGATGGATTGCAAACGGTGTGTTGTGCGCATCCATCATGATTTTATACTTTAAATTAGAGTTGTTAGGAACACAAAGTCTGGAGTTAACTCGAAGTATTCCTTCTTCATCGATTCTTGCTTCCGAAATAGCACCTTCTTGTACTTTCTTCCTAATATGCATTAGCTCCAGGTCCGAAGCTTGAGCAGCTTTAACTTTATCAATTAAAGTCGGTTCTACTCGCATATTTGACATCATCACGTGGGTCCCTGGACTCTTTAACTCTATCTCCATCCTTTGTAAGACATACCAAATGGGCCTTTGCATTGACAATATCGCACTCGTACCCGCATAAGATCTTCTACTCAACGCGTCAGCTACCATGTTCGATTTTCTAGGATGGTATCGAATGGTATGGTCGTAATCTTTCAACAACTCAAGTCATCGCCATTGTCGCATGTTAAATTCCTTTTGGGTGAAGAAATATTTGAGGCTTTTATGATCGGTATAGATCTCTACTTTCTCCCCATACAGGTAATGTCTCCAGATCTTTAGCGCAAAAACGACTGCTTCCAACTCTAGATCATGAGTAGGATAATTCCTCTCATATTCTTTGAGTTGTCGTGAGGCATAGGCTATGACTTTCCCATGTTGCATGAGAACACATCCTAAACCTTTGCCTGAAGCATCGCTGTAGTATTTATAATGAGTCTCCTTTTGAGTTCTTGAAAACTCTTCTCACATTCCTCGCTCCAACCAAATTTTGAATCTTTTTGAGTCAGATGAGTTAACGAAGTGGCGATTCGAGAAAATCCTTCCACGAATCTCCGATAATAACCAGCTAATCCCTGAAAGCTATGTACTTCGGTCACCGACATCGGTTGCTCCCAACTTTGTATTGCTTCAATCTTCGCCGGGTCAACAGATACTCCATGTTTTGACACCACGTGCCCAAGGAATGCTACTTCTCTCGCCGTAACTCGCATTTCTTCAACTTGGCATATAGCTTGTTTTCACGAAGCCTTTGGAGTACCAGCTTCAAATAGTGCTCATGATCTTCATGACTTTTGGAATATATAAGGATGTCATCAATAAAGACAACAACGAACTGATCCAAATATTCCTTGAATACTCGGTTCATCATATTCATGAAAGTCGCAGGAGCATTAGTCAATCCAAAAGACATGACTAGGAATTCGTAATGCCCGTACCAAGTTCTAAAAGTAGTCTTTATAATGTCATCAATTTTAATCTTTAACTGGTGATATCCTGAACGAAGATCGATCTTTGAAAAGAATTTAACACCTTACAACTGGTAAAACAAGTCATCAATGCGAGGTAATGGGTACCTATTTTTTATGGTGACATGATTCAACTCCCGATAATCAATACAAAGTCGCATACTCCCATCTTTCTTCTTTACGAATAGAACAGGAGCATCCCAAGGAGATGTATTAGGACGAATTAAACTGATGTCTAACAATTCTTGGAGTTGGGTTTTTAACTCCTGAAGTTCAATAAGAGCCATTCGATATGGGGTTTTGAAAATGAGTTTTATACCAGGTTCAAAGTCAATACAAAACTCGATTTCACACTCTGGGGGTAGGCCAGGAAGTTCTTTGGGGAATACGTCAGGAAATTTATTAACAATAGAAATATCATTCAAATCTGACGTATTTTTGTTTAAATCCGTGACATGGGCTAAGAAAGTTTGACATCCATTTTTCAATAAACAAATGGCTTTATGGCTTGATATGACAGTGACTGACTTTAGTTGTTTGGTTGCTTGAATTCGCATAATATGTTGGTTAGGAATATGAAAGCTAACAACCATACGAAAACAATCAATTTTATCATGATGAGTAGTTAACCAATCAATCCCTAAAATCACATCAAATGAAAGCATTTTCAAAGAGATGAGATCAACAGGTAATGTGAAAGTGTCGATTTGAATCAAACAAGATTTATAAATAGTGGAAGTAATGAAGGTTTCTCCAAACGGAGTTTCAACAGATAAGTTAAGGTCTAATTTCTCTAGAGTCAAATTTAAACATTGAGCGCAAGTAGGTGAAATAAAAGAATTGGTAAAACTGGTATCAAATAAGGTATAGACTTCGCAAGAGTTTATGATTAACTTACCCATGATGACTTCATTTGGGTTCTTCACTTTTTGGGAGGTCACGACAAACGCTCTCCCTTGAACTACCGGCTTTGACTTGTCTGAGACAGCCTTTGGTGTCACCATCCCAGTTGGACTTGACTTCACTACACGATAAAATTGAGCTAAGTGACATTTTCTTTCGCAATTGAAACACGGTTTGGGTTGCTGCGAACAGTTTGGACTGATGTGTCCCTCTTCTCCGCATCTGTAGCATACGACCGGTGTTCGTTCTCCTTCTTTGAAAACGGGTGCTGGTGCTGTTGTCTTTCCATCATTATTGAACCTTCTCTTTTTGAAATCTCTACTTGACTCATTCCTTCTACTATCTTGGCCATGATTACCACCGAAGTGGTTACCATTTCTGGCATGGTAATTTGTTCCGTGTTTGTATCACCGCTTCGATGACTACTACACTGTGACGACCCCAAAATAGGTTCATTCCATCCAACCCATTCTGAGTCGCCAAATACATGGTACAGAAAATAACTACAACTTTAATACAACAATTGTCGTACAAAATACAACAACACATATGCTGTGAGTTTGGATACAAATATATACCAACTGTAGCACGTCACAATGACATCTTACATAAAGGTATAGTCGAAAACTGTTTTAAAAATTAGAATCTTTGGGAAGTGCTTAAGGAAACCTTTGTACATGGGAGGCCATGCGTATAGGTTATGATAGATATCATATGGCCACAGAATTATCCTTGGTTGACCCAATAGACCCCAAAGAAAAATGAGAATATTACTATCATATTCTTCCCAATGGTGAGTTTTCTCTTGACATATCATTATCTCTACTGTCTCTAATTGAGAGTTAAATTTCAAATAGACTCCAAGATCATATAGGTAGTGCTGGTAGATATACTTAGCAAGTGGATGAGCACAACCCTGTCTTATGATGACTTGAGGTTGTATGTCATTAAACATCTTGTATAATAGTGACAAAACACCCTTCCAAAGTTGAATTCACCTCACCTCAACATCTATAGACTCACCGCTTCTATTCCCCTCATATTCCCTACCGACCCCAACTACACTTTTATTACCTGAAAGGAATTGTGAAGCAAAAAGGGTGAGCACTAGCTCAGTAAAAATATCATGACTAAAGATAATTAAATTATCAATAGCCTTCATCAATAATAAATCAGAGATTTAGAACATATGGTAGATGATAAAAAATTTCAACCATAGTTGCATAGAACGAGCAATCCATTAGAAGAGTCAAATAGACTATAAAGTCTATTATCTTCTTCATGTTAAAAGTCCACCAACAATGTTTTATCCTCAGAACATCAATCAACAATTCCCGCCCACAATCACATGTATAACTCATAATCGTAATTGTTGTTCTAAATTCCTTTTCTCATTCAGGACAAAGATAATTTTCATCACCTGAAACATCAAAGATTATGGTTATACCAAATCACAGTTTATGTTCATAATCCTACTAATAAATTCATCTTTGCATTACGGCCAAAGATATTCATCAACAAGTCATCTTTGCACTACATGCCAAAGATATTCATCAACAAGTCATCTTTGCACTACGGACCAAAGATATTCATCAATAATTGATCTTTGCACTACAGGCCAAAGATATTCATATCTCAAAGAAATACATAATCATTTCAGAATTTATATAAACCATAATTATAACCATATATGTTGATCAATTCACCTTTGCACTTAAGTTAAAGATATTCAATTATAAATTCAATGGTCATGATCATACCAGTCAACAATTCAACTTTGCACTACTGGCCAAAGAGAACCTATAGTCACAATCATACCAATAATCTATCCATCTTTACACTCAAGTCAAAGAGAAATATCATCATTAGGGTTATAAGAATGTTAAATATGATAATAAAAACAATATAATCAACATATAGATTTAATCTTAAGAGTAAGATTCATAAATCAATGATCTCATAACACCTTAATCAAAATGTTATAAATCACTTAATAATCTCATAATCTAATATTATTAATACTACCACAATATTTTAATCATTTCTTAAACTTATAAACAATTTATTTTAATTGTTTACAATTTACTAATAAATGCATTTAATCATCTTAAAATGCCAACCTCATAAGATCTCATCACCAATAGCCAAAACCCTCATCAAAAATCTGCATATATCTCATATATAATTCTCAAGCCATAAAATCATATTTTTCAATTTTCTTAATTCACATAATATATTTAATTCATTTACTCATAACTAGAACATTTTCATGAAAAATACCAAATCAGTTTTTAAAATATTTCTTTTCTGGAATTTAGAAGAATATAGTCCCATATTGAATATATATTTTTCTCAAAATTTTTAAAATTCATTTACTATTTTTCATATGGCCAAAACCACCAATATTCGACATTTATCATAAATTGTACTTTTATCCAAAAATTCTGAAATTTACACGGTATAACGATATTATATAGATGTACTCACAATAAACATTTCATCAATTTTGGAGTTAATCACAAGGAGTTATAAGCGCTACTTTTAAAATAGTCTTTTCTCATAAAATCCATAACTCCTAATCTATACATCCAAAAATCACCATTTTGGACACAATCTATTAAACTCATCAGAATATCATTTCAAATTTTTCCAGAATTTTTGAAGGTTCAGAAGAATTTCAAATAATAACCCTTAAAATCCCTTTACTATCCCTTACCTCAAAAGAAGCGATTTACATTTGGAATAACGAAAATCGAACTTGCAATCAGTATAGCAATACTCAAAGTATACTCAAAATACTCACAAGAATACGCTCGATAATATAGAGAGAGAAAACTTCAATTTCTGGTGTGTTTTTTAATTATAACCTAAGCACCCTATTTATAGGAAATTGCTTAGAACACCAAAGCAGAAAATTTATTAAAATATTAATATATAAATATATAATCTTCACGCACACCTAGCAGCAACCAATTTCAGCAACTAAGCATGTGTTAAATATGCCCACACATTAAAAAAAACGTTTTTCTCAATTAATTAATTTAAAACTCCAAAAAAATAATAATTAATTAATCCAGAACTTCGATAATTCACAATAAATAGCTCTTTTGCCAGAAAATTCGAATCTTGCGAGTTTTTATAGGAAATTCAATTCTCTACAACTTTGCAGAAGAAAATCTTTCCAAATTCCAAACAGAAATTGACCAAAATCCACAAACGGACGATTTTACAGTCTATAATCAAATTTCAGTTAAGAAATGAGGTCCACCGACATATAAAACATGCTTTAAATATTTTTGGTAACAAAATACTCCTCCTCCACATATACTCATATATCCCACATTCATCGTAAAAATATCATCATTAATATATTATTAAAATAATATATTTAATTGAATTATTTTATCGTAAAAGATAAAATATTAATTTTCAACAATTGTCACATTAAAATTTTTCCATCTATATCCTCATAAAATCAATATTTCCTCATCATATAAATCAATAATTAATTATTCACAAATAATATTATAGAAACACATTATTGACAACCTTACGCTTCTCGAGGAAAGAGGGCTTTCCAATAAGAATTTCTCCTCATCGCCAAGCAATTAGGTGACCAAACCTCTCCTTAGACAGTAACTTTCTAGACATTGCCAATAATGTTATCTAATAATATTATTCGATAATATGAATTATTGCTTCGATAATGGAAGATACCGTAGTGACAATTATTGAAATAAAATAAAATATCAACGCAACAATTATTGAATCAATAAAATATCGAATAATTCTTTATCGTAACAATTATTGAGTAGTGCCTTCTTACGTAAGAATCAATAATTGGTGCAATACCGTGTGTTCTACTTGCAACAACGCCAGACATTTTTTACTTTACCCACCGGTATTCCAACAAAGATGTTACTTGGTAACCACTACGCTGTAGTTATTTATAAAAACTTTAATTTGTCTTTTTCTTCATCCGAAGCGCTATTCTACATTATGGGGCCCACAAATGGCTACGCCATTGCCGCATTTAATATTCCCCAATGTAAAGAATATTCCACGACCAAACGAATATTCCCCGACAACAATGAATATTTTATAACCACTTGCATATTTTTTGAAAAATTTCATATATCACCCTTTAACTTTAACTTTCTATCAATTTAACCATTTACTGAATTGTAATTATAAGAAAAATTGAATACTTTTATTTCATAAAATTCGGGGTCTTACATACACTGGTATGACTATTATCATTTTGCGGGCTGTTATCTTTTGGTTAGGCTGACTCATTATTGTGCTCCAATAATTGAGCCCTATTCCCAACATCTGAATATAAACAAAGTTTGAGAGAAATGAGGTATTGACGAATTTTGGGCTTCAAACCTCACAGAAAAATTTGCGTCATACGCTCCTCATTATCTACCAAATAGGATGCAAACCGAGATAACTCTGCAAACTTTGCCTCGTATTGCAATATGGTCATATTGTTTTGTTCCAGCTTGATGAATTCCACCTCTTTCATGTGACAAATACTCTCTGAAAAGTACTTGTCATTGAACAATTCTTGTAATTTCTCCCAAGACATCTTCAGTGCGGAAAGATGAGTACGTTTTATAGATTTCCACCAGTAATCTGCATATCCTCACAACATGAAGGTGGCAAAGGGAACCTTTTGCTCCTCTGAGCATCCCAAGACATCAAATATCTTGGTGATCTGCTTAATCCACGTCTCTGCCTTAAGTGGCTCTGGCTTTTCTTGTGATAACCCGGGATTTCGAAAAATCAAAATTTTACGAATAAATTTTTTTTTTTATTTAATATTGACATTGAATGTTAATATTATACTGAGAATTTGTGAGACAAGTCTCGAGAATTAGTTAATATGTGATTTGACTAAGAAAATAGAGTAGAGTTGTGCTTAACAACTTTAGAAAACCCTAACCCTAATTTTCGGATAGGGATTCGGTAGAAAATACAATTAAAATAATTATACTATTGAATATGTGTTTGTACTGTATAGGGATGTTCACCAACGTTTGACTGGATAAGGTTTAATATTAATAAAACCTAGTAAGAGATTAGAAACCCTAATCTCGGGATTAGAAACCCTAATCGATAGTCGGAAAACCCTAATTTCAAAACCGAGAATTATAAACCCTAAATGAGGAAACCCTAGTTCTAATTGGCAAACCTAATGGGTTTATTAAACTTAAATATGATTAGAAAACTCTAATTATATTTTTGGTATATTAAATTTCTATTTTAAAAACCCTAATTATATTCTAGAAATTTTATTTTTCTAATTAAACCCTAAATTTGAAAATTGTGGGAACTAGAATTTTTAAAACCTAAGGGTTAGGACCTTTGGGTTAAACCCTAAGGGTTGGTACAAATGATAAGAATGCCCTTAAATGTATTTTGCAATTTACTAAAATGCCCTTTTATTATATTTTATAAGCTAACTTGCAAAATTGGTAAAATCTTTAGTTGGTCACCAACTATGTTGACTTAAAAGACATAAAATCTCAGCAAATCAGCCCTACTTGACAGCCAACCTCAGCCCATTCAATGAATCAAGCAATATAAATGGATTTGGAGAGAGAAAGTTTACAAAAATTGCTTAATTGCTATCCAACTCTCACCCACTCTCTCTCTATCCTAAAGCTCCGAATTTCTTGAGAAAATCAGTCACTAGATACATCCTAGAGACACCAAAATCAGATTGGAAAGATCAAGATCAAAGTTTGGTCAAGAAGGTATAATAGCCCTAACCCTATTTTGATCCATGTTGCTAAGAAAGAAATTGTGTTTTTATGTTTAATCAAGTGTTAAAATATATTTTTAGTTGATCTATGTTGATCCATGATGGATCCATAGCATCAAAGTGGGTAAAAATTATGTTTTTCAAAAACCGCTTTGAAAGCAAAATTTTGTGTTCGACAAGGAATGTCACCGCTTCTAGATCATGGTGTGTTTATGATTTTTGATGTTTTGTTGTGTGAATCTATAGATTGATATGTTGCCTTTAATCTGGAAGTGGTAGTGTAGCCATTAGATGTCTAGATTTCATTTTATTTTAGGTCAAACATTGTTGATTAAGCGTTGATCGAGTGGGAATCTGGGCAACCTGAAATTGCATGAACAAATGTTCTCGACAACGCTTTTTGCAAGGCCGGATCTGATAGATTTGATTGTTGTTTGATGTTGTTTTTGTAACCAAGTTGAAGCCTGTTAGTTGTAATATAGATCCATGCTTTTAAATGTCTTAAACAACAAGCAGATTTGTCGTAAAGGATGGTCAAACTTGACTAACCGGTAACATTTTCAATTTTTCTGGGAATTTCCAGATCTTAAGAATATCACCGTCTGACATACTTTGACCGTGTGTTTCATGTTGATTCTGTTGATGATAATCTGAGTTCCTGCTTTAGTAATGTACCTTGACACTAGCACTACATGTTTGAGCCATCAAACCACATGAACCAAGACCAGGACATAGATTAAATTGAACTTGAATATGGCAACTCGAAATTGTTTAAGCCCAGAAAACCCAGATTTGTTCTAACAGCAACTTTAGAGGGTTTGATCTCCTTGTTGTGATGTTGTTTAACCAAAGTGTTGGTTGAATATTGTAGTGTGACATTAATACTACAATATCAATGTTTTAGATAACCCAGAAACCATTTTGTCTAAGATTTAAGGCCGGTCAAACCATGCCACTTGAAGCACTGTTTGACAGTGTTCTTGAGCTCAAGAACACCTAAGACGACGGAAAAGTGTCGCTGTAGGCTTTAGCGATGGGTTATTTTTATTTTATTTTCTGTTTTTCCAGAAAATGATTAAAAAATAGAAATAAATTATAAAAATTATTAAAAATGGTTTTAAAAATTATTTTAAATTAAGAAAAATAATTTCTGGTTATTTGAAATATATTTTATTAATATTTATAACTATTTGAATATTAATGGTATTTAATTTATTTAATTAGTATATTAAATAAATTAGAGAAAGATGATTTAATATTATGAAAAATCATTTTAATTGAGAATAAAGTGTTAGAAAATATTTTAAATTATAAAATATAATTTTTCTATATTTTTGGAGAATTCTCATTAATAAATTAATATTAATGATGTTAGATTTATTTAATTATTATATTAAATAAATGAATTAAAAATGATTTTATTAGTTTAAAAATCATTTAAAAATGAGAAAAATGATTTAAAAATATTTTAAGTTATAATTAATGACTTTTAATATTTTGATGATAATTTCATTAATATTTATATTTTAATGATGATGATTTAAAAATGATTTTAATTATTTTAAAAATCATTTAAGTAGAATATCGATGATTTAAAATATTCTAAGTTATTGATAATAACTTTAATATTTGACAAGTATGTTATTAATATTTTGATATTATTAAATATTAATAATGATAAGATTATTTGATAATTAAATCATTTAAAATGATTACGATGTTTGAAAATTATTATAAATTATAATAATTGTTTATAATTTATTAAAAGCTTAGAAAAATATTATAATTGATAATTGACTTATCTAAATTAATATTGAAGCTTAGAAACCAATTTTGATTGACAATAGCTGTGCTAATTCTCGAATAGGATGACCAGAACACCGAGAATGGACCGAAGTCCAACCAGACTGAACTAGTTTGACTTGTTAAGTGTTTATATAGGTTATAAACACTGATGTGGCTATGTGGTAATGTGTCTAGGAGAAGTTTGACTATGAATTACAGTGCTGTGTGTTATAAATGATTGTGCTAATTGTGAGACCGACATTATTGATTATAGGTCTTACGAACACAGTAAATTATATTGTGTAGCTGTAATCAGCAGAAGAGGCAAGTTCCCTAACTCAACCTTGAGTTATATTCATTCAATTATTATGGTGGTTAATTATTACTAATTATACCACGTCTAGGGATTTATTGTTGATAATTCGCAGTTAGTGCATGCTTAATAGTTCAAATTGAATTATTGATTCAAAAAATATATATTCGTAGAATTACTATTGCTGGATATTCATATCTGTAAAAGTTAGAATTGATGATGCTGATGATAATTCCTGCTTATTGTCAAATTACACTGAGAAATGTCTTAGCTAATTATTCTAGCTAGACGAACATTTGTTTGAACTTGATAGGTTCGAAAAGAAAATTCAATTATTATTGACAGATCGATGCCAATTATTTCGGCTAGACCGAGAAGTAAATAGAATTTGAAATCCCAGTATTTCGTTGTAAAATCAAAATCTGGATTCTGAGACTGAGAAGAACAACCTTTTATATAAAGGGAACATTTTATTGGTCGTGAATTCGACCTTTGCGCGCTTTTTAAGTATTATGCATAATATAGGGTACAAAGAGTTGGCCGGCTCTGAGTACTTGCATAGGGGTATGATTTAATCTTTATGGTTATCTGATACACCTGAGTATTTATCAAAGTAAATCTTTGATAGATACCCGAGAATATAAGTTCAAGATCTAGTGTGATCGCTCAGTATAAATCTGGAAAACATTCCACTTTGCTATTTCGTAGAACTGATTCTTGATTATTCATTAGAATATCGTAGAAACTTTGAAAGCGTTGTACTCTTTCATTATTGAATTATTGTGTTGTATAGAATACGAGAAGACTTGTTATTGAATAACGATTTGTTTAGCTATTTCAAAGTTCCCCGAACTTTGGTTTCCTTCTATCAAAATAGATAGTTTATTATTTTGAATTCTTATACATTTATTGTATGTCTTAACTTGCGGGGCAAATTAGTTGCTCACCCATGCTAAATAAAACTTTTCAGCTAGGGACGAAGTGGCAGGAGGTGCTGCGAAGGATAAAGGCAAAGGCATAGTTATTAATTAGTTATGATTAGCATATTTATTATGTTATATTTGTAAACCCTTTGTGTATATCTAAAGGGTATGTTTGTAATGTTAAGGTTAGAGAACCTGGGTAATGTATTATCAAACTCCGATAAAGTCTTATGTATGTTACTATCTATATAATATGGGTAGTTAAATATTATTTATATTGTGGATTGTGAGCACCAGACTCGGGGGTCAAGTAACCCGAATTTGGGGGTGTCACATTTCTAAAAACTCTGGTGGTCCCAGCTCCTTGAATTGCTTAGCAGTGACCAGCCAAGAGTTACCATTAATTCGACCTGCATTTTGAACAGGAATCTCTCTCGTTTGGTGTTGTATGAATTGTAAAAAGCTTATGAACATCACATCGTTCATCATTTGGTCGGTGTTGTTATTTACACGAGGATTATTGCCTTCCTGATGCACATTATCCTGGGTATTGATTGGCGGTGACTCAACGGTCTCATGCGCTCCATTGCTTCTCTCAAAATTTTCAGATGTCATTTTTAAACACTGCCACAAAATAAGGATTAATTGATATGCCACAAATTATCCCTATATTCTGATCGACCAATTAAAGAACAACAAACTTAGATAGGACACACTAGCGAAGGATTTACCCATCTCTCCCCTCCTAGTTCTAGCCTCAGATATCCGCCAGGGATCATATCCCTAAGCTTTGATACCAACTGTGATGCCCCCAAAATAGGTATACAAAACTCATTCTGAGTCGCCAAATACATGGTACATAATTTAAATACAAACTTAATTTATACAACTGTCGTGCAAAATACGACAATTCAATAGCTGAGTTTCAATACAAATATTGTCTTATAGACAATATCCAAATTCAAATAAAGCTCTCATTATAATTATTTTCATACTATTTTATAGAATAGTGAGGACTACTATTGTGAAACCCCGAATTTTATGAAATGAAAGTATTTAATTTTCATATAATTATTCTATTTAGTAAATGGTTAAATTGATAAAAGGTTAAAGTTAAGGGTGATATGAAAAAAAAAATTAAGTAAGTAAGTTGTTATAAATCGGTGATAAAATTATAGTAATACGCGTGGTTGAATAGTAGCACACGGTATTGTACAGTATCTTTGTTTATTGATGCTTACGTGAGAAGTCACTCAGTTTTATTCAAATATTATCACAATATTTTATATTATTAAATCAATAATTGAGATGACATAGTTATTCATATTATTATTTGCATTATTGACAATGTCTAGAAGTTCTGTCGAGGAAAGGGGTTAGGTAATCTAATTGCGCGCCAATAGGGAAAAATCCTTATCGGAAAGCCCCTTCTTTCCTGGGAACGACCTGGTTGTTAAATATTGTGAATTATAATATTAATGATGAATAAGTTCGTGTTGATTAAAGATGAAATTGATAGTTCCATTATGTTGGAATTATTAGTGTTAGTGGAAATCGACATTTATTTCGATAATAATTGATGTCTAGAGGTTATATTAACCAATCAGGTCATTAAGCGGATAAATGAGCAATTAATTGCTATTGATTCACATGATTATAACTATTTGTTCACATGTGTGTACTATTGATTCACATTCTTGTACTATTAGGAGAGTTGGTGCAAGATTGATAATACTTGCATGACTAAGTTAAAAATGGAGGTATAGATGGAGGTACTATACTGTAATTCATATTTTTCACATGTCTAGAACTATTGATTCACATGATTTACTATTAATTCACATGATTTAATATTAGGGGAGGTGGTGCAAGTTTGATAATACTTGCAGGACTAAATTAAAAATGAAGGAAAAGAGAAAGGTATTATACTGTAATATTTTGAGCCCCAAAACGTGCATGCAATTATCGAAACTATATTTTCCTATAAATAGAAGCTCATTCCTTCATTATTTTTCACCAATTCACTAAAGCTATAAAGCAATTATTATAGAGAGAAATTATAGAGAGAAAGAAGAAGAGAAGTCTGCTACCTCACTATTCCAGTATCTAGTTTTCTTCTGAGGTAAGGGGTATTATTTCTTTCGTATTCATGGAGAGAGCTATTGTTATTTCATTCCTTATTATTATGTTGGAATAACCTGTTTATGCGAAGTACCGCATACATGGTGAAATTCTTTTATTATTCCATTCTTTATTATTCTGTTGGAATAACCTGTCTGTGCGGTCTATCGCATGCCTGGTGAATTCTGTTGTTATTCCATTCTTTATTATTCCGTTGGAATATCCTGTATATGCGGATTACACATGACCTGGTTCCATTATTTATTATTCTATTGGAATAACATGTTTGTGCGGTCTATCGCATGCCTGTTGAATTCTTCTGTTATTCCATTCTTTATTATTCAGTTGGAATAACCTGTCTATGTGGATTACTGCATGCATGGTGAATGATCCTTTGTATTCATTCTTTATTAAATTGTGGAAATGATCTGTCTATGTGGATTACCGCATGGCGAGTGAAAATCCATTTGCAGTTTCGTATATTCTATTATACTCGTATGAGATATCATTTCTTTTGTACTCGTCATGGAATATCATTTTTTTTGGTATTTTTTTACGAGTTACTATTCATGGGTTACTATTCACCCGATTACTATTCACTCTAGTATTATTCACTCGGGTATTCAGAGCACTTTTTGTGTCGAAGTACTATTCATGAGTTACTATTTATGGGTTACTATTCACCCAAATATAATTCACTCGGGTATTTGGGGTACTTTTCATGTCGGGGTACTATTCACGAGATACTATTCCCAAAGTACTAGTCACGGGTTACTATTTATCCAAAAAATATATTTCTTTTCTGTCCAAGTTATTTTTAGTACATGAATATTATTCTTGAATTTTACTCCACAAAGCAGTATCATGTTAACAATTTGGATGTTTTTAAACTCTAGATAAATTTAAAGTCTTTAATATTTATCCTCGAATTCGTTTGATTAATGCCTATATAATTGTCATCATCCTCATGCTTATATTGTGATGAAAGTCATCTGTGGCTTACGTGCATAGATGGACTGTTGATTATTGGTTTTACAGTTGTATATCTTTGGCTTACGTGCAAAGATGGACAGGTGTATGACATAATCATAACCACTCGTGACAATAACGAATATCCTTGGCATGTAGTGCATAGATAATTCGATGATGTGATTGGCAGGATCATGACCATTAGTTAACAGCTGAATGTCTTTGGCCGTAGTTCACTGAGAGACAATTGATTGGTATGATCATGACCATTGGTTTTATAGTTGAATATCTTTGGCACGTAGTGCAAAGGTAGATAACTGATTGGTATGATCATTTTTATTATATTTGAATATCTTTAGCCTTTGAGATAATGATATTGAGTAAACGTTCTATTAAGCCTTTATGGCAAGGAGAAAATGTTAAGTTATATGATTATAAATATGAATTGTGGATTTAACTATAATCTTTGGTAGTTTAGGTGAAGACAGGTGATGATAGTTCTTTTTGTCTTGGGTATAACAAAGAACTATTGTTGAGTATTACAGGAATGAAATATTAACGATGGACTTTTAATCTAGAAGAGATAGTAGACATTATGTTCTACTTGACTCTTCTAATGGATTGCTTTTCATTGCGATTATTGATCTAAAACTTGTTGTCTATTATATTCTATCATGGTTGTTATATCATTGAAAAGCTAAGGATAATTTATTACGCATTATCTTAGTCATAATATTTCTTCTTCGGGCTAGTTGAGCTCACCCTTTGCTTTCATTGTTCTCTTGAGAAATGAGAATATAAATTTGGGACTAGTCGGAAACCGGAGTGACGATCCAAATGATAGCATTAGTAGTCCTCACTATTCATTAAATAGTGTGATAATAAATGTAATGAGGACTCCATTGAGTGTGGATATTTTCTAGATGACAATATTCTTATTACTACTCTTAGATTATGTTTTGTCGTATTTTACACGATTGTTGTATAATTAAGTTGTATTTGAATTTTGTACCATGTATTTGGCGACTCAAGATGGGTGATGTATACTGCTTTTGGGGCGTCCACAGCTTGGTATCAAAGCTTAGGATATGATCCTGGTGAGATGTGAGACTAGAACTAGGAGGGAGAGACGGGTAATTCATTCCCTAGTATGACCTACCAAAGTTTATTTGGTATTTAATTCGTCAGTCAGAGTATAGGGATAATATGTGGTATGTCAATTAACCCTTATTTTGAAACTATATTCTAGAATGATATCTGAAATACAGGAGATGAGAAATGGGAAAATCATGATAGAGAGGATATAACCGGGAAGGTACAATCCGAAAAGAAAGCGAGGTATTCTCATCTTTTTGAACTACAAGGTACGTAAATTTCGAGGGCGAAATTTCATAAGGAGGGGAAATTGTGAGACCCCAAATTTTATGAAATGAAAGTATTCAATTTTCTTATAATTATTCTATTTAGTAAATGGTTAAATTGATAAAAAGTTAAAGTTAAGGGTGATATGTTAAAAAAAATTTAAGTAAGTAAGTTGTCATAAATCGGTGATAAAATTATAGTAATACGCGTGGTTGCATAGTAGCACACGATATTGTACAGTATCTTTGATTATTGATGCTTACGTGAGAAGTCACTCAGTTTTATTCAAATATTGTCACAATATTTTATATTATTAAATAAATAATTGAGATGACATAGTTATTCATATTATTATTTGCATTATTGACAATGTCTAGAAGTTCTGTCGAGAAAAGGGGTTAGGTAATCTAATTGCGCGCCAATAGGGAGAAATCCTTATCGGAAATCCCCCTCTTTCCTGGGAAAGACCTGGTTGTTAAATATTGCGAATTATAATATTAATGATGAATAAGTTCGTGTTGATTAAAGATGAAATTGATAGTTCCATTGTGTTGGAATTATTAGTGTTAGTGAAAATTGACATTTATTTCGATAATAATTGATGTCTGGAGGTTATATTGACCAATCAGGTAATTAACCGAATAAATGAGCAATTAATTGCTATTGATTCATATGATTATAACTATTTGTTCACATGTGTGTACTATTGATTCACATTCTTATACTATTAGGGGAGTTGGTGCAAGATTGATAATACTTGCATGACTAAGTTAAAAATGGAGGTATAGATGGAGATACTATACTGTAATTCGTATTTTCACATGTCTAGAACTATTGATTCACATGATTTACTTTTAATTCACATGATTTACTATTAGGGGAGGTGGTGCAAGTTTGATAATACTTGCAGGACTAAATTAAAATGAAGGAAAAGAGGAAGGTATTAAACTGTAATATTTCGAGCCCCAAAATGTACAATTATCGAAACTATATTTTCCTATAAATAGAAGCTCATTCCTTCATTATTTTTCATCAATTCACTAAAGCTATAAAGCAATTATTATAGAGAGAAATTATAGAGAAAAGAAGAAGAGAAGTCTGCCACCCTCACTATTCCAAAGATCCAGCTTTTCTTACGAGGTAAGGGGTATTATTTCTTTCGATTCATGGAGAGAGCTATTGTTATTCCATTCCTTATTATTATGTTGGAATAACTTTGTCTATCTGAAGTACCGCGTATATGGTGAAATTCTTCATTATTCCATTCTTTATTATTCATTGGAATAACTTTTATCTGTAAGCTTGCCTATCGCATGCCCGTGAATTCTGTTGTTATTCCATTCTTTATTATTCTGTTGGAATATCCTATCTCATGCGGATTACGCATGACACGTTCCATTCTTTATTATTACATTTGGAATATCCTCGTCAGGCGGATTATGCATGACTGGTTCCATTATTTATTATTCTCATTGGAATAACTCGTGCATGCTAAGGCCTATCGCATGCCTGGTGAATTCTTCTATTATTCCATTTTTTTATTATTCTGTTGGAATAACCTGTCTATGTGGATTCCCGCATGCATGGTGAATGATCATTCATATTCATTCTTTATTAAATTGTGGAAATGATCTGTCTACGTGGATTACCGCATGGCGGGTGAAAATCCATTTGCAGTTTCGTATATTCTATTATACTCGTATGAGATATCATTTCTTTTGTACTAGTCATGGAATATCATTTTCTTTGGTATTTTTTTTACGAGTTACTATTCACCCGGTTACTATTCACTCTAGTATTATTCACTCGGGTATTCGGGGCACTTTTCGTGTCGGAGTACTATTCACGAGTCACTATTCATGGGTTACTATTCACCCAAATTACTATTCACCCGAATATTATTCACTCGGGTATTTGGGGTACTTATTATGTCGGGGTACTATTCACGAGGTACTATTTCTGAAGTACTATTCACAGGGTACTATTCTTAGGGTACTATTCACGGGGTATTATTCACAAGGTACTATTCACGGGGCCAAGGATATTAGTTATTATCATCAATGGTCATGATCATGCCAAACAACTGTCCATCAATGCATTACGGGTCAATGAGGACTTTTACCACATCATTTGTAATATTACAGGTCATGATTATACCGATACATAATTCTTGGTCATAATCATACCAATCAATAGTCCATCTATGCACTACGGGCTAAAGATGACTTTCACCACAATATAAGCATAAGGATGATGACAATGATATAAGAATTCAATCAGGTGAGATCAAGGATAAATATTAAAGATTTTTAATTTAATTTATCCAGAGTTTAAGAATGTCCAAATTGTCAACATGATAACTAATTTGTGGAGTAAAATTCAAGAATAATATTCATGTATCAAAAATAATTTGGTCAGAAAAGAAATTAGTTTTTATTGTGAATAGTACCCCATGAATAGTACTTTATAAATAGTACCCCATGAATAGTACCGTATGTATGAATAGTTCCGTGTGTATGAATAGTACCCATGAATAGTACTCCGTCATGAAAAGATTAAAAGTTAACAAGGAAGTTCAGAAAAATATTTTCGTGAAACGATATTAGATGAAGTGCAAAATTCAAGGATATTCTACTAATTTCAAGGAGTATAGAAGCAATACTTATCAAAATAAGTGTAGAATTAGTAATGTACAACGAAATAATATTACTTATAGGAAGAAAATTGTGACGCCCCCAAAACAGGTATACATCACCCATCTTGAGTCGCAAGATACATGGTACATAAATTCAAATACAACTTATTTATACAACGATTAAATAAAATATCGACAAAAACATAGCTGAGAATTTAAACAAGAATATTGTCATCTAGACAATATCCACACTCAATGGAGTCCTCATTACAATTATTATCACACTATCTCATAGAATAGTGAGGACTACTAAAACAACCATCTGGACCGTCAATCCATTCCCCAACTCGTCTCAGTTATATTCTCATTTCCTGAAGAGAACATTGAAAGAAAGGGTGAGCTCAACTAGCCCAGTAAGAAATATTATGACTAAGATAATACAGAATAAATTATCCTTAGCCTTCAACAGTATAACAACTGATAGAATACAATAGGCAACAAGTTTTAAATCAACAACTGCAGCGGAATAAGCAATCCATTAGAAGTCAAGTAGAGCATAAAATCTACTATCTTCTATGATTTAAAAAGATTTTCATCAACTTTATCGCTGAGACTCAGCTTAATAAATAAAATTGAATCATCCCAACACCACGGCCAAGGATATTCATGTAATCATCAATGGTCATGATTATACCGAACAATCCCTGGTCATAATCATACCAACAATTGTCCATCAATGAACTACAGGCCAATGAGGACTTTTACCACATCATTCGTCACATTACGGTCATGATTATACCGAATAATCCCCGGTCATAATCATACCAAGTCCATCTATGCACGTAAGCCAAAGATGACTTTCATCACAATATAAGCATGAGGATGATGACAATGACATAATAATTCAATAACACAAGTTCAAGGATAAATTTTAAAGATTTATAATTTAATTTATCCAGAAATCAATAACGTCCAAATTGTCAACATGATACTTCTTTGTAGAGTAAAATTCAAGAATGCTCAGAAGAATATTTCCATGAAAAGATAAAATATCAAGGATATTCCACTAATTTCATGGAGTATAAAAGCCAAAACTTTAACCAACTGAGTATCATAGAATATATGAAACTGCAAATGGATTTTCACCCGCCATGAGGTAATCCACGTAAACAGATCGTTTCCACAATTTAATAAGAAATGAATACGAAGGGTCATTCACCATGCATGTGGTAATCCACATAGACAGGTTATTCCAACAGAATAATAAAGAATGGAATAACAGAGGAATTCACCATGCATGCGATAGACCGCACAGACAGGTTATTCGAACATAATAATAAAGAATGGAACCAGGTCATGCGTAATCCGCACAGATAGGTTATTCCAACAAAATAATAAAGAATGGAATAACAACAGAATTCACCATGCATGCGATAGATCAACATGCATACGTGTTATTCCAAATGAATAATAAAGAATAGAAACCAATGTCATGCGTAATCCGCATACAGATAGGATATTCCAATGTAATAATAAAGAATGGAATAACGAATTTCACCATGTATGCGGTACATCGCATGTAGACGAAGTTATTCCAATGAATAATAAGGAATGGAATAATGTAAGAATTTCACCATGTATGCAAGATTTGGCATGTAGACAAAGTTATTCCAACATAATAATAAAGAATGAAACTACAGAAGAATTTCACCTTGTACACGGTAGTCCGCGTATACAGGTTATTCCAACAGAATAATAAGGAATGGAATAACAATAGCTCTCTTCATTAATACAATAGAAATAATACCCCTTACCTCAAAAGAAGACTGGATACTAGAATAGTGAGGTAGCAGACTTCTCTTCTTCTTTCTCTCTATAATTTCTCTCTATAATAATTGCTCTATAGCTTTAGTGAATTGGTGAGAAATGAAGGAAAAATGAGCTTCTATTTATAGGAAAATATAGTTTCGATAATTACATGTTTTGGGGCTCAAAATATTACAGTATAATACATTCATCTTTTCCTTCATTTTTAATTTAGTCCTGCGAGTATTATCAAACATGCACCACCTCCCCTAATAGTAAATCATGTGAATCATTAGTTCTAGACATGTGAAAATACGAATTACAGTATAGTACCTCCATCTATACCTCCATTTTTAACTTAGTCATGCAAGTATTATCAATCTTGCACCAACTCCAATAATAGTAAATGAATGTGAATCAATAGTACACACATGTGAACAAATAGTTATAATCATGTGAATCAATAGCAATTAATTGCTCATTTTTCTGTTAATTACCTGATTGGTCAATATAACCTCCAGACATCAATTATTATCGAAATAAATGTCGATTTTTACTAACACTAATAATTCCAACACAATGGAACTATCAATTTCATCTTTAATCAACACGAACTTATTCATCATTAATATTATAATTCACAATATTTAACAACCAATGTCGTTCCTCGGTGAAAGAGGGGGCTTTTCGATCACTGAATTTCTCCTTATTATGCGCGCAATTAGGTGACCAAACCTCTCTCGACAAAACTTCTAGACATTGTCAATATTGAAAATAATAATATGAATAACTTTGTCATCTCAATTATTGATTTAATAATATAACATATTATGCGATGATAATCTTGTGACAATAATTGAATCAATAATATGAGAGAGATATGATGCAACAACTCTCGCAACAATAATTGAGTATAACCGGTGACTTCTTACGTAAGCATCAATAATCAATACCGGTATTGCTACTATGCAACCATGTGTATTCTTCGTACTTTACTTACTACCGGTAGTTCAACAGGTTTTAGCAAAGAACACTTTCGTAGTTATAAAAGATAATTCTATCGTTTTCTTACTACGACAATACTTCCGTTGTGGTGTCCACCAATGATTGTGTCATCGTACGGATATTCCCCGACCAATCGAATATTCCCCGGCACTACGAATATTTTACAACAACTTGCATACTTTGCAAAATTTATAAATATTACCCACAACTATAACATTATATCAAATCCACACCATAATATTCAAAAAAAATATTTCAAGAAATTTAAATCTTTATTCATAAAATCTGGAGTCTCACAATCTCCCCTCCTTATGAAATTTTGCCCTCGAAATTTACATACGTACCTGGTATGCCGAAGAGGTGAGGATACCTTAAATACCTTTATCGTCGAAAATATTACACGTTGCATACGTGCATGCCCGATGTCCTCTGATTGCCTCTGAATGCACATCAGTCCCTAAAATAGCCATTTTAGGCCTTGATACTGACCTCAAATCTCAAAACAGAATGAAAGTTTTAGGTCTACTCTTTATCTTTCCGAATCATCTTGAATCACCTCAATCGGAGTTTGTATGAAAACGTTATGCCCAATTTACTAAAGGACGTCCAGATAAATTTTGGCTTAACACTTGACCAGTGCCTAGGCGCCCAAATTTGGCCTTGGGTCATTAAAATTGTAATAAAATAAATGAAAACTGCTACGAAAATTAAAAGAGAATGAAGAAGATATCACCAAGATTGAATTGAGACGTGTGTAAAGCATTGTCCTTAAGGATAACTCCCGCACCTCCGATATTGTGTATCACCGGTGCAAAAGGTCACAACGGATACTCTTTAGGATTCAACAATTCCATCTTCTCTAATGTGCACTCAAATAGAAAATGTGATATGAACAACCCATTATTTTTTCTTAAATTAAAAAAGATGATTCAAGAGAAAATATTGTAATGCAATATTTTATATAAAGTAGAAAACATACATAATAAATAACACTCTTACTAAGAGTAGAAGCCTAACTATATATATATATATATATATATATATATATATATACGGTCCGGATCAAGTGCATACCCCTTATCTTACTCTCATTCATGCTCACCTCCCTTTAGCGACGGACTCGACGACGGTTCGGTCATACAACTGGCAAGTCGTCTATACTTTTAGCGACGCTATATATTGTCCGTCGCTAAAATATAGGCAGCGGTTGTTGTATGGTGATCCGAAACCGTCGTCCGTCCGTCAAATCATTAAAGGGGAGTGAGTACGGATATGTACTTGATTCTTGTTCTCTCTCTCTCTCTATATATATATATATATATTATGCATGATTAAGCTAAAAAGTATAAAGGAGGCTCTCAATTTAGAATAAATGAGATTTTCAATTTAAAATAGAAATAGTATACATATAAACAACAATAAAATATTATTTGTATATTTGTATGGTAGGTTCTCTGTTTTGTTTTACTTCTCCTAAAGGGTTCCTATATTATTTTGTTTTTATTTTTTATTTTTAGAATATGCTAAAGTGATATTATTTGGACGTGCAGAAATAGTTTTATTATATTTTATATCCTCCATATGTTAATGAAATGATACAATCACTGAAAATTAAATTTTTTTAAAATTCACAGCCGTTGATAGTACTCAACAATGCGAATCAACGGACGTCCTTGAAAGTTAATAATCAACTAATTATAATCAGGTATATAAACTGTTAAAGACTAACTATTATTAAATCCACAATACTTTTTGTTATTTTTTCAACAAAAGTGTCATTATAGATGTATAGCAACGGTGAAAACAGTCGCTATAGGATATATAGCGGCACTTTTGATATGAAAATAATAATTTCTGTTGTGGATTTAACAATTTTTTAACTTAAAATAACTCGTGAAACTCAGCAAAAATTAAAAATAAAATAAAATTGGCTCAATCAACTCAACCTTGTTATATATTTGTATTGATTTGACTATATGAAAATAAAAATCCTAGTGGAATAATCCAAAAAGGAGAACTATATAAATATTTACTAGTGAAATCATAAACAAGAGAAAAAGACTATATTTTTTAATTTATTGAAGATTTTTTAAATGGTAGAAGTAACACTTAAAAGAAAAGATACACACGTTGTGCACGATTATGTGGGGTAAAATAATTTTTTTATAAAATATAGAAGAGTAAATAGAAAGATATATAAAAATAATAATAAATAAATAAATACCGAAAACTTTTGGCCCGAGGGGTATGAGTATAACCCCGAGTGGTATGAGTATAACCAAACTCATATTAACCATGAGGTTGGGGGTTCAATCATTGGCAACGACTCTTATTCTTATATTTTCTCTTAAAATAGTGTAGAATGATTTTTTATTTTGAAAATAGGTGAGAAAAATATTTTTAAAAAAGTATAAATACATTTTCTCTTAAAATAGTGTAGAATGATTTTTTATTTTGAAAATAGGTGAGAAAAATATTTTTTAAAAAGTATAAATACATAAGAGTGATTCATTTATTAAGTGAATAAAGTAATTTTTTTAATTAGTTATCCTTATATTTTGAAACATAATAAGTATGTAGAAAATATATGTATATGGAATATGGCTCAAATCTCAAATTTATTATCCTGCCAATATCATTGGGTCATCCTGACTTAAAAAAATATTTTTTTAATGAAATAAATAGTTGTTGAGTTAATCTTAAAATATTCACCTTGACAACAACCCTAATTTTATTAGGAAGGAAAAGTTACTAACTTTTTTGTAATAATCTAGTCAAATTCTCAATCTTAAACAAATTTCGAGTTCAGATTGAATCAAATTAATTCATCTAAACAATTAACTTAAATCGCTAGTTTAATAATATAATTTTTTGAGTTATTTTAGTCTATTACAGACTCACTTAAAAAGTCACAGTTAAAAATATTATTGTTAATAACTTAATTCAGACAAATACATTTTTCTTCAAAAATATTTATTAAACTATACAATTACGACAATCGTAAATTATCTAAAAATACTACTAATTACTAGTATTATTATTTTTTAAAAGTTAAATAAATCACTTTAATTTAAAATATATCATATTATTTTTTTAAAAATTAATCTTATTTTTCAAAATAAAGAAAGTATTATTATATTTATTTATTAAATAAAAGGTAATGTAGGGCTATATTGCAGTTGTAAAACTCGCATCTATGGTCGATAGACTATACAAAAGGTCAAAGGACGAATTCAAACAAATGATAGAGTTGGAGAGCCAAAATGATAGTTTTGCCCCTCCGTGTCTAAGAAGCTAATAAAATTTAACAAAAAAGTATATAAATGTGAAATAAGAATCGCGGGTTTTAGAGCCAAAACCCAAAATCCCTCAATCCCTCATTTCTCCCTCCTCCTTCTCTCTATTGTGTTCAATAAACAAGTTGTTTGCTCTCAGTGATGGAATTGGACCCTGATGAGGTCTTTCGAGACGATGAAGATGACTCTGAAAATGATTTCTATCTGGTTCCTTCTCTTTCATAATCTTTTAAATTTATATGTATATAATAAATTTGTCGTTTTGATTTCTAGGTTTATTTATGTATAAATTAATGGTAATAATAGGATAGAGAATCAAGCAAAGAACTGGCGGTTTATCTGGTGGATGCTTCCCCCAAAATGTTCAGCACTACAACTCCCGGGGTTAGACTTTTGCTTTACTTCTCTCTCTATATATATATGTATATTTATGTACGTATGTATTTCTCCACATGTGTATTGAATAATTAGTTTAAAATTACCAGAAAGTAATTAGTTAAAGAATAACTATTAAATTCACCAGTACCCAATTTGATTTGAAGAGCATTATGCACATTACAGTATAAAATGTACTCATCATTATGAACATGTTATATCAGCCCAGTATCTCATTAATATTTGAAGGGTTGTTCTTTTGATTTACCAAAAAAGTTTGTGTTCATTCATTACTGTTTCTTTTCTTCGTTATTCATCAATTTACTGTTGTTCAACATTATACCCGTATTGCTAATTTGAGCATAAAATGGTTGATGTTGCTTTTTGTGCCAACAATTGCAGGAAGATCAAAACGATGAAACCCCTTTTCATGTTGCTGTGAATTGTATTGCGCAGTCTCTGAAGACTCAAATCATTAATAGGTCTTACGATGAAATTGCTATATGCTTCTTCAATACTGTAAGAGCTTGAATCTAGTAAACTGGAGCTTTATTTAACTAGAGATATGTACTTTACGGAGATTTCTGAAGTATACCTTTATATTCGTTTATGTTGTGTTATGTGTTTCCTTTTCCTGAATCTTATAATGATATGTTTGTTGTAATTTCAGTAGTGAAGAGTACCTTTATATTTGTTTATGTTGTGTTATGTGTTACATTTTCCTGAATTTTATAATGATATGTTTTCTGTAATCACGGTAGCTTTCTAAATATTTCTCTGCCAACCTTAACAATGTGTTGTGAGTTTGGACAGAGAACAAAAGAAAATAATCTAAAACTTATGAGATAAAAAAGAGGGAGAGAAAATAAATTTACTTTCTTTCCTTGTGTTTTTGAGTTCTGGAAGGACGTTTAACTTCAAAGAGTACATTACTATTTTACCTTTGTGAGATTACGTCTGAGAAATCATCATAAGGATATTTTTGGTATCCGGATATAGTAATATACTAATATGTCATATAAGCATTGATAAATTTCTTCCCCAATCTTCCAAGGAAATTTGCTTCAAATTTCTCTCCTCTTTTCTTTTCTCTTCTCAAAAAACTCACAAACCAAATACTTATAATCTCTCCTCTAAATTTGTCTTCTCTTTAAAACTCGCAAACATTGTGTATGTTTGGATGGGAATTGATCTTTTGATTTTAAAGAAAGAATATTTCCTCACTCGAGATGATATAACTTGAGATGTGTTTAAAGAAAGGATATTGCCTCACTGGAGATGATATAACTTGAGACGTGGTCTAATCATTGTATGCTTCTTCTACACTATAAGATTTTTATTATTATTACTTTGGAGGGATATTAGTGCAAGTACAATGAATGAAATAATTAATCTTAGCAATCACTCAAGTACAACATTATGTAAACTATACTCTCTATAGGTGAAGATACAAGCCTAAAATAAGGAGGAAATAAAGTTCCACAATAAAGGGGAAAGAAAGTCCGACAACAAACATAGGCTTATTACTCATATAACAAGAATTGAACCTGACCTTTATGGTTCTAGGGTCTCAATCTTAATCATCAGGCTAACACATCATTGACACACTGTAAGAATTCCGATAAACCAACATAAACATTTGTTCTTCTAGATCATTTCAAATTGAGTATTTGCTTTACCTCATACTATGTAGTTTATACAGCTTCCTAAATTGCAAGTTTGCCTTTATCTTTATATTTATATTTGTTTATGATTTTTTTGTTCTTGTAGATATACATGTGCTATTTCTTAAATTTTATAATGTTGTGTTAGTTATGATTGCGGTTCTTAGAGATGTAGGACAATTTCCTGTAACATTAATGATTTTTTATGAAATGGGTGTGGAATTTAATAGTCACTTTTTATTGATAAGCTTGGATATGCCTTAAGAAGAAAATTATATATTGTTCATTCCCGCATAATTTTATCCTATGTTATTTCGTATTTCTATGTAGAGAGAAAAGAAGAATTTGCAAGATTTAAACGGTGTTTATGTATTTAATGTTGCTGAACGAGAGTACTTAGACAGGCCAACAGCGAGGCTTATAAAAGAATTTGACTGCATAGAAGGTAAGCCCCCCACTATGGCCTTGGATAGTTTGTAACCACATATGGTGACATTCGCATATATCTTAGAACTCCCAAGTTTCGGACTGTTTTACTATTATGACATTGTTGCAAAATTATATTCTAGAGTTACACCAGTATTGATCTTCTATATTTGTTTTTAAATTGTTTTCATAACTAGTTTTTTAACTCTCTGGTCATGATTTTGTTTACTCGTGCTTTGTGTTTTCTTCCAAGGATGAGTTCCTTCAACTATGACAGTTTGTAACAATATGTGCAGCATTACGACTTCATATATGTAATCTATTTTCACATGTTAAAAATTCAAGCAGTTCTTACCCTACTTCTCCCCCATCCCTCTCCCAGGGGAATAGAGAAAGACTAAAGCACTTGACTCCCTCCTTCCACCTCACATTCCTATTTTTCAGAGCATACTTGCAATGACCTCTAATAGAGTTTCCAGCAAATGGAGGAGACACACACACACAAACACACTATATAGCTCGATGTCCGATTTTTATTTCTAATTTTTGTGTACCTGCCCTGTGTGTCCATAGATGGTGCTTAGGAATATAGCAAGTTCATTTGCAACCTACAATTATCTTTTTTATAAGCCTCACAATTATTAACTTCCATAGAAAATACATTGTAAAAGTTTATACAGCTTGATAAAGGAATTTTGTGATTCCAATTAGATTCTACTGCAATCTAAGGTTCCTCAAACATTTTGCAACACTATCATGTTTCCATTGGTTGATTTGTTTTATTTAATGCTCCCCCCTAGGGAGGTGTCAGGTCTTTTAGAGCACTCATGTACTCAACTATTTTTTCGAGGATGTGTAATCATCTGTTGTATCATGTATGCTTTGAGCAGGTGATTAGCTTTACAAGAACTTGGGGTGGCACTTTGTACTCATTTACCCCATTCTTAAAACCTTCTTTAACCTTGTCCCGCATAACTATACATCTTGAAAGAACTTGTTTTCTGTAGCTATATTTGTATATTTGTCTGCAACGTTTGAAGCATACTTATTGACGTGCATGATTCTGATAATAGCTAGATATTTCCTTTCATCCTTTTATGTGTATACATTTGTATTTTCTTTGCAATTTGTAAGGATTAAACCATAGTTGTTAAGGCGCTAAGTCGAGGCGAGTCGGTGGCCGACCGCTTAAGCGACTAGTCGACTAGGCGCCCGACTAGTCGTCCACAAAGCGATGAATTATTTACAATGTGCATTTTATAAATAAATATTATATATATAGCTCAATTCATAGGTACACTAAACATAAAAAAAATTACTTACGAATATATTATATATAACTAACACTACATTACAACTCATAGACTCAAAACATATACTTGAACAAATATAACAAGTAAATACATTGGTAAATTTAACTTCAATAGTAAAATAAAACACTAAAAAATTAAATCACTTATAAAAAAATTAAAATTGAAAGTTAAAATATTTATTGATTATGTTAAATTTAATTTTCATAAATAATAAATAAATATGTTTATTGATTATATTAAATTTATATTTCATGAATATAAATAAATTAGCAGCAGCAACAGTCAACAAAGTAGAACAGACGTTACCAGATTTAAAAATAATCTATTTTTTCTAAATTTATTGTAAGATTTTAAATTTGGGTCCCTCTAATGTATCTTAAATCTAATCATTTATTCAGCAACAAAGCATACCAATTACCATAAAAAAAAATAAAAAAAATTATCAACAGCAGTCAACAAAGCAGAATTGACTGGAAATAAAAGAAAGAAAAAAATTTGACTAGCAGCCAAAAGAGCAAAATAAACCGGAAATAAAAAAAGAAGAAAAATTGGGCAGCATGTCTGCAGAGCAAAGCATAATACCCAAAAAGAGGATAAAAGAAAGAAAGAAAAAGGTCGGAGTAGAAGAGGATGAGAAGAAGAAGAGTAGAAGTAGAAGTAGAAGTAGAAGTAGAAGAAGAAGCATACCTGTAGATTGCGAGCTGTCGGAGTAGATCGCTTCCTGCTATAGTCGACTACTCGACACCGGTAAGCCTGTTTTCTCCCTCTCTTTGCTGGTTTGCTACTCTTGTTCTCCCTCTTTGTTGCTCTCCCCTTTCTCCTTCTCTGTAGTCTGAATACTTGTTCGCTTGTTGCGATCGATCGATCTAGGTTTTAGCAGCTGCTCTTTTTTTTTCTTTTTTTTCTAGTTAAGTTCGGGTCATACCAAACCCACAATAACAAAGTCGACCGCTTTGAACTCCAGTCGTCCAAGTCGCTGCTAAGTCGTTGCTTTTGTTAGCTAGGCGCTCGCCTTTCTGACCTCCAACCAAGTCGTCCAAACGCCTTCATATTTTCCACCGCTTGGACGCCTAAGCGACGCCTAGTCGTCGCCTAGGCGACGACTTGATAAGCATGGATTAAACTGGAATTGCTTTATTCAGGTTTTTGTTTCACAATTAACCTTCGGGGTGCTCTGGGTTACTTGTGATGTTCACAGTTTGTTCTTGATAAACTAGACTTTTTGTACAGAAGTTGGACCTAATTCTACGAGTTATATGGATGCAGAATCATTCATCAAACAAATTGGGAGTCAGTATGGTATCTTATCCGGGTCTAGGGACAATTCTCTTTACAATGCTATCTGGGTTGCTCAGGCACTGCTGCGTAAAGGGTAATGCTCCATTGCTTTATCTACATTGATGTGTATGCACTATCGTAAAAAATGTTGGTATACTGATTCACTAAAAATTTTGATTCAAATATTTCAGATCCACAAAAACAGCTGATAAACGTATTCTCTTGTTTACAAATGAAGACGATCCTTTTGGGAGTATCAAGGGAGCTACGAAAACAGATATGATGAGGACAACATTGCAGCGAGCTAAAGTAACTACTGGATTTTTATGAGTAATGCATCTCCAATGTTATGATCAGGACTTAAAATCGAGACATTGTTGTAACTTTTCAGGATGCTCGAGATCTTGGTATCTCAATTGAACTTCTCCCCTTCAGTAGGCCAAATGAAGAATTCAATGCATCCCTCTTTTACGCTGTAAGTTGATGTGATGCATTTGCTTCCCTTTTAACTTGTACAGGTTGGTATTATCATGAGCATCATTATTATGTCAACCTCTTGTGTACCAGGAATTACTTGGATTAGAGGGTGATGATCTTACTCACTTTATGCCCTCAGCTGTAGAGAGGTATGCTTCTATCAGAATTCTTCTCTTCCAACATTCCCTACCCTTGATTGAGATTGAAAGAACTAAGTATGTTATGTCAATTTGAAATTATTATTTGCATCTTCTGGGAAGATTTGGAGAACCACTCAAGTGACATTTAATGTTCCTATGTCTTTAAGCTCAATACATTTTGACTGACATGGATCAAAAGAGATGGATGGATTAGAAAACGTCTAAATCCTGAAAAATAAGCCTAAATCCACTAGGTAACCTTTAATCCACAAGAAGAAAAAGAGATGCAATCTCAAAAATAATTTTATTGATCAAAAGCTGTTATGTGGGTACACTGGATCCTATATATAAAAGTTATATAAAACTTAAAAAACTAGAGATAATCTTACACAATTTTACCCTAACTTGCATGGTGACATAATAGGACTAGATCAATGGTATTGAATGTCTCGAGTTTACAATTTGATTGTCGAGGTTGTCCTTTCCTTCCCAAATGAAAAACACACTTGAAACATTGCAATTTTGGTAAAATCTTCTTGTGCCAACTCCTCCAAAAATAGATGTTTCCCACATCCTTCAAAAAATATGAAGATCAATTAAATAAGGTGGAGCAAAGAAATTGTATCTTTCAAAGACGGTAAATAAATTTCTCTAACCGAGTCCAAAAATACAATTGCCTTGGTTGATGGTTCCGTGTTATCAATTGATTTTTCTAAATTCTTTTCTTTTCCTCAAGCAATAGATCACATTTAACCGAATTGTTAAGTGAATAATCTTTCTGGTTGATTAATTTGAACCATGTGATAAAAGCAATTGCATTGCACCTCTATCTCGTGAAAAGTATACTACTTATCAACTTCTTTTTGAGTAGTCATGGCTGTTTAGAATATGGGAGGTAATGCAGTTCTTTCTGATGCAGTTTGAACAACATATAAAAGTATAAAAAATTATAGCATCTGCCGGAAAATCATTATTCAAAACCAAATTGGAAGCAACTGAGATGCAAGATGTACATAATGGGCCCTATAAAATAATTTTTAGAAGAGGGAAACAAAGAGGAGAGTTTCTGAAGCCACATACACATTGTTGCACTATCACATTAAGTTTTTGGACAAGTTGGAAACTTAAGGAGGCACTGCGATATGTAAGCATGAATATGGACTTGATACATACATGAAATAACAGGGGCACGTGAACGTAATAAACTATAAAGAGGACATGTTAATTTTTTGTTAAGTTTATAAAAGTGAATTTAATTTAATACAATTGCCTTTTTTTAATAATAATACTCCCTCCGTCTTCAAAAGGATGATTAAAGGTACACTTATTTTTTGTCTCCAAAAGGATGAGATAAAATACATAAAGTGAAGGGCAATTAAGTCATTTAGTGGGGTCCATTAGTATAAAAAATGAGTGTAAAGTTCAGATCAGCACCTGGGGTTTTTGAGGTCTTTCCCACTTAACCACCTGTAGTCAGTAAAGCTACATTTAAACTCCCGACTTTTTGAGTTGAAGTGAATAAATGCTTTCCGTCTTAACTCCGTTACTTGAGTTGGCTAAAGACTTAATTACCCTCCATATATATATTGAAAGCTTCCATCTTCCTTCTCATCATCCCCAGTCTCAGTTTCTTCAATTTCTCTGTCCAACTCCTCAGCATCAACTGAATCACTCCCATCATAATGTCCGAAATACTCGGTCATCATTCTCTCTCTATTACAAAGACTTTCTCTCTCTAAAATCATATTGATATTGTTATCATCCAAATATATACATCCAAGGGTTTGCTAATAAATCAAAAACAAAAAACAAGAGCTCATATAAATTCCCAAAAGGCAAATGGGAATATCAAAATCACCCCCTTAACATCATCAAAACAAGTGAAACATACCCACCATTTCAATTCATAAAATCAAAGTACCACAACCAAGCCTGAATATGAAAAAACATTATTCCTCAAAAATGAATGATACCCAATTTGCCGACATCCACTATATAGCATCAAAAGGCGGCTAAGCCTCAGAAATGTACATAAACTCACATAAATCGATTAAAAAATATGAGAGGAGTACCGTATTTTTTGAAGAGAAATCGGGGAAAAGACTGCTCTTTGGAGTAGCACATCGTCTCAAAGAGTAAGAAAAAGAGGAGAGAAATGGAAATTGAAGAAGGAACTACAACTAATAGATTTAATTTGGCTGCAAAGGAAGATGTAACACAATTAATAGCTTGAAGAGATTGTTATTGCCATTCTTTTTTCATGTAATTCCTATTGCTACTACCAAGCAAAGAGAGAATTTTGCTTTCTTCCCAATAGCGGTATGGAGCCAAACAACGACTTATGATAAATTCATTTGCTGATTTATTTTTTAAAGCAACCTTTTTTTCTTCTACAATGTTTGAGAGAGAAAAGATGTGGGTGGAAATTGAAGAAAAGGGATCAAGATTATCAAAGCAACAACACCAACCACAAAATCAAGAAAAACAACCAAATAAAAAAAACAAGAGAAAGAATCTCATCAAAATGACCCACAACAGCCCAAATTAGCTAGATCAAATTTTGCTATTGAGCATCTCAAATTTATCACTCTCTATAACTTCAGATCCCAAGAATCAAAACTCACTACGGAGACCCAATTCGTTTTTGGCCATTTTCATGAAGAAAACCCCACAAAATCTCAGATCCATTTCGTTGTTGAACAAATTCATGAAGAAAAAGCCTCCGAATCACAGACCCAATTCGATTTTGAGCAAATCCATGAAGCAAAAATCACAAATACACAGACCCATGAAGCTAATGAAGAAATTAGTGAAGAAGAAGAAGAAGATGAAGAGCCACAAAGTCTATATGAAGCTAATGAAGAAATTAGTGAAGAAGATGAAGAGTCACAAAGCCTAGATGAAGCTAATGAAGAAATTAGTTTGGGCATTTTGAGGAGAGGGACATTGTGGAGAGCCGCCGGCCAGCAACGGTGGTGAGGGAGAGGAGTGCTAGAGTAACCGAGGATGATGAGGGTGTTGATGCAAAAGCTGATGATTTCATCAACAAATTCAAGAACCAGTTGAAGTTGCAGAGGATGTTAAAGTTGTGATTTATTTATTTTAAAAGCCAAGAGGAAGAAGAAGGGGGTATTTCGGACATTTACCAATCTTTTTTGATCAATTCTGTTCTCTTCTCACGCAGCGCTTTTAGCGTCGACATCACGCATTGCGGTTAAATTGGATGGAAAATGTGACGTTTTCACTTCAACTCAAAAAGTCAGGAGTTTAAATGTAGCTTTACTGACTACAGGTGGTTAAGTGGGAAAGACCCCAAACCCCAGGTGGTGATCTGAACTTTACTCATAAAAAAATAAAAGTACTCATCACTTTATATAATCTTGTGGGGCCACTAAGGATAAATTTGAAACTTTTTTACTCTCTTTCTTTACTTTTCTCAATATGTGTGCAAATTGTATTTTGCTCATCCTTTTGGGGACGGAGGGTGTACACAATTACCATATATGCAAATAGGAAGGAATATTTTTTTTCATGGAGTATAAACGATGTGTACATATTTGATCTTGTACTTTTAATTAGTTTTTCTCTTATCTTACGTTCTTATGATAAAACATTTATTTTGTTTCTTATAACAATTATAATTTCTTGGCATACTGAAATAATATTGTGTCTCAAGGATTTTAGACCCATCAAGACTAAATTCGAACAATTGTTGGACATGAAAAATTTCTATTTAAATAATAGAGTAATAGACACGTAAATAGAAAAGCAATAGACACGTAAACATTAGTGTCAGGTTTGTGTTTGAGAATGTTCATGAAATAAGGGTTTAATATGTGTTGGATATAAACATGTTCATGGTGTAAAAGTTTTGGTGCTTCCTAGCCAGCAGGTTGTTTATTCATTTTAGTCAATTGTCATCCACAGTCTTGTTACTAAGGTTTCTCCTTCCATAATGTCATTCAGTCTTTTCACTATTGCTAGAAACCAAATTAACAAAAATATAAAATTGCAAGTCATTGTTTTTGGTGTTCTCTTTTGCATGGTTACTAGTTTATTAACCATTCTGTGCTTACTGCTTAAACAGCAAATTTTCTTCTCTTATATCTAAGTAACATATACATATATTATACTTTGTGAAACCTTTGATCATATTGGTAATACAGCATGATCATCTTATGTGTTAAGTAGTAACTACATGCCAAAGTAATCTTAGAGGTCTTTGTCAAGCCTTCTGTTGCAACATGGCTGAGCCTAGTGTTTTGACCAGCTAATTTCGAAGAAGGAGATTCACTTGCCATGCATCTTTGTACGACCTAGTTCTGCGATATATGAAGTATTGATTTTTAAAATGCCAGATTTGAAGATATGAAAAATCAACTGAGGAAGCGTATGTTCAAGAAACGCAAAGTCCGAAGAATAACATTCATAATTGCCAATGCCTTGTCCATAGAACTGAATACATATGCTTTAATCCGACCGACTATTCCAGGTAAGCATGTTGCTTTTCCTACATTCAGCACTGAGGATTTACATGTCTCATCATAGTCGAGGTAGTTGGGATCTAATTCTTCCATGTTTTTTCATAGGGAAAATTACCTGGCTTGATTCTGTTACTAATCTTCCTTTACAGGTATAACTTGTCAATCTCGTTTCTTCCTTCATACTCATACGTATTGTTAAACTTAATTGAATAATTATCTTTTAATTAGAATGACATTATCTTATACAAATCATTTGTTTGGGGCCCATTCAAGTTGATTCGAAAGTTTTTATATTTCTTTGAGTCTCACTTTGATGTTTATAGTTATCATAGCCTGTCCTATGATAACTCATAGTCATTAATTACATAATTTACAACAAACATCTCCTCCAGAAAAAAGATTTTTAGGAATATTTTTAAGTGTATGTGTACCATTTCCATGATATGGAATACATTTAGAAAATGCCATTGTATACTAAAAGCTTGAGCCTTTTCCACTTCTTTATGCCTTATTTTTCCATTTCGCTTCTTTATGCCTAATTTTCCACCTTGTTGTATATTTTACCTAGATTTAGCGAAATTAAGGAAGAAATGGCTCGCTTTTTCCGCTTCCAAGTGCAATTTCATCTGGAGAGAGCCGACATTGTAGGTTTATGATGTTAAGTGACTACAGTTATTACAGCGTCTAACTAATGTAATCACTTGAAACATATTGGAAGGTTTAGGTTTTGTGATGATGGTTGAGATGTGCTAAGAATCAAAGGGACAAAAGCTTAATATTACCCTTTACTAATCGAATGTATGTAACGTTCCAATGTTAACCTTTATTAAACCCTATCCAAAATTTTCTATTAAAAAAGGGACAAAACTGTATTGTTGCCTTGTTGGTACAAGTTAGAAGTAAGGTGACAAGGTTTTGTGATAATCAAAAATTAAAGGGGATAATATTAATTGGGTGGAGGAAGTATTTTTGTCATTCAATTAGCTAGTCTCAAGATAACTTTTTAAAAGATGACGTAGTTACACATATAGAGAGACTTCATCTTAGTTTCTAGTAAAATAATACAACACTTCAACTTTTAGTGTCTAATCTCTAGCCATCAAATAGAACTCGAGTATGGAGAATCTTTCTGTTTAATGTAGGACTTAGTATGATAGCTTTCATTACATGCACTCAAACAATTCGGATAGTAAATGTACTTATCCAACAATAACTTAAATGTACACGAAGCTTCATTAACTGCCAAACTTTGAATAGATTTTTAGGCAGGATAGATGCGTCTATATGAAAGAAGGTATAAGAGTTTAGTTTAGATAACTTTTTAGGTATTAAACAAGTTATACAATTGTTTATTGGCTCGTTAAACTCACATGCTTGTTTGATATGAATATGGTTTGTGCTTCTTTTGGCATTCTTTAGTGGATTTTTTCTTATTACAAAAATGGGAAAAAATGGTTGTAACTAGTGTTGACACTTACATTTGCAGAATGAGAGATCATTTTTCTGTACGGATACTGGGGAACAAGTGCAAGAGCCTCCAAAACGTACTCAATCTTACAAGAAGTGGGTTTGTCGTGTGTTGTTTCAGATCAACTTTGTTATAGTCATTTTCTGATCAAATTATAAATTAATAGACTTCTGTTTAGTAATTAGTCAAATGCAAATAGTAATAGAAAGGATACCTTTTAACATCAGAAATCTTGTACTGCTATCACCAAGTGATCTTATGGAACTATTGCACGCATTTGTTAGTTCTCCCTTCAGTTTTTACACATGCTACTACAATTCCAATGTAATTATCTCTCCTGCTCTATTGACCAGAAATGACATGACTCCTTACGCATGAACTCTGTCGACTAGAGTACCCTTTCTCTTGTACTTTTAGCAGCGGATTTTTGTTCATGATTGGTTGGACCCACCATCAATTGAGAATTTACCTCACTCATTTCTCGAGGTCAATTTGAATATATATTAGTGTATTGGGTTGAAATTCATCCTACTTATTATTTAAAGAAATGCTGAGCGTGTTGTCTTTGTGCTCTAAATTATTAGTTTCTTGCTTCTTTATAATAATATTAGTCATTGCCAAATTAAGGCTTTTAGTACCAAAAGAAGATACAAATTTTGTGTGGCTGTATATTATTTTCTGATCATTTAAAAAGTGGAATCTGCAAAACTTTCCTCTCATGTTTATCCACTTCTGTAGTGTGCTCCATTAAGTTCTAATTTTGCTATGTCCTTGCCCATCTCTCTTATTTTTGCAAATTGGGCACATATTAAATTGGGGAAATCAACCAACTTGACAAAAAATGTGACCCAATTTATGGTCTTTTTGTCCAAACGTGACTCAATTTGCCCTTATAATTGGAGGCAAGCATTTGTCTTTATAATTTGTCATGTGAATTATAACATCAGGGATCACAATAAAATTTTGGAGAACATCATGAGAGGATAGTTTGACTCCTGTAATCTGGATGACATTTGTGCATTTAGAGATAGTTCTAGAATATTATTGGATGACCTCAGATCTTCAAGTCAAATAGGTATCCCCTCAAAAAAGTTGGTGGTCCTCAAATTCACCTTTGAAGTTGCTTTGGCTTTCTAGTGTGATGTATTCTTACTTCCATTTGTCATTTGTACTTGAATCATTTACATTCGCTATGTATAGAAAATGAAGGTAGAATTATTTAGATCGCAAAACTAGTATTATAAAATAAGGAAATTTGTGACATTGAAGAAGCGCAAGTCATTTACGCTGGCTAAATACTTCATTCATCACAATGTTTTATCTGTGTTTACAATCTGCCTCATTTAGTATCAAAACTTTCAGTTATTAAATGGACATTTTTGTATACTTTTCAGTGAGGAAATTAAATTCTCAGTGGACGAGCTTTCAGAAATCAGGAGAGTTTCTACTGGACACCTTCGTCTTATAGGGTTCAAGCCTTTGAGTTGCTTAAAGGATTATCACAATTTGAGGCCATCAACATTTCTTTTTCCTAGTGATGAGGTCTCTATTTACTCATTATTTAAATATCATTGTGCTCCATCTTCTGGTTTACTTGCTTCCACAGATCTCTGGTTTTCTCTCATGTTCTGTCCATCTGTTGCTAGGTTATTGATAGTCATGTTTCCCGAGTAGTATTCTTATTTTATTTTATTTTATGTTACTTTTGTGATGCCTGCTACTTCTTTAATTGTTGTCTACTTAAAAATAAGATGGTATATGTTGATATCTCTCAATATCACATTAATCAGCCATACTCATGGTTGTCAAATCGTGAATCGAACCCTGTATGGAAATACTCGACGCATGAATTGTTATCATATTGTAATATTCATAAATAAATGCACACCACAATAGTTACATATCTAAGCATTTTGAGAACCAGATTATTTGATAATAAATAATATTCTTATTGATTGAAAATTATATCAAAATCATTATTACTGATGCCAACTCTGCTTAAGCTAGATGGTTATTATAAATTTATGCAGGTAGTGGTAGGCAGCACTTGCATTTTCATTGCTCTCCACAGGTCTATGTTACAGCTCAAGCGGTTAGTACAACACATTTCTTCATAAAGCTCCAGTAGCATTCTCAGACTTGGTTGCTAATAATGTACCACTTCATCAAATATTTATCAAAGTAAATTGAAAATCAAAAGTTTTGAACTTATGAAACGTCATGCAATATTGCAATCTTTTTCACACCATCTTACATGGACTATTTACGATGGATCAAATACCTGTATTGGATTCTTAGTCCAAGGCATATCCAGTAATTTCATTTTGTCTTGAAATCTTAAAAGTCGAATTTTGTTCCCTTTACTGTTACTTGATGTAAATGAATGTAAGTACTCCTTTTGAACGCTCTATACATAGACAACTTAAAGTATGAAAATAAATAAAAATTATTATTATTTTGAATGTCCCCCTATAGAATACCTGTACAATATTCATATTGTTTAAGATTTGGAATGAAAAGAGTATAAATGTATATTTCCATTTACATGTGAGCCTTTTGCTTCAGTTTTGCAGTTGCATTTTATGGGAGTTCAACACATCCTCAGTTGGTTGCCCTCATCGCACAAGTAAGATTTTATTATCTGCAATCATGTCAGTACGAGTGATTTTTATTGATGTGTACAATCAGCAAAAGTTGGACACTGGCATGCCTTTGAAACGCTGTTTTATGCTAGATTGCAGTCTCATCCTCCTGCATTCATGGTATCAGAATTAACCTATAATTTTACACAGCTGATAAGCAGCTTTAACACCTAATGTTCTGCTAAGGGGCCAGGGGGTTCCCTAGTGCAAACCAAAAGAAGGTAGTGGCTGCAGGTGTCTTCGCAATAATAATAATAATAAAAGAAAAGAGAAAAAGTTAAAAAATTGATATTCTAATGCATGCTTGTTGTGTCTGTTTCATGTTCTATGTCATTTTAGCATATAGTTGGCTGCTTCTTGAGCAATCTCACTTCTCATTTGTTGAGTTGCGGTGTTATATGCTTGTAATTCATGGAGAATATGCCCAAATCTGGGTTGTAATCTCGTAAAGATCATGTTGTAATTTTACTTGGCTTCAGTTGAATCATTTTTCAGTTGAATCATCTTTCAGCTGAATCAGATCAGTGCTTAAACTATGATTCCCTACCCAGCTAAATTGAACCGGTTACTGAGACAACCTATGAACCAAAAAAAAGATCACATAAGAGAGGGGGGGAAGAGAGAGAGGCTGAATGACAAATCTGGAAAATTCTTTCGAGTGTTCTGTTTTTTGATTTATTATTTGGTATCATTTCTTCCTTTACTGTCATAAGCTTGGTAATTATATCAAGCGTAAAGTTGTAAACTTCTGAATTAGAAACAGGGCACTATGTTCTCCATGGAAGAAAATTTCCGATTGCATCTGTATAACCATCTCTCTATATATTCTACTCTTGATGTTCTCATTAATCTTTGTGCAAATGCAGGATGAGATACTTACTGCTGGTGGTCAAGTTGAGCCGCCAGGAATGCACATGATATACCTTCCTTATTCTTGTGACATTAGACAAATCGATGAGGCAAGATTGATATTGATTTGTTCTTTTAAACAGGTTTCTATCCTGACAAAGATTATTTTATTTATAAGATTGACAGTAAGGAACTTTGTTCAATCTTGCAGATTCATACAGATACAAATAGCACGACGCCTCGAGCAACTGATAATCAAATTAAACGAGCCACTGCTTTAATGAAACGTATAGACCTAAAAGATTTTTCAGTATGCCAATTTGCTAATCCAGGTAACTCTCCATATTATCCAAGACCAATTTTGTAACTTTGGTCATGTTCTTTTGAAAACAGTGATGGTTCTGTTTTTTGATGCATCTTTCATTCACATCTCCAGTGAAATTGTACTTCTGGACTTGCAGAAGTGTTGAATATGATTTACTTTAACAATTTACTTGAGTAGCCATCTTTGTCCTGTCATTTATTTTTGACATGTATAAATCTAATTCAGACATTAGCATGAGAATGAATAGCTGTGAACGTGTTTGACGCCATCCTTTTTCTATTATTTCATTGCCGTCCTTGTGTGATTATTATTAATATGTTGGGTTCTTCTAGAAGTTACAATGAAAAAAGTGGATGTTGATTATGATTATTCTGTCTGCATGTTTGGTGATTGTGTATTGACCAAAAACTTTTTTCCAGCCTTGCAGAGACACTATGCAGTGGTCCAGGCTCTGGCACTGGATGAAGATGAAATGCCTGAAATTAAAGATGAAACTGTTCCAGATGAGGAAGGCATGGCTAGGTACTGGGCTGCCAGCAAAATTTTGTTCTTTCTTTGTTATCCCTTGCGCTTTCAGTTCCCGTGTTCAGTTAGTCGATAAAATTCAGTTTGGCGTTTGTTTATTGATGGCAGGCCAGGAGTTGTTAAAGCATTGGAAGAATTCAAGCTTTCTGTATATGGAGAGAACTACAACGAGGAGAATGACTTGGCAGCTAATGAAAAAGGAAATGCAACCTCCAGAAAAAGGAAAGTGGTTTCTGAAGATGCAGCTAAGGAGTCCTCTAACTACGATTGGGCTGACCTAGCAGACAATGGAAAGGTGAGTCTTCACTGTTTTGTTTTGTTTTGTTTGTCCAGAAATAGCGCATTGTGTCAGAGGTTTTGCAATTTAAAATTAGGTGACATTTGTAAAAATGATTATGGACCTTCTCTTTTTGAGGTTACTAACCCTTCTATTTTGCGAGTGTTCCTTAAATTTATTTTTGTAGCACAAGTGTCACTCATAGATACATTAGTCCTTTTTCATTCATAATAAAGCAATTTCTGTTAATTGAATTTGCAAAAAAATGCTAACGTATTATTCCATTACATAAATTAAGGTTATTATAGTGCTAACAGGCATGTCATCATGTTCCCAACATGGCAATTGAATTCTCCGCTCCATTTGCATCACTAATTTAAACCCTAACGACTACTTGTAACTTTAATTTCACAAAATACGATTTGGTTGAGATGAATTTTAACCCTAATTTTAAACTCATGGTTTGATTAAGATGAATTCAAACTTTAATTTGAGACCTCTTAGCTCACATTTGTCCTTTCTCGATCGTAAATGTGAATTTTGTTGCTCTCAAATGCATTTCAAATAGGTCTAACTACCATAATGACTATAATAACCTTACTTTAGGCTTGATTAATATGTTAGCACTTTTTGTCAAACTTAAATTTGATAAAATTCAGTTTTTATTGGCAAAAGGGGTTGGAGGAACAATTTTGCACAACTAATGTATTTATGAGGGAGACTTGCGCTAAGAAAAAAGTTTAGGGAACACTTTTGCAAAACATAACAAATATGAGGGTTAAATTTGCAATTTAGTCTATATGTGTGTGTGTGTGTTTGTTAACTGAAGAAATTGGAAAAAAAATGTTAGAATATTTTACTTTCTGCTGATTGATAAAAAACAACGTTTGAATCTTTTACTTTCTGATGATGTTTGTAAAGGAATTGCTATGAATGTTAAAGATGCAAATATTTAAAAAATTAAAAAGTTTTAAATTTCGGAGGACCTAACTAATTTGATTGTATGATACATGTTTTGTAGTTGAAGGATTTAACTGTGGTGGAGCTGAAGTTCTACCTGACGGCTCACGGTCTTCCAGTTGCTGGGAAAAAGGAAGTTTTGATCAGTAGGATCTTAACTCACATGGGAAAATGAGTAAGAGGACATCAGGGGTTTGTACTGCACATATACCCTTTTACTACCAGCCGTGCCTTGTGCATTCAATATTTTCCTCTTCATTTTGTATTCTACCATGTTTTCTTTTTATTTATTATTTCAATCAGTTGCGTTTACTGCTCCATAACTTTCACCAAGATTTGCTCTTTTGCTTTCTCATGCTTCTTCTGTGGCTCAAAAGCTACTAATCCAAGTATCCAATATTACACGAATCATAGATTTCTTGAAGAGACCATATCTTTTTTCCTGCATTGTTTATAAAGTGGGTTTCAGGAGAACATGTGAAAATATCAAAAATTCATGTGCTTCTTTTTAAAATGTTCTTGGTACACCTCAGTCTATGTTACAAGTGACTGATATTGGCTGTGTTTTTTTTAGAAGTTGAGGGGAAAGATGTTATATTTGTTTTTTGGGCGGGCGGTTGATTCATATGAACTCTTTTGAAATTGACCAAAATCTTTATATTACTTTGGTAATAACACAAGATAGAGTGAATATCCTTGAATGAATTTAGCAACAAAAAAAAAAAAGAAAAAAGAAAATCCCTCTATGCACCTTAAATGTCCCGTGACCATAGTCAGGATAATAATTATACAACTGATTACAAGACTAATTATGTATTATCACAGCAAATTCCTTGTACTAGTTGTAAACTAGATCAATTAATAAATTTTACGTGGTTGTGGAGGAAGAAATTTACTTAAAATTCCTCTTGCAGTAAAAAGAAAATATTTATATCAAATTATTAAAACAGAAACTTTTACAAAACAAAACAAAGATGCGAGTCTTTTTTCACTAATTAACTTGATATTTACTTCATCACACGGTAAACATATTCCAAAAGCATGTTAATAATTAGCCAACAATTACCCGAAGGCATGTCAAAGTTATCTGCTAGAAATTATTATAAGCATGCCAGTTCTGTCGAGTCGTAAAAATAAATGACTACATGTAAACATTTGGCTAATATGAGATGAAGAGAAGCATAAGCACAAAGTGAATCAGTGGTATATAAATCAAATTCAATGTTAAACAAGACAAGTGGCATATACAACGTCCAATAAGAATAAAGATTCGACTGCAGAAGCAGAAACTGTACAGTAGTACTACAAGTTCTCAACTAGTCATCAGGTAATTGGTATCCCGCAGTAACAAATTATGCATACAAACAGCCCAATCACCTAACAAAGAATATTCACCCTGAAGAGCTCCCAGAATCTCAGCAGGCATGAAAATAATACAGTTTGGAATGGATGCAATTCAATCGTTATTAGAAGTGGAAGAAACGATCTGTAAAGGGCAGAAAGCAAGTTCACATTAAGGATTTAATAAGCTAGAAACAATAGAAGGGATGGAAAAACAAAACTTGAACGTTGTAACCGTAGTTACTATACATATAAGGTATTGAATTTTTCTCAAAATTGAACTATTGAATATTATATTAGGGTTTAACTAATCTCCAAAAAGATGATAAAAGGGTAACAATAACTTACAGGCTTACATTGTGGTGATACATTGACCAGAAGCTAGCAAGGTAAGAGAGATCATGATCTTTCAACTCTCAGCAGGAAATAGGTAATCATGTCCATGAAAGAAGCACCCTCAAACATAAATCATAGCCAACGTTATGATTTGATTCACGTAGCTTATACATAGCCCAATCTGGCATTACTGTTGAGCCATCTGGTCAAATGAAAAAATACCCATTGTTAAGTATATTACTCAACTCATTAATTCTACGAAGTTGTATTAACAAGTTTCAATGAAACCAAACACCAAAGAGAGGGATTTATAAGAAGCATTTTCATTCATCAAAAGTAATAAATTAGTGACAGTTCAACGAAAAAGTAGGTAACACATAATAAAGAAAAGCAGGAAGTCCATTTTTAATTTGTAGTACTCTAGCAACTATTTGAGATCTGCTCAAAAGCTAAAACCTCCCAAATTTCATAGATGGACCAAAACCAAGAGCCTTGGTAATTTAGAATAATAGGACTTCAACTAACAAAGGATTTGTGATTCCTACAAAGCCAAAAAAAAAGATGCGAAGAATTCTTAAACTACTAGATTTTATGTAATATTTTATCATTAAAATAGATATGAAAAACACTATTTTAACAGGAAAGTGTACATCTATATTGGTTAAAAATTGAGCTAAACAAGTGCATCAAACAACAAGATGGAAAGCCAAGGTCCCGTCCAAAGTGAAGGTGATACACATTTTCCATATATTTATTATCCCTATTTTTGTCCTTTTCCATTTGTATTTAATATAATTAATATATGCCATTTTATCTTGTAGGATTTAATGTTTTTTTTAATCATAAAGTAAAAATGTTGGTGATCTAGCAGTATTTAGTGCTCCAATTCATACAAAAAATAGCTAAGAAGATTCTTACAAAAGAAAGTTGAAATGTACAAGGAAAATGAAAGGAGGTGGAACAATTTTGGTGTGTAAGTCAATTTAATTGATCAAATCCAATAAAAAAAATGAAAGCTTATATATAAGATCTCTTAGAAAGAAATCGATTGTCATTAGGAAAGAGGAAAGGTTGAAATCTACAACGAAAATAATTCAATCCTAGAAACCTATAAACAAGGGAGGGCCAAGAGAGATTGGAATGTTTTTGATTGCAGTAGAGTTGAAATAGTATGAATCTTCTTCCATCTTTCAAATATATTTAGTTGTTTGATTTTTGTTATTTAATCTCATGCAACTTCTCTTCACATAGATTTTCATGGCTTGCTAAATTGTATGATCTATGATGATGATGAAGCCAAGTAATATCTGATGGTGAATATTCTCTATCTTTTCTATTATTAGTGTTTGAATGTTTAATGGTTTCGCTTTCATATTTCATTAGTGAATACCTCCCTCCATAATTTTTATGTAATTTTCAAATTAATAAAGGGGTTTAGATAAATTATTATTAAAATATAAGTTTTTCAAAATTCATACTTGAACTTTTGATGGGTTATTGTTAATTCTTAAATTTTCATAGTCTATACCTGCCCAAGTTAATTATAAAACTTACTAAATTAAATGGAATAGAGATCAAATGTATAATTAATTTAATTTGGACTTTCATTTATTTTCCTAACTTTGCACACTAAACAAGTGATCTGTGTTACTCGGATTAGCCATTTTTTTAGAGTAGGTCAAACACGACACTTGCATGCAAAAAGGGATCCGTCTGGGATCCGCCCACGTAAATCGGATCTGGTACTGTTTTTGAAGGTCATCGGAGAAGAAGAGACGAGGAAGGACGAGAAAGAAGAAAGAGCAAAGACTGAAGAAAAACTTACCATGTCGCCTTTTTCTTCTTCTTCTCAACGAGCCTTTTTCTTCTTTTTTCTCCGACGATCTGAGTGAAACCGATCAGACCTGTGATTTAAAATATCCTTGAAAAATTACAGTTAAGTACCCTATAATTTTTATAATTTTTTAATTTAGTCCCCAAGGTTTTCTGAAAGTTCAAAATAGCCCTTGAAAAATTACATATCAATCCCTATAGTTTTGTTTTCTTCTATTTTAGCCCCTGAAGTTTCAATAGTTTCGATTCTATCCTCGCTTTCTTATATCTTTGCACTTCAAATTTCAAGTTTAATGCATGTCTATATATGAATTTGGACAAGATAAACATTATTGTTAAAAAATTATAACATACCGTATCCCTGCACCCGTGTCCAAATTTGGATCCATATCCGCGTATATTCTATTTTTTGACTTCACGTATCCGACATCTAGATTCGTACCCGCACCCGAGTCCGAGTAACACAACAAGTGATATAGTTTAAATTATAGAAAGAAGAGAGATTATTTGGTATTCATATTGGATTCAGATTCCTAAATTATTTTTTCATTATTAGTTTATATTTTTAATTAGTTTAATTATTATTTTACTTATCATTTGATCTTAGGTAATTATCTTCTCCATTTGAAATATAAACTAAAGATCTTAAAAATGACTAACTTCTGTGAGTTAGACCTGTACTCGCTAGTTCTTTAAATTGATATTGTACACTAGCAGTCATTAAAATTTTCATATTACGAACATTGAATACTAATGATCTCTATCAAGATTGTGAGCCTTACAAAGCTCTATCTATGGACTTTGTTTATATGTAAACAGAGTGGTGAGACACATGTTCATTTATTTCTGCATTGTCCTGTTACTTGTTGTATTACTTGGACTCGCGTGCAGGTGTCGAGTGCGGTGCGGATACGAATCTAGGTGTCGGACACGTAAAGTCAAAAAATAGATGATACACGGATATGGATACAAATTTGAACACGAGTGCGAGGATACTATATGTTATGATTTTTTAACAATAATATTTCTTAAGTGTATCACCAAGTTTTTTTTGCTCTAGGGACTGAAGTGCAAAAATATAAAGAAACATGGGCAGAATTGAAACTTCAGGGGCTAAAATGGAAGAAAAAAATTATAAGGACTGATATGTAATTTTTCAAGGGCTATTTTGAACTTTTAAAAAATCTGGGGGACTAAATCAAAAAACTATAAAAACTTTGGAGTACCTAACAATAATTTTTCAGGTCGGATATCTATTCTACTTTGATTGTTCTACTCTATTTCCATTTTTCACGTCATGCGGGAGCAATGGGCAGCAACTTGGGGATGAAAAGATTTCAAATTTCTGCAAGCAGCAAGGAATGGTGGCACTGCTGTTTTACTTCTTTTATCTTCCCTTGATTTCGTTTCCTCTCTCTTCTTCTACCTTTTTTTTTGTTGGACTCTTGAAACACAAAAAGTGGGCTGCAATCTAGGGCTATTTGGTTTGAATGGGGGGCTGAAATTTGGGGTTATCAGAGCCGTATCCGGATTGAAAGTACCGCACTCGACACAAATCTCGCACCCGTATCGGATCGTGTCGACGCGGGTACTCCATCAGAAACAGACGAGTCCGAGTAACACAGGTTACTTGGGGGTTGTGGAGCTCTCTTTAAAGTGTTAGAAGAGGAGTGTACTATGCTCCGATAGAAGATATGTTGTTGATTTGTTTCCAAAGATTTAAAAGCAAGAGGATGCCAAAGTAATATGGAACTATGTCTTCTTTTCTGTTTTATGGAGAATTTGGTATGAGCGTAATACTAGGCTTTTTAAATGATTATCTTTTAAGTAGTTGAGTGATGAAATTATTTTCCTTACTTCTGTTTCAGCTTATAGATTAGAGGGCTGCACTTCATTTAGTGTTCTTTTGTTTATGTTTTCTTTATTCTGCTGCTGAGGGTGGGACTTCTTCCCCCATTTATCATATCATATCATTTCTTTTCTATTACTAATTTTTTTATCAAAAAAATTCTAAAGTGGAATTAATTCCATGACCACAACTGCCACAGGATTTTCAGCTCTAGCTTCTTCTCATCGGCCTCATAAGCAACACTGGTCCACAATATCCTATGTTGTGATAACACATATTATAGAAGAAAAAGAGACGATTCAAGGCACCTAGCCTTTAAACAAGGGGAATCACACTTGTTGACTCCGGAAGCCCAACTTAATGATACACGGGGAAGACAACATAACAAATGCATCCTTCTTTGGTAATTATTAAGTATTAGGAAATGACATGGTATAGTTACCCAGAAAATGAGAATGGATGAATGTAAAGTAAATAAGTAATTGATTCCCGTATAATTAGTATCAACATCTATGACTGGAACAAGTAAACTCCACATGACAATGCCCATAGGGCTAAGGCTTCACTACAACCCAAAGTTATAATACCAATAAATCCTATAATAAGTAACTAAGTTTTAGCCTAAACCAGACCAAAAGTGCCATAACATAGGGCAGAGAAAAAAAAACTTTAAAATACCATATAACAACCTGCTAAAAAATTGTTGTTGGGCAACAAATATAGACAATGTCCTGAACTGGTCAAAGTCTAATCAAAAAGTTTTCAAGATCTGCTTTCTTCAAAATTGCTCTTGCTTGGGCTTCTTGGTTATGTACCTCCTAACAGTCCTTTATAATTTATGAGAATGTGACGAGCTTATTCAATCTCACTTTTCAACAGTTACCACTTAGCCGACAATCTGAATTGCATAAAAGATGATTAGAGTTATTGAGAATCGGTAAATGACCACATTATCTAGTTTTAACAGATTTCATTGTTGATTAGATGGGGAAATGGGGTTTAACAAAGGAAATAGAAAAGAACATTCTTCTTGAGCAATTGACAAATTTTTCAGCTTGAAAAATAAAGTGATACAATTGCTTCTGAAAGATCTAAAAGTATGCTAACCTCTCATTCTTCTCTCCAATCTATCAAATCACTGCGTGGAACATATAGCCTAGCAATTTGTTCCTCTGCATCAATATCATTGACAACACCCCGACATCTTGGGAAGCCACAGTAACAAGCAAGTCGTTCATCAATTGATAAGAATCTGTTAAAGAAATTGGATAAAAATTAATATGCAGAAGTAAAGAATGAAAATGCATATTAGTCTTAGAGGATAACCTGTAGTCATATGTTAGTTCTTCCCATTGTTTAATATCTCTTTTGGCAAATATAATTATGTGCTCATCTCCATTCACACTAATAACTCTTGAATAGCAATTTGGCTGCAAGACACAGTAAAGAAAATCCTTAAAAAATTGGCAATGCAACAAACATTAGAAACACTAACACATGGATCTAACAAAACTATAATTATGTCTGTAGGGAATAGGGATACTTTGTTTATTATATTATTTTATTTTATCTTGATAAAAGAAGAATATTTTATTGCTTAGAAGAGAAATTACAACGCATGACCAGAACAAGAAGTCCTCTCAAAAGAAATAAAAGAAAACTTAATATTAATGAAGCACCGCCCGCCAATCTCTTTGAAGATCGGACAAAGAAATTCCTCTAAAAACTCCCATTCAATGAGCCCAAAGAGAAGTAAAACAAGCACATATCCAAATAATCTTCCCCCTGAATATGCACAGTAAAAAATCTTCCACCGAAGAGGGAAATTCAACTTTCGCCCATCACACTAAACAAACAACACCACAACCGCCAAGCTATCGAACAATGAAGAAATAAATGAGAATGATTTCAAACACAATACACACAAAAGGGGATAAAGATTTGTAACGCCTGCGCCTATGACGTATGTCATTATTGTTAAACCGGCCCAAAGATAAGGACCGCAAAAAAACCTTAATTTTTTAGGAAGCCTTTGCTTTCCAAGTATAAGATGCTAGAGGAAAACAATGAACGGGACGATGAATCTCCCTCCCGGATTTAGAAATGGGAGAATTATGCTCAGACGAGGTAAAAGAAGAGGAAAAGCTAAAGAAAGAGAAACATCTCCTATCCAAATATCCTCCCAAAACCGAATTCATGCCATTACCAACTTGGAAACAAACAAGAAAATGAAAGGAAGTGTAACCTTGATAAATTTTCAAGGACTAGAATAAGTAACACAAGAAGGACAAGAATTTGCATCCCACCCATTATGCTGAATTCCATACTTCTTCTAATCACCTGATGCCAAAGAGAGTCAGATTCCAAATGCGCCATAGCCATTTGCCCACTAGAGATCGGTTCTTAGACACCAGGTTTCCAAGACCTAAACCCCCTTCCTCTCTAAGACAACACACAAAATCTCAATCAACCAAATGATCCTTCCTATCCTCACTATCCCCAGCCCATAAAAACTTGCACATAATACGTTCAAGTGATTTGGCTACCCTTACCAAGACCTTAAACTACGATATTGAAGAGAAATACTAGCTAAACAAGCCTAATAAGAATAATCCTCCCACCCAAAAAGCACCTTTCCAACAATCAAGCCTCCTACCCACTTGCTCTACTACAAGATTTTAAAAAGACTGAGATCTCGGGTTACCACCTAAAGGAACACCTAAATAACTCATAAGACTCAACTTCACACCCAATTAAAGAAGCATAAAAAACACGAACATCCTCATCCATATTAATACCAATAAAACTACAATTTGAAAGATTAATTTTCATCCCCGATATAGCCTCGAAAAAAATTTGAAGGAGCAACAAGACATTCTTAAAACTTGCAACTTCTTCAACAAGAAAAAGAATGGTATCATCTGCAAACTGTAGATGAGAAACTCTAACTTCATCTTGACCAACTACACAACCATTAACAAGACTCTTTAACTCACTTTTCCGAACCATCCTACTAAAAACATCCACCATCCACTATAAGAGTGAATCTCCTATCTAAGACCTCTAGATGCCTTGAACCAAGATTTAGGCTATCCAATAACAATCACAGAAAGATGAGAAGAAGAAAAATAACCCTTAGTAGTGATATTGAGGGCTATTGAAGGAATTGTCCTTTAAATGTATAGGTTAATAAAAAGAGGAAGTTATCCCAACTTTTCTTAATTTATCTGCAAGCAAGCCTCTCGCTCTTCTCTTTACTTATATCTTTTTCTCTAATAGAAAATTATTTGAACGTTAAAATTCACACAAAAAGAAGGGGAAAAGTGAAGACATAATATATATGTAATGCTCAAGATGCCTAACATACCTGTTATAGCTATTTAGAAGTATTACACTAAACAGTCCTCTAAAATCAGTCTGCATATTTACAGAACATACATACGAGCTCTCTCTCTCTCCCTCTCTCTCTCTCTACATTTACAAATTATGAATACAACAATAGGCTAGTTCCAATAAAATTTGGAATAAAAAATCCTACATTTCTTAAGAAGCATAACACCAAGAAGTCTCTTTTCCTTTAAGATAAAAACAAACAAACAAAAAACAAAAACAGAAGGAGAGGGTAATATCTTTTATATAAGTAAAAGCACCAGCTAAAGATTATTCACAAGTAACACAGCAGAACGCTATACATACATCACAAGAATGATTAATCAAATGTGCTATGCTTCCTGCCCTTGTGGCGTCAATGACACGCTCATCATCAATTCGGAACATATAAGTACCTGCACCCTGCATTTAGAAAACTGTTAAACAGGCTTTAGAATCAAATTAGCATTTTGACTTTCAGCAAGAAAAGATCCACATATTCAAAATTTGCAAGGACAAATCCATCCTTATTTTGTTTTTTAATAAATCAAGCACATGCTTAATTATGCCATTGATACACCAACTTAAATGCTAAATGGACCATCAAATATCACAAACATTGTGAAAAATATCAGTACAGTGAGGAACCTGATTGATCCATCTGATTTTCATTTCTTTACATACGAGGAAATGTATATTTCTAAAAGCAGATGCCACTATTTAAAACTTATACGCAGATCTAGCTTTATTATTCTTCTTTTTTTGTTTTTTGTTTTTGTTTATGTTTTTTTTTTGTGCGTGTGACAAGTCAAATCGACCTTTTATTGTTCTCAATGGCTAAAAACAATTCCAACTATACCGCATTGTACTATTAAATTTTTACGGTGAATTTCAGATAGAACTTCGCAAACATAACAACAAGCATATGCAATAAGTTGAAAATTGTTTTTAAAAATAAGACAGTAAGTTGATCATACTTACCACAAATGAATTGTAAATTAAGTGCTCTCTTCTGTCAGCTATTGGAGGTCGAACAAGCTCACCAGTATATTCAATCACCTATAACAAAACAAAATAACTATCCCAGCTCTTGCACGTTTTGAGAAAGTAAAATAAAATCATGGTTGTAATCAAATTAGATCTACCATGTCTCCTGCTTTGTGTGGTTGTTTCGCAAAGATCCCATATCCATGTATTCCAGATTTCCCTGACTCCAATAAAAATCCTAATCAGCAATAAGTATAAATGAGATACTCGATTTGTCTTTTCTTTTCTTTTCTCTTTGTTTTTTTTGGGAGGTGGTGGTGGAGGGGTTGGGTAGAAAAAGAAAAGGTAAATATGTCTACATATTGTTAAATTGAGCCTTTTGTTATTTTTAATAAAAGAGATTTTATTAATAGAAAATAGCTAGTACAATAAACTGACTGGACAAGAAGTCCACCCTGACCAAACTAAAAACAAAAACAAGACGTAAAGAACACTTAAAAGTACAGCCCTCCAATCTCCACACAATTGCTACATTGAAGTTACAGAATATGGAAACTAAAGATTCATAAATTTAAAAATAGACTTAAAGTAGTAAATAGGCTAAGAGATAGAGAGTTCAAAGGTTTAAATTTAGACATGGTACCAAAGGAGGTTAAGATGCAGTATATCTCACATATCCACAGGGAACACAACAACAATAAGGAGGATACAAATTAGGAGAAAGGATTCAACTAAAAAAAATTGCCCCAAAAAAGTGTAACTATTGGAAGAAAAGGTTAGAAGAGCCTACTAGGTAGCAACAGAAAGATGCTTACCAAATGCCAGTCTCTTTCTAAAGGTTTTCATCATGTCTATGTATTTCTCAGCCACAGAAAAGATGCTTTTAGAAGCATCAAAATGAGAAGTTTTTAGCTTTTCAAGACCCAAAGGTAACTTCGGACGATCAACTGTTCCGGAAGAGAGCATGTTGCTCAAGGAATCGTGTTGGCTATAGCCACCAACCAAGTATGGCCTGTTTTCTACAAATGCACGCTTCAAAGATACAGCAGCAGAGGCTTCAGGTTCTTTCCTTCCTCTTCTCCCAAAATAGTTGTAAGCCTCTACACACAGATAAGTAAAAGAAGAGGTTATAAAAAAAAATAGTCATATAGATATACTACAATTAATGTTAAGAGGACACAAACTGGAACCCAATTAAGAAATCAAAGTAACACCCATCATCTAGATGTAAGTAATACTTGGATATACACTTCAACCAAAAGCAAAAGAAAAGAAAATAATGACAAAAACCAAAAGAGAAGCAAAACATAATCCAGACAATTGTCAAAAACTACTACAGCACCATTGAGATAATTGACAACAGTTAGACCTGCCATGGGGTTTCTAAGTCGGAATCCCTGGGAGAGAATGGGAATTACTACTCTTTAAGCATATTTAAACTTATTAAAATGTCAATGCAACCTAACTAAAGCAATAACGAGTTTAAAATAATTGTTCAATAAAAAGAAGAGTAGAGGCAGAATATCACTTTAAGATAAAAATATCATTCTCTCACGAAAGAGGTAAAGTTTTTTCTACTCTTTTTCATGATAAAGTAGACAGTCGAGACTTGAATCTGACAAATCTTCTAACCTGGTAAAGCTTAATCTAGATCATATCCACTGCTTACTGCTATGCAACCGAGCATGGTAGCAGAGGAAGAAAGGATAAAAGAGATGCTACACTAGTCATCAATATACAACCAGATTCAATGATACCAAAATCTGGCATTTGCCTCAAATGCACAAGCAAGCTCAACCACTCACTAAATTGAAAACCAACTCCCCTACTTAATTCTCATAGTTGACAATGGGATAGAGAATCCAGAGACAGCCATGACTCGGGTTGGCATAACAGGGTAATAATATAAAACTCTACCAACAATTTTACAATATTCATATATAATCTCAACAATTATGATATCAATATCCCCATCTCTATCTCGATAGTCTTATTGTTACAAAAAATCTCACACGAGACTTCCATTTCCACTTATTGTCATCAGCTATTAAGATTTGTCATAACAAGAAATATCATAATGGGTGTCAGGGTGCTCAAGTAAGGATATCATGGATTTTGAGCTGTAAATTGAGTGCTTCACTTTGTCTCTAGAGTCTATACTGATCCTAAAAAGGTGAAACGTTGCTGATAGCAAGTACATGAAAGAGTTGACCAGCAAACAGGAATAGTTGTCCAGTGTACCCAATTGAGGGAATTTTTGCCGTTTGATTAAAGTGTACTTTTTAGATTGAGGTGAGAGCATGCATGCATGCATGCCTTTGAATATAATGTTGTAAAATAAATATACGTTTGAGCAACAAGTAAATCAGATGACCCCAATTGGTTGTCAACACTCACATGGAACAATTACGGTTATATAAACATCATGTTAGGTTAATCCCTGGATTTATTTTTCTTGTTTGCTGGTCATAGAAAGATAGTGCATAAATCAGGTGTTAAAACAAATAATAAAAAGTAAAAAATTAACCAAGGAACACCTAAAGGCTGAAGTACCTACTCCAAGTACAAAGAAATTCATGCTCACCCTATCTATTCACCGCACACATATGAAAGGTAAGCATAACACCTATGGGAAGCACTCCAAAACATAATAGAAGAAATGCAGAATTTATGGAAAACAAACCAGTGCGAGCACAGCCAGATGGATTTGGTGGAGGAATGTAGTCTGAATATTGACAAGAACTTTGACCAATCTGATCATCAGTCACAAAACGATCATTAGATAGTGGCCTATGCCTCTTGCAGAAGGAAAGCAAACGAATGCACTGGTTGGCCTCATCCTCATCTCCAGGAATCAGAAGCAGTCCGTCCTCATCATCAGGCTATGTTGATATATAACAGTAATACACAAAGAGACGGTCTTATTAGCTACTTGTAAGTTGATAAAATTAGAACAATAATTTTAGTCAAATTTTAAAGAGCACTCATGTATATATAAACAAAGAACAGGAGTTCATTTATAGTTGAAAAGGAATAAAAAATACCTCAATACAAAATCCAGCTGCCCGTGCGCAAAGAGGATGATATGCTACATAACAAGTGCTGTTTGAACACTGTAATTACCAATAAGAAATAAGTCTCTGTCAAATAAATCAAGATACTTGTTCAAAAAAACAATAATAATTTATAACACACACGGACCATGGGAGAGATAATACTGCAAAAAATTATAATAAAAAGAATTGAATTTAGGAACCCTACCAGGATGCAATTGTGGAAATTAATCGTATAGACTTATTCTGTTGGTGAGGGCAGTCATAGCAGGCAGATAGGGAAGTTTAGATTCCCTGAATTTGTATAGATTGGTAGGGGATAAAGGAGCTCCTCTTGTGACTCATGTGTGATGTGTCGACTGTTGATGGGAGGACAGTCTGAATCCAATTTTTTTTGCAAGTTAAAAACCGAATTTTTAGAAGACCATTTTAAACTACCGAGCTAAGTCCATTTGGTGCTACAATAGTCTCAATTTAGCAGAAAGTTATTATAATTTTTAATCACCAACGGGATCAACTTCCAAAGGTCAGTGGAAAGTTGGCAACATAATTAAGGGAAGTTAAGGTTTTTTTGGATAAAATAATTAAGGAAAGAAAGTTTGATGCTAAAAATAGTTATGGGACAGATGATGAAGTTTTCAGAAAATTACAAGCCTATGATTCTATAAGGGAAGGAGAATGCCACAAAAGCAAAAGTATAAGAGGGAGGAAAATACACACCAATAACAACCTAAACAAGGTTTTCTTTTTATTCTTTTCTTTTTTTTATAACTAAACTAAACAAGGTGTAATTGAGTTAAGCTGAATTTAATTTGGGATAATCGTTGAATGGCAGATTGTATCAAGTAAAGGAAAATATACTCCAAAATATAAATTACCAAAAACTACATTCATTGTAATAAAACATCAATGAAAAGCTTGCCTGGATACAAGCTCCATATGAAACCCCACATATGCTGCATAAGAGCTTCCAGCGATCCTACATAAAACAGGAAACAGAAGGATTAAAATAAGAGTACATATATGCATAAATTTTAGACAATGGAACAATCTGAATATCTAGTGAAAGTCTTGTCCTTATTTTTTTAAACAATTTTCCTACCTTTTGTTTTCATTTTTTCTTTACTAGTAGCAAAAGTGCAAAACAACAGTTCATAAAACATACAAACAAGAACTAAGGGACACCTTTCCTGATAAATGCAGAGAGGGAGAATCCTAGTGGTGAAAAGTAAATTTCTGACAAAATAATAAGAATAAATAAAAGAAAAGATACCTTGTTGATTCTACTCAACCCATCAATGGGTTCCATTTTCTTGACATCAGATAAGCAAGTTTCTGAAGAATAGTGGATAGTTAATGAAACAGAATAAATTATTTTAAAAAACAAAACATCAGCAAAAGTGAAAACCTGGTATCCAAATGGCACATGCAAGATGAGCCCAGCGTCCATCTGTTGTAGGCTTCATAGCACCTCCTAGAAAAAAAAAATCATTGTGATAGATATAATTTGTCCATGCTTTCACATAAAAATTGCAAAACCTTGCAACATATAGTTATGTAAACTTTAAAACTCAAATACCTATAACAGGACAAAGACAACAGGGTGGGGGGAAATTAGGAGCCCCTGGACAGCATAGGTTGCACAACCAAAGTACACCATCAACAGGCTCCAGTTCTCCATAGCATCTAGCATGAACCTGAGCAAGTAATGCTACTAATGAAACCAAAATGACTGAAAAGAACTACAAACAATTGAAATCTTAAGAAAATCTAAAATGCAGATTAAATATTGATATATAAATCAGTAACGATATTTTAAGTTCACTTCTAATAGCAAATGATCACAAATATTTTGATGACTTCAAAGAAACCTGCAATAGGATTCAAGATTGATTTAATCTAATTTCAAGACAATTATTTATGTTATAAACATAGCTGATGGCTGATGCTTTAACCAAACATGACTATATAGCTGTAAGATACCATAAATAATTGGTGAGATCTGTTACTTTCTAGCCACTGTAATTTTAAGTTCTTCCTTGATAAAAGGATCTTTTTTAATTTTGCTGGTTCCAGATAAAAGGACCTGGACTCCAGAGAAAACCTAGTTGTTTTTGTCTGCAAGCCACTTTTGCTTTTTCTTTTGCATTCCAAGGATTCTCGTTCCATCCCTCTTTCAAAATTCCTCTCTAAAGCAAAATCCCTCTAAGATTAAGGATATTGCATGGTACGTCTCTTTGATTCTCAATAGATTGAATACCAAGATTTACTGCAGAGGCAACACCCTTAGTAAGACTCTTCCTCAAAACAGACATTTATTAAGTAAATCATACAAGTTATATACTCAGATTTTCTTGCACTGTTTGGTTATGGAGGGATTGTCAAATTGGCTTTTGGAATATATTAGGAGAAGCTTGGGTTTGCATTTCAATCTTTGGAGAGTTTATTGGGAGTATTAGGTATAGAGACTTTGGTAGACGGAAAGACAACAAGCTTCTGTGGTCTTGTGTCCATTTGCAATTATCAGGTTCGTTTGAGGAGACTAAATACTAGAACCATCAAGCATAACCGTTTCCGTAACATCTACTCTAGGACTGGTAGTTCACTTACATGTAGCTTTTATTTGGTTTATAAACTTTCAGTGTTTTATCTATTATTTCTTTCAGAGAGGACTCCCTAATTCATATATAAGTATTCTTTTATTACCAAAAATAAATAAACAATAGGTGAGATCAGTCGCATAATTAGTAATTATTAATTACATTTCACATCTCAACTCAACAACGGCTTCTATGCCAAATAACAAGTTGAGGTAGGCTAAAATGCATCCAATGTGTGAGCGCAAAAGAGTTATTTTTCACATTGTACAGGCCTTAAATTAATATAGCACCATCATGGACCTGATGCTTACTTTTACCATAAGAAACAAGCTGTTACAAACATTTTCCTAGAATTTGAATATAAATATATTTTAAAAAACACTGAAAAATTAAATTAAAAGATTACTACAGAAAACCACAATTTCAGTAAAGATATATAATAGTGAAATATCAGGGGGGTAAAGAAAATTAGATTCTCTATTCTTTGGGTAAAAAGGGAAAATTGTGCAACAGAAATAAAGAACTTACCATCATTCTGCATTTATCGCACTGCAGAAACAGATTATTCACATACTCCTGAAAAATATATTTATTAATTATCAATCTTTGTTAAATTTCACAGTCAAAGTAGAACAATACATGACAGAGTAAACAAAATTACAATCAGAAAGAGGAACCAATGCAGGAACAAGCATAAATATACCATAGCATCTATAAATTAATATATATATATATATATATAACAATACTTTGTGAATGCACTTCTCAGTATTTGGGGACCAATGCAATATAGTAACATGCAAATGAAGACAAGTAGTAAGTAAAAGATTGGTAAGTTAAATAACTGTTATACCTCATCCATATGGCAAACATTGCACTTGTCAAGGTCTTTCCATTTTACATGAACAGGTCTGTAACCAACTGGCAGATCTTGATACCTATCGGATGTCCGCGTAGAGGAGTTTGAGAGTAGCTTTGAAGTTGACAGCTGACAATACCATGAACAAAACAAATTCAGGCTAGAAAAAGCATTAGATATCTAGAAAGAAAGTAAATGTAAAAATTTGCATGATTAAAAATGTCATGAAATGTTTCAGACGTTCAAACATTTCCATAAAAGTGAAAGAAGAATAGCTATAAAATTGAAATGATGAGGCTAAGAAATTAATTAACTTCTTATTTAATACTTCTAAAGACCTCGTAATAGGATGCAGAAAAGGTGGAACTACTCAACTCTATCTTTTTCTCTTTTTTTTTGGAGGGGGGTGGGGGGAGAGAGGGGGTTGGGGTGTGGTTTATGCAAATTAAGGAAAACAGATAGCTAATGTACCTGTATACGTTTCAAGATTTCAGGGTGAGAAAAACCAAACATGCCAGGACCAGATTTAACGATCTTTTTGTATCCAGCAGAAGCTTTTAAAGCATCAGAACCATGGATTTGCCTCTTCCTTAATCTTCTACAAATTTTATCCCAGCAAGAAGATGAAGTGGATCCTTCAAACTGCCAAAAAAAAGCACACCTTATAGAAAATACAGCACTTGGTGAATGTAAAGAAGACGCATAACACTTGAAAAAGGAAAATTAACAAAAATAAAAGCAAATTGATAATGGGTTTGTATTAGACAATTTTACCATATTAGAGTTGTTGAATTGAAGGTTACGAGACAGTAATTATTCTAACATATAAAGCAATTGAAACCTAGATTTAAGCTAGTTTGTAGTACAATTGGCAGATCGCAGTGGATTTTGATTAATACAAATATCATCAATTCAAATTGTAAATCAAGGCAATGCTGAGTTTTGTACATATTTATTTTATTAGTAATAACATATGGATTCATTTTCATAAGAGATGGGACCATAGTAACAAATACTGTTTCAGAGAGTGTACTGTTTTCTTATTGGAAAGGTACATACAGGTAATGATACCATTTACGGTTTCAGATTTACATTTTTTTAAAAGATGTAGGTTCGGCCCATGATTGAGACATTTATTTATACACTATGTTATACATATATCAAAATAAAATCACATATTTCCTAAAGTATCAAATATCTTGAGGGCCGTGCTTGGTGCAATGGTTAAGTGCTCACTTGTTGGATGCTTGGTCACAGGTTCAACTCCAAGAAACAGCATCTATTTAAATAGAGATACGGCTGCATATACCTAATCCTCCCCAGACCCTCATATTTACTGGAGACGTGCACTCTTTACAAACCTTGTTTTTGCCTAATATCAAATATTTTAGCACACCCTTTTTTCTTCATAATATAAAATATTTTATCACGCACGATATTTATAATGCCTCTCCAAAAGAATATAAGCTATCTTATGTGATATTGATTGTAATACAAAAATAAGATTCCAAAAGTTTTTTTCATAAAATATCAATATAAAAAAAATGGCATAAGATTTAAAACAAAAACAGAAGGTATAATAAAAGAAATATTGATACTATACCAAAGGACAAGATCAAAACTACTTTTGGAAATTTTATAAAACTAAAAATCTTTTTAAAAAAAAAAATAGAAAAAACTTTATTTTTTTCGTCCTTTGCTTTACGGTTGGACTAAGGAGCAAAAATTGGCTTTGACTTTTAAGCGGCAAGGTACCTAACCAAATTAGTCCTGTTTCAATAACTAAACAAAAGGAATTATATTTATAACTACATATTTGGATTTGAACATTAGTAACAAAACTTGAGGAGCAGATATAGTTTTCCTTCTTGGTTGGTTTTACTCGGTGATATTCCACATCATACACTTGTTTTTTTGAAAATTTTTATTGAAGTTAACAAATATATGAAGTTAATTCTCAATTTTCATTTGCATTTCTCTCCTGTTAGGCTAAACTTTTATCATTTTCTCCTTTAATTTATAAAGCTTAAATTCTTCTCTTGTTACTTAGATAGAATTATAGACTAAGATTAAATAGCATTTTACATCTTTTTAAATTCTGGCAGATTTATAGGATATATGTGATTCCTATAACTTTTTGTCTTACTCCTTTATTATAGAACTGGCTAATCATTTTTATACTTTTTGGCTGACTATTAATTTGAAATATTTCGCTTCATATGAGTGAAAATATATATTTATAATTTTACATAGGCTCTCTGAAGACACTGTTATTGATAGAAAAATCTTCAATTAGCCCTCTCGCACTCTACTATGATGCCTATATTGAAATAGCAGGGTAAAATAGAAAAATATTGAAACCATTTTCATAATTATACAGACATATTAATAGATTATCAATGTTCTTTACCTTGTTTAGCACAAGTTTGTGAATGTACTTTCCACCCATTAGAGATTGATAATGAAATTTTGATGGAGGAAGATATTGTGATAATTTGTATTTAATCTTTGGAATTCATAATTTTCATATTTTAGTTATTAGGAGATTTCATGTGCATGATTCTAGCAATTACTATATCAATTAAGATGATTTATGCTTTACTTTAGGCTCTAATAAGATATTTTAAATTAGTATCAATTAGGAATATTCTAGGTGTAATTTTAGGGATTTTGATTGTGCATTTAATTTTAGTTTTGACTTTCCTTTTCAATTGTAACTAATATGTAACGGATGAAAACTTTTGATTAAATAAAAATTCTTTGGGTTGTTTTCCCTCCCTCTGGTGAATTCTATAATTCAATTTTCCTTGAGGATTTATCACCAGATGTGTGTGTAATGTGTTTGAAGGATAGTGAGACTCATTCTTAATTATTTCTTCGTTGTTCGATGGCTTGGCAGTTGTGGTGCTGTTTTTTTAGTGTGATGGTTGAAAGTTTGATATGTCGCTCTTCAATGGAAAATCTTTTACTAAGCAAATTTAGTGGTTTTGGTCTTACAAGTGATTGGACAATTATTTGGTGCTTGTTTTGCTATTTTGTGGAGAATTTGAATTGGGAGGAATGCTAGAATTTTTTACGATTGGACTACAAATCTTGAGTTGTTTTGGAATAAAATTTCTTTCTTTGCTTCTCTTTGGGCTCATGCAATGGGAGAGAGATTGGCGGGCGATGCTTAGTTAATAAAGTTTTTCTCATTTTGTTTTATCTAATTTCTTTTGGGAGGACTTCTTGTCGTCGTCGTGCATTGTTAATTTTCTCTTCTAATTAATATTATATTCTTCTTTTATCCCCCAAAAAAAAATCTTGTGGATTTAAGGGCCTCTAATGGATTCTAGGGTTATTTCACCTAGTGGATTCTAGGTAATATTGGTTATAGCCACACTAGAACGATATCTAGCCCCCATTGCTTCCGTCACACTTCCGTCACACGTCAAGTTTTAATGCTGTTGGAAGAATCAAGTAATTATTGCATTATTCTTTCTTCTTTTGGAAACTGAATTAATTCTACAAAACTGCCTATCTCTTTAAGGACACAATACTTGTAGCTATTTGCAAAAGAAACCAACAAAAGGATGGAGATGGATCCACTTAATGGCTCCATTAAACTGTGAACACTTGTTCAACAATTATATGGCTTCCAATTATGCCAAGTACGTGGTATATTTTGCTTTGTGGTGGCAACCATAAATTACTTATAGAGAAATAGTGAAACAAGCAACTGCAAATAAAAGGAGTATGTTATGTAAATGAGAAATAAAGTAGTACAATTATAAGATCGCAATTTATCTTAAGAAATAAAATGAAACTGGTACTGGAAAAGGAAATTCAAAGGGCAATATATTTGAAGTTTCAGTTTCCAACATTGCATTACAAGATACCTTCTCTCCATTGCCAGAAGTAACTCTAAATAGAGGCCTGCTCGTTGCATCAGCATCTCTCAGCACTTCCATCTTATATGAGGTACATACACTCGGATCTGAAACACTCAAATTGGAAAGGAAAATAAAAGAATTGTAACGAAACCATCCAACATAATCAAACATTAGAAAAATAACGAAGTTCTTGCAAAGAATGATCTACCTAATATTGAAGGAAACTTTCTCACAGCAGTATACCCTTCTGGACAGATGTATTTATCATCGTAAAAACAATCCGAGCCTTTGACAATCTTTCCTGTAAGAGATATGGTGAACCCGTGAATATAAACATGTTATCATAGAGAAAAGAAGGAACGATCTCATTTAAATATTCCAATGGAATATGAAATCCAAAACATGTATTTGTTTATTTTGCTTGATACCATCAAATCAATCAAGTACTAAAGAAGCCATGTCCTAATGCAGTTAGGCTACATAAAAATGGGCTCTCAAAGCAAATCAGACAATACAGACAACTTACAAAAACAATGCAAAGCATAGAGACACAACAAACAAATTCCACATTTTGCCTATCCATGTGGAAGCAGTTCAAAACAGGCGATAATTACCGAGGCTTTGTACTTGCAAATCCCCAATTTCAAACGGGCAACTCCCAAGGCCCTCCAAGTTTCTCTGTATCCCTTCATCTCTCATACCCTCGTCATCTGAATTATCACTGCCTTCTTCCTCCCCACTTGCTCTGTTATAATCCGTGCTTCTCTTTCGCAACAGTAACATTCTTTTTGGAAGCTTTTGATTGCTAAGATACCTGATGGGAAGAATTAGAACCTTTATTTAATTTTTAACTCTATTTTTTCTTGAAATGCATAACTAAAATAGCGGTTTTAGATAATATGACAATTTATTAATCCTTATCTAACTTTTCAGCATAAAGCTATTCAAAGTACATGAATGTTTAACTGAACAACAAGATTAGCAGTCAAGGAACCTAAAATTTGGTTCAAATTTGCTCGAAGTCTAATTACTATGATTATAATTTTTAAAATTCACTGTAACTGCAAATATAATAGGCAATCAATTCTCCGGATAAAACATTTCCAAAAAATTGAGGTAAAGAAAAAATATAGAAGATAATCGACATAAAATCAGGAAGAAGAGAATTAAATTAAAGTGAGAAGCTGGGAATGCAACCAACTAAAGTAGCTAAAATATCATCAAAGGTGAGAAGTTATGCAGAATTATTGCTGCAAAATGTCAAGCTTAAAAGGCAAAGCAGAACTTTACGTAAACATGGGGTACAAAAAGTAAATTGGGATAGCAATTACTCCATCAATGGACATGAGAGACAATCAAATCATCAAACTTTATTACTCTGCTGGATGTATCCATGCATGTTCAAACTGATAAATTAGAGTTTAGGACTAAAGATTTAATACAAGAAGGCTCTATCAATGACACCTGAAGAAGGAGAACAATAAATGTCTACCCCAGTTGGTAGATATGAAATATAATTCAAACACCAAAAAAAAAAAAAAATTGATTAATAAGCAACCGTAGTTCTGCCCTGTTATTATGATTAGATTAGGTATCTCCAAAAAATATTTTATGAAAGAACTCAAAATAAGCTCACGTCTTTGCTTCCTTCATGCTTCGAGCAAAATCTGATTTCTTGCACTTCAGATGGAAAGCAGAAAGAAGTCCTTCAAGAAATGGGATAGCTTGTTTCGTTCTAAGCCTGGATATCACAAGATAAACAGGACTCATTGGTAGGTAAGTAAGATTAGCTAAGTACATTAATTTATCCAATGACAATATACTACATAGAAGCAAAGTATACTTGAAACATGTACAGGATTGCATACCTAGCAAAATCATGGGTACCAAAGAATTGAACCACTACCGACTTTTCTTCAGAAATTTTGTTTAAACCTTTACGATCACCAGCAACAGATTCATCCAGAACAATTGCTGGCCACATAGCATGACCTGCATCAAAAAAAATACCAAAGGAAGTATATATAATAATCAAACAATGAAACTGATGGAAATCATACAGAGAAGTAGAAAATAAATAATTGTGTCACAAAACTAAACATCTATTAACAGTTCAAACTTAAAATCCATAAGAAAAGGGTCCTTATCAGTTGGCATTATTGGTTGATAGATGTTACACACCTGCATTGGGAATGAATCAAATGGGAAGAAAAAAATGTAAATTAAAATGGGCCAGAAATTTTAGAAACTGGATTGCTTTTAAGGTGGAACCCATAAGGGAGCTTGTATAGTTAAATTTAATCATAGTTGTCTTCTACTGTCTCTCTCCATAAGTTGATTTCTGTTGATCAGAGAATCAGAGATGCACATAACTTCTATCTTTCAGGATTAGGCATGGCAATTCCCCCCTGCCCGAAAGGTCCTCTTCCCACCCCCAACTCTAACCGAATGTGTTTGGGACAAAATGAGACCCTATAGGGTTAGAGTAGGGTTAGATATTTAAGTAAATTACCGAAATCCGCCTCGATTAGATGTTATATTACTCAAATACCCCTTACATATACTCAATCTTATTTGAAGTTGGGTCAACTTGAAATATTACTATATGATATGCAATAAAAAGTTCCTTTACATTTTTGGTTCTTTATGTAATTTGTTAATTGTTTCATGAGAAAAATTATGTTTGCTTCACTTGATGGGGTCAGGGCGGGGGTTATTGTTGGTAGCGCGGGTGGGGCTATTTTTAGCAGGGGAGCCGGGTCAGAGGGAAGGTACCATACTCACCCTCATTGCCATGCATATAAGGATCAAGAAAATTGCCAAACATAAGTCATATTTGTGCTGCATGGGGGTTATATTTTGCTAAAATATGATTATTATGTGTTTATGCATGAGGTTAGCAAGTCTTCTTGTTCTACATGTTTCTTAGTAAGTCAGCTAGCATAACAAGCCCAAGCCCTAGTAGAATCAAGATCTCTTAAAATCTCAAGCCATGTAAAGCTTTCAACTAATGATCAAGTAATCAAACAAACAAACAAAAACAAAAAAAATCCGATCGCAGATGATACTTTTGAACACATCTGATGTATCATAGATTTTAAGTTTAGAGTTTTGCATAAACACAATCACAGACAATACTAGTGAAAGTATTCTATAATTCATAAAATATGGGTACACAAGATATGTGTAAAGTTGAAAAGTTGAAGAGTTGAAAGCAGATGCCTGAGCATGTAATGTAGAATACTACTTCTGATGTTGATAATCTATATAGATGCATTCAAAGTTCAATGAAGAAATAATATATATTTCAGATGCACATACCACTAATCTTGGCCCATATGATATCCCCAGGATCAAGGTCATGACCGTCATCCAAACTAGCAGCCAAAACGACCATCTCATCAATACCAAGACTATCTGTATCCGAACTATGAACACCATAACTCAATTTTAAGCACTTCATCTCCTCGGGAGAAATAAAAAATTTAGTTCTTTCATTCGCTAGAATCAGATCTTCTTCATCGCCATCCTTGTATCTAACCTACATCACATTGGTATATCAGAGCATATCTTTCCTCGTACATTTGGTAACAAAATAAATAAGCATGTGCAAGTATAGATAAATAGAATAGTCATTACATGATGCCGGTAAGTCTCCAGATTGTACCCGACAATAAAACCAGAATACCAAGCATCGTCCATAGGCCAGTACACCTGTTCACATTAATCTTAAAGTTTACCAACAAAAATATATGCACAAAAGCTGTGACACAGTCTAATAACATAAAAGTACTAGCCTTGCATTGTAATCCAACAAATCTCTTGGGATCGCCATCAAATTTCAACCTGTGTTCCATAGCTCAAATTTAAAATTTTGCATAGACACAAAACCCCCCAAATTTAGAAGAAATACATGCTCCATTTAGTTTCCCTTACATTGAAAAGTTATTAACTTTTCATAATTTAAAATAAAATCGAGCTCAGAACTTGTATTAGACCACTTCCTTTATATACCTTCCCACCAAAATCCATGATTCATAACTAGAAAAATAAGATGCATTGAATTCAGTATCAATGGGTGAAAACAGTATTTTCTACTGAACACTTCATAAATGTACATAAAAATATAAAAATATTTGAATAATCAATGGGAGCTGCAGTAAACGTAGTAACTAATCAACAGTTTCATTCCATTCCCGGAACAAATCTGTACTCCAATTTAACTATCCAAGTATAGCTCAATTGGTGAAAACCGCAGTGTATTACAAATACAAAAATTTATAAATATAACAGTAAATTGATTTCTTATTAGGGATTGCCAAACATTACTCATGTAAATTAACAGAGAAAAGAACATACTGGGCCCATTTTTTTATGCGGATTGAACCGGAATTAGTAACCATTTTGCTAGCAGCATTCTCACCCAAACTACCGTTGCTCTGCTGCTGCGGCTTAATCCCATTGCCAACATTACTGCTTTTACTCTTCTTCCGGCTGCTTCGTGATTCTCGAGGCGAGCATAGACTTCGCAAAACACTCGAATCAACCCCTAAATTAATCAGCTCACTACACCCCATTTTCCTCCTCTTCCTCTTCCTCTTCCTCCAATCCCCACCTCCCTCTCCTTCTTCAACCTCCGTCTTCACCACCACGGATTTCACCGTCAAATCATTGAAAATAGACGGCTTTTGGGGCGAATACCGATTCCGGCGACGGGAGTAAACGTGGGTTACCGGCGGCTTGCCCATTACATCACCTGAGGGTTTTCCATCATCCTGGTGATCAAAATTGGGGAGTTTTCGAGCTGTCACCTTTTTGGACATGGAGGATCCACTGGCGCTAACGCATGGAGCTGTGGCCGAGTACACCTCGCAGAGCGGAACGTACTTCACTGGAGTTTTCGAGATTTCGCCTTCCTCTTCGTCTGTATTCAATGCAAACGGCATTGAATTAGCCGAAATTGAGCGGATATAGAAGAATTTTTAGGGTTTTAACGGCTGAATTTGAGGGAGATCAGATTACCCCAAAATAATCTGTTTCCCGCCGTGTGCAAAACCGAGATTGGGGAAAAGATTGGCCGGTGTTTTTTATATATAAACAACACTATTTTATTTTATTACAAAAAATGTGATCCGGTCACTAGTAAGTGGTTAATTGACAAATAGAGGTAGTACCTTCGGACCTACATGTCCATGTGAACGTCTCAAAATTAGTTAACACTATTCATTTTAAGTCGTGAAATATATGAAATTAAATTTAAATACAATTTTTTCTTTTTATAACTATTAAACTGTCGTTCAAGTACGACAAAATATAAGTCGTAAGTTTTAATACAAATATTCTTTGGTAGATAATATTCAAATTTAAATAAAATTCTCATTACAATTAGTGTCATACTATTTTACAAAATACTGAGAACTACTATAATTACTATCTTTAACACTCCACTCTCCGACTAGTCTCAACTAATTCTCGCCTCTTGATAAGAACAATGGAACCAAAAGTAAAAGGGTGAGCTCAACTAGCCCAATAAAGAATATTATGACTAGATAATGAAGAACAAATTATCTTTAGTCCTCAACAGTAAAAAATCTGATTGAATACAATAGACAATAAATTTTAGATCAACAACTGCAGCAGAACAAGCAATCTATTAGAAGAGTCAAGTGGAGCATGATTTTTATTATCTTCTATGATTTAAAATTCCATCATCAATATTTTATTTATGTAACACCAATCAATAGTTATTTTCAATCAACGAATTATCTATGCACTACGGGCCAAATATAATCATTTGTATCGGCAGTGTCATGATCATGTCAAACACCTGTCCATCTATGCACTGCGGGCCAAAGAGAATTTTTATCGTAAGCCTTTATCTGTAACATTAAAGGTCATGATTATACCAATACACAATTCCTGATCATAATCATACCAATCAACAGTCCATATTTGCACTACGGACCAAAGATGACTTTCAGCACAATATAAGTATGAGGATGATGATAATGATATAAAGAATCAATCAAGTGAGATCAAGGATAAATATTAAAAATTTTATAATTCAATTTATCCAGAGTTCAAGAATGTCCAAATTGTCGACATGATAATTAATTGTGAAGTAAAATTCAAGAATGATATTCATGTATCAAAAATAATTTGAACAGAAAAGAAATCAATTTTGTCGTGAATAGTATCCCGTGAATAGTACCCCAAATGAATAGTAATTAAATGAAAAGTACCCAAATGAATAGTATCCCAAATGAATAGTACCCCAACATGAATAGTATCCCACTATAAAAAGATTAAAATTTCAATAAAAAAATTTAGACCAATAGTGAAATGATACTAGATGAATCACATACTATTAAGAATATTCCACTAATTTTAAGGATTTTCACCATTTAATAATAAGGTTATGGAAACAAACAATAAATTCGTACCATAAATAGAGAAATATGAAAGAAGACGATATCCCTTGATGAGTACAAAAGAAATGATATCTCATACGAGTATGAAATAATATACGAAACTACAAATAGATTTTCACCTGTCATGCGGTAATCCGCATAGACATATTATTTCCACAAATCAAGAATGAATACGAAGGGTTATTCACCATGCATGCGGTAATCCGCTTAGACAGGTTATTCCACAGATTAATAAAAAATGAATACTAGTGGTTATTCGCCAGGCATGTGGTAATCCGCGTAGACAAGTTATTCTCGCATATTAATAAGGAATAGAATGACAACCCTTACGATTATTGAAAGAAAATAACATCCTTTATGAATATGAAATAAACAATACCTCTTACGAAGAATAAATAATACCCCTGACGAATAAGAAATAAATAATACCCCTTACTGTAGTAGGAGATTGGATACTGCAATAGTGTAGTAGTAGAATACTCTTCTTCTTTCTCTTTTATTATCTCTATAGTTTCTCTCTCTATAGTTTTAGTGAATTGGTGAGAAAGAATGAAGTTATGAGCTTCTATTTATAGGAGATGGACTAAATAGTAACTGATTCACGGACGATCCAGATTGATTTACTACTAAAACAGACGGTCTATATTGATTTACTATTAAAACTTCACCTGACGGTCTATATTAATTTACTATTAAAATTTCAACCAACGGTCTATATTGATTTACTATTAAAAATTCAACCGACGGTCTGAAAAATTAGCACATCTTCCCGTAGAAGAATAAGTCAAACTTACAACAAACGACTCATGATAAACCCCTCTATTTATATCAAAAATTGAATAAATGTTTACCACAAATCACTTATCTTCAATCAACACATTTTTAATCTTTCAACAATGATTCATCATTTAATATTATAACTCACAATATTGACAACCAGATCATTCCCAAGAAAGAAGGAGTTTTCTGATAATGATTGCTTCTTACTAGCGCGCAATTAAATAACTAAACCCCTTTCCACGACAGAAATTTTTAGACATTGCCAATAATACAAATAATAATAAGAATAATTGTGTCGTCTCAATTATTAATTTAATAATATAAAATATTGTGCAGATGAAACTGTGACTAAGACTGTAAATGAGCCAACACAGTTCGGGTTCGACTCGAAAATATACGAGCGAGACTCGGATTCATTAATAATATGATCCAAATCTGAGCATTAAAAATAGTTCGAATAAAAATATGAGTAGAATCTGAACAAGGTTATACTCGACTCGTTTAAGATTCAAACTACTCGAATTTTTGATTGTGATTCGATACATACTCAGTTAATACATATTCGATTAGATGTTCGATACATCCTCTTATAATATATACAAATTTAAATCAAATTAAGATAATTAGTTATTATTTTGTTTTGTTTTTAATTTTAATTGTGATTTAATATTTGTAAAGTGTAATAATAAATAAATTTTCTCATTTTTAAGTAAAATAAAAAATTTAATTTATAATTATATTTATTATAAAACTACTTATTATGTGGAGATTCGAATTCGAGCTTGAATTTGAAGCTCGCGAGTAGTTTGAATAAATATTTGAGTCGAGTCGGATCGAATTTGAGTAATAAATATTCGAGTCGAGTCGAATCTGAGTAGAAATTTTTAAATATAATTCGAATTCAAGCCGAATTCGAGTACGAATTTATCATTTCGAGTCGAATTCGAGTAGCTCTCTGTTCGCTCCGGTTTGACTCGTTTACACCCTTAACTGTGACAATAATTGAGTCAATAATATGAGATACTATACAGCAACTACTATGACAATTATTAAATAAAACTGAGTGACTTCTTACGTAATCATCAATAATCAGAGATACTGTGCAATACCGTGTTCTACAATGCAACAACGCGTATTACAATACTTTTATCACCGGGTATTTCAACAGTTTAACGGTAAAAAAAACTTGTTATTATTTTATGAAAATGTTAATTTTGTCGCTTTCTATATCCGAAAGTTATTTCGTTGTGGGGTCCACCAATGATTGCGCTGTCGTATGAATATTTCCCGACAAAAAGAATATTCCCCGACTGATGAGTGAGTTTCATACCTATGAATCGGATGCCTTTTCGGACTTAAATGGTTGTTAATCCATCTATTTTAGTATTGTTTTATGTGTTTGTGTTGTGTGCAAGGTTAGTACATTTTATCTAAGACAAAGGTTAAGTGGCATGGTGGCAAGTAAGGTAAGCAAAGCAGAAGAAATCAGTATAGTGCAGAGCATAGCCCACTGAAGCAGTCATCCATAGGCTAAAACACCCCGTTGGGGCAAGGGTGCACATTCTCAGAAAGCTTGATACAACGCCGGGGCGGGGGTGCGCGATAGAAAATAATGAGTTCTGATGTGTTTCTACTACTTTTGTGGCGTGGCTTGGTGGACTTTGAACGCGATTGAGACTTGACAAAGAACGTATTCAATTACAAAAATTGAGACTTAATTAACTATAATCATTCGTTCAACATTCAATCAATCAAAACAACTTTCAAGCCCTAAGTTTTAAAGATTTTGGAGGAACAGAAACAAAGAGCGAGGAACACAAAAATTGTAGATTGAAGTGAAGAAAAGGGTGGTTCTATTTACTGTTCTTATTCTTTAATTTAAGTTCTGTAATTGGGATGTTTAAATCTTTGATCTATTCAGTTTTTATTTCATTAGATATGAACTAAATTAACTTATTAAGCCTATAATGGATCTTTATGTGAATGAGGATTATTATGTTTCAAGTTTAATTCAATGATGCTATTTTCAGTTCATCTATTATGATTTGTATGTAATCTATGAGTTGCTTGATCACCAATTCTATGTGAACTTGTATGAATTCGAAAGATGAAGTATGGGTTTAGACTTAGTCATAATAGCATGTGTTTGTGATTTCTGCGTTTTGATGGAATTTATAATTTATGTTTAGGATAGAGATATACATATGCATCGCATGTAATCGTATGAGAACTTGAGATTAAAATTCTTTAATTGTAATTCACATAGAGATATAATGAATTAGTTAATTAGGGTGATTGACTTAATTCTATCATATGTAGATTTAAGTTAATATGGGTATAGTGCATCGAGAGATGGTTATATCTACTTTCGTGTTTTTGATTAATGAAGTGGAATAGTTAATTTTGAATTAAAAAGAAGTATAATAATCTGAATGAAGCATAAAGTGAAGTTGTAGGCTTAATTCTTCATTATCTGAGTAAAATTTGCGGTAGTTAGTTGATTTATATTTAATTTATTAGTTTTTCATTAATTTTATTCTTAAATCATTTAGTTTAATAAAATTGAGATAATACAAAGCTGGTAATTATTAGATTAAAATTGATATTTGTCTTTGTGAGAATGATACTTAACTTATCATTATATTACTTGTTGACCACGTATACTTGTGTGCTATGCGTAATTAGACTTTACCTAACAAGTTTTTGGTGCCGTTACTGGGGAAAGATTAATGATTTTATTACTTTCAATATCAGTTTAATTAGATCAGTTTTAGTTAAAGATTTCCCTTTTTGTTTTCATTTATTTCTTATTTCAGGTTCTCGTGATTAGTGCATGCAAACTCGGTCAAAAAAACCAGATTTACTTCTTTACGAGGACGACATCGAAAGAAGGTTTCAAAGGTTGAGTAAGTGGATTAAAGAGACTAGGGAGAACTTTGAGAAGTAAGAAAATATGGCTGCAAAGGATCAAAAAGCACTTAGGGAGTATGCCACACCCAGGGTTACTGAAATTCAGTCAAGCATTACCAAGCTTGCAATAGCTGCTAACCATTTTGAGATAAAGCCTGACACAATTCAGATGATATAGAATTCGATACAGCTTGGGGGATTGGCTAATGATGATCCGAACGAGCATCTGGTGAGTTTTCTAGAGATATATGATACCTTCAAGTACAATGTGGTATCTGGTGATGCAATACGACTGCGTCTGTTTCCATTCACACTACGAGATAAGGCAAAGAGCTGGTTACATTCACTACTACCAGGATCAATCACTACTTGAGATGACCTAGCTCAAAAATTTCTAGCCAAATTTTTCCCACTGGCGAAGACTGCGAAGATGAGGAATGAGATTACAACATTTGAACAGCAACATGGGGAGTCTCTATATGAATCTTGGGAGAGATATAAAGAGTTACCGAGGAAGTGTCCGCATCACGGATTACCCAAGTGGTTGCAGATGAATACCTTCTCTAATAGGCCGAATAGTAATCTTCGGACTAGTATAGATGCAACGTCGGGAGGAGCTTGTATGGCTAAGAGATTTGAGGAGGCTTATGACTTGATTAAAAAAATGGTAGTTAACAACTACCAGTGGCCAACAGCAAGAATGACACAACCTAAGGTAACTGGAGTGTTAGAGATGGATGGAGTGACGGCTCTAGCGGCTCAGATTTCAGCACTATTGAAGAAAATGGATGCCTTCACTTGGAGTACGTGTTCAAGAAATGCGGCGTATGTGTGAATTGTGTACGGGGAACATCCGACGAGCAAAGGTTTCTATCAATCCAAAGAATGATTCAACTTGTAGGTAGCTATAATAGACCTCCTAATCCATATTAGAATACCTACAAACGGGGGGCAAGAAATCATCCAAACTTCTCGTGGAGCAACAATCAAAATCAACAATAAGCTCCATGACCATCTTATCCCCCCGGTTTCCAAAATCAGCATCAACAGCTAGCTCTGCAACATGAGAAAAAGTCAGATTTGGAGGAGCTATTGTTAAAGTATATATCCAGTAATGAGGCAGCTATGAATATATAAGCGGTAGCGATTAAGAACTTGGAAAATCAGATGGGACAGCTTGCGATGGCATTGAACAATAGTGTGACGCCCCCATAATAGGTATCCATCACCCATTTCGAGTCGCCAAATACATGGTACAGAACTCAAATACAAACTTAACTAATACAACTGTCGTGCAAAATACGACAACACAATAGCTGAGTTTTAACACGAATATTGTCCTCTACACAATATCCAAACTCAAATTCAATCCTCATTACAATTATTATCACAATATTTCACAGAATAGTGATGACTACTAAAGCAACCATCTGGACCGTCACTCCATTCCCTGACTAGTCCCAGTTATATTCTCATTTTCTGAAGAGAACAGTGAAAGAAAAAGGGTGAGCTCAACTAGCCCAGTAAAAAATATTATGACTAAAATAATGCAGAATAAATTATCGTTAGCCTTCAACAGTGTTAAACTGATAGAATACAATAGATAACAAGTTTAACTTCAGGAGGAACAAACAATTCATTAGAAGAGTCAAGTAGAGCATGATATCTACTATTTTCTATGATTTAAAAGTTTATCATTAATTTTATCTCTGAGACTCAGCTTAATAAATAATCCACATCACTGAATTATTTATGCACTACAGGCCAAGGATATTCATTAGCATCACGTCCATGAATTATCCATGCACTACAGGCCAAGGATATTCGTGTTATCATCAATGGTCATGATCATGCTAAACAACAATTCATCTTTACACCCTTGGCCGAAGAGAACCCATGGTCATGATCAAACCAACAACTGTCCATCAATGCACTACGTGTGAGACCCCAAATTTTATGAATAAAGATTTAAATTTCTCGAATTTTTTTTTTAATATTATGGTGTGGATTTGACATAATGTTATAGTTGTGGGTAATATTTATAAATTTTGCAAAGTAAGCAAGTGGTTATATAATATTTGATTGGTCGGGGAATATTCATTTTAACAGAAATATTCGTATGACGGCACAATCATTGGTGGACCCCACAACGGAAGTATTGTCATAGTAAGAAAACGACAAAGTTATCTTTTATTAAAAATAACGGCGAAAGTGTTACCATTAAAGCTGTTGAACTACCCGGTAGTAAAAGTACAGTAATACGCGTGGTTGCATAGTAGCACACGGTATTGATTATTGATGCTTACGTGAGAAGTCACTCAGTTATACTCAATTATTGCTACAGTAATTGCTACATCATATCTCTCATATTAATGATTCGATTATTGTCATAGTATCATCTGCATAATATTTTATATATTATTAAATCAATAATTGAGACGACAAAGTTATTCATATTATTAAATTGCAATATTTACAATGTCTAGAAGTTCTGTCAAGGAGAGGTTTGGTCATCTAATTGCGCGCTAATAAGGAGAAATCCTTATTGGAAAGCCCCCTCTTTCCTGAAATCGACCTGGTTGTTAAATATTGTGAGTTATAATATTAATGATGAATAAGTTCGTGTTGATTAAAGATGAATTTAATAGTTCCATTGTGTTGGGATTATTAGTGTTAGTGGAAATCGACATCTATTCCGATGATAATTGATGTCTAGGGGTTATATTGATAAATCGGGTAATTAATCAGATAAATGAGCAATTAATTGCTACTAATTCACATACTTATATAACTATTTGTTCACATGTGTGTACTATTGAATCACATTCTTGTACTATTAGGGGAGTTGGTGCAAGATTGATGATACTTGCATGACTAAGTTAAAAATGGAGGTATAGATGGAGGTACTATACTGTAATTCGTATTTTCACATGATTATAACTATTGATTCACATGATTGAACTATTGATTAACAATATTTACTATTAGGGGAGGTGGTGCAAGTTTGATAATACTTGCAGGACTAAATTAAAAATAAAAGAAAAGTTGGAGGTATTGTACTGTAATATTTCGAGCCCCAAAACGTGCAATTATCGAAACTATATTTTCCTATAAATAAAGCTCATTCTTCCTTCATTTCTCACCAATTCACTAAAGCTATAGAGCAATTATTATAAAGAGAAATTATAGAGAAAAGAAGAAGAGAAGTCTGTCTACCTCACTATTCCAAATATCCAGCTTTTTTCTAAGGTAAGGGGTATTATTTCTTTCAGATTCATGAAGAGAGCTATTATTATTCCATTCCTTATTATTATGTTGAATAACTCCGCCTATGCCAAGCACCGCATACACGGTGAAATTCTTCCATTATTTCATTCTTTATTATTCTGTTGAATAACCTATTTGTGCGACTATCGCATGCCTGGTGAATTCTGTTGTTATTCCATTCTTTATTATTCTGTTAGAATATCTTATCTGCAATGCGATTCACGCATTTACTTGGTTCCATTTTTTATTATCCTGTTGAATATCCTCGCCTGCATGCGGTTTATGGCGCACACCGTTTCATTCTTTATTATTCTCGTTAGAATATCCTATCTCGCATGCGGTTTACGCATGACACCGTTCCATTCTTTATTATTCATTGAGAATAACCTGTTATGCATGCGATTATCGCATGCATGGTGAATTCTTCATTATTCCATTCTTTATTATTCTCATTGGAATAACCTTGCCTACGTGGATTACCGCATGCATGGTGAATGATCCTTTGTATTCATATGAATAGTATTTTCATTCAAAAGGGGTTTCTGCCAGGGGCAGTTCATAATTTTTCTGACCCTCAAAATTCTGGAAAAATTTGAAATGAAACTTTGATGAGTTTTCTAGATTGTGTCCAAAAATGACGATTTTTGGATGTATAGATTAAGAGTTATGGATTTTATGAGAAAAGACTATTTTAAAAGTAAATCCTTATATAACAGGAGTATACCCTGTAAATTTCGGAATTTTTGGACAAAAGTACAATTTATGATAAATGTCTAAATATTCGACAGTTTTGGCCATATAAAAAATAGTAAATGAATTTTAAAAATTTTGAGAAAAATATATGTTCAATATGGGACTATATTCTGCTAAATCCTAGAAAAGAAATATTTTTGGGACTAATTTGGTATTTTTCATAAAAATAAACTAGTTATGAGTAAATGAATTAAATATGTTATGTGAAGTAACAAAATTGGAAAATATGATTTTATGGCTTGGGAATCCTATATAGGGTATATGCAGATTTTTTATGAGGAATTTGATTATTGGTGATGAAATCTTATGAGTATGACATTTTTGAATGATTAAATGCATTATTTGGTAAAATATAAACAATTGAAATAAATTGTTTATAAGTTTAAGAAGTGATTAAAATATTGTTATAATATTAATAATATTAGATGATGAGTTTATTAAGTGATTGATAATATTTGGATAAATTTAAAGTCTTTAATGCTTATCCTTGTTTTCGTTTGATTAATGCTTATATCATTGTCATCATCCTCATACTTATATTGTGATGAAAGTCATCTTTGGCTTACGTGCATAGATGGACTTGGTATGATTATGACCAGGGATCTTTTGGTATAATCATGACCTGTAATGTTATAAATGATGTGGTAAAAGTCCTCAGTGACCTGTAGTGCATTGATGGACAATTTTTGGTATGATTATGACCAATGATTATTCGGTATAGTCATGACCTTTGATGATTTAATGAATATCCTTGGCCCGTAGTGCAGGGATGATTCGATGATGTAGTTTATTTATTAAGCTGAGTCTCGGCGATAAAAATTGATGAAAATATTTTAAAACATAGAAGATAGTAGATATCATGCTCTACTTGACTCTTCTAATGGATTGCTTATCCCGCTGCAGTTAAACTTGATGTCTATTGTATTTTATCAGTTTAACATTGTTGAAGACTAATGACAATTTATTCTGCATTATCTTAGTCATAATATTTCTTACTGGGCTAATTGAGCTCACCCTTTCTTTCATTGTTCTCTTCAGGAAATGAGAACGTAGCCGGGACTAGTCGGGGAACGGAGTGACGGTCCAGATGATAAGCGTTAGTAGTCCTCACTATTCTATTAAATAGTGTGACAATAAATGTAATGAGGACTCCATTGAGTGTGGATATTGTCTAGATGACAATATTCTTATTAAAACTCTTAGATTATGTTTTGTCGTATTTTACACGACTGTTGTATAATTAAGTTGTATTTAAATTTTGTACCATGTATTTGGCGACTCAAGATGGGTGATGTATACCTATTTTGGGGGTGTCACACTACGGGCCAATGAGGACTTTTACCACATCATTTGTAAAATTACAGGTCATGATTATACCGATACATAATTCCTGGTCATAATCATACCAATCAACAGTCCATCTATGCACTACGGGCCAAAGATGACTTTTATCACAATATAAGCACGAGAATGATGACAATGATATAAGAATTCAATTAAATGAAATCAAGGATAAATATTAAAGACTTTAAATTTATCTAGAGTTTAAAAATGTCCAAATTGTCAACATGATAACTGCTTTGTGGAGTAAAATTCAAGAATAATATTCACGTATCAAAAATAATTTGGACAGAAAAGAATCAATTTTTCGTCGTGAATAGTACCCCAGGTGAATAGTACCCGAGTGAATAGTTCCCTATGAATAGTACTTTATGAATAGTAACCTGTGAATAGTACTCCATGAATAGTGTCGTACGTATGAATAGTGCCGTATAAATAAATTGTACCCATGAATAGTACTCTGACATGAAAAGATTAAAATTTAATAAGAATGTTCAGAAAAATATCCTTGTGAAACGATACTAGATGAAGCGCAAATTTCAAGGATATTCTACTAATTTCAAGGAATATAAAAGCAATACTTATCAAACCGAGTGTAGAATTCAGAATCTGAAATAAAATAATATTACTTACAAACTACAGAGTATGGAAGAAAATATTATTTCTTACGAATATTGAACAAAAATAATATCTCTGACGACGGTTGAACGAAATCTACGAATATTGAATGAAGATAATATTCCTTACGAATACTGTACAAAAATAATATTCCTTACGAATATTGAACGAAAATAAAAAAATTTATGAATACGAAAAATAATATCGTAAGCGAATATGAAATAACTAATATCCCTTACCTCAAAAAGAGAGCAATTCCGACTGGTATAGCGGAGATATTCTTGAAGAAAACTTATACTATTTTCCACACTCAAAGCTTCCTTAAACTCTAAAGAAATACGCTCAATATTATAGAAGAAGAATTCTCTGATTCTGGTGTGATTTTCAATTCTAAACTAAGCATCCTATTTATAGGAGAATGACATGATAATATTTGGATGCACAGTAAGGGAAGAATCACGGACTGCATAGTAAGTTCACGGACGAATTTTCTGAATTTACATGATTTTACTATACAAATACTATGCATAATAAAATATAATATATTCTATTTTTTATAAAAAACAAAACTTATTATATATAATATATATATATATATATATAATTATATATATAATTAATTCACGGGTGGAATGGTGGTTATATATATATATATATAACAAAACTGAGATAACTTTCTACCGACACTTTTGAAAAATGGGTAAGTGGGGGTTCAAATAATACGCTAAACTTACAACAAATACTTCATAAAAATCCCCTCTATTTATCTCAATTCACTTGGCTTCACAAAACATATTTTTAATAACATTTTTTCATCATTATTATAACTCGTAATATTAACAACCAGATCATTCCCAGGAAAGATGGGGCTTTCCGATAAGGATTTCTCCCTATTTGCGCGCAATTAGGTGACCAAACCCCTTTTCTCGACAGAACTTTCAAGACATTGTCAATAATGCAAATAATAATATGAATAACTTTGTCGTCTCAATTATTGGTTTAATAATATAAAATATTGTGACAATAATTGAATCAATAACGTGAGATACTATGCAGCAATTATTGTGGCAATAATTGAACAAAATTGAGTGATTTCTCACGTAAGCATCAATAATCAATACCGTGTGCTATTATGCAACCACACATATTACTGTACTTTTATCACTGGGTAATTCAGCAGTTAACGGTAAAACTTTTGCCGTTATTTTCATAAAAAGATATTTTTGTCGTTTTTTAACTCCGACAATAATTCTGTTGTGGGGTCCACCAATGATTGCACTATCGTACGAATATTCCCTGATAAAACGAATATTCTCCTACCAATCGAATATTTTAGGACAACTTGCTTACTTTGCAAAATTTATAAATATCACCCACAACTATAACATTATATCAAATCCACAGCTTATTACTCAAAATAAAATTTTGAGAAAATTAATCTTTATTCATAAAAGTTGGTGTCTTACAAATAGACCTTAAAGGTCTTTACCGAATGATACTGAAAAGAACCCTAGAGGTAGTCATGAGCAGTGTAATGCTATCACACTTAGGAGTGGTAAAGCATTGGTTTCTGTTTTTGATAGGAAAGCAAGAAATGATGAGGATTGTGAGAATGAAGGGAGAGATTCGGCAAGGAAAACTAAGGAAAAAGTTGTGGAAAAGCCGAAGGAAGACAAATAGAATATAGTCACACTACCTGTGCCTTCCCCTCAACGTTTGGAAAGTCAAAAGCTCAAGAATTAGTTTTCTAAGTTCATGGACATCTTCAAACAGTTGCACATTATTATTCCGTTTGCCGAAGCACTAGAGCAGATGCCACGCTATGTCAAGTTAATGCTTTCAAAGAAACACAAGTTTAATGAATTCGAAACAGTGACGTTAACGGAAGAGTGTAGTGCAATTCTGCAGAAAAAGCTCCCTCCTAAGTTGAAAGATCTGGGGAGTTTTACTATTCCATGTGCAATTTGTAATCAAGATATGGGAAGAGCCCTATGTGATCTAGGAGCAAGTATAAACCTTATGCCACTGTCCATATACAGAAAGTTGGGCTTAAAGGAAACAAAGCCAAAAAATATCAATCTATAACTAACAGATAAATCAATAACTTATCCATTGGGGATAGTAGAAGACATGCTGGTAAAGGTTGACACATTAATATTTCCAGCTAATTTTGTGGTGTTGGACTTTGAAGAAGATAAGAATATCCCGATCATTTTGGGACAATCATTCCTTGCAACAGGACAAACACTAATCGACGTGCCTAATGGAGAATTGACTATGAAAGTGATCGATCAGGTAGTGAAAGTTAAAGTATTCAAGGAAATTTCAATTCCTAATGATAATGAAGAGAGCGATTTGATTGAGGCATCTACACATGTCAAACACAAGGATTGTAAAGAGGTTGATGGTCTAAAAGCGCTTATTGGAGATATGAAGTCAATTTTGCCCCCAATGATGCAGTTAAACGGGTATGCAATAAAGCAGTGTTGGTTGTGTGCGGTACACAAACAACATGCTAAAAATTTCCCTACCGATCCAAATTAGAAACAGGGAGTAGCCAGGCTAAAAGACTTAAAAACAAGCGCTCATTGGGAGGCAACCCAATTTTCTTGTTATTTACAGTATTTAGTTTCACATTGTATAATTCAGTAGCTTAGTTATTAGTTTTAGTATTTAGTAGTTCAAAATTTTGCAAATCATAGGCTAGTAGTTAGTTAGCTTATTATTTAGTCATTGTGTGGTTACTCACAACATTCTTGCTCAATCTCCATATGATTAACTTAAATAGTGGGTTTTAATGGATTTTAGGAACTGAGGATGAAGTTTTACATGCGTGCAAGACAAAAACAACAGAAAATCAAAAGTGGTGCAGGATATAGTAGCCTGCCCCAACGGGCCCAATCAGAGCCTGACATGCCCGCCTCAGGTGGGGGGTCCTTTGTCCATGCCCACCTCGGCGGGGGTTTACAGTTCAAAGGACCCCTCCCTGGCGGGGGTACGGGAGTTCAGTTTTTAAAACCTTCTGTAGATCGTGCACATCCAAGTTATCTCTATCATAATCGAACATAGCAACCACAATCCCATGAATCCTCTCCAAATCGCCCACTTCCCATAGAAATTGGTCATCACTTGCACTCCCATATAAATCCAACTCCAATCTCTTCAATTCTACACCAAATCCACATCAAACTTCAGATTTCCATCACAAACCTAGGGTTTCTCATCATTATAGGTTTTCAGGCAAAGAAGGAGGGGAAAGCTCTGCAATTGGAAGTAAATCGCTACTTTATCATCAAAGAGTAACGCAATCCAGTGTGGGTAAGCATCCTTAGTCATTCTTCATCATAGTTGGAAATTGTTCTATAATTTGGGATATTGTGGTTCTCTATGACATTATACGCATGCCAAGTGCTTGACAAATTGCACAAGTGAAAAGTTTGGGGGAGTTCTGACTTGTATTGATACACCATGGCACCAAAGACACCAGTAAAAAGTCAAAGGGGTAAAGGATCATCACCACCCAATCGCAGCTTCGATAAAAAGAAATTTGTCAGTGCCTTAGCGGCGGATAAATTTGAGTACTTTGCACCTAAGGCATTGACACCAGAGCGTGGGTTGAGGCCTGATTCTTTCGTCGGGCAGATGAGGAGGCAAATTCATGAACAAGGTTCGGACACGTTCACGGATTAACTGGACCCTGCAGTGGTAATAATTGTGAAGGAATTCTATGCAAATGCAGAGGACAAAGCACCATTCATTGCATTTGTCTGCAGAAAACAAGTCTCATTTGGTCCCGAGGCTATAAATGAATTCTATAATGTGCGAGCCCCAACTTTATGCCAATATGACCAGTTTCGTGATAGCAACCCCGATTACGACCAAATATTGACTGAGATCTCAAAGCAGGGTACAACATGGGTTAAAGGAAAGAAAGGAGGGACTCTTTTTATGAGCAAGGATTTGAGCCGGTATGGAAAGATTTGGTATGCCTTCCTCTGCATGAAGTTGTTCCCATCCACACATACGAGCGAGTTGACCAAAGAGAAGGTGTTGCTCCTTTATGCTATTGTGAAAGACTTTGACATTGATGTTGGTGCTATCATCAATTTCTCTATCAAACGCTGCCTGCGAGGCCCATTTTCTGTGGGGGGGGTTGCCACACCCATCCCTTATATGTGGACTGTGTCGACAGTCGGGAGTGAGATGGTCAGCGGATGAGCCAGTGCAGCAGCCCCTTCAATTGCTAGACTCGCGTCTCATTGCTCGATATTCAGTCTGGCCTGGGGGAGAGTCACATCCTCGTGGGTTAGGTTTTATATTTCCTGATGCTCCTAAGGAGGAGGAATCTGACGATTGCTCAGAGGATGATGAGTTTAAAGATGATGAAATGTCTGAGGGTGCTGAGGAGGCATCCAGGGGTTATCAATCAACAAAATATATGTTTAGCACTTAGTTCCAAAGCCTCCAGCACTATATTGATGAAATGGTCAGACTTGAGGATAAAAAGCTGAAAAGAATAGCAGCGCGTCAAGACCATGCTTTTGCCACTCAAAATGCCTTCAATGCTTCTTTAGCAGAGGCCTTTGATAGACTGAACCCCACTACTTCTGATCAGTTCCAGTTTCCAAGTCCACAGCCACTACCGGCCTATCCTCTTTCAGATTTAGATGTTGAGTATGTGCCACCTCCGGCTTAGCCGATATAGGGAAGTCATCTTATGCTTTATTGTTATATTTTAATAATGAGGACATTGTTAGATTTAAGTTTGGGGGAGTATGTGCTTATGTTTAGTTCTGTTTATGTGCATATGTCATTTTACATTTAGTTAGTTAGTTTTGCATTTGTTAGTTCATGATAGTTCATGTTTGCATTTCATATTAGTTGCATTAATAGTACATTGTAGTTTTTATGTTTTTGTAGTTTAGTTTGTAAATAATAATCTTTGTTTTTCGTGTTGAGTTATATAAAAAAAATGGATAATGGAAAATCACAAAAATAGTAGTTAGTTTAAAGTTTATGTTTTGTATTTGCATGATTCCAGCTTTAAGATGGTTGAAGTTTATTTGGGCCAATGATGAGTTTGGAATTGAGTAGACAAGAATTGGTATTGACAATCATGACTTAGATGTATTTTCATAGCATGACCTAAATCTTTGTCTATTTGAAACTGGTATAGTTAGGATAACACAATAAAAATGTCTATGTTGACTAATTGGGTTTAAATTTACACATAATTGACTTCTTAAGGAAAATTGAGATTTATTGAAAGAAAGTCATAAATAAGTGGTGATGGTTAAGATTAGGCAGAAACCTAAGTTTGGGGGAATATTTGGGATATATCTGGAAAAAAGAAAAAAAAGGTAAAAAGAAAGAAAAATTGAAAGAAAAAAAAGTATGAATAAACATCGTGGCTAGTTTAGTTATGTGGCCTTTGTTACTTGAGTAAGTATGCCCGAGGGGATGTCTCTACACCCAACGCCCTAAAGCCATCTGGTTTGGGAGTAGTTGGTCGAAAGCTCGCTAATGGGTAGCATTGAAAAGCCTAAGAGGACTAGACATTGCACAGTCATGAATAAAAATAAAAAATGAAAAACGGGAAAAAGAGAGAAAAGCCCCCGTACGTGAATAAGAAAGCAAAAATATCCCTTATTGACTTCTAAATATGGTATCTGTTGTTTTAGCCGGATCATGCTTGTTTATAGATTTCTTGACTTTAAACCGTTTGACTCTTTAAAGAGGCTTATGATGTGTCTTATTTAAGCTACTGTCAGTTAACATGGTTGTTGAGCACACACGCACTATATTAGTCATAACAAGTATTGATTTGGTGATTGATATGAGATTATTGACTCGTCTTTGAAATATTTATTGTTCATGTCTATTGTGATTTCTCTAAGGCAATTTGAATAGACTCTGTTCTATCTGATAGCTGGATTCGTAGGCATTATTTAGTTGCATTGCATTGCCTTCTGTTGTGCTTGAGGACAATCATAGTTTAAGTTTGGGGGAATTTGATGAGTGAGTTTCATACATACAAATTGGATGCTTTTTCGGACTTAAATGGTTGCTAATTCGAATATTTTAGTATTGTTTTATGTTTTTGTGTTGTGTGCAAGGTTAGTACTTTTTGGCTAAGGCAAGGGTTAAGTGGCATGGTGGCAAGTAAGGCAAGCAAAGCAGAAGAAATCAATAGAGTGCAGAGCATAGCTCGTCGGGGCGGGATCCATAGGCTAAAACACCCTGCTGAGGTGGGGGGAGGGGGGGTTGCACATTCTTAGAAAGCTTGATACCCCGCCGGGGTGAGGGTGCGCGGCAGAGAAAAATGAGTTTTGATGTGTTTCTATTACTGTTGTGGCGTGGCTTGGTGAACTTTGGACGCGATTGGGACTTGACAAAGAACGTATTCAGTTACAAAAATTGAGACTTCATTAACTCTAATCATTCATTCAACATTCAATCAATCAAAATAACTTTCAAGCCCTAAGTTTTGAAGATTTTGAAGGAATAGAAGCAAGGAGCGAGGAACACAAAGATTGCAGATTGAAGTGAAGAAAAGGGTGGTTCTATTTACTGTTCTTATTCTTTAATTTCAGTTCTATAATTGAGATGTTTAAATCTTTGATCTATTAAGTTTTTATTTCATTAGTTAAGAACTAAATTAACTTATTAAGCCTATAATGGATCTTTATGTGTAATGAGGATTATTATGTTTCAATTTTAATTCAATGATGCTATTTTTAGTTCATCTATTATGATTTGTGCGTAATCTATGAGTTGTTTGATCACCAATTCTATGTGAACTTGTATGAATTCAAGAGATGAAGTATGGGTTTAGACTTAGTCATAATAGCATGTGTTTGTGATTTCTGCGTTTTGATGGAATTCATAATTTATATTTAGGATAGAGATATACCTATGCATCGCATGTAATCGTATGAGAACTTGAGATTAAAATTCTTTAATTGTAATTCACATAGAGATATAGTGAATTAGTTAATTAGGGTGATTGACTTAATTCTATCATCTGTGGATTTAAGTTAATATAGGTATAGTGCACCGAGAGATGGTTATATCTACTTTCGTGTTCTTGATTAATGAACTGAAATAGTTAATTTTGAATTAAAAAGAAGTATACTAATTTAAGTGAAGCATAAAGTGAAGTTGTAGGCTTAATTCTCCATTATCTGAGTAAAATTTGCGGTAGTTAGTTGATTTATATTTAATTTATTAGTTTTTCATTAATTTCATTCTTAAATCATTTAGTTTAATAAATTTGAGATAATACAAAGCTGGTAATTGTTAGATTAAAATTGATTTTTGTCTCTGTGGGAACGATACTTAATTTATCATTATATTTCTTCTTGACAACATATACTTGCGTGCTGTGCATAATTAGACTTTACCCAACACCGACCAAACGAATATTTTATGACAACTTGCTTACTTTGCAAAATTTGCACATATCACCCATAACTATAACATTATATCAAATCAACACCTTACTATTCAAAATAATATTTAGAGAAAATTAAATCTTTATTCATAAAAGTTGGGGTTTTACAACCTCCTCTTCTTATGAAATTTTTCCTCGAAATTGATATACATTCCTAGTATCTCGAAGAGGTGAGGATACCTTGTTTTCATTTCAAATTCTAACTCCCAGGTCATTTTTCCTCAATATCATGGTTTCTCCATAAAACTTTGACTTGAGGTATAACCTTTAAATGTAGAATATAATCCTTCTTATCCAAGATCTTGACAGGTACCTCCTCATACGTTAAAACTTCGGCTATCTCGTCTGGTTCTAATTCAATAATGTGGTTTGGGTCTTCCACATATTTATGTAACATAGATATGTGAAAAACGTTATGAACACGAGACATACTTGGCCGTAAGGCGAGTCTATAGGCCATAGTTCCTACTCAATCGAGGATTTCAAATGGACTAATAAATCGAGGGTTGAGATTTCCTTTCTTCATCAATTCTTGCTTTTAGAATAACACCTTCTTGCACCTTCTTCTTCATATTAATCAGCTCTGGGTCTGTAGCTTGAGTAGCTTTAATTTATCGATTAAAGTCAATTTTACTCATATATTTGTCATCTTCACGTGGATCTCTGGAGTTTTTAACTCCATCTCCATCCTTTGTAAGTCATACAAAATGGGCATTTGTGTGACAATATCGCACCTGTACCTGCATACGATCTTCTACTCAACGCGTTAGCTACCACGATCGCTTTTTCAGGATGGTATTGAATGGTATGATCGTAATCTTTCAATAGCTCGAGCCAACGTCTTTGGCACATGTTAAGTTCCTTTTGGGTGAAGAAATATTTGAGGCTTTTGGGAGTATATTAGGATGTTATCAATAAAGACAACCACGAAATAATCCAAATATTTCTTAAATATTTGGTTCACCATGTCCATGAAGGCAATATGGACATTGATCAATCCGAAAGACATAACCAGAAATTCGTAATGCCCATATTGAGTTTTAAAAGCAGTCTTTGGAATGTCATCAGTTTTATTCTTTAACTGATGATATCCGGAACAAAGATCGATCTTTAAGAAGAATTTAGCACCTTGCAATTGGTTAAACAGTTCATCAATGCAAGGTAACAGACACCTGTTTTCGATGGTGACATGGTTTAACTCCCGATAGTCAATGCAGAGTCGCAGAGTCGCATACTCTCATCTTTCTTCTTTACGAATAAAATAGGAGCACCTCAAGGCGATGTACTAGGACGAATGAAACCAATGTCTAACAGTTCATGTAGTTGGGTTTTTAACTCCTGAAGTTCAATAGGAGCCATTCGATATGGGGTTTTAGAAATGGATTTTGTACCAGGTTCAAGGTCAATACAAAATTCAATTTTACGTTCTATAGGTAGGTTAGGAAGTTCTTTGGGAAATACATCAGGAAATTTCTTAACAATAGAAATATCATTCAAATCTGACGTATTTTTGTTTAAATCTGTGACATGGGCTAAGAAAGCTTGACATCCGTTTTTCAATAAACGAATGGCTTTATGGCTTGATATGACAGTAATTGACCTTAGTAGTTTGGTTACTTGAATTCGCATAACAGGTTGGTTAGGAATATGAAAACTAACGACCTTACGAAAATAATCAATTTTAGCATGATGAGTAGTTAACTAGTCGATTCCTAAAATCACATCAAATGCAAGTATTTTCAAAGAGATGAGATCAACAGGTAATGTGAGGGTGCTGATTTGAATCAAACAAAATTTATAAACAATGGATGTAACGAAGGTTTCTCCCAACGGAGTTTCAACCGATAAGTCAAAGTCTAATTTCTCAGGAGTCAAGTTCAAACGTTGAGCACAATTAGGTGAAATAAAAGAGTGGGTAGAACTGGTATCGAATAAGGTATAAACTTCGCAACAGTTTAGGATTAGCTTACCCGTGATAACTTCGTTCGGGTTCCTCACTTTTTGGGAAGTCACAACAAACGCTCTCCCTTGAACCACCGACTTTGACTTGTCCGGGACAACCTTTGGTGTCACTGTTCCAGCTGGACTTGGCTTCACTATAGGGCACATTCCACCCTCAACTACTTCGTCGTACTCCTGATCCATGATCTGAATCATTAATCTTCGATCCATATCGAATTGGGGTTGACCGCTATGTACAGGGTAATTTCAAACTCCATATTGGGTTTTCCCAATTGCTGTCCAAAAAGCAAAATTTATATCATCTATTTTGGATTTCTTGGATCGGACGTCTCGTTCCACAATATGAACGTGTCGTGCGACTTTTATCCATGCATCCTCCATTCTCACTCGTTCAGTTGTTTCTTCTTTCAGTTGATCTTTGACATTTGCATTCTCAGATTCCAGCTCTATTATCATATACTTTGCCAAAGAGAGCTTTTGTTCAAGCTTCGCATATCGGGTAGCAACATCTTGAATTGCAGCATCCTTTTGTTCTACGACCGCTTGCCATTCTGCATCCTGCTCTTCTAACTCACGAATACGATCTTGCAGTTCTATATTTTGATCATAAAATTCTCCTAATAAATCCTCCTCAGGGTCCTCTTCTTCCTCACTCTCAGCTACTACCTCTGAAACTAGCTCGGGTGTAACTATTAATTCTTTACTCACCACATGAATATATCTAATTTCTTCATCACCTGACATCCTACAATCAATTTCAATAACTTAATTAGTACTCCCAATAAAAATCTTTGTTATAATAAGATATTATACTCCAATATTTATTCTTTAAATAAATCTCCTAAATTCATCACTTAAAACTCTATATGAGTCCATCTCTTGATTTTCAGATGTCATTCTTAAATACTGCCACTAAATAAAGGTTATTAAAGAAATTGACATTCCACATACCCTTATATTCCGATCGACCAATTAAATAACAAATAAGCTTATGCAGGACACACTAGCGAAGGTTTTACTCGTTTCTCCCCTCCTAGTTCTAACCTCAGATCTCTGCCAGAGATCATATCCTTAAGCTTTGATGCCAACTGTGACGCCCCCAAAATAGGTCCACACGACCCATTCTGGGTCACAGAATACACGAGACTAAATCCAAATAAATATCTACCTTTTTACAACTATTAAACTGTCGTGCAAATACGACAAAACATAAGTTGTGAGTTTTAATAGAAATATTATCTCGTAGACAATATCCAAACTCAAATAAAGTTCTCATTACAATTATTGTCACACTATTTTACAAAATAGTGAGAACTACTATAATAACCATCTTGGACCATTACTCCACTCCCCGATTAGTTCCAGCTACATTCTTGCCTCCCGAGAAGAACAATGGAACCAAGAGGAAAAGGGTGAGCTCAACTAGCCTAATAAAGAATATTATGACTAAGATAATGAAGAACAAATTATCCTTAGTCCTTAACAACTGCAGCGGAACAAGCAATACATTAGACGTGTCAAGTAGAGTATGATGTCTACTATCTTCTATGATTTAAAAGTCCATCATAGATATTTTATTCCTGTAACACCAATCAATAATTATTTCCAATTAACGAATTATCAATGCACTACGGACTAAAGATAATCGTTTGTATCACCAATGGTCATGATCATGTCAAACACCTGTCCATCTATGCACTACGGGCCAAAGAGAACTTTCACCACAAACCTTTATCTGTAACATTAAATGTCATGATTATACCAATACATAATTCCTGGTTATAATCATACCAATCAACAGTCCATCTTTGCACTACGGGCCAAAGATGACTTTCAGCACAATATAAGCATGAGTATGATGACAATGATATAAAGAATCAATCAAGTGAGATCAATGATAAATATTAGAGATTTATAATTCAATTTATTCAGAATTTAAGAATGTCCAAATTATCAACATAATAACTAATTGTGGAGTAAAATTCAAGAATGATATTCATGTATCAAAAATAATTTTGACAGAAAAGAAATCAATTTGTCATGAATAGTACCCCGTGAATAGTACCCCAAATGAATAGTACCCCATCATAAATAGTATCCCACCATAAAAAGATTAAAATTTCAATAAGAAAGTTCAGACCAATAGTGAACTGATACAAGATGAATCACAAACTATTAAGAATATTCCACTAATTTTAAGGGTTTTCACCATTTAATAATAAGGTTATGGAAACAAACAATAAATTTGTACCATAAATTGAGAAATATGAAAGAAGACGATATCACTTGACGAGTACAAAAGAAATGATATTTCATACGAGAATGAAAGAATATACGAAACTGCAAATGAATTTTCACCCGTCATGCAGTAATCCGCATAGACATATCATTTCCACAAATAAAGAATGAGTACGAAGGGTTATTCACCATGCATGCGGTAATCCGCGTAGACAGGTTATTCTACAGATTAATAAAAAATGAATACAAAGGGTTATTCACCAGGCATGTGTTAATCCGCGTAGACAGGTTATTCCCGCGGATTAATAAGGAATAGAATGATAACCCTTACGAGTATTGAAAGAAAATAACAACCTTTACGAATATGAAATAAATAATACCCCTTACGAATAATAAATAATACCCTTGATGAATAAGAAATAAATAATACCCCTTATTTTAGTAGGAGATTGAATACTGCAACTGTGTAGTAGCAGAATACTCTTGTTCTTTCTCTCTTATTATCTTTCTATAGTTATTTCTCTCTCTATAGTTTTAGTGAATTGGTGAGAAAGAAGAAAGTAATGAGCTTCTATTTATAGGAGAATGAACTAAATAGTAACTGATTCACGGAAGGCCCATATTGATTTACAATTAAAACGGACGTTCCATATTGATTTACTATTAAAATTTCACCTAACGGTCCATATTGATTTACTATTAAAACTTCAACCGATGGTCTATATTTATTTACTATTAAAACTTCAACTGACGGTCCATATTGATTTACTATTAAAACTTCAACCGACGGTCTGAAAAAGTAGCACATCTCCCAATGGAATAATAAGCCAAACTTACAACAAATGCCTTAGGACAAACCCTTCTATTTATATCAAAAATTAAATAAATATTTACCACAAATCACTTATCTTTAATCAACATATTTTTAATCTTTCAATAATTATTCATCATTTAATATTATAACTCACAATATTGACAACCAGATCGTTCCCAGAAAATAGGGGGCTTTTCGATAAGGATTTCTTCTTACTGGCGCGCAATTAAATAACCAAACCCTTTCCTCGACCGAACTTTTTAGACATTGTCAATAATGCAAATAATAATATGAATAATTGTGTCGTCTCAATTATTGATTTAATAATATAAAATATTGTGCAGATGAAACTGTGACAATAATTGAGTCAATAATATAAGATACTATGCAGTAACTACTATGACAATTATTGAATGAAACTGAGTGACTTCTTACATAATCATCAATAATTAGAGATATTATACAATACCGTGTGCTACTGTGCAACAACGCGTATTACTGTACTTTTATCACCGGGTATTTCAACAGTTTAATGGTAAAAAAACTTATCATTATTTTATGAAAATGTTATTTTTGTCGCTTTCTATATCCGAAAGTTATTCTGTTATGGGGTCCACCAATGATTGCGTCGTCGTACGAATATTTTTCGAAAAAAAGAATATTCCCCGACCAAACGAATATTTTATGACAACTTGCTTACTTTGTAAAATTTGCACATATCACCTATAACTGTAGCATTATATCAAATCAACACCTTACTATTCAAAATAATATTTAGAAAAAATTAAATCTTTATTCATAAAAGTTGGGGTCTTACAGACACTATATTAGTCAATTTTAATTTCATGTTAATCACTTCCTAAAAATAGTGTATGGTTTGGAGAAATGACTAACATGGCCCTGTTTTATGTTATATGGACGAAAATGCCCTTAATAAAAATGATGAAAAGTCAAAAATGTTGGTAATAAATGAGATACCTCCCCTCTAATTTTATCTAATAAGCCAATTATTTGACCTTAATAATTTTGTTAATAATGATCAAAATATGTTAATAGATAATTAATAATTACCCCAAAATAATATGTTTCCCACCGTGTGCAAAACCGAGATTGGGGAAAAGATTGGTCGGTGTTTTTTATGTATAAACATCACATTATTTGATGAGTGAGTTTTATACCCATGAATTGAGTGCGTTTGAGCTTAATCTTTTAGAAGTTTTTAAGTGTTTGTGTCTATTCATGCATGTTTTATGTTTTTTTTTGTAGGAATTGGGACAAAAGTTACTTGGATCAATGTTTGGGGTTGCTAGATTCGCATTTTCGGCTTTCCATTTACATAGCAGCCAATTCAGGGCCAATTTTAGCATTGTTCCAACCCTTATTTTAAAAAAAATCAAAGAATGAAAGTTGTATATCTATGTCTCATCTTTCCGGAATATCTTGAATCATCAAAATCAGAGTTCAGACGAAGAATTTATGGCCATTTTCCCAAAGGACGTTAGGGCAGAAAATTTTCAAAAAGCTCAGTAGCAGTATGCCATTTCTAGGCTATATTCAAAGGGGTTCCCAGAGAGGCAGATTTCTAGCCTTGAGCAGTGTGATCGAGTCTTTGGGGTCGGGCCAGATCAAGTTGGGATGCCTTTTGGGGCGAATTTTGATACTTTTTTGACTCCAAATTGGATTGAGTTTCCTCCTAAGCTAGAAATTGGACTTGTAACCTATAAATACACGATGTGAGACATAAAAGAGGGAGGGATTAGATAGATTATATTAGATAAAACACTCCAATAGATTAGAACATAAACTCTAGTTTATATTAGATTGTTGGAGATTGAAGCGACTTGGAGATCATTAAATATCAAGAGCAGGAGCAAGAGTGGAGCACCAGATTTGCAGACACCATATTTTATTCTCTACTCTACTTCTATTCTTGTTTTTTAATGTTTATTCAATTGTGGATTCTAGACTTTAATTTAATAACAATGGACTAAATTTTTGTTTAAGAATGCAACGGATCTTATTGCATAGCTTATTTTAGTATGCTTCTCTGTTAATTACTGTGATCTATTCTATGGATTGTCTATTATGATTGCGTTTAATTGTCTAGCTAACAATTACCATGATAATTTATATGAATTTGGGAGATGAAATATAAATTTAGATCTGATCATAATAGTATGTGATTGTGTATTCTGCAAGGTGATGTAATTCATGATTTGTGTTTAGGATAGGGATATACCTTTACGCCGCGTGTAATCTAATAAGGAACCTGTACTTTAAATCCTTTTTAATTGTAATTCACATATGAATATAGTGAATTAGTTAATTAGGGTGTTTGATTCAATTCTATCAACTGTGGATTTGGATTAATATGTTTGTGATGCATCAGAAGGTGGTTATAAATACTAATAAGTTCTTGATTAACAATCCAGAATAATGAGCATAATTAATAAGAAGTATTTTAATATAAGTGAAGCAATAAGTGAAGTTGTGATCTTAAATCTCCATAACCTGATTATCAACTTGTGGTAGCAATAATTGTTTAATTATATATTTTAATTCACAACATTAAATTGATTATTTAAATAGAATTAGTTTGGTTAAGAACTAGTACTTGGTAATTTTTATTAAATAATTCCTCGTGGGAACGATACTCTACTTTCACTTTATTACTTGTTGACCGTATATACTTGCACGTATGTTTTGATTGTGAAATCGATCAACACTATTTTATTACAAAAAGTGGGATCCGGTTATGATCACTTCATGGTAAGTTGGTTAATTGACAAATACAACTAACACGCAGAACTTTCTGACTTGCTTGTCAACACTATATTAGTCAATTGACGAAAATTAATTTCATGTTAACCACTCCCTAAAAAGAGTGTATGGTTTGGAGAAATGACTAACATAGCCCTATTTTATGTTATTTGGACGAAAATGCCCTTAATAAAAATTATGAAAAGTCAAAAATGTTGGTAATAAATGAGATACCTCCCCTCTAATTCTATCTAATAAGCCAATTATTTGACCATCACAATATGTTAATAGATAATTAATAATATTAAGATCAATCTTACAAAAAATTATAATCATAAAAAATATTTTCATCATTACAAATATTTAAAAAATTATAACCTTTAAAATTTTGATAAAAATTCAGATGTTCATTAAATGGTGAAAAAGTATTTGATTACTTTCATTTTGCGAACAATAATGTAATAAATTAGGTTGTCGGTGTTGATTTTAAAAATATAGTGTATTATATGAAATTGGAGGAAAATGTAATAGAAGCCAGACCCGAGGGATCCAAGTTTGCAAGCCAAATATGTTCTTGCCCTTTTCTTTTGGGGTAAAATGTAAAGTTGACCACTGAAATTTAGGAGTTTTTGGGTATTGAGTTCTTTTCTATTGGTTAACGCAAATTGAGTCCCTTTCTATTAAAAAATTTGGACTTTGAGCCCCCAAGTGCCATATGTGCGTTGACTTGCCTACGTGGCACACGTGGCACCTGCGTGAGACACGTTGCAGATCTGAAGTGGGCAATTTTTATTTAAATTTACATGTGGACGAGCTGACTTGGCCATTTTCCAATTTTATCCCAAAAATATGTCACTTCACCGATTCGAACTCAAAACCACTAGTTTGAAACGTTGATCCTATGATCACCCGAGCACCACGGGCCTAGCTGTTAATATTTTGCAAGTATTAATCTTTATAACGAAACAATTCATTTGCCCTAGAAAAATTAAAAGACAAAACAGATCCTTCAGATTAGCTAAGTTTCATTTCGTTCTTTCTCTTTCTCTTTCTCTAAACCTCCCTCTCACGTGCACATAGAAAAGCTAGGGTTTCTAACTTTCGTCAAATTGGGGGTTTTTACTGGTCGTTCTTAAGATAATCGAAGGATCTGAAAGTTCTTTGTGGCGGGGAGATGGTGTAAGTGTCTCAAAATCCCCCTTTATTCCCATTTATCTGTTTATTGTGGCCCTTTTATTTACCTTCACATGTTTATTGTCGTTGATTTAATCTCATTCCCTTGTCAATTGTCGCCCCTTTAATGAAATATCAACTTGTTTGGGTATTATGTTGTGGTTCTAATGTTGTCTGGTCATAATTATATATTGTCTCATTTGTATATGTGGTCTGTCTTTTTGTTCCATAGTTAAACATGTTATTTTACTATAGATTATTGGTAGTGGAATTCCACCATAAATTATTGTCTGTCTTTTGCTTCTATAGATAAGCTTTTAATATTCTGCTAGAGGGAAATCAATTATTACCTGTCCTGTTATTATAATAATAAATATATTTTTTAATTCGTGTTTATTTTATTTTTATTGTAGAACCTTGGAAGTAGAACTCCACCATGGGGGTTTATTTGGGTTACATCCTATTATCTATTATGATTATGGTAGAATCAATAAGTTTCAAATTCCTTATTTTGAATTGAATTTGGAGAAGATGAAGACAATGCGTGAGGGTTTTGGGTACAATGATGTAATTGGTTTATAATACATATTTCCTAAAACTATATTTTGTGGGCATTTTACAAAGCTTGCAAATGATGATGACCTAAATATAATGTTAGATGGTGTTGTAGATTATAATTATTTTCAGATTTATCTCGAGCATGATTGTGAAGGAGGTAAGCAGGTTATACAAGCTAAATATAAGACCCCAACTTTTATGAATAAAGTTAATTTTTCTCTAAATGTTATTTTGAATAATAAGGTGTGGATTTGATATAATGTTATAGTTGTGGGTAATATTTATAAATTTTGCAAAGTAAGCAAGTTGTCATAAAATATTCGTTTGGTCGGGTAATATTCGTTTTATCGGGGAATATTAAATGCGACGGCACAATCATTAGTGGACCACACAACGGAATTACTGTCTGAGTTAGAAAACGACAAAAATAATTTTTTATAAAAATAACAGCAAAAGTTTTTCCGTTAAACTATTGAAACACCCGGTGATAGAAGTACAGTAATGCGCGTGGTTGCATAGTAGCACACGGTATTGCACAATATCTTTGATTATTGATGCTTACGTGAGAAGTCACTCAGTTTTATTTAATTATTGCCACAATAATTGCTGCATAGTATCTCACATTATTGATTCAATTATTGTCACAATATTTTAAATTATTAAATCAATAATTGAGATGACAAAGTTATTCATATTATTATTTACATTATTGACAATGTCTAGAAAGTTCTGTCGAGGAAAGGGGTTTGGTCACCTAATTGCGCGCCAATAAGGAGAAATCCTTATTGAAAACCCCCCTCTTTCTTGGGAATGATCTGGTTGTTAATATTGTGAGTTATAATATTAATGATGAATAAATGTTATTCAAAATGTGTTTAGTGAAGCCAAGTGAATTGAGATAAATAGAGAGGTTTTTTATGAAGTATTTGTTGTAAATTTGGCTTAATACATGGACCCCCACTTATTCATTTTTCAAAATTGCCGGTAGAAAGTTATCTCAGTTTTGTTTTATTATTTATATATATATATATGTGTGTGTGTGTGTGTCCCGTGGGTGGCGGGTATATATATATATATTATATAAGTTTTGTTTTATTAGATTATAAATAGAATATATTATATTTTATTTAATATTTTCATTTTATTAGAATATTTTATTGCATAGTGATGCATAGTAAATAAGAAAATTAGAAAATTTACATACGAAAAAATTAAATGCATGATTTTTATTGTGGCACCTGATTTTAATTCAAATAGTTCCCTGCCATTCTCTTATAAATTAGATGCTTAGTTTAGAAATGAAAATCACACCAGAATCGGAGAATTCTTCTTCTATAATATTGAGCGTATTTCTTTTGAGTTTAAGGAAGTTTTGAATGTAGAAAATAGTATAAGTTTTCTTCAAGAATATCCCCGCTATACCATTCAGAAGTACTCTCTTTTTTAAGGTAAGGGATATTATTTTTGTTCAATATTCGTATGAAATAATATTTTCTTCCATACTCTGTAGTATATAAATAATATTATTTCGTTTCATATTCATAATTCTACACTTATGTTGATAAGTATTGCTTCTATACTCCTTGAAATTAGTAAAATATCCTTGAAATTTAAGCTTCATCTAGTATCGTTTCACAAGAATATTTTTCTGAACATTTTTGTTAAATTTTAATTTTTTCATGTCGGGGTACTATTCACGAAATACTATTCACGGAGTACTATTCACTCAGGTACTATTCACCTGGGGTACTATTTGTGACTCCCTCAAAATAGGTATACATCACCCATTCTGAGTCGCCAAATACATGGTACAGAACTCAAATACAAACTTAATTATACAACCGTTGTGTAAAATACAACGAAACATAGCTGAGAGTTTTAACATGAATATTGTCTTCTAGACAGTATCCAAACTCAAATGGAGTCCTCATTATAATTATTATCACACTATTTCACATAATAGTGAGGACTACTAAAGCAACCATCTGGACCGTCACTCCATTCCCTGACTAGTCCCAGCTATATTCTCATTTCCTGAAGAGAACAGTGAAAAAAAAGGGTGAGCTCAACTAGCCCAATAAGAAATATTATGACTAAGATAATGCAGGATAAATTATCGTTAGCCTTCAACAGTGTTAAACTGTTAGAATACAATAGACAACAAGTTTAACTGTAACGGAACAAACAATTCATTAGAAGAGTCAAGTAGAGCATGATATTTACTATCTTATATGATTTAAAAGTTTATCATCAATTTTATCGCTGAAACTCAGCTTAATAAATAATCCACATAACTGAATTATCCATGCACTACGGGCCAAGGATATTCATTAGTATCACGTCCACGAATTATCTATGTATTACGGGCCAAGGATATTCGTGTTATCATCAATGATCATGATCATGCCAAATAATAATTCATCTTTGCACCCTTGGCCGAAGAGAATCCATGGTCATGATCATACCAACAACTGTTCATCAATACACTACGGGCCAATGAGGACTTTTACCACATAATTTGTAACATTACAGGTCATGATTATACCGAATAATTCCTGGTCATAATCATACCAATCAACAGTCCATCAATGCACTACGGGCCAAAGATGACTTTTATCACAATATAAGCATGAAGATGATAACAATTATATAAGAATTCAATCAAACGAGATCAAGGATTAATATTAAAGACTTTAAATTTATCCAGAGTTTAAAAATGTCCAAATTGTCAATATGATACTGCTTTGTGGAGTAAAATTTAAGAATAATATTCATGTATAAAAAAATAATTTGGACAGAAAAGAATCAATTTTTCGTTGTGAATAGTACCCAGGTGAATAGTACCCGAGTGAATAGTACCTCGTGAATAGTATCCCATGAATAGTACTTTGTGAATAGTGTCGTACGTATGAATAGTACCGTACGTATAAATGAATAGTACCCATGAATAGTACTCCGGCATGAAAAGCTTAAAATTTAGCAAGAATTTTCAGAAAAATATCCTTGTGAAACGATACTAGATGAAGCGCAAATTTCAAGAATATTCTACTAATTTATTTGGAATCTGAAACGAAATAATATTACTTACATATTAAAGAGTATGGAAGAAAATATTATTTCTTATGAATATTGAACAAAAATAATATCCCATACGAATATTGAATGAAAATAATATTCCTTACGAATATTAAACGAAGACAATATCCCTACGAATATTGAACGAAAATAATATTCTTTAGGAAAATTTAACGAAAATAAAATTACTTACGAATACGAAAAATAATATCGTAAGCGAATATGAAATAAATAATACCCCTTACCTCAACAAGAGAGCAATTCTGAATGGTATAGTGGAGATATTCTTGAAGAAAACTTTCACTGTTTTCTACACTCAAAACTTCCTTAAACTCTAAAGAAATATGCTCAATATTATAGAAGAAGAATTCTCAGATTCTGGTGTGATTTTCATTTCTAAACTGAGCATCCTATTTATAGGAGAATGATAGGATACTATTTAGAATTTTTTTCTCACAGGTGAACAGGAGAAAAGATTCACGGACGATCGGCTCAAATTTTCTGAAAAAAAATTGATTTTACTATGCCACACTATGAAGTACTATGCAAATAAAATAAAATATATTATATTTTACATATAAAACAAAACTAATGTAATATATATATATATATATATATATATATATATATATATATATTGTGACGCCCCCAAAACAGGTATACATCACCCATCTTGGGTCGCCAAATACATGGTACAAAATTCAAATACAACTTAATTATACAACAATCGTGTAAAATACGACAAAACATCACTGAAAGTTTAAACAAGAATATTGTCATCTAGACAATATCCACACTCAATGGAGTCCTCATTACAATTATTATCATATTATTTTGTAGAATAGTGAGGACTACTAAAGCCATCATCCCGGACCATCACTCTATTCCCAGACTGCGTCCCAAATATATTCTCATTTCACGAAGAAAACAATGAAAGAAAGGGTGAGCTTAACTAGCCCAAGAAGAAATATTATGACTAAGATAATGCGTAATAAATTATCCTTAGCCTTCAACAATGTTAAACCGATAAAATACAATAGACATCAAGTTTAATCTGCGGTGAAATAAGCAATCCATTAGAAGAGTCAAGTAGAGCATGATATCTACTATCTTCTATGATTTAAAATATTTTCATCAATTTTTATCATTTGAGACTCATCTTAATAAATAAACCACATCATCGAATCATCCTCGCATACACGGCCAAGGATATTCATTAAATCATCAATGGTCATGATTATCTTAGAATAATCCACGTCATAATCATACCAAAAATCGTCCCATCCATGCACTTACGAACGGCCGAGGACTTTTACTACATCATTTATAACATTACAGTCATGATTATACCGAATGATCCCTGGTCATAATCATACCAAGTCCATCTATGCACGTAAGCCAAAGATAACTTTCATCACAATATAAGCATGAGGTTGATGACAATGACATAATAATTCAATAAAACAAGTTCAAGAATAAATTTTAAAGATTTATAAGTTAATTTATCCTGAAATCAATTACGTCCAAATTGTCAACATGATAATGCTTTGTGGAGTAAAATTCAAGAATGCTGAGAAGAATATTTCCATGAAAAGATACTGGATGAAGCACAAATATACATGATATTCTACTAATTTCATGGAGTATAGAAGCCAAAACTTTAACTAACCGAGTATAATAGAATATATGAAATCAAATGGATTTTCGCTTACATATGCGGTAATCCACGTAGATGCAGATCATTTCCACAATTTAATAAGGAATGAATACGAAGGATCATTCACCATGCATGCTGATAATCCACATGAGCAGTTATTCCAATGTAATAATAAAGAATGAAATAACGAAGAATCCACACCATATTATTAAAAAAAATATTTCGAAAAATTTAAATCTTTATTAATAAAATTTGGGGTCTCACATATATTACCTTAACCATACGTAATGTATATATATATATATATATATATATATATATAAATAATAAAATAAAACTGAGATAACTTTCTACCGACACTTTTAAAAAATGGGTAAGTGGGGGTTCAAATAATACGCTAAACTTACAACAAATACTTCATAAAAATTTCCTCTATTTATCTCAATTCACTTGGCTTCATAAAACATATTTTTAATAACATTTTTTCATCATTATTATAACTCGTAATATTAACAACTAGATCATTCCCAGGAAAGAGGGGGCTTTCCAATAAGGATTTCTCCTTATTTTCGCGCAATTAGGTGACCAAACCCCTTTCCTCGACAGAACTTTCAAGACATTGTCAATAATGAAAATAATAATATGAATATTTTTGTCATCTCAATTATTGATTTAATAATATAAAATATTGTGACAATAATTGAATCAATAACGTGAGATACTATGTAACAATTATTGTGGCAATAATTGAACAAAATTGAGTGATTTCTCACGTAAGCATCAATAATCAATACCGTGTGCTACTATGCAACCACACATATTACTGTACTTTTATCACCGGGTAATTCAACAGTTAACGGTTAAACTTTTGTCGTTATTTTCATAAAAAGATATTTCTATCATTTTTTAACTCCGACAATAATTCTGTTGTGGGGTCCACCAATGATTGCGCCATCGTACGAATATTCCCTGATAAAACGAATATTCTCCTACCAATCAAATATTTTATGACAACTTGCTTACTTTGCAAAATTTATAAATATCATCCACAACTATAACATTATATCAAATCCACACCATAATATTCAAAAATATATTTCGAGAAATTAAATCTTTATTCATAAAAGTTGGGGTCTTACAACCTCACCTTCTTATGAAATTTTGTCCTCAAAATTGGAGTACGTACATGGTATGTCAAAGAGGTGAGGATACCTCATTTTTATTTCAGATTCTAACTCTTGAGGTATAACCTTTGAGCGTAGAATATGATCATTCTTATCCAAGATTTTAACAAGCACCTCTTTATACGTTAAATCTTCCGCTATCTCGTCTAGTTCTAATTCAATAATGTGGTTTGGGTCGTCCATTTATTTACTATGAACACACAACATACTTGATGGTAAAGCGAGTCTATAGGCCATAATTCCTACTCGATCGATGATTTCAAATAAACCAATAAAATCGAGGGATGATATTTTCTCTCTTCGTCGATTCTTGCTTCTAGAATAATGCCTTCTTGCACCTTCTTCTTCACATTCATCAGCTCTGAGTCTGTAGCTTGAGCGGCTTTAACTTTATCGATTAAAGTCGGTTTTAATCGTATATTCACTATCTTCACATAGGTTTTTGGAGTCTTTAACTCTATCTCCATCTTTTGTAAGTCGTACAAAATGGGTCTTTGGGTTAACAACATCGCACTCATAAACGCATACGATCTTCTACTCAACGTGTGACGCCCCCAAAATAGGTATACATCACCTATTCTAAGTCGCCAAATACATGGTACAGAATACAAATACAATATTAAATATACAACATGAGCTGTGAGTTTTAATACAAATATTGTCTTTTAGACAATATTCAAACTCAAAATAAGTCCTCAATACATTATTATCACACTATTTCATAGAATAGTGAGGACTACTAATGCTATCATCTGGACCGTCACGCCATTCCCCGACTAGTCCTTGCTACGTTCTCATTTCCTGAAGAGAACAATGAAAGCAAAAAGGGTGAGATCAACTAGCCCAATAAGAAATATTATGGCTAAGATAATGCAGAATAAATTATCGTTAGCCTTCAACAGTGTTAAACTGATATAATATAACAAACATCAAGTTTAACTACAGCGGAACAAGCAATCCATTAGAAGAGTCAAGTAGAGAATAAAATCTACTATCTTCTATGATTTAAAAGGTTTTTTCATCACTTTTATCGCTTAGACTCAGCTTATTAAATAAACCACGTCATCCCTGAACTACGGCCAATGATATTCATTAGTATCACGACCACAAATTATCCATGCACTACGGGCCAAGGATATTCGTGTTTTCATCAATGGTCATGATCATGCCAACAACTGTCCATCAATGCACTACGGGCCAATGAGGACTTTTACCACATCATTTGTAATATTACGATCATGACTATACCGAATAATCCCTGGTCATAATCATACCAAGTCCATCTATGCACTACAGGCCACAGATAACTTTTAACATAATATAAACATGAGGATGATGACAATGACATAATAATTCAATAAAACAAGTTCAAGAATAAATTTTAAAGATTTATAAGTTAATTTATCCTGAACTCAAAAACGTCCAAATTGTCAACATGATATCGCTTTTGTGAGTACAATTCAAGAATGCTCGGAAGAATATTTCCATGAAAAGATCTTTGGATGAAGCGCAAATATCCGTGGATATTCTACTAATTTCATGGAGTATAGAAGTCAAAACTTTAACCAACCGAGTATAATAGAATATATGAAATCGCAAATGGATTTTTGCTTGCCATGCGGTAATCCACGTAGTATGGATCATTTCCACAATTTAATAAGGAATGAATACAAAGGATCATTCACCATGCATGTGGTAATCCACATAGACAGGTTATTCCAAATGAATAATAAAGAATGGAATAACAGAAGAATTCACCATGCATGCATGCGATAGACCGCACAGATAGGTTATTCCCAACAGAATAATAAAGAATGGGACCAGGTCATTCAAAATCCACACAGACAAGATATTCCAATAGAATAATAAAGAATGAAATAACAGAAGAATTTCACCATGTATGCGATAGACCGCATGATGGCAGTTATTCCAATGTAATAATAAATAATGGAACGAATCATGCATAATAATGCATGCATACGATATTCCAACAAAATAATAAAGAATGGAATAATAGAAGAATTTCACCATGTATGCGGTATCAGCGTGGACAAAGTTATTCCAATGTAATAATAAATAGTGGAACTGTGTCATGCGTGTCTACGCATGCATGAGATATTCCAACAAAATAATAAAGAATGGAATAACGAAGAATTTCACCATGTATGCGGTATTGATAGACAAAGTTATTCCACATAATAATAAGGAATGGAATAATAATAGCTCTGTTCATGAAAATGAAAGAAATAATACCCCTTACCTTAGAATAAAGCTGGATACTGGAATAGAGAGGTAGTAGACTTCTCTTCTTCTTTCTCTCTATAATAATTGCTCTATAGCTTTAGTGAATTGGTGAGAAATGAAGGAAGAATGAGCTTCTATTTATAGAAAAATATAGTTTCGATAATTGCACGTTTTGGGGCTCAAAATATTACAGTACAATACCTCCAACTTTTCTTTCGTTTTTAATTTAGTCCTGCAAATATTATCAAACTTGCACCACCTCCCCTAATAGTAAATAATGTGAATCAATAGTTCAATCATGTGATTCAATAGTTATAATCATGTGAAAATACGAATAACAGTATAGTACCTCCATCTATACCTCCATCTTTAACTTAGTCATGCAAATATTATCAATCTTGCACCAACTCCCCTAATAGTACATGAATGTGAATCAATAGTACACACATGTGAACAAATAGTTATAATCATGTGAATTAATAGCAATTAATTCCTCATTTATCCGATTAATTACCCGATAACTTCCAGACATCAATTATTATCGAAATAAATGTCGATTTTCACTAACACTAATAATTCCAACACAATGGAACTATCAATTTCATCTTTAATCAACACGAACTTATTCATCATTAATATTATAAATCACAATATTTAACAACCAGGTCGTTCCCAGGAATGAGGGGGCTTTTCGATAAGGATTTCTCCTTATTGGCGCGCAATTAGATGACCAAACCTCTCCTTGACAGAACTTCTAGGCATTGTAAATATTGCAATTTAATAATATGAATAACTTTAATCGCCTCAATTATTGATTTAATAATATAACATATTATCACGGATGATAATCACTGTGACAATAATTGAATCAATAATATGAGAGATATGATGCGTGAATTATCAGCAATAATTGAGTATAATCGAGTGACTTCTCACGTAAAGCATCAATAACCAATACCATGTTCTACTATGCAACCACGTGTATTCTCGTACTTTTACTACTGCGGGTAGTTCAACAGCTTTTAAAGGTAACACTTCCGCCGTTATTTTTATAAAAAGATAATTATGTCGTTTTCTTACTACGACAATACTTTCGTTAGGGTCCACTAATGATTGTCTTGTCATCTAATATTCCCTGTTAAAACGAATATTTCCCGACCAATCGAATATTATATAACCACTTGCTTACTTTGCAAAATTTGTAAATATTACCCATACCTATAACATTATATTATATCCACATCATAATATTAAAAAATATATTTCGAGAGAAATTAATCTTTATTCATAAAAGTTGGGGTCTTACAACCTCCCCTTCTTATGAAATTTCTTCCTCGAAATTAGGGTGCGTACCTGGTATGTCGAAGAGGTGAGGATACCTTGATTTCATTTCAAATTCTAACTCTTGAGGTATAACCTTTGAGTGTCGAATATGATCCTTCTTATCTAAGATTTTAGCACGTATCTCATCATATGTTAAATCTTCTGCTATCTCGTCTAATTCTAATTCAATAATGTGGTTCGGGTCGTCCACATATTTACGTAACATTGATACGTGAAAAATGTTATGAACACATGACATACTTGGCGGTAAAACGAGTCTATAGGCCACAGTTCCTACTCGATCGAGGATTTCAAATAGACTAATAAAATCAAGGGTTGAGATTTCCTCTCTTCATCGAGTCTTGCTTCTAGAATAACGCCCTCTTGAACCTTCTTCTTCACATTCATCAGCTCCGGGTGTGTAGCTTGAGCGGCTTTAACTTTATTGATTAAAGTCGATTCTACTCGTATATTCGTTATCTTCACGTGGGTCCCTAGAGTCTTTAACTCTATCTTCATCATTTGTAAGTTATACGAAATGGGTTTTTGTGTTAACAACATCGCACTCGTAAACGCATACGATCTTCTACTCAACGCGTTAGCTACCACGTTCGCTCTTCCACGATGATATTGAATGGTATAGTCGTAATCTTCAATAGCTCGAGCCAATGTCCTTGGCGCATGATACGTTCGTTTTAGTTGAAGAAATATTTAAGGGTTTTAAAAATGGGTTTTGTATTGGGGTCAATACAAAATTCGATTTCATGCTCTAGGGTAGGCTAAGAAGTCTTCAAGAATACGCCAGGAAATTTATTAACAATAGAAATATCATTCAAAACTGTGACTCTCATCCAAGACTTGGATAGTACGTCACATTGATATCTATCAACTCGCCACCGTTAATTCACAGCTTCCCCTATAGAAAGTTCGGCTTCGGTGCATTCCACACAAGGAAGTCACCAGCGAAAGGCTCAGGGCTCTTTATTTATGGCTTGATATAACAGTGATTGAATTTTGTGGTTTGGTTGCTTGAATTCGCATAACAGGTTGGTTAGGAATATGAAAGCTAATAAACTTACGAAAAGCATGATGAGTAGTTAACCAATCAATCCCTAAAATCACATCAAATGCAAGTATTTTCAAGGAAATAAGATCAACAGGTAACGTGTGGTTACCTATTTGAATCAAACAAGACTTATAAAGAGTGTGACGCCCCCAAAATAGGTATACATCACCCATCTTGAGTCACCAAATACATGGTATAAAATTCAAATACAACTTAATTATACAACAGTCGTGTAAAATATGACAAAACATAATCTAAGAGTTTTAATAAGAATATTGTCATCTAGACAATATCCACACTCAATGGAGTCCTCATTACATTTATTGTCACACTATTTAATGTAATAGTGAGGACTACTAATGCTATCATCCGGACCGTACTTCGCTCCCCGACTAGTCCCTTCTACACGTTCTCATTTCCTGAAGAGAACACTGAAAGAAAGGGTGAGCTCAACTAGCCTAGTAAGAAATATTATGACTAAGATAATGCAGAATAAATTATCATTAGTCTTCAACAATGTTAAACTGATAAAATACAATAGACATCAAGTTTAACTGCAATAGAATAAGCAATTCATTAGAAGAGTCAAGTAGAGCATGATATCTACTATCTTCTATGATTTAAAATGTTTTCATCAATTTTTATCATTTGAGACTCGACAATAAATAAACCACATCATCGAGTCATCCCTACACTACGGGCCAAGGATATTCATTAAATCATCAATGGTCATAACTATACCGAATAATCCTTGGTCATAATCATACCAAAAATTGTTCATCAATGCACTACAGGCTACTGAGGACTTTTACCACATCATTTATAACATTATAGGTCATGATTATACCGAATAATCCCTGGTCATAATCATACCAAGTCCATCTATGCACGTAAGCGAAAGATGACTTTCATCACAATATAAACATGAGGATGATAACAATGACATAATAATTCAATAAAACAAGTTCAAAAATAAATTTTAAAGATTTATAAGTTAATTTATCTTGAAATCAATTCGTCCAAATTGTCAACATAATCTTTGCTTTGTGGAGTAAAATTCAAGAATGCTCGTAAGAATATTTCCATGAAAAGATCTGGGATGAAGCGCAAATATCCGGATATTCTACTAATTTCATGGAGTATAGAAGCCAAAACTTTAACCAAATGATTATCATAGAATATATGAAACTGCAAATGGATTTTCACCCGCCATGCGGTAATCCACGTAAAAAGATTATTTCCACAATTTAATAATGAATGAATACGAAGGATCATTCACCATGCATGTGATAATCCACATAGACAGGTTATTCCAACAGAATAATAAAAAAATGGAACCCGTGTCATGCGTAATCCGCACGACGGGGATATTCCAAATGCGAATAATAAAGAATGGAATAACGAAGAATTCACCATGCATGCGATAGATCAAGATGCATGACGAGTTATTCCAATGTAATAATAAAGAATGGAACCAGGTCTAGCGTAATACGCACAGAAAGGACATTCCAATAGAATAATAAAGAATGAATAACAAAGAATTACCCATGCATGCGATAGGCCGCACAAACAGGTTATGCCAACAGAATAATAAAGAATGGAACCAGGTCTAGCGTAATTCGCACAAACATGATATTCCAACACAATAATAAAGAATGGAATAACAAAGAATTCACCATGCATGCGATAGAATCAATGCATAAAGTTATTCCAATGTAATAATAAAGAATGGAACTAGGTCTAGCGTAATCATACCTGAATAAAGATATTCCAATAGAATAATAAAGAATAGAACCAGGTCTAGCGTAATCCGCACAGACAGGATATTCCAACAGAATAATAAAGAATGGAATAACAGAAGAATTTCACCATGTATGTGGTACTTCACATAGACAGGTTATTCCAACATAATAATAAAGAATGGAATAACAGAAGAATTTCACCATGTATGCGGTGCTTCACATAGACAGGTTATTCCAACATAATAATAAAGAATGGAATAACAAAAGCTCTCTTCATGAATACGAAAAAATAATACCCCTTACCTTAGAAAGAAACTGGATACTAGAGTAGAGAGGTAGCAGACTTCTCTTCTTCTTTCTCTCTATAATTTCTCTCTATAATAATTGCCCTATAGCTTTAGTGAATTGGTGAGAAATGAAGGAAGAATGAGCTTATATTTATAGGAAAATATAGTTTTGATAATTCCACGTTTTGTGGCTCGAAATATTACAGTACAATACCTTCAACTTTTCTGTGACGCCCCCAAAATAGGTATACATCACCTATATCTTGAGTCGCCAAATACATGGTACAAAATTCAAATACAACTTAATTATACTACAGTCGTGTAAAATACGACAAAACATATGTTGTGAGTTTTAATACAAATATTGTCATCTAGACAATATCCACACTCAATTGAGTCCTCATTACCTTTATTATCACACTATTTAACATAATAGTGAGGACTACTAATGCTATCATCTGGACCGTCACTCCGTTCCCCGACTAGTCCCTGCTACGTTCTCATTTCCTGGAGAGAACAATGAAAGTAAAAAGGGTGAGCTCAACTAGCCCAGTAAGAAATATTATGAGTAAGATTATACAGAATAAATTATTGTTAGCCTTCAACAGTGTTAAAACTGATACAATATAACAAACATTAAGTTTAATTGCAGCGAAACAAGCAATCCATTAAAAGAGTCAAGTAGAGAATAAAATCTACTATCTTTTATGATTTAAAAGGTTTTTCATCACTTTTATCTACGGGACTCAAAGCAATAAATAATCCACATCATCCCTGCACTACGGCCAAGGATATTCATTAGTATCACAACCATAAATTATCCATACACTACGGGCCAAGGATATTCGTGTATTCATCAATGGTCATGATCATGCCAACAAGCATCCCATCAATTCACTACGGGCCAATGAGGACTTTTACCACATCATTTGTAACATTACGGCCATGATTATCTGGATTAATCCTCGTCATAATCATACCATGTTCATCTATGCACTACAGAAATACAGATGACTTTCAACATAATATAAACATAAGGATGATGACAATGATATAAGAATTCAATAAAACAAGTTCAAGAATTAATTTATCCAGGAACTAATAACGTCCAAATTGTCAACATGATACTTCTTTGTAGAGTAAAATTCAAGAATGCTCAGAAGAATATTTTCATGAAAAGATACTGGATGAAGTGCAAATATCAAGGATATTCCACTAATTTTATGGAGTATAGAAGTTAAAACTTTAACCAACTGAGTATAATAAAGAATGGAATAACAAAAGAAATCACCATGCATGCGATAGACCACATAAAGAGTTATTCCAATGTAATAATAAATAACGGAACTAGGTCAAAGTAAAATTATTACCGAAAGATATTCTAACGAATAATAATTAATGGAACCGTGTCAAAGTAATAATGCCAAGACAAGATATTTCAATAGAATAATAAATAATCGGAACCCAAAAGTCATGCGTAAACGCATGCATGAGATGTTCCAATAGAATAATAAAGAATGGAATAATAGAAGAATTTCACCATGTATGCGGTATTTACATAAACAAAGTTATTCCAACATAATAATAAAGAATGGAATAATGTAAGAATTTCACCAAGTATAGGGTATCCCACGTATACGAGTTATTCCAATGTAATAATAAAGAATGGAATAATGAAGTTCTCTTCATGAATCTGAAAAGAAATAATACCCTTACCTTAGAACAACCGGATATAGGAGTAGTGAAGTAGCGAAATACTTTTCTTCTTTCTCTATAGTTTCTCTCTACTCTAGAGTTTCAAAGAATTTGTAAGAAATAATGAAGGGATGAGCTTCTATTTATAAGAGAATGGACCTGAATAGAACTAATTCTGAACGATCCAGTTGGTTTACTATAAAATATTCTAATAAAATAAAAATTTTTAAATAAAATAATATATATATATATATATATATATATATATATATATATATATATATATATATATATATATATATATATACACACGATCCTTTTTTTAAATTCACGGGATGTATTCCGTGATCATCATTCCCTCGCAAACTTTCAACCAAACCCCTACTATATATATATATATATATATATATATATATATATATATATATATATATATATAGTACACTTTCCCACCAAACTTTATTCCACCAAATCAATATAAACAACCATCGTTAATCAATCAACATTCCACCACCACCCGACCACATGTCACATATATAAATAAAATATATATATAAACCACATTTGACACCACACACCCACAAGTCAAATATATATATACTTTATAACTTCCTTCCGATAATTTTGAAAAATGAGTAAGTGGAAATAAGTAAAATTTATAACAAAATACTTCATAAAAATCACCTCAATATTTTTAACAATATTTATCATCATTATTATAATTCACAATATTAATCGACCAGATCGTTCCCAGGAAAGAGGGGGCTTTCCAATAAGGATTTCTCCTATTATGGCTTGCAATTAGGTGACCAAACCTCTCCTCGCGAACTTCTAGACATCGTTAATATTGCAAATAATAATATTAATAACTTCGTCGTCTCAATTATTGATTTAAAAATATATAAAATATCGACAATAATTGAATCAATTAACGTGAGATACTATGCAACAATTAATGAAGCAATAATTGAACAAAACTGAGTGTCTTCTCACGTAAGCATCAATAATCAATACCGTGTGCTACTATGCAACCACGCGTATTCCTGTACTTTTAACACCGAGTGTTTCAACAGTTAACGATAAAACTTCCGCCGTTATTTTCATAAAATATTTTTGTCGTTTTCTCAATCCGACAATAATTCCGTTGTGGGGTCCACTTAATGATTGTCTTGTCGTCACGAATATTCCCTGTTAAAACGAATATTCCCCACCAATCGAATATTATATAACAACTTATGTACTTTACAAAATTTATAACTATTACCCACAACTATAACATTATATCAAATTCATTCCATAATATTCAAAATGATAATTATAGAAAATTCATCTTTATTCATAAAAGTTGGGGTCTTACATTTTCTTTCATTTTTAATTTAGTCCTGCAAGTATTATCAAACTTTCACCACCTCCCCTAATAGTAAATAATGTGAATCAATAGTTCAATCATGTGAATCAATAGTTATAATCATGTGAAAATCTGAATTACGATTATAGTACCTCCATCTATACCTCCATTTTTAACTTAGTTATGCAAGTATTATCAATCTTGCACCAACTCCCCTAATAGTACAAGAATGTGAATCAATAGTACACACATGTGAACAAATAGTTATAATCATGTGAATTAATAGCAATTAATTGCTCATTTATCCGATTAATTACACGGTGATCGGGGTCAAGAAAACTTCCGGACATCAATTAATATCGAAATAAATGTCAATTTCCACTAACACTAATAATTCTAACATAATGGAACTATCAATTTCATCTTTAATTAACACAAACTTATTCATCATTAATATTATAACTCACAATATTTAACAATCAGGTCGTTCCTATAAAAGAGGGGGCTTTCCGATAAGGATTTCTCCTTATTGGCGCGCAATTAGATGACCAAACCTCTCATTGACAGAACTTCTAAACATTATAAATATTGTAATTTAATAATATGAATAACTTTGTCGTCTCAATTATTGATTTAATAATATAACATATTATGCAGATGATACTATGACAATAATCGAATCAATAATATGAGAGATATGATGCGTGAGAATTATCGTAGCAATAATTGAGTATAACTGAGTGACTTCTCACGTAAGCATCAATAATCAATGCTGTGTGCTACTATGCAACCACGCGTATTATTGTACTTTTAACTACCGGGTAGTTCAACAGTTTAACGGTAAAACTTCCGTCGTTATTTTTATAAAAAGATAATAATGTCGTTTTCTAACTACGACAATACATCCGTTGTGGGGTCCACCAATGATTGTGTCGTCGTACGAATATTCCCTGTTAACACGAATATTCCCCGACCAATCGAATATTATATAACCACTTGCTTACTTTGCAAAATTTGTAAATATTATCCACAATTATAACATTATATCAAATTCACACCATAATATTCAAAAATATATTTCGAGAAAATTATTCTTTATTCAAAAAAGTTGGGGTCTTACAACCTCCCCTTCTTATGAAATTTTATCCTCGAAATTAGGGTGCGTACCTGGTATGTCAAAGAGGTGAGGATACCTTGATTTCATCACAGATTCTAACTCCCAGGTCATTTCTTCCACATCGTGGTTTCTCAACAAAACTTTGACTTGAGGTATTACCTTGGAGCGTAGAATATGATCCTTCTTATCCAAGATTTTAACAGGTAACTCTTCATACGTTAAATCTTCCTCTATCTCATCTGGTTCTAATTCAATAATGTGGTTTGGGTCTTTCACATATTTACGTAACATAGATATGTGGAAAGCGTTATGAACACGAGACATACTTGGCAGTAAGGCGATTCTATAGGTTCGAGGATTATAAATGGGGACAATGAATCGAGGATTGAGCTTTCCTCTCTTTCCAAATCTCATAACTCCTTTCCATGGAGCAACACGTAACAACACATGATCTCCAATATTGAATTCCACGTCTTTTCGATGAATATCAGCATAACTCTTTTGTCGATCTTGTGAGATTTTTATACTTTGTCAGATCGTTTGAATCTTTTCCGTAGTCATACGTACCAACTCCGGTCCCAACAATGTTGCTTCACCCACCTCATCTCAGCATACTGGAGAACGACACTTTCTTCCATACAACGCCTCAAATGGAGCTATGCCAATACTTGCTTGATAACTGTTGTTGTAGGGAAACTCCACCAATGGTAAGAACTTGTCCCAACTTCCCTTGAAGTCAAGGACATAGAATCTTAATAAATCTTCAAGAGTTTGAATAGTCCTTTCCTACTGCCTATCCGTTTGAGGATGATATGCCGAACTAAATCATAAATCCGTGCCCATAACTTTTTGCAAACTAACCCAAAATCTTAAAGTGAATCTTGGGTCTCGATCAGAAACTATGGATACTGGCATACCATGCAATCTTAAAATCTCATTTATATACATACTAGCAAGACGTTCAAGTGTAAAAGTTTCTCGTATCGGTAAGAAATGAGCAGACTTGGTCAATATATTAACAATGACCCAAATCGCATCTATGCCTTGAGAAACCTTGGGAAGACTAGTAACGAAATCCATGGTAATGTGCTCCCACTTCCATTCTGGAATTTCAAGTGGTTGCAATGGACCTTTTGGCACTTGATGCTCCGCCTTGACTCGTTGACAAGTTAGACACCTTGAGATAAACCCCGCTATCTCTCTCTTCATATTGCTCCACCAAAATATATGTCGAAGATCACGATACATTTTGGTACTCCCAGGATGGATTGCAAACGGTGTGTTGTGCGCCTCCATCATGATTTTATACTTCAAGTCAGAGTCGTTAGGAACAAAAAGTCTGGAGTTGACTCAAATTATTCCTTCTTCATCGATTCTTGCTTTCGGAATAGCACCTTCTTGCACTTTCTTCCTCATACGCATCACCGGCTCGAGTGTCCGTAGCTTGAGCGACTTTAACTTTATCAATTAAAGTCGGTTCTACTCGTATATTCGCCATCATCATATGGGTCCTGAGTCTTTAACTCTATCTCCATCCTTTATAAGTCATACAAAATGGGTCTTTGCGTTGACAATATTGCACTCGTACCCGCATATGATCTTCTACTCAATGCGTCGCCTACTTACGTTAAACTTTTCGAGGATGGTATTGGATGGTATGATCATAATCTTTCAACAACTCAAGCCATCGTCGTTGCCGCATGTTGAGTTCCTTTTGAGTGAAGAAATATTTGAGGCTTTTATGATCCGTATAGATCTCTACCTTCTCTCCATATAGGTAATGCCTCCAAATCTTAAGCGCAAAAATGACTGCTGCCAACTCTAGATCATGAGTAGGATAATTCCTCTCATATTCTTTGAGTTGTCGAGAGGCATAGGCTATGACTTTCCCATGTTGCATGAGAACACATCCTAACCCTTTGCTTGAAGCATCACTGTAGATGACAAATCCCTCCGAGCCAGATGGTATTGTCAGAACAGGTGCTGAAATGAGTCTCCTCTTGAGTTCTTGAAAACTCTTTTAACATTCCTCGCTCCAACCGAATTTTGTATCTTTTTGAGTCATCTGAGTTAATGGAGTAGCGATTCGAGCAAACCCTTCTACGAATCTCCGATAATAACCAGCTAAGCCGAGAAAGCTACGTACTTTGGTCACTGACTTAGGTTTCTCCCAGCTTTGAATTGCTTCAATCTTTACCAGGTCAACAGATATTCCATGATTTGATATCACGTGCCCAAGGAATGCAACTTCCTCAAGCCAGAACTCACATTTCTTCAACTTGGCATACAACTTATTTTCACGAAGCTTTTGGAGTATCAGCCTCAAGTGTTGCTCATGGTCTTCGCGGGTTTTGGAGTATATGAGGATGTCATCAATAAAGACAACCACAAAGTGATCCAAATATTCCTTGAATACTCTGTTCATCATGTCCATGAAGGCAACAGGAGCATTAGTCAATCCAAAAGATATGACTAGGAATTCATAATGCCCGTACCGAGTTCTGAAAGCAGTCTTTGGAATGTCATCAGTTTTAATCTTCAACTGATGATATCCGGAACAAAGATCAATCTTTGAAAAGAATTTGGCTCCTTGTAACTGGTCAAACAGGTCATCAATGCGAGTCAACGGGTACCTAGTTTTGATGGTGACATGATTCAACTCCCGATAATCAATACCAAGTCGCATACTTCCATCTTTCTTCTTTACGAATAGAACAAGAAGCGTTGAGGAGACGTCTTGGGGCGAATGAAACCGATGTCTAACAATTCTTGTAGTTGGGTTTTTAACTCCTGAAGTTCAATAAGAGCCATTCGATATTGGGCTTTGGAAATGGGTTTTGTACCGGATTCAAGGTCGATACAAAATTCAATTTCACGCTCTGGGGGTAGGCCAAGAAGTTCTTCAGGGAATACGTCAGGAAATTTATTAACAATAGAAATATCATTCAAATTTGACGTATTTTTACTTAAATCCGTGACATGGGCTAAGAAAGCTTGACATCCATTTTTCAATAAACGAATAGCTTTATGACTTGATATGACAATGATTAATTTTAGTGGTTTGGTTGCTTGAATTCACATAATAGGTTGGTTAAGTATATGAAAGCTAACAACCTTACGAAAATAATCAATTTTAGCATGATGAGTAGTTAACCAGTAAACCCCTAAAATCACATCAAATGCAAGTATTTTCAAAGAAATAAGACTGACAGGTAACGTGCGGTTACCGATCTGAATCAAACAAGACTTATAAACCGTGGATGTAATGAAGGTTTCTCCCAATGGAGTTTCAACAAATAAGTCAAAGTCTAATTTCTCCGGAGTCAAATTTAAACGTTGAGCGCAAGTAGGAGAAATAAAGGAATTGGTAGAACCGGTATCAAATAAAGTATAAACTTCGCTAGAGTTTATGATTAGCTTACTCGTGATCACCTTGTTCGGATTTATCACTTTTTGGGAGGTTACGACAAACGCTCTCCCTTGAACTACAGGTTTTGTCTTGTCTGGGACACCCTTTGATGTCTCCATCCCAGCTAGACTTGACTTTGGTGCACGACAAAATTGGGCTAGGTGACCTTCTTTTCCACAATTATAACACATTTTGGACTGCATCGTGCAGTTTGGACTTATGTATCCTTCCCCTCCACATTTGTAACATACGACCGGTGGTCGTTCTCCTTCCTTAACAACAAAAGCTTGTCTTTGACGTCTTTCCATCCTTGTTGAATCTCCTCTTCTTGAAATGTCCACTCTTATTATCATAGCCATGATTACCATAAAGTGATTATCATTTACGGCATGTTGATTCCTCCACGTTTGTTGTCACTTTGATGATGTTTGCTACCACTTGGTATTATCGACTTGTCGGTTGCTCTCTCTTGGTTGGGTTGACTCATTATCGCACTCCAATAACTGAGCCCTATTCACAACATCTGAATACAAACACAGTTTGTGAGAAATTAGGTATTGACATATCTCGGGTTTCAAACCTCTTAGAAACATCCGCGTCATTCTCTCCTCATTATCAACCAAGTGGGATGCAAACCGAGACAACTCGGCAAACTTAGCTTCATACTGCACCACGGTCATATTGTTTTGCTCAAGCTTGATGAACTCTACCTCCTTCATGTGATGAATACTTTCAGGAAAAGTACTTGTCATTGAACAACTCTTGAAACTTTTCCCAAGACATTTTGAGGGCGGCAGGTTGAGTACGTTTTACAGATTCCCACCAGTAATCTGCCTCTGCTCGCAACATGAAGGTGGCAAAGGGAACCTTTTGCTCCTCGAAGTATCCCAAGACATCAAATATCTTGTTGATCTGCTTTATCCATGTCTCCGCCTTAAGTGGTTTTGGCTTTCCAAAAAACTCCGGTGGTCCCAGCTCTTTGAACTTCTTAGCGGGGTCCGTCCGAGAGTTGTTAGTGTTTCCACCTGTATTTTGGACAGGAGCCGCTTTCGCCTGATGTTGCATGAATTTCATAAAGCCTCTGAACATTCCATCGTTCACCATTTCATCAGTGTTATTATTTACATGAGAATTATTGTCTTCCTGTTGCACATTATCCTGGGCATTAATCTGTGGTGACTCAACGGTCTCATGTGCTTCATTGTTTATCTCAACATTTTCTTGGATGCCATTTTAAATCATCGCCACAAAACAAGGGTTAATTAACATATCACATATTATCCCTATACTCTGACCAACCAATTAAATACCAAATAAACTTAGGTAGGTCATACTAGAGAAGGAATTTCCCGTCTCTCCCCTCCTAGTTCTTGTCTCACATCTCAGCCAGGGATCATATCCCTAAGCTTTGATACCAACTGTGACGCCCCCAAAATAGGTATACATCACCCATCTTGAGTCGCCAAATACATGGTACAAAATTCAAATACAACTTAATTATACAACAGTCGTGTAAAATATGACAAAACATAATCTAAGAGTTTTAATAAGAATATTATCATCTAGACAATATCCACACTCAATGGAGTCCTCATTACATTTATTGTCACACTATTTAACAGAATAGTGAGGACTACTAATGCTATCATCTAGACCATCACACCGTTCCCCAACTAGTCCCGGCTACGTTCTCATTTCCTGAAGAGAACAGTGAAAGAAAGGGTGAGCTCAACTAGCCTAGTAAGAAATATTATGACTAAGATAATGTAAAATAAATTATCATTAGTCTTCAACAATGTTAAACTGATAAAATACAATAGACATCAAGTTTAACTACAGCGGAATAAGCAATCTATTAGAATAGTCAAGTAGAGCATGATATCTACTATCTTCTATGATTTAAAATATTTTCATCAATTTTTATCGCTGAGACTCAGCTTAATAAATAAACGACATCATCGAGTCATCCCTGCACTACGGGCCAAGGATATTCATTAGATCATCAATGGTCATGACTATACCGAATAATCCCTGGTCATAATTATACCAAAAATTGTCCATCAATGCACTACAGGCTACTGAGGACTTTTACCACATCATTTATAAAATTATAGGTCATGATTATACCGAATAATCCCTGGTCATAATCATACCAAGTCCATCTATGCACGTAAGCCAAAGATGACTTTCATCACAATTTAAGCACGAGGATGATGACAATGACATAATAATTCAATAAAACAAGTTCAAGAATAAATTTTAAAGATTTATAAGTTAATTTATCTTGAAATCAATTACGTCTAAATTGTTAACATGATACTGCTTTGTGGAGTAAAATTCAAGAATGCTCAGAAGAATATTTCCATGAAAAGATACTGGGATGAAGCGCAAAAATATCCGGGATATTCTACTAATTTCATGGAGTATAGAAGCCAAAACTTTAACCAAATGAGTATCATAGAATATATGAAATCGCAAATGGATTTTCACCGCCATGCGGTAATCCACGTAGATGCATCATTTCCACAATTTAATAAGGAATGAATACGAAGGATCATTCACCATACATGTGATAATCCACATGTATGTGTTATTCTAACAAAATAATAAAGAATGAAACCGGTCATGCGTAATCCGCATGCACGACGATATTCCAAATGAATAATAAAGAATGGAATAACAAAAGAATTCACCATGCATGCGATAGACCGCACAGACAGGTTATTTCAACAGAATAATAAAGAATGGAACCAAGTCTAGCGTAATACGCATAGACATGATATTCCAACAGAATAATATAGAATGGAATAACATAGAATTCACCATGCATGCGATAGACTGTACAGACATGTTATTCCAACAGAATAATAAAGAATGGAACCAGGTCTAGCGTAATCCGCACAGACAGGATATTCCAACAGAATAATAAAGAATGGAATAACAAAGAATTCACCATGCATGCGATAGACCACACAGACAGGTTATTCCAACAGAATAATAAAGAATGGAACCAGGTCTAGCGTAATCCACACAGACAGGATATTCCAACAGAATAATAAAGAATGGAACCAGGTCTAGCGTAATCCGCACAGACAGGATATTCTAACAGAATAATAAAGAATGGAATAACAGAAGAATTTCACCATGTATGCGATGCTTAGTATATAGGCGGGTTATTCAACATAATAATAAAGAATGGAATAATGAGAAGAATTTCACCATGTATGCGGTACTTTCATAGATGAGTTATTCCAACATAATAATAAAGAATGGAATAACATAAGCTCTCTTCATGAATATGAAAGAAATAATACCCCTTACCTTAGAAAAGCTGGATCTTTGGAGTAGAGAGGTAGCGGACTTCTCTTCTTCTTTCTCTCTATAATTTCTCTCTATAATAATTGCTCTATAGCTTTAGTGAATTGGTGAGAAATGAAGGAAGAATGAGCTTCTATTTATAGAAAATATAGTTTCGATAATTGCGTTTGGGGCTTAAAATATTACAATCAATACCTTGAACTTTTCTTTCATTTTAATTTAGTCCTGCAAGTATTATCAAACTTGCACCACCTCCCCTAATAATAAAAATAATGTGAATCAATAGTTATAATCATGTGAAAATACAAATTACGATTATAGTAACTCCATCTATACCTCCATTTTAACTTAGTCATGCAAGTATTATCAATCTTGCACCAACTCCCCTAATAGTATAAGAATGTGAATCAATAGTACACACATGTGAACAAATAGTTATAATCATGTGAATTAATAGCAATTAATTGCTCATTTATCCGATTAATTACCCGATTTGTCGATTAAAACTTCCAGACATCAATTAATATCAAAATAAATGTCGATTTCCACTAACACTAATAATTCCAACACAATGGAACTATCAATTTCATCTTTAATTAACACGAATTTATTCCTCATTAATATTATAACTCACAATATTTAACAACCAATGTCGTTCCCGGAAAGAGGGCTTTTCGATAAGGATTTCTCTTATTGTAGCGCAATTAGATGACCAAACCTCTCCTTAATGAACTTCTAGACATTGTAAATATTGAAATTTAATAATATGAATAACTTTGTCGTCTCAATTATTGATTTAATAATATAACATATTATGCGGATGATAATGTGACAATAATTGAATCAATAATATGAGAGATATGATCAAATTCTTTATGCAATAATTGAGTATAATGGTGACTTCTCACGTAAGCATCAATAATCAATACCGTGTGCTACTATGCAACCACGCGTATTATTGTACTTTTACTACCGGGTAGTTCAATAGTTTAACAGTAAAACTTCCGCCGTTATTTTTATAAAAAGGTAATTATGTCATTTTCTAACTACGACAATACTTCCGTTGTGGGGTCCACCAATGATTGTGCCGTCGTACGATATTCCTTGTTAAAACGAATATTCCCCGACCAATCAAATATTTTATAACCACTTGCTTACTTTGCAAAATTTATAAATATTACCCACAACTATAACATTATATCAAATCCACACCATAATATTCAAAAATATATTTCGATAAAATTATTCTTTATTCATAAAAGTTGGGGTCTTACAAACAGTGGATGTAATGAAGGTTTCTCCCAACGGAGTTTCAATAGATAAGTTAAAGTCCAATTTCTCCTAAGTTAAATTTAAACGTTGAGCGCAAGTAGGAGAAATAAAAGAATGGGTAGAACCGGTATCAAATAAGGTATAGACTTCGCTAGAGTTTATGATAAGCTTACCCATGATGATCTCGTTCGGGTTCCTTGCTTTCTGCGAGGTCACAACAAACGCTCTCCCTTGAACTACCGGCTTTAACTTTTCTGAGACGGCCTTTGGTGCCTCCATCCCAGCTGAACTTGCCTTCCCTGAACGACAAAATCGAGCTAGGTGACCTTCTCTTCCACAATTGAAACAGGTTTTTTTCATTGCGTGCGTATGATTTGGTGATATGTCCCTCCCTCCGCATTTGAAGCATATGATAGGTGGTCGTTCTCCTTCCTTAACAACAGTCTTTGATCTTTGACGTCTTTCCATCATTGTTGAATCTCCTCTTCTTGAAATGTCCATTCTTATTATTTTGGCCATGATCACCACCAAGTGGTTACCATTTACGCATGTTGATTCCTCCACGCTTATTGTCACCGCTTGATGGCTCGCTATCAATTGGTATTATCATTTTGCTTATTTGCTCTCTTTTGCTTGGGTTGACTCATTATCGAGCTCCAATAATCGAGCCCTATTAATAACATCTGAATACAAACACAGTTTATGAGAGATAAAATATTGACGTATCTTGGGTTTCAAACCTCTTAGAAATATTCGCGTCATTCTCTCCTCATTATCAACCAAATGGGACGCAAACCAGGACAACTCGGCAAACTTAGCTTCGTACTGCGACACGGTCATGTTGTTTTGCTCCAGTTTAATGAACTCTACCTCTTTCATGTGACGAATACTTTCGGGAAAGTACTTGTCGTTGAATGCTTCTTGAACTTCTCCCAAGACATCTTCAAGCGTGAGGTTGAGTACGCTTTCTGATTCCCACCAAGAATCGCCTCTTAACAACATGAAGGTGGCAAAGGGAACCTTTTGCTCATCGGAGCATCCCAAGACATCAAATATCTTGTTTGTGAGACCCCAGATTTTATGAATAAATATTTAATTTTCTCGAAATATTTTTTAATATTATAGTGTGGATTTGATATAATGTTATAGTTGTGGGTAATATTTATAAATTTTGCAAAGTACGCAAGTTGTTATATAATATTCGTTGGGCCGGGGAATATTCTTTTTGTCGGATAATATTCGTAAGTTGTTATATAACGGCGGAGGTTTTACTACGTTATCTTGTTGAACTACCCTAGTAGTAAAAGTGCGATGTCTGGCGTGGTTGCATAGTAGCACACGGTATTGATTATTGATGCTTACGTGATAAGTCACACAGTTATACTCCATTATTGCTACAATAATTGCTGCATCATATCTCTCATATTATTGATTCTATTATTGTCATAGTGTCATCTGTATAATATGTTATATTATTAAATCAATAATTGAGATGACAAAGTTATTCATATTATTAAATTACAATATTTATAATGTCTAGAAGTTACATCAAGAGAGGTTTGGTCATCTAATTGCGGCACCATAAGGAGAAATCCTTATCGAAAAGCCCCCTCTTTCCTGGGAACGACCTGGTTGTTAAATATTGTAAGTTATGATATTAATGATGAATAAGTTCGTGTTGATTTAAGATGAAATTGATAGTTCCATTGTGTTGGAATTATTAGTGTTAGTGGAACTCGACATTTATTTCGGTATTAATTGATGTCTGGAAGTTATACTGACCAGTCGGGTATTTAATCGGATAAATGAGCAATTAATTGATATTAATTCACATGATTATAATTATTTGTTCACATGTGTGTACTATTGATTCATATTCTTGTTACTATTAGGGGAGTTGGTGCACGATTGATAATACTTGCATGACTAAGTTAAAAATGGAGGTATAGATGGAGGTACTATACTGTAATTCGTATATTCACATGTTTAGAACTATTTGTTCACATGATTTACTATTGAATCACATTATTTACTATTAGGGGAGGTGGTGCAAGTTTGATAATACTTGCAGGACTAAATTAAAAAGGAAGAAAAAGAGGAAGTTATTATACTGTAATATTTTGAGCCCCAAAACGTGCAATTATCGAAACTATATTTTCTTATAAATAGAAGCTCATTCTTCCTTCATTTCTCACCAATTCACTAAAGCTATAGAGCAATTATTATAGAGAGAAAGAAGAAGAAAATTCTGCTACCTCTCTACTCCAGTATCCAGTTTCTTTCTAAGGTAAGGGGTATTATTTCTTTCGTATTCATGAAGAGAGCTATTGTTATTCCATTCCTTATTATTCTGTTGGAATAACCTGTATATGCAAAGTACCGCATATATGGTGAAATTCTTCTATTCTTCCATTCTTTATTATTATCTTTGGAATAACTGCTTTATCTAAAGTCCGCATACATGGTGAAATTCTTCTATTATTCCGCTTTTTATTATTCTCGTTTAATATCCTGCTCATGCGTGCGTTCTGGCACCTGGTTCCATCATTTATTATTCTCGTTTAATATCCTATCATCGTTGCTTACTGCTGACCGTTCCATTATTTATTATTACGTTTAATATCCTGTCGGTGCATTTACGCATGACCTAGTTCCATTATTTATTATTCTCATGGGAATAACTCCGTGCATGCGTATCTATCGCATGCGCATGGTGAATCCTTTTGTTATTCCATTCTTTATTATTCTGTTGGAATAACCTGTCTATATGGATTACCACATGCATGGTGAATGATCCTTTGTTTTCATTCCTTATTAAATTGTGGAAATGATCTGTATATGTGGATTACCGCATGGCAGGTGAAAATCCATTTACAGTTTCGTATATTCTATTATACTCAGTTGGTTAAAGTTTTGACTTCTTTACTCCATGAAATTAGTATAATATCCTCGATATTTACGCTTCATCCAGTATCTTTTCATGGAAATATTCTTCTGAGCATTCTTGAATTTTACTCTACAAAGCAGTATCATATTGACAATTTGGACGTTATTGAGTTCAGGATAAATTAACTTATAAATCTTTAAACTTTATTCTTGAACTTGTTTTTATTGAATTATTATGTCATTGTCATGATGAGTTATGCTGGTTATTATGTGAAAGTATGAAAGTTTCTTAGAAATCACAAGGGGTTGAAAATCAGATTTTGGTGAAAATGGAACATGAAATTCAATTGACCATATCTCCTTTTATATTTTGAATTTTTGAGTATGGTCAAGTTCTACAGTTAGATATATGAGTTTTCTAACTTATCCAAGTGGAATCACTGGAAAAGGTATTGTAGATTTTTGTGTGGACTGATTTTAGCGAAGGAGTCAAAAACTACCAATTTCGAAAAAGCTACTGCCCAAATTTTTAAAAGGGCATTTTCGGCCACTTAATTTGTGAGAAAACTTCCAGCCTTTTGGGGCATGGAATTATATGGTATAAAGTACCTCCTGTCCAAAAATGAGCTCATTCCGACTTAAAATGAGCAAGTTATGACCATTTCAATATTTAGGTTTTTCGAATGAAAACGCTATAACCTGAGTTTCTATAACTCAGATGACCATCTAATTTAAACTGGAAGCTCACGTTAACATGTGTAAGATCCTGCCAAGATTTGAGAATTTCTGGAGTTAACCTTGAGGTAGCTAATTTCTTAAGGAATTAATTAGAAATTGATTTTTGAAAAATAGTAAATGAATTTTAAAAATTCCGAGAAAAATATATGTTCAATATGAGACTATATTCTTCTAAATCTCAGAAAAGAAATATTTTTGGGACTGATTTGGTATTTTTCATGAAAATAATCTAGTTATGAGTAAATGAGTTAAATATGTTATGTGAAGTAACAAATTGGAAAATAGGATTTTATGGCTTGGGAATCCTATATAGGGTATATGCAGATTTCTGATAAAGGATTTGATCACTGGTGATGAGATCTTATGAGTATGACATTTTGAATGATTAAATACATTATGTGGTAAAGTGTAAACAATTGAAATAAATTGTTTATAAGTTTGAGAAATGATTAAAATATTGTTATAATATTTATGAGTTTATTAAGTGGTTGATAATATTTGGATAAATTCAAAGTCTTTAATATTTATCCTTATTTTTGTTTGATTAATGCTTATATCATTGTCATCATCCTCATGCTTATATGGTGATGAAAGTTATCTTTGGCTTACGTGCAAAGATGAACTTTTGATTATTGAATTGTATATCTTTGGCTTACGTGCAAAGATGGATTGTTGATTATTGGTTTTATTATTGTATATCTTTGGCTTACGTGCAGAGATGGATTTGGTATGATTATGACCAGTGATTATTCGGTATAGTCATGACTATTGATGATTTAATGAATATCCTTGGCTCGTAGTGTATGGATGATTCGATGATGTGGTTTATTTATTAAGCTTAGTCTCAGCGATAAAAATTGATGAAAACATTTTAAATCGTAGAAGATAGTAGATATCATGCTCTATTTGACTCTTCTAATGGATTGCTTATTCCGCTGCAGTTAAACTTGATGTCTATTGTATTTTATCAGTTTAACATTGTTGAAGACTAATGATAATTTATTATGTATTATCTTAGTCATAATATTTCTTACTGGGCTAGTTGAGCTCACCCCTTTCTTTCACTGTTCTCTTTAGGAAATGAGAATATAGCTGAGACGAGTCGGGAAACGGAGTGATAGTTCAGATGATAGCATTAGTAGTCCTCACTATTCTGTTAAATAGTGTGATAATAAATGTAATGAGGACTGAATTTGAGTTTGTATACTGTCTATGAGGACTCCATTGAGAGTGGATATTGTCTAGAAGGCAATATTCTTGATTAAACTCTCAGTTTATGTTTTGTCGTATTTTACACGACAGTTGTATAATTAAGTTGTATCTGTATTTTTGTACCATGTAAGTGGCGACCCAAGATGGGTGATGTATACCTATTTTGGGGGTGGCACAGTTGGTATCAAAGCTTAAGGATATGATCCCTGGCTAAAATGTGAGACAAGAACTAGAAGGGGAGAGACGGGGAATTCCTTCGCTAGTATAACCTACCTAAGTTTATTTGGTATTTAATTGGTCGGTCAGAGTATAGGGATAATATGTGATATGTCAATTAACCCTTGTTTTGTGACAATGTTTGTATTCAGATGTTGTGAATAGGGCTCAGTTATTGGAGCGCGATATTGAGTCAGCACAACCAAAAGGCAACGAGCAACAACACGATAATAATCGTACCGGTGGCAACGGTATCAGAACAATGATAACCATCATGGGGGAAATTATCATGCCAAGAATGGTATCCACTTCGGTGGTAATCATGGCCAAGATAATAGAAGTGGAAATTTCAAGAAGAGAAGGTCACCTAGCCCGATTTTATCGTGCACTAAAGTCATGTCCCGCTGGGACGGTGGCACCAAAGGCGGATAAGGACAAAACAAAGTCGGTGGTTTCAGGAAGAACATTTTTTGTGACTTCTCAAAAAGCGAGTAACCCAAACGAAATTAGCACGGGTTAGTTAATTATAAATTTTTGAGAAGTCTATACCTTATTAGATACCGGTTCTACCTATTCTTTTATCTCTCTTGCTTGCGTTCAACGTTTAAATTTGACTCCGGAGAAGTTAGACTTTGACTTATTGGTTGAAACTTCGTTAGTAGAAACCTTCACTTCATGTGTTATCCAAGTCTTGGATGAGAGTCACAGTTTTGAAATGATATTTCTATCATTAATAAATTTCCTGTCGTATTCTCAAAGAACTTCTTAGCTTACCCCTAGAGCATGAAATCGAATTTTGTATTGACCCCAGTACAAAACCCATTTCTAAAATCCTCAAATATTTTTCTTCACCCAAAACGAACGTAACATGCGCCAAAGACGTTGGCTCGAGCTGTTGAAGATTACGATCGTACCATTCAATATCTTCGTGGAAGAGCGAACGTGGTAGCTGACATGTTGAGTAGAAGATCGTATGCGTTTACGAGTGCAATGTTGTTAACATAAAGACTCATTTCGTATAATTTACAAATGATGAAGATAGAGTTAAAGACTATAGGGACCCACATGAATATAACGAATATACGAGTAGAATTGACTTTAATCGATAAAGTTAAAGCCGCTCAAGCTACACACCCGAATTTGATGAATGTGAAGAAGAAGGTTCAAGAAGGCATTATTGTAAGACCCCAACTTATTATAAATAAAATTGAATTTCCTCTATTTGTTATTTTGAAATAGTAAGGGTTGATTTGATTAATGTGGTTAGTTATGGGTAAAATGATCAAATATTTTAAATAAGCAAGTGGTTATAAAATATTCATTTTTATCGAAGAATATTCGTTTGGTCATGGAATATTCTTACTGTCGAGGAATATTCGTACGACGGCACAGCCTTGTGTGGGCCCCATAACGAAAAACGATTGGATGAAGAAAACGACAAATATAAGTTGGTTATAAATAACGGCGTAGTTATTACCGTTAATACTGTTAGAATACTCGGTGGTTAAAACATAGTAGCACACAGTATTATTGATTCTTACGTAAGAAGGCACTACTCAATAATTGTTATAGTAGTTACTACTCAATATTTTATTTTATTGATTCAATAATTGCTACGTTGATATTTTATATTATTGTTGTTTCAATAATTGTCACTACACAATATTTTCATTATCAGATCAATAATTCATATTATTTGAATAATATTATTAGATAACATTATTGGCAATGTCTAGAAAATTCTGTTTAAGGAGATGTTTGATCTAATCAATTTACCAAGAAGTAAGGAGAAATCCTTATTGAAAGCCCCTCTTTCTTAGGAGCAGTGCAGTTGTATCGATATTGTGATTTCATAATATTATTTGTGAATAATTAATTATTGATTTATATGATAAGAAAAATATTCATTTTATGTGGATATAGATGGAGAAAATTTTAAAGTGACAATTGTTGAAAAATTGATATTTTATCTTTTCTGATAAATAATTCATTTAAATATATTATTATATTTTAATAATATAATAATGGTGATATTTTTACAATGAATGTGGGATATATGAATACATGAGGAGGAAGAGTATTTTTGTTGCAAAAGTTGTTTAAAACATTTTAAACATGTCTGTGGGCCCATTTCTTGACTGAAATTTGATTATAGCTTGTAAAATCGACCGTTTGTGGATTTTGGTCAATTTCTGTTTGGAATTTAAAAAAACTTAAACTTACAAAGTTGTAGAGAGTGGAATTTTCTATGGAAAAGATATGAGGTTTGAATTTTTCTGATAAAAGGGCTATTTATTATGAATTATTGAAGTTTCGAAATAATTGATTTTTAGAAGTTTTAATTATTTTTAATAAGAAAAACATTTTTTTTTATTTTGGTGAGGTGGGTCCCACTTAGTGGCTGATGTTTTGAATCAAATGAGGTGTGCGTTAGAATAAAAATAAAATATATTAATATTTTATTAAATTTTCTGCTTTTGTGTTCTAAGCATTTTCCTATAAATAGGGTGTTTAGGTTAGGATTGAAAATCACACCAGAAACTGAAGTTTTATCTCTCTTTCTCTCTCTCTATATTATCGAGCGTATTCTTGTGAGTATTTTGATACTTTGAGTGTTGCTATTCGGTGCAAGTTCCTTCAGCGTTATATCTGATATTCTAGCCAGAAGTACTATTCTTTTCGAGGTAAAAGATGTTATTTTTTTAAAAAAAATGATATTATTTCTTCTAATATCATTATGCCGGATTATTGGTAAGATTTTTTTTTGTGAAATTCTTGTCTTTTAGTGTCGGGGTTACTATTCACGTATACGACACTATTCACGATATCTGACTATTCACGAATAAACACTATTCATAGAAAAATTAAATTTTCATTTTTTGTCCAAAATATCTATTATGGATACTAGCTTTGATTGTATCCATGTTTTGAGCATTCTTGAATTTTACTTCACTATGGTTATTTATGAAGTATTTTGAACTTGATTTATTTAAAAGTACTGAATCCTTATTTGTTCTTCTTTTGTTTCAATGGATTCGCTTTTCTTTAAAATATTTTTTTATCATCCTCGGTCCTAAATGATGGTATTCTTGAATATCTTTGGCTCAGTAGTACAAAGATGGTTGATTTTATTATGAATATCTTTGGCCCAGTAGTGCAAAGATGTACAGTGTTTGAGATGAACATGATTGACCGATGAATAATATCTTTGGCTGTAGTGCAAAGATGAATATTTGATTCAAGATGAATATTGATTGATGTTACGAGGGATAAAATAATGATGATGGACTTTTAAATTCATAGATTATAGTAGATTTCATTCTCTACGTAACTCATCTATGAATTATTATTTTCGCTGCGAATATTGATCTGAAACTTGTTGTCTATTGTATTTATCAGATTTTTTCCTGTTGAAGACTAACGATAATTTGTTCTATATTATCTTAGTCATAATATTCTTTACTGGGCTAGTTGAGCTTACCCTTTTCCTTTTTGTTTCATTTTTCTTCTTAGGAGGCGAGAATGTAGCGAGTTCTAGTCGGGGTGTGGAATGATGATTTTAGAAAGTTGTTTTAGTAGTCCTCACCATTTTTATAAAATAATGTACCAATAATTATAATGAGGACTTATTTGGGTGTGAATATTGTCTAGATGGCAATATTTGCATTTAAACTCACAGTTTATATGTTGTATTAATAAAGTTGTAGTTGTTTCTGTACCATGTTATTGATGACTCAAAATGGGTGATGTATACGTATTTTGGGGGCGTCACAGTTGGTATCAAAGCTTAGGGATATGATCTCTGGCGGAGATCGGGGAATATAACTAGGAGGGGAGAGACGAGTAAAACCATCGCTAGTGTGTCTTACCTAAGCTTATTTGTTGGTTGGTTAGTATATAGGGATATTTTGTGACATGTTGATTTCTTTAATTAACCCTTGTTTTATGGCAATATTTGAGAATGTCGACTGAGAATGTTAACAGTGGAGCAAATGAGATAGTGGAGACACCTTTACCCACCAATGAGGAGAACGTGCAACAGGCTGGCAATGTTCCTCCTATGAACAATACCACTGAGCAGATGATGAACGACGGAATGTTTAGAAGCTTTTTGCAGTTCATGCAAAATCAGACGAGGGAGACTCGTGCACAAAATACAGGTGGAAATGATAACAACGCACGGTTTGTCACAGCCAAACAGTTCAAAGAGTTGGGACCACCAGAATTCTAGGGAAAGTCGGATCCGATTAAGGAAGAGACGTGGGTCAAACAAATCACCAAGATATTCAATGTCTTGGGATGCACGGAGGAATAGAAGGTTCCATTCGCCACCTTTATGTTATGTAATGAGGCAGATTACTGGTGGGAATCTGTGAAGCGTACCCATCCAGCCGCACTCATCATGTCTTGGGAGACGTTTCAGAAACTGTTCAATGACAAGTACTTTCCTGAAAGTATCCGTCATATGAAGGAAGTGGATTTTATTAAACTGAAACAAAATAACATGACGGTGTCCCAGTACGAGGCGAAGTTTGCAGAGTTATCCAGGTTTGCACCTCATTTGGTGGAGAATGAGGAACATATGTCGCAGATGTTTCTAAGAGGTTTGAAACCCGGCATACGTCAATATCTCATTTCTCATAAATTTTCTCTCTATTCAGATGTTGTCAACAGGGCTCAATTATTAGAGCGAGATAACGAGTACGTTCAACCGAGGGACCACAACCAGGATCATACCAGAATGATCGTCAAAACAACGATAACCAAATGAGAAAGAAAAATACGGACAAAAATGGTAACCACTCCGGTGGTAATCATGACCATGAAAATAAAAGAAGCGAGTCTGGGGAGATTTTAAAAGAGGAGATTCAACAATGACCATGTGAAGACGCCAAAGACCAAAGCAGAAGAACTAGTTCTAAGGGAGGAGAAGCGGACCGCCAATGATGCTATAAATGCGGGAAAGAGGGGTATATCAGTCCAAACTGTCCACAACAGTTCAAGGTATGTTATAATTGTGGAAATGAAGGACATATCACTCGAGATTGTATGGTAGCGAAACCAAGTCCAGCGGGGATGGTGACTCAAAAGGCTGTCCCAGAAAAGTCAAAGTCAACGGTTCCTGGAAGAGCGTTTGTCGTGACTGGTCAAAATGCGAGGAACCCAAACGAGGTGATCACGGGTAAGCTAATCATAAATTCTTGCTAAGTTTATACCTTACTAGATACCGGTGCTACCCATTCATTTATCTCTCCTACTTGTGCTCAACATTTAAACTTAACTCCGGAGAAATTAGACTTTGATTTATCTCGTGGAGACTCAGTTAGAGAAAACTTTCATCACATCCACTTTATAAATCTTGTTTGATCCAAGTTGGCACCATCACATTACCCGTTGATCTTATCTCTTTAAAGATACTTGCTTTTGATGTGATTTTAAGGATTGATTGGTTAACTACTTATCATGCCAAAATTGATTGTTTTCGTAAGGTTGTTAGTTTTCATATTCCTAACCAACCTGTTGTACGAATTCAAGTAACTAAACCATTAAAATCAATCACTATCATATCAAATCATAAAGCTATTCGTTTATTGAAAAATAGATGTCAAGCTTTCTTAGCCCATGTTATGGATTTGAATAAAGACACGTCAGATTTGAATAATATTCCTGTTGTTAGTAAATTTCCTGAAGAACTTCTCGGTCTACCCCCAGAACGTGAAATTGAATTCTTTATTGATCTTGAACCTGGTACAAAGCCCATTTCTAAAACCCCATATCGAATGGCTCCTATTGAACTTCAGGAGTTAAAGGTCCAACTACAGGAGTTGTTGGACATCGGTTTCATTCGTCCTAGTACATCTCCTTGGGGTGCTCCTGTTTTATTTATAAAGAAGAAAGACGGAAGTATGCGACTTTGTATTGACTATCAAGAATTGAACCATGTCACCATCAAGAATAGGTATCCGCTACCTCGTATTGATGACCTATTTGACCAGTTACAAGGAGCACAATTCTTTTCAAAGATCGATCTTCGTTCTGGATATCATCAGCTGAAGATTAGAACTGAGGATATTCCAAAGACTACTTTCAGAACTCGGTACGGGCATTATGAATTCTTAGTCATGTATTTTGGATTGACTAATGCTCCTGCGACTTTCATGGATATGATGAACCGAGTATTCAAGGATTATTTGGATCAGTTCGTTGTTGTCTTTATTGATGACATCCTCATATATTCCAAAAGTCGTGAAGATCATGAGAACCATTTGAAGCTGGTACTCCAAAGACTTCGTGAAAACAAGCTATATGTCAAGTTGAAGAAATACGAGTTCTGGCTTGAGGAAGTAGCATTCCTTGGGCACGTGGTGTCAAAATATGGAGTATCTGTTGACCCAAAGAAAGATTGAAGCAATACAAAGTTGGGAAACAAAGAAGGCGGTGGCCAAAGTACTTAGCTTTACTTAATCGGTTATTATCGGAGATTCGTGGAAGGATTTTCTCTAATCGCTACTCCATTAACTCAGCTGACTCGGAAAGATACAAAATTCGTATGGAGCGAGGAATGCGAGAAGAGTTTCCAAGAGCTCAAGAGGAGACTCATTTCTAAGACTGTTTCGATAATACCATCTGGTTCAGATGGATTTGTTATCTACAGCGATGCTTCGGGCAAAGGGTTAGGATGTGTTCTCATGCAACATGGGAAAGTCATAGCCTATGCCTCGTGACAACTTAAAGAATATGAGAGGAATTATCCTACTCATGATCTAGAGTTGACAGCAGTCGTTTTTGCGCTAAAGCTCTGGAAGCACTATCTATATGGGGAGAAAGTGGAGATATATTCAGATCATAAAAGCCTCAAATATTTCTTCACCTAAAAGGAATTCAACATGCGGCAACGACGTTGGCTCGAGCTGTTGAAAGATTACGACCACACTATTCAATACCATCCTGGAAAAGTAAACGTGGTAGCTGACGCGTTGAGTAGAAGATCATATGCAGGAACGAGTGCGATGATGTAAAGTATACGCATAGAACTAACTTTAATTGATAAAGTTAAAGTTGCTCAAGCAACAGACCCAGAGCTTCTATTTCGGTCAATAAGCAATAATTTGTTTAATGCCCATTTCTAAGTTCCATTCGGTTAAAGCTTGTTCATGTAATGAATTCTCATATAATTATATCTCAGCACATACATGAATTGATAAGGCTTTTGTCCCAAAAAGAATGTCACTAATTAAATTATCAAAGATCAAGAAAATCAATTAAATAAGATTTAGAAAATATTTTCGGTCAAAATAAATAAGATAATCAAAAAAATTATAATATAAAATCCTATGGAGAGGATTCTACCCTTTTAATTAATTAATTTATTAAATTATTGTTATCATCAAAATAAAACTAAAAGTTGGAGACCCAACAATCTCCCCCTTTTTGATGATGACAATCAACTAAAAATATTTTCCATAGAAGCTCCCCCTCAAGTTATGCAATTATCTAAAAATTTTAAATTTTTGAAAAACTAACACACAACAATATATAACAGTTATAACAGTTATTTTTCTTCTCCCAATAATATTTTTCTTCTCCTCCTTTGTCATCATAGAAAATGTGGGGAAAAAATAGTATTACTTTTCAGAACCTGCAGAAGAAGAGATTAAAAAAAATCTTTTTTAAAAATTTAGTTGCCTCCTGCATGATTTGAATTTGTGTGGTTGCTTTTGATTGACCAAACTTATTATACAAGAATGAAGATTATTAACCGTTAGATGTATAAAAAATATTCCACATTAAATTTATTATATATATATATATATTTTTAAAGAGAATAAATTTAAATATTAAATATATTCTTTAAAAAGATATTTCTATATATATATTTAAAAAAATATTTATATGGATATATATATATATATATATATATTTAAAAAAATATTTATATAGACATATATATATATATATATATATATATAGAATAAATAATTATGAGAAAAACTGACATGTGTCACTTATATTTGTATTTGACCTGTATAGTCAGAATCTTTTTCACCTGATCTCATTTGTACTCTTAGGAAGCTGTTTAATTCTTCCTTCATGCTCATTTTAAAACCTTACGCATGCTTTCATCATTTCATAAAGTAATATCAATAGACCCAACACTGATGTTGTCAGTTATTTTTAGTAGAGTCAGCTTCAAGACATACCCGCACCATTTATCAATTTCAAGAACTAGTACCCTTTAATAAGAAGGGTCCTTTGGGTGAGTTGTCCATTTTGTATAAGGAACATTTGTGTTTTCCTTTACAAAAATGGCTACAAGATAATCAATCTTAGTAGACAAGAGCATTTTATGAGTAGCAGGTCTATAAGATGCATGATTTATTTTATTATTATATCCTGAAAAACTTTGATAAAAATTTCTGTCAGATTTTTGACTTTTATAAAAATCTTTCCTTGTATTAATAATTGGTGCAATATACGTTCCTTTATGCACCCAAATCATTTTTCCTTTATAATTTCTATTTTGAGCATTACACATGTGAAAAAAATGACCATTTCTGTTACAGTAAGAACATTTAGTAAATGGAGATGTATAATTTTCTTTTTCTTTACTTTTAACATGATAAAGTCCTTTATTTTTACTAAATTCTCCAATGTATCCTAATCCTTCTTTGTTAAATCCACAACTTTGTTGATTAAGCATGACATCAAGATTTTCTTTCCCTTTTGTGAACTTAAGAACTATAAAATTTAAATCATCACGTTCTTTAGTTAAAATATTAATTTTATTTATTAAAGAAGAATTTTTATTTTGTTTTTCTAATTCTATCTTTAGAGATGCTTTTTCAAAATTAAGATTTATAATATCTTCACTTAACACTTGATTTTTTATTTGAGTATTTTCATTAATTACAACAAGTGTTGAATTTTCTATTTCAAGATTTTTATTGATTCTTTTAAGTTGTTCTAATTCTTCTTTTAAGGAATCATTTTCCAAGTTTACTTCATTTAAACTTTCATTAGTTATAATCAAGTTTGCATTTTTTTATTTCCAGATTTTTGTTAATTTTAATTAATTTTTCTAATAAAACTTTTAATTCAATAAAATCTTCATATAAACCATTATAAGCTTCTTGTAGTTTATGGTGTTTTTAATTTATATTATTTAAGGTATGCATGACAAATGAAGTACTATATAATTGATGTTCAAAATGTACCTCCGATCTTGGTGATGACTCATTGTTTGCCATTAAGCACAGATTTGCAATTTCCTCAGTTTGTTCAGCAACTTCTTCTTGATTTATAAGTAAATCTTTGAAAGCAATTCCTTTCTTTTTGATATCTGTATCCGATCCTGCTTTTTCGACTAACATGTCGACTTCGTGGGCACGCAGATTTCCAATAAGGCTATCAAGAGGATAAGTAGTTAGGTCTTGCCTTTCCTTAATAGCAATAACCTTCATATTCCAGATGGATGGAAGGGCTTTGAGAATTCTTCTGTTTTTCTCATTAGTTGTATATGCCTTCCCTAGATGTTCCAGTTCATCAATGATTCTGTAAAAACGTGTTTCCATATCAATGATCTTTTCACCTCTTCCAGCTTGAAACTTTCATACTCTTGGATTAGAGCATCTTTTCTGGTTTCTTTGATATGACATGTTCCTTCGTAGGTTAGAATCAATTTTTCCCAGATTTCTTTTGCATTCTTGCAATTGCTAACACTTTTGTATTCTTTTTCAATGAGGGCACTTGTTCAGCTATGGATGCAATGTTCATAGCCTTTTCATCATCAGTAGTGAATTCACTAACATCTTTCTCAACGATCTTTTCTCCCACGATTTTTATCGGAACTTTTACACCTCGTTCTATTGCCAGCCAAACTTTGATTCCTTGTGATTTGGCATAGATTTTGAATCTGATCTTCCAGGTGGCAAAGTTTGTACCATCAAATAGTGGAGGTCTAGTCATTGATAGTCCTTCTCTGCAACCAGTAGCATTGTGGGCCATAGATGGATCTATTCTTAGGTATGCCTGTATTTACTCAATAAATAAGTTAAAGAGCACCGCTCTGATACCAATTGAAAGTCCAGTAATAATCTAGAAGAGGGGGTTGAATAGATTATTACAGATTAAAAATTATCTTAGGCTTTTTAATTTTTTGTATAATTAATTTGCAATGTTAGAAATTAATATGCAAGATAGTAAAAAAATCAATCACACAATGCACAAAGATTTGTATGGTTCACAACATACATCCCGGGTATGCTGCTACGTCTAGTCTCAAGCTCCTCTCTAGGACTTGAGATCCTATTACTATCAGTATTAAAAACTCCTTCAACAGGCGGAGAAGCCTTTACAAAATTTTATAGTCAAACTTCCAACTGTTCCCAACTAATCTATCTTGGACAACAAGCTCCTAGCTCCCTCCTCAAGCTTAGCTGTACTTCTTTTGAGTTCAGTTCTATTCTATGATCTGGTCTTGAAACAACAGCCTCTTCCTCACCTCACAAGTACACTAGATACCCAACTTCCCGCTGACCTCTCTAAGACTCTGGTCTTGGTCAAAGAATTACTCGTCTTTCTCACAGGTACATAAAATAAACTAACTCTGACCTTTTCTCTTTTTACAAATGATTTTACAACAAAATGCTTCTTAAATAAGCAGATAAGAATTTAGTACAGATTAATGCTTCTTAAATAAGCAGATATGAATTTAGTACATATTAATGCTTCTTAAATAATTAGATATGAATTTTGTACATATGGATGCTTCTTAAATAAGCAGATATAATTTAATATAGATTGATGCTTCTCAAATAAGAGATATCAATTAAAGAGCAAATATATATTTATAAAAGTTCAAAGACTTTTATACTTGAGAAAATATGCTTCTTCGTAAGCAGATAGTAATTTGTGCTTAGATTAAATAATGCTTTTGTGTAAGCAAATATGTAAATTATGCACTTTTATAAAAGTTTAAATAATTTTTATATTTTGTGTGAAAAGATGCTTCTTGAATAAGCAAATAAGTCAATTTTAGCTTTTACTCAAAAATGCTTCTGTTTAAGCAGATATATAAATTTAATGCAAATTTATAAAGAATTATTTATTCTTTATGAGTAAAGAAAAAGTCACTTTAAATTTAAATAACTTTTAGAGTGAAAATGCTTCTGATAAGCAAATAAGTTATTTTAAGCTTTGAATCAAATATGCTTCTAATTAAGCAGATATATTCACTTAAGTTTGTGAAATAAAAGTTTCAATAACTTTTATATTATGCAACAAGTATTTTATGAATAAATAAATTTATGAACAAATACTTGTGATGACATATATCAAGTATAATAAATAAATCAGTTAAGCAATTCATGATATAACAAATATTATTGTTTAACTCAAATAATATATAAGAATATTGTATCTATTATGTGAACTTTATAAATAGTGTCACTTGGTACTATAAGGAATCGTACGGTCGGATTCCTTTCCGTAGAGGTTTATCTCCGTAGCCTTGCGGTGCCCAAGTATAACAGAATTTATAATTTTCACAATTGATATTTATATAAATATTTTCAATAGATCACTACGATTCTCAAATTCGGTTCGGATGACTACTCTTTTTGGAGTAGTATCTCAGTGTTGTTTTGAGCTATCAAGCGTCGTATCTATTTTACGATATTTATATAAATAATATCAATAAAAGGTTACTGAAGACTATAAGGAATCGTACGGTCGAATTCCTCTCCGTAGAAGTTTATCTCCGTAGCCTTGCAGCGCCCAAATATCCTTTTATTTGATAAATAGATGAAATATAGATATATAGAATTGTGTTGAACAATTTATATTCGTATATCTATAAATATAAATAAGCAAGAGATAATTCAAATAAATAAATCAAATAACTTATCTTAATTTGCTTAGACCAATTTCCTCTTCTCAAATAATCAGAACTTTTGTAAGAAGAGAGAGAAAACTTTTTAGAGAGAGAGTATGTGGGAGAGAAATAAGCTTTTCTTGAAAGTGAATTGGCAAATTAAAAATGAAGAAAAAGCCTCCTATTTATAGATTTTTGAAGTCAGGGGTAAAATGGTAATTTTTGAAAACTGATTTAAAATTAATGGTTGAAATTGTTTATTTTTGAAATGAATGGTTTAGATGAAAAAGTGGAGCATGCGGATTGCAAACAAAAAAATCAAACTTCCGCCCGGTAAACAAATCATCAACATAGCATTAATGCACCATTTGACCACATGTTTGTTTTTTTTTTAATGCATGCATGATGGGTTTATATATATATATATATATATATATATATATATAACACAACACACATGATTTATATATTATATAATAAATGCATGCATGTCATCACATTTAATATATATATATATATATATATATATATATATATATATATATATATATATATATATACATTCACACGTTAACTATATATATATAATATGATACACACACACTTAATGTAAATAAATGCATATTAAACAATTTTGGTGCAATTAATACTTTCAATTCATTTATCATTTAATACACAATTTGACCAACACATGTTTGAAGCCTATATACTCGGTTTTTTAAGTCCTAAAAAGAATGTCCCATTAGCTTCTTTCAAACATTTAGTGCACGGTTCACATGCATGCACTAAACGTTTAATTCGTTTAGTGCACTTGCTCGCTCGTATGCATACATTAAGTCCTATATATTTTATTGTTTATATATTATATGTATAACACTTTATATATATATATATATATATATATATATATATATATATATATATATATATATATATATATATATAAAGCAATAAAATATTTTGCCCAATAAAAATAATTTAAAATAATTTTTGAAATATAAAATTAATTTGAGATTAAATAGAGAATGCCCATATGTAAAAAATGATTTAATCAAAATATCTAGCATATGCATTCTATTTTGGTCAATAAGCAATAATTCATTTAATGCCCATTTCTAAGTTCCATTCGGTTAAAGCTTGTTCATGTAATGAATTCTCACATAATTATATCTCAGCATATACATGAATTGATAAGACTTTTGTCCCAAAAAGAATGTCACCAAATTAAATTATCAAAGATCAAGAAAATCAATTAAATAAGATTTAGAAAATATTTTCGGTCAAAATAAATAAGATAATTAAAACAATTATAATATAAAATCCTATGGAGAGGATTCTACCCATTTAATTAATTAATTTATTAAATTATTGTTATCATCAAAATAAAACTAAAAGTTGGAGACCCAACAGTTATTTCTGTCGCTTTCTAACTCTGGCAGTAATTCTGTTGTGGGGTCCACCAATAATTGTGCCGTCGTACGAATATTCTCTGATAAAACGAATATTCAAAATAATATTTAGAGGAAAATAAATCTTTATTCATAAAAGTTGGGGTCTTACAACCTCCTCTTCTTATGAAATTTTATCCTCGAAAATGGTGTACGTACCTGGTATGTCGAAAAGGTGAGGATACCTTATTTTTATTTCAGATTCTAACACTTGAGGTATAACCTTTGAGCGTAGAATATGTTTCTTCTTATCCAAGATTTTAACAGGTATCTCCTCAAACGTTAAATCTTCTGCTATCTCGTCTAGTTTTAATTCAATAACGTGCTTCGGGTCTTCCACATATTTACGTAACATAGATATGTGAAAAATGTTATTAACACAAGACATACTTAGCAGTAAGGCGAGTCTATAGGCCACAATTCTTACTTGATTGATGATTTCAAATAGACCAATAAATCGAAGGTTTGAGATTTCCTATCTTCATTGACTCTTACTTCTGGAATAACAAATTCTTGTACTTTCTTCTTTATATTCATCAGCTCTGGGTCTGTAACTTGAGCGGCTTTAACTTTATCGATTAAAGTCGGTTCTACTCGTATATTTGACATCATTACGTGGGTCCCTAGAGTCTTACGAAATGGGTCTTTGTGTTAATAACGTCGCATTCGTAACCGCATACGATGTGATGACCCGGGAATGGGTGTGGTTTTAGAAATTCCGAGGACAAAATTTTTATAAGGGAGGAAGAATGTGACAACCCGGAAAATCAGATTGTCCAGAATTTAAGATTAAAGAATTAGTTATTAATAAAATGAATTTTATTAATACTATTCCATGCTATATGTTTATTAATCGTTCTATAACATAGGATGATTATTAATCGGGAGGATTCTAGCTACGAGCTAGACTGAACGAGTAAGAATTTTCAAGACGAAAATAAAATTTTTCCGGGAACAAAATATTTTTGGGGAAAAAGACGAAATAGGCACTATTCACCCGACGAAACCCTAAGGGTTAGAGTTTGAATAACCTAAGCCTTTTCAAGAGTTTGATATGTCGAAATGACATTCCATCAAAAGATTTGACGATAATATATAGTGAAAAGTTAAGTAAGCTGATAAAAGTTTTTCTTGTAAAACGTGCAGAAATCGGACGAAATAAAAACGATGAAAAGTACTGCTATGTACTTTTCAGTCATTTAACTACGTTAGGGGAAAACGTGACGGAAAACACTTAACATTGAAAAGTGTTTTTCAATTTTTTGGAGATCTGAAGAATACGTAAAAGTTAATCGGTAAACGAAAGATGAAATATCTAAAAATATTTGGATTCCGAGAATCGCAGTTTTTAAAACTGTCGAACAAAACCCGAAAGACAGAACCACAAAACTTCCAAGGAATGTTTTGTGAATAGTAAGGAGGTGTGAATAGTAAATCTAGGGGCAAAATGTCTATTTTCCCCCTAGCTTTGAAAATCTATATAATGAAAGTGTTAGTTGATTTTTTTTCAAAATCAACCAACACTTTGGAAGAGAGAGAGAGAGCTTGAGAGCTTGGAAGGAAGAGAATGAGCATGAATGATCGAATCAAAAGTGTTCGTGAAATAGAAAAGCTAGCGAATCGCCGACTTTGTCTAAAGGAAGAAAAATAAAGAGGAAATGTATTAAAACCTAACTTCTAAGTTAGATTTTCTTTAAGTTTTATATGTTGTAAATATAGCTTAATGAGAATAAGAAGTAAATGATGTTAGGAATGATTTCATATGGTTGAAATCATTGAGAAAAGAAGAAATAAGAATTAGAAATTTATTTTATAAATTTCTTAAGGAAGTATAAGATTCGCAATGAATTTGAGCGATCCGAATGAATCATATGAACGATTCGATGAAATAAGTAAGGAATGGTGTTTTATAACATCTAATTCCAAGAAAAAGTGAAATCGTAATCAAAATATCGATTAAAAATGAAGAACGAACAAAGAACGCGAAGAACACGCGAAGAACGTTATTGATGGACAAATTTAAAACCATCGTAGGATAATTGTTGTTGATGGACTAGTATAAAGCCATCACGTATAAGTTAGATACTTATTGCTTGGTTAAGAATGGTAGAAACGTTCATGAAGAACGGATTAAAACTGAACTATAACGAAGTTATGTCGAAACATTCGTAAAAGATGAACGAGAATTAGAAAGTTAGTAAATGAACTCGAACATGTAGGGTTTCATAAGAATTTAAGAGAACGTAGAAAACGTGAGTCATGGAATTAAGAACGAATGAATTCCGAGTTCGGATGACCGAATTACGGACGAATGAACGAAGAACGTTAAAAATATAAAACGAACGAAGGACGAAGATTAAGCCAGTCGAATGACATATTAACATATTCAGAATGAAGTCCTGTTTGAGGGGGATTGAAGTACGTAAGATAAAGAGGAGATTAGCTTTGGAACGACATCGTTCCGAGTTATAAAGAGTAAGTTATGAGATCGGGAAGTAAGCGTCTCAGAACAATTTAAGACTTGGAAATTTTTTTCATGCGTTAGGGCTTGGCGCCAGCCACCCACCATGCTGCTTATAGGTGTGAATTATTTACCAGATCGAGAGCTAGGTATCGAAACTTGCAATCGTAGCGCGAGTCATAGTCAGGAGGAGTGATGCCATGGTGCGCATACTGGCCGCAACGCAAGCATTGTAAAGGGGACCGGCGCCGGTGCAGGGCAAAGCCCAGTAATGAGCTTTTAACTGCTCAAAACCTGGGGGAAGTGTACCGAAAGCTAATGAACGTCTAGTTCATCAAATGTAACACTTTATCAAGTGTTTTAAATCTTTCGTAAAGGTTGAACGAAAAAATTAAACGAGATTAAAAGACAAATAATGTAAACCCGGGTTACGGAACCAGTATCCGGGGATCGTAATCGCGATAAACGAACATGGGGGATTGCTATGGTCATGATTCCTTAGACGTTGAGTGACGAGGGTAATGAATAAAATTTTGATGTTATGTTGTGGTAATGAGAGATAAGTGTAAAGCATATAAACGTTGTGAATGCAACGCTGTTGCGAAGAAAGATCGGTCTTAGTATACAACAAACCGTATGACTTCGACATTAAGAAAGAATAATGAACGTGAGGTTCATGTAATGGATAACGAAAGATAGTAAGTAAGATATGAATTATCAAGAAAGCCGTAATGAACGGTAATAAGATTAACGAAAGCCGAATGTGGGTCGGATGGAGAATGTTAGAATGAAATGTAAGCGTTGAACACTTTAACCGACGTGAAAGGTTGAGTGTATGCAAATACTAAACAGATAGAACCTACACCTCGTGTATGGTTTGACCGTAAGATAATGAAGACCAATGATTAAACCATGAATGGTAAAGAAGCTGAATTAAAGATAAGTACGCATAACGTAACGAAGCTGAGTTAATGATTAACTTGAATGATCGTTCTGAGTATACAAAAGACTGTATGACTTAGACGATAAGAATGAATCTTGAGGTATGACATTTAGTTTCCAGAAAGCCATAAGGAATGAGAAATTGACTTAACGACCATTATAGTTTAATGGTTCGGATAAGTTTAGGTTTTGGTACAATCGTAACCTTTGATGGTTAACATATGGGAGCTGGGCTAAACAATTCCTTTAGAGAGTGAAGGTATATACGAAACTGGCTCGGCAAACCGATCTAACTCATTGTGATGGCGAAGTAGATGAGATTTTAACTTGTTTGTTGGTTGTTTGTGGAAACCACTCAAAGTACCATATGGACTACTAGCAGAGACGCGATGTGTGCTGAGTCCTAGAGAAGTTATAAGAAGAAGATAAGAATGCAAATCATCAAAGATGATGAACGTATAAGTAAGACATCTCCGTATGTCATGAAGCCGTAGAACGGTAAAGGAAGTGTCGCGTAAACTTAGGTTAAAAGAACGCAAACCCTAAGAAGTAAAGTTAAGTAAACCAATGCGAAAGTCAAGTATATGACTAATTGGTTTATGTGTTATTTTTATAGGGATTGAAATGAGCAGTTCAGTGTAAGTTGTAGTTGTGCGTAAGGCAAGTTTCCTAACTTCATTCATATTCTAAATGAATGCTAGTTTCTAAAACTTCTCAGATGTTAAACTTGAGAAGTTCTGTCTATGTGCAAATGTGTGATATTTGTACAAGGTGGTAGAACGTATGAGGCCTTGTTCCACAATTTGAACACTTTGGTATTTTTATGAGATGAACTATTCTGTGATTGAACTGTTCAATAAGAGAATGTTCTATTTATACATAAACCGTTATTGTTAAGTCTGTGCTAAAGATTCTAGCCAGACATGATGTGTATGAAAGAGAGTAGAGAATACAAGTATTTCAAAGTGAATGTGAATAATGTTTTAAAATGATAGGAATCGAGATTATTCATATCATTCAAGTTGCTTCATAACCTTTGTTCGGTTATCGAAGTTATAAAGGAATGTTTGAATTCTTAAAGTTGTTTGTTCAAGTGTTATGACTTACTAGGCAATTGAATGCTCACACTTACTTTAAATGAAAAACATTTTCAGCGTACGATGTTAGAAGAACTTAAGGATCCCTTAAAGATCAAGCTGGTTGGTATCCAGAAGAAGTGTCATTCATTATATGAATGAGCATGAAGATCAAATGAAGAATTGTAATGTAGAATAGTAGAATTAAACTATAGACTAGTTTAATGAACAGTTATGTATCCTTGGTGGCGGATGAAAGTCACTCGTGTAAGATGTAAAGAATAATGTAATTATCATTATTTGTAATGAAAGAGGTTATAAGGTTTTAGAACCTGGGAATTGAGAATGTATATTGTTATATTTTAGTATATAATGATGTATGTTTGGAAAAAAGTGGGACCGTGACGTAGGGAATCCGGGTATGAAGATAGACCAGATTTCGGGGCGTTACAGAGTGGTATCAGAGCTGATAGGTTATAAACCTTAGGTATGAGTACCTAAGGCTATAATCGTAGAGAGAAGGATAAGAAGATCATTGAGTTAAACGTTTAAGGAAGAAGATCACCACATGATCATAGTGAATCGTAGTAACAGATGATCTTTTAAACGATGAATGATTTTTAGCTAATGCTATGAATGAATGGTACTACGAAGTAGTACAGGAAGAAGAACTCAGATTGAGTTGTAAAGGATAACATACGAATTAAAGAAAATTCGGATTAAGTAAAGAGAAAATTAGAATTGTAAAATTTCAATTGAGGACTCATGTGATAGATGAGTTGTATGAACCTTTGTTATGGGCAGAGGTTTGTGCTTTGGTGTAACAACTGCTCTGTTTATTACAGTGATAATCATTGGAATTGGTCGCGCTATCAATATGTATGTGACGAGAAGGTGAATCTTTTCTCATATATATGCTTGATAGGTAGAGAATGATAAGATAGGTGCGAGTTCTTGAAACTCATACTTATGGTAAGTTCGTGACTCATAATCATATGGTATATTTTTGAAATTCTAGGCGAATGGATGCCTATTGTCTGACCGGAATAATTCCTAAACTCATATTATTGTGGAAAGTTCCTGAACTCATAATGTGTGGTAAGTTGATGGACTGTACTAAGGTATAAGAATGTTTAGACTGAAAATGAGTTATTTTCAGTAGAATTAACATTGAAGGTGCTAGAGAAGATTAAGTATTGTCGGAAATAAGACAATGAAGGAAGATGGAGAATAGGGTATTCCAAGTCACCTAGCTATGCTAGATTTATAAGTTTATTGAAATTGTGCTTATGTGTGCACGTTTTGAAAATGAAAGAATTGGTTCAACTTTTAGAACCAATAGATTTTAAAAGAACTATTCTTGGTATGTCTATGCTAATTATTTCGGCTAGATAGAAATTGATTTGAAATATCAAAAGGAATTTTATATCATCAGTGCATTTGATGCAAAGATGGTAAAAGGATGAAGTTATTAATGCAATTGAACTTGGTGTTGGATGTGATCTTAGGATCAAAAACCCGCTATGGTATGATGTATAATGACGAAGTCCTCAATGTACTGTGAAAAAGTACGGTATCATGACGTCATAAAACGTTTTGATGTATTGCGAAAGAATTTAAAGAAGTAGTCGATGTCAATTGATTTGACTAGACGAATATTTCAAGTTGATATCCAATTTATTGGTATGGTCTAAGCTACTTGATTTGGCTAAGACAAATGGTATGTCATGATTAAAAGAAAATCGAGCTTTCTTTGAAGAAGTTGTGTCAAACCAAATTGCTTTGGTACATAATCTAATGATTAAGTCTGAGGTGAACACACCTCGAAATGGGGTTATACAATGGGTTGATCACCTACGTATAGGGGTGCTCATCGGTAAAAAAACCGAACCCAGCATCAAAAAACCGAACTGCATGCAACCAAAAATCCGTAAAAATCAAGAATCCAGATTTGCATCAATAATAACCTTTTTGATTTGCCTCTTAGATTAAAATCTCAGACGGTTTTTTAGTTTGATTTTCGGTTATACCGCAATAATTAAATAATTTTTTTCTATATTAACAAATTTTTTTCAATCTAACAAGATGGTTCAGGAAATAAATCTCTTCATAAAAGAAAGGAAATTTAAAGCTAAAACTTGAGCACCATGTAAACCAAAAGGGTCTTTAAAGCAGATAAGAGATTTCTAATTTTCATTAATAAGCACTAAGCAGTTAAGGTGTGATCATCAAATAAAAAATACTGGAAAAATCTAAGACAGAAAGAACACTCTTGAAGAAATCCCTATCAATTACTCCATATTTAATTTGTGTGGAAATTCCCCCTGAATAAATAATAATAATACTACTTAATGGTCATCAGAACCTAAGGAGATGGTAATATTCACAGATCTACTTATTTGGGTCACCCTTTTACCAGACGAGCAAAAGGAAAAAAATAACAAGTGTAGTGTGTTACTATTAAATTACAATAAACATGGGTAATATGACTGCATTTATTAAAATTGAAGTATGAATATTGAACGAGATGGGTCAAAAAGAAGCTTAAATGTAAACCACTGACATATGATTCCAAGGATATGTATCAACCCACTTTAGCTAGTATGTCAAGTCAAGGCAAGGCAGCCAATAGGACCACTTTTTCTATTCTTTTCTTCTAGGTGAGGTGGGGGTTGGGTAGGGTTCACATTATTAAAAATATTAACTGATTGATATTATCACCAAGCAGTCAAGCACGCTGCACAATGCGCAAGTTCGGTTCAGCCAAAAATTATTCAGTTCAGCCCCTACTAGCACTCATAACAGTTGCCAAAAAATTGCCCAAACTTCATTCGGTTCAGCCACTGGATAAATAATTTGAACATTTCAATTTTTTTCGGTTTTTTGGTATTTACCGAATTTAGAATTTTAATTATCGCTATCGGTACCGAAAATGATAAAAAATCGAAAAACCGGTACCGAAAAAATCAAATCGAAAAAAATCGGTACCGCCGGTACCGGTTTCAACCGGTTCGATAAAAAATTGAAAAAACCGAATTTTTTGAGCACCCCTACCTACGTATGAAAGAGGTAGTTTACTTTCTGTGTGATTGTAAACTGACCCTGGAAGAAGGTTTACGGCATCATGCTGTTAAACCTAGTAAGAGTTCATGGTCAATTTGGTCCCTCAGCAAAAGTATGAAATGTTTTAAAGGAATTTTTATATTCCTCATTTTTTATTCTACTTCATAATTCTTGATAAGTTATGAAGGTGAGGGAATGTTTGAAAGATAAGAACTTCTTTGAAAAGAAGTTGAGAAGAAGGGTAGATTAAAATTTCGAGGACGAAATTCTGTGAAGAAGGGGTTAATGTGATGACCTGGGAATGGGTGTGGTTTTAGAAATTTCGAGGACGTAATTTTTATAAGGGAGGAAGATTGTGACAACCCAAAAAATTGGATTATCTAGAATTTAAGATTAAAGAATTAATTATTAATAAAATGAATTTTTATTAATACTATTCTGTGCTATGTGTTTATTAATCGTTCTATAACATAGGATGATTATTAATCGGGAGGATTCTGGCTACGAGCTAGACTGAACGAGTAAGAATTTTCAAGACGAAAATAAATTTTTTTTGGGGAAAAGGACGAAATAGGCACTATTCACCCGACGAAATCCTAAGGGTTAGGGTTTGAATAAACTAAGCCTTTTCGAGAGTTCAGTATGTCGAAATGGCATTCTGTCAAAAGATTTGACGATAATATATTATGAAAAGTTAAGTAAGCCGATATACGTTTTTCTCGAAAAATGTGCAGAAATCGGACGAAATAAAAACGACGAAAAGTATTTCTATGTACTTTTTATTCGTTTAACTACGTTAGGGGAAAACGTGAAGGAAAACGCTTAACGTCGAAAAGTGTTTTTCAGTTTTTCGGAGATCCGAAGAATACGTAAAAGTTAATCGGTAAACAAAAGATGAAATATCCAAAAATATTTGGATTCCGAGAATAGCAGTTTTTAAAACTGTCGGACGAAACCCGAAAGACGGAACCACAAAACTTCCAAGGGAAGTTTCATGAATAGTAAGGAGGTTAGTAAGGAGGTGTGAATAGTGAATCTAGGGGCAAAATTATTATTTTACCCCTAGCTTTGAAAATCTATATAATGAAAGTGTTAGTTGATTTTTTTTAAAATCAACTAACACTTTGGAAGAGAGAGAGAGAGAGCTTGAGAGCTTAGAGAAGATGGAGAAGGAAGAGAATGAGCATGAATGATCGGATTGAAAGTGTTCGTGAAATAGAAAAGCTAGTGAATCGCCGGCTTTGTCTAAAGGAAGAAAAATAAAGAGAAAATGTATTAAAACCTAACTTCTAAGTTAGATTTTCTTTAAGTTTTATATGTTGAAAACATAGATTAATGAGAATTAGAAGTAAATGATGTTATGAATGATTTCATATGGTTGAAATCATTGAGAAAAGAAGAAATAAGAATTAGAAATTTATTTTATAAATTTCTTAAGGAAGTATAAGATTCGCAATGAATTTGAGCGATCCGAATGAATCATATGAACGATTCGATGAAATAAGTAAGGAATGGTGTTTTATAACATCTAATTCCAAGAAAAAGTGAAATCGTAATCAAAATATCGATTAAAAATGAAGAACGAACAAAGAACGCGAAGAACGCAAAGAACATTATTGATGGACAAATTTAAAACCATCGTAGGATAATTTTTGTTGATGGACAAGTTTAAAACCATCGTGTATAAGTTAGATGCTTATTGCTTGGTTAGGAACGGTAGAAACGTTAATGAAGAACGGATTAAAACTGAGCTATAACGAAGTTATGACGAAAATTTTGTAAAAAATGAATGAGAATTAGAAAGCTAGTAAATGAACCTGAACATGTAGGGTTTCATAAGAATGTAAGAGAACGTAGAAAACGTGAGTCGTGGACTCAAGAACGAACGAATTCCGAGTTTGGATGATTGAATTATGGACGAATGAACGAAGAACGTTAAAAATGTAAAACGAACATAGGACAAAGATTAAGCCAGCCGAATGGCATGTTAACGGATTCAGAATGAAGTTTTGTTTGAGGGGGATTGAAGTACGTAAAATAAGGAAGAGAATGGCGTTGGAATGACCTTGTTCCGAGTTAAGTTAAGAGATCGGGAAGTAAGCGTCTCAGAACAATTTAAGACTTAGAAAAAAATTTCATGGGTTAGGGCTTGGCTTCGCAACGCCAGCCATGCCTTGTAAGGTGGCGCCGCAGCACCGGACCAGGAGATCTGGGTACTAGAAACTCGCGCCGCAACACGAGTCATAGTGCAGGGCAAAGCCCGGTAATAAGCTTTTAACTGCTCAAAACCTCGGGGAAGTGTACCGAAAGCTAAGGAACGTGTAGTTCATCGAATGTAACACTTTATCAAGTGTTTTAAATCTTTAGTAAAGGTTAAACGAAAAGATTAAACGAGATTAAAAGACGAAGAATGTAAATGCGGGTTATGGAACCGGTATCCGGGGAGCGTAGTCGCGATAAACGAATGTGGGGGATTGCTATGGTTGTGATTCCTTAGACGTTGAGTGACAAGGGTAATGAATAACATTTTGATGTTATGTTGTGGTAATGAGAGATAAGTGTAAAGCATATAGACGCTGTGAACGCAACGCTGTTGCGAAGAACGATCGATCTTAGCATACAACAAACCGTATGGCTTTGACATTAAGAAAGAATAATGAACGTGGGGTTCATGTAATGGATAACGAAAGATAGTAAGTATGATATGAATTATCAAGAAAGCCATAATGAACGGTAATAAGATTAATGAAAGCTAAATGTGGGTTGGATGAAGAATGTTAGAATGAAATGTAAGCGTTGAACACTTTAACCGACGTGAAAGGTTGAGTGTATGAAAATACTAAACGGATAGAACCTACATCCCGTGTATGGTTTGACCGTAAGATAATGAAGACTAATGATTAAACCATGAATGGTGAAGAAGCTGAATTAAAGAGAAGTACGCATAACGTAACGAAGTCGAGTTAATGATTAACTTGAATGTTCGTTCTGAGTATACAAAAGACTGTATGACTTAGACGATAAGAATGAATCCTTAGGTATGGCATTTAGTTGCCAAAAAGCCATAAGGAATGAGAAATTGACTTAACGAACATTATAGTTTAATGGTTCGAATAAGTTAAGATAAGTTTAGGTTGTGGTACAATCGTATCCTTTGATGGTTGACATATGGGAGTTGGGCTAAACAATTCTTTTAGAGAGCGAAGGTATATACAAAACTGTCAACCGATCTAACTCACTGTGATGACAGTGTAGATGAGACGAGAACTTGTTTGTTGGTTGTTTGTGGGAAACCACTCAGAGTACCATATGGACTACTAGCAGAGACACGATGTGTGCTGAGTCCTAGAGAAGTTAAAAGAAGAAGATAAGAATGCAAATAATTAAAGATGATGAACATATAAGTAAGACACCTCCGTATGTCATGAAGTCGTAGAACGGTAAAGGAAGTGTCGCATAAACTTAGGTTGAAAGAACGTGAACCCTAAGAAGTAAAGTTAAGTAAACCAATGCGAAAGTCAAGTATATGACTAATTGGTATATGTGTTATTTTTATAGGGATTGGAATGAGCAGTTCAGCGTAAGCTGTAGCTGTGCGTAATGCAAGTTTCCTAACTTCATTCATATTCTAAATGAATGCTAGTTTCTAAAACTTCTCAGATGTTGAACTTGAGAAGTTCTATCTAAGTGAAAATGTGTGGTATTTGTACAATGTGGTAGAACGTATGAGGCCTTGTGCCACAATTTGAACACTTCGGTGTTTCTATGAGATGAATTGTTCTGTGATTAAACTATTCAATAAGATAATGTTATGTTTATACATGAACCGTTATTGTTAAGTTTGTGCTAAAGATTCTAGCCAGACATGATGTGTATGAAAGAGAGTAGAGAATGAAAGTATTTCAAAGTGAATGTGAATAATGTTTTAAAATGATAGGAATCGAGATTATTCCTATTATTCAAGCTGCTTCATAAACTTTGTTCGGTTATCGAAGTTATAAAGGAATGTTTGAATTCTTAAAGTTGTTTTTTGCAACTGTTATGACTTGCTAGGAAATTGAATGCTCACACTTGCTTTAAATGAAAAACATTTTTAGCATACGATGTTAGAAGAACTTAAGGATCCCGTAAAGATCAAGTTGATCGGTATCCAGAAGAAGTGTCATTCATTATATGAATGAACAGTTATGTATCCTTGGTGGCGTATGAAAGTCACTCGTGTAAGATGTTAAGAATAATGTAATTATCATTATTTATAATGAAAGAGGTTATAAGGTTTTAGAACCTGGGAATTGAGAATGTATGTTGTTATATTTCAGTATATAATGATGTATGTTTGGAAAGAAGTGGGACCGCGACGTACGAAATCCGGGTATGAAGATAGACTGGATTTTGGGGCGTTACATACGATCTTCTACTCAACGCGTCAGCTACCACATTTGCTTTTTCTAGGATGGTATTAAATGGTATGGTCGTAATCTTTCAATAGCTCGAGCCAACGTCTTTGGCGAATGATACGTTCATTTTAGTTGAAGAAATATTTGAGGTTTTTAGAAATGGGTTTTGTACAGGGTTCAAGGTCAATAAAAAATTCAATTTCACGCTCTGGGGGTAGGCCAGGAAGTTCTTTGGGTAATACGTCAAGAAAAATAGAAATGTCATTCAAATCTAATGTATTTTTGTTTAAATCTATGACATGGACTAAGAAAGCTTGACATCCGGTTTTTAATAAATGAATGGCTTTATGGCTTGATATAACAGTGATTGACTTTAGTGGTTTGGTTGCTTGAATTCGCATAATAGGTTGGTTTAGAATATGAATGCTAATAACCTTACAAAAATAATCAATTTTAACATGATGAGAAGTTAACCAGTCGATTCCTAAAATCACATCAAATGCAAGTATTTTCAAAGAGATAAGATCAACAGGTAATGCGAGGGTGCCGATTTGAATCAAAAAAGATTTATAAACAGTGGATGTAATGAAGGTTTCTCCTAACAGAGTTTTAACAGATAAGTCAAAGTCTAATTTCTCTGGAGTCAAGTTCAAACGTTGAGCACAACTAGGTGAAATAAAAGAGTGGGAGAACCGGTATCGAATAAGGCATAGACTTCTCAAGAGTTTTTGATTAGCTTACCCGTGATAACTTCGTTCAGCCTCCTCGCTTTTTGGGAAGTCACAAAAAATGCTCTCCCTTAAAATACCAACTTTGACTTGTCTGGGACAGCCTTTGGTGTCGCCATTCCAGCTGGACTTGAGTTCACTGTATGACAAAATTGAGCTAAATGTCCTTCCTTTCCATAATTGAAACACACTTTGGGTTGCTGTGTATAGTTTGGACGGATGTGTCCCACCTGTCTGCATTTGTAACATACGACTGGTGGTCGTTCTCCTTCCTTGGAAACGGGTGTTGGTGCTGCTATTGATGTCTTTTCGTTATTGTTGAATCTTCTCTTCTTAAAGTTGTTTCCACTTAGTTCACCTTTCCTATTGTCTTGAAAATGATTACCACCGAAGTGGTTACCATTTCTGGCATAATAATTTCCTCCACGATGATTATCATTGTCCCGATGGTCGTTGCCACTGGTACGATTATTATCGTGTTGTTGGTCGTTGTCTTTTGGTTGGGTTGACTCATTATCGCGCTCCAATAACTGAGCCATATTCACAAAATCTGAATATAAATAAAGTTTGTGATAAATGAGGTATTGACGAATTTTAGGCTTTAAACCTCGCAGAAACATTCACGTCATACGCTCCTCATTATCTACCAAATGGGATGTAAACTGGGATAATTCTGCAACCTTTGCCTCGTATTATGATACAGTCATATTATTTTGTTTCAGCTTGATGAATTCTACCTTCTTCATGTGACGAATACTTTCAGGAAAGTACTTCTCGTTGAATAATTCTTGGAACTTCTCCCAAGACATCTTTAGTGCGGAAAGATGAGTACGTTTTACAGATTCCAACAAATAATCTGCCTCTTCACGCAACATAAAGGTGTAAAAGGGAACCTTTTGCTCATCTGAGCATCCCAAGACATCAAATATCTTGGTGATCTGCTTAGTCCATGCCTCCGCCTTAAGTGGCTATGGCTTTCCCAAAAACTACGGTGGTCCAACCTCCTTAAATTTCTTAGCAGTGACCAACCGTGAGTTACCAATGTTTCCACCTGTATTTTGAACAGGAGTCTCTCTCGTTTGGTTTTGTATGAATTCTAGAAAGTTCCTAAACATACCATCGTTTGTCATTTGGTCGGTGTTGTTGTTTATATGAGGATTATTGCCTTCCTGATGCACATTATCTTGGTTATTGATTGGCGGTGACTCAATGGTCGCATGTGCTTCATTGCTTATCTCAACATTTTCAGATGCCATTTTCAAACACTGCCACAAAACAAGGGTTAATTGACATTGTAAAACTCCAAATTTTACGAATAAAGATTTAATTTTCTCGGTTTTTTTTTAATATTATGGTGTGGATTTGAGATAATGTTATAGTTGTGGGTAGTATTTATAAATTTTGCAAAGTATTCAAGTTGTTATATAATATTCTACGGAATTATTGTCGGATTAAGAAACCGACAAAAATATTTTATGAAAATAACGGCGGAATTTTTATCGTTAAAACTGTTGAACTACTCGGTAGTAAAAGTACGGTAATACACGTGGTTGCATAGTAGCACACAAGATTGATTATTGATACTTACGTGAGAAGTCACTTTCGCTTTTGTTCAATTATTGCTACTGAATTGGCATAAGTATCTCACGTTATTTGATTCAATTATTATCGATATTTTGTATATTATTAAATCAATAATTGAGACGACGAAGTTATTAATATTATTATTTGCAATATTAACGAAGTTTAGAAGTTCGCTTGAGGAGAGGTTTGGTCACCTAATTGCGCGCCAATAGGGAGAAAAATCCTTATCGAAAACCCCTCTTTCACAGGAATGACTTTGATCGATTAATATTGTGAATTATAATAATGATGATAAATGTTGTTAAATATATTGAGGTGTCTTTTAATGAAGTCGAGGAAGTTTATATATATATATATATATATATATATATATATATATATATATATATATATATATATATATATTATATATATATAAATTTTGTTTTATTAGTATTATTAATGTAATAAAATGTAAAAGCTTTTTATATAAAAAAATGTAATACTTTTATAAAGTTATTTGTTTTATCGGATAATAATTAGAATATAATATATTTTATTATGCATAGTGTTTTGCATAGTAAAATCTTTTTATATAAAAACAAAATACTTTTATAAAGTTATTTATTTTATTAGACAATAATTAGAATATAATATATTTTATTATGCATAGTATTTGCATAGTACACAGTATAGTAAAATCTTTTTATATAAAATAGAATACTTTTATAAATTTAATTGTTTTATTCGATTTTAAATAAATAAAATATATAAATATATATATATATATATAATATTTTATTAAGCATAGTATCCTTTCTATTTTCCTATAAATAGGATGCTTAGTTAGAATTGAAATCACACCAGAAATTCAGAGAATTCTCTTCTATAATCTTGAGCGTATTTCTTTAGAGTTTTAAGAAGCTTTGAGTGTAGTGCAAGTTTTCTTCAAGAATATCCCCGCCCTACCCGTCGGAGTACTCTTCTTTATAAGGTAAGGGGTATTATTCTTTCGTATTCATGAAGAGAACTTCTGTTATTCCATTCTTTATTATTATGTTGGAATAACCTGTCTATGCGAAGTACCGCATACATGGTGAAATTCTTCTGTTATTCCATTCTTTATCATTCTGTTGGAATATCCTGTTTGTGCATTTACACATGAGCTGGTTCTATTATTTATTATTCTATTGGAATAACCTGTCTGTGCGGTCTATCGCATGCATTGTGATTTCTGTTGTTATTCAATTCTTTATAATTTTGTTGGAATATCCCGCATGCAATTAATTTCACCGACTTCGGTTCCGATTCTTTATTATTACGTCGAAATATCCACATGCGTGCGTTTTCACATGACTGGTTCCATTATTTATTATTATGTTGGGAATAACCTGTCTGTGTGATCTATCGCATGCATGGTGAATCCTTATGTTATTCCATTCTTTATTATTCTGTTGGAATAACATGTCTGTGTGGATTACCACATGTATGGTGGATGATCCTTTGTATTCATTTCTTGTTAAATTATGGAAATGATCTGGCTACGTGGATTACCGCATGGCAGGCGAAAATCCATTTGAAGTTTCATATATTCTATTATACAAAGTTGGTTAAAGCTTTGGCTTCTATATTCCTTGAAATTAGTGGAATATCTTGGATATTTGCGCTTCATCCAGTATCTTTTCGTGGAAATATTCTTCTGAGCATTCTTGAATTTTTCTCCACAAAGCAGTATCATGTTGACAATTTGGACATTATTGAGTTCATGATAAATTAACTTATAAATCTTTAAAATTTATTCTTGAACTTGTTTTATTGAATTATTATGTCATTGTCATGATGAGTTATGTTGGTTATTATGTGAAAACATGAAAGTTTCTTAGAAATCACAAAGGGTTGAAAATCAGATTTTGGTGAAAATGGAATATGAAATTCAATTGACCATATCTCCTATTATATTTTGAATTTTTGAGTGTGGTCAAATTCTAGAGTTAGATCTATGAGTTTTCTAACTTATCCAAGTGGAATCACCGGAAAAGGTGTTGTAGATTTTCGTGTGGACTGATTTTAGGAAAGGAGTCAAAAACTGCAAAGTACCAAAAAGGCTACTGTCCAGAAATTTAAAAAGACATTTTCGGCCACTTAGTTTGTGAGAAAAATTCTGGCCTTTTGGGACATGAAAATATATGGTATAAAGTACCTTCTGTCCAAAAATGAGCTCATTCCGACTTAAATGAGCAAGTTATGACTATTTCAATATTTAGGTTTTTCCGACGAAAAACGCTATAACTGGAGTTCTATAACTCCGATGACCATGAAATTTAAACTGGAAGCTCAAGTTAACATGTGTAAGATCCTGCCAAGATTTGGGAATTTCTGGAGTTAAACTTGAGGTAGCTAATTTCTTAAGGAATTAATTAGAAATTGATTTTTGAAAAATACTTAAGGGAGTTGAAAAATTATAAAAAAATACTTGTTGTGTATGAAATATATGTATATATGTTTGGGCAAAGGATAGAAAATAACAAGTTGATTTGGTAATTTTTCATGAAAATGGTTTAGTTACAAACATATGAGTTAAATATGTTATGTGAAGTTGAAAAATTAGTAAATAGGATTTTATGGCTTGGGAATCCTATATAGGGTATATGTAGATTTTTGATAAGGAATTTGATCATTGGTGATGATATCTTATGAGTATGGCATTTTTGAATGATTAAATGCATTATTTGGTAAAGTATAAATAATTGAAATAAATTATTTATAAGTTTAAGAAGTGATTAAAATATTATTATAATATTAATAATATTAGATTATGAGTTTATTAAGTGATTAATAATATTTGGATAAATTTAAAGTCTTTAATATTTATCCTTATTTTCGTTTGACTAATGCTTATATCATTGTCATCATTCTCATGTTTATATTGTGATAAAAGTCATCTTTAGCTTACGTGCATAGATGGACTTGGTGTGATTATGACCAGGGATTATTCGGTATAGTCATGACCGTAATGTGATGGATGATGTGGTAAAAATCCTCAGTGGCCTGTAGTACATTGATGGACAGTTTTTGGTATGATTATGACCAGGATTATTCGGTATAGTCATTACCATTGATGATTTAATGAATATCCTTGGCCCGTAGTGCAGGGATGATTCGATAATGTGGTTTATTTATTAAGCTGAGTCTTAGCGATTAAGTTGATGAAAAACTTTTTAAATCATAGAAGATAGTAGATTTTATTCTCTACTTGATTCTTTTAATGGATTGCTTGTTTCGCTGCAGTTAAACTTGATGTATTTTGTATTTTATCAGTTTAACATTGTTGAAGGCTAATGATAATTTATTACGCATTATCTTAGTCATAATATTTCTTCTTTGGGCTAGTTGAGCTCACCTTTCTTTCACTTTATTCTCTTGAGAAATGAGAATATAAATTTGAAGCTGAGTGACAGTCCGGATGATAAGCATTAGTAGTCCTCACTATTACATTAAATAGTGTGACAATAAATGTAATGAGGACTCCTTTGAGTGTGGATATTGTCTAGATGATAATATTCTTATTAAAACTCTCAATATGCTTTGTCGTATTTTTACACGACGTTTGTATAATTAAGTTGTATTTGTATTTTGTACCATGTATCTGGCGACTCAAGATGGGTGATGTATACCTATTTTTGGGAGCGTCACAGACATGCCACATATTATTCCTATATTCTGACCGACCAATTAAATAACAAATAAGCTTAGGTAGGTCCTACTAGCGAAGGATTTATCCGTCTCTCCCCTCCTAGTTCTAGCCTCAAATCTCAGCCAGGGATCATATCCCTAAGCTTTGATACCAACTGTGACGCCCCCAAAATAGGTATACAGACCCATTCTAAGTCGCCAAATACATGGTATATAATTTAAATAAAAACTTAATTTGTACAACTGTCATGCAGAATACGACAACATAAGCTAAGAGATTTAACACGAATATTATCTCGTAGACAATATCCAAACTCAAATGAAGTCCTCATTACAATTATTATCACACTATTTTATAAAATAGTGAGGACTACTACAGCCACCATCTCGGACCTTCACTCCATTCCCTGACTAATCCCAGCTATGCTCTCATTTCTTAAAGAGAACAATGAAAGCAAAGGGTGAGCTTAACTAGCCCAGTAAAGAATATTATGACTAAGATAATGTAGAATAAATTATCGTTAGCCTTCAACAGTGTAAAACTGATAGAATACAATAGACAACAAGTTTTAACTGTAGTGGAACAAGCAATTCATTAGAAGAGTCAAGTAGAGCATGATATTTATTATCTTTTATGATTTAAAATTTCATCATCAATATTTTATCAATGTATTACAACTCAATAAATAATCCATATCATCGAATTATCCGTGCACTACGGGCCAAGGATATTTGTTGGTATCACATCCACGAATTATCCATGCACTATGGGCCAAAGATATTCATTATTATCACGAATGATCATGATCATACCAACAACTTTCCATCAATGCACTACGGGTCAATGAAGACTTTTATCACATCATTTGTAACATTCTTGGTCATGATTATACCAATACATAATTCCTGGTTATAATCATACCAATCAATAGTCCATCTATGCACTACAGGCCAAAGATAACTTTCATCACAATATAAGCATGAGGATGATGATAATAATATAAGAATTCAATTAAGTGAAAGCAAGGATAAATTTTAAAGATTTATAATTCAATTTATCCATAGTTCAAGAATGTCCAAATTGTCAACATGATAATTGCTTTGTGGAGTAAAATTCAAGAATAATATTCATGTATCAAAAATAATTTGAACAGAAAAGAAATCAATTTTTGTTATGAATAGTACCCCGGATGAATAGTACCTGAGTGAATAGTATTCCGTGAATAGTACCCCGTGAATAGTACCCCGACATGAAAAGATTAAAATTTAATAATGTTCAAAAAAATATTTTTCGTGAAAAGATACTCGATTAAGCGCAAATTTCAAGGATATTCTTCTAAATTCAAGGAGTATAGAAGCAATACTTAACAAAATGAGTGTAGAATTAGGAATATGAAACAGAATAATATTACTTACATACTACATAGTATAAAGAAAATATTATTTCTTACGAATATTGAACAAAAATAATATCTCTTACGAATATTGAACGAAAATAATATTCCTTATGAATATTGAACGAAAATAAAATTCCTTACGAATACGAAAAATAATATCATGAGCGAATATGAAATAAATAATACCCCTTACCTTAAAAGAAGAGTACTTCTGACTGGTATAGCGAGGATATTCTTGAAAAAAACTTGTACTATTTTTTACACTCAAAGCTTCCTTAAACTAAAAAGAAATACGCTCAATATTATAGAAAAAGAATTATCTGATTTTGGTGTGATTTTTATTTCTAAACTAAGGATCCTATTTATAGGAGAATAGAAGGATACTATTTGGACGCACAGTAAGGGAAGTTCACGGGCGTAGAATTCACGTTATTTTTACTATGTAGGACTATGCTGCACTATACAGTACTATGCAATAAAATATTCTAATAAAACGAAAACTTTAAATAAAATATAATATATTCTATTTATAATCTAATAAAACGAAAAACTTTATACATAAAATAAAAAGTTTTTTGTTTTATATAAAAAGTTTTCTGTTTTATTACTAATATAATAATAATAAAATAAAAGCTGAGATAACTTTTTACCGACTATTTTGAAAAATGAGTAAGTGGGGGTCCATGTAATAAGCCAAACTTACAACAAATACTTCATAAAAAACCCCTCTATTTATCTCAATTCACTTGGCTTCACTAAACATATTTTTAATAACATTTATTCATTATTAATATTATAATTTGCAATATTAACAACCAGATCATTCTCAAGAAAGAGGGGGCTTTCCGATAAAGACTTCTCCTTATTGGCGCGCAATTAGGTGACCAAACCCCTTTCCTTGACAGAATTTTCTAGACATTGTCGATAATGCAAATAATAATATGAATAATTGTGTCGTCTCAATTGTGACGACCCCAAAATAGGTTCATTCCATCCAACCCATTCTGAGTCGCCAAATACATGGTACAGAAAATAACTATAACTTTAATACAACAATTGTCGTACAAAATACAACAACACATATGCTGTGAGTTTGGATACAAATATATACCAACTGTAGCACGTCACAATGACATCTTACATAAAGGTATAGTCGAAAACTGTTTTAAAAATTAGAATCTTTGGGAAGTGCTCAAGGAAACCTTCCTACAAGGGAGGCCATGCGTCTAGGTTATGATAGATATCATATGTCCAGAGAATTATCCTTGGTTGACCTAATAGACCCCAAAGAAAAACTAGAAGATTACTATCATATTCTTTCCAATGGTGAGTCTTCTCTTGAAATATCATTATCTCCACTGTCTCTAATTGAGAGTTATATTTCAAATAGACTCCAAGATCATATAGATAGTCTTTGGTAGATGTACTTTCGACAAGTGGATGAAACACAACCGGTCTTATGATGACTCGAGGTTGTATGTCATTAAACATCTTGTATAATAGTGACAAAACACCCTTCCAAAGTTGAATTCACCTCATCCTCAACATCTATAGACCACCGCTTCTATTCCCTGTTATTCCCTCTACCGACCAAATACACTTTTTATTACACGAAAGGAATTGTGAAGCAAAAAGGGTGAAACACAACTAGCTCGATAAAAATATCATGACTAAAGATAATTAAATTATCAATAGCCTTCATCAATAATAAATCGTAGATTTAGAACATATGGTAGATGATAAAAAAATTCAACCATAGTTGCGGTGAACGAAGCAATCCATTAGAAGAGTCAAATAGACTATAAAGTCTATTATCTTCTCATGTTAAAAGTCCACCAACAATGTTTTATCCTGTAACATCAATCAACAATTCACATCCACAATCACATGTATAACTCATAATTGTAATTGTTGTTCTAAATTCCTTTTCTCATTCAGAATGAAGATAATTTTCATCATTTGTCTTTACGAAATATCAAAGATCATGGTTATACCAAATCACGGTTCTATTCATAATCATACTAATAAATTCATCTTTGTACTACTACGAGCCAAAGATATTCATCAACATTCATCTTTACCACTGAGGCCAAAGATATTCATCAACATTCATCTTTTACTTCTGAGCCAAAGATATTCAACTACAAGTCATCTTTACACTACGACCCAAAGATATTCATCAACAATTCATCTTTTACTTTCTCACAGCCGAAGATATTCATCAACAATTCATCTTTGCACTACTGAGCCAAAGATATTCCTCAACAGTTCATATTTGAATTACAGGCCAAATATATTAATATCTCAAAGAAATATATAATCATTTCAGAATTTATATAAACAATAATTATAACCATGTTGATCAATTCACCTTTGCACTTAAGCTAAAGATATTCAATTATAAATTCAATAGTTATGATCATACCAGTCACAATTCAACTTTTCACTACTGGCCAAAGAGAACCCTAGTCATGATCATACCAATAATCTACCCATCTTTACACTCCAGTGAAAGAGAATTTCAACATCAGGGTTATAAAAATGTTATATAAAAACAATATAATCAACATATAGATTTAATCTCAAGAGTAAGATTCATAAATCAATGATTTCATAACAACTTAATCAAAATGTTATAAATCACTTAATAATCTCATAATCTAATATTATTAATACTACCACAATATTTTAATCATTTCTTAAACTTATAAATAATTTATTTTAATTATTTACACTTTACTAATAAATGCATTTAATCATCTTAAAATGCCAACCTCATAAGATCTCATCACCAATAGCCAAAACTCTCATCAAAAATCTGCATATATCTCATATATAATTCTCAAGCCATAAAATCATATTTTTCAATTTTCTTAATTCACATAACATATTTAATTCATTTACTCATAACTAGAATATTTTCATGAAAAATATCAAATCAGTTTTAAAAATATTTCTTTTTTGGGATTTAGAAGAATATAGTCCCATATTGAATATATATTTTTCTCAAAATTTTTAAAATTCATTTACTATTTTTCACATGGCCAAAACCACCGAATATTCAGACATTTATCATAAATTGTACTTTTATCCAAAAATTCTAAAATTTACACGATATACTGATATTATATAGATGTACTCCCAATAAAAGTTTCATCAATTTTGGAATTAACCACAAGGAGTTATAAGGGTTTTCTTTTAAAATAGTCTTTCCTCATAAAATTCATAACTCTTAATCTATACATCCAAAAATCGCTATTTTTGGACACAATCAACAAAACTCATCAAATTATCATTTCAAATTTTTTCAGAATTTTTGAAGGTTCAGAAGAATTTCGAAATAATAACCCTTAAAATCCCTTATTATCCTTTACCTCAAAAGAGCAGTACTTACATTTGGAATAACTTATTTGAACGAACTTGCAAGTATAATAATACTCACAAGAATACGCTCGATAATATAGAGAGAAAAACTTGAGTTTAATTGTGATTTTCAATTATAACCTAAGCACCCTATTTATAGGAAATTGCTTAGAACACCAAAAGCGAAAAATTTATTAAAATATTAATATATTATATAACAATTCCTCGCACTCATTCTAGAGTTTGATTTCAGCCACTTAGCATTTCTCACATGCCACCTTCTAGAAAAAGTAATAAAAAAAACGTTTTTTATATAATAAATAATTAAAACTTCCAAAAATCAATTCTTTCGGAGCTTCAGAACTTTAATAATTCATAATAAATAGCCCTTTTATCAGAAAATTCGAATCTCGCGAGTTTTTATAGGAAATTCAATTCTCTACAACTTTACAGAAGAAAGTTTTTCCAAATTCCAAACAAAAATTGACCGAAATCCATAAATGAGCGACTTTACGGTATAATCAAATTTCAACGAGAAATAGGGTCCACATTTACACATAAAACATGCTTTAAATATTTTTGGTAACAAAATACTCCTCCACATATACTCATATATCCCACATTCATCGTAAAAATATCATCATTAATATATTATTAAAATAATACATTTAATTGAATTATTTTATCAGAAAAAGATAAAATATTAATTTTCAACAATTGTCACATTAAAAATTTTCTCCATCTATATCCTCATAAAATCAATATTTTCCTCATCGTATGAATCAATAATTAATTATTCACAAATAATATTACAGAATCACAATATTGACAACCAGGCAGTTCCCAGGAAAGAGGGGGCTTTCCAATAAGAATTTCTCCTTACTGGCGCGCAATTAGGTGACCAAACCTCTCCTTAGACAGAACTTTCTAGACATTGCCAATAATGTTATCTAATAATATTATTCAAATAATATAAATTATTGATCTGATAATGAAAAATACTGTGTAGTGACAATTATAAAATATCAACGCAGCAATCATTGAATCAAAAATAAAATATTGAACAGTAATTACTGTAACAATTATTGAGTAGTGCCTTCTTACGTAAGAATCAATAATTGGTGCAATACCGTGTCCTACTGTGCAACAACGCGTATTACTTTACTTTACCCACCGGGTATTCCAACAGTGTTAATTCGTAACCACTTCTGTAGTTATTTATAAAAACTTTAATTTGTCTTTTTCTTCATCCGACGGTTATTACATTATATGGGCCCACAAATGGTCATGTCTTGTCGCATTTAAATATTCCCCAACAGAAAGAATATTCCACGACCAAACGAATATTCTCCGACAACAATGAATATTTTATAGCCACTTGCGTATTTTGTAAAAATTTGCATAATTCACCCATAACTTTAAACATTTATCAATTTAACCATTTACTGAATAATAATTATAAAAAAATGAATAATTTTATTTCATAAAATTTGGGGTCTTACATCAATTATTGATTTAATAATATAAATATTGTGCAGATGATACTGTGACAATAATTGAATCAATAATGTGAGATACTATGCATCAACTACTGTTGCAATAATTGAATAAAATTGAGTGACTTCTCACGTAACCATCAATAATCAGAGATACTGTACAATACCGTGTGTTACCATGTAACCACGCGTATTACTGTACTTTTAAGATTGGGTAATTCACCAGTTAACGGTAAAACTTTTGCCATTATTTTATAAAAAGTTATTTCTATCGCTTTCTAACTCTGACAGTAATTCCGTTGTGGGGTCCACCAATGATTGTGCTGCCGTACGAATATTCCCTGATAAAACGAATATTTCCCGACCAAAAGAATGTTTTATGACAACTTGCTTACTTTACAAAATTTGTAAATATTATCCACAACTATAACATTATAACAAATCCATACCTTATTATTCAAAATAACATTTAGAGAAAAATAAATCTTTATTCATAAAAGTTGGGGTTTTACACACAACACACCGTTTGAAATCCATCCTGGGAGTACCAAAATGTATCGTGATCTTCGACATACATTTTGGTGGAGCAATATGAAGAGAGAGATATCAGAGTTTATCTCAAGGTGTTTATCTTGTCAACGAGTCAAGGAGGAGCATCAAGTACCAAAAGAACCATTGCAACCACTTAAAATTCCAGAATGGAAGTGGGAGCACATTACCGTGGATTTGTTACTGGTCTTCCTAAGGTTTCTCAAGGCATAAATGCAATTTGGGTCATTGTCGATAGATTATCCAAGTTTGCTCATTTCTTACCTATACGAGAAACTTATTTACTTGAATGTCTTGCTCGTATATACATAAATGAGATTGTAAGACTGCATGGTATGCCAGTATCCATAGTTTTTGATCGAGACCCATGATTCACTTCATAATTTTGGGTTAGTTTGTAGAAAGCTATGGGCACGGATTTACGATTCAGTTCTGCATATCATCTTCAAACGGACGGGCAGTCAAAGAGGACTATTCAAACTCTTGAAGATCTATTAAGACTCGGTGTCCTAGACTTCAAAGGAAGTTGTGACAAGTTCTTACCATTAGTGGAATTCTCTGACAACAACAGTTATCAAACAAGTATAAGCATGACTCCATTCGAGGCGTTGTATGGACGCAAGGGTCATTCTCTAGTATGCTAGAATGAGGTGGGTGAAGTAACATTGCTGGGATCGAAATTGGAACGCATGACAACAGAAAAGATTCAAATGATCCGACAATGTATAAAAACCTCACAAGATCGACAAAAGAGTTATGTTGATCTTCATCGAAGGGACGTGGAATTCAATTTTGGAGATCATGTGTTGTTACGTGTTCTCATTTCCTGAAGAGAACAATGAAAGCAAAGGGTGAGCTCAACTAGCCCAGTAAAAAATATTATGACTAAGATAATGTAGAATAATTTATCGTTAGCCTTCAACATTGTTAAACTGATAAAATATAACAAACATCAAGTTTAACTGCAGCGGAACAAGCAATCCATTAGAAGAGTCAAGTAGAGCATAAAATCTACTATCTTCTATGATTTAAAAGTTTTTTCATCACTTTTATCGCTGAGATAACTTAATAAATAATCCACATCATCGAATCATCCCTGCACTACGGCCAAGGATATTCTTTAGTATCACGACCATAAATTATCCATGCACTACGGGCCAAGGATATTTGTGTATTCATCAATGGTCATGATCATGCTAACAACATCCATCAATGCACTACAGAATGATGAGGACTTTTACCCACATCATTTTTAACATTACTGTCATGATTATACCGAATAATCCACGGTCATAATCATACCAATTCCATCTATGCACTACAATACGAGATGACTTTCAATATAATATAAACATGAGGATGATGACAATGATATAAGAATTCAATAAAACAAGTTCAAGGATAAATTTTTAAAGATTTATAATTTAATTTATCCGAAATCAATAACGTTCAAATTGTCAACATGATCTCGCTTTTTGTGGAGTAAAATTCAAGAATAATATTATACCAAAAATAATTTGAATGAAAATGAATTAATTTTTATCATGAATAGTACCCTAATTGAATAGTACTTTCGTGAATAGTACCCAAGTGAATAATACTTCGGGAATAGTAACCCCGTGAATAGTACTCTGGCATGAAAAAGTTAAAACTTATCAAGAATGCTCTGAATAATATTTCCATGAAAAGATACTAGATGAAGTGCAAATATCAAGGATATTCTACTAATTTCATGGAGTTTAGAAGCCAAAACTTTAACAAAATGAGTATAGAATTCGAAATCTGAAACGAAATAATATTACTTACATACTACAAAGTATGGAAGAAAATATTATTTCAAGTTAATATTGAACAAAAATAACATCCCTTACCTTGAAAAGAAGAGTATTTTGACTGGTAGGGCGGTGATATTCTTGAAGAAAACTTGCACTATTTTCTACGCTCAAAGCTTTCTAAAACTAAAGAAATACGCTCAATATTATAGAAGAAGAATTCTCTGATTCTGGTGTGATTTTCAATTCTAACTAAGCATCCTATTTATAGGAGAATGAAAAGGATACTATTTGAGAGCATAGTGAAGGGAAAGTCACGGGCGAATTCTTCGACTGATTTCGTTGAAAAATTTGATTTTACTATGCAGCACTATGCAATAAAATATTCTAATAAAATGAAAACTTTAAATAAAATATAATATATATTATATATTATATTATATATATATATATATATATATATATATATATATATATATATATATAACGTGCCTAATAACTCACGAGTTGTCACCCCATGATTACCATCCTCATATCGACCTTTCAAATTATTATATATATATATATATATATATATATATATATATATATATATATATATATATACATATAGTACTCCATCCCGTGACAAATTTTGTAGAATTCCCCCCATTTTTTTTTTCCAATCGTGGGCCCCATTTGTTCCCCTCCCACCAAAGATCTCATAATCACAGGTGGGTCCCATTGTATTTATACTAAATAACTTTCTACCGATTATTTTAAAAATGGGTAAATGGAGATCCAAATAATAAGCAAAATTTACAACAACTACTTCATAAAAATCCTCTCAATATTTTTAACAACATTTATTATCATTATTATAATTACAATATTTAACAACGAATTCGTTCCCAAGAAGAGGGGCTTTCCATAAGGATTTCTCCTATTGGCGCGCGATTAGGTGACCAAACCTCTCTCTTGTGAAACTTCTAGACGTCGTCAATATTGCAATAATAATATTAATAACTTTGTCGTCTCAATTATTGATTGAATAATATATAAAATATCAATAATAATTGAATCAAATAACGTGAGATCTTATCTGACAATTCTTTGTAGCAATAATTGAACAAAAGCGGTGACTTCTCACGTAAGCATCAATAATCAATCTTGTGTAACTACTTATACAACCATGCGTATTCTTCAGTATTTTTAACAAGGGTATTTCAACGATTAACGGTAAAACTTTCTCCGTTATATTTATAAAAAGATATTTTTGTCCTTTTCTCAATTCGACAATAATTCCATTGTGGGGTCCGCCAATGATTGTGCTGTCGTACGAATATTCCCTGTTAAAACGAATATTCCCTGACCAATCGAATATAATATAACAACTTGCGTACTTTGTAAAATTTATAAATATTACCCACAACTATAACATTATATCAAATTCACTCCATAATATTCAAAAATGATTTATAGAAAATTCATCTTTATTCATAAAAGTTGGGGTCTTACAGGAAGATTTAATGTATAAAGAGGTACCTGTTAAAATCTTGGATAAGAAGGAACATATTCTACGCTCAAAGGTTATACCTCAAGTAAAAGTTTGGTGGAGAAACCACGATATTGAGGAAATGACCTGGGAGTTAGAATCTGAAATGAAAACAAGGTATCCTCACCTCTTCGAAATACCAAGTACGTACACCAATTTCGATGATGAAATTTCATAAGAAGGGGAGGTTGTAAGACCCCAACTTTTATGAATAAAGATTAATTTTTCTCTAAATTTTGTTTTGAATAATAAGGTGTGGATTTGATATAATGTTATAGTTGTGGGTAATATTTACAAATTTTGCAAAGTAAGCAAGTTGTCATAAAATATTCGTTTGGTCGGGGAATATTCGTACGACGACGCAATCATTGGTGGACCCCACAACGGAATTACTGTCGGAGTTAGAAAACGACCGAAATAACTTTTTATAAAAATAACGGCAAAAGTTTTACCATTAAACTATTGAAATACTCGGTAATAAAAGTACATTAATACGCGTGGTTGTATAGTAGCACACTGTATTGCACAATATCTTTGATTATTGATGCTTATGTGAGAAGTCACTCAGTTTTATTCAATTATTGCCATAGTAATTGCTCTATAGTATCTCACATTATTGATTCAATTATTGGCATAATATTTTATATTATTAAATCAATAATTAAGACAACAAATTTATTCATATTATTATTTGCATTATTGACAATGTCTAGAAAGTTCTGTCGAGGAAAGGGATTTGGTCACCTAATTGCTCGCCAATAAGAAGAAGTCCTTATCGGAAAGCCCCCTCTTTCTTGGAAATGATCTGGTTGTTAATATTATGAGATATAATATTAATGATAAATAAATGTTATTAAAAATGTGTTTAGTGAAGTCAAGTGAATTGAGATAAATAGAGGGGGTTTTTTATGAAGTATTTGTTGTAAATTTGGCTTATTACATGGACCCCCACTTACTCATTTTTCAAAATCGCCGGTAGAAAGTTATCTCAGTTTTGTTTTATTAGATTATAAATAGAATATATTATATTTTATTTAAAGTTTTTATTTTATTAGAATATTTTATTACATAGTGCTGCATAGTAAATCAAAAAATCAGAAAATTTCACCCGTGAAAAATTCATCTGTGATTCTTACTGTTCACCCGTGATTTTCAATTCAAATAGTACCTTGCCATTCTCCTCTAAATCAGATGCTTAGTTTAGAAATAAAAATCACACCAGAATCAGATAATTCTTTTTCTATAATATTGAGTGTATTTTTTTTGAGTTTAAGGAAGCTTTGAGTGTATAAAACAGTATAAGTTTTCTTCGAGAATATCCCCACTATACCATTCAGAAGTACTCTCCTTTTTAAGGTAAGGGATATTATTTTTGTTCAATATTTGTAAGAAATAATATTTTCTTCCATACTCTATAGTATGTAAGTAATTAGATTTCGTTTCAGATTCCGAATTCTACACTCATTTTGTTAAGTATTACTTCTATACTCCTTGAAATTAGTAGAATATCCTTGAAATTTGCGCTTCATCTAGTATCGTTTCACAAGGATTTTTTTTGAACATTCTTGTTATAATTTAATCTTTTCATGCCGGGGTACTATTCATGAGGGTACTATTCACCCGGGGTACTATTCATGACAAAAAAAATTGATTTCTTTTCTGTCCAAATTATTTTTGATACATGAATATTATTCTTAAATTTTTCTCCACAAAGCAGTTATCATGTTGACAATTTGGACATTTTTAAACTTTGGATAAATTAAAATTTTTTAATATTTATCATTGATTTCGTTTGATTGATGCTTATATCATTGTCATCATCCTCATGGTTATATTGTGATGTAAGTCATCTTTGGCCCGTAGTGCATAGATGGACTGTTAATTGGTATAATTATGACCAAAAATTATATATCGATATAATCATGACCTGTAATGTTACAAATGATGTGGTAAAAATCCTCATTGGCCCGTAGTGCACTGATGGACAGTTGTTGGCATGATCATGACCATTGGTGATAATAACGAATATCCTTGGCCCGTAGTGCATGGATAATTCGGTGATGTGGATTATTTATTGAAATGTGTTACAGAGATAAAATATTGATGATGAACTCTTAAATCATAGAAGATAGTAGATATCATGCTCTACTTGAGTCTTCTAATGTATTGTTTGTTCCGCTGTAGTTAAACTTGTTGTCTATTGTATTCACTGTTGAAGGCTAACGATAATTTATTCTGCATTATCTTAGTCATAATATTCTTTACTGGGCTAGTTGAGCTCACCCTTTGCTTTCATTGTTCTCTTCAGGAAATGAGAACATAGCCGAGACTAGTCGAGGAATGAAGTGACGGTCCGAGATGGTGGCTGTAGTAGTCATCACTATTTTATAAAATAGTGTGATAATAATTGTAATGAGGACTCCATTTGAGTTTGGATATTGTCTACGAGACAATATTCGTGTTAAAACTCTCAGCTTATGTTTTGTCGTATTTTACACGACAGTTATATAATTAAGTTTGTATTTGAATTCTGTACCATGTATTTGGCGACTCTAAATGGGTTGTGTATACCTATTTTGGGGGCGTCACACTGAACATGCTATTAATGCTAGGGATAAGGATAAACAGGCTAACAAGGTTAGCTTGTTAACTGATAACTATGAGGACTCAAGTTCCTCTAGTGATAGTGATATTCTTGATGAGGAGGAAGAAGAAATGTTTCTAACTGTTGATGAAGAAATATTTGAGACAAGAAAAAAAACTAGAGAATATAAAGAACAGATGAAGAAAGTAAAACAACCAATTGTTGAGGGTGACAATATTGTTGAGGGTGATAATACTGTAGAAGAACAAGGTAGTGAGAGTGATGATGACTATTCTAATGACAGTGAAACAGATAGCGGGGATACTAAAGATTATGACTCTAATCAAGTAGAAAATGACAACCTTGAGGAAGTTGACTCTGAGGATGATACACTTATGTGGAGGCAAAACCCTTTCCCAATGTATAACCCCAAAAACCAAAATCATGGGGAAAAACTTAGAGTTAGGTATGTTATTTGCTAACAAGAAAGAATCAAGAGTGCAGTCATTAATTGGTCATTAACAAAAGGTTTTGATTTAAAATTTGTGAAAAGTGAAAAACATAGGGTTAAAGGGAGGTGTATGAATAACAAAAATTGTCCTGTGAAAGAATGGGGAAGTAAAGTTCAGTTTCAACCAACTTTTCAAATTAGAACAACGAGGAAAAGACACAGATGTTCATAAACTTTAGTGAGTAGGCAGGTTAAGGCTAAGTGGTTAACAACGAAATTGAATACAGAACTTATAGAATTTAGGATTGGATACTGGTTAATATTCAAGGTTATATGAAAAAACCTCTCTAGTTAATGTGTCAATAGACAAATGTTATAGGGCTAGACAATTTGCTTTGGAAGAGATGATGGTGAACATGAAAGAACATTATGCCAATTTGTATAGATATATTGAGGAGTTAAAAATGTCAAATTATGGGATTACAATTGACTTGTATTAAGTATTTCATTCTGGTGCACCTGAATTTAGAAGACATTATATTGGATTTAAGGCTTTTAGAATTGGTATGCTTGCTGGTTGTAGGAAAATAATTGGAGTGAATGGTTGCTTTCTAAAAGGTTATTGCGGTGGGCAAATTTTAAGTGATGTAGCTAGAAATGGAAACAACCAAATGTTTCCAATCTCTTGGGAAGTTGTAGAGGGAGAAAATAGAGATTCATGGGACTGGTTTCTGGTCTTGCTCAAAGATGGCCTGAAGTTAGAAGATGGTGAAGGGTGGACCTTCATTAGTGATCAACAAAAGGTAAATATCAACTTGTTATTTGTTATACATGTTATACTTCAATTTTAGGGTTAATACTAATACATGTGATGTGTTAACATATTATTTTGTATTTGTATTGCATGAATTAGAGAGTGCATTAGTTTGTCTATTTACTTTCTTAGAAACTAGAAACTGTGCAAGACATATTTATGCCAGTCTAAGAAAGAGGTATAGCTTTGAAGAAAACCTTTTGGAGGGCTACAAAATCCACAACTAACATTGATTTTGAGGATGAGATGGAAAGAATTAAGGAGTTAGATGAAGGGGCTTATGATTTATGGATGGCTAGGACTCCTAGGAAATGGTGCAAGGCATTTTTCAAGATTGATACAAAGTGTGACATTGTGGACAAAACCTATGTGAGTGTTTCAATGGATACATAATTCAATCAAGAGGCAATCCATTGATTGAATTATTGGAAGATATCAGAAAACTGTTAATAACCAGACTACAACAGAAGATAGATATAGCCATCAGCAAGAAATGGGACATTTGTCCAATACCAAAAAAAATTCTTGATAAGAACATTAAGGAATACTGCCAGTACGTTGTGTTATATAATGGAGATATGTAGTTTGACGTAAATTTTAGGATTGCACTTGATGGGTACACAGTGGATTTGAAACTTTGCACATGTATGTGCAGCTATGTTCTACATGAGATACAATCCTGCAGATTATGTGTCACACTGGTTTATGGTACAAACATATGTGAGAGCATATTCAGAAATGTTGAGGGTGGTTAGAGGGGAGAGATTTTGGCCAAGAGTTAATGTCACTCCATCGTTACCTCCTCCATTAAAGACACCAAGAGGAAGGCCACAAAAGATGAGAATGAGGGAGATGCACGAGGAGTCAAGTGTTGCAAGTCAAAACAACCACACAAAAAATTAAGTCATACAAATTATCTAGGAAAGGCACAATCATGATATGCAGTATGTTCAAGACAACTGGTCACAATCGTCTCATATGCAAGTTACCTACACAAACAACACAACCAAATGTAAGTATTTTGGCCATAATTCTTTTGATTGTACTGTTGCTTATCGTTTCAAATGACTGTAATGTTTAATTTTGCAGGAATAGGTTGAATAAGATAAGGGTAAAAGTGACAAGAAGAGAAAATAAAGAAGGAAAGGGGAACAAGACAAGGTTACTATTTAGTTACAGTTAATTTTAACCGTCAATGTTAAGGAACAAGACTGTTGAAAATTATAATTAATGTTAACTCATCATAAAATTTTGTAGGAACAAGTTGGACAAGATAAGGGAGAAAGTGGGAAGAAGAGAAAACAGAGTACCAATAATGAACAAGACAAGGTTCTGTTTGTACCTTTATGTTTTTTGTCATGTTTTAGTTCACATAATTATGTTAATTTAATTATCTAAATAATTAATTAGGACATTTTAGGATCCACTGACACAAGAATCGGGAGAGAGTAATAAGCAGACTAAACAAGGGAACAAAGGAGTGAAGGTATGTCCCTCCATATTATTAATCATGGTCAGTTGATTGTCTCAAATCCCTCTAATTTATGTGTTTTTGTTAATTTGATGAGAAATTTTTATGTTCTGTTGTATTAATATTGTTGTCTTCTATGGAAATGTGGATGTATTTTTTTCTCTTTTTAATAAATAATATACATAATTACAATCCAATTATGCCACATGCTTATAATTGGGAATTGTGAAGTGTTTTGAATTTGTAATCCATTGGGTGTTTGTTTTTGTATGTATGATGATAAATATACATAATTACAATCCAGCTATGCCATAGATCAGGAAAGACTGCTTTTTTAAATTGGAAAAGTCCTTGAATTAAGTCATTATTTAGTTTCCCTATACCCGGTTACCTCTCTTTGCATAATGTTTGATTTTGTCTAATAAATTTTATTTCTTGGGACAAACTTTTACTAGTTTAAATTTATGTGTTTAGGTTCTTTTCTGCTGTTACGTATATGTGATCCTGTAATTCTTTGTGCATTGAATGTCCAATGGAAGAATGGTTGATTGGTTTTGTTGCCTCTTTTTCAGTTATGACAAAAGAGCTCTAACTCATGCAAGCATACATGTGTCAATAAGTAATACAGAGTAAGTAAAGTATCGATCCCACAGAGAAAGTTGTTCAATTTAAACTATTATTCATCAATCAAATCACTATTTCTATATGCTTAACTAAAGATCAAAAGTGTGAATTATTCTAACTGCAAATAATAACTAAAATGAGAATAAGAATGGAATAAGTCAAATCTGGAAATAATGGGATCCTAACTTCATTTAATATTTCATCTAATTACCACTATCATGCAAGAATTGTTCACATACCACAGGAAAATAGCCAAGAGCACTAATAGAGTCATAGCCATTTTTCAATGCACTATGACCTACTCACCTGACAAAGATCCACAAATGATAGACTCCATGTAATCATCAATATAACCAAAATCACTATATGTCTATGTGAAGTTGCAATTATACTGAATTTAAGCACAAGCCCTTATTTAAACTCATACGGTGAATAGGTATATGTCTATCTCATTCACGAAATCATAGTAACCATATAAAACAACCCCATATCGTCATGTATCTATTATGATTACAATCCATACTGCGTATGTTCATTGTCAATTCCATGCAAATACTGAAACGAATGGTGATCAAGCATTCATACATGTAAAACAACCATAATAGAATTCCCATATGATATGTAAAACAGCCCTAACAATCAAGCATGCAACTAAACTACATATTAAAATTCGTTAGAATCCCATAATGAAGTTTAGTTCATAACTAAACCAAAAGCCATTATGGGGTCAAAGCTAAACATGGTTATCAAGCAAACAAGTAAAAGATGAAAGATAGAACGATCAAACCCAATTGTAGATTGTAAACCAATATCAACGTTCAACTCCTCATAAAAATCCAGTTAAACAATAATAAAAATCCACAATGACAGAAAATCCCCAGAAGAATTAGAGAAGATGGAGTTTTGGCCTCATTCTTTGTTGGAATCTCTCTCACGTGTAAACCCTAGTTACTCTTATGAAAATACGTCAAAAGTTCTCCTAATTATGTCTGACACCAGTCAGATATCGTTTTAAACCAATTACAACTCATTTAATTAAAAATTAAAATAAAACAAATCAAATGACTTGACTTGACGCCCGCCTTAGCGTCCCTCCAGTGTGTGTTCTCGCAGGCGTGAGAATTGCATGATAAGTCATGATGTCGGTAGGGCTTGCTCTCGCGTGGTAAGGCTCTCGGGCTTAATATGTCGGCATGGTCAAGTGGTATATCTCTTACTGTAAATATGAATTACGGTTACTTTCTTTGTTAATCTGTTCTATGTTCCTTCCTTCCATGCTTGGTCTCCTTGCTCCATTATACCTTCATGCCATGCATCCGTCAACCTCATGTCATCCAACACCACCAAAGTAGCCATTTTTTGCAATTGTTCCACCAAAGGAATTCTAAGTATATGCAATGCAAAATAACATAAAATGCAACTAAAACATACTAGAATGGACTTGAGATTGGCATAATTCGCGTAAATTGATATCCAATAAGTAGGTATAAAACCCACTTATCAATTACCCCCAAACTTGAACTATTGCTTGCCCTCAAGCAATGCATGCTAAATAACAATGACAATGCAAAAGAAATACTATGCAGATAAATTACTATGCAGACTAGTCTCACATCATTCCAACTTAAACAGAATTTCAGCCCAAAATGCCTCAGTGAATTATCTAGATTCAAAAATACAACTTCAAACTGAACGTTGGTCATAACATCATACACTTAGATAATTCATACATGCTATAGAGATGTTGTGTGTGTGTGTGTATAGTGTTCACCAAAACTTGATTCAAGTAAAGAATATATATGTTATCCTGCTCAAAACAGAAAATTATAGCCTAAATTGAGAATCATGTATACTTATGCAACGAAAAATGTTCCAACATATCCAAACAAACTAAATTCAACAATGGGCTTAATTGCTTTATTGCTACTCACGAGGACGATTTTTGCTCTTTCCCGCGGTGTTTATTGCTATTTTTCTTTTCTTTTTCCTTTTTTTTATATACATGACTGTGCAATGCCTTATTCCATTAGGCACACTGCTACCCCTTAGTGAGCTTTCAACCAACGACTCCCAGACCATGAAAGACCTTAGGGTGCTAGGTGTAGAGACAATCCCCTTGGGCATACTTACTCAAGTAGCCAGGGCCCCGAAATAAGACTAGCCACGTTACTACTATTTGATTTTTTTTATACATAGCATACCCATGTTTACCTAAAGTTTGAATGTCAATGTTTTTCCAGTCTACCTGCATGTTCCACATATTTCTCTTTTTAAAACTACATTTTGTACCAACTAGTGCAACACATAATTCTTACACCTGAAAGTGATTGTGAACTCATCCGTGCAAACCGAAAGCATTTAAACAGCAACATGAATTCCATTGTGTAAAACATTATAACTACATTCATGTTATCCAATATACGCTAAAATCCTTCACAATTCACTATCATCATTGGTTAGGCAAGTATTTCTATAAAGCAAGAATTTTTGTGAGACATGTAAACTAACTAAAACAAAAATTTCTACCACATAAAACAAATAAACTACACATGCTGAATTTTAAACTAATCATGCAAAACTAAACTACATGCTACTATACTACTCCCCACTACCCCCAAACTTAAAGTATTCAATGCCCCATTGAATGAAGGTAAAGGGTACAAGAGAACTCCCCTAATGATCGGCTTGACCACCCTCCTCGGGTGGTGAATCTGGTGGTGGATAAGGCACTGCTGTCCCAAACTGAGGCCACTCTAGCATTGTTCCTTGCTGTGCAAAGGCCTTGGAAAGTGATCGCGTGAGACTAGTGGCAAAATCTCTAAAATTATCATACATGGCGTCGACTTTTTGCTCCAACCTTCGGAGCTGGCGATCACCATGAACAGTGTGTGCTTGGGGTCGTGTCGAGGGGCCCGCTTCGTCGGTCCGAGGGGGCTGCTGTTGCGGTTCTGGGAATGTGGGTCGGAGAATAAATCCTCTACCACGCGGATGCGGTTCACCATCTGCCCAATCTTTGAATTTCGAATGGTGGCGTGAGTGATGTCTTGGCTTGGATTTTGCATCTGTTCATTGTCCCAATTGCATCCCTGCTGAACACATAGCATAGCTACAATGGATGTGTGTGGAATACTCCCTGTAGTGCTACCCCGCAGATACCTCATTATGTTTTGGTGGATGAGATCGCCCACATCGATATATTTTCTAGTGATTATGCCCCCACAAAATTATAGCCCTCTCCGCTGTAATCTCATGTTGATGCCACGACTGTAATAGCTTGGCACAAATAAACAAATTCCACGCCTTTGCGTGTCGATTGTGGTTATATTTGAATATCTGAGGTCGATTCGTCTTGACTTTGTATGTCCATTTTGTGCCTGGCACGCACAACTTCGCAATAACCAATTCCAAGTCCGTTTGCAAATGTGCCCCTATGATCCAATTATCAGCCCCTCTTGGTGGTGTACCGGTGATTCGGAAAATGGCTCGAATGGCAGTGGGTCTGTAGTCTATCTCAACACCTCGAACCATAGCGAAATCGTTCATGGTGACTTTGGCATTGGCGTAAAATTCCCAGACTATGCCCATTGGAATTGGCATAGGAGTCGCAACTAAGCCAGTCCATCCTCGTTTTCGAATCATGGCACACAACTGACCATCTTGTTCCTTAGGTTTGAACCCTCTTTCTTTCACAAAGGTTTTGGTAACGATTCTGTAGTACTCCTGCTAGGCTTCCAAATCCAGAAACTTGGTGTGATCAACCACATCCTCCCCTTGACTACCAAAGGAAGATGAAGAAGAAGATGAAGCGGAGCGAGCTCTTTTTGGACCCATATGCTTTGAAATACTGCAGATGATTTTTTTGACTGAGAGTGATTGAGAGCTTGTGATGTGATAACCCTTAAACTTGTTTCTGCCAACCAAAGTAGAACCCTAGCTTTATAATGCAGTGATGAGGCGTGGGTAGATGTAAAACATGGGAGAAATCGTGGAAGATTACGTGGTGGAGAGATTGACGGTTTCAAGTTTGTAACTGATAGAAGGGAAATGAAGAGACGTACGGTTTGGAGACTGAGAGAATTTCGCTTTTGTTATGATATCAAATGATGGTTCAAATGGTCCCAATCACGTTTTTTTAAAAATTTTAAATCGCCTTAATCCCGGTGTCGCTTGTGACCATGCCATGAAGTTTTAATGGGTTGGTGGCGCAAGACTTGTAGAATGTCTTCTTTGTCTCTGATTGACTTAACGCTACGGCGCACGAGTTTATCTTGCATAGAGTCTGCATGCGATCGTGCGATCCTGATATTTGCAATGCTAAAGTTCAATTCCACTCTGCCTATCAGTGATGCTTTCAATGGACGGTACCTGGATAGACATTAATGCACACTGTTAAAGCATGAATTAATGGCCACATACGCTAACATCTTGCAAATATTCGCAATGCAATTCCTGCAACACATTCAAGCATGCAAATCCGATGTACTGTCAAAAATAAACTAGATATGACTAACTAAAATAATCTAAACTGAATGATTAAAAAAGAAATAGGGATAGAAAAATAATGGGTTGCCTCCCATCAAGTGCTAAGTTATAGTCAATTAGCTTGACTGTCTCTGAATCTCACGTCACATCAAGAATTGAGGTGCCTTCCTTATTGTCCACCTCACCCCGCAATTTAATGACTTGACTTTAAATCGATGGATCTACCTTTAACTCTGAATTTTTACTGTTACACACCTCAACGGTCCATAATTCCCCGGTTTCTGTACCCCATCATTTAGGCCCCGATCCACCAAGTCAACCTGGAAGCATTCTTCTTCATCCGTTGGTAACTTTATTGCTTTAAAGATATTGAATGTGACCTCTTGATCATGTACACGCATACTGAGTTCACCTTTTTGCACATCTATCGAAGTCCTGCCTGTGGCTAAGAATGGTCTCCCTAGTATTATTGGTATGCTTTTGTCTTCCTCGTAGTCTAAGATGATGAATTCAGCCGAAAAAATAAACTTGCCCACTTTTACCAACACATCTTCAACAATTCCTCGTGGATACGTGATGGATCTGTCAGCTAGCTGTAATGATATATTTGTCGGCCTTGGAGCCGGCAATCCCAACTGATTAAACACTGACAAGGGCATCAAATTTATACTTGCCCCCAGATCACATAAACACTTACTGAAGTTTACCTTCCCAATTATACACGGAATTGTGAAGCTGCCCGGATCCTTCAGCTTTGGAGGTAATTTTTACTAAAGCACTGCACTGCATTCCTCTATCAAGGCTACCGTTTCAAACTCATCTAGTCTTCTCTTCCTTGACAATATACCCTTCATAAACTTTGCATAGCTCGGCATTGTTCCAAGGCCTCGGCGAATGGTATATTGATCTGCAGCTTTTTGAATACCTCCAAGAACTTGCTGTACTATTTATCTTCCCTCTGGTTATTCAATCTCTGCGGATATGGGACACGAGGGTAAGCTGGTAGCTCTGAACACTTGAACTTCTCCTCTGAACCTGCTTTATCTTTTTCTCCCTGTTGCACCTCAGACTTTTCCAGATTTTCTTCATCAGCAGGTACTTGCTCTGTCTCGCGCGGCCGCGCAGCTTCCTTAGTACAATTGGGTGCGGGCGCGCGACTTGCAGTTCCTGTCAAATCTTTCCCAGATCTCAATGTGATCGCTTGACATTGCTCCTTTCCGTCTCTTCTTGGATTTGTCTCTGTGTTACTTGGCAATGAACCCTGGGGCCTGTTGTTAAGCATGCTTGCCTTCTGCTCCATCTGAGTCTCCAAATTCTTAATAGCCACTGCTTGGCTTTTAATCATCACCTCCGTATTTGCCATGTATTTCAACATCATCTCCTCCACTTTCGATTTCTTTTGTGGCTGTGGTGCAGCTGGAGTGTGATGTTGTTGCTGAGAGAATCCCGACGGAAATGGTGGTTTTGGTACAAATCTTCTTCTTTGAGATGGTTTGTGGTGGAATTGTTGGTTTAGTGAAAGCCGATTCTCTTGATTTCGTTGGTTATTTGACCAACTAAAGTTTTTATGGTTTCAGTTGTTGGGGTGGTATGTGTTCTAAAATTGACCTTGGTTTTTCCTGTAATTGCTCACATACTGCACCGACTCCGAGCTGATGGTACATTGATCCGTGGAGTATGACCCCGCACAAATTTCACAAATGAAGGCAACTATTTTCATTTTGCTCTCTGCTATTGAGTCTATCTTATTTGCCATAGCTGTCATCTGTGCCGACAACTGCGTAATAGCATCTACCTCCAACACACCTGCAACCTTGGGCTGTGGCATCCGAGATGTAGGATTCTGAAAATCGTTAGCTGCCATAGTCTCAATAAGGGTATAGGCCTCGTCATAGCTTTTTGCCCATATTGCCCCTCCAGCAGCTGGATCTACAATCGGTCTTGATTGCCATCCTAATCCATTATAGAAAGTATTGATTACCATCCAATCCGGCATACCATGATGCGGACACTTCCTTAACATCTCTTTATATCTCTCCCATGCTTCATATAAGGACTCGCCCTGTTGTTGCTCAAACTGGCATATAGTTGTCCTCATCTTTGCAGTTTTAGCCATTGGGAAGAACTTGGCTAGGAATTTCTGTGCTAAGTCCTCCCATGTAGTGATTGACCTTGACGGCAAAGAATGAAGCCAACTCCTCGCCTTATCCCTCAATAAGAATGGGAACAACCTCAGTCTGATAGCATCCTCCGTCACCCCGTTATATCGGAATGTATCACAAATCTCGATGAAGCTCAATAAGTGTCATTTAGATCATCCGTAGCAGCACCCCCAAACTGAACCGAGTTCTGCACCATCTGAATAGTGCCCGGTTTAATCTCAAAAGTATTGGCTGCAATCGCTGGTCTGACTATGCTAGACTGGAGTTCGTTTATATTCGGCATGGAATAATCTCGTAGAGCCCGATGCTCTTCTCTTTGCTCAATTCTCTGTTCTTCTGCCATACTAACTGTAGTACTCTCTAATTGAGCTTGCAAATTTCTCTGCACACTTGCTTTCCAACCCCTTCTGTTAATGTTATCATGCGCTGGTGTTAATTCAGAATTGGAAGATCTTGTGTGCATAAAAATCTACAAGTACCTGAAATCACAAATAAAACAAAAATAGAAATGAGATAAGAATAGATATGTCTAAGTCATACAAAATAGCTTTAAATCGATGATCATTATTTAAACTAAACGCCTTTCCCCAGCAACGGCGCCAAAAACTTGTTGCCTCTTTTTCAGTTATGACAAAAGAGCTCTAACTCATGCAAGCATACATGTGTCAACAAGCAATACAGGGTAAGTAAAGTATCGATCCCACGGAGAAAGTTGTTCAATTTAAACTACTATTCATCAATCAAATCACTATTTCTATATGCTTAAACTAAAGATCAAAAGTGTGAATTATTCTAACTACAAATAATAACTAAAATGAGAATAAGAATGGAATAAGTCAAATCTGGAAATAATGGGATCCTAACTTCATTTAATATTTCATCTAATTACCACTATCATGCAAGAATTGTTAACATACCACAGGAAAATAGCCAAGAGCACTAATAAAGTCATAGCCATTTTTTAATGCACTATGACATACTCACACAGCATCCACAAATGATAGACTCCATGTAATGATCAATATAACCAAAATCACTATATGTCTATATGAAGTTGCAATTATACTGAATTTAAGCACAAGCCCTTATTTAAACTCATACGGTGAATAAGTATATGTTTATCTCATTCATGAAATACGCAAGCCATATAAAACAACCCCATATACGTATACTATTATGATTACAATCCATACTCGCATGTTCATTGTCAATTCCATGCAAATACTGAAACGAATGGTGATCAAGCATTCATACATATAAAACAACCATAATAGAATTCCCATATGATATGTAAAACAGCCCTAGCAATCAAGCATGCAACTAAACTACATATTAAAATCCGTTAGAATCCCATAATGGAGTTTAGTTCATAACTGAACCAAAAGCCATTATGGGGTCAAAGCTAAACATGGTTATCAAGCAAACAAGTAAAAGATGAAAGATAGAACGATCAAACCCAATTGTATATGGTAAACCAATATCAACGTTCAACTCCTCATAAAAATCCAGTTAAATAATAATAAAAATCCACAATGACAAAATCCCCAGAAGAATTAGAGAAGATGGAGTTTTGGCCTCGTTCTTCGTTGGAATCTCTCTCACGTGTAAACCCTAGTTACTCTTATAAAAATACATCAAAAGTTCTCCCAGTTATGTCTGACACCAGTCAGATATCGTTTTAAACCAATTACAACTCATTTAATTAAAAATTAAAATAAAACAAATCAAAGCTGACTTTAGCATCGCCGCATGGTCAACGCCTTCTTCCAGATGTGTTCCTCGTAAATGCGCGAGACTTACGATGAGGTCATGATGTCCAGCTGGGCTCTCACTTGCAAGCGCCAGCTCTCGAGCTTAATATGTCATGGGCCGCTTCATTCTACCGCAACTGTGAATTCTGGTTCTGCTACTGCACTGATCTGTTCTATGTTCCTTCCTTCCATGCTTGGTCTCCTTGCTCCATTATACCTTCATGCCATGCATCCGTCAACCTCATGCCATCTACATCAGCCTCATGCCATCCAACACCACCAAAGTAGCCATTTTCTGCAATTGTTCCGCCAAAGGAATTCTAAGTATATGCAATGCAAAATAACATGAAATGCAACTAAAACATACTAGAATGGACTTGAGATTGACATAATTCGCGTAAATTGATATCCAATAAGTAGGTATAAAACCCACTTATCAGGTTTTCATAAGAAAATGACCTTACTACATGGTTGTTGATGCAAAGAATTTTTGGTTTAACAATCCAGTTTTGTTAATGGAAATAAGATTTTAACCATATATATGATCATAAAATAAAAAATAAAGAAGGCTTACTAATTTGTTTATACATTTACGAATTATTAAATTGTTTACTAGTGGGGTTTGATATTTTGGTTTTTATAGACAAATGTGGCAGACAAAATATCAAAGGTGTATTTGTTAGAGAAAAACTACCAATTAGGAGAAATCCTGCAAGAAGAGAATGGGTCCCTCCTGGTTTTGGCTGTTTCATATCCCCAAACATTGGCAACACTTATATTTCAGTAAGTTGATGTTCTTTACAATTATTGTGTTGTTTCATTATAAGGAATAATCAGTATTGATTTATGGTTTTGGCTGTTTGAATAATATTCCCAGTTTTGAAGAATGTGATGTGTACAATTATTGTGTTGTTTTATGTAGAGTACACATGGGAGATGTTACTTAGCTAGAGCTGTCCCAAAGACTGTACCAGTTCCACCTGGGAATGAGCATGGTAAACGAAAGATGAGTGTTGTACCTAGTAGAAATGAGAAAGGAAAAGCAAAGACAACTGCACATAATCCACCAAGGGCAAGGACAAATACTGCACACAAGGTCACAAAATTGATGTCTGGTGCTATGAGAGTGGCAACTGCACTTAATGTAGAAACTGAAACAGAGGATCGTTTGATGGCTCAAGCCTTGTATAACAGCTTCAAGGAGACTAGAGGGGGAGGAAGACCAGAGGGTGAGGGTCAGTCAAGTGGAGTGACAAACACGTTGAACAAGACTGGTGGAACTCAAGAAAGTGTGAATAAGGAGATATCCTTTTGTATTTGACCTTTTTATGGTATTTTGGTGTTTGTAAACCTGACTAAGAAGGTTTTTTTTTGTGTTTGGTATCCTAGACAATTATTCTGGTGATGTTTGTAATTCTGATAATGGTGTTACTAATTAAATGAACAAAGAGTTCTTGTTAAGTAACGGTTCTTCTCAAAGAAACTAGGATGTCAAATGACTGTTCAATGCTCTGGGTTTTTTTTAATAATTATTCAAAGAAACACAATTATCAAAGATCATGAATCTACATTAACACAATCATCCAAATAATACAATTTTCCAAACATCATTAGTCTACATTAACACAAATGCCTAAATAAAACATCACCATAATATTCTCCAAACATCACGTACGTATATATCATTTTTTTTTCAAATATCAAAACAACTAAAACATAGCTTTCCCTAAACATCATTAGTCTATATTAACACAATATTCCAAAATATCACCATTTATATATCAATTTTTCCAAACATCAAAACAACTAAAATAGAGCTTTCTCCAATTACACAAATTACTAAAACAGAGTTTTTAACATGCTCAAGCACAAAACAAAAAACATCCTAATTACAAGTATCAACCACTTCTTCCTAGTTTGTAAATTTCTTATTTCTTCTTTTAAACACTTCAAATCATTCTTCAATTTGACTTTCTTTTTTTCCATTTTTGATACTTGCACTTCCATGTTATGAGCTTTCTCCTTCATCATCTGTAGGTCAATTTCAATGCTCCTCAAATTCAATAGACCCGAAGAATTCTCAGCATCTTCTAACATGCAGATGGAGTCAATCAATTGAAAAAAGCCACAAAATGTTTGCGTCTGTAGGAAATTAAACTAACAATTACCACGATTGTATGTAAAAATTTAAAATTTTATATCAGGGTAAATACAAGAACTTACACCATAATTTGAACAACCATAAAACTTCCTCCCTACACTGTTGACCTTTGAGATGTACAAATTCTTGCTCATTTCCCAAACCCACAATATATTAGTGATGAAATCCCATTGACTCCAGTGGATATTGAACCGTTCCCAAACTTTTGGTTGCTACTTTCTTTAGGTTGCTTTTCCCTTTTCATTCCTCACGAATTTCTGAGATGAAAGGCCACTGAACGCGAAAGATGAGAGCGAGCGAGCAAGAAAGAGAGACAACTATTAATGGAACCCTAAATTTTTGCCTCAATTTACCAAACACTCACTTGTGGGTATCTGAAATTTCTCAGCTTTAGATGAGAGAGGGAGACGAAGATGGAAATGAAACTTAGCTAATCTGAAGGATCTGTTTTGTCTTTTAATTTTTCTGGGGGAAATGAATTGTTTCGTTATAAAGATTAATCCTTACAAAATAATAATAGCTAGGCCTATGGTGCTTGAGGAGTCATAGGATCAAAGTTTCAAACTGGTGGTAAGAGCTCGAATCGGTGCAGTGACATATTTTTGGGATAAAATTGGAAAATGGCCAAGTCAGCTCGTCCACGTGGAAATTTAAATGAAAATTGTCCACGTCAGATCTGCCACGTAGGCAGGTCAACGCACATGTGGCGCCTAGGGGCTCAAAGTCCAAATTTTTTAATAGAAAAGTGCTCAATTTGCGTTGACCAACAAAAAAGAACACAATACCCAAAAATACCTAAACTTCATTGGTCAACTTTACATTTTACCCTTTTCTTTTGCGGAGTATATGACAAGGGATTTCATTAATATTTTGTTTGTATCACTTATAATTTCAAACAAGTGACAATCAAATTCTTCATGTACCATGAATTAGTTAATATAAATCATTTCTCTTTTCTTTATATTTCTATATATTTTCACCGGGTAAAATGCAAGGTTGACCACTGAACTTTAGGGGGTTTTGGGTATTGAGCCCTTTTCTTTTGGTCAACGCATTTTGAGCCCTTTTCTATTATAAAATTTGGACTTCGAGCCCTTGTTTCCAGATATGCGTTGACTTACTCACGTGGCGCCTACGTGGCACACGTGGTATATCTGACGTGGGTATTTTTATTTTAATTTTACATGTGGCATATATGACGTGGAAAATATTGGACTTAACCCAAAAAATTTGTTGCTACTCAGATTCGATCTCTAGACCTCCAGCTCGAAATTTCGATCCAATGACCACCCGAGCACCACGGGTTAGCTGCCTTATATTCGCAAGGATTATGATTTATAACTGAACAAAGAATTTCCCCCAAATTAAAATAAAACCCCTTTTCTTGGATATGCTAAGTCTCAATCTCTATCTCATTTCGTTTTTTTTGATCTTCATCTTCGTCTCCCTCTCTCATCTAAAGCTGAGGGTTCGGTAAATTAACACAAAAAGTTAGGGTTCCATTAAGTGGCTCTCTCTATCTTGCTCGCTTGCTCTCATATTTTGCATTCAGTTGCCTTTCATATCAGAAATTTGTGAGTAATGAAAAGGGGAAAGCAACTTAAAGAAAGTAGCTACCAAAAGGTTGGGAACAGTTCAATATCCACTGAAGCCAATGGGATTTCATCACCAAGGTATTGTGGCTGTGGGATACGAGCAAGAATTTGTACATCGTCAAAGGGAAAAATCTCCCTCCTCCTCATCTTTTGTGGCCTTCCTCTTGGTGTCTTTAATGGAGGAGGTAATGGTGGGGTCACATTAACTCTTGGCCAAAATCTCTCCCCTTTAACCACCCTCAACATTTCTGAATATGCTCTCACATATGTTTGTGCTTTAAACCAGTGTGACACATAATCTGCAGGATTATATCTCATGTAGAACATAGATGTACATGCATGTGGACAAGGAATTCCACTGAGATCCCAAGCCTTACAAGCACATGTGTGAAGTTGCAAATCCACTGTGTACCCATCAGCTACAATCCTAGATATTACCTCAAACTGCAGATCTCCATTGTATAGCACAACGTACTGGCAGTAGTCCTCAATGTTCTTGTACAGAATTTTTTTTGGTCTTGGACAAATGTCCCATTTCTTGTTCATGGCTATATCTCTTTTCTGTTGTAGTCTGGTAATTAAGAGTTGTCTGATATCTTCTAATAATTCAATCAATGGCTTGCCTCTTGATTATATTCTATATCCATTGAAACACTCACATAGGTTGTTGTCCACAATGTCACACTTTGTATCAATCTTGAAAAATGCCTTACACCATTTCCTAGGAGTCCTAGCCATCAAGAAATCATAAGCTCCTTCATCTAACTCCTTAATTTTATCCATCTTATCCTCAAAATCAATGGTAGTTGTAGATTTTGCAGCCCTCCAAAAGGTTTTTTTCAAAGCTATACCCCTATACCTCTTTCTCAAATTGGCATAAATATGCCTTAAATAATTTCTGGTTTCTGAGTAAGGAAACAGTGTAGCTAATGCACCCTCTAATCCCTGCAATACAAACATAAAACAATATGTTAACATATCACATTTATTAGTATTAACCCTAAAATTGAAGTATAACATGTATAACAAATAACAAGTTGATATTTACCTTTTGTTGATCACTAATGAATGTCCACCCTTCACCATCTTCTAAGTTCAGGTCATCTTTGAGCAAGCCCAGAAACCAATCTCACGAGTCTCTATTTTCTCCCTCTACAACTGCCCAAGAGATTGGAAACATTTAGTTGTTTCCATCTCTAGCTACTGCACTTAAGAGCTGCCCACCGCAACAGGCTTTTAGAAAGCAACCATCCAGTCCAATTACTTTCCTACAACCAGCTAGCATGCCAACTCTAAAAGCCTTAAATCCAATATAAAGTCTTCTAAATTCAGGTGCACCTGAATGAAATACTTGATTCAAGTCAGTTGTAATCCCAAGATTTGACCTTCTTAACTCCTCGATATATCCATGCAACTTGGCATAATGTTCTTTTATGTTCACCATCAACTCTTGCAAAGTAAACTGTCTAGCCCTATAACATTTGTCTATTGACACAGAAACTAGAAAGATCTTTTTCACATAAGACTGGATATCAATCAGTCTCCAATCCTGAATTCTTTAAGTTCTGTATTCAAATTCTTTGCAAGCCACTTAGCATTAACCTGCCTATTCACTAAAGTTTTTGAACATTTGTTTCTTTTCCTCATTGATCTAAGTTGAAAAGTTGGTTGAAACTGAACTTTACTTCCCCATACTTTCACAGGACAATTGTTGTTATTCATACACCTCCCTCTAACCCTATGTTTTTCACTTTTCACAAATTTTAAATCAAAACCTTTTGTTAATGACCAATTAACAACTGCTCTCTTGAATTCTTTCTTGTTTGCAAATAACATACCCAACTCTAAGTTTGTCCCCATGATTTTGGTGTTGGGGTTATACACTGGAAAAGGATTTTGCCTCCACACAAGTGTATCATCCTCAGAGTCAACTTCCTCAGGGCTGTCATTTTATACTTGATCAGAGTCATAATCTTCAGTATCCCCACTATCTGTTTCACTTTCATTAGAATAGTCATCATCACTCTCACTTCCTTGGTCTTCTACAGAATTTTCACCCTCAACAGTATTCTCACCCTCAACAGTATTGCCACTCTCAACAGTTGGTTGTTTTACTTTCTTTTTCTATTCTTTATATTCTCTAGTTTTTTTTCTTGCCTCAATTATTTCTTCGTCATCAGTTAGAAACATTTCTTCTTCCTCCTCATCAAGCATATCACTATCACTAGAAGAACTTGAGTCCTCATAGTTATTTTCTTCCATCACCACATCACTATCATGACTAATATCAATTAACAAACCCATATGTTTAGCATGTTTAGCATGTGTAGCCTGTTTAGTCTGTTTACCCTGTTTACCCCCTTCCCAATCATGTTCAAGATAAATCTCAACATGTTTATAATCTACAATTTCATCTAACATCATATTTAGGTCATCATCATTTGCAAGATTTTTAAATTGCCCACATTTGAAAGTTCCAGGCATTCTATAATATAAATCAATTACATCATTGTACCCAAAACCCTCACACATTGTCTTCAGCTTCTCAAAATTCAATTCAAAATAAGGGATTTGAAAGTTATCAATTCTCTCATAATCATAATGGAAAACAGGATGTAACCCAAATAAACCCCCATGGTGGAGTTCCACTTCCAAGTGTCTACAATAAAAAAACCATAAACATGAATTAAAAAATATATTTAATATTATTATTTATAACCGGACATACAATAATTGTAGAACTTGTAGCAGAATATTACAAGCTCTGTAGAAGCAAAAGACAGACAAATCTTGGGTGGAGTTCCACTACCAATAATCTACAGTAAAATAAAATGTTTGACTAGGGAACAAAGAGACAGTCCACAGACAACATAAGGACCACAACAAGTTAATAACAAAATAACAAACAACAATAGACAACAGACAAGTTGATATTTAAATTTATAATGACAACAGACAAGAGAAGGGGATTAAATCAACGACAATAGACATGTGAAGTTAAATAAAGGGTGCACAATATACAGATAAAGGGGCATAAAGAGGCGACAGATAAAGGGGAATAAAAGAGGATTTCGAGACACTTACACTATCTCCCCACCACAGAGTACTTTCAAACCCTTTAATTAGCTTAAGAATGACCGGTACAAATCCGTAATTTGACGAAAGTAAGAAACCCTAGGTTTTCTATGTGCATGTGAGAGGTTCAGAGAAAGCGATAGATGGAGATCGAAAGAAATGAGATAGAGACTGAGACTTAACAGATCTAGGAAAAGGGGTTTTGTTTTAATTTGGGGAAAATTCTTTGTTCAGTTATAAATCATAATCCTTGCGAAAATAAAGCAGCTAACCCGTGGTGCTCGGGTGGTCATTGGGTCAAAATTTCGAGTTGGAGGTCTGGAGATCGAATCTGAGCAGCAACAAATTTTTTGGGTTAAGTCCAATATTCGCCACGTCATATATGCCACATGTAAAATTGTATTAAAATACCCACGTCAGATATGCCACGTATGCCACGTAGGCACCACGTGAGTAAGTCAACACATATCTGGCAATAGGGGCTCGAAGTCCAAATTTTTTAATAGAAAAGGGCTCAAAATTCGTTGACCAAAAGAAAAGGACTCAATACTCAAAAACCCCTAAAGTTCAGTGGTCAACCTTGTATTTTACCCTATTTCCATCACTCAAATATGAAGTAACACACTTGGACACAATTTATTATTGATAATTTTTAAAATATAAAATGTATTATTAATACTAATTGTGTATAAATGTCTCTAATGTAAATAATAAATTCAATTTACAAAAAAAAAATCAAGATTCTCATTTTTGTAGGTGAAAGATAATATGTTGTGATATTAATATGAGCATCTTTTATAGTTTTTGTATTAGCAAGGATCAAGAGCATACCCCTTATCTAACTCACCCGAGCTCACTCCCCTCCCCTTTAGCGACGAACCCGGCGACGGTTCGATCATACAACTGTCGTCTATACTTTTAGTGACGGACAACATATAGCGTCGCTAAAAGTATAGACGACGGTTGTATGATCGAACCATCGCCGGGTCCGTCGCTAAAGGGGGGTGAGCTCGGGTGAGTTGGATAAGGGGTGAGCTTAAGATCCGGACCGATTTTTATATTTACTTTTAGCTATTTTAGTTTAAAAATTTTGTAGGAAAAGATGTTTAATCTGTATTTTAAGTTTTAGTTCAGAAATATGAGAATCTTGTAAAACATAGAAAACTAATATATATAGGTCCAAGATCCAGTCCGGACTCTCGGACGGATCTAAAGTCTGGACAATTTTTTTTTTTTTTTAAACAACTAAATTTTTTTTAAAATATTTTATGGAACTGGAATTTTTTATAATACAGTGTTTTGGATGTGATTCGGATACATATAATAAAACAGGTTTGTACAGTACGGACTTTAACAAAATTCGGGAGTCAGGACCGGATCCAGCTCCTATATATATATATATAGGGGGTTAATGCTATGAAGTTGTAAAAAAGAATCTATTCTTACAACAAATCCTCCTCATGTATACGAATATTTAACGACTAATATTGCTCCCGTCCCGGTAATAAACTAGTTATAAGGATTCATAAATTAGTTACCAACAATACAAATAAATTAAAATTAATCCCATGCCAAAAAATCTGTCCAGCAGACCTCATCATCTTTGAGCTGCCATTAGAATATCCTCCTTCCTTTTTCTACTATGACTGTTATGCATTTATAATTTTGTAAAAACATTCCAAAACCAAAAGCAACTCAAGATGGTTGTTTATTTCCCAAATTTTTTTTGTTTCCATGTATTTAATGGATATAATACAGCAAATTTCGGTGGAAAAAAAAAAAGTTGGTGTTACTTTTGCGATAATTTTTCCCTCGAAATTAAAGGATAAATACTACTCCCTTCGTTCAAAAGTTAATTATACATTTGTAAAACTACGACTTTTAAGAATACTTTTATGTTCTCAAATATATAGCTTATTATGGCTAAGAATTCAACTGTGTGGTTTGATATTGAAAATGATAGTAAAAGAGTAATGACAAATTATAAACATCATGTCACTTTATAGTTCTAAAATATAAATGTATCTTTAATTTTGGAACGGGCTAAAAAGAAAAATGTATCTGGAACAGAGGAAATATATTTTATCCTTATGGTATAAGAAATAAGTAGTACCTAAAATAAAAATGCATAGTGAATACACAATAATATTTTAACTGTGACATGAAATAAAATTTCCAAATGATTAGCTAGGAGAAAAACAAAAACTGATCCCAAGATATGAAAACTCAACAATCAACTGAAAAAGGTCAACATAATTAATATGACATGATTTCATCAAATGAGAGGAATTTTTTAACAAGTTTCAAACTTTTTTCTTCTTAAAAAGCTTCCATCCTTGGTGGAACAGGGGCCTTAATGACCTGCAATATTTGCACCACATCTGCCATAGAAGGCCTATCTGATGGCACATGAGAAGTGCACACTAGAGCCAATTTCAGCACCGGCAAAACCTCCTCCTCCGGGTAATCCCCCATGTTCTGATCAACACAATCTAAGACATTCCCTTGTTCAAGCAAAATTCTCACATGATCATTCAATATTACCACATTGTCTTCGCCATATTCAATCGGCCTTTTGCCTGTCACAAGCTCGAGAAGTAGTACCCCAAAGCCATAAATGTCACATTTTTCGTTGACCCTTAAGCTCTGGCAGGCTAATTCTGGGGCCACATAGCCTAATGCACTATGAAATCTGTTGCTTACAACGTGCTTTTCGAGCTTCTTTAGCAGCCTTGTTAGGCCAAAGTCCGATAGCTTTGGATTGAAATCTTGGTCTAGTAGAATGTTGCTAGGCTTTATGTTGTAGTGAATGATTGGGGGGCAAAACGAATGGTGCAAATGTGCAAGCCCTTTTGCTGTTCCAAAAATGATCTTGAACCTATTAGGCCAAGAAAGGGGGGGAATTGAAAGTGGCCTTTGGCGGAGTTTGGCTTGTAAGCTCCCATTTGGCTCAAAATCTGATACCAGAAGCTTTAACTGAGGAGTCCAGTAATACCCTTTTAGTGCAACTAAATTTGGGTGCCTAGCTTTCCCTAAAATTCGAACTTCTCGATCAAAATCTTCTTGATTCTGAATTATATTCGATGTTTCAAGTTTCTTGATTGCAACAACATTTCTACCTTCCCCTCCTAACGAAGCCTGATAAACCGTTCCAAACACCCCTCCCCCGATTTCATCTGCCTTGTTAGGTAAAGCTTCTGTGCCACCAGGCCAATCCGGGGTATTTTTTGAGTCAAACCACGTGAGCTTTCCTGATGACAAATTACTCCCAGATTGCGCTGAGTTTGAGCACGTGCTCATTTCCAATGAATTATCCACAAAAGCAAGCCTCCTTCGCACAGAAATGTTGAGCAAACTTATGACTAATACCCCAGCTGCAATAAGAATTGCAGCCGATATAGATATTATAGCAGAAACACTGAGGAACCTGTGGTGTGGAAAGTTTTTAGCTCTTAACGACCCATTTCTGGCGTTGCCATCGCCATTTTGGGAGCCAAACGCAAATGGATCAAGCACTAGAGGCTTGTGGACATTCATTTTACAAGGACCCTTTAACAATGGTGAGCAAATACCAAGATTTCCATCCAATGCACTAGGATTTAAGCTTGGAAATATACCTCCATTAGGCAGTCTGCCTGTTAGCCTATTGTAGGATACATTTACAGCAAGAAGATTTTCCATCATTCCCAACTCTTGTGGTATTTCTCCAGTTAGCTGATTGAACTCTAGTTTTAGAATCTTGAGTTTTTTCAGCATTGAAATGGATTTCGGAATGGAACTAGTCAAGTTATTGTGTGACAAGCTCCTGTAAAAAAGAATATCACAATTAGAACGTAGAAAATGTTTTTTACAAATAGAATATAAATTATGTGTTACATATTCTGTTCGTATAGGATCCAGACTCGGTGAAGTTTGTCAAGTTCTATTTATGAATACGTTTCATGCATGGGTTTAGCACAGAGTAGCATTTCAACTTTTTAATACTCATCTGCTCCACAAAAAGAGTCTCATTTGCAAAATTTGTGAATGAGACTAGAAATAGTATTTTTGCAATAATTAAGGATGTGACACTCGAAATCTCGAAATCCATTTATTAGATAATCTATGGATGAATTTCGAGATATCATTCAAGTTGAAGTTCAATACAAGAAAAAGTTATATGTGTATAACACCGATCTAGTTACCATGAAGTTAATGGTAAGTTGATCAATTGACCAATACAGTGCTGACATGCAAAGAGAGATCAGCTCCCGGCCTGCGTGTCGTCACTGTATTGATCAATTAACTAAAGTTAACTTCATGCTAACCACTCTCGTATAACACAAAGTTGCATTACTAATAATATAAAATAATGCAAAGAAAAATGCAACAATGCCTTATAGAATGCGACTTTTTTTTATATGAATGTGATCGATGGTTAAGGTGTGCCAACTTCACTGAATCCAAATCCGTTTTTCAATAAAACAAGAGAAAGAGAGAGACTTACAGCAAGTAGAGAGATGAACAATTCCCAATCTCTTCAGGCACTGGACCTGACAAAGAATTCCCATCCAACTGCAGGATTCCAAGGCTACCCGAATCGCAAATATCACCAGGGATTGATCCAAACAAGGCGCTATAACGCAGATCTAATACGGTTAGATTCTTCAAGTATCCAAGCTCAGGAGGCATTATTGACTGAAGATTATTATATGACAAATTCAAGTATCTCAACTTGGAAAATAAGCCCATTTCAACTGGAATGTCGCCTGTCAGCTGGTTCCCAGAAAGATCCATCATTTCAAGTGCCTCAAAGAATTTACTCGAGCCACCAGGAATGGAACCAGTAAGTTCATTTCTCGAAAGATCAACTTTGTCTAATCCTAAACCAAACAATCCCTCTGGTATGCTGCCATTGAAGAAATTTCCACTCAAACGAATCACCCATAACTTACTAGAGTACATAAGTGAGTCTGGAATTCCTCCGGTTAATTCGTTGTCAGCTAAATTTAAGTAAGTTAATGAGTTGAGATCACCCATTGTTGAAGGGAGAAACCCCTTCAATCTGTTGCCCGAGAAATCTATATATTCAAGGCTGCTCATTTTGCTTATCCAATCTGGGAAATTCCCATCAAACACATTGCTAGAAATGCTTAAAAATGTAAGAGAATTAAGCACTTTTAGGGACTCTGGAAGTTCTCCCGTGAAAAGATTGTCACTAAAATCTAGTCTAACCAAGTGTAAGCATAGACCGATATCGGCTGGCACGATTCCCGAGAATTTATTCCCTTGCAACTTGAGCTCTTTCAAGTTATGAATTGCTGCAACACCGGCCGGGACAGGACCGGTTAGTGCATTATGTGAAAGATCAAGTATTCGGAGCCTATTCAGCGACCAAAACCCCGGAAAAAAATCCGAAAAATGGTTGTTGGAGAGATTAAGGTTATTCAGAGTGGTGCATCCAGCCAATGTACTAGGAATTGGACCCTCAAAAAGATTGTTTGCTAGTGAAAGTTGCCGGAGTGATGAACAATTTACAAATAAACTGTTGGGTAATGGACCTGATAACGAGTTCTCTGATATATCAAGAAATCTTATTGAGCTCATCATTTTAATTAGAGAATTCGGATTAATAATACCCGAAAGACAATTATGACTAAGGTTTAGCCTTTCCAGACTAGTAATAAGGTCCAGCTGGGGACTAATGGTACCACTAAAATTGTTGTGTGACAATGATAATACCTTTAAATGTTGCAACTTTTGGAGGCCTCTTCCTATTTTTCCCGACAAACTTAACCCCTCTAGTGATAATGTAGAAACTCGGCCCGTCACCGGATCGCACTGCACGTATTTCCAGGCACACGGCGTGTTATCGTCCTCGTTCCATGTGCTCAGGGACGAGAGCGGGTCGTGGAGGTCGGATTTGAAGACGACGAGGCCTAATACGTCGTCGTTGAGGCTGGAGGAGTCTTCGCCATTGAAACCTTTCATTAAAGTGAATGAAAACATGAAGAATATTTGGAGATAGCCCACTATTATCATCATTTTCAGCTCTCTGTTTTTCTCTCTTTGTGTGTGCTTGAAAGTTGGCTATTCAAGACATATTGTGTGGTCTTGCTAGTAGATATTGTTTCATAGCATGACTAGGGAGAGTTACTAGATGAGAATGAGTAAAAATGGATGGAAATCCAAGGAGAATGTTATGGTAGTTTTAAAATAATTCTTGACAGAAATGATGAGACAATTTTTCTACCGACAAGTTTTCTGTCATTTGTCATTTGTGTCGTCCTCCTCTTCTTGATTTGCTATATGAACTTCTAGGTAAGTACCATTTGAATTGTGTAATTTTAATAGGAAATTGATATTTCTACACGTAAAAATGATAGTAAATGGGTCGCACACCTATATGAAAGAAACCTTGTGAAAAATATCAATTTTTACTCATGAAAATAACCAAATCTCTTTTAATATATACTCCATGTGTCTCATTTGCTTTAAAAATATTAAGGACGTATTTTTATTCTATATTATTTACCCAATTGTTAGTTTAGTAGTTGTTAACGCCTGACGAAATCACCAAAACAGCAGGCCAAAATAGCGCCAACGGTTTGATAGAGTAATTGTTGTGAAATCAAACTCACGAAATACACTCACATAAACATAAATAAAGAAATATAAAGCATGAACACAAGAATTTACGTGGAAATCCAATTGAGAAAAAATCACGGAGAGAGAGAGAGTAATCCACTATAATAATATTAGGAGTACAAGTTGATAATATGGAGAGTACAAGTTGTGTATTTGTGTTGTATCTCTTGTGTGTGTGTCCCTTGTCTTTTGTTCTTTTTTGTTTTGTCTCCTTCCCAAATCCTAGCTTGTAGCCGTATATATAGAAACCACCTCCACCCGTATCCTACTAGGAGAAAGACTCCTTATCCCTCCAAATAAGGAAACACAATCCTATTTTAATAAGGACTCTCCCACTATCATAATAAATACATATGATCCATCACCGGATCTGTGCCATTAAATAGATTTGGGTTACATCATGGCTGAATTCCAAATAATCACATCCCAACATTGCTTCAGGTCTCTTATTTATAAAGAACTTATAAATGAGAGAGTATTCAAAAAGTCTTCGCGGGATTTTTATTCTCGGGATTTTTATCCTCGGGATTTTTATCCGCTGGATTTTTATCCGAGGGATTTTTATCCGCAGGATTTATATCCGCCGAATTTATATCCGCCGAATTTTCTTCAGTCTGTGGTTGATGATGAAACCGAAGCCACTTTTAAAGTACTTCAATGATATAAAAGCTTAAACTTTTATCTCTCCATTGGGTGAATTAAATTCTTGATGCGGTGACTCAAAGATCAATTTATCATCACCGGACCAAAGTGTTAATGTTTAGATTTTACATGCATCATGTGAATACTACCACTATATGCATAATATAAGAGAGAATATGTAAAGTGTATCAATAATCAATTACGACCATGCTTCAATTGTTATTGACATAATACATATATACACACGCATAAGTATATATTTAATTTAATAATAAAGAATCACTTATCTCCTTCTTGAATCGGTGATTTTAAATCGACACTAGAACAAGTGTCTTGTTTCCCACAGAGAGCACGCTTAATGTTAACGCTTTGATTTTGTCTGACGCTGACGAAATCACCAAAACAATGAAAGCAAAAATAAATACTAACGATTTGATGGAGTAATTGTTGTGAAATCAAACTCACGAAATACACTCACAAAAACATAAATAAAGAAATATAAAGCATGAACACAAGAATTTACGTGGAAACCCAATTGGGAAAAAACCACTTTAGAGAGAGTAATCCACTATAATAATATTAGAGTCTGAGTTGATAATATGGAAATCTGAGTTGTGTATTTGTGTTGTATCTCTTTTTTTCTTTTTTGTTTTGTCTCCTTCCCAAATCCTAGCTTGTAGCCGTATATATAGAAACCACCTCCACATGTATCCTACTAGGAGAAGGACTCTTTATCCCTCCAAATAAGGAAACACAATCCTATTTTAATAAGGACTCTCCCACTATCATAATAAATACATATGATCCATCATCGGATCTGTGCCATTAAATAGACTGGGTTGCATCATGGCTAGACCCAAATAATCACATCCCAACAGTAGTAATTATACGATGATAAAATTATAATGAAGTATTTAAAAATATTATGTAATTTTATAAATAAATTGAGAAATGAGACTCTTTTCGTGTTCTTTCTCATCTTTCCCACTTTACCACTATTATTCACTGCATAAGTTTGTTTTTGTGTGAGCATAATTACAAATTTGGTTGGCATGGTGAAGATCCAAAAGTTAGTCACGGATGCCTTGGGCTCAAAAAGGTGAATTGTACTATAGGCTATGCCGCTATGGTCCCTTTCTATCCACGCCTTTATATTTCTAACAAAACAGAAAAATAATTCGGTTGATTAGGATAATATACTATACTATATATCACAAGTGTAATAGTTTAAACTAGCTCAATGGTGATTGGCGGAGTCGGTGAAGCCGTGTTAGTGAGGTATTTACAGATTCTTTCAATCAATTTTTAAGTTGAATAGATTATTGTAGATTTATTTAGTTATAATTATGAAAAAAAATAATTATTTTAATTTTATTTAAGTTAATAATGGAATTTTATATTAGTGTTTATGTTGATAAGATTTGCTTTGAATTCTAATTCAAATAGAATTATGAAACTCAAGTTTTAATAAATTTTAATTTAATTATGACAATTATTTATGAATGAATCCACTATAATTTTCGAGTAAAGTTACGGTTATTATGTTTCAAATTCACATATATTATTAATTATTAATAGAATTAATCATGTAATTTGATAAAATTTCAAATTTAAATGAATTAAATTAGTTAGGATATTAATTTAATAATAAAATTCACGACTAATATTAATATAATTAAATCGCGTAATATATTAAGAGGTGTTTTCGGCATCTTAATATTTTAATAAAATTGTAGCAATAAAATTATCTTATACAAATTTATTAAGATATATATATATATATATATATATATATATAAAACTAAATAAAACTACTAAAAAAGAACATGTAGTAATTATTGATGGATAACATACAACAATTATTCAAATTTATAGAGTATTTATACTAATTTGAATAAGAAATAAAAGTATCTTTCTTTTTTTTTATTCTATTCTCTTAAGATAGGAATATTTTTAAATTTAGATAATATTTAATTGATACAAATTTGGATAGTACTTATACTAATATAAATTAGGAAAGCAAAATCCAAAATTGGTGAAACCAACCCAAGCACGAGCGGTGTGGATAATGGTTTATTATATTATTAAATAGATAAAAATTAATTAATATTTTGAGAAGATAATTGTAGTTATTATGTGACGTCCCAAAACAGGTATACATCACCCATCTTGGGTCGCCAAAAATATGGTACATAAATCAAATACAAACTTAATTATACAACAGTCGTGTAAAATACGACAAAACATAGCTGAGAGTTTAAACAAGAATATTGTCATCTAGACAATATACATACTCAATGGTGTCCTCATTACAATTATTATCGCATTATTCCGTAGAATAGTGAGGATTACTAAAGCCATTTATCCTGGACCATCACTCTATTCTCCGACTGCGTCCCAAAATATATTCTCATTTCAAGAGAAACAATGAAAGAAAGGGTGGGCTCAACTAGCCCGATGAAAATATTATGACTAAGATAATGCGAATAAATTATCCTTAGCCTTCAACAAAGGTAACAACCGATAGAATACAATGAGCAACAAGTTTTAGATCAACAACTGCAGCAAAAATAAGCAATCCATTAGAAAAGTCAAGTAGAGCATAAAATCTACTATCTTCTATGATTTAAAAAGTTTTTCATCAACTTTATCGCTAAGACTCAGCTTAAAAAAAATAAACCACATCATCGAATCATCCCTGCACCACGGCCAAGGATATTCATTAAATCATTAATGGTCATGACTATACCGAATAATCCCTGGTCATAATCATACCAAAAACTATCCATCAATGCACTATAGGCCAATGAGGACTTTTACCACATCATTCGTAACATTACGGTCATGATTATACCGAATAATCCCTGGTCATAATCATACCAAGTCCATCTATGCATGTAAGCCAAAGATGACTTTAATCACAATATAAGCATGAGGATGATGACAATGACAATGACATAATAATTCAATAAAATAAGTTCAAGTATAAATTTTAAAGATTTATAATTTAATTTATCCAAGAATCAATAACGTCCAAATTGTCAACATGATACTTCTTTGTGGAGTAAAATTCAAGAATAATATTCATGTACCAAAAATAATTTGGACAGAAAAGAAATATATTTTTCGAGTGAATAAGACCCGTGAATAGTACTTCTAGAATAGTACCCGGAACACCTAAAAGTGTCCCGAATACCCGAGTGAATGATACTAGAGTGAATAGTAATCGGATAAATAGTAACTTGCGTGAATAATAACTCGTGAATAGTACTCCAAACACGAAAAAGTGCCCAATAATACGAAAGTGAATAATACTAGAGTGAATAGTAACCTATGAATAGTAACTCGTAATGTAAAAAAATACCAAAGAAAACGATATTTCATGACGAGTACAAAAGAAATGATATCCCAGATTAGTATAATAAAATATACGAAAATGCAAATGGATTTTCACCCGCCATGCGATAATCCATGTAGACAGATCATTTTCACAATTTAATAAAGAATGAATACGAAGGATCATTCACCATGCATGCGCATAAATCCATGTAGGCAAAGTTATTCCAATGTAATAATAAAGAATGGAATAACGAAGAATTCACCATGCATGCGATAGGCCATATGCATAAAAGTTATTCCCAATGTAATAATAAAGAATGGAACCGTGTTATGCGTAATCCGCATGCATGATATATTCCAACGAGTATAATAAAGAATGGAACCAGTCATGCATAATCCTCACAGACGGGATATTCTAACGAATAATAAAGAATGAAATAACAACAGATTCACCGTAAATGCGATAGAATCGCATGCATGTGTTTATTCCAATGTAATAATAAAGAATGGAATAATGAAAGAATTTCACCACGTATGTGGTACTTATCATAACAAAGTTTATTCCAACATAATAATAAAAAGAATGAAATAACAACCCTTACGAGTATTGAAAGAAAATAACTCTCTTCATGAATCTGAAAGAATAATACCCTTACTTTAAAGAAAAGCTGGATAATTGGAATAAAGAGGTAATGACTTCTCTTCTTCTTTCTCTCTATAATTTTTCTCTATAATAATTGCTCTTTAGCTTTAGTGAATTGGTGAAAAATGAAGGAAGAATGAGCTTTTATTTATAGAAAAATATAGTTTCGATAATTTCACGTTTTGGGGCTCAAAATATTACAGTATAATACCTTCCTCTTTTTCTTCATTTTTAATTTAGTCCTGCAAGTATTATCAAACTTGCACCACCTCCCCTAATAGTAAATCATGTGAATCAATAGTTCTAGACATGTGAAAATACGAATTACAGTATAGTACCAACATCTATACCTCCATTTTTAACTTAGTCATGCAAGTATTATCAATCTTGCACCAACTCCCCTACTAGTAAATGAATGTGAATCAATAGTACACACATGTGAATAAATAGTTATAATCATGTGAATCAATAGCAATTAATTGCTCATTTATCCGGTTAATTACCCGATTGGTCAATATAACCTCTAGACATCAATTATTATCGAAATAAATGTCAATTTTCACTAACACTAATAATTCCAACACAATGGAACTATCAATTTCATCTTTAATCAATATGAACTTATTCATCATTAATATTATAATTCACAATATTTAACAACCAGGTCGTTCCCAGGAAAGAGGGGGCTTTCCGATAAGGATTTTTCCTTATTGGTGCGCAATTAGGTGACCAAACCTCTTCTTCACAGAACTTCTAGACATTGTCAATATTGCAAATAATAATATGAATAACTTTGCCATCTAAATTATTGATTTAATAATATAACATATTATACAGATGATATTGTGACAATAATTGAATCAATAATATGAGAGATATGATGCGTGAATTCTTTGTAGCAATAATTGAGTATAACTAACCCGACTTCTTACGTAAGCATCAATAATCAATACCGTAGTGCTACTATGCAACCACGCCAGACATTCTTGTATTTTTACTACCGGTAGTTCAAAAGTTTTAACGATAACACTTTCATAGCCGTTATTTTTATAAAAGATAATTACGTAGTTTTCTAACTATGACAATACTTACATTGTAGGGTCCACCAATGATTGTGCTGTCGTCTTTAATATTCCCTGTTAAAACGAATATTCCCCGACCAATCGAATATTATATAACAACTTGCTTACTTTGTAAAATTTATAAATATTACCCACAACTATAACATTATATCAAATCCACACCATAATATTCAAAAAAAATATTTCGAGAAATTTAAATCTTTATTCATAAAATTTGGGGTCTCACATATTAGATTATTAAATATATATTTAAATAATATAATATTATATTATATATTATAGGTTACTTTTGATCAATTATTAAGCTAAACTTTTGAATGGAGTGTATATTTACTTAGTTATGAATATGAGAAAATAATTATTTTAATTTTATTTAATTTTGTAATGACATTTTATATTAGTATTTATTTTGAAATTCTAATCCAAATAGAAGTATGAAACTCAAGCTTCAATAAGTTTAATTTATTTATGACAATTAGTTAGTAATGAATTTACTATAATTTTGTGACGCCCCCAAAATAGGTATACATCACCCATTCTGAGTCGCCAAATACATGGTACAGAAACAACTACAACTTCATTAATACAATTATCGTGCAAAATACGATAACACATAAACTATGAGTTTAAATACAAATATTGTCTTCTAGACAATATTCACACTCAGATAAAGTCCTCATTACAATTATTGATGCACTATTTTACATAATAGTGAGGACTGCTAAAACAACTATCTTGAACCATCACTCCATACCCCAGCTAGTTCCTACTAAATTCTCACTTCCTGAGAAGAAAAATGGAACAAAAAAAAAGGTTGAGCTCAACTAGCCCAGTAAAGAATATTATGACTAAGATAATGAACAAAAAGTTATCGTTAGCCTTCAACAAATCAGATAAAATATAATAGACAACAAGTTTTAGATCAATATTCGCAGCGGAAATAACAATTCATTAGAAGAGTTTAGTAGAGAATGAAATCTACTATCATCTATGAATTTAAAACTCCATCATCAATATTTTATCCCTGTAACATCAATCAATATACATCTTGAATCAAATATTCATCTTTGCACTACGGACCAAAGATATTCATTTGTATCACCAGTTGATCATGTTCATTTCAACACACGTCCATCTTTGCACTACGGGCCAAAGATATTCATCAGGTAATCATTCATCTTTGCACTACAGGCAAAAGATATTCATCAAGTATCACCATTAAGGACTGAGGATGATGAAAAATATTTTAAACAACGAATCTAGTGAGATAAAAGGACAAAGATTAGAGATTCGTACTTTAGATAATCCAAGTTTAAAAATACTCCATAATAAAACATAGTGGAGTAAAATTTAAGAATGAATATCAAAACATGGATATAATCAAAGATAATAACCATAATAGACATCTGGGACAAAGAAGAGAAAATTTTATTTTTTAGTGAATAGTGTCGTATTCGTGAATAGTGCCATATACGTGAATAGTGTCGTATACGTGAATAGTAACCCTGACACAAAAAGGTATAAATTCCACAATAAAATTCATACCAATATTTCAGCATAATGATATTGAAAGAAATAATATCATTTACGAAGAAAATAACATCCCTTACCTCAAGAAAATAATATTTCTGACTGAAATATCGGATGTAATGCTGAAAAAAACTTGCACTGAATAGCAACTCGCAAAGTATCTAAATACTCACAAAATATGCTCGATAATATAGAGAGAGAAAGCTTATGATTCTGGTGTGATTTTCAATTCTAACTAAGCATTCTATTTATAGGAAAATGCTAGAACGCCAAAACAGACTAACCTGCTACCTGATGGCTTTACTTGTTACTATTCATGCCCTCCACTTTTAAAATAAAATTTCAGCACATTTCTCACCAACCAAAAGTGGGGCCCACCCATTCTAGAAATTTCTAAAATATTTTACCATTTAAACAATAATCAGAAACTTTAATAATTCATAATAAATAACCCTTTTATCAGAAAAATACGAATTTTATGTCCATTCCATAGGAAATTAAATTCTCTACAACTTTGTAGAAGAAAGCTTTTCCAAATTTCAAACAGAAAATATCTGAAATTCACATACGGATGATTTTTAATACCTCAATTCTGACAAAATACTGATAAAATACCTCAGCATTAATTCCTTGATTTATATCAACACAAAATAAATATTTTCCTATCCATTATTTATATCCACATAAAATAAATATTTCCTTATCATATAAATCAATAATTAATTATTCACAAATAATATTATAGAATCACAATTATGACAGCCAGGTCGTTCCTAGGAAAGATGGGGCTTTCCGATAAGGATTTCTCCTTACTGGCGCGGAATTAGATGACTAAACCCCTTTCTTTAGATAGAACTTTCTTAGACATTGCCAATAATGCTATCTAATAATATTATTCAAATAATATGAATTATTGATCTGATAATGGGAAATACTGTGCAGTGACAATTATTGAAACAATAATAATATAAAATATCAACGTAGCAATTATTGAATCAATAAAATAAAATATTGAACAGTAATTACTGTAACAATTATTGAGTAGTGCCTTCTTTTATAAGAATCAATAATTCAAAAATATTGTGTAATACTGCAATGTCTTCTTTATGCAACCAATAAATATTCATCGTATTTTAACCACCGTGTAATCCAACAAAGTGTTAATTCAGAATAATTACGTCGTTATTTATAAAAACTCGAACTTGTCATTTTCTTCATCCAACCGTTTTCCATTATGGGGCCCACAAATGGCTGCGCCATCATATGAATATTCCCCGACAGCAAGAATATTTTACAACCAAACGAATATTCTCTGACAACAATGAATATTTTATAACCACTTGCTTATTTTTGCAAAATTTGCACATTTCATCCATAACCAAAGCATTATATCAAATTAACTCCTTATTATTTCAAGATAATGAATAGAGAAAATTCAATTTTATTTATATAAAGTTGGGGTCTTACAACCTCCTCTCCTTATGAAATTTCATCCTCGAAATTGACGTACTTACTTGGTGTTTCAAAAAGGTGAGGGTACGTCGTTTTCATTTCTGATTCCAACTCCCAGGTTATTTCCTTTATAGCATGGTTCCTCCACAAAATCTTGACTTGTGGTATAACCTTTGTTCGTAGGACATGCTCTTTCCTATCCAAGATCTTGACAGGTACCTCCTCGTACGTTAAATCTTCGGCTATCTCGTCTAGTTCTAATGCAATAATGTGGTTTGAGTCTTTCACATATTTACGAAGCATAGATATGTTATGAACACGAGACATGCTTGGAGGTAATGCGAGTCTATAGGCCACATTTCTTATTCAGTCAAGAATCTCACTTCTTAAATCTTGTAACTCCCTTCCATGGAGCAATACGTAACAGTACATGATCTCCAATATTAAAATCCACGTCCTTTCGATGAAGATCCGCATAACTCTTTTGTCGATCCTGTGCCATTTGTATACGTTGTTGAATCGTTTGAATCTTTTCTGTAGTCATGCGTACCAATTCTGGTCCCAACAACGTTGCTTCACCCACCTCGTCCCAGCATACTGGGGAACGACACTTTTGTCCATATAACACCTCGAAATGGAGCCATGCCTATACTTGCTTGATAACTGTTGTTGTAGGAGAATTCCACTAATGGCAAGTACTTATCCCAACTTCCTTTGAAATCTAGGACACAGAGTCTTAATAGATCTTCAAGGGTTTGAATAGTCCTTTTTGATTGCCCGTCCGTTTGAGGATGGTATGCCAAACTGAATCTTAAATCCGTGCCCATAGCTTTCTGCAAGCTAACCCAAAATCATGAAGTGAATCTTGGGTCACGATCCGAAACTATAGATACTGGCATGCCTTGCAATCTCACAATCTCATTTACGTACATATGAGCAAGACGTTCAAGGGAATAAGTCTCACGTATAGGCAAGAAATAAGCATACTTGGTTAATCTATCAACAATAACCCAAATAACATCTATGCCTTGAGAAACCTTGGGAAGACTTGTAACGAAATCCATAGTAGTGTGCTCCCACTTCCACTTCGGAATCTCAAGTGATTGCAATGGACCCTTTGGCCCTTGATGCTCAGCCTTTACACGTTGACAAGTTAAACACCTCGAGATAAACTCCGCGATCTCTCTCTTCATATTGCTCCACCAAAATGTATGTCGAAGATCATAATACATTTTGGTACTCCCGGGATAGATTGCAAACGGTGTGTTGTGTGCCTCCATCATGATTCTATGCTTCAAGTCAGAATCGTTAGGAATGCAAAGTCTGGAGTTGACTCGAAGTATTCCTTATGCATCAATTCTTGCTTCTGAAATAACACCTTCTTGTACTTTCTTCTTCATAAGTATCATCTCTAGGTCTGTGGCTTGAGCAGCTTTAACTTTATCGATTAAAGTCAGTTCTACTCGTATGTTTGATATCATCACGTGGGTACTTGGAGCCTTTAACTCTATCTCCATCCTTTGTAAGTCGTACAAAATGGGTTTTTGTGTTAACAACATTGCACTCGTACCCGCATACGATCTTCTATTCAATGCGTCAGCTACCACATTCGCTTTTCTAGGATGATATTGAATGCTATGGTCATAATCTTTCAACAGCTCGAGCCAACGTCGTTGCCGCATGTTGAGTTCCTTTTGGTTGAAGAAATATTTAAGGCTTTTATGATCCGTATAAATCTCTACTTTCTCCCCATACAGGTAGTGTCTCTAGATTTTTAATGTAAAAATGACTGTTGCCAACTCCAGATCATGAGTAGGATAATTCATCTCATATTCTTTGAGTTGTCGCGAGGCATAGGCTATGACTTTACCATGTTGCATGAGAACACATCCTAACCCTTTGCCTGAAGCATCGTTGTAGATAACAAATCCATCTGAACCAGATAGTATTGTCAGAACAGGTGCCGAAATGAGTCTCTTCTTAAGCTCTTGGAAACTCTTCTCGCAATCCTCGCTCCATACGAATTTTGTATCTTTCTGAGTCAGCTGAGTTAACGGAGTAGCGATTCGAGAAAATCCTTCCATAAATCTCCGATAATAACCAGCTAAGCTCAGAAAGCTACGTACTTCGGTCACCTACTTCTGCTCCCAACTTTGGATTGCTTTAATCTTCGCCGGGTCAACAGATATTCCATGTTTTGACACCACGTGCCCAAGGAATGCTACTTTCTTAAGCCAGAACTCACATTTCTTTAGCTTGGCATATAGCTTATTTTCACGAAGCCTTTGTACCAGCTTCAAATGGTGCTCATGATCTTCATGGCTTTTGGAATAGATGAGGATGTCATCAATAAAGACAACAACGAATTGATCCAAATATTCCTTGAACACACGATTCATCATATCCATGAAAGCAGCAGGAGAATTAGTTAATCCAAAAGACATGACTAAGAATTCATAATGCCCGTACCGAGTTCTAAAGGCAGTCTTCGGAATATCCTCAGTTTTAATCTTCAGTTGATGATATCCAGAACGAAGATCGATCTTTGAAAAATAATTGTACTCCTTACAACTGGTCGAACATGTCATCAATGCGAGGTTCTCGGATACCTATTCTTAATGGTGACATGGTTCAATTCTCGGTAGTTAATACAGAGTCGCATACTCCCGTCTTTCTTCTTTACGAATAAAATAGGAGCACCCCAAGGAGATGTACTAGGATGAATGAAACCGATGTCCAAAAACTCCTGTAGTCGGACCTTTAACTCCTAAAGTTCGATAAGAGCCATTCGATATGGGGTTTTAGAAATGGGCTTTGTACCAGGTTCAAGGTCAATAAAGAATTAAACTTCACGTTCTGGGGGTAGACTGAAAAGTTCTTCAGGAAATACGTCAGGAAATTCACTAACAACAGAAATATTATTCAAATCTGACGTGTTTTTGTTCAAGTCCATAACATGGGCTAAGAAAGCTTGACATCTATTTTTTAATAAATGAATGGCTTTATGAATTGATATGACAGTGATTGACTTTAGTGAATTGGTTGCTTGAATTTGCATAACAGGTTAGTTAGGAATATGAAAATTAATAACCTTACGAAAACAATAAATTTTGGCTTGATGAGTAGTTAACCAATCAATCCCTCAAATCACACCAAATGGAAGTATCTTTAAAGAGATAAGATCAACAGGTAATATGATGGTGCCAACTTGGATCAAGAAAGATTTATAAATAGTGGATGTAATGAAAGTTTCTCCTAACGGAGTCTCCACAGATAAGTCAAAGTTTAATTTCTTCGGAGTCAAGTTTAAACGTTGAGCACAAGCAGGAGAGATAAAAGAATGGGTAAATGATAAGTAGATTTTATACCTACTTATCCGGTATCTGTTACTTGAATTAGTTGCTTAATATCATGTTTCTTAGTTACTTTTCATGCATTCTGTGTTCGTTTTGTAGATTATATGCCTGGGAGTTGTGATTGCAAAGAATTGGTATGAAATCGCAAGGAAAAACAATCCAGACATCGTTTGGGCTTTCATGCTTATTTCATGTTATTGGCTTGGAACTTGGATTGTATTTTAGAGCTTCTTCTTAGCTTTCCGGAACATCTTGAATCATTCCAATCGGAGTTCGGATGCAAGAGTTATGATCTTTGTACCAACGGACGTTGAACTTCACTGTTTTGGGTGGCCATTTGCATAACAGTCACTTTCAGCCAAATTTCGACCTTCATCCATCCGTTATTTCTCAATTCTTAAAGAATTAAAGTTGTAGAGCTCGTCGATATCTTCGATTTGATAGGTGGCAGGCCTCGTACCTCTTCCCGGATCAAATGTTATGGCCATTTTACTATAGGATATTGCAGCAGAAAATTTCCAGGAAGGACCCCGGCAAGAACTGGCTTTTTAATGAAGAAACCCCGTAGGGGCAAAGACGAACCAAAACACGTTTTTATGCATTTTGGGTCGAATTTTGATACCTTTTTGACTCCAAATTGGATTGGGTTTGTTTCTAAGCTAAAAATTAGACTTGTAACCTATAAATACATGATGAGAGGCATAAAAGAGGGGGGATATATTAGATTAAAGAGAGGATTCCATTAGATTAGATTAGAGTAGAATAGTAGAAAACAGTAGTTTTTATGAGATTTGGAGATTGAAACGACTTGGAGACCATTGAAGATTCAAAGTAGAAGTAACGAGAGAGCATCAAATCTACAGACAATAGATTCTATCTTCTCATCTTCTTTTATTCTTATCTTTTAATGTGTATTCAAGTGTGGATTCTTAGTTTTAATTCAATGAACTAATTCTTTGTTTGAGATTACAATGGATCTTAGTGTGTAGTTTATTTTAATATGATTCGCTATCAATTATTATGTTCTATTGTGAGGATTGTTTATTATGATTTTGACTCAATTGTTTAATTGATTGGCCATCAATTACCGTGATAATCTATATAAACTCGAGAGATGAAGTTTAGATTTAGATCTGGTCATGATAGCATGTGTTTTTGATTTCTGCATAGATGGAATTTCTGCATAGATGGAATTCATGATTCGTGTTTAGGATAGAGATATGCCTTTACGCCATATGTAATCTTATAGAGAACTTGTCCTTTAAATCCTTTTTAATTATAATTCACATAGAGATATAGTGGATTAGTTAATTAGGGTGTCTTGCTTAATTCTATCATCTGTGGATTTAAGTGAGTATGGGTATTATGCATCGAGAGGTGGTTTTATCTGCTGTAGTGTTCTTGATAGAATAAAGAATAATTGATGAGAAGTGTGTTAACTTAAATGAAGGAATAAGTAAAGTTGTGACCTTAAATCTCCGTAATCTTAATTTAACTAGTGGAATTTAATAGTAGTTTAATTATATAATTTGAAATTCATTCGTTTAAATAAGATTGAGGTTGTTACGGGTTAATACTTGGTGATTTTTATTAAATAATTCCTCATGGGAACGATATTCTACTTTCACTTTATTACTTGTTGACCACGTATACTTGCGTGTTGTGCGTAATTAGATTTTACCCAACAATTTTTTAGCGCCGTTGCCGGGGAATTAATTTTATAATTATTTACCAATATTAATTTCAATCAAATTAGCCTTTCTTTAAAATTTTTTATTTTTATTTTCAATTCTCTTCCTATATTTCTCTCTTTTCAGGTACCATGGATGACTTTGCATATCAATGGCCATACACGAACATGACTCAACCAAGGGAATCAGGGATTGATGAACTTAATACATTTTCTGTAGAGTCAGTACAAATTAAGACAAATTCGAAGACGTTGGAAGTTATCGCAGCCCAACGGAGTCGAAGGATGGAAAACATGACTTAACCAAGGGAAAAAGGGATTGATGGACTTAATGCATTTTCCGCAATATGAGCATAGATTGAAGAACTTTCGAGGACGTTGGACATTATTGCAGCCCAAAGGAGTCGAATGATGGCAGTTACGTGTGACTATTGTGCTGGCAACCATCAAAGTCATCAATGCACCGTCAGTTTTGAACCGGTACCATATAGTGGTCATTACCTCAACAACTATGCTAAGCCTAACTATCACCGAGATTGGGGGTATCACCCGGTATCTTTAGGGAGCTACATTTACGATGACCAATATTACGCTCCAAATCCATCATACACACCGAAATTTTCATGTCCACCTCCATTGCCATAAGAAGAAAAGCCAAATCCAATAGATGTAATATTGAAGGGCATAGCAGACCTAGAGGAGATGAGGATTAGCCAAGAGCTGTCAACCCAAAATTTTAATAATCGGATGGAACAACTCGTCACTACCTCAACCAATGGTCCTCAATACATGGCTTCCGAGACTGAAATAGAAAATTCAAGGCTGGGGGAATTATTGTCCAAGTTCATAGCAGATGAGGAGAAGATGAGTAATCAAGAGAGGTCAATTCAAAATCTTACATATCAGATTAAGAAAATAACCAAAGCCGTAAGCAACCTTCCTCCAAACACTTTATGACATGGATGACGAAATTGATGGAGAACCCGAACCAAATCCGCGATTGGATGAGCCACAAGATATTGGAAGTGCGGAGACAATTGGGGATAATGAAATAGAGGTCAACGAAGATCTAAATGGGTCTCCACCAAAGATCAAAGAGTCAGTTAGATTTGCAAAATCATGCCTACTTGGTAGTCTTGTCATCGACGAAGCTCTTTATGACATAAGAGCGAGTACAATTTTGAATCCATGGTGGGACAAGAAAGAGATGGTAGACGAAGAGCCCATTGTGTGTGACAAGCTGCCATGCCCCAAAGTGATCACATACACAATGGAGAAAACACCTAGCTGTGGGACATTCTTGATTGAGATCACACCAAATCAGAGCATGCTAGATAACTTTGATGCATTGGCCATCACAAATGGGAACCTGCCAAAAGCTATATTATTTCCGATGGATGGAAGGTTCCTCAATTATCGAAGAGAAATTGGATAGCGTTGACCAAACAAAGTCAGGCTGAAAGACTTTAATTCAAGCACTAACTGGGAGGCAACCCAGGAATTTTTATATTTATATGCTTTACTAGTTTATTTAGCAGATAAGAATTAATTTGCTTATTAAGTTCTCTTACCAATCCAAAGTGCTATTCTAATCCATGTTATCTATCTTAATAGCAGGTATTGGAGGTTCAATGGACAGACAAAAGATTATGAAAAGGTTATTCAAGTCCAATTCAAGTGTAGGTTCCATGCACCTAATCTATTCTCCAAACTTAGCGGACAAGGAGGAGGATTGCTATATTTTCAAGGAAGTCATCTGCTTTACTTTTTTCTATTTCAGCCATTGAGGACAATGTCTAGTTTAAGTTTGGGGGCATTTTAGTGTCGTATTGCATATAGTTAATTATTTACATTGTAGTTTGTATAGTTACATTTAGTTTTTGCATTCAGTTTTTTAAAATAAAAAAATTAATTTTTTTTTTGAAAAATTGAAATTTTTTAAAAATAGTAGTTAGTTTACTATGTTTATATAGCATTTAGTACATCTTGTATGAGTCCAGCTGTTTGATATTTATAGTTTGTTTTGGCCAATGATGAGATTGGAATTGGGTAGACAAGTATAGTACTGAATATTAGAGCTTTGATGTGATTTCTTGTTATGAATTGAATCTTTTTCTGTTTGAAACTGGTATAATAAGGATAGCACAGTAAAAACAACTTGTTGATTGATTGAGTTTAAATTGATACATAATGCGACTCTAAAGGATAATGCTAGTTTGAATGAAAGAATGACAAGAATAAGTAGTGATGGCTAAAGTTAGACAAGAACCTAAGTTTGGGAGAATATTTGAGGTATATAAGCTATTTTAAAAAAAAGAAAAAAAAAGTAAGAATAAACATCGTGGCGTGCTTCTCTAGTTTTGTGGGCTTTATTACTTTAGTAAGTAAGCCCGAGGGGATTGTCATTACACCTAGCGCCCTAAGGTCTTAATGGTCTGGGAGTCATTGGTCGAAAGCTCGTTAAGGTAGCATTGAAAAGCCTAAGGGAATAAGACATTGCATAGCTATGTGTATATAAACAAAAAAAATGAATAAAACGGGAAATAAGAACAAAAATCCCCTATAGATGAAAAATAAAGCATAAGTATCCCATGTTGACCCTCGATATTGGTAATTATTTGATTTTAGTTGGATCTAGCTTATTTTTGGATTTCCTAAGTTTACACTATATGATGCCTTCGAAGAAACTTGTTTTGTGTTAAATTTGATTTTATATAGTTAACATTGTTGTGTAGCACACACGCACTATATTAGTGATAACAGTCTAAGATTTGATGATTGATTGAGAAATTATTGATTTGTTTTGATATGATGTATTATCATGTTTACTTGATTTCTCTAAGGCCAGTTGATTAGACTTGTTTCTGTCATTACTGCTAGATTTGTAAGCATGTAGATTAGTTGCATTGCATAGCATTGTTGTTTTGTGTTTTTGCTTGAGGACAAGCAAAGGTTTAAGTTTGGGGGTATTAAGTTTGGGGGTATTTGATAAGTAGATTTTATACCTACTTATCTGGTATCTGTTACTTAAATTAGTTGCTTAATCTCATGTTTCTTAGTTACTTTTCATGCATTTTGTGTTCGTTTCGTAGATTATATGCTTGGGAGCTGTGATTGCAAAGAATTGGTATGAAATCGCAAGAAAAATCAATCCAGACATCATTTGGTCTTTCATGTTTATTTCATGTTCTTGGCTTGGAACTTGTATTATATTGTAGAGCTTCTTCTTAGCTTTCCGAAACAACTTGAATCATCCCAATCGGAGTTCGGATGCAAGAGTTATAATCTTTGTACCAACGGACGTTGAACTTCACTGTTTTGGGTGGCCATTTACATAGCATTCACTTCCAGCCCAATTTCGACCTTCATTCTTCTGTTATTTCTCAATTCTTAAAGAATGAAAGTTGTAGAGATCGTTGATATCTTCAATTTTATAGGTGGTAGGCCTCGTAACTCTTTCTGGATCAAAAGTTATGGTCAATTTACCAGAGGACATTGCAGCAAAAAATTTCCAAGAAGGAACCCCTCCGAGATAGGCTCTTTAAGCCTATTAACCCCCGCCGGGGCGGGGGTACAAGCTGCAAATCAGTGCCATAGCCAGCCGGGGTGGGCTTTTTGTGAAGGAAACTCCCACCGGGGCGAGGGTACGGGCCAGAACACGTTTTTTATGCGTTTTGGGTTGAATTTTGATACCTTTTTGACTCCAAATTGGATTGGATTTGTTCCTAAGATAAAAATTAGACTTGTAACCTATAAATACACGATGAGAGGCACAAAAGAGGGAGGATAGATTAGATTAAAGAGAGGATTCCATTAGATTAAATTTGAGTAGAATAGGAAAAAACAGTAATTTTTATGAGATTTTGAGATTGAAGCGACTTAGAGACCATTGAAGATTCAAAGTAGGAACAAAGAGAGAGAATCAAATCTACAGACAATAGATTCTATCTTCTCATCTTCTTTTATTCTTATCTTTTAAGGTGTATTCAAGTGTGGATTCTTAGTTTTAATTAAATGAACTAATTCTTTGTTTGAGATTACAATGGATCTTATTGTGTAGTTTATTTTAATATAATTCGCTATCAATTATTATGTCTATTGTGAGGATTGTCTATTGTGATTTGGACTTAATTATTTAATTGATTGGCCATCAATTACCATGATAATCTATATGAACTCGAGAGATGAAGTTTAGATTTAGATCTGATCATGATAGCATGTGTTTGTGATTTCTGTATAGATGGAATTCATGATTCGTGTTTAGGATAGAGATATGCCTTTACGCCATATGTAATCTTATAGAGAACTTGTCCTTTAAATCCTTTTTAATTGTAATTCACATAGAGATATAGTGGATTAGTTAATTAGGGTGTCTTGCTTAATTCTATCATCTGTGGATTTAAGTGAGTATGGGTATTATGCATCGAGAGGTGGTTTTATCTGTTGTAGTGTTCTTGATTAAAAATTCAGTATAGAGAATAATTGATGAGAAGTGTGTTAACTTAAATGAAGCAATAAGTGAAGTTGTGATCTTAAATCTCCGTAATCTTAATTTAACTAGTGGAATTTAATAGTAGTTTAATTATATAATTTGAAATTCATTCGTTTAAATAAGATTGAGTTGGTTACGGGTTAGTACTTGGTGATTTTTATTAAATAATTCCTCGTGGGGACGATACTCTACTTTCACTTTATTACTTGTTGACCACGTATACTTGTGTGTTGTGCGTAATTAAATTTTACCCAACAGTAGATCCGGTATCTAGTAAGGTATAAACTTCGCAAGAGTTCAAGATTAGCTTACCCGTGAACACCTCGTTCGGGTTTCTCTCATTTTGGCCAGTCACGACAAACGCTCTCCCTTGAACCACCGACTTTGTTTTGTCTGTAGTAGCCTTTGGTGCCACCGTCCCAACTGGACTTGACTTCGCTTGGGACGCCCCCAAAATAGGTTCACATGACCCATTCTGAGTCGCCAGATATCACATTACCAAAAATCAAATACAAACTTTATTTATACAATTGTTGAACTGTCGTGCAGAGTACGACAACACATAAGCTGTGAGTTTCAATACAAATATATGTAACTCTTATGGTGCTTCGACCACAACACCTTACAATGGTACTTTACATAAAAGTACAGTCAATAACTATCTTAGAAATTAAAATCTATGGATAATGCTCAAGAAAACCTTCGTACATGGGAGGCCATGCGTCTAGGTTATGATAGATATCATATGTCTACAGAATTATCCTTAGTTGACCCAATAGTCCCCAAAGAAAAACGAGAATATTGCTATCATGTTCTTTTCAATGGTGAGTCCTCTCTTGACATATAATTATCTCCATTGTCTCCAATTGAGAATTATATTTCAAATAAACTTTAAGGTTATATAGGTAGTGCTCATAGATATACTCAGTAAGTGGATGTGCACAACCCTGTCTTATGATAACACGAGGTTGTATGTCATTAGACATCTTATATGATAGTGGCAAAACACCCTTCCAAAGTTGGGTTCGCCTCACCCTATTATTGTTCACCACAATTAAGTGTTAAATGACGTATAAAATACAACACACTTATCTAAAGTTCTCAATAAAATTATTTCCATACTGTGTAGGGAGAACCTCAACAACTATAGACCACCGTTCTATTCCCCTGTCATCCTTGTTCGACCCAGCTACACTCTTATTACCTGAAAGGAATTGTGAAGCAAAAGGGTGAGCACAACTAGCCCAGTAAAGGATATCATGACTAAAGATAATTAAATTATCAATAGCCTTCATCAGTAATAAATCAGAGATTTAGAACATATGGTAGATGATAAAACTTTTCAACCATAGTTGCAGCGGAACGAGCAATCCATTAGAAGAGTCAAATAGACTATAAAGTCTATTATCTTCTCCATATTAAAAGTCTACCAACAATGTTTTATCCCTATAACATCAATCAATAGTTCCTGTCCACAATCATATGAATAACTCATAATCATAATTTTTATTTTAAATTCCTCTTCGCACCAAGGACGAAGATAATTCTCATCACCTGTCTTTACCTGAAACATCAAAGATCATGGTTATACCAAATCACGCCTCTGCTCATAATCATATTAATAAATTCATCTTTTTACTTTACGGGCCAAAGATATTCATTAACAGATTCATCTTTGCACTACAGCCAAAGATATGCAATCATATTTTTAAAAAAGAGTCAAGTAGAGCATGATATCTACTATCTTTTACGAATTAAAAGTATATTATCAATATTTTATCGCGAGACTCGACAATAAATAATTCACATCATCGAATCATCCTTGCATTATGGCTAAGGATATTCATTAATATCACGACGACCACGAATTATCCATGCACTACGGGCCAAGGATATTCGTGTTTTCACCAATGGTCATGATTATACCGAATAATTCCTAGTCATAATCATACCAACAACTGTCCATCAATGCACTACGGCCAATGAGGATTTTTACCACATCATTTGTAGCATTACGGGTCATGATTATACCGAATGATCCCTGGTCATAATCATACCAATCAACAGTCCATCTATGCACGTAAGCCAAATATGACTTTCATCACAATATAAGCATGAGGATGATGACAATGATATAAGAATTCAATCAACGAGATCAAGGATAAATAATAAAGACTTTAACAATTTAATTTATCCAGAATTTAAAAATATCCAAATTATCAACACGATACTGCTTTGTGGAATAAAACTCAAGAATAATATCCATGTATCAAAAATAATTTGTACAGAAAAGAAATAAATTTTTTGGTGAATAGTACCCCGTGAATAGTACCCTGTGAATAGTACTTCAGGAATAGTACCCCGTGAATAGTACTCCGACATGAAAAGTACCCCAAATACCCGAGTGAATAATACTATAGTAAATAGTAATCGGGTGAATAGTAACTCATGAATAGTACCCCGGCATGAAAACTGCCCCGAATACCCGAGTGAATAATATTATAATGAATAGTAACCGGGTGAATAGTAACCCGTGAATAGTAACCCGGGTGAAAATATTGATATTTAATAAGAAAATTTAGATCAATATTCCAATAAAACGATACTGGATGAAGAGCAAAACTCAAGGATATTTCACTAATTTCAAGGATTATAGAAACAATACTTACCATAGTAAGTTTAGATTTAAGAATATGAAAAGAAATAACATACAAAACTGCAAATGGATTTTCATCTGTCATACGGTACGTAATCCGCGTAGACAGGTTATTTCGACATACTAAAGGATGAATACGAAAAATAGTATTCCTTATGAATACGAAAGAAATAACACCCCTTACGAATATAATAAATAATATCCCTTACGAATATAAAATAAATAACGTCCCTTACGAATATAAAAGAAATAACATCCCTTACCTTAGTAGAAGACCGGATACTGCAATAGTGAAGTACCAGAATACTCTTCTTCTTCCTCTCTATAGTTTCTCTCTCTATAGCTTCTCTTGTGAATCTCAGTGAATTGGTGAGAATGAAAGAGGAATTAAGCTTCTATTTATAGGAGAATGGACTAAATAGTAACTAATTCATGAACAGTTCAGATTGATTTACTATTAGAACGGACGATCCATATTAATTACTATTAAAACCACAACCGACGGTCCAGATTAATTTACTTTTAAAACCACCACCGACGGTCCAGATTGATTTACTTTTAAAACCACCATCGACGGTCCAGATTGATTTACTTTTAAAACCACCATCATCGATTGTCCCGTTTGATTTACTATTAAAACCACCAAGATACCCGTTTGATTAACTATTAAAACCACCATCAATGGTCCAGATTGGTTTACTATTAAAACCACCATCAATGGTCCAGATTGGTTTACTTATTACACTTTAGTACCCCTAAAGTTTTCCAAGTTTGCATTATTCCCCTCTAACTTTTGTAAATCACTTATTTTCAATAACCATATTCTTAATACTTCAACAATTATTCATCATTAATATTATAACTCACAATATTTAACAACCAGGTCGTTCCCAGGAAAGAGGGGGTTTTCCGATAAGGATTTCTTCTTATTGGCGTGCAATTAGGTGACCAAATTAACCTCTCATTGACAGAACTTCTAGACATTGTCAATATTGCAAATAATAATATGAATAACTTTATTGCCTCAATTATTGATTTAATAATATAAAATATTATGCAGATGATACTGTGACAATAATTGAATCAAATAACGTGAGATACTATGCAACAATTACTGTAGCAATAATAGAGTAAACTGAGTGCTTCTTACGTAAGCATCAATAATCAACACCGTATGCTACTATGCAACCACGCGTATTACTGTATTTTTACCATCGGGTATCTCAATAGTTTAACGATAAAACTTTCGCTGTTATTTTTATAAAATGATATTTCTATCATTTTCTAACTACGACAATACCTCCGTTGTGGGGTCCACCAATGATTATGCTGTCGTACAAATATTCCCTGTTCAAATGAATATTCCCCGACCAATCGAATATATCCCGACACAATGAATATTTTTTATCAACTTGCTTACTTTGCCAAATTTTTAAATATCACCCTTAACTTTAACCTTTTATCAATTTAACCATTTACTAAATAGAATAATAATTATAAGAAAATTAAATACTTTCATTTCATATATTCGGGGTCTCACATCGCTACTGGACAAAATTGGACTATATGACCGTCTTTTCCACAACTGAAACACACCTTAGAAGGCTGTGAACAGTTTGGACTTATGTGTCCCTCCTCTCCGCATCTGTAACATCTAACTGGCGGTCGTTCTTCTCCCCTAGAATTTATTACTGGTGCTAGTGCTGCTGCTGATGTCTTCCCGTCATTGTTGAATCTCCTCTTTTTGAAATTTCCACTTGACTCACCTCTCCTATTATCATGGCCACCAGAGTGGTTACCGCTTTTGTCTATATTTTTCCCTCCCCGCTGGTTATCATTGCTCCGATGACTGTTGTCACTGGTATGACTCTGGTTGTGGTACCTCGGTTGAACATACTCATTATCTTTCTCTAATAATTGAGCCCTGTTGACAACATCTGAATATAGAGAAAATTTATGAGAGATAAGGTATTGACGAATTTTGGGCTTTAGACCTCTCAGAAACATCCGTGTCATACATTCCTCATTCTCTACTAAATGAGGTACAAACCTGGATAACTCCGCGAACTTCACCTCGTACTGGGACACCGTCATGTTGTTCTATTCTAGTCTAATAAACTCTACCTCCTTCATATGACGAATACTTTCAGGAAAGTACTTATCACTGAATAGTTTCTGAAATGTTTCCCAAGACATGTTGAGTGCGGCTGGCTGGGTACGCTTCACAGATTCCCACAAGTAATCTGCCTCACCACAGAACATAAAGGTAGCAAATGGAACCTTCTGTTCTTCCGTGCATCCTAAGACATTGAATATCTTGGTAATTTATTTGACCCACGTTTTCGGCTTAATCGGATCTGGCTTTCCCAAGAATTCTGGTGGTCCCAACTCTTTAAACTGCTTGGCTGTGACAAACCGCGCGTTGCTATCATTTCTGCCCGTATTTTGTACACGAGTCTCCCTCATCTGAGGATAAACTAGCTCATTGGGAGCTCGGAAGAACTAGACACATGCTCAACTACTCAGATTGTGTGGAGATAAGATTGGAAAGATGCCCTGCAGACTCACCTCAGAAGTTTAGTGCCCAAACTATCATGAGGTACATCAGTGGTTAAGCCATGCAACTTCAAAGATGAGGATCAGTGTCTAATCATCCACTAAAGCATCTCTCAGAAGACGATCGTTGAGTCGATAAAGAAAATTGTAGATTCCATAGCTACCTAAACAAGCTACTCTACGTACTAAAATAGTCAACAATAAAAAAGTAAAATTTGAAGAACGGACATGATGGAGGACTTATCAGTGACTTACAACTGTCCCACTAAGAAACGTGGAAGGAACAGTTACAAGAGGGAAATTCAAATAATTGGCAGTTTCATATTAGCGGGCTCTTCAAAATCTACAAACCTGTCAAATCTATACCTAAGGCAAAACCTAGCTACCTCTAAACTGCCAAAATATCTGAACAAGTTATAAAAAGCAATCGAACCTCTCTCTACCTCCCTTGTTCCCTAAAACTCTCTTCAAAGCCTAATTCTATCAAACCTCAAGCTTCGCCCTAATTGTATTCAACTATCTCTCATTAGACCCATGAACTTAAATACCCACACTACGAACTCTTCAAAATGGCAGATTGACGAGTAATCACTGGCATTCAGCTCAGAACAAAGATGTTTGAGAAATTTGAGAAGAAATTCAGAAATATTCTTGAACTTATAAAGAAGGCTAGGTTCTCAGAATGCCTAGAAGTAAACACTCGGATATATGCTGACCTGGTTAAGGAATTTCACTCGAACGCAACTATAAATTCTGGAATTCTTTCCACCAAGGTTAAGGGTCAGATTCTGAAGCTAAATTCTTCTGACATCAATCAATGCTTAGGCCTTCCTGACCGAGATCTGAAAAGCCTGGAAGCGATCGACACTAAAAAAGCTAAGAAGATTATGCAGTACAAAAAAAACCCTAGTCTGAAGGACATGAAGAAAAAGGAGTTTCCTGAAGAATTCGAGTTCCTTGCTGAAATAGTGGGTAAATGTATCTTATGCAAAGACATTGCACATGATACTGTGATTGACCAACAACTGAATATCATGTCTGTTATAGTCCTGAAGGAACACATCAACTTTGGAGCTATCCTGCTTGATCAAATGTCTAAATTGCTGGATAAGGAAGAAAAGAAAACGTTAACTGAAAAACCACTCACAAAGATTTTTCATGGAAGGTTTTTAAGTATCATCTTGAAGAAAAAGTTGAAGAATAAAATTAAGGATGATGAGGGTGAAATTCTTAATGTTAATAAAGTAATGTCTCCACAGCTGTTTATAAATTGGAAGAAAAATCCCAAGGAAAACAAGAGGCTAATAACAACTGGGAGCAGCAGCAAGGTCTCTGTCAAGAAGAGGAAGGCACAAGAGGTGGAAAGCTCTCAATCTGATAACTCTGTATCGGTAGCAGCCACACCAGCAAAGAAGAAGTCTAAGAGTGTGAGGAATATAGAGGCTCCATTAAGCCGTCTCTCCACTGACAAGAAGGGACATGGAACAAGAGAAGAAAAAGTTTCAACTATAGAAACCCCAAAGAGAAGAAGGAGTAACAGATTACTCCATGAGTCACAGAAGAAGAAAACAAAGGTGATAAAGGAGTCAGTTCCAGTTCCTCAAAGAAGCTTATCTATTCAAGAAGAAAGGGAAAACGTAAAGTTTGAAAATGAGAAGGGAACTGAGATCTTCAAGATTGAATTCTAAAAGAGCAAACCCAACTATAAAGAAATAGCTAAATCTGATGATGGAGAAGAATGTACAAGTCATGTGGCTAACACTCAGAGTTTCCACTCTGCTGCTGAAGAAAATGTGAAAGATGAAATAATTGGATCTCCCACTGCTAATGTTCCAACAAGCTCACATGATGACTCAAAAGATGTTGAGTTCGAAGAAGAAGGACCTACCCATACTAATGTTGAACATCAAGGAAGCTTGTCTGGTGATTCAGATGATTCAGATTCTGGCGGAGAAGAAAAGTATGACTCTCCTATAGCTGAACCTCCAAGGAGAAGAAAGAGCAACAGACTGCTCGCTAAATCTTTCTCAAAAAGGACAGGAAAACACTCCATTGTTGTCATTAATTTGAGTGATGATGAGTTTGAATCCACGGAAGAAGAAGCTAAGGAAGAAGATGAAGAGATGGAAAACGATTCTATTTCTACAAACCAGGGATCAGAGGAACACACTGATGAGTCTGATGAGGGAAGTCTACACAGGTCTAAGTCCAGCCCCGAACAAAATGAAGATGGAAAAGACTCTAGTTCTAAAACAGAAGAGCCAATAAATGAAAATGCGCTCAACAATCAGCCGGTGGCGCAGGACTTTCCAAGAGTAAAGGAGTTTGCAACCAAGATGATCAAAGAACAACATCACTACAAAGTCTACCACCATGCTGAAAACCACTACATTCCCTATGATAGTAGAGTGGGCTCAGATGGCAGAAGGTTATTTCCCAAGTACATGATCGTAGAGTCTCTTCACTCTACCACTAAAGATGATCAAGTTCAGGCTAAGAAGCTTCCCTCCGCCCAAGCACAGTTGTCTGATATTCCTTCATCCTCTAACAATGATTGGCACTCAACGATTTATCATATTCTCACTGCTTTCAAAAAATTGTCTGAAGATGAAAATCGTAGAGTCGACTCTGATGCTCAACAAGAGTTTTCCCAACCAAATGACCAAACTTCTACGAAGCAGGAGTTACTAAAGAATTCTGAAGAGTTGGTCAAGAAGATGTCTAACATCACTAAAGAAGCCAAGATATTGATCGAAGCAGGAGGAAATGCAGTTCAAGACAGACTTCAAGCAACCATGTCTGATATATCTCTCAAAATCAAAAAGAGAGATCAAATCTATTTGAAGGTTATAAATGATCAGAAGGCAGAAGCTCTACGAGCACAGAAGGCAAATGAAGAGAAAATCCAATCCCTCTCTGACAAGATTGACAATCTGAATTAATATATCTCCTTGCAACTTGAGTTGAGCCAACATGAACTCAAGATTTAGGTCGATAACTCATCTTAACTGATGGAGCAACTTATGTCAAATGTGGAGCAGCTTTCACAAGTGACTAATGATAAAAAGGGGGAGAAAAAGAGGTATAGAAAAAGGAACTCAAGGAAGAGCAAGGAGATCAGAAGACAAAAGAAGATAAGAAGGCCAAGAGGAAGGCAAAGAAGAAGATAGCAGAAGCAGTAGCAGAATCATCATCTGAGGGGGAGTCAAAGGATGATGATCCCATGAATGCAGAATCTGAGGAGGAGAAGGATGATGATCCCATGAATGCAGAATCTGAGGAGGAGCAAGGAAAAGAAAGGAAGTCACCATCTCAGGGGGAGAAGGAGCAAAAAGACTAAGTAGAAAAATAGCTAATCAACATACATCCTGGAAGACAAACATGGAGTCAAAGAGGTACATCTCTAACTAGTTAGGTATGTTCTGGATCCAGGATGTAAAGTGTCATAACTTATATAATTCCACATTATTATCAATGACATTCATGATTATCTATTTTAGAAATACAGCTGCTCACTGTATATAAGATTAATTCATAACATGCATATGCACTAATTATTTTTGTCATAATCAAATAGGGGGAGATTGTCAGGAATAAGCATGTGAATGATATTCCTATTTATATATGATTTGATTATGATATATATATGAATGAATATGCAAGTATGCTTGCATTAAGAAAAGCTGTAAAGTCCTTTGATAGATAATAGGAATATATGTACAAGGATTTAGAATGAATTGATCAACATCCTACATAAGCAAAACAGCTTTGTAAAGTCCTTAAAAAGAAATGATGTACAAGGACTATAAATGTAGAAAGATCAAGCTTGTTAGGATGATCTTATACTGTAATTGATAAGCTAGTCTAATCGTCGAGCACTGCACCAAAAATCGTAGTCTCCCAGGAGAGTCAAGGAAAACTCGAAAGCTATCAAGGAAGAATCATAGTCTGCAAGATAGTAGATCTCGGAGTTCGTAGACTGCCAGGAGAGACGAGGAAGGATCGTAGTGTGTCGAGAAGAACTTCCTCGGAGTCGTAGTATGTTGAGGAAGTCATGTTCAGAATTGTAGAGACAGCCTATCTAAGAGCCGACCGAGCATCTGCCGAAGCTAAGTCAAGAATAGTAGACCACACTCAGAGTCGTAGAGTCTACTGATCACATCAGAGGCAGAGATCGTAGTCGAGCTCAATCAGATGAAGACAACAAGCTTGAGGACAGAGATCATAGAGTATCGGCATCTGATCTTGGAGTCGTAGTGTCTGCAGAACCAAAGCTAAAATCGTAGAGTGCAGAACTAAGGCTTCAACAGAAGTGCTCACAACTCCAAGGCAGAATCGTAGAGCAAATATGATTCTCAATAAATGAGCACTCCCAGAATATCCAAAGTATGAAGCCTCTGGTTTGAGCTACAAAGATACATCCCACATGAAGAAAACCAGAGAGCGCTCAACGAATGGCGTGCAAGCTAACAGAAGATCTAAGCACCAACTCAATCAACATCCAGATTGAGTTGTGAAGCCATTCAAGATGAAGTCTTCCACAAGTTGATCAGAAGAAGACTTTAATGGCCCGACTAAGGAAAGTCGACAAAGTCACGATGGTATTAAGTAGTAACGAAGACAACAATCTTGGAAGTATCCAGGATCGTAGTGTTTGCCAAACAAAGCAGGAACTGATGAAGTGTACACAAAAAATACAGTTCGGTAAGAAGAAAAAAGGCTAAAGTGATTAAGCATCATGTCAGTCCATTGATGATAAGTGAACGGGAGATCACAAGGGGAAAGCGAGCTGGACATGCCACAAATTTGAAGTGTCTTGTTATTCAGAAGAGGCCAGAACAAGAAGCTAAGCTATTAGTTCCTGAGATCAGTCGAGGCAAACAGAAGTGTTGAAGCACTACATAAGAGAAGGAAGAGGTGTTCTACATTGAGGATCCAATGAACACTCTTCAGGATCGTAGTGTTGTCTCAACTAATCTAAGCAACATTCAACAAGACACTACGATCAGGTCCAAGAATATGCATCAGAATCATAGATTTCGGTCATCTAAAGATTGACGCATTGGAAATGGTTCAATCTGAAGAGTGATATTCGAATATAGCTTATTGAGAGCATCGATGCAAAAGGACAACCTCTGATGTTCTAATTGAGAAATCAGAAGGAAGAAATAAAGTTGTCTACCTGCCCAAGACATCAAAGTAACATCTCTGACGGGGTAGGTGAAACAGTAGACTGCAGTGTCAGAAAGTCAAAAAGGGGATGTCATGTCACATCTGCAGTCTATCTCAAATAACTCGAGATATGGAAGCAATTCAAATAGCTCCCAACGACTACATTACAACAGGAAGGTTGTGAAGGAGTATAAATCAACAAGAGCTTCAAAGATCAAATGTTGCTGAAGTTGCGGAGTGGAGGGATCGTTGAGTTGTTAGAATGCTATATTGTTGACTCTACGAGTTCCACCAGAACTAAATAGAACAAGTCTCAATGATAGTGAGATTACAAAGGTGGAAGTGAAGCAGCTTTAAAGAAGGATTTAAACAGACTGAAGCCTCACTCAACAAAGATGAGAATGCCAATAAAGATGGCAACTAAGATGAGAGACGAGAAGGAGAAGAAGATAGCATTCAAAAAAGTGGAAGAGGCAGAATCATGTCTGCAAAACATTCAAGAAGGGTTTAGGGATTGCTAAGTGCTAGACGAAGTCTACTAAAAGTTCAGAGACTTAGCAAACCCAGATGATGATGTGCACAGTTGACATCGGATGAAGATGAGCAGAAAAGAATGAAGATCAGCTGCACCCAAGGAGAAGTGGTCCAGACTCTACGTAGAATACAAAGAGGACCACACCAAGCTACTAAGTACAAAAGATGTTCAAGCTTAAAGACATCTTAGCAGCTCAGCACCAACAACAAAACCACCAACAACAAGAAGCCAGGGCCTGAGGGGTCCTTGTCCGGAGGGACTAAATGAAGTTCCAAGCTTGCTGGGCTTGAAGAGTTCCTAGGGAACTAGAGGAGTCCCAAGGCTTCTGGTCTTGAAGAGTTCTTAGTGAACTGAAGTTCCAAGGTTGCTGGCCTTGAAGGAATCTTAGTGATTCAGGGTGCTGCCCTTCCTTAGTGGAAGAGTGGATTAGGAGCTTGAGTATCTGAACCAGTTAAAAATCCTTGTGTCTTTTACATTCAGTCATTTACTTTCTATCATTTACATTATGTACCTAACTGCTATAACTGCTATGTATGTATTAACTGCTTACAACTTAACTAACTCTAAGAACAATGTATGTATGATTATGAATTTATCAATGAAGGGGATCTTTTACTTATTCCGTTGTGCTTGAAAAGATTCTTATGTTTATCATATGCTAATTCATTAGTAATACAAAATAAAAAAGAAAAGTATTTAAAAATTAAAAGGATCTATTTAACACCCCCTTCTAGATCTATTGTGTGCCTACTAGAAACTAACAAAAAATTTTTAAAGAACGAATCCAAAGGAGATAAAAGGACAAAGATTAGAGATTAGTACTTTAGATAATCCAAGTTTAAAAATACTCCATAATAAACCATAGTGGAGTAAAATTCAAGAATGAAGATCAAAACATGGATACAATCAAAGATAGTAACCATAATAGACATCTGGGACAAAGAAGAGAAAATTTTATTTTTCGGTGAATAGTTCCATATTCGTGAATAGTGCTGTATACGTGAATAGTGTCATATACGTGAATAGTAACCCCGACACAAAAAGGTAGAAATTCCACAATAAAATTCATACCAATATTTCAGCATAATGATATTGAAAGAAATAATATCATTTATGAAGAAAATAACATCCCTTACCTCAAGAGAACATTGTTTTTGACTGGAATATCAGATGTAATGCTGAAGAAAACTTGCACTGAATAGCAACTCTAAAAGTATCTAAATACTCACAAAATACGCTCGATAATATAGAGAGAGAAAACTTATGATTATGGTGTGATTTTCAATTCTAACTAAGCACCCTATTTATAAAAAAATGCTAGAACGCCAAAGTAGACTAACCTGCTACCTGATGGCTTTACCTATTACTATTCATGCTCACCACTTTTGAAATAAAAGTTTAGCACATTTCTCACCAACCAAAAGTGGGGCCCACCCATTCTAGAAATTTCCAAAATGTTTTACCATTTAAACAATAATCAAAAACTTCAATAATTCATAATAAATAGCCCTTTTATCAGAAAAATATGAATTTTATGTCCATTCCATAGAAAATTAAATTCTCTACAACTTTGTAGAAGAATTTTTTTTCAAATTCCAAACAAAAAATGTCCGAAATCCACATACGAATGATTTTTAATACCTCTATTCCGACAAAATACTGATAAAACACTCAGCATTAATTCCTTGATTTATATCCACACCAAATAAATATTTTCCTATCCATCATTTATATTCACATAAAATAAATATTTCCTTATTATATAAATTAATAATTAATTATTCACAAATAATATTATAGAATCACAATTATGACAACCAGGTCGTTCCCAGGAAAGATGGGGCTTTCCGATAAGGATTTCTCCTTACTGGCGCGCAATTAGATGACCAAACCCCTTTTCTTAAACAGAACTTCCTTAGACATTGCCAATAATGCTATCTAATAATATTATTCAAATAATATGAATTATTGATCTGATAATGGAAAATACTGTGCAGTGACAATTATTGAAACAACAATTATATACAATATCAACATAGCAATTATTGAATCAATAAAATAAAATATTGAACAGTAATTACTGTAATAATTATTGAGTAGTGTCTTCGAATCAATAATTCAAAAATACTGTGCAATACCGTGTGCTACTGTGCGGTTTGAAGTCCAAACCGCACCCGAAACCGCTTAAGTGCTGTTTGAAAAATTCAAAACCACACACGAAACCACTTGTGATTGGTGCGGTGCGGTTTTAAAGTGTGCGGTGCGGTTTTAATTGGTGCGGTTTCAGTTCCAAAACCAATTGAAACAACAAAAAAGTTTAAGCCTTCAATAAAATTTAACATAGAACTTACATCGAGCAATTAACTTAGTGACAAAGTTGGCAATGAGAATTATATCAAGCAATGAATCAAAGTTCCTTATGCCAAACATGTCAAATATTTCACCATCAAATCATAGAATAGTGAGACACGTAAAATAGTTTTAGTTTATAATAAAGGAATGATGCTTTAAAACTACAACATACGCTATATAAAACAACGGAGACCATATATTCGATAACAAACAAGAAGATTTATCTAGTTCCCCAAAAATTAATAGTATATACTGGAGATAGAATGAAATTCTATCTTATATATTGCTGGGAGGACTTATAGAATATAATCCTAACTATACCTAATTTGAAAAATAATCTATTAGACTATTATTTTATAGTATTGACCTTAACCAATGCATCAAGTGCTCGAACCAAAGAATTTGGCCCCTCAGCTATAAGCCCTCTAATAACGCATCAAACAAATTCAAAATTCCAAAACCCAATTGCTTAATTTTTGACTCTATAACCTCTAACAATCTTCTTTCAATTGGTGAAAAAATGACAATGCAAGACTAGGGTTTTCTCTGAGCGTATTCAAGTGAAAAGTAACTTTAGAATTTACTAGAGATAATACATACACACACACACATGGTGCGATTTCAGTTTTATGCGGGCGGTTTTGGCTAGTAACTAAATCGGAACCGTAAATTTGGTTATTCAACCCACCTAAAACCGCCACATACGCTAGAACTGTTGGTGCGGTTTCGGTTATAATTTGGTTACTTGCTCAGCCCTATGTGCAACCACACGTATTACTGTATTTTAACCACCAAGTAATCTAACAATGTTAACGATAACAATTACGCCGTTATTTATAAAAACTCAAACTTTTCATTTTTTCCATCCGACTGTTTTCCATTATGGGGCCCATAAATGGTTGCGCCGATGTACGAATATTTCCTGACAGCAAGAATATTCCACGACCAAACGAATATTCCTTGACAACAATGAATATTTTATAACCACTTACTTATTTTGCAAAATTTGCACATTTCACTCATAACCAAAGTATTATATCAAATTAACTCCTTATTATTTCAAGATAATGAATAGAGAAAATTCAATTTTATTTATAAATAGTTGGGGTCTTACAAATTTTTCAACTAATTTTACAGTTAATATGTTTTAAAAATATTCACATAAATTATTAATACAATTAATCATGTGATTTGATAAAATTTCAAGTTTAAATAAATTAATTTAGTTGGGATATTAATTTAATAATCAAGTTTACGACTAATATTAATTTAATTAAATCGTGTGATATATCTTTTTAGTGTGTTTAATTGTTTGTTTGTAATTGTTTTGCAGATGAATTTTTATTTTTAGTGAAGTGTGTTTTACCAATTTTGTAATAAAATTGGTAAAATTAAAAAAAAAACCTTTTAGAAGTTATTTTTTCTATTGGAGATTGGTTTGGCTTCTTTTGAATATTTTATAAATTTAGATAGTATATATTTAATTATTAATTATTATAAATGTGTATAATACTTATACTAATTTGAATTGGAAAGAAAAAAATCTTCTTTTTTTCTATTCCTCGTATAGATATGAATATTTTTAAATCTGAATAGTATTTAATTGATATAAATTTGGATAGTACTTAATGCTAATATGAATTAGGAAATTGAACCAAAAATTGGTAAAACCAAACCAAACTAAACTAAATTTGTACTTTTAATTATATAATTTATTGATTACGAACTATTTTATTCCATAATTATCTGTTATTTAATCTCATGTACTTATATTCGTTTATTTTTAAGATAAACTCAAATAAAAGTGTGGTGTTATATAATCTCCATTTCAAGGTATAAAATGATTTTAAAAGAATCACTTCTTTGGCACCATAATAAATTTTTTAGATGGACTTTCATGTTTAAATTGATCATTTTTAAAATTAACAAATCTTTTAAAAAAAATAAAAATATATACCGAGAGATTATGACCTATGAAAAATTTTCTACTAATGTCAAATTTTGTGATTCAAAAACAAAATGTAATCTATTTTTTTTCTTCCAACCTTACCAAGTGATTCACACTTGAAGGAAATGCCCCGTATAAATAATTTATAATTATTAATTTTAAAAATGGTTAATTTGACCAGTACCGGCCCTGGGCTAAAGCCCAAGGTGTCTGGACTTTAGGCCGACTAAAATTTATAACTTTTTAGGGCCCCCAAGAGGTATTTGTATTAGGATAAATTACATATAATAGTACATTTTTAGAAATAATTACAAAAATCATACACCTATAAAATAATTACAAAAGTATTACACTTTTTTTTTATTTTCAATCTTAACATAATTAAAGGTCCTTAAATTAAGGGATTAATATGTAATAGTATAATTAGGATTCCTTAATTTAGGGGATTAGTTTTGGTATGTGCCATTTTCTCTCTCATCTCCTCTTATTCTGCCATTTTATTCTTTTCTGCCATTTTCTCTCTCATCTCCTCCTACTTTCATTTTCTGTACGCCACTGCACTTCTATTCTTCCATTTTCATATTTAAAGACAAAAGCTGAAGGGTGAAGAGAGAAGATGAAGATGCCATTAAAGAGAGAAGATGAAGACACCATTTTGCCATTTTCTCTCTCATTTTCTTCTATTCTGCCATTTTTTCTTCAAAAGATGAAGACGTCATTTCTGTCATTTTTGTATAAAAGATGAAGACGCCATTTCTGCCATTTTCTTCTATTCTGCCATTTTTTCTCTCTTTCATTCTTCCAATTGTTCTTTATATTTCTTTGTACTCTGCTTTTGTAAGTACTTCTATTTTACCTCTCTCTCTCTCTCACTAATTTTTAAGGTTTTCTCTTTAATTTCATTCATTTGGGGTTTATGATCTTAATTTTATGCAAAATGTGCGTTTGATTATGAATTTATGATCACTTTTTTTGTTGATTGGTGTTTACCTTAGTATAAAAGTTTGGTTACCTCGGTTATAAAAAGTTTGGTAACCAAACTTTTATATAATAACAAGCTTTTATATTAAGGTAACCAAACTTTTATATTAAGGTAACCAAACTTTTATACCAAGGTAACCAATCCACCTCCACACCATCAGTTTTTTCATAGTGCAGTTGGTAACCAAACCTTCACACCAAGGTAACCTTGGTATGAAGATTTGGTTACCTCAGTATAAAAGTTTGGTTACCTTAGTATAAAAGTTTGTTTACCTTAGTATAAAAGTTTGGTTACCTTAGTATAAAAGTTTTGGTTACCTAGGTATAAAAGTTTGGTTACCTTAATATAAAAGTTTGATTACCTCAGTATAAAAGTTTGGTTACCTTGGTAATTACCAAGGTTTGGTTACCTTGGTATAAAAGTTTGGTTACCTTAGTATAAAAGTTTGATTACCTTGTTATAAAAGTTTGGTTACCATGACATTACTAATGATCTTCTCCTCTGCAGTATCTTGAGAATTTCCTTTTACTACCAGAGAATGGTTGCTCCCGCCACTACCGCCCCAGCCTCCACCTCTACCGTCTCTGTATCCACCACTTGAGCCACCACCGTCATCTCCGCCACCACCGCCACCGCCGCCACCGCCATTGTTACCTCCTCCATAGCCATCACCGCCGCCTCTGAAGCCACCATTACCACCTCCTCCGAAGCTGTCACCTCCTCCAAAGCTTCCACCTCCTCTGAAAATTGCCTCCGCCACCTCCTGCAAAGTACAAAATTTGTGCAGTCTTTCCTATGAAATTTGAATTTGAATATTTGAATTTGTTTTTGTGGTTAGATCCCAGATATTTGAATTTGAATGATTAGTTATGGCAGATATTTCTCCTTAATTTTAGGTTTCCTTATTAATATGAATTGCGTTATTTTTGTAATTATGTTGTGTGTGTTTTATTTTTGTAATTACTTTCTAATTGTTGTATATTAGTGTTAAGGACCCGTTGTATTATGTATATATATACCCAAACAAAAGAGACCGACTCACGTCACTTTAAATTTAAAGGATCAAAAAAAAATTACTCAATGAAATAGGTCTAATTTTTTTTATTGTCGCTTTAGGTCATTCAAAACTCAAGGCCGACCCTGAATTTGACCGTTAAAGTTAGACTATAACGTTTATTACGGAACAGAATGAGTAATAAATAATCTGTAAAATAAAAGAATGAATTAATTATAAGATAATACAATCCCCAATAATATTAAATTATTACAAATAATTTAACACCATTCCTCACTTTTACAAATAAATGTAGCATGAAATTTACTAATTTTGCTACCAAGCGAACGTAACAAAAGTCAAAGTGAAACATTTTTTTTTGGAATGGAGGGAGTATCTGCTTGCACTAGCCTCTTAATCAATATGATATTATTTTGAACTTTAATCACAACCAAGGATAAATTTATTTGACAAAAAGATTACTTTTGAAGAAAATTGTTATGATTCTAATTGTATGGTATGAGACTTAGATGTGAGCTATTTATAAAATTTGGATTCTTCAACTTTAAGAGCTAGTTTTTAAAGTGTGGCTCTCCCATAATTTGTAACAATTGGTATCAAAACCGTCCACTACCACTCAGTTGGTGACGTCGGTAATACAGTGTTCGCCTGCGTGGGTGCTAGGATTGCGGAGACAAAAACTTCTATAATAAGGACAAACTCCCTCCTCCTATAATAAGGACAAACTCCCTCCTCCCCAAAAATATATGATGACCAAAATATAATTTACCCACTTGTTGAAAAAAGTAAAAATACAGAAAATAAAATAAAAAAAGTTAAAACTTATCTTTACTAGCCCCACAAGATTATTATAAAATGATCAGTATTTTTTTATTTTTTTATACTAATAAAATCCACTAAATGACATATTTACTCTTCACTTTATGTATTTTATTTGATCTTTTGAATCTATGGTATGGAATAATACAAAGCTACACAATAATTAGTAAACCAATAGCACCCTCACATGAAAATGACAAGTTTTGTCTATTTGTGTTTGATAATTCCCTCTCTCTCAGCTCTTGATGAAGGACCCTATAAACTAAAAACCATTATGATGTGCTTGGAAAAGAATGGGCTTCTTTTGTCTATATTTTCTTCAATAATCTCCTATTTATTTTTGTCACTTGCTGCCTGTTATAGCTGGACACATGCTCTGTGTTTGGTCCAAAATGTTCAGTGTTCTGTAATCACATGTATATTATTCATTCCCATTCATCTTTGCACTTTGCTTGAGGGTTTATAAATTAAATAGATAGAAGAGAATAGTAGTGATAGTTAATAAAATAGAAAGTAGTTGCCACCAAATTTGTGTGACAAAAAGAAAGTTAATTTCTCTCTTGGTATTTCATCTTCCAATTTTCCCCCAATACGCAATTAGCAACATAAATATTACTTTTAGCGACATTCCAGCGACACAATTGTTTTTGACAAATTTTATTTTGTCGCTAAGTGTGTATTGGGATAAATTGGAGGCTAGGTGTAATGGAGACGATCCTAATCCGTACTTTATGTTGAGAAGAAACGAAGAATGAAAATAGAAGAATTTTAATGAGAAGAAACTAAAGAATGAAAATAAAAGAATTTTAATGTACAAAATTCCAGAAAACTGGGAAAAAAATATGGATTCAACTTTTTAATTTTTTATTATATGAATACGGGAATTTTTATTATTTTATATAAATTATTTTTAATTCACTGCGCATATGAATAAGTATATATAGTTGGGAATTACAAGTGAGTTAAAATTTACATTATTGATCAAATAAATAACGAGAAAATGACTGGTATAATAAATTATCCCAAGACTTGATTACTTATTAATATTTTGAATTTAGTTGAATTCCAAGAACTTGTTCATACACTTAGACTACACCTCTCTCGAGACTACGATCACCTTCATTATACATATTTTCTAATTTTTTCAATACATATTTAAGGGCACAAATATTGTTTTTTGATGATATTTTCAGCGACATAATTGAGTGTGACAAATTTTATTATGTCACTAATTGTTTGCGATGAACTTTATTTTGTAGCTAAATATAATATTTGTGGCGCTAAGTAACCATTGAGAGCGGTAGGACCAGTGTTAGGGGCAAAGCGGTCACCGTCCCCAATCGAAATTTTATATGAGCCTATATATCATCGATTATTTAATAAGTGAGTGACTGATATTAAAATGGGACGTTTTTGTGTTTGCAAAAAGTGTAATAAATACATGTAATAATGAACTAGAGGGATGAAATAGTCAAGTAGATCCAATATTCCAAAGAACCCAACTTATCAACCAAGCCTTGTCATCCCCCAGGCCCAAATAAAAGAGTAGATAAGGGTAAACATAACAATATTAAGTTGGGCTTATGTAATAGATTTTGTTGAAAAATCAATTACAACTTTTGGTGCAATCTTTTCCAAAGGGAGCACCCAACCCAACCCAATTTCAATAGGCCATAATATCTCGTGTGTATATAGTGATCCTAGTGAAGCTTTGGGTCAAAATCCAACCCCAATAAAACTTATAAAATGGTACATTAGTAACTTATATTCAACGTGATATTTTTGTAATTATTAAAAATGAGGTGCAACAATTTTAAACAATGAAATCTCGAAAAATATTATTGTATATAATATTTGAGTATTATTTAATTTTGTGATTCATTTTATTAAATTTTTATTTGTGATAGTCAGAGTGCTATTCACTTGGCAAAGAATCCTGCATTCCACTCATGATCGAAGCATATAGATATCCAGTATCACTTCATTAGAGAGAAGGTTGATGAGAAACTGATTCTCTTGGAGAAGGTTGACACAGTAGTGAATGACACATACTTTTTAACTAAAGTAGTTAGTTTGACGAGGTTTGAGTGGTGTACATCTGGGGTGGGTATCAAGAAGTATTCATCAAGTGGGAGAATATTGGGATTGACTCATACTTCTGCGGGTTCGACGAATGACCACTACGACATTGTAGTCGGGGGTCTCGCTCAAAGTGCAATTGAGCTTGAGAATTTATCAGTAGCCCAGTCCTGAATTTTACTAATGTATCATTAACAAATACATACTAGAATATACTACTTTTACAATGCTAAATACTCTCTAAATTGGATAATATCATTTATGTATTTATTTAGTAATTGGATTGTTTCCAACACATAATTTAGCACGTATATATGCCTTCCTCACATCTAACACTCGCGTATTCATGTGAAATATACAATTGATCCATTCTGACTGTTTATCAATTTGTTTACACCCCCAGGCCCCAACCCAAACTAATAATGTGACTGATGGCCTAAAGGGAATAGAAAATCTAAAACCCTTTCAGCCAAGAACCAATCTAACCAAGATTTTGCAAAATATTAGCTTCAAAACACTCCCTTCCGCATGTTGTTTGCAAGCGAGTCAATACAGTATTTTACATTTTTACTAATATTTTAGGATTTTCATCTTGGAAAATATTTTTACCTCTTGTACATACATCTATTGTTGTTTTAATACACATGTTGGTGTAATTGCCAAACCCCTCATGTACTAAGCTGGTGTTTAATAATTAATATATACATATATATATATATATATACATATATATATTTTCTGTTATCTTATAATCTGTTACATGCTATTGTTTTTTTGATAATGTGAAATATCCGATTCGCAGTTCGACTAATCTCCCCACCCTGGGTCAGGTTTTTCATACTGGCTTGCGCCTGCGTTCTCGTGGCCCCATGACCATTTTATTGACTTGATAAATTGGAGCAAGTGGTATTCATCTGCCCTTTTGTAAGTGTTAAGAGTTTTTCTTTGAAATTACTTATGCTGCTATATTAAAGGATTTATTTGAGTTTAATTAAGCATCATATTTAATACTAATATATGTGCCAAAATATTTAAAAGTGTCCCAGTGAGATGTATGTATGTGCCAAAATATGGACCATATATTAACTCAAAATGGCATTAAAAATTCTAGACAGGACTCCACAACCTCTGCTGCATGGTAATTGATTCTCTTTTTCTCAGTCACATAGACACTAATTAGTTAAAATCCTAGTTCACTAGCTGCCAGCATAAAGGAAGAAGATTCCTACTCAAAATAAGAGATATATGCACATATTTCTTCTCACACTTTTGATAATGAAGCAGCAAGCAGAGACACAAACGAGGAATAATAGCCAACTGCTTGCTTACAAGATATATCCAACTGTAAAAACTAGTGTAAACAACTTGTCGACAAACAAATCAAACTATCTGAAAAAACAAACAAACAGGACAACATTCCAACTGGAAAATCAGTAAAAACAACATAATCCATTAGTCGCAATCTTTTGCAGACTAATGAATTATGCCTGCCTCATGTGGTGCTTGTGCCTGGTCCATTCCAAGGACACGTCAGTCCGAACTGTTCTTCATTTCAAGGGATTCTCCATCATAATTGCTAGCTTATACTGTTTTCAATTCTCCGAATCCTTGTAACCACCCTGAGTTCACCTTCCTACCCATACCAGACAACCTATCTGATGCCAATTCCTCCCCAGAAATTAATCTTATAGATCTAATAAAGACTATTAACAATAACTGTGAAGCATCGCACAAGGTTAACTTCCTCTGCAAGGTATGTCTTCCAACAAAAATTTGATTTCTTTTAATAGTTAACCCAAAAAAGCCTGATTTGCGAAGATGATTTACTACAAATACTTGAAGAAAATGATTATTTTTATAGTTCCCTAACGCAATAGAAATTACTTATGGCTAAGGGGCTGTTTGTTTAGGATTGAATGGCTGAATGGCTGAATCGGTCAGTCATTTAGTGCGTTTGTTTTGGAAAAAAATCGTCTGAATGACTGAATCGATCAGCCATTCAGATAATTTGGGCTGAATGGTTTAGTGTCATTTTTTTGGCTGAATGAGCTAAATGAAGTTTTTTTACAATATTAACTATTATATTAAGTAATATTAAATAAATTTACAACAATGTTGAATTTTTTTAGAGGGGTAAAATAATAAAAATCTGTTATTCAGATGTTTCAGACATATCAATTATAAAACAACTTTTTTCATTCAGATTCAGCTCATTTAGATTCAAATTCATTCAATTTTTATCAAACACCCCCTAAATAATCTAAGTTTCTTCAGACTAGTCTTATCCCTTGCATTAAACATCAGTCCACAAGACTTATGTTAACTTCTGATTTAATGGAGTCTTTCTTTGAACATTAATTATACCAAGACTCTTTTTTATCAACATTATACTGAGACTCTAAATGATTGTTTTGCAGTTATATGCATTAAACCCTAACATTAACAAGATTCATGATAGATTCTTAATCTTTTGAAGAAAAATAAGAAAACAACTTTTATTTTATGATATATCACCTACAACACCAATTGTAGTATAATTGTGACGCCCCCAAAACAGGTATACACCACCCATCTTGGGTCGCCACTTACATGGTACATAATCTAAATACAACTTAATTATACAATAGTCATGTAAAATACGACAAAACATAGCTGAGAGTTTAAACAAGAATATTGCATCTAGACAATATCCACACTCAATGGTGTCCTCATTATAATTATTATCACATTATTCCGTAGAATAGTGAGGACTACTAAAGCCATTTATCTTGGACCATCACTCCATTCCCCGACTCGTCCCAAATTTATATTCTCATTTCAAGAGAACAATGAAAGAAAGGGTGAGCTCAACTAGCCCAGTAAGAAATATTATGACTAAGATAATGCAGAATAAATTGTCCTTAGCCTTCAACAGTATAACAACTGATAGAATACAATAGACAACAAGTTCTAAATCAACAACTGCAGCGAAAATAAGCAATCCATTAGAAGAGTCAAGTAGAGTATAAAATCTACTATCTTCTATGATTTAAAAAGTTTTTCATCATCTTTATCGCTGAGAATGAGCTTAATAAATAAAATCGAATCATCCCTGCACCACGGCCAAGGATATTCATGTAATCATCAATGGTCATGATTATACCGAATAATCCCTGGTCATAATCATACCAACAACTGTCCATCAATGAACTACGAATACGATGAGGACTTTCACCACATCATTCGTCACATTACGGTCATGATTATACCGAATAATCCCTGGTCATAATCATACCAAGTCCATCTATGCACGTAAGCCAAAGATGACTTTAATCATAATATAATCACGAGGATGATGACAATGACATAATAATTCAATAAAACAAGTTCAATGATATATTTTAAAGATTTATAATTTAATTTATCTAGAAATCAATAACGTCCAAATTGTCAACATGATACTACTTTGTAGAGTAAAATTCAAGAATAATATTCATGTACCAAAAATAATTTGGACATAAAAGAAATATATTTTTCGGGTAAATAGTACCCCGTGAATAGTACCCTATGAATAATACTTCGGGAATAGTACCTCGTGAATAGTACCCCGACATGAAAAGTACCCCAAATACCCGAGTGAATAATATTCGGGTGAATAGTAATTTGGGTGAATAGTAACCCATGAATAGTAACTCATGAATAGTACTCCGACACGAAAAGTGTCCCGAATACCCGAGTGAATAATACTAGAGTGAATAGTAACCAGGTGAATAGTAACTCGTGAATAGTAAGTCGTAAAAAAAATACCAAAGAAAATGATATTCCATGACGAGTACAAAAGAAATGATATCTCATACGAGTATAATAGAATATACGAAACTGCAAATGGATTTTCACCCGCCATGCGGTAATCCACGTAGACAGATCAATTGCACAATTTAATAAAGAATGAATACGAAGGATCATTCACCATGCATGTGGTAATCCACATAGACATATTATTCCAACAAAATAATAAAGAATGGAATAACAAAAGAATTCACCAGGCATGCGATAGACCGCACAGATAGGTTATTCCAACATAATAATAAATAATGGAACCAGGTCATGCGTAATACGCACAGACAGGATATTCCAACAGAATAATAAAGAATGGAATAACAACAGAATTCACCGGGCATGCGATATACCGCATGCATAAAAGTTATTTCAATGAAATAATAAAGAATGGAATAACAACATAATTCACCGGTGCATGCGATAGACAAGATTGCAGACGGTTATTCCAATGAGAATAATAAAGAATGGAATAACATAAGAATTTTACCATGTATGCGGTGCTTGATGTAGACAAAGTTATTCCAACATAATAATAAAGAATGGAATAACAACCCTTACGAGTATCGAAAGAAAATAACTCTCTTCATGAATACGAAAGAATAATACCCCTTACAATAATAATAATATCCCTTACCTCAAAAGAGGACTGAATACTGGAATAGTGAGGTAGCTGACTTCTCTTCTTCTTTCTCTCTATAATTTCTCTCTATAATAATTGTTCTATAGCTTTAGTGAATTGGTGAAAAATAATGAAGGAATGAGCTTCTATTTATAGGAAAATATAGTTTTGATAATTGCACATTTTGGGGCTCGAAATATTACAGTATAATACCTTCATCTTTTCCTTCATTTTTAATTTAGTCCTGTAAGTATTATCAAACTTGCACCACCTCCCTTAATAGTAAATTATGTGAATCAATAATAAATCATGTGAAAATACGAATTACAGTATAGTACCTCCATCTATACATCCATTTTTAACTTAGTCATGCAAGTATTATCAATCTTGCACCAACTCCCCTAATAGTAAATGAATGTGAATCAATAGTACACACATGTGAACAAATAGTTATAATCATGTGAATCAATAGCAATTAATTACTCATTTATCCAGTTAATTACTCGATTGGTCAATATAACCTCCAGACATCAATTATTATCGAAATAAATGTCGATTTTCACTAACACTAATAATTCTAACACAATGGAACTATCAATTTCATCTTTAATCAACATGAACTTATTCATCATTAATACTATAATTCACAATATTTAACAACCAGGTCGTTCCCAGGAAAGAGGAGGCTTTCCGATAAGGATTTCTCCTTATTGGCGCACAATTAGGTGACCAAACCTCTCCTTGACAGAACTTCTAGACATTGTCAATATTGTAAATAATAATATGAATAACTTTGCCGTCTCAATTATTGATTTAATAATATAACATATTATGCAGATTATACTGTGACAACAATTGAATCAATAATATGAGAGATATGATGCAACAATTATTGTAGCAATAATTGAGTATAACTGAGTGAATTCTCACGTAAGCATTAATAATTAATACCGTGCTACTATATACAACCACGCCAGACATCGTACCTTTACTACCGGTTATTTTATGACAACTTGCTTACTTTGAAAAATTTTCACATATCACTCTTAACTTTAAACTTTTATCAATTTAACTATTTAACAAAATAGAAAAATTGAATACTTTTATTTCATAAAATTTGGGATCTCACAATCTTCCCTCCTTATGAAATTTCCCCCTCGAAATTTACGTACCTGGTAGTTCGAAGAGATGAGAATACCTTGCTTTCTATTCGGATTATACCTTCCCGGTTATTTCCTCTGTATCATGATTTTCCCATTGCTCATCTCCTGTATTTTATATATCATTCTAGAATACATCTTCAAAATAAGGGTTAATTGACATGCCACATATTATCCCTATACTTTGACCGACCAATTAAATACCAAATAAACTTAGGTAGGTCATACTAGCGAAGGAATTCCCCGTCTCTCCCCTCCTAGTTCTTGTCTCACATCTCAGCCAGGGATCATATCCCTAAGCTTTAATACCAACTGTGACGCCCCAAAAACAGGTGTACACCACCCATCTTGGGTCGCCACTTACATGGTATATAATCCAAATACAACTTAATTATACAACAGTCATGTAAAATACGACAAAACATAGCTGAGAGTTTAAACAAGAATATTGCATCTAGACAATATCCACACTCAATGGTGTCCTCATTACAATTATTATCACATTATTCCATAGAATAGTGAGGACTACTAAAGCCATTTATCCTGGACCATCACTCCATTCCCCGACTCGTCCCAGCTATATTCTCATTTCCTGAAGAGAATAATGAAAGAAAGGGTGAGCTCAACTAGCCCAATAAGAAATATTATGACTAAGATAATGCAGAATAAATTATCCTTTGCCTTCAACAGTATAAAACCGAAGAATACAATAGACAACAAGTTTTAGATCAACAATTGCAATGAAATAAGCAATCCATTAGAAGAGTCAAGTAGAGCATAAAATCTACTATCTTCTATGATTTAAAAAGTTTTCATCAACTTTATCCCGAGACTCAAACAATAAATAAAATTGAATCATCCCCGCACCACGACCAAGGATATTCATGTAATCATCAATGGTCATGATTATACCGAATAATCCCTGGTCATAATCATACCAACAACTGTCCATCAATGAACTACAGGCCAATGGGGACTTTCACCACATCATTCGTCACATTACAGTTATGATTATACCGAATAATCCCTGGTCATAATCACACCAAGTCCATTTATGCACGTAAGACAAAGATGACTTTAATCACAATATAAGCATGGGGATGATGACAATGACATAATAATTCAATAAAAAAAGTTTAAGGATAAATTTTAAAGATTTATAATTTAATTTATCCAAAAATCAATAACGTCCAAATTGTCAACATGATACTGCTTTGTAGAGTAAAATTCAAGAATAATATTCATGTACCAAAAATAATTTGGACATAAAAGAAATATATTTTTTGGGTAAATAGTACCCTGTGAATAGTACTTCGGGAATAGTACCTCGTGAATAGCACCCCGACATGAAAAGTATCCCAAATACCCGAGTGAATAATATTCGGGTGAATAGTAATTTGGGTGAATAGTAACCCCGTGAATAGTAACTCATGAATAGTACTCCGACACGAAAAGTGCCCCGAATACCCGAGTGAATAATACTAGAGTGAATAGTAATTGGGTGAATAGTAACTCGTGAATAGTAACTCGTAAAAAAAATACCAAAGAAAATGATATTCCATGACGAGTACAAAAGAAATGATATCTCATATAAGTATAATAGAATATACTGAAATCGCAAATGGATTTTCACCTTATGCGGTAATCCACGTAGATGCATCATTTTCATAATTTAATAAAGAATGAATACGAAGGATCATTCACCATGCATCTGATAATCCACATAGATGTGGTTATTCTAACGAATATAATAAAGAATGGAATAACAAAAGAATTCACCAGGCATGCGATAGACCACATAGACAAGTTATTCCAATAGAATAATAAATAATGGAACCAGGTCATGCATAATACGCACAGACAGGATATTCCAATAGAATAATAAAGAATGGAATAACAACAGAATTCATCAGGCATGCGATAGACCGCACAGACAGCTTATTCCAACAGAATAATAAAGAATGTAATAACAACAGAATTCACCAGGCATGCCGTACTTGCATGAATGTTATTCCAATGTAATAATAAAGAATAAAATAACAGAAGAATTTCACCATGTATGCGGTACTTCGCATAGACAGGTTATTCCAACATAATAATAAAGAATGGAATAACAACCCTTACGAGTATCGAAAGAAAACAACTCTCTTCATGAATACAAAAGAATAATACCCCTTATTATAATAATAAAATCCCTTACCTCAAAAGAAGACTGGATACTGGAATAGTGAGGTAGCAGACTTCTCTTCTTCTTTCTCTCTATAATTTCTCTCTATAATAATTGCTCTATAGCTTTAGTGAATTGGTGAAAAATAATGAAGGAATGAGCTTCTATTTATAGGAAAATATAGTTTCGATAATTGCACGTTTTGGGGCTCAAAATATTACAGTATAATACCTTCCTCTTTTCCTTCATTTTTAATTTAGTCCTGCAAGTATTATCAAACTTGCACCACCTCCCCTAATAGTAAATCATGTGAAAATATAAATTACAGTATAGTACCTCCATCTATACCTCCATTTTTAACTTAGTCATGCAAGTATTATCAATCTTGCACCAACTCCCCTAAAAGTAAATGAATGTGAATCAATAGTACACACATGTGAACAAATAGTTATAATCATGTGAATCAATAGCAGTTAATTGCTCATTTATCCGGTTAATTACTCGATTGGTCAATATAACCTCCAGACATCAATTATTATCGAAATAAATGTCGATTTTCACTAACACTAATAATTCCAACACAATGGAACTATCAATTTCATCTTTAATCAACACGAACTTATTCATCATTAATATTATAGTTCATAATATTTAACAACCAGGTCATTCCCAAGAAAGAGGGGGCTTTCCGATAAGGATTTCTCCTTATTGGCACGCAATTAGGTGACTAAACCTCTCCTTGACAGAACTTCTAGACATTGTCAATATTGTAAATAATAATATGAATAACTTTGCCGTCTCAATTATTGATTTAATAATATAACATATTATGCAGATGATACTGTGACAACAATTGAATCAATAATATGAGAGATATGATGCATCAATTACTGTAGCAATAATTGAGTATAACTGAGTGAATTCTCACGTAAGCATTAATAATTAATACCGTGTGCTACTATGCAACCACGCGTATTACTGTACCTTTACTACCGGTTATTTTATGACTACTTGCTTACTTTGAAAAAATTTCACATATCACCCTTAACTTTAAACTTTTATCAATTTAACTATTTACCAAAATAGAAAAACTGAATACTTTTATTTCATAAAATTTGGGATCTCACAATAATGATAAAGGTGCTTGAAACTTCAAAGAGGTTTTAATCTATATATATATATATATTATATTACACAGATTCGAAGTTACAGGATCTAGTTCCCGGGCTTCATCCCCTCAGATTTAAGGATGTATTAACTTTTGACATGGGAAACATAAAAGAAGTGTGACGCCCCCAAAATAGGTATACATAACCCATTCTGAGTCGCCAAATACATGGTACAGAATTCAAATACAAACTTAATTTACACAATACGATAACCGTAAACTGAGAGTTTTAACACAAATATTGTCTCGTAGACAATATCCAAACTCAAATGAAGTCCTCATTACAATTATTATCACACTATTTCATAGAATAATGAGGACTACTAATGCAACCATCTGGACCGTCACTCCACTCCCCGACTAGTCCCAGATATATTCTCATTTCCTAAAGAGAACAATGAAAGAAAAGGGTGAGCTCAACTAGCCCAGTAAAGAATATTATGACTAAGATAATTCAGAATAAATCATCGTTAGCCTTCAACAGTGTTAAACTGATAGAATACAATAGACAACAAGTTTAATTGTAGCGGAACAAACAATCCATTAAAAGAGTCAAGTAGAGCATGATATCTACTATCTTCTATTATTTAAAAGTTTATCATCAATTTTATCGCTGAGACTCAGCTCAATAAATAATCCACATCACTGAATTATCCATGCACTACGGGCTAAGGATATTCATTATTATCACATCCACGAATCATCCATGCACTGCGGGTTAAGGATATTCGTTATTATCACCAATGGTCATGATCATGCCAATAACTGTCCATCAATGCACTACGGGCCAATGAGGACGTTTACCGCATCATTTGTAACATTACAGGTCATGATTACATCAAATAATCCCTGATCATATTCATACCAATCAACAGTCCATTTATGCACTACGGGCCAAATATGACTTTCATCACAATATAAGCATGAGGATGATGACAATGATATAAGCGTTAATCAAACGAAATCAATAATAAACATTAAAGATTTTTAATTTATCCAGAGTTTAAAAATGTCCAAATTGTCAACATGATAACTGCTTTGTGGAGTAAAATTCAAGAATAATATTATATCAAAAATAATTTGGATAGAAAAGAAATTAATTTCTGTCATGAATAGTACCCCGGGTGAATAGTATCCTAGTGAATAGTATCCCATGAATAGTACTTCGTGAATAGTATCCCGTGAATAGTACCCCGACATGAAAAGATCAAAATTTAACAAAAATGTTCAAAAAAATATTCTTGTGAAATGATACTAGATGAAGCGCAAATTTCAAGGATATTCTACTAATTTTAAGGAGTATGGAAGCAATACTTTACAAAATGAGTGTAGAATTCGGAATCTGAAATGAAATAATATTACTTACATACTACATAGTATGGAAGAAAATATTATTTCTTACGAATATTGAACTAAAATAATGTCCCTTACGAATATTGAACGAAAATAATATTCCTAACGAATATTAAACGAAGACAATATCCTTTACGAATATTAAACGAAAATAATATTCCTTACGAACATTGAACGAAAATAATATTCATACGAATACGAAAAATAATATCTCTTTTGAATATGAAATAAATAATACCCCTTACCATAAAAAGAGAGCAATTCCGACTGGTATAGTGGAGATATTCTTTTAGAAAACTTGCACTGTTTTCTAAACTCAAAACTTCCTTAAACTCTAAAGAAATACGCTCAATATTATAGAAGAAGAATTCTCTGATTCTGGTGTGATTTTCAATTCTAAACTAAGCATCCTATTTATAGGAGAATGGAAGGATGCTATTTAGGAAAAATCACGGATTGCATAGTAGGGGATATCACAGGCGAATTCAGGGGCGCGCACCAGTTGAAACTTTTAAAAAAAATTTGATTTTACTATGCTGCACTATGCATACACTATGCAGTACTATGCAACACTATGCAATACTATGCATAATAAAATATAATATATTCTATTTTCATAAAAAATAAAACTTATAATATATATATATATATATATATATATATATATATATATATATATACAAAATCGAGATAACTTTCTACCCAGCGCTTTGAAAAATGTGTAAGTGGGGGTCCATATAATAAGCTAAATTTACAACAAATACTTCATAAAATACCCCTCTATTTATCTCAATTCACTTAGCTTCACAAAATATATTTTTAATAACATTCATCATTAATATTATAACTCACAATATTAACAACCAGATCATTCCTAGGAAAGAGGGGGTTTTCCGATAAGGATTTATCCCTATTGACGCACAATTAGGTGACCCCTTTCCTTGATAGAATTTTCTAGACATTGTCAATAATGCAAATAATAATTTGAATAACTTTGTCGTCTCAATTACTGATTTAATAATATAAAATATTATGATAATAATTGAATCAATAACTGATATACTATGCAGTAATTACTGTGGAAATAATTGAAAAAAATTGAGTGACTTTTACGTAAGTATCAATAATCAAAGATACTGTATAATACCGTGTGCTACTATGCAACGACGCGTATTACTGTACTTTTATCACCAGGTATTTCAACAGTTAACGGTAAAACTTTTGCCGTTATTTTTATAAAAAGTTATTTCTGTAGTTTTCTAACTTCGACAATAATTTCGTTGTGGGGTCCACCAATAATTGTGCCATCGTACGAATATTTTCTGATAAAATGAATATTCCCCGACCAATCGAATATTTTATGACAACTTGCTTACTTTGCAAAATTTATAAATATTACACACAACTATAACATTATATCAAATCTACACCATAATATTCAAAATAATATTTAGAGAAAAATTAATCTTTATTCATAAAAGTTGGGGTCTTACAACCTCCCCTTCTTTTGAAATTTCTTCCTCAAAATTGGTGTACGTACTTGGTATATCGAAGAGGTGAGGATACCTTGATTTCATTTCAGATTCTAACTCCCAGGTCATTTCCTCAATATCGTGGTTTGTCCATAAAACTTTAACTTGAGGTATAACCTTGGAGCGTAGAATATGTTCCTTCTTATCCAAGATTCTAACATGTACCTCTTCATACATTAAATCTTCCGCTATCTCGTCTGGTTCTAAATTAATAATGTGGTTCGGGTCTTCCACATATTTACGTAACATAAATATGTGAAAAATGTTATGAACATGAGACATACTTGGCGGTAAGGCGAGTCTATAGGCCACATTTCCTACTCGATCGAGGATTACAAATGGGCCAATGAATCGAGGATTGAGCTTTCCTCTCTTTCCAAATCTCGTAACTCCTTTCCATGGAGCAACACATAACAACACATGATCTCTAACATTGAATTCCACGTCTCTTCAATGAAGATCAGCATAACTCTTTTGTCTATCTAGTGAGGTTTTTATACGTTGTCGGATCATTTGAATCTTTTCTGTTGTCATGCATACCAATTCCGGTCCCAACAACGTTACTTCACCCACCTCGTCCCAGGATACTGGAGAACGACACTTGCGTCCATACAACACCTCAAAGGGAGCCATGCCTATACTTGTTTGATAACTGTTATTGTAGGAGAATTCCACTAATGGCAAGAACTTGTCCCAATTTCCCTTGAAGTCTAGGACACAGAGTCTTAATAAATCTTTAAGAGTTTGAATAGTCCTCTCCGACTGCCCATCCGTCTGAGGATAATATGCAGAACTAAATCGTAAATTCGTGCCCATAGCTTTCTGCAAATTAACCCAAAATCGTGAAGTGAATCTTGGGTCTCGATCAGAAACTATGGATACTGGCATACCATGCAGTCTTAAAATCTCATTTATGTATATACAAGCAAGACGTTCAAGTGAATAAGTTTCTCGTATAGGTACGAAATGAACAGACTTGGTTAATCTATCAACAATGACCCAAATTGCATCTATGCCTTGAGAAGTAATGTGCTCCCACTTTAATTTTGGAATTTCAAGTGGTTGCAATGGACCTTTTGGTACTTGATGCTCTGCCTTGACTCGTTGATAAGTTAAACACCTTAAGATAAACTCCGATATCTCTCTCTTCATATTTCTCCACCAAATTGTATGTCTAAGATCACAATACATTTTGGTACTTCCAGGATGGATTGCAAATGGTGTGTTGTGCGCCTCCATCATGATTTTATACTTCAAATTAGAGTCGTTAGGAACACAAATTCTGGAGTTGACTCGAAGTATTCCTTCTTCATCGATTCTTGCTTCTGGAATAGCACTTTCTTGTACTTTCTTCTTCATACGTATCAGCTCCGGGTCCATAGCTTGAGCAACTTTAACTTTATCGATTAAAGTCGGTTGTAATCGTATATTTGACATCATCACGTGGGTTCTTGGAGTCTTTAACTCTATCTCCATCCTTTGTAAGTCATACAAAATGGGCCTTTGCATTGACAATATCGCACTCGTACCCGCATATGATCTTCTATTTAACGCATCAGCTACCACGTTTGCTTTTCCAGGATGGTATTGAATGATATGATCGTAATCTTTCAACAACTTGAGCCAATGTCGTTGCCGCATGTTGAGTTCCTTTTGGGTGAAGAAATATTTGAGGCTTTTATAATCAGTATAGATCTCCACTTTCTCCCAATACAGGTAATGCCTCCAGATTTTAAGCGTGAAAACGACAGCTGCCAACTCTAGATCATGAGTAGGACAATTCCTCTCATATTCTTTGAGTTGTCGTGAGGCATAGGCTATGACTTTCCCATGTTGCATGAGAACATCCTAACCCTCTGCCCGAAGCATCACTGTAGATGACAAATTCCTCCGAACCAGATGGTATTGTCAAAACAGGTGCTGAAATGAGTCTTCTCTTGAGTTCTTGAAAACTCTTCTCACATTCCTCGCTCTAACCAAATTTTGTATATTTTCATGTCAGCTGAGTTAATGGAGTAGTGATTTGAGAAATCCTTCTACGAATCTTCGATAATAACCAGCTAAGCCCAAAAAGCTACGTACTTCGGTTACTGTCTTAGGTTGCTCCCAGCTTTGAATTGCTTTAATCTTTGTTGGGTCAACAGATATTCCGTGATTTGATATCACGTGCCCAAGGAATGCTACTTCCTTAAGCCAAAACTTGCATTTCTTCAACTTGGCATATAACTTGTTTTCACGAAGCTTTTGGAGTATCAGCCCCAAGTGTTGCTCATGATCTTCACGACTTTTGGAGTATATGAGGATGTCATCAGTAAAGACGACCACAAAATGATCCAAATATTCCTTGAATACTCAGTTCATCATATACATGAAGGCAGCAGGGGTATTAGTCAATCCAAAAGACATGACTAGGAATTCATAATGCTCGTACCGAGTTCTGAAAGCAGTCTTTGGAATGTCATCGATTTTAATCTTTAACTGATGATATCCAAAACGAAGATCGATCTTTGAAAAGAATTTAGCTCCTTGCAATTGGTCAAATAGGTCATCAATGTGAGGTAACGGTTATCTATTTTTGATGGTGACATGATTCAACTCCCGATAATCAATACAAAGTCGCGTACTCCCATATTTCTTCTTTACGAATAGAACATGAGCACCCCAAGGAGATGTACTAGGATGAATGAAACTGATATCTAACAGTTCTTGCAGTTGGGTTTTTAACTCCTGAAGTTCAATAGGAGCCATTCGATATGGGGTTTTGGAAATGGGTTTTGTACTGGGTTCAAGGTCAATACAAAATTCGATTTCATGTTCTAGGGGTAGACCAGGAAGTTCTTTAAGGAATACGTCAGGAAATTTTTTAACAATAGAAATATCATTCAAATCTGACGTATTTTTGTTTAAATCTATGACATGGACTAAGAAAGCTTGACATCCATTTTTCAATAAACGAATGGATTTATGGCTTGATACGACAGTGATTGACTTTAGTGGTTTGATTGCTTGAATTCGCATAATAAGTTGGCTAGGAATATAAAAACTAACAACCTTACGAAAATAATCAATTTTAGCATGATGAGTAGTTAACCAATCAATCCCTAAAATCACATCAAATGCAAGTATTTTCAAAGAGATAAGATTGACAGATAATGTGAGGGTGTCGATTTGAATCAAACAAGACTTACAAATAGTGTAAGTAATGAAGGTTTCTCCCAACGAAGTTTCAACAGATAAGTCAAAGTCTAATTTCTCCGGAGTTAAATTTAAATGTTGAGCGCAAGTAAGAGAAATAAAAGAATGGGTAGAACCGGTATCAAATAAGGTATAGACTTAGCAAGAGTTTATGATTAGCTTACCCATGATAACCTCGTTTGGGTTCCTCGCTTTTTGGAAGGTCACGACAAACGTTCTTCGTTGAACTACCAACTTTTATTTGTCTGGGACGACCTTTGGTGCCTCCATCCCAGCTGGACTTGACTTTACTACACGATAAAATTGAGCTAGGTGACCTTTTCTTCCACAATTGTAACACGCTTTGGATTACGGTGTACATTTTGGACTGATGTGTCCCTCCCCTCCGCATTTGTAGCATACGACCGGTGGTCGTTCTCTTTCTTTGAAAACGGGTGTTGGTGCTACTGTCTTTCCATTATTATTGAATCTCCTCTTCTTGAAATTTCCACTTCTATTATCTTGGCTAGGATTACCACCAAAGTGGTTACCATTTCTGGCATGTTGATTTCCTCCACGTTTGTTGTCACCGCTTCGATAACTGTTACCACTGGTATTATCGTTTTGCCGGCTGCTATCTCTTGGTTGGGTTGACTCATTATCACGCTCCAATAACTGAGCCCTATTAACAATATCTAAGTACAAGCAAAGTTCGTGAGAAGTGAGGTATTAACGTATTTCAGGTTTCAAACCTCTTAGAAACATTCTCTTCATACGCTCCTCATTATCTACCAAATGGGATGCAAACAGGGATAACTCCAAAAATTTAGCCTCATATTGCGACATGGTCATATTATTTTGCTCTTGCTTGATGAATTCCACCTTCTTCATGTGACGAATACTTTCGGGAAAGTACTTGTCGTTGAATAATTCTTGGAACTTCTCCTAAGACATCTTTAGTGCGGCATGCTGAGTACATTTTACAGATTCCCACCAATGATCTGCCTCTCCTCGCAACATGAAGGTGGCATAGTGAACCTTTTGCTCCTCGGAGCATCCCAAGACATCAAATATCTTGGTGATCTGCTTAATCCACGTCTCTACCTTAAGAGGTTCTGGCTTTCCTAAAAACTCCAGTGGTCCCAGCTCCTTGAATTGCTTAGCAGTGACCAACCAAGAGTTGCCAGTGGAAAGTTTCCACCTGCATTTTGAAAATGAGTCTCTCTCGCTTGGTGTTGTATGAATTGCAGAAAGCTCCTAAACACCCCGTCGTTCATTATTTGGTCGGTGTTATTGTTTACGTGAGGATTGTTGCCTTCCTGATGCACATTATCCTGGTTATTAATCTGTGGTGACTCAACGGTCTCCTGTGCTCCATTGCTTATCTTAACATTTTTAGATGCCATTTTCAAATACTACCATAAAACAAGGGTTAATTGACATACCATATATTATCCCTATATTCTGACCGACCAATTAAATAACAATTAAGCTTAGGTAGGTCATACTAGCGAAGGATTTACCTGTCTCTCCCCTCCTAGTTCTAGTCTCAAATCTCAACCAGGGATCATATCCCTAAGCTTTGATACCAACTGTGACGCCCCCAAAATAGGTATACATAACCCATTCCGAGTCGTCAAATACATGGTACAAAATTCAAATACAAACTTAATTTACACAATACGACAACCGTAAATTGAGAGTTTTAACACGAATATTGTCTCGTAGACAATATCCAAACTCAAATGAAGTCCTCATTACAATTATTATCACATTATTTCACAGAATAGTGAGGATTACTAATGCAACCATCTGGACTGTTACTCCATTCCCGAACTAGTCTCAGCTATATTCTCATTTCCTGAAGAGAACAATGAAAGAAAAGGGTGAGCTCAACTAGCCCAGTAAAGAATATTATGACTAAGATAATGCAGAATAAATTATCGTTAGCCTTCAACAGTGTTAAACTGATAGAATACAATAGACAACAAGTTTAACTACAGCGGAATAAACAATCCATTAGAAGAGTCAAATAGAGTATGATATCTAATATCTTCTATGATTTAAAAGTTTATCATCAATTTTATCGCTGAGACTCAGCTCAATAAATAATCAACATCACTGAATTATCCATGCACTACGGGCCAAGAATATTCGTTATTATCACTAATGATCATGATCATGCCAACAACTGTCCATCAATGCACTACGGGCCAATGAGGACTTTTATCACATCATTTATAAAATTATAGGTCATGATTACACCGAATAATCTATGGTCATAATCATACCAATCAACAACCCATCTATGCACTACGGGCCAAAGATTACTTTCATCACAATATAAGCATGAGGATGTCATCATCAAACGAAATCAAGGACAAATATTAAAGATTTTTAATTTATCCAGAGTTTAAAAATGTCCAAATTGTCAACATGATAACTACTTTGTGGAGTAAAATTTACGAATAATATTGTATCAAAAATTATTTGGACAGAAAAGAAATCAATTTCTGTCATGAATATTACCTCGGGTGAAGAGTACCCGAGTGAATAGTATCCCGTGAATAGTACCTCGACATGAAAAGATCAAAATTTAACAAGAATATTCAAAAAAATATTCTTATGAAACGATACTAGATGAAACACAAATTTCAAGGATATTCTACTAATTTCAAGGAGTATGGAAGCAATACTTTACAAAATAAGTGTAGAATTCGGAATCTGAAATGAAATAATATTACTTACATACTTTAGAGTATGGAAGAAAATATTATTTCTTACGAGTAGTGAACAAAAATAATATCCCTTACGAATATTGAACGAAAATAATATTCCTAACGAATATTAAACGAAGACAATATCCTTTACAAATATTGAACGAAAATAATATTCCTTACGAACATTGAACGAAAATAATATTCATACGAATATGAAAAAATAATATCCCTTCTGAATATGAAATAAATAATACCCCTTACTTTAAAAAGAGAGCAATTCCGACTGGTATAACGGAGATATTCTTGAAGAAAACTTGTACTATTTTTTACACTCAAAGCTTCCTTAAACTCTAAAGAAATACGCTCAATATTATAGAAGAAGAATTCTCTGATTCTGGTGTGATTTTCAATTCTAAACTAAACTTCCTATTTATAGAAGAATGGAAAGATACTATTTAGGAAAAATCACGGACTACACAGTGGGGGAAATCACAAAGTAATTCACTAGGCCAAAGTAAACTTTTAAAAAATTTTGATTTTACTATGTTGCACTATGCAACACTATGCACACACTATGCAGTACTATGCAACACTATGCGAAGTACTATGCATAATAAAATATAATATATTCTATTTTTATAAAAAAACAAAACTTATAATATATATATATATATATATATATATATATATATATATATATATATATATATATATATATATATATATATATATGTATGTAAGTCTCTGTGGTGTGGCGGTTAATGGGTTATAGAACATAGGTATGAGTCTACTTTGGGTAAACGGGGTATGCATGAATGAACTTTAAGTAAGATTTTATTTTTGAAACAGTCAAGATGAGTAGGTTATTTAGATCTAGCTCTTCAGTTAGTAACAGGTCAGCTTTGCCTCCTGTTCCAGACATAGTGAACCGAGATGAACATAATTATGAAAACATTAATCAAGTTTTAAACAACTGGAATATACCTAAGGTATCCCCCAAAGAAATTTATCAGTCAACATTTTCAGATAAATTTAAAACTGATTATAATGTCAAAACTGTTGAGAGTTTATGCGATTAACAAAGAATATGAAAATTGTAGTCTTTTATCTCCTCGGGTTATTAAAAACATAGAAAAAGGGTTACAATTTTATACATATAGGTCTTGTTCAAGTTGCGCAGTTAAACCTCTTAATAGAAAAGGAATTAATTCATCAATCTACCTCGCTTTAGAGATGCTAGATTTTTAAATTACTATCCAAGCATTATTAGTGCTATGGAAGCAAGTTTGCACAATGGACCTATCCATTTCAATTGCTTTCTGATTTCACCCAGTCTCGATGATCAAAACTTATTTAAAGCCTTATCATTAAATATTAAAACCGATGGAGAGATTACTCAAATGATTGAAGGATCTCAACCCATTGCTTTGATTTACGTGATTTATTATAAGACAATGAAGTCAAATTTGAACGTTCATGCTCTTAATAAAAGCCCAAAAGATCAAAATGCTTTTAATTCAAAGTTCAACTAGTGATGCTAATATCCGCATCCCAAGAACAATTCTTTGGAAGGATATTAACTTACCTAATCAATGGACTTTACTAAATGAATTACCACAAAGAACCCATAGTTAACAATTTGTTGAATATCGAAAATATCCAACAATTTTACGATGGAACTGCTAAAATTAGTTTTGAACGTATTAGATCACCGCTATCATTGAAGATATTTCTAGTTCTTCAAATCCTTTAGTTATCCACACTAGAAGAGATATCAAAGTCCTAAGTAATCCTCTTTGTTAAGGATATCAAACTTAAAGGTATTCTTAATGAAGAACACAAGTTAGTCATCCTGTTATACTTCAGAATGATACCGTTGAAGATGAAGATTCTTCTTCCCCAAGATCCTCCTCTGTTTATCCCACACAATCTGATTTTAATGCCCCAATTCATAATCAACTAAGAGTCATTAAAAAAGATTTTGTGTTAGATTGGGATAACTTAGTTAAAGATTTTAATTCCAAATCTAATAAAGAAAAAAGACATCTATTCAGATCTATTCATCCAACTGAAAAGGAAAGAAATAAGATAGTAAATAGATGGAAAAGATTTATCAAGAATGAAGAAATTAACATCACTTTTTACGACTGGTATGAGCAGTGTCAAAGTAAATGTAATGTTATTAGTAAAACCCAATGGATTAAAGAAAGATGATCCAAAGTGTCACCATCATCCCCATTAGAAAGCAGCTTCTAATTCCAGTTAAAAACACTTCTGTTATTGCTAGTCCCTTCAAAATACCTGACGGAACTAATAACGACAAAAAAGTAATTGAACAATTAAACTTTAGCAATCAATATCTAGCAACGGTAGGAAAACAGCTAGATAGAATTGAGGAAAAATTTACTAAAGAAGGCATTGTTAAAAAACCTGATTCAAAGATCGAACAACCTTTACTAAATTTACCAGAAAACAGATATAATTTAAGTTTACCTAATAAAGATGATGAATTGGTCCAATCTATTGAAAAATTATTTAAAAAACTCAAAACAGAACCCGGTCCAAGTGGAACTATTGCTGTTATTGATCAGGTAAAATATGATGATAATAATGAAAGTTCTTCTAACCACTCTTCTATTTCAAACCTTAATGACCAATTAAATAAATTAACTATTAATAACACAAGTATTACCAGAAATTGGTATTCCAGACCAACTCCTCCGGATTTACAATTCGAAGAGAGAAATCTAGATAAACAGTTTTTGGTATCCTCTAATAAAATTTATGAATGGAATATAGATGGATTTAGTGAACAAGAAATTCTTAATAAACTTAATCATATGTCTATGGTAGCTAACAGTTACATCACTAAATTCAACACTTTGTCTCAACCAGACATTGTTGAGTTATTAGCTAGTGGATTCACCGGCATTCTTAGGTCTTGTGGGAAAAACATCTCACAGAAGACATTAGAATATCTATAATTCATGCTATTCAAAGAGATAAAGAAGGCAATCCCATCTTTGATGAAGATGCCGGTATTGGTCTTCCGATGGAGTTAACACTTTAATATTCACCATAATTAAACATTTTGTTGGAACCCTAGCAATATTACGAGAAAGAATTCATGATCGGTTAAATAATCTTACTTGTCCCACTCTAAGTGATTTTAGATGGTACAAAGATGTATTTACTTCTAGAGTTATGATGAGAAATGATAGTAATAAACCATTTTGGAAAGAAAAATTCGTTAATGGTTTGCCGTCTTTATTTGCTCACAAAGTTAGGGAAGAATTAAGTAAAAACCTAGGATATATTGATTATGATAATTTAACTTATGGTGATATTATTAGTCATATCCAAAAAATTGGATTAAAAATGTGCATTGATTTCAAATTAGCTAAACAAGCCAGAAAAGACAAAAATAACGCTAAATACGAGTTAGGAACATTTTGTGAACAAGATGGTTTATCTGCGTGGGTGGCTCCTCTAGAAAAAGCATGCATAAAGATAAACATATTGAGCCACATAAAAATCATAAACGCCGTAAAGAAGAGATATTCTCACAGCAAAAATAAGAATAATAATCAAGATAATTATTATAATAAACCTAAGTCATCAAAGAAAAAATCTTATAAAAATCAAAAACATTTGATAAAAGTAAAATTGTGCATCACAATTGTAAGCGTAAAGGTCATTACAAAAGTGAATGTAGAGTTAAACAAAAATTAGCTCAGTTGAATATTTCACCTGAAGATACGGAACAATTATTAGAATTAATAAGAATTGATAATAAGAGTAGTAGCGGTAATGAAGAAGCTTCTGATATCAGAATCTTCTAGTAACAACACATCAAACATAAATTCTGATAGTGAAAATGAAGTCACTATATGTACAGAAGACTGTAATAAAAACTGTTGTAAAAGAATTAGTGTAATTACAAAAGATGAAGAAGAGAGCTCCTTATTAATAGATCTAATCAGTAAAATTACGGATCCAGAGTTAAAAACTCAATATCTAAAACAGTTAAAAGATTTATTAACTAAAGATAAGAGAGTCAACGACAAGGTTCTTAGAGCCAAAGAAAAACCGTATTCGGTTTAAATAAGACTCTTGAAAGATTCAAATCTCCGATTAAAGAAATTACGCTCTCGAATTAAATCAAGAGGTTAATAAACTTAAAAAGGAAATTTCTAATTTAAAGGTAGAAATTTCTAATTTAAGAAAAGAGATTGACAATAAAAAATCAGATCTTCAAGTTAATGATTCTTCTTCTAGTGATGAAAGTCACGAGGATCCAGAATCATCTAGAGCCAAAGATTCTGATCTCTTTATTCAAGGTCTTTCTCTTAAAAGAATTAAAGACATTACTATTCAAAAATGGTATATTTCCATTAATTTAGTCATTGATAAAACCTTTTCAGTACAACTCCCTGCTCTAGTTGATACTGGTGCAGACTTGAATTGTATTCAAGAAGGTATTATCCCCACTAGATATTATAAGAAAACTAGTGAAAAATTAAATTTAGCTAATGGTAGTCAGATGAAAATAAAGTACAAATTATCTAAAGTACATATTTGTCAGGACAGTATGTGTTTTAAGACCTCGTTAGTCTTAGTTCACAATCTTACTGACAAAATCATTTTAGGATTACCATTCATATATTTGCTTTATCCATTTACCACTAGTAATAAAGGTTTAAGTTGTGAACATCTAGGAAACAAAATTATATTTAAATTCTTAATTAAACCTAAAGAAAGAGATTTAAAATTTATTCAAGAAGAATCAATTTCTAAATCATTGAATCTGTTAAATTGTAAAGTTACTCACCTAAATTTTCTTAAAGAAGAAATTAAGTACCAACAAGTTGAAGACCAACTTAAGAGTAACAGGGTTCAAGAAAAAATAAAAGAATTAAAAGATTATTTAATAAATAACTTATGTTCTGATTCTCCCAATGCTTTTTGGCATAGGAAGAAGCACACAGTTAGATTACCCCATGCTAAAGAATTTAAAGAGCATTTAATTCCTACTAAGGCTAGGCCTATTCAAATGAGTCATGAACAAATGGAGTTATGTAAAATTGAAATCAATGATCTCCTCAGTAAAGGGCTAATTAGGCATAGTAAGTCACCGTGGTCTTGTCTAGCCTTCTACGTTAATAATGAAGCTGAGAAAGAACGAGGTGTCCCCCGCCTAGTCATTAATTATAAACCATTAAACAAAGTTTTAGAATGGATTAGGTACCCTTTGCCCAACAAGGATGATCTCCTTGGTAGGTTGAGCGTCTCCACAATCTTTAGTAAATTTGACCTCAAGTCAGGATTCTGGCAAGTTGCCATTCACCCAGATGATAGGTGCAAAATCGCATTTACCACTCCGCTTCTTGACACTACGAATGGAATGTTCGATCATTTGGACTTAAGAATGCACCCAAAGAATTTCGTAATATTCTTAATAATATTTTGAATCCTTCATCATTTTATCATTGTTTACATCAATGACATCCTTGTATTCTCCAAGACTATTGAAGAACATATTAAACACTTGAATTCATTCTTCAAAACAGATTAAAACCAATGGTCTTGTCCTTTCTCCTTCCAAGTGTAGTCTGCTTTTTTGACTAAAGTCGATTTCTCGGCTTAATCCTCTATTATGGACTCACGCGGCCAATTAGCGAGCTATTCAATTACCGAATAGGTTCCCGATAAGATTACCGACAAAAATCACTCTGAGAGGTTTCTTGGCTCGCTTCAATTGTATTGGCGATTTACAAGGACCTCGGGAAGATTTGTAAGCCTCTTTCGGTATACACAAAGTAATCCTCCCTCGACCGACATTCATACTTCCATCATCCAAAGAAGTTAAAAAATATGTTAAGGTTTTGCCTCGCCTTGGCATCTCTAATGATTCAAAGATTCAAAATAGTTGAAACCGACGATTCGACATTGGATTCGGAGGCATACTCAAAATGTAAATTGACTCCTACTTAATGAACAAATTGTTCGTTTCCGTTCTGGCGCATGGAATTCTACACAATTAAAATACGATTATTATTAAAAAGGAGATTTTATCTCTAGTTTTGTGTATTAAAAATTCCAGAGATTTATTAAATCGAAAATTCTTAGTTAGAATAGATTGTAAGTCAAAGAAATTTATTCTTGAAAAGAGACGTTGAGAACGTCGCCTCTAGCATTCATTCGCTAGATGGCAAGCAATTTTAAGTATTTTCGATTTTGATATTGAATATATTAAAGGTAGTAACAACTCAAATCCAGATTTTCTCACTCGTGAATTTATTAACACAGGTACAATCACAGCAAAATGAGTGTTCGAGGAGGTTCATCTTCTCGTAGTCATGGCCATTCTGCTAGTCCAGTTAATCAACCAAAGGGAACTGTTGTTCCTCACCCAGTCACCCAGACACATAATAAATTCCAGGTGCTTGGTACAGTCCCCAAGCCCTACTCCTCAATTCTTGCTAGTCAACCAAAGCCATTTGATATTTTGCTAGTCAAGCTCCAAATTACTTCATCAAAACCTAGTCATCCAAATATTCCCGATTATCATCCGATTTATGATCATCACTTATTCCATGTTGAGTTAAATATGAAACCTAAAAATGACCCTATTCAGTTAGCAGCCCAGTATTTTCCTTCGGGATGGCATTTTTCTCCTTTAGCTCCATATAAGTCACTTGTTTATTATAGAGATATCCTTATTGAAACAGTGAGTTTTATTAAACCAATCTATGCCAATGATGATAAATCAAAACTCCTTTATCATTCATTGTATATTAAACAAGTCCTTAATTCATCAGATTGGAGTAGTCATCCTTCAGATCTCAGATCTCTTTCTAATCAATCTAGTTCTTTTTGCTATTATGATTATATTGAAGCTTGGCACAAAATCATGCTTCATCAAAATGAAGATCATAGTCACTCGTGGTTCTTTCATTCGACCACAAATTTAAAAGTCAATTCCCCAAATGGTTCATTCTTTTGGTGGACAAGGTACTGCAGTTTGAGTCATGACATTTTCCCTAAACCTCTCCTTGCCCATTAGAGCATTTTTGTCATCACAAAGAATTATCATTCCAAATATGAGGAAATTCCGGTCTTCCTTATATTTTGTAGTAAATATAAAATCCTTGGATTTTGAAATGGCAATATATAGTTCTGACCACTCAAGAAGTCACTGCTTTTTTTTTCATCTCACGTCCATAGGAACTGTGAATGGCTCGGACTTATCTTTCTCTATTTCTCGGTCTCTCATAGCTTTTTCAATTAAATGGTGGGATAAATTTGGAGTTAATGTAATAGTAGGCCAAGTTCAAAAAGAATTCCCGCCTTCTCCTTTGTTATCTCCTCCGATTAACGCCAATATGAGCCATTACTACCTCTGCAGATCCTCCAAGAAATCAAAGACTATGAATTAGCAAAATCACTTACTTCACCTGCTTCAGTCACAGATGTTTCTGATTATTCTACTTCTTAGTTAAGGCGTCTTGCTGACGCTATTCATTTAAGACTTGATCAGTTACGTGAAGAGTCAGATAAAGCTTCTTCTCACCCGGAGGAGATAATTCTAATCAAGATTCTGACAACGAAGGCGGTTGTGACCCTATGGCACAATTGCTCTTGAGATGCTCAAGATCCATTTTCTTGAGCCCTTCTATAATCAATCAAAGTGAATATGTGATTCTCACCAAAGACTGCTCGTGACCTTAGTCATCACACTGCTCGTGACCTCGGTCCCCTTTCAAAGATTATCAAGAAACATCTTACCTTTTCACCAAAGCAGCTTTCAGTCAAGCATCTGGTCCCAAGACCGCATTAGTCAAAAGAAGACGTCTGCTTTTCTACCGAAAGCAGATTCTTTTTCCTTTTACTTTAGTAAAATGTTTTTTACTTGTACTTTTACTTTAGTAAAATGTTTCTTACTTTTACTTTACCCCAGTTATTGTAATAGTAATCTTGTAACAGTTCATTTCCTTGTTCTATAAAAGGAAATTGAATTCATTCGGTTTAGGCAGACTTAGAAAGACTCAGAGTTCCTTCTCTGACAAATCTTTAGCCTCAACCGTTGTTTAGCCTTCTTAACCCCCCTTCATCTAATGTTCTTATTTCAGTAATCTTGTAAGTCATTTTGGTTATCTATCTTGTAAATAGTTTGTAAATAGTTTGAATTAATCAATAAAATTGTTTTTATTTAGTAATTTAATTGTGTTTTGTATGCGCACTTGTTCTTCTATCTTCACCTTCCTCTTTCCGCCCCAAATGGTATCAGAGCACTTGTTGTTGGTAAAATCTTAATAGTAAATGTTTACAAGGTTACATATTGTATAAACATTTCATATACTATTCAAGAGTATATGAAACTACTTGTAGTAAATCAGACTGTTTAAACTTATATATATAAACATATATATAAACATATTGTATATATTTACTATTTAAATAAATTATCTCCAATGAATGTTTAAACTTCTTTGGGTTTAATTAAGAATTTAAATATAATTTTCTTTCCTAGATGTTCACAACTTAAACCTTTATTACTAGTGGTAAATGGATAAAGCAAATATATGAATGGTAATCCTAAAATGATTTTGTGTCGAAGATTGCGAACTAAGGCGAGCGAGGTCTTAAAACACATGTCATCTGACAAATATGTACTTTAGGTAATTTGTACTTTATTTCCATCTGACTACCATTAACTCCAATTTAATTTTTTCACTAGTTTTCTTATAATATCTAGTGGGATAATACCTTCTTGAATACAATTCAAGTCCGCACTCTGATAATATCAAAATCGAAAATACTTAAAATTGCTTGCCATCTAGCGAAATGAATGCTTAGAGGCGGCGTTTTCAACGCCTTTTCAAGAATAAATTTTGACTTACAATCTATTCTAAATAAGAATTTCGATTTAATAAATCTCTGAATTTTTAATACACAAAACTAGAGATAAAATCTCCTTTTTAATAATCATTGTGTATTTTAATTGTGTAGAATTCCATGTGCGACATCCGGTCCCACGGACTGGCATTGGTGAAGGCGCCTACGCTTTTCACCCAAAGCATATTCTTTTCCTTTACTTTAGTAAAATGTTTTTACTTGTACTTTTACTTTAGTAAAATGTTTCTTACTTTTAATCCAAAATATCTACTATTCAAGTGTTCATATTGTAATACAAACTATTTACCTATACTATTCAATATAGATGACTTTAGGCCCAAAATGAATATCTTCTCGAGATATTCAAGTGTTCAAAATTTCTAAGATTTTGTAAAATTTTTGTTCATGAAAACAAATCGTATGGAATCAAACAAAGATCACCTCCGATTGGTCCCGACGATCAGTGTTGAAATCGATCTATGTATATGACTCAATTTGTTAACCTGCTTACCAAAATTCTTTTTCAAGTTCTACTTGTAGCCATCATTTTAAACTCACCAGCATCTAAATCATATCTTTACGATCTAACGGCCCCTTCAGACTTACAAACAAAGCACTACTTCCTGACTTAAGGCGATCTTCGGGTGTTTTACTGGCCATTGGCCTGGACTTGATCTGGTGTTTCTACTAAGGCCTGACTTGTAAGTGAGTAAGAAAACGAAGTTTGAAAACATTTAAGTAAATAAACCAAACTGCTTTTCAATCGAAATCCACCGACAGATCAAGAACCAACCGGGCTCACATACCATATAAGTCCCGCAGATTTCTCACTTCGTGAATAAATTGGCATCATTGTGCACAATCGTCAGCAAACGATGCTCGAGGAGGTTCATCTTCAGAAGTCACGGCCGTTCATTATCCGGGTCCAAGACCAACCAAGACCAACTAAAGCGGACTCGCTGTTCTCACCCAAATACCCAGACATATAATGAAATTCTGTGTCATAAATTCAAGTTCTACTTCCTTTAGCTTCGCCTATAGTCAACCAAAGCTATTTGATAGTTTACAATTAAGTCTAAACATTGGCTAAACCTACTATTCCAAATAGTTCGACATCATCCAACATTTACGATCACTATTCTACGCTGAGTTAAGAGAAACCAAAATGACCCTATTCAAGCTAGGGCATATGAATTTTCTTCTGGATACTTTTTCCTTTAGCCCATATAAGTCACTGTTTATTATGTAGATATCCCTATCAAACAGTCAGCCATTAAACCACCCATGCTTAAATGATGATCCATCAAACTCGAGACTTATTGTATAAACATTTCATATACTATTCAAGTGTTCATATTGTAATACAAACTATTTACCAAGTAGATATCATTGGAGAATACAGTTTTCTGATGGAACTGTTAAAATTAGTTTTGAACGCATTAGATCACCACCAGCTATCATCAAGATATTTCTAGTTCTTTCAAATTCCTTCAGCTATCCACACTAGAAGAGATAATCGAGTAACTTCTCTTAAGGATATCAAACTTAAAGGTATTCTTAATGAAAGACAAGTTAGTCATCCTCAAGATACTCCGTTCAATGATACCGTGAAGATGAAGATTCTTCTTCCCCGTCATCCTCTCGCTTATCCCATTACACTACCGATTTTAATGCCCCAATTCATAATCAACTAAGAGTCATTAAAAAGATTTCGTGTTAGATCGATAACTTAGTTAAAGATTTTAATTCCAAATCTAATAAAGAAAAAAGACATCTATTCAGATCTATTCATCCAACCTAAAAGGAAAGAAATAAGATAAAATAGATGGAAAAGATTTATCAAGAATGAAGAAATTAACATCACTTTTTACGATCGGGTATGAGCAAAGTGTAAAAGTAAATGTAATGTTATTAGTAAACCCCACCAAGATCTCCAAGAATGCCAAAGAATCCACTAGCTAATAACTCAACAATGTCCTGTCAGACAAAGTTTTGAATTTAGTGATGAAATCAGTACTACCATATAGACATATGATTAAGTTTATTAAGAATTTCTTGTTCACTAAATCCATCTATATTCCATTCATAAATTTTATTAGAGGATACCGAAAATCCTGCTTATCTAGATTTCTCTCTTCGAATCAGTAAATCCGAGGAGTTGGTCCTGAATACCAATTTCGTAATACTTGTGTTATTAATGCTAATTTATTTAATTGGTCATTAAGGTTTGAAATAAAGAGTTGTCAAGAACTTTCATTATTATCACCGATTCTACCGATCAATAATAGCAGCATAGTTCCACTTCAATGACCCAGTTCTCGCTTTTGAGTTTTTAAATAATTTTTCAATAGATTGACCAATTCGGCCATCTTTATTAGGTAAACTTAAATTATATCTGCTTTCCGTAAATTTAGTAAAGGTTGTTCGATCTTTGAATCAGTTTTTAACAATGCCTTTTTAAATTTTTCCTCAATTTATCTAGTCGCTTTTCCTACCGCTAGAGATATTGATTACTAAAGTTTAATTGTTCAATTATTTTTTGTCGTTATTAGTTCCGCTGTATTTTGAAGGACTAGCAATAATGTATGTTTTTAATCGAATTAGAACCGCTTTAATGGGGATTTATCAATCGACACTTTGATCTGGCTTTCTTTAATCCATTGGTTTTAATCGCTTAAGAATGAATTCAAGTGTTTAATATGTTCTTCAATAGTCTTGGAGTATACAAGGAGAAATTTTGAAGATTTTGACCAATTTTTCTAAGGAAAATTTTTCTCCTCCTTCTTTATAAACCAAATTTTCGGGGTTGATAGGTAATTTCTCGGATAAAAATTTTAAGGCTAATAGTAGGGATGGTGACTCATCCGAAGAAGATGATCAACAAAGACCTTCCTAAGATCCACAGGTGAGACGGACTAAGTCAAGGAAGAAGACGCCAGAGGAGTCTTCAATAATCGACAAATGATGGCCCCAATCATCATCGCTTTTGCTTTCCGTAGCGTAAAAGTCTTTTTACTTTAGTAAATGTGTAAAAGTAAAAGTAAAAGAATAACTTTTGCTTACTTAAGTTAAAATGTTTTAACTTAGTTAAATGTTTCTTACATTTACCAAATGTAAAAGTAAATGTAAAATGTTTCTAGTATTAAACCATTTTGGAAAGAAACATCTTTACATTCAAGATATTCATTTTGGAAAAGAAAAATTCGTTATCGGTTTTGCCTTTATTTGTTCAATATATTGATTATGATAATTTAACTTATGGTGATATTATTAACATATCCAAAAATTGATTAAAATGTGCATCGATTTCAAATTAGCTAAACATAATAATCAAAAACGCTCGTAAGATAAGCAAAAATTATTTATAATAAAAAGCCTAAAGTCATCAAAGAAAAAAATCTTATAAAAAGATCAAAAAAATTTGATAAAAGTAAAAGTCATCAAAGAAAAAAATCTTCAAAAAATATTTAAAAGTAAAAGGTCTTCGACTAATGCGGCCTGGGACCAGATGTTTGATCGAAAAGTCGCTTGTGAAAAAGGTAAGATGTCACGATAATGTCACCGAGCCGGACCGAGGTCACGAGCAAAAAGTGTATTGACTAAGGTCACGAGTAAAAGTCAATAGAATCACATATTCACTTTGATTGATTAGAGAAGGGCTCAAGAAAATGGATCTTGAGTATCCCAAGAGCAATTGTGCCATAGGGGTCACAACTTTGTAATGACCTTTTCTCGCCCACAATTGTGATGCATAATTTTACTTTTTATCAAATGTTTTGATTTTTTATAAGATTTTTTCTTTGATGACTTAGGTTTATTATAATAATTATCTTGATTATTATTCTTATTTTGTCGTGAGAATATCTCTTCTTACGGGCTTATATGATTTTTATGTGGCTCAATATGTTTATCTTTACGCCTGCGCTTTCTTCTGTAGGGAGCCACCCATGCAGTAAACCATAATCGCTCACAAAATGTTCCTAACTCAGATTTAGCTTTTATTTTTGTCTTTTCCGCTTGTTTAGCTAATTTGAAATCAATGCACATTTTTAATCCAATTTTTGGATACGACTAATAATATCACCATAAGTTAAATTATCATAATCAATATATCCTAGGTTTTTACTTAATTCTTCCCTAACTTTGTGAGCAAATAAAGACGACAAACCATTAACGAATTTTTTTCTTCCAAAATGGTTTATTACCGCCATTTCTCATCATAACTCTAGAAGTAAATACATCTTTGTACCATCTAAAATCACTTGTGAGTGGACAAGTAAGATTATTAACCGATCATGAATTCTTTACGTAATATTGCTAGGGGTTCCAACAAAATGTTTAATTATGGTGAATATTAAAGTGTTAACTCCATCGGAAGACCAATACCAGCATCTTCATCAAAGATGGGATTGCCTTCTTTATCTCTTTGAATAGCATGAATTATAGATATTCTAATGTCTTCTGTGAGATGTTTTTCCCACCAAGACCTAAGAATGCCAGTGAATCCACTAGCTAATAACTCAACAATGTTTGGTTGAGACAAAGTGTTGAATTTAGTGATATAACTGTTAGCTACCATAGACATATGATTAAGTTTATTAAGAATTTCTTGTTCACTAAATCCATCTATATTCCATTCATAAATTTTATTAGAGGATCTGAAAAGCTGTTTATCTTGATTTCTCTCTCTGAATTGTAAATCAGGAGGAGTTGGTGCAGAATACCAATTTCTGGTAATACTTGTGTTATTAACAGTTAATTTATTTAATTGGTCATTAAGGTTTGAAATAGAAGAGTGGTCAGAAGAACTTTCATTATTATCATCAGATTCTACCTGATCAATAACAGCAATAGTTCCACTTGGACCGGGTTCTGTTTTGAGTTTTTTAAATAATTTTTCAATAGATTGGACCAATTCGTCATCTTTATTAGGTAAACTTAAATTATATCTGTTTTCTGGTAAATTTAGTAAAGGTTGTTCGATCTTTGAATCAGGTTTTTTAACAATGCCTTCTTTAGTAAATTTTTCCTCAATTCTATCTAGCTGTTTTCCTACCGTTGCTAGATATTGATTGCTAAAGTTTAATTGTTCAATTATTTTTTTGTCGTTATTAGTTCCGTCAGGTATTTTGAAGGGACTAACAATAATGTAAGTGTTTTTAATCTGGAATTAGAAGCTGTTTCTAATGGGGATGGTAGGTGACACTTTGGATCTGTCTTCTTTAATCCATTGGGTTTTACTAATAACATTACATTTACTTTGACCTTTGCTTCATACCAAATGTAAAAAGTGATGTTAATTTCTTCATTCTTGATAAATCTTTTCCATCTATTTACTATCTTATTTCTTTCCTTTTCGGTTGGATGAATAGATCCGAATAGATGTCTTTTTTCTTTATTAGATTTGGAATTAAAATCTTTAACTAAGTTATCCCAATCTAACACGAAATCTTTTTAATGACTCTTAGTTGATTATGAATTGGGGCATTAAAATCGATCGTGGGGATAAACAGAGGATGCTTAGGGGAAGAAGAATCTTCATCTTCAACGGTATCATTCTCGAATATAACAGAGGGATGACTAACTTGTCCTTCATTAAAAATACCTTTAAGTTTGATATCCTTAACAAGAGGATTACTTAGGACTTTAGTATCTCTTCTAGTGTGTGGATAATCAAGGGATCAAAGAACTAGAAATATCTTCAATGATAATCGTGATCTAAATGCGTTCAAAACTAATTTTAACAGGTTCCATCGAGAAAAATTGTTGGATATTTTCGATATTCAACAAATTGTTAACTATGGGTTGCTGTGGTAATTCATTTGGTAAAGTCCATTGATTAGGTAAGTTAATATCCTTCCAAAGAATTGTTCTTGGGATCTGGATATTAGCATCACTAGTTGAACTTTGAATTAAAACTGTTTGATCTTTTGGGCTTTTATTAAGAGCATGAACGTTCAAATTTGACTTCATTGTCTTATAATAAATCCTGTAAATCAAAGCAATGGGTTGAGATCCTTCAATCATTTGAGTAATCTCTCCATCAGTTTTAATATTTAATGATAAGGCTTTAAATAAGTTTTGATCACTGAGACTCAGGGTGAAATCAGGAAAGCAATTGAAATGGATAGGTCCATTGTGCAAACTTGCTTCCATAGCACCAATAATGCTTGGATAGTAATTTAAAAATCTAGCATCTCTAAGGCAGAGGTAGATTGATGAATTAATTCCTTTTCTATTAAGAGGTTTAACTGCAACTTGAACAAGACCTATATGTATAAAATTGTAACCCTTTTTTCTATGTTTTTTAATAACTTCAGGAGATAAAAGACTACAATTTTCATATTCTTTGTTAATCGCATAAACTCTCTCAACAGTTTTGACATTATAATCAGTTTTAAATTTATCTGAAAATGTTGACTGATAAATTTCTTTGGGGGATACCTTAGGTATATTCCAGTTGTTTAAAACTTGATTAATGTTTTCATAATTATGTTCTTCTTGGTTCACTATGTATGCAGAACAGAGGCAAAGTGACTGTTTACTAAGCGAAGAGCTAGATCTAAATAACCTACTCATCTTGACTGTTTCAAAAATAAAATCTTACTCAAAGTTCATTCATGCATACCCCGTTTACCCAAAGTAGACTCATACCTATGTTCTATAACCCGACAGTGCTCACACCCTGGAGACTTACAAAGGTTAGACACGAACTTTAAAAGAATTAGGATATACTGTAATCCCTTCCCTAAATGTTTATAAATAAATGAAAGAGATTGCTTTACCGATTCACCGGTCATCTTCTTAATCTTTTCTTTTCTGTTTAAGTTTTTCTTTTAAACTTATCTCCATTGTTATATGGTATCGTGAGCCACACGGTTGGTTCTTGATGCTATCGGTGAAGCGATTAAAAAACAGTTTGATTTGTTTACTTAAATGTTTTTCAAACTTTCGCTTTTTTTTGCTCTACTTTTACAAGTCCCGACCTTGGCAGTAAAACACCCAAGATCGCTTTAAGTCCCGATTAGCCCTGTTTGTAAGTCTCCGGGGTGGGAGCGTTGAATGGCCAAAGGGAATCATTAGATCTACGGGTATGAGTTTAAGGAAAGTAAGGCTTTCTAAGTAGACCTTCAAGAAAAAGAATTTTTGTTTAAACAGTTAACAAAGAAGTCTTCTGTTTAGATCGATTTCACTGATAGATCAGGACCAATCGAGTGATCCTTTGTTTCAGATTTCAGTCTGATTTGTTTTTAAACAAAAATTTTTACAAAATCTTAGAAATTTTGAAGATTTTGACCAATTTTTCGGTGAAAAAATTTTCTCCTCCTTCTTTATAAACCAAATTTTTGGGGTTGATAGGGTAATTTCCTGGATAAAAATTTTAAGGCGGAATAGTAGGGGATGGTGACTCATCTGAGAAGATGATCAACAGCACCTTCCGGCATCCACAGGAGACGGACCAAGTCAAGGAAGAAGATGCCAGAGGAGTCTTCAGTCAACCGACAGTGATGGCCCCAGCCATCATCAGCATTTGCTTTCCGTAAAGCAAAAGTCTTTTACTTTAGTAAATGTAAAAGTAAAAGTAAAAGTATAACTTTTGCTTTTACTTAAGTTAAATGTTTTTAACTTAGTTAAATGTTTCTTACATTTACCAATGTAAAAGTAAATGTAAAATGTTTTTACGGTTTTACTTTTACTTTAGTAAATTACTTTTACTTCAGTTAATGTAATAGTGATTCCTGCGTGAATCAAATAGTAATTTACTTTTTAGTTTCTATTTAAAGAAACTCAAGTGTTAGAGTTTCTTCAGGCTTAATTCAATGTAAAGCCTCAGAGCTTCTCTCTCTAGAAAGCTCTTCCGAGGTCCTCTCCCTTCTCTCTTAGTTAGCCGGAGACGAAGCTTTCAGCTTCGATCTTCTTAGTTAGAAGATGAAGACGAAGTCCTTAATACTTCGATCTTCCCTCTCAAACATTTAGATCTAGGATATACTGTAATCCCTTCCCTAAATGTTTATAAATAAATGAAAGAGATTGCTTTACCGATTCACCGGTTATCTTCTTAATCTTTTCTTTTCTGTTTAAGTTTTTCTTTTAAAAACTTATCTCCGCTGTTATATGTTTCAGTCTGATTTGTTTTTAAACAAAATTTTTTACAAAATCTTAGAAATTTTGAAGATTTTGACCAATTTTTCGGTGAAATTTTTTTCTATATATATATATATAAACAAAACTGAGATAACTTTCTACCGACAGTTTTGAAAAATGTGTAAGTGGGGGTCCATATAATAAGCCAAATTTACAACAAATACTTCATAAAATACCCCTCTATTTATCTCAATTCACTTGGCTTCACAAAACACATTTTTAATAACATTCATTATTAATATTATAACTCCCAATATTAAAAACCAGATCATAATGCAAATAAGGATTTCTCCCTATTGGCGCGCAATTAGGTGACCAAACCCCTTTCCTCGACAGAACTTTCTAGACGTCGTCAATAATGCAAATAATAATATGAATAACTTTGTCGTCTCAATTATTGATTTAATAATATAAAATATTTTGACAATAATTGAATCAATAACATGATATACTATGTGGCAATTATTGTGGCAATAATTGAAAAAAACTGAGTGACTTCCCACGTAAGCATCAATAATCAAAGATCTTTGTATGTCTGGTGTGTTTACTATGCAACCATATGCCATTATTCGTACTTTATCACCGGGTATTTCAACAGCTTAATCTGTAAAACTTTTTGCCGTTATTTTTATAAAAAGTTATTTCTATCGTTTTCTAACTCCGACAATAATTCTGTTGTGGGGTCCACAATTGATTGTGCCGTCGTACGAATATTTCCTGATAAAATGAATATTTCCCGACCAATCGAATATTTTATGACAACTTGTTTACTTTGCAAAATTTGCAAATATTACCCACAACTATAACATTATATCAAATCCACACCATAATATTCAAAATGATATTTAGAGAAAAATTAATCTTTATTCATAAAAGTTGGGGTCTTACAAGAAGTACTAGAAATTAGGGAGATTACAAGCGATACAGGAACTTCATCAGTCATGATGATCTGGAACACTGTCAATCTTTTTCAGCCATTATCTAGAATACTGTCACTCATCTTGAGGAAAAAACATTTGTACAGTACCAGTTAACAAAACTATCTTATTATCTTTTTTTAGTAGGTCTTATGTATAAAATGGCTCCAACCTTGTCTACCAGCTTACTCGTAGCAGACAATAATTGTATTACATGGCTTGACAAACAAACTACTCATTTGGTCATTTACATGAGCATTGGGGGCTTAGCAATTATGGAAGAAAAAGAGCTATCTGAAATAGTTTGGGGATTGGCCAATAGTGGCCAACCATTCTTGTGGTAATTAGGTCGGGCTCAGTTTATGACTCAAAATGGATTGAGCTATTTCCAGATGGATTTAAATAAACTGTTGGAGACCTGTTGATCAAATAAACTGCACAAGAAACAGCTTCTGGCCAAAAATGGCGTGACAACTTTTTCCTTTTAAGCATGCACCGAACCATGTCCATGATTATGCAATTTTTCCTTTTGCACACCATTTTGTTGAATGGGGTCCCCAAAAGGAGGTTTTGGGCCATTATGCACTGGGAGGGTTTTGGAACCATTGTGGTTGGAATTCAACTTTGGAAAGTATTAGTGAAGGGGTTCCAATGATATGCAGACCAAAACATTAATGCTAGATATTTGAGTGAGGTTTGGAAGGTAGGCTTGCCATTGGAGCATGAGTTGGAGAGGGGCGATCGCGAGAACTATATGGATAATCATGGTGGACAAGGAAGGAGGGGAAATAAGGCGGAACACAACTGATATGAAGGAAAAAAATCAGGCTAAGTGTGAGTCAATGGGGTTCCTCATATAACTCACTGAATGATTTAACATACTTTATTTTGTCATTCCAATTATCTAACTAGCTTAATCGTCATCATCATCATTCAAGATTTCTGATAAAGATTTGAAGTTGTTGGCCCCTCTATTAATATTGCATTTTTCATATGGTGTAGGCGTATGCAAAACAAAGAAAAATTACAATATTTTAAATTTTCTTTGGTAAATTTAATTTGCAACAAACATAATTTAAGCTGAACAAAATGTCAGTTCACACTTCATATATATCTATGTGATCTGATGGACAGAAATTCATGCTTGAACTTTATATTTTTTATATTGAAAGGTTGTTGTTTTTTCACTATTAGAGTAAGGTGTGTTCCACATTAATTTATTTGTGCACATTTACTATGGAGATGGGAAATATAATTTTTTGATGGTGTTGATTAATTGATCTTTTAAATAACACCAAACTCATACATTATCAACAACATAACATGTATAGGCCTGATTCCGGTGCTTGTGATTGAACTTCAATGTAATCTAATCAATGAATTTTTCATAGATTGCCAGGTTCATCTGTGACGCCCCCAAATTCAGGTACTTACCCGAACTTGGTGCTTCACGATACCATTTTTATGAGCAGAATAATATTAATAATATTAAAAATAATAATGTAAATATCAAACTAAATTTACATATATCAGAGTCTAATCCCAGGTACGCGACCTTTACTATAATTCATTACATGATAAATAATAAATATCATAGTCTTAATAATGCCTAACTATTTCAAAAGATACCATTAAACTTATTCTATTTGCTTTCCTTTTCTCTTGTTCTTGACTGAACCTTCAGGTTGATCACGCTTAGCTGAAAATATTTAAATTTAAAGCAAGAATGAGTATTTAATTACCCAGCAAGTAATAGCAACAATAAATAAATATTAGCTGAAAGAATTAAATATTTTCTCTGAATGACACTTCTACAACGAATCAACAGTTGTGAAGTAAGCTGAACCAATAATAATAACATATAAATTCTATATCAAATTTTTGAAACTACGTATTGACTATAAATGAAGGGTAATCGACCGACTATGAACTTTGTTTTAAATTTTTGATAAGGTTTAGCAGAACTTCATCTGCAAACCGTCATAACTTACGGGCGCGAGGGTGATCTGCCCAATGTGCCTTGTATTGATCAATACTACATACAAGAACGATATTATCGTTCATCTTTTCCGCCTTAGGCGCATAAAAGTTTTCTCATGTTCGGGATGTTCATACTTAGTCGGGAATCCGAACCAAAACAATTCGGTTGGATATAATAAAGTTTTATCATTTTTAACGATATATCTAAATCTGTATCTAGCTGGGTCAAATAGCTTAGATGACTTTTAATTAATGTATACATACTGGAGATCAATAGGTATATATTAACATGTGATTAAATACAATGATTATCCAAGTGGGGACACTTGGATAACCATATTTAGAAATTAACGAACAGAATAAATATCTGAATTATACAATAATACTGTACTAATAAATAATGATCGGATACATAATCGATAACAATAGAGTTAATATTCTGGCACAATGATAATATAATTTTGAAACTTTCTTACTTATGTCCATTTCATAAAGTAAATGCAAAGGTAGGATACTTGCCTGGTCTGCTGCTTACAGTTACGCAACTTAGTTTTATCTTTTATATAAGATCATTTTATCGATTAGAATAACATATCGTAACACATAATACTGCTTATTGCAGTTAGCATATTACCTAATCACATTGTCACATATGTTTAGCAGTAACAAACAAACTCGTATCTAACCAAATTATCTAAGTCCATATCAATTTCTGAAATATGTCGGTGTACAACGACTTTATCGGGTAATTATCGAGTTTAAAACTCTATTCTGTATCTTTAATATTATTCTGAATAATTTAAATATCAGTCATATAATTTTTCATAGCCTTATAATAATTTTTAAATAATTACTATAATTTATCACGATTTTCAAACACCGGAATCATTATTAAATGATTTAAATATTAAATAATTCTATTATCATTAATATTTAATTAATATTAAACTATTAATGAAACCATTACCAAAACATTAAAGTTATTTATAATACTCAAAATATTTTTAAAGTATTAATATTACCCTTAAATGATTTTTAAAATAATTAAAATCACTTTTAAATAATTACCATTAATACTTTAATATTAATGCATTATTTATCGAAATATTAAAAGTCATAATTATAACTTAAAATATTTTTAATTCATTTATATCCTTTTTAAATGATGTTTAGATTAATAAAACTATTTTAAAACTATTTATTTAATATAATTATTAAATAAATTTAATATCATTAATATTAAATTAATATCATTAATATTAAATTATTAATGAAATTATCCTTTAAATATTAAAAGTTATATTTTATAACTTAAAATATTTTTTAAACACCTTAGTTTCATTTAAAATGATTTTTATAATATTAAAATCATTTTAAACTAATTTATTTAATTTAATTATTAAATAATTTTAATATCATTAATAGTAAATAATTAATGAAATTTACCTTTAAATATTGAAAGTTATATTTTATAACTTAAAACTCTTTATTTTCATTTAAAATGATTTTTCTAATATTAAAATAATTTTTAAATTAATTTATTTAATATATTTATTAATAAATTTAATATCATTATTAAATAATTAATGAAATTTGCTTTAAAATATTAAAAGTTATATTTTATAACTTAAAAATATTTTAAATACCTTATTATTATTTAAAATGATTTTTAATATAATAAAATCAATCTTAATGAATTTGTTTAATAAATTTATTAAATAAACTAATTACCATTAATATTAATTAATTAATGAAATTTCATCACAAAATATTAAAAGTTATTGAAAATAACTTAAAATATTTTCTTATACCATAATATATTTTTAAATGATTTTTTATGTATTAAAATTATTTTTAAATAATTTATTTAATATTATAATTAAATAAATTAAATACCATTAATATGTCAAAAATATTAAATATTTATGAAATATATTCAAAATTATTAAAAATTGATTTTCGGATTTTAAAATAATTTTTAGTAATTTATTTTATATTTTTAATAATTAAAAACTATTTTTTTCTATTTATTAAATAAAATAATTATTTTCAGAAATTATCTGTCCCTAAAAGTGGCTTTAGTGACAAAACTGTCGCTGATTGTGTTTTTCAGCAAACCCAGATCTTCATAACCGGTTTGCAGGGTTGCTAGTTTGACCATGCATATATCTTAGATCATTAAGTTTCTAGGTTATAAATTTAGTTAATGTTTTAGTACTGATGTAGTACTACAACTCTAAGCAAGTTTCATGGCCAAATCATAATACAACCGAGAGATCTAAGCCATCAAAGTGGCTGTCAGAGACTGTTCTTCATTTCTGGGTTACCCACAAATGAAGAACAGTTCGAGGGTCTTACTTTGGGCCTCCACTACTTGCTATGCTGGTAATTTTTTTGTGATTTAAGAGTTTCAGTGTCTAGCCAACATGACAAGGAACAAATTTATTACATAACATCATTATAACAACAACACAACGAGCAGATAAGGTCCGGTCAAACCATGTCAAGCAACACATTCATATGTTTTCAAGTTACCAAAAAAGTAAAATGTGTTCGTCTTAACAAGTTTGATTATTCTACCGCTAAGTCCAATCTGTTTATCATTTAGGTGATCTTAAGGCATGAACATGTAATACATATACCCAGCTACAAATTAGATACAACAAACATAACAAATCATCAAACATGTACAAGATCTGAGCTCAAACATTTCTTGTCGAGCGTTTACAGGTAACAATCACAGGTTCTGAGAGATCGGTTTAGTCATGGTAAATTCACGACCTTTGACCACTAATAACTTGTAATGTATTCATGATTTATGCATGAATCCAGTTCCAGATCAAAGATCGCGTAGCAGACTACAAGTCCAAATCATAAAACACACAAAATCATAAACAGAGAGAGATCTACAGCCTCTGACATTCGTTGTCAGACAACAGAAAAAAATTTTCCCAGATTTTTTAAAACACCAAATTCGAGCCTATAGATGTTATAGATCTAACATCTATCAACCCAGATCATTGATTAACACCTTATACAACATGATTAAACATAAAAACAAAAGATCTAACATAAGATTAAAGATCAGATTCTAGGATTAGGTTTTATACCTTTACTTTGATCAATCTTGATCTTAGGGTTTCTTGTGGAAGTGCTAGGGCTTGTTTATGGGATTGATATGCTATAGATTTTCGTGGCTAAGGAGAGAGAGAGAGAGTCTTGGTTGATAGTAAGTTGAACAAATGGGCTATAATACACAATTTTCTCTCTCTTGGACTATGTATAATCTAATACAATGTATATGGCTGATCATATATAGCTGATAACTGGAGATTTTAAGGCACATGGAGCAAGTAGAGTTGGTAAACAACTAAAGTTTTGACTAGATTTACAAGCTATCTCATTAAAGAAATATAAAAGGGCAATTAGGTCATTTTCCATACAATTTTAATGACTTTTTAGTCATTTATCTAACCCTTAGGGTTTAACCCTTAGGGTTTAACCCTAAGGTTCTACAATTTGATTTTCTAGGATTTAGCAATTAGGGTTTGAAAATGTAAAATTTTAGTTTCTAAAAATGAAAATTAGGGTTTCTTAAAATAGTTTAGGTTTTTAATTATTTAGGTTATCTAATTACATTATACATGAACATTAGGGTTTTAAAGCCCACTAATTAGCATTAAGATTGCTTACTTGGAAATTAGGGTTTACAATTAGCAAATTAGGGTTTATAAATTTGTAATTAGGGTTTTGAATAATTAGGGTTCTCCTAATTAGGGTTAATATCTATAATATCGGTCGTTAATCACATTATCGTGATTACATAACAGTCTTAATGTTACGCCCCCAAAATAGGTCCAATCCATCCAACTTATTCTGAGTCGCCAAATACATGGTACATAAAATAACTACAACTTTATTACTACAATTGTCGTGCAAAATACAACAACACATATGTTGTGAGTTTTGATACAAATATATACCAACTGTGACTTTGGACACCAACTTGGATAACACGTCACAATGACACCTTACATAAAGGTACAGTCAATAACTGTTTTAGAAATTAAAATCTTTGGGAAATGCTCAAGAAAACCTTCATACATGGGAGGCCATGCGTCTAGGTTATGATAGATATCATATGCCAACAGAATTATCCTTGGTTGACCCAATAGACCCCAAAGAACAACGAGAAGAGTACTATCATGTTTTTTCCAATGGGGAGTCTTCTCTTGACATATAACTATCTCCACTGTCTGCAATTGAAAATTATATTTCAACCAAACTCCAATATCATATAAGTAGTGCTCATAGATATATTCAGCAAGTGGATGTGCATAACCCTATCTTATGATAACACGAGGTTGTATATCATTAGACATCTTGTATGATAGTGGTAAAACACCCTTCCAAAGTTGGGTTCGCCTCACCCTATTCGGTTCACCAAAATTAAATATCAAATGACGTATACAATACGACACACTTATCTAAAGCTCTCAATAAAATTATTTCCATACTATTTAGGGAGAACCTCAACAGCTATAGACCACCGTTCTATTCCCCTGTTATCCCCACTAGACCCCGCAACACTCTTATTAATTACCTGAAAGGAATTGTAAAGCAAAAAGGTGAGCACAACTAGCTCAGTAAAGAATATCATGACTAAAGATAATTAAATTATCAATAGCCTTCATCAGTAATAAATCAGAGATTTAGAACATATGGTAGATGATAAAACTTTTCTACCATAGTTGCAGCGGAACGAGCAATCCATTAGAAGAGTCAAATAGACCATAAAGTCTATTATCTTCTCCATGTTAAAAGTCCACCAATAATGTTTTATCCCTGTAACATCAATCAACAGTTCATGTCCACAATCATGTGAATAACTTATAATCATATTTGTGGTTCTAAATTCTTCTTCTCATCTAGGAAGAAGATAATTTTCATCACATGTCTTTACTTGAAACATCAAAGATCATGGTTATTCCAAATCACAGTTTCTGTTCATAATCATACTAATAGGTTCATCTTTGTACTATGGGCCAAATATATTCATTAATAGTTCATCTTTTCACTACAGGCCAAAGATATTCAACAACAGGTCATCTTTGCACTACGGGCCAAAGATATTCATAAACAATTCATCTTTGCACTACAGGCCAAAGATATTCAACAACATATCATCTTTGCACTACGGGCCAAAGATATTAATATCTCAAAGAAATATATAATCATTTCAGAATTTATATAAGCCAAAATTATAACCATGTTGATCAATTCACCTTTGCACTTAAGCTAAAAATATTCAATTATAAATTCAATGGTCATGATCATACCAGTCAACGATTCAACTTTGCACTACTGGCCAAAGAGAACCCATAGTCACGATCATACCAATAATCTACCCATCTTTATTCTCAAGTCAAAGAGAAATATCATCATTAGGGTTATAAAAATGTTATATATGAGAATAAAAACAATATGATCAACAACTGCTTTTAATTTCAAGAGTAAGATTCATAAATCAATGATAATTTGGTTAGAAAAAGAAACCAATTTTGTCGTGAATAGTACCCGTGAATAGTAACTCATGAATAGTAACTCGTGAATAGTAACACGTATTCGTACATAGTACCGTATACGTAAATAATATCATGTACATAAATAGTGCCATATACATGAATATAGTGCCGTATACATGAATAGTAACCCCGACATAAAAAAGGTAGAAATTCCACAAGAAAACTCATATTAATAATTCGGCATAATGATATTGAAGAAAATAATATCATTTAAGAAGAAAATAACATCTCTTACAATCCCTTACCTCAAAAGAGCAGTACTACTGACTGAAATATCGGATATGACGCTGAAGGAAACTTGCACTGATTAGCAACTCTCAAAGTATTAAAATACTCACAAAAATATGCTCGATAATATAGGGAGAGAAAACTTATGTTTCTGGTGTGATTTTTAATTCTAACTCAGCACCCTATTTATAGGAAAATGCTAGAACGCCGAAGCAGACTTGACCTGTAACCTAATGGCTTTACCTGCTACTATTCTTACCCACCACTTTTGAAATAAAATTTTAGCACATTTTTCACCAACCAAAGGTGGGGCCCACTCATTTCTAGATTTTTCTAAAATGGTTTAAAATTGAAGTAATAATCAGAAACTTCAATAATTCATAATAAATATCCCTTTCATCAAAAAAATACGAATTTTATGTCCATTCCATACAAAATTGAATTCTCTACAACTTTGTAGCTTTAAGTTTTTCCAAATTCCAAACAGAAAATATCCGAAATCCACAAACTGATATTTTTAACACCTTTTAAAATTCATAACAAATCATGCGTTAATTTTTAACGGTTCAAAATTTGTGGACATGTACTCGACTTATATATATATATAACATATCCAAAAATCACAATGATCCAACGGTCGGATTAAAATTATAACTCATGCAATAGAGCTTTAAGAACACCGATTTGATTTTTTTTACTCAACATTAATTCCTTTATTTATAACCACATAAATAAATCCATCATTTATATCCACATCAAATAAATATTTCATTATCATATAAATCAATAATTAATTATTCACAAATAATATTACAGAATCACAAAATGACAACCAGGCCGTTCCCAGGAAAGAGGGGCCTTTCCGATAAGGATTTCTCCTTATTGGCGCGCAATTAGGTGACCAAACCTCTCCTTGACAGAACTTTCTAGACATTGCCAATAATGCTATCTAATAATATTATTCAAATAATATGAATTATTGATCCGATAATGGGAAATATCAGATAAAGGTGACAATTATTGAAATAACAATAATATAAAATATCAATGCAACAATTATTGAATCAATAAAATCAAATATTGAACAGTAATTACTGTAACAATAATTGAGTAGTGCCTTCTTACGTAAGAATCAATAATCCAAAAATACTGTGCAATATCGTATGCTACTGTGCAAGAACGCCTATTACTGTATTTTAACCACCAGGTATTCCAACAGTGTTAACGGTAACAACTACGTTGTTATTTATAAAAACTCAAACTTATCATTTTCTTCATCTGATAGTTATTCTGTTATGGGGCCCACAAATGGCTGCACCGTCGTACGAATATTATCCGACAGTAAGAATATTCCACGACCAAACGAATATTCCCCGACAACAATGAGTATTTTATAACCACTTGCTTATTTTGAAAAAATTTATATATATCACCCTTAACTTTAAACTTTTATCAATTTAACCATTTACTGAATAATAATTATAAGAAAAATTGAATACTTTTATTTCATAAAATTCGGGGTCTTACACTTCAGCTTGTATTCGACTTTTAAATTAGGGTTTAACAGCTTGAAACTAGGGTTTTCTAATTTTTTAGAAATTAGGGTTTCTAAATATTAATTAGAGTTTACCTAATTTATCATAAAATTATATAATACACCACATAAATCATATAACACAGTTATATAACAGTCTTGAACTCATACTTGAGTTTCAAAATAGGGTAACAAATTAATGCTAAAGTTTTCTACTGTCATACCATAATTGGCCAACCAATATTAATCCACACATATAGTACATATTTATTGTAAGACCCCGAATTTTATGAAATGAAAGTATTCAATTTTCTTATAATTATGATTTTATTTCGTAAATGGTTAAATTTATAAAGGTTAAAGTTAAGGGTGATATGTGAAAATTTTGCAAAGTATGCAAGTTGTTATAAAATATTCGTTTGGTTGGGAATATGCATACGACGACATAATCATTGGTGGACCCCACAACGGAAGTATTGTCGTAGTAAGAAAACGACAGAATTATCTTTTTATAAAAATAACGACGAAAAGTGTTACCGTTAAAACCTGTTGAACTACCCGATAGTAAAAAGATACGATGTCTGGCGTGGTTGCATAGTAACACACGATATTGATTATTGATGCTTACGTAAGAAGTCACTCAGTTATACTCAATTATTGCTACAGTAATTGCTGCATCATATCTCTCATATTATTGATTCAATTATTGTCACAACATCATCTGCATAATATTTTATATTATTAAATCAATAATTGAGACGACAAAATTATTCATATTATTATTTGCAATATTGACAATGTCTACAAGTTCTGTCAAGGAGATGTTTGGTCACCTAATTGCGCGTCAATAAGGAGAAATCCTTATCGGAAAGCCCCCTCTTTCCTGGGAACGACTTGGTTAAATATTGTGAATTATAATATTAATGATGAATAAGTTCGTGTTGATTAAAGATGAAATTGATAGTTCCATTGTGTTGGAATTATTAGTGTTAGTGAAAATCGACATTCATTTCGATAATAATTGATGTCTGGAGGTTATATTGACCAATAGGATAATTAACCGGATAAATGAGCAATTAATTGATATTAATTCACATGCTTATAACTATGTGTTCACATGTGTGTACTATTGATTCACATGATTTACTATTAGGGGAGGTGGTGCAAGTTTGATAATACTTGCAGGACTAAATTAAAAATGAAGAAAAATAAGAAGGTATTATAGTGTAATATTTCGAGCCCCAAAATGTGCAATTATTGAAACTATATTTTTCTATAAATAGAAGCTCATTCTTCCTTCATTTCTAACCAATTCACTAAGTCTCACAAGAGCAATTATTATAGAGAGAAATTATAGAGAGAAAGAAGAAGATAAATCTGCTACCTCACTATTCCAGTATCCAGTTTCTTCTAAGGTAAGGGGTATTATTTCTTTCGTATTCATGAAGAGAGTTATTTTCTTTCAATACTCGTAAGAGCTGTTATTCCATTCTTTCTTATTCTATTGGAATAACTTTATCATGCGATCTCTATCGCATGCTCGGTGAATTCTTACATTATTCCATTCTTTATTATTACATTGGAATAACTTTGTCTCGCTCACGGACTCATCGCATGCATGGTGAATTCTTCCATTATTCCATTCTTTATTATTCTGTTGGAATAACCTATCTGTGCGGTCTATCGCATGCCAGGTGAATTCTTCTGTTATTCCATTTTTTATTATTCTGTTGGAATAACCTGTCTACGCGGACTACCGCATGTGTGACGCCCCCAAAACATGTATACATCACCCATCTTGAGTCGCCAGATACATGGTACATAAATTCAAATGCAACTTAATTATACAATAGTCGTGTAAAATACGACAAAATATAGTTGAGAGTTTTTAAACAATAATATTGTCATCTAGACAATATCCACACTACTAAAGCCATTTATCCTGGACTAATGGTGTCCTCATTACAATTATTATCACATTATTCTGTAGAATAGTGAGGACTACTAAAGCCATTTATCCTGGACCATCACTCCATTCCCCGACTCGTCCCAGCTATATTCTCATTTCCTGAAAAGAACAATAGAAGAAAGGTTGAGCTCAACTAGCCCAGTAAGAAATATTATGACTAAGATAATGCAGAATAAATTATCCTTAGCCTTCAACAGTATAACAACTGATAGAATACAATAGACAACAAGTTTTAGATCAACAACTGCAGCGGAAATAAGCAATCCATTAGAAGAGTGAAGTAGAGTATAAAATCTATTATCTTCTATGATTTAAAAAGTTTTTCACCAACTTTATCGTTGAGACTCAGCTTAAAAAAATAAACCACATCATCGAATCATCCCTGCACCACGGCCAATGATATTCATTAAATCATCAATGGCCATGACTATACCGAATAATCCCTAGTCATAATTGTGACGCCCCCAAAATAGGTATACAACACCCATTCTAAGTCCCCAAATACATGGTACATAAAGCAAACTACAACTTCAATAATACAAATATCGTGTAAAATATGACAACACATATTGTGAGTTTAAATACAAATATTGTCTTCTAGACAATATCAACACTCAAATAATTCCTCATTACAATTATTCATACACTATTTTACAAAAATAGTGAGGACTGCTAAAACATCTTTCTAGAACCATCACTTCATACCCCGACTAGATCCTGCTATGTTCTCACCTCCTGAGAAGAAAAATGGAACAAAAAGGAAAAGGGTGAGCTCAACTAGCCCAGTAAAGAATATTATGACTAAGATAATATACAACAAATTATCATTAGTCTTCAACAGGGAAAAAATCCGATAGAATACAATAGACAACAAATTTTAGATCAACAACTGCAGCGGAAACAACAATCCATTAAAAGAGTCACGTAGAGAATGAATTCTACTATCTTCTAAGATTTAAAAGTTCATCATCAATATTTTATCCTGTAAAAACAATCAATATACATCTTTAATCAAATATTCATCTTTGCACTTTCTGAGCCAAAGATATTCATTTGTATCACCATTTGGTCATGTTCATCTCAACACTGCTCATCTTTGCACTACTCACGGGCCAAAGATATTCATCGATTAATCATTCATCTTTGCACTACGGGCCAAAGATATTCAAGAATATCATCATTTAAGACGAGGATGATGAAAATATTTTAAAGAAAAGCGAATCCGGTGAAGACGGAAGGACAAATATTAGGGATTCGTATAATAGTTTATCCAAGATCAATAATACTTCATAATAACCAATTGTGAAGCAGAATTCAAAAATAAAGATCAAAACATGGATACAATCAAAGATAGTAGCCAAAATAGACATCTTGGACAAAAAGAAAATTTTTTATTTTTTGGTGAATAGTGCCGTATTCGTAAATAGTGCCGTATACGTGAATAGTGCCATGTACGTGAATAGTAACCCCGACACAGAAAGTTCCAAATTTGATTAAAACGTTCACCAATATTTCGGCATAATGATATTGAAGAAAATAACATCATTTAAGTAGAAAATAACATCCCTTACCTCAAAATAACGGTACTTCTGATCGGAATATCGGATAGAAAGTCGAAGGAAACTTGTACCGAATAGCAACTCTCAAAGTATCAAAATACTCACAAAAATACGCTCGATAATCTAAAGAGAAAGAAAACTTGTTTCTGGTGTGATTTTCAATTCTAACCTAAGCGTCTATTTATAGGAAAATGCTAGAATGTCATAGAAGACTAAAATACTAAAATATAATATTTTCTTTTCTTTTCTCCTACGCATGCTAGATTTGAAAATTAAGATCAGCCATCTTTGAACAAAATTAGCAGCCCACATGTGTATTCAACACCAACCAAAAAGTGGGTCCCACTCATAAATTAATAAAAATCATTTTATTTTCTGAAACTTCAGTAATTCATAGAAAATAGCCCGTTTATCAGAAAAATACAGATTTTATGTCCATTCCATACGAAATCGAATTCTCTACAACTTTGATTTTTAATACCTCCATTCCGACGAAATACTAATAAAACACCCCAGCCTTAATTCCTTCATTTATAACCACAAAAATAAATCCAACATTTATATCCACATCAAATAAATATTTCCTTATCATATAAATCAATAATTAATTATTCACAAATAATATTATAGAATCAGAATTATGACAACCAGGCCGTTTCCAGGAAATAGGGGGCTTTCCAATAAGGATTTCTCCTTACTGGCGCGCAATTAGGTGACCAAACCTCTCCTTGACAGAACTTTCTAGACATTGCCAATAATGCTATCTAATAATATTATTCAAATAATATGAATTATTGATCTGATAATGGGAAATACTGTGAAATGACAATTATTGAAATAACAATAATATAAAATATTAATGCAACAATTATTGAATCAATAAAATCAAATATTGAACAGTAATTACTGTAACAATTATTGAGTAGTGCCTTCTTATATACGAATCAATAATTCAACAATAATGTGTAATACCGTGTGCTACTGTGCCACCACGCGTATTACTGTATTTTAACCACTAGGGAACCCAACAGTGTTAACGGTAACAACTACGCCGTTATTTATAAAAACTCAAACTTTGTCGTTTTTTACATCCGACAGTTATTCCGTTATGGAGCCCACAATTGACTGCGCCGTCGTACGGATATTCCCGACAAAAAGAATATTCCATGACCAAACGAATATTCCCTGACAAAAGGAATATTTTATAACCACTTGTTTATTTTGTAAAATTTGCACATTTCACCCATAACCAAAACATTATATCAAATTAACCCTTATTAATTTAGAATAATGAATAGAGGAAAATTTAATTTTATTTATAATAAGTTGGGGTCTAACAACCTCCCCTTCTTATAAAATTTCGTCCTCGAAATTGACGTACGTACCTGGTGTTTCGAACAAGTGATGGTACCTCGCTTTCATTTCTGATTCCAACTTCCAGGTCATTTCCTCAATAGCATGGTTCCTCCACAAAACCTTAACTTGTGGTATAACCTTGGTACGTAGGACATGCTCTTTTTTATCCAAGATCTTAACAGGTACCTCCTCGTATGTTAAATATTCGGCTATCTCGTCTGGTTCTAACTCAATAATGTGGTTCGGGTCTTTCACATATTTACGAAGCATAGATATATGAAAAATATTATGAACACGAGACATGTTTGGAGGTAATGCGAGTCTATAGGCTACATTTTCTATTCGGTCAAGAATCTCAAATGAACCAACAAATCTTGGATTGAGCTTTCCTCTCTTTCCAAATCTTGTAACTCCCTTCCATGGAGCAACACATAACAATATATGATCCCCAATATTAAATTCCACGTCCTTTCGATGAAGATCAGCATAACTCTTTTGTCGATCCTGTGAGGTTTGAATACGTTGTCGAATCATTTGGATCTTTTTTGTAGTCATGCGTACTAATTCTGGTCCCAACAACTTTGCTACTCCCACCTCGTCCTAGCATACTGGAGAACGACACTTTCGTCCATACAATGCCTCAAATGGAGCCATGCCTATACTTGCTTGATAACTATTGTTATAGGAGAATTCTACCAATGGTAAATACTTATCCCAACTCCCTTTGAAGTCTAGAACACAGAGTCTTAATAAATCTTCAAGAGTTTGAATAGCCCTCTCTGATTGTCCGTCCGTTTGAGGATGGTATGCCGAACTGAATCGTAAATCCGTGCCTATAGCTTTCTACAATCTAACCCAAAATCTTGAAGTGAATCTTGGGTCACGATCCGAAACTATGGATACTGGCATGCCATGCAATCGCACAATCTCATTCACGTACATACAAGCAAGACGTTCAAGGTAATAAGTCTCACGTATTGGCAAGGAATGAGTAGACTTGGTTAATCTATCGACAATAACCCAAATTACATCTATACCTTGAGAAACCTTGGGAAGACCCATAACAAAATCCATAGTAATGTGTTCCCACTTCCATTCCAGAATCTCAAGTGGTTGCAATGGACCTTTTGTTACTTGATGCTCCGCCTTTACACGCTGACAAGTTAAACACCTCGAGATAAACTATGCGATCTCTCTCTTCATATTGTTCCACCAAAATGTATGTTGAATATCATGATATATTTTGGTATTCCCAAAATGGATTGCAAATGGGGTGTTGTGTGCCTCCATCATGATTCTATGCTTCAAGACAGAATCGTTAGCAACGTAAAGTCTAGAGTTGAATCGAAGTATTCCTTCTTCATCGATTCTTGCTTCTGGAATAACACCTTCTTGCACTTTCTTCTTCATATGCATCAGCCCCAGGTCCGTAGCTTGAGCAGTTTTAACTTTATCGATTAAAGTCGGTTCTACTCGTATATTCGCCATCATCACGTGGGTCCCTGGAGTCTTTAATTCTATCTCCATCCTTTGCAAGTCATACGAAATGGGCCTTTGTGTTCACAATATCGTACTCATACTCACATATGATCTTCTACTCAATGCGTCAGCTACTATGTTCGCTTTTCCAAGATGATATACAATAGTGTGATCATAATCTTTTAACAGCTCAAGCCAACGTCGTTGTCGCATGTTGAGTTCTTTTTGGGTGAAGAAATATTTGAGGCTTTTATGGTCCGTATAAATCTCCACTTTCTCCCCATACAAGTAGTGTCTCCAGATTTTCAACGCGAAAACTACTACTGCCAACTCTAGATCATAAGTAGGATAATTCCTCTCATATTCTTTGAGTTGTCGTGAGGCATAGGCTATGACTTTCCTATGTTGCATGAGAACACATCCTAACCCTTTGCCTGAAGCATCACTATAGATAACAAATCCATCCGAACCAAATGGTATTGCCAGAATAGGTGCGAAAATGAGTCTCCTCTTAAGCTCTTGAAAACTCTTCTCGCATTCTTTGCTCCATACAAATTTTGTATCTTTCCGAGTCAGCTGAGTTAACGGAGTAGCGATTCGAGAAAATCCTTCCACGAATCTCCGATAATAACCAAATAAGCCCGAAAAGTGCGTCTTTGATCACCAAACTTGGTTGCTCCCAACTTTGTATTGCTTTAATCTTGGCGGTCAACGGATACTCCATGTTTTGACACCACGTGCCCAAGGAATGCTACTTCCTCAAGCCAGAACTCGCATTTCTTCAGCTTGGCATAAAGCTTGTTTTCACGAAGCCTTTCAAGTATCAGCTTCAAATGGTGCTCATGATCTTCACAGCTTTTGGAATAGATGAGGATGCCATCAATAAAGACAACAATGAACTAATCCAAATATTCCTTGAATACATGGTTCATCATATCCATGAAAGCAGCAGGAGCATTAGTCAATCCAAAAGACATGACTCAGAATTCATAATGCCCGTACCGAGTTTTGAAGGCAGTCTTTGGAATATCCTCAGTTTTAATCTTCAGCTGATGATATCCATAACGAAGATCGATCTTTGAAAAGAATTGTGCTCCCTGCAACTGGCCGAATAGGTCATCAATGCGAGGTAGCGGATACCTATTCTTGATGGTGACATGGTTCAATTCTCGGTAGTCAATACAAAGTCGCATACTCCCATCTTTCTTCTTTACGAATAACACAGGAGCACCCCAAAGAGATGTACTAGGATGAATGAAACCGATGTCTAATAACTCCTGTAGTTGGACTTTTAACTCTTGAAGTTCAATTGGAGCCATTTGATATGGGGTTTTAGAAATGGGTTTTGTACCCGGTTCAAGGTCAATAAAGAATTCAACATCACGTTCTGGGGGTACACCGGAAAGTTCTTCAGGAAATACATCAGGAAATTCTCTAACAACAGAAATATTATCCAAATCTGACTTGTCTTTATTCAAATCCATAACATGGGCTAAGAAAGCTTGACATCCGTCTTTCAATAAACGAATAGCTTTGTGGCTTGATATGACAGTGATTGATTTTAGTGGTTTAGTTGCTTGAATTCGCATAACAGGTTGGTTAGGAATATGAATACTAACAACCTTACGAAAACAATCAATTTTGGCATGATGAGTGGTTAACCAATCAATCCCTAAAATCACATCAAAAGCAAGTATCTTTAAAGAGATAAGATCAACAGGTAATGTGCTAGTGCCAACTTGGATCATGCAAGATTTATAAACTGTAGATGTAACAAAGGTTTCACCCAACGGAGTTTTAACAGATAAGTTAAAATCCAATTTCTCAGGAGTCAAGTTTAAATGTTGAGCACAAGCAGGAGAGATAAAAGAATGGGTAGAACCGGTATCTAGTAAGGTATAAACTTCATAAGAATTCAAGATTAGCTTACCCGTGATCACCTCGTTCGGGTTCCTTACATTTTGGCTAGTCACGACAAACGCTCTTCTAGGAATCGCTGATTTCGACTTATCCGAGGCAGCCCTTGGAGTCACCATCCCCGCTGAATTTGGTTTCGCTATAGTACAATCTCGAGCGATATATCCTTCCTTTCCACAATTATAACATACCTTGGATTGTTGTGGGAAGTTTGGGCTGATATGTCCCTCTTTCCCGTATTTGTAACATCTAACTGGCGGTCGTTCTCCTCCCCTAGAATTTGTTGTTGGTCTTTGGTGCTCTGCTTTGATGTCTTCCGTCATTGTTGAATCTTCTCTTTACGAAATTTCCACTTGACTCACCTCTCCTATTATCATGGCCACGATTACCACCCGAGTGGTTCTGGCCTTTGTCCGTATTTTTCCCTCCTAGTTTGGTTATCATCGTTCGATGGCTTCACATCCTTACAGATATGACCACAGTTTGTGGTCCCTCGGTTGAGTATACTCATTATCTCTCTATAATAATTGAGCCCTGTTGACAATATCTGAATACAGAGAAAATTTATGAAAGATAAGGTATTGACGAATCTTGGGTTTTAGACCTCTCAGAAACATTGGCATCATACGTTCCGCATTCTCTACCAAATGAGGTACAAACCTGGATAACTCCGCGAACTTCGCCTCGTACTAAGACACCGTCATGTTTTTCTGTTCCAGTCTAATGTACTCTACCTCCTTCATATGACTAATACTTTCAGGAAAGTACTTGTCATTGAAAAGTTTTTGAAATCTTTCCCAAGACATTTTGAGTGCGGCTGGCTGGGTACGCTTCACGGATTCCCACCAGTAATCCGCTTCACCACGGAACATAAAGGTGGAGAATGGAACCTTCTGTTCCTCCGTGCATCCCAAGAAATTGAATATCTTGGTGATTTCCTTGACCCATGTTTCCGCCTTAATCGGATCAGGCTTTCCCCTGAAATCTGCTGGTCCCAACTCCTTGAATTGCTTGGCTGTGATAGACCGCGCGTTGCCATCATTTCCACCTGTATTTTGTACACGAGTCTCCCTCGTCTGATTTTACATGAACTGCAAAAAGCTCCTAAACATTTCATCATTCATCGTTTGCTCGATAGCATTGTTTACAGGAGTAATATTGCCTTCCTATTGCACGTTCTCTTGGTTTGTGACTAAAGGTTGTTCCACAGTCTCATACACTCCATTGCTAACGTTCTCAGCAGCCATTCTTAAATACTACCATAAAACAAGGGTTAATTAAACAAATTAACATATCAGATAATATCCCTATATTATGAACGACCAACAAATAAGCTTAGATAGGACACACTAGCGAAGGATTTACTCATCTCTCCTCCTAGTTCTATTCCCCGATCTCACTTGGAGACCATATCCCTAAGATTTGATACCATCTGTGGCGCCCCCAAAATAGGTATACAACACCCATTACGAGTCACCAAATACATGGTACATAAAGCAAACTACAACTTCAATAATACAAATGTAAGTGTAAAATACGACAACACATATATGTGAGTTTAAAAACAAATATTGTCTTAGACAATATCAACACTCAAATAAGTCCTCATTACAATTATTCATACACTATTTTACAAAAATAGTGAGGACCTTTGCTAAAACATCTTTCTAGAACCATCACTCCATACCCCAGGCTAGATCCTGCTTGTGTTCTCACCTCCCGAGAAGAAAAATGGAACAAAAGGAAAAGGGTGAGCTCAACTAGCCCGATAAAGAATATTATGACTAAGATAATATACAACAAATTATCATTAGTCTTCAACGGGGAAAAAATCGATAGAATACAATAGACAACAAATTTTAGATCAACAATCGCAGTGAAACAACAATCCATTAGAAGAGTCACGTAGAGAATGAATTCTACTATCTTCTAAGATTTAAAAGTTCATCATCAATATTTTATCCCTGTAACAACAATCAATATACATATTTAATCAAATATTTATCTTTGCACTACAGGCCAAAGATATTCATTTGTATCACCAGTTGGTCATGTTCATCTCAACACCTGTTCATCTTTGCACTACGGGCCAAAGATATTCATCAGTTAATCATTCATCTTTGCACTACAGGCCAAAGATATTCAGTAATATCACCATTTAAGACTGAGGATGATGAACTTTTTTTTTAAAGAAAACGAATCCAGTGAGACAGAAGGACAAATATTAGGGATTCGTATAATAGTTTATCCAAGATCAATAATACTTCATAATAACCAATTGTGAAGCAGAATTCAAAAATAAAGATCAAAACATGGATACAATCAAAGATAGTAGCCCAAATAGACATCTTGGACAAAAAGGGAAATTTTTATTTTTGGTGAATAGTGTCGTGATTAAGTGAATAGTCTTGAGTATCGTGAATAGTAACCCCAGCACAAAAAAAGTTCTAAATTTGATTAAAACGTTCACCAATATTTCGGCATAATGATATTGAAGAAAATAATATTATTTAAGAAGAAAATAACATCCCTTACCTCAAAATAACGGTACTTCTGATAGGAATATCGGATAGAAAGTTGAAGGAAACTTGTACCAAATAGCAACTCTCAAAGTATCAAAATATTCACAAAAATATGCTCGATAATCTAGAGAGAAAGAAAACTTGTTTCTGGTGTGATTTTCAATTCTAACCTAAGCGTCTATTTATAGGAAAATGCTAGAACGTCATAGGAGACTAAAATAATAAAATATAATATTTTCTTTTCTTTTCTCCTACGCATTCTAGGTTTGAAAATTAAGATCAACCATCTTTGAACAAAATTAGCAGCCCATATGTGTATTCAACACCAACCAAAAAGTGGGTCCCACCCATAAATTAATAAAAATTATTTTATTTTCCGAAACTTCAGTAATTCATAGAAAATAGCCCGTTTATCAGACAAATACAAATTTTATGTCCATTCTACACGAAATCGAATTCTCTACAACTTTGTAGCTTTGAGTTTTTGCAAATTCCAAACCAAAAATATCCAAAATCCACAAACGGGTGATTTTTAATACCTCCATTCCGACAAAATACTGATAAATTATCTCAGCATTAATTCCTTCATTTATAACCACAAAAATAAATCCATCATTTATATCCACATCAAATAAATATTTTCTTATCATATAAATCAATAATTAATTATTCACAAATAATATTACAGAATCAGAATTATGACAACCAGGCCGTTCCCAGGAAAGAGGGGGCTTTCCAATAAGGATTTCTTCTTACTGGCACGCAATTAGGTGATCAAACCTCTCATTGACAAAACTTTCTAGACATTGCCAATAATGTTATCTAATAATATTATTTAAATAATATGAATTATTGATCTGATAATGGGAAATACTGTGAAATGACAATTATTAAAACAACAATAATATAAACTATCAACGCAGCAATTATTGAAACAATAAAATATTGAACAGTAATTACTGTAACAATTATTGAGTAGTGCCTTCTTACGTACGAATCAATAATTCAACAATCTTTATCTTGCAATGGTAATGTGCTATCGTGCCACCACGCGACATCAGATTTTAACCACCGGGGAACCCAGTGTTAATTAGCAGGTAATAACTACGCCGTTATTTATAAAAACTCAAACTTTGTCATTTTCTTCATCCGACAGTTATTCCGTTATGGAGCCCACAATTGACTGCGTCGTTGTACGGATATTCCTGACAAAAAAAATATTCCACGACCAAACGAATATTCCCCGACAAAAGGAATATTTTATAACCACTTGCTTATTTTGTAAAATTTGCACATTTCACCCATAACCAAAACATTATATCAAATTAACCCTTATTAATTTAGAATAATGAATAGAGGAAAATTTAATTTAATTTATAATAAGTTGGGGTCTTATAACCTCCCCTTCTTATAAAATTTCGTCCTCGAAGTTGACGTACGTACCTGGTGTTTCGAACAGGTGAGGGTACCTCGCATTCATTTTTGATTCTAACTCCCATGTCATTTTCTCAATAGCATGGTTCCTCCACAAAACCTTAACTTGTGGTATAACCTTGGTGCGTAGGACATGCTCTTTCCTATCCAAGATCTTAACAGGTACCTCCTTGTACGTTAAATCTTCGGCTATCTCGTCTGGTTCTAACTCAATAATGTGGTTCGGGTCTTTCACATATTTACGAAGCATAGATATATGAAAAACATTATGAACACGAGACATGTTTGGAGGTAATACGAGTCTATAGGCTACATTTCGTATTTGGTCAAGAATCTCAAATGGACCAATAAATCTTGGATTGAGCTTTCCTCTCTTTCCAAATCTTGTAACTCCCTTCCATGGAGCAACACATAACAATACATGATCCCCAATATTAAATTCCACATCCTTTCGATGAAGATCAGCATAACTCTTTTGTCGATCCTGTGAGGTTTGAATACGTTATCGAATCATTTGGATCTTTTCTGTAGTCATGCATACTAATTCTGGTCCCAACAACGTTGCTTCTCCCACCTCGTCCCAACATACTGGAGAACGACACTTTCGTCCATACAACGCCTCAAATGGAGCCATGCCTATACTTGCTTGATAACTGTTATTATAGGAGAATTCTACTAATGGTAAATACTTATCCCAACTCCCTTTGAAGTCTAGAACACAGAGTCTTAATAGATCTTTAAGAGTTTGAATAGTTCACTCTGATTGTCCGTCCGTTTGAGGATGGTATGCCGAACTGAATCGGAAATCCGTCCCCAAACCTTTCTGCAAGCTAACCAAAAATCTTGAAGTGAATCTTGGGTCACGATCCGAAACTATGGATACTGGTATGCCATGCAATCGTACAATCTCATTCACGTACATACGAGCAAGACGTTCAAGGAAATAAGTCTCACGTATTGGCAAGAAATGAGCAGACTTGGTTAATCTATCCGCAATAACCCAAATCGCATCTATACCTTGAGAAACCTTGGGAAGACCCGTAACAAAATCCATAGTAATGTGTTCCCACTTCCATTCCGGAATCTCAAGTGGTTGCAATGGACCTTTTGGTACTTGATGCTCCGCCTTTACACGTTGACAAGTTAAACACCTCGAGATAAACTCTGCGGTCTCTCTCTTCATATTGTTCCACCAAAATGTATGTCGAATATCATGATACATTTTGGTACTCCCAGGATGGATTGCAAACGGGGTGTTGTGTGCCTCCATCATGATTTTATGCTTCAAGTCAGAATCATTAGCAACGCAAAGTCTAGAGTTGAATCAAAGTATTCTTTCTTCATCGATTCTTGCTTACGGAATAGCACCTTCTTGCACTTTCTTCTTCATATACATCATTTCAGTCCGTAGCTTGAAAGGCTTTAACTTTATCGATTAAAGTCGGTTCTACTCAGTATATTCGCCATCATCACGTGGGTCCACAGAGTCTTTAATTCTATCTCCATCCTTTGAAAGTCATACAAAATGGGCCTTTGTGTTGACAATATCGCTTTTCGTACTAGCGCGTATGATCTTCTACTCAATGCATCGGCTACTACGTTCTCTTTTCCAAGATAATATTGAATAGTGTGATCGTAATCTTTCAGCGAGATTCAAGCCAGCGTCGTTCTTGGTATGTTGAGTTCTTTTTGGGTGAAGAAATATTTGAGGCTTTTATGGTCCGTATAAATCTCCACTTTCTCCCCATACAGGTAGTGTCTCCAGATTTTCAACGGGAAAACGACTACTGCCAACTCTAGATCATGAGTAGGATAATTCCTCTCATATTCCTTGAGTTATCGTGAGGTATAGGCTATGCCTTTCCCATGTTGCATGAGAACACATCCTAACCCTTTGCCTGAAGCATCACTGTAGATAACAAATCCATCCGAACCAGATGGTATTTCCAGAACAGGTGCCGAAATGAGTCTCCTCTTAAGCTCTTGGAAACCCTTCTCTCATTCTTTTCTCCATACGGATTTTGTATCTTTATGAGTCAGCTGAGTTAATGGAGTAGCGATTCAAGAAAATCCTTCCACGAATCTCAGATAATAACCAATAAGCCCAAAAGTCTGCGTGCTTGATCATGAGACTTGGTTGCTCCCAACTTTGTATTGCTTTAATCTTGGCCGGGTCAGCGGATACTCCCTATTTTGACACCACGTGCCCAAGGAATGCTACTTCCTCGAGCGAACTCGCATTTCTTCAGCTTGGCATAAAGCTTGTTTTCACGAAGCCTTTCAAGTATCGACTTCAAATGGTGCTCATGATCTTCACGGCTTTTGGAATAGATGAGGATGTCATCAATAAAGACAACAACGAACTAATCCAAATATTCCTTGAATACACGGTTCATCATATCCATGAAAGTAGCGGGGAGCATTAGTCAATCAAAAGACATGACTAAGAATTCATAATGCCCGTCTGGGGTTACGAAGGCGGTCTTTGGAATATCCTCGATTTTAATCTTGGTGATGATATCCGAGCGAAGATCGATCTTTGAAAAGAATTGTGCTCCTACTGGTAGGTCGAGCAGGTCATCAATGCGAGGTAGCGGATACCTATTACGGATGGTGTCATGGTTCAATTCTCGATAGTCAATACAAAATCGCATACTCCCATATTTCTTCTTTACGAATAACACAGAACACCCCAAGGAGATGTACTTTAGGGCCAATGAAACCGATGTCTAATAACTCCACATAGTTGGACTTTTAACTCCGGAAGTTCAATAGGAGCCATTCGATATGGGGTTTTAGAAATGAGTTTTGTGCGGTTCAAGGTCAATAAAGAATTCAACATCACGTTACGGGGTAGGCCAAGGAAGTTCTTCAGAAATACATCAGGAAATTCTCTAACAATAGAAATATTATCCAAATCTGACTTGTCTTTATTGAAATCCATAACATGGGCTAAGAAAGCTTGACATCCGTCTTTCAATAAACGAATAGCTTTGTGGCTTGATATGACAGTGACTGATTTTAGTGGTTGAGTTTCTTGAATTCACATAACAGGTTGGTTAGGAATATGAAAACTAACAACCTTACGAAAACAATCAATTTTGGCATGATGAGTGGTTAACCAATCAATCCCTAAAATCACATCAAAAGCAAGTATCTTTAAAGAGATAAGATCAACAGGTAATGTGCTAGTGCCAACTTGGATCATGCAAGATTTATAAACGGTAGATGTAACGAAGGTTTCACCCAATGGAGTTTCAACAGATAAGTTAAAATCCAATTTCTCTGGAGTCAAGTTTAAACATTGAGCACAAGCAGGAGAGATAAAAGAATGGATAGAACCGGTATCTAGTAAGGTATAAACTTCGCAAGAATTCAAGATTAGCTTACCCGTGATCACCTCGTTCGGGTTCTTCACGTTTTGGCCAGTCACGACAAACGCTCTTCCAGGAATCGCTGATTTCGAGTTATCTGAGGCAGCCCTTGGAGTCACCATCCCCGCTGAACTTGGTTTCGCTATAGTACAATCTCGAGCGATATGTCCTTCATTTCTATAATTATAACATACCTTGGATTGTTGTGGGCAGTTTGGGCTTATATGTCCCTCTTTCCCGCATTTATAACATCTAACTGGCGGTTGTTCTCCTCCCCTAGAATTTGTTGTTGGTGCTGGTGATGCTGCTGATGTTTTCCCATCATTGTTGAATCTTCTCTTTCTGAAATTTCCACTTGACTCACCTCTCCTATTATCATGGACACGATTACCATCCAAATTGATTCCGCCTTTGTTCAGTATTTTTCCTCCTCATTTGGTTATCATCGTTACGATGGCTAGCATCCTCAGTTATGACCACGGTTGTGGTCCCTCGGTTGAGGTGCAAACACACGGATAACTCTCTGCGAACTTTGCCTCGTCTCTTGAGACACCGTCATGTTTTTACTGTTCGATCTAATAAACTCTACCTCCTTCATATAGCCGAATACTTTCAGGAAAGTACTTGTCATTGAAAAGTTTCTGAAATCTTTCCCAAGATATATTGAGTGCGGCTGGCTGGGTACGCTTCACGGATTCCCACCAGTAATCCGCTTCACCACGGAACATAAAGGTGGCAAATGGAACCTTCTGTTCCTCCATGCATCCCAAGACATTGAATATATTGGTGATTTCCTTGACCCATGTTTCCGCCTTAATCGGATCGGGCTTTCCCCAGAAATCTGGTGGTCCCAACTCCTTGAACTGCTTGGCTATGACAGACCTCGCGTTGCCATCATTTCCACCTATATTTTGTACATGAGTCTCCCTCGTCTGATTTTGCATGAACTGTAAAAAGCTCCTAAACATTCCATCATTCATCGTTTGCTCGGTAGCATTGTTTACTGGAGGAATATTGCCTTCCCGTTGCACGTTCTCTTGGTTTGTGACTAAAGGTTGTTCCACAGTCTCATACACTCCATTGTTAACATTCTCAGCAGCCATTCTTAAATACTACCATAAAACAAGGGTTAATTAAACAAATTAACATATCACATAATATCCTATATTATGATGAGCCAACAAATAAGCTTAGATAGGACACACTTTAGCGAAGGATTTACATCTCTCCCCTCCTAGTTCTATTCCCCGATCTCCTTGGAGACCATATCCCTAAGCTTTGATACCAACTGTGATGCCCCTAAAATAGGTATACAACACCCATTCTGAGTCGCCAAATACATGGTACATAAAGCAAACTACAACTTCAATAATACAAATGTCGTGTAAAATACGACAACACATACTGTGAGTTTAAAAACAAATATTGTCTTCTAGACAATATCAACACTCAAATAAGTCCTCATTATAATTATTCATACACTATTTTATAGAAATAATGAGGACTGCTAAAACATCTTTCTAGAACCATCACTCCATACCCCGACTCGATCCAGCTATGTTCTCACCTCCTGAGAAGAAAAATGGAACAAAAAGGAAAAGGGTGAACTCAACTAGCCCAGTAAAGAATATTATGGCTAAAATAATACACAACAAATTATCATTAGTCTTCAACAGGAAAAAAATCCGATAGAATACAATTGACAACAAATTTTAGATCAACAACAACAGTGGAAACAGTAATCCATTAGAAGAGCCACGTAGAGAATGAATTCTACTATCTTCTAAGATTTAAAAGTTCATCATCAATATTTTATCCCTGTAACAACAATCAATATACATCTTTAATCAAATATTCATCTTTTACTACAGAATGAAAGATATTCATTTGTATCACCAGTTGGTCATGTTCATCTTAACATCTGTTCATCTTTGCACTACGAGCCAAAGATATTCATCAGTCAATCATTCATCTTTGCACTACAGGCCAAAGATATTCAATAATATCATCATTTAAGACTGAGGATGATGAAAAATATTTTGAAGAAAACGAATCCAGTGAGACAGAAGGACAAGTATTGGGGATTCGTATAACAATTTATCCAAGATCAAAAATACTTCATAATAACCAATTGTGAAGCAGAATTCAAAAATAAAGATCAAAACATGGATACAATCAAAGATAGTAGCCAAAATAGACATCTTGGACAAAAAGGAAAATTTTTATTTTTCGGTGAATAGTGTCGTATTCGTGAATAGTGCCGTATACATGAATAGTAATCCCGACACAAAAAGTTCCAAATTTGATTAAAACGTTCACCAATATTTCGGCATAATGATATTGAAGAAAATAATATCAATTAAGAAGAAAATAACATCCCTTACCTCAAAATAACGGTACTTCTGATCGGAATATCGGATAGAAAGTCAAAGGAAACTTGTACCAAACAACAACTCTCAAAGTATCAAAATACTCACAAAAATACGCTCGATAATCTAGAGAGAAAGAAAACTTGTTTCTGGTGTGATTTTCAATTCTAATCTAAGCGTCTATTTATAGAAAAATGCTAGAATGCCATAGGAGACTAAAATAATAAAATATAATATTTTCTTTTCTTTTCTCCTACACATGCTAGGTTTGAAAATTAAGATCAGTCATCTTTGAACAAAATTAGCAGCCTACATGTGTATTCAACACCAACCAAAAAGTGGGTCCCACCCATAAATTAATAAAAATCATTTTATTTTTTGAAACTTCAGTAATTCATAGAAAATAGCCCGTTTATCAGAAAAATACAAATTTTATGTCCATTCCACACGAAATCGAATTCTCTACAACTTTGTAACTTTGAGTTTTTCCAAATTCTAAACCAAAAATATCCAAAATCCACAAACGGATGATTTTTAATACCTCCATTCCGACAAAATACTGATAAAACATCTCAACATTAATTCCTTCATTTATAACCACAAAAATAAATCCATCATTTATATCTACATCAAATAAATATTTCCTTATCATATAAATCAATAATTAATTATTCACAAATAATATTACAAAATCACAATTATGACAACCAGGCCGTTCCCAAGAAAGAAGAGGCTTTCCAATAAGGATTTCTCCTTACTGGCGCGCAATTAGGTGACCAAACCTCTCCTTGACAGAACTTTCTAGACATTGCCAATAATGCTATCTAATAATATTATTCAAATAATATGAATTATTGATCTGATGATGGGAAATACTATGAAATAACAATTATTGAAACAACAATAATATAAACTATCAACGCAACAATTATTGAAACAATAAAATATTGAACAGTAATTACTGTAACAATTATTGAGTAGTGCCTTCTTACGTACGAATCAATAATTCAACAATCTTTGTAACATGATCTTGTGTACTACTTGTGCCACCGCAGCGTATTCTTTTATTTTAACCACCACCAGGTAACCCAACAAATGTTAGCAGTAACAACTACGCCGTTATTTATAAAAACTCAAACTTTGTCGTTCTCTTCATCCGACAGTTATTCTGTTATGGAGCCCACAATTGACTGTTGCTTCGTACGGATATTCCCGACAAAAAGAATATTCCACGACCAAACGAATATTCCCCGACAAAAGGAATATTTTATAACCACTTACTTATTTTGTAAAATTTGCACATTTCACCCATAATCAAAACATTATATCAAATTAACCCTTATTAATTTAGAATAATGAATAGAGGAAAATTTAATTTTATTTATAATAAGTTGGGGTCTTACAATAATCATACCAAAAATTGTCCATCAATGCACTACAGGCCAATGAGGACTTTCACCACATCATTCGTCACATTACGGTCATGATTATACCGAATAATCCCTGGTCATAATCATACCAAGTCCATCTATGCACGTAAGCCAAAGATGACTTTAATCACAATATAAGCATGAGGATGATGACAATGACATAATAATTCAATAAAACAAGTTCAAGGATAAATTTTAAAGATTTATAATTTAATTTATCCAGGAATTAATAACGTCCAAATTGTCAACATGATACTGCTTTGTAGATTAAAATTTAAGAATAATATTCATGTACCAAAAATAATTTAGACATAAAAGAAATATATTTTTCGGCCAAATAGTAACCCGTGAATAGTACCTCGTGAATAGTACTCCGACATAAAAAGTATCCCAAATACCCGAGTGAATAATATTTGGGTGAATAGTAATTGGGGTGAATAATAACCCATGAATAGTACTCCGACACGAAAAGTGGCCCGAATACTTGAGTGAATAATACTAGAGTGAATAGTAACCGGGTGAATAGTAACTCGTGAATAGTAACTCGTAACAGAAAAATACCAAATAAAATGATATTTCATGACGAGTACAAAAGAAATGATATTTCATACGAGTATAATAGAATATACGAAACTTCAAATGGATTTTCATCTGCCATGCGGTAATCCACGTAGACAGATCATTTCCACAATTTAATAAAGAATGAATACGAAGGATTATTCACCATGCATGAGGTAATCCGTGAGCGAGGTTATTCCAACGAATAATAAAAATAGAATAACGAAAGAAATTCACCATGTATGCGATAGACCATCACAGACGAGTTATTCCTAACGAATAATAAAGAATGGAACTCGGTCATGCGAAATCCATGCATACGAGGATATTCCAACAGAATAATAAAGAATGGAGTTAGGTCATGCATAATACGCACAGACATGATATTCCAAATGAAATAATAAAGAATGGAATAACGAAGAAATTTCACCATGTATGCGGTACTTGCATGAGGCGGAGTTATTCCAATAGAATAATAAATAATGGAACCAGTCATGCGTAATATACGCAGACGGGATATTCCAATGAATAATAAAGAATGGAATAACGAAAGAATTTCACCATGTATGCGGTACTTGGCATGAGGCAGTTATTCCAACATAATAATAAGGAATAGAATAACAATCGCTCTCTTCATGAAAATGAAAGATATAATACCCCTTACCTTAGAATAGAAATTTGGATCTTTGGAATAGAGAGGTATATGGACTTCTTCTTCTTTCTCTCTATAATAATTGCTCTATAGCTTTAGTGAATTGGTGAAAAATGAAGGAAGAATGAGCTTCTATTTATAGAAAAATATAGTTTCGATAATTGCACGTTCTGGGGCTCGAAATATTATATTACAATACCTCCAACTTTTCTTTCATTTTTAATTTAGTCCTGCAAGTATTATCAAACTTGCACCACCTCCCCTAATAGTAAATCATGTGAATCAATAGTAAATCATGTGAATCAATAGTTCTAGACATGTGAAAATATGAATTATAGTATAGTACCTCCATTTTTAACTTAGTCATGCAAGTATTATCAATCTTGCACCAACTCCCCTAATAGTACAAGAATGTGAATCAATAGTACACACATGTGAACAAATATTTATAATCATATGAATTAATAGCAATTAATTGCTCATTTTTATCCTAAGTTAATTACTCATGTCGGTCGATATAACCTCCAGACATTAATTATTATCTAAACAAATGTCGATTTTCACTAACACTAATAATTCCCACACAATGGAACTATAAATTTATCTTTAATCAACACGAACTTTTCATCATTAAAATTATAACTCACAATATTTAACAACCAGGTCGTTCCTAGGAAAGAGGGGGCTTTTCGATAAGGATTTCTCTTTATTGGCGCGCAATTAGGTGACCAAACCTCTCATTGACAGAACTTCTAGACATTGTCAATATTGCAAATAATAATATGAATAACTTTGTCGTCTCAATTATTGATTTAATAATATAACATATTATGTAGATGATACTGTGACAATAATTGAATCAATAATATGAGAGATATGATGCAACAATTACTGTAGCAATAATTGAGTATAACTGAGTGACTTCTTACGTAAGCATCAATAATCAATACTGTGTGCTACTATGCAACCACGCGTATTACTGTACTTTTACTACCGAGTAGTTTAACAGTTTTAACGGTAACACTCTCGCCGTTATTTTTATAAAATGATAATTCTGTCGTTTTCTAACTACGACAATACTTCCGTTGTCCAATGATTGTGCCGTCGTACGAATATTCCTTGTTAAAATGAATATTCTCCGACCAATCGAATATTATATAACAACTTGCATACTTTGAAAAATTCGTAAATACTACCCACACCTATAACAATATCTCAAATCCACACCATAATATTCAAAAAAATATTTCGAGAAAATTTAAATCTTTATTCATAAAATTTGGGTTCTCACAATCTCCCCTCCTTATGAAATTTTGCCCTCGAAATTTACGTACGTACCTGGTATGCCGAAGAGATTAGGATACCTTGACTTCATTTCAGATTCTAACTTTTGAGGTATAACCTTTGAATGTCAAATATAATTCTTCTTATCCAAGATTTTAACATGTATCTTCTTATACATTAAATCTTCTGCTATCTCATCTAATTCTAATTCAATAATGTGGTTCAGGTCGTCCACATATTTGCGTAACATCGATACGTGAAAAACGTTATGAACACGCGACATACTTGGCAGTAAAACAAGTCTATAGGCCATAGTTCCTACTCGATCGAGGATTTCAAATGGGCCAATTAAATAGAGGGTTGAGATTTCCTCTATTCATCGACTCTTGCTTCTAGAATAACGCCTTCTTGATCCTTCTACTTCATATTCATCAGCTCCAGGTGTGTAGCTTGAGCGACTTTATCTTTATCGATTAAAGTTGATTCTACTCATATATTCGTTATCTTCACGTGGGTCCCTAAAGTCTTTAACTCTATCTTCATCATTTGTAAGTTAACGAAATGGGTTTTTGTGTTAACAACATCGCACTCGTAAACTTATACAATCTTCTACTCAACGCGTCAGCTACCACATTCGTTTTTTCCACAATAATATTGAATGGTATGGTCGTAATCTTCAACAGCTCGAGCCAACGTCTTTGGCGCATTATACGTTTGTTTTGGGTGAAGAAAATATTTGAGGGTTTTTGAAATGGGTTTTGTACTGGGGTCAATACAAAATTTGATTTCACACTCTAGGGTTAGGCTAAGAAGTCTTCAGGAATACGTCAGGAAATTTATTAACAATAGAAATATCATTCAAAACTGTGACCCTCATCCAAGACCTGGATAACACGTCACATTGATATCTATCAACTTGCCACCGTTATTCACGATGTCCCCTACGGATATTCTAGCTTCGGTGTATTCCAAGACTTGGAAGTCACCAGCGAAAGGCTCGGGGCTCTTTACTTATGGCTTAATATGACAGTGATTGACTTTAGGGTTTTAGTTGCTTGAATTTGCATAATAGGTTGGTTAGGAATATGAAAGCTAACAAACTTATGAAAAGCATGATGAGTAGTTAACCAATCGATTCCTAAAATCACATCAAAGGCAAGTATTTTCAAAGAGATAAGATCGACAGATAACGTGAATGTGTCGATTTGAATCAACAAGATTTATAAACAGTGGAGGTAACGAAGGTTTCTCCTAACGAAGTTTCAACTAATAAGTCAAAGTCTAACTTCTCCGTAGTCAAATTTAAACGCTGAGCGCAAGCAAGAAAGATAAAAGAATGGGTAGAACCGATATCTAATAAGGTATATACTTCACAAGAAATTATAATTAACTAACCCGTGATAACTTCGTTTGGGTTTCTCCCTTTTTGAGAAGTCACGAAAAATGTTCTTCCTGAAACCACCGACTTTGTTTTGTCCGCATCCGCCTTTGGTTCCACCGTCCCAGCTGGACTTGACTTTGGTGCACGACAAAATTGGGCTAGGTGACCTTCTTTTCCACAATTGTAACATGCTTTGGACTGCATCGTGCAGCTTGGACTGATATGTTCCTCCCCTCCGCATTTGAAGCATACAATTGGTGGTCGTACTCCTTCCTTAAAAACGGGTGTTGGTGCTGCTGTCTTTCCATCGTTGTTGAACCTTCTCTTCTTGAAATTTCCACTCCTATTATCTTGGCCATGATTACCACCAAAGTGGTTACCATTCATGGCATGATAATTTCCCCCACGATGGTTATCATTGTTCCGATGGCCGTTGCCACCGGTATGATTATTATCGTGTTGCTGGTCATTACCTTTTGGTTGTGCTGACTCATTATCTCGCTCCAATAACTGAGCCCTATTCACAACATCTGAATATAAACAAAGTTTGTGAGAAATGAGGTATTGACGTATGTCGGGTTTCAAACCTCTTAGAAACATTCGCGTCATTCACTCCTCATTATCGACCCAATGGGATGCAAACAGGGATAACTCCGCAAATTTAGCCTCTGAACATCACATCGTTCATCATCTAATCGATGTTATTGTTTAACTGAGGATTATTGTCTTCCTGTTGCACATTATCCTGGGTATTGATCGTTGGTGACTCAACGGTCTCATGTGCTTCATTGCTTATCTCAACATTTTCGGATGTCATTTTCAAATACTACCACAAAACTAGGGTTAATTGACATATCACATATTATCCCTATACTCTAACCGACCAATTAAATACCAAATAAACTTAGGTAGGTCATACTAGCGAAGGAATTCCCCGTCTCTCCCCTCCTAGTTCTTGTCTCACATCTCAACTAGGGATCATATCCCTAAGCTTTGATACCAACTATGACGCCCCCAAAATAGGTATACATCACCCATCTTGAGTCGCCAGATACACGGTACATAAATTCAAATACAACTTAATTATACAACAGTCGTGTAAAATACGACAAAACATAGCTGAGAGTTTAAACAAGAATATTATCATCTAGACAATATCCACACTCAATGGTGTCCTCATTAAATTTATTATCACATTATTCTGTAGAATAGTGAGGACTACTAAAGCCATTTATCCTGGACCATCACTCCATTCCCCAACTCGTCCCATTTATATTCTCATTTCACGAAGAAACAATGAAAGAAAGGGTGAGCTCAACTAGCCCAGTAAGAAATATTATGACTAAGATAATGCAGAATAAATTATCCTTAGCCTTCAACAATATAATGACTGATAGAATACAATAGACAACAAGTTTTAGATCAACAACTGCAGCGGAAATAAGTAATCCATTAGAAGAGTCAAGTAGAGTATAAAATCTACTATCTTCTATGATTTAAAAAGTTTTCATCAACTTTATCGGCGAGACTCGACAAAAAATAAACCACATCATCGAATCATCCCTGCACCACGGCCAAGGATATTCATTAAATCATCAATGGTCATGACTATACCGAATAATCCCTGGTCATAATCATAACAAAAATTGTCCATTAATGCACTACAGGCCAATGAGGACTTTTACCACATCATTCGTCACATTACGATCATGATTATACCGATTAATCCCTGGTCATAATCATACCAAGTCCATCTATGCACGTAAGCCAAAGATGACTTTAATCACAATATAAGCATGAGGATGATGACAATGACATAATAATTCAATAAAACAAGTTCAAGGATAAATTTTAAAAATTTATAATTTAATTTATCCAGGAATCAATAACGTACAAATTGTCAACATGATACTTCTTTGTAGAGTAAAATTCAAGAATAATATTCATGTACCAAAAATAATTTGGATAGAAAGGAAATATATTTTTCGGGTAAATAGTAACCCATGAATAGTATCCTGTGAATAGTACTTCAGGAATAGTACTTTGTGAATAGTACCCCGACATGAAAAGTACCCCAAATACCCGAGTGAATAATATTCGGATAAATAGTAATTTGGGTGAATAGTAACTCGTGAATAGTACTCTAACACGAAAAGTACCCCGAATACCTGAGTGAATAATACTAGAATGAATAGTAACTGGATGAATAGTAACTCATGAATAGTAACTCATAACAGAAAATACCAAATAAAATGATATTTCATGACGAGTACAAAAGAAATGATATTTCATACGAGTATAATAGAATATACGAAACTGCAAATGAATTTTCATCCGCCATGCGGTAATCCACGTTGACAGATCATTTCCACAATTTAATAAAGAATGAATACGAAGGATCATTCACCATGCATGTGGTAATCCACATAGACATGTTATTCCAACAGAATAATAAAGAATGGAATAACAGAAGAATTCACCATGCATGCGATAGACCGTACAAACAGGTTATTCCCAACAGGATAATAAAGAATGGAACTAGGTCATGCGAAATTCGAATAGACAGGATATTCCAAAAGAATAATAAAGAATGGAATAACAACAGAATTCACCAAGCATGCGATAGACCGCACAGACAGGTTATTCCAAAAGAATAATAAATAATGGAACCAGGTCATGCGTAATACGCACAGACAGGATATTCCAACAAAATAATAAAGAATGGAATAACAGAAGAATTTCACCATGTATGCGGTACTTGATAGTCATGTTATTCAACGGAGAATAATAAATAGTGGAAAGCAAATTCATGAATAATACGCGCAGACGAGATATTTCAACAGAATAATAAAGAATGGAATAACAGAAGAATTTCACCATGTATACGGTACTTCGCATAGACGGGTTATTCCAATATAATAATAAGGAATGGAATAACAATCGCTCTCTTCATGAAAATGAAAGAAATAATACCCCTTACCTTAGAATAAAGCTGGATACTGGAATAGAGAGGTAGTAGACTTCTCTTCTTCTTTCTCTCTATAATAATTGCTCTATAGCTTTAGTGAATTGGTGAGAAATGAAAGAAGAATGAGCTTCTATTTATAGAAAAATATAGTTTCGATAATTGCACGTTTTGGGGCTTGAAATATTATAGTACAATAACTCCAAATTTTCTTTCATTTTTAATTTAGTCCTGCAAGTATTATCAAACTTGCACCACCTCCCCTAATAGTAAATCATGTGAATCAATAGTAAATCATGTGACTCAATATTTTTAGACATGTGAAAATATGAATTACAGTATAGTACCTCCATCTGTACCTCCATTTTTAACTTAGTCATGCAAGTATTATCAATCTTGCACCAACTCCCCTAATAGTACAAGAATGTGAATCAATAGTACACACATGTGAACAAATATTTATAATCATATGAATTAATAGCAATTAATTGCTCATTTATCCGGTTAATTACCCGACTGGTCAGTATAACCTCCAGACATTAATTATTATCTAAACAAATGTCGATTTTCACTAACACTAATAATTCCCACACAATTGAACTATCAATTTCATCTTTAATCAACACGAACTTTTCATCATTAAAATTATAACTCACAATATTTAACAACCAGGTCGTTCCTAGGAAAGAGGGGGCTTTTCGATAAGGATTTCTCTTTATTGGCGCGTAATTAGGTGACCAAACCTCTCATTGACAGAACTTCTAGACATTGTCAATATTGCAAATAATAATATGAATAACATTGTCGTCTCAATTATTGATTTAATAATATAACATATTATGTAGATGATACTGTGACAATAATTGAATCAATAATATGAGAGATATGATGCAACAATTCTTGTAGCAATAATTGAGTATAAGCGGAGTGACTTCTTACGTAAGCATCAATAATCAATCTTGTGTAGCTACTATGCAACCACGCCATTCATCGTACTTTTACTACCGAGTAGTTTAACAGTTTTAACGGTAACACTCTCGCCGTTATTTTTATAAAATGATAATTCTGTCGTTTTCTAACTACGACAATACTTCCATTGTGGGGTGTACCAATGATTATGCCGTCGTACGAATATTCCTTGTTAAAATGAATATTCTCCGACCAATCGAATATTATATAACAACTTGCATACTTTGAAAAATTCGTAAATACTACCCACACCTATAACACTATCTCAAATCCACACCATAATATTCAAAAAAATATTTCGAGAAAATTTAAATCTTTATTCATAAAATTTGGGGTCTCACAGCATGCATGGTGAATTCTTCTGTTATTCCATTCTTTATTATTCTATTAGAATAACTTGTCTACGCGGACCACCGCATGCATGGTGAATAACCCTTCGTATTCATTCTTTATTAAAGTGTTAAAATGATATGTCTACGTGAATGCATGGCGGGTGAAAATCCATTTGCAGTTTCGTATATTCTATTATACTCGTATGAGATATCCTTTCTTTTGTACTCATCATGAAATATCATTTTCTTTGGTATTTTTTCTTTTATGAGTTACTATTCACGGGTTACTATTCACCCGATTACTATTCACTCTAGTATTATTCACTCGGGTATTCGGGGCACTTTTCATGTCAAAGTACTATTCACAAGTTACTATTCACGGATTACTATTCACCCAATTACTATTCACCCGAATATTATTCACTCGAGTATTTGGGGTACTTTTTATGCCGGAGTACTATTCATGAGTTACTATTCACGGGTTACTATTCACCCAATTACTATTCATCCAAATATTATTCACTCGGGTATTTGGGGTACTTTTCATGTCGGGGTACTATTCACGAGGTACTATTCCCAAAGTACTATTCACATGGTATTATTCACGGGGTACTATTTACCCAAAAAAAATATATTTCTGTTCTGTCCAAATTATTTTTGGTACATGAATATTATTCTTGAATGTTACTCTACAAAGCAGTATCATGTTGACAATTTGGACGTTATTGATTTCTGGATAAATTAAATTATAAATCTTTAAAATTTATTCTTGAACTTGTTTTATTGAATTATTATGTTATTGTCATCATCATCATGCTTATATTGTGATTAAAGTTATCTTTGGCTTAAGTGCATAGATGGACTTGGTATGATTATGACCAGGGATTATTCAGTATAATCATAACCGTAATGTGATGAATGATGTGGTGAAAGTCCTCATTAGCCTGTAGTTCATTGATGGACAGTTGTTGGTATGATTATGACTAGGGATTATTCGGTATAATCATGATCATTGATGATTACATGAATATCCTTGGTCGTGGTGTAGGGACGATTTGATTTTATTTATTAAGCTGAGTCTCAGCGATAAAATTGTTGAAAATCTTTTAAATCATAGAAGATAGTAGATTTTATGCTCTACTTGACACTTCTAATGGATTGCTTATTCCGCTGCAGTTGTTGATCTAAAACTTGTTGCCTATTATATTCTATCAGTTGTTATACTTTTGAAGGCTGAGGATAATTTATTCTGCATTATCCTAGTCATAATATTTCTTACTGGGCTAGTTGAGCTCACCTTTTCTTTCATTGTTCTCTTCAGGAAATGAGAATATAGTTGGGACGAGTCGGGGAATGGAGTGATGGTCCAGGATACGTGGCTTTAGTAGTCCTCACTATTATATGAAATAGTGTGATAATAATTATAATGAGGACTTCATTAAGTGTGGTTATTGTCTAGAAGACAATATTCGTGTTAAAACTCTTAGCTTATGTTTTGTCGTATTTTACACGACAGTTGTATTATTAAGTTGTATTTGAATTTTGTACCATGTATTTGGCGACTCAAGATGTGTGATGTATACCTGTTTTGGGGGCGTCACAGTTGGTATCAAAGCTTAGGGATATGATCCCTGGCTGAGATGTGAGACAAGAACTAGGAGGGGAGAGACGGGGAATTTCTTTGCTAGTATGACCTACCTAAGTTTATTTGGTATTTAATTAGTCGATCAGGGTATAGGGATAATATGTGATATATTAATTAACTCTTGTTTTGTGACAGTGTTTGAAAATGGCATCTAAAAATGTTGAGATCAGCAATGAAGCACATGAGACCGTTGAGTCACCAATGATCAATACCTAAGATAATGTGCAACAGGAAGACAATAATCCTCAGGTAAACAACAACACCAATCAGATGATGAATGATGGGATGTTCAGAGGCTTTATGCAATTCATGCAACATCAGGCGAGAGAGACTCCTGTTCAAAATGCAGGTGGAAACAATAACAACCCACGGTTGGTCACTACTAAGCAGTTCAAGGAGCTGTGACCGCCAGAGTTTTTGGGAAAGCCAGAACCACTTAAGGCGGAGGCGTGGTTAAAGCAGATCACTAAGATATTTGATGTCTTGGGATGCTCCGAGGAGCAAAAGGTTCCCTTTGCCACCTTTATATTGCGTGAAGAGGCAGATTACTGGTGGGAATCTATAAAACGTACCCAGCCTGACGCACTCAAGATGTCATGGGAGAAGTTCTAAGAGCGGTTCAACGACAAGTACTTTCTCGAAAGTTTTTGCCACATGAAGGAGGTGGAATTCATCAAGTTAGAACAAAATAATATGACTGTGTCGCAATACGAGGCTAAATTTGTGTAGTTATCCCGATTTGCATCCCATTTGGTCGATAATGAGAAGCGAATGACGCGAATGTTTCTAAGAGTTTTGAAACCCGATATACGTCAATACCTCATTTCTCACAAACTTTGTATATATTCAGAGGTTGTAAATAGGGCTCAGTTATTGGAGCGCAATAATGAGTCAGCACAACCAAAAGGCAATGACTAACAACATGATAATAATCGTACCGGTGGCAACTGCCATCGAAACAATGATAACCATCGTGGGGGAAATTATCATGCCAAGAATGGTAACCACTTCGGTGGTAATCATGGCCAAGATAATAGAAGTGGAAAATTCAAGAAGAGAAGATTTAGCGATGATGGGAAAACGTCGGCAACAGCACCAACATCAGCAACAAATTCTAGGGGAGGAGAACGACCGCCAGTTAGATGCTATAGTTGCGGAGAGGAGGGACACATAAGTCCAAACTGTTCATAGCCTTCCAAGGTATGTTTTAGTTGTGGAAAAGACGGTCACATAGCTCAATTTTGTCACAGAATAAATCAAGTCCAAATTGGACAAGTGGCACCAAAGGTGGATACTGACAAAACAAAGTCGGTGGTTTTCAGAAGAGCTTTTTCGTGACTTCTCAAAAGCGAGTAACCCGAACGGTTAGTACGCAAGTTAGTTAATTATAAATTCTTGTGAAGTCTATACCTTATTAGATACTGGTTCTACCCATTATTTTATCTCTCTTGCTTGCGCTCAACGTTTAAATTTGACTCCGGAGAAATTAGACTTTGACTTATCGATTGAAACTCCGTTAGGAGAAACCTTCATTTCATGTGCTATCCAAGTCTTGGATGAGAGTCACAGTTTTTAAATGATATTTCTATCGTTAATAAATTTCCTGACGTATTCTCGAAGAACTTCCTGGTCTACCCCAGAGCGTGAAATCGAATTTTGTATTGACCACAGTACAAAACTCATTTCTAAAACCCTTAAGTATTTCTTCACCCAAAACGAACGTAGCATGTGCCAAAGACGTTGGTTCGAGCTATTGAAGATTACGACCATACCATTCAATATCATCGTTGAAGAGCGAACGTGGTAGCTGACGCGTTGAGTAGTAGATCGTATGCGTTTACGAGTGTGATGTTGTTAACACAAAGACCCATTTTGTATAACTTACAAATGATGAAGATAGAGTTAAAGACTCTAAGAACCCACATGGTGATATCAAATATACTAGTAGAATCGACTTTAATCGATAAAGTTAAATGCCGTTCAAGCTACAGACCCGGAGCTGATGAATACGAAGAAGAAGGTTCAAGAAGGCGTTATTCTAGAAGCAAGAACCGACGAGGAGAGGAAATCTCAACCCTCGATTTAATTGGTCCATTTGAAATACTTGATCGAGTAGAAACTGTGGCTTATAGACTCGCCTTATCGCCAAGTATGTCGCGTGTTCATAACATTTTTTTACGTATCAATGTTACGTAAATATGTGGACGACCCAAACCACATTATTGAATTAGAATTAGATGAGATAGCAGAAGATTTAACGTATGAGAAGATACGTGTTAAAATCTTGGATAAGAAGGATTATATTAGACACTCAAAGGGTATACCTCAAGAGTTAGAATCTGTCAAGGTATCCTCACCTCTTCGGTATACCAAGTACGTACGTAAATTTTGCGGGAAAAATTTCATAAGGAGGGGAGATTGTAAGACCCCGAATTTTATGAAATGAAATTATTCAATTTTCTTATAATTATGATTTTATTTTGTAAATGGTTAAATTGATAAAAGGTTAAAGTTAAGGGTGATATTTGAAAATTTTGCAAAGTATGCAAGTTGTTATAAAATATTCGTTTGGTCGGGGAATATTCTTTTTGTCGGGAATATCCGTACGATAGCACAATCATTGGTAGACCCCACAACAGAAGTATTGTCGTAGTAAGAAAATGACAGAATTATCTTTTTATAAAAATAACGGTGAAAGTGTTACCGTTAAAACTGTTGAACTACCTGGTAGAAAAGTACAGTAATACGCATGGTTGTATAGTAGCACACCACTCAGATTGATTATTGATGCTTACGTAAGAAGTCACTTTCGCTTATACTCAATTATTGCTATAGTAATTCTTTGATCATATCTCTCATATTATTGATTCAATTATTGTCACAATATTATCTGCATAATATTTTATATTATTAAATCAATAATTGAGATGACAAAGTTATTCATATTATTATTTGCAATATTGACAATGTCTAGAAGTTCAGTCAAGGAGAGGTTTGGTCACCTAATCATGGCGTCAATAAAGAGAAATCCTTATCTCTGAAAGCCCTCTTCCTCGGGAACGACTTGGTTGTTAAATATTGTGAATTATAATATTAATGATGAATAAGTTCGTATTGATTAAAGATGAAATTAATAGTTCCATTGTGTTGGAATTATTAGTGTTAGTGAAAATCGACATTCATTTCGATAATAATTGATGTCTGGAGGTTATATTGACCAATTGGGTAATTAATCGGATAAATGAGAAATTAATTGCTATTAATTCACATGATTATAACTATGTGTTCACGTGTGTGTATTATTGATTCACATGATTTACTATTAGGGGAGGTGGTGCAAGTTTGATAATACTTGCAGGACTAAATTAAAAATAAAGAAAAAGAAGAAGGTATTATACTGTAATATTTTGAGCCCCAAAATGTGCAATTATTGAAACTATATTTTCCTATAAATAGAAGCTCATTCTTCCTTCATTTCTCACCAATTCACTAAGTCTCACAAGAGCAATTATTATAGAAAGAAATTATAGAGAGAAAGAAGAAGAGAAGTCTGCTATCTAACTATTCCAGTATTCAGTTTCTTCTAAGGTAAGGGGTATTATTTCTTTCGTATTCATGAAGAGAGTTATTTTCTTTCAATACTCGTAAGAGCTATTATTCCATTCTTTATTATTCTGTTGGAATAACCTGTCTATGCGGTCTATCGCATGCCTGGTAAATTCTTCTGTTCTTCCATTCTTTATTATTCTGTTGGAATGACCTGTCTACGCGGACTACCGCATGCATGGTGAATTCTTCTATTATTCCATTCTTTATTATTCTATTGGAATAAACTGTATGTGCGGTCTATCGCATGCCTGGTGAATTCTTCTGTTATTCCATTTTTTATTATTCTGTTGGATAACCTGTTTACGCGGACTACCGCATGCACGGTGAATTCTTCTTTTATTCCATTCTTTATTATTCTGTTAGAATAACCTGTCTACGCGGACCACCGCATGCATGGTGAATGACCCTTCGTATTCATTCTTTATTAAATTGTGGAAATGATCTGTCTACGTGGATTACCGTATGGCGGGTGAAAATCCATTTGCAGTTTCGTATATTCTATTATACTTGTATGAGATATCATTTCTTTTGTACTCGTCATAGAATATCATTTTCTTTGGTATTTTTCTTTTACTAGTTACTATTCATATGTTACTATTCACCCGATTACTATTCACTCTAGAATTATTCACTCGGATATTCGGGGCACTTTTTATGCCAGAGTACTATTCATGGGTTACTATTCACCCAATTACTATTCACCCGAATATTATTCACTTGAGTATTTGGGATACTTTTTATGCCAGAGTACTATTCACGAGTTACTATTCATAAATTACTATTCACCCAAATATTATTCACTCGGGTATTTGGGGTACTTTTTATGTCGGGGTACTATTCACGAGGTATTATTCCCGAAGTACTATTCATAGGGTACTATTCACGGAGAACTATTTACCCAAAAAAAATATATTTCTGTTCTGTCCAAATTATTTATTGTACATGAATATTATTCTTGAATTTTACTCTACAAAATAGTATCATGTTGACAATTTGAACGTTATTGATTTCTGGATAAATTAAATTATAAGTCATTAAAATTTATCCTTGAACTTGTTTTATTGAATTATTATGTCATTGTCATCATCCTCATGCTTATATTGTGATTAAAGTCTTGCATAGATGGACTTGGTATGATTATGACCAGGGATTATTCGGTATAATCATGACCGTAATGTGACGAATGATGTGGTGAAAGTCCTCATCGGCTGTAGTTCATTGATGGACAAATGTTGGTATGATTATGACTAAGGATTATTCTAGATAATCATGACCATTGATGATTACATGAATATCCTTGGTCGTGGTGCGTGGATGATTCGATTTTATTTATTGTCGAGTCTCAAATGATAAAATTGTTGAAAAACTTTTTAAATCATAGAAGATAGTAGATTTTATGCTCTACTTGACTCTTCTAATGGATTTCTTATTCCGCTACAGTTGTTGATCTAAAACTTGTTGTCTATTATATTCTATTAGTTAATATACTATTGAAGGCTAAGAATAATTTATTCGGCATTATCTTAGTCATAATATTTCTTATTGGGCTAGTTGAGCTCACACCCTTTTCACCGTTCTCTTGAAAAATGAGAATATAGTTGGGACGAGTCGGGGAATGGAGTGATGGTCCAGGATAAGTGGCTTTAGTAGTCCTCACTATTCTGTGAAATAGTGTGATAATAATTGTAATGAGGACTTCATTAAGTGTGGATATTGTCTAGAAGACAATATTCGTGTTAAAACTCTCACCTTATGTTTTGTCATATTTTACACGACAGTTGTATTTGAATTTTGTACCATGTAGTTGGCGACTCAAGATAGATGATGTATACTTATTTTGGGGGCGTCACATTTATAGTACTGAAATATAATTAATATTATATTATTATTCTTTTTCCTTATTCCAAATCCAGAATTTAGGGTTTGGATTCCATATCTAATTTATCTTTCATATACATACCATTATTAATTAAGTTATAATAATTAACTTAATTAATCTAAAATAAATTCACATAACAAAATAATTATTATAATAATTCTATAATCATTTCATATATTATTTAAATGATATAATAATCATATTTTCATAGAAAATAAATAATAAAAACATTTCTACTATAAAATTAATTATTATAAGAATATACTTTATAATGATCAATAATTCTTAAAAAATTATTTACAATAATTAATGTAATAAATAAATTTTATTTATCACATATATATTTATATATACACATTACCTGGCACATATTCCCCACATTTAAATTAAATAAAAAAAATTTATACGCAAAATTTCTGATTTAATTATATAGAAAATATCTGGTTATTACATTCACCATCCCTTATAAAGATTCTGTCCCCGGAATCACCGTTTCAAAATCTATAAATACAAGGATACATAGCATACACAGTCATTGCAAGTAGGTCTCGATCATAATTGATCGAACCGATCTTTAACTATTCAGCATAAAGCTTGTTTATCTGCTTAAACAGAAATTTGATTTCTAATAGAACTCAAATTCCTCTTTCAAAATAATTTTTAAAATAATTTATTATATACATAAAAAACATCATATATAAGAAAATAAAAGTTATACGAATAATACCTGGAGTTGCATCCCAGGTTGCTACCGAATCCTGAAGAGTCATGTTGGAGACTCTTGCGGTTAGTTCTGTTGGTTTGTTTGTTGAAGTTGGTCCCGTTGTCGCCAGCGTACCGCTACATTTCCCTGTATTTATGCTTCCTGCCTCCCTTCTCCTTTTTCGGACAGTCCTTCACCTTATGCTCCGTTGATCCACACTTAAAACACCCACTGTTTATTCTAGGATTGGGCAGTTGGGGGAGATATGTCCCTTCTGCCCACACTTATAACACACAACTTACCTTTAAGACACTCTCCCGAGTGATTCTTTCCGCAATTCCCACACTGCACAACATGTTTCTTTCCACCTCTTGGCCTAATTTTGGTATTCCCAAAATTATCTCCTTTCCTTTTTCCAATGCTACCACCACTACTCCCTTCTTCGGCTCTAGTTTGATCTACCTCTCACAAAAAATTTGTCTCCCTTTTATCGTATAGGTCGCAAAAGCTGTCTTTTGCCCCTCCGTTACCCTAGCTATCACAAACGCTTCTATAGGGTCAGGTGTTCCTCTAAATCCTGGCAGTCTGAATGCCTTGAAGTCCTTGAAGTTTGCTAATTGATTATCTGGTTGATTTTCCGCGGCTTGTATTCCATTCTGCATAGCTTGAGCGATCAAATTCGCAAAATTCTTTATTAGATCTGGTTGTCCTCCAGCTTTATTGATAGGTTCTTCTGTCCTTTGGTTTCATTTTCTTCTTGGCGGCATTATCATAAATTATTCCTTATTAACTTACATTCTAAGCCTTATCGTATACCTTTAGCATATAACGCGAAAATTTTCTACTCAAATAATCATGTACTCAAAATATTAGATTTTGAAAATTTGGTTTACTGTATTAACCAGTGCTCAGATAAATAATTACTATCTTTATACCAACTTATTTCATTAATCCAACATAGATTCATAATCATAGCGCTTGACATACCATAACACATAATGTTTTAAACATCCTCTATCCCTTTGTGACTCAAAAGTCGGGAATCGCTGCCACAACTTATACAAAATATTACATTACACAAACATACCTATCATATACACATCATAGATTCATACATATTCAATTAATACTAATACTACTTATTTTCTACATCTTTACTTAAAAAAATCAATTGCTTAGTATTCTATATATTCCCATTATCCTCAATAATCCATTCACCCCTAACTATACCAAGTTCATCAAACTTATCACACATTATGAGTTTAAGAACTCACCATAAACATATGAGTTTAAGAACTCGAGCTTGACCTTATATTCTTTAACTATACTCTACCTATCAGTTATACTATCGTTTCTGGGTCTGGTACTACATTTTTCCAGTACACCTCATTAGGGTTTCTTTCAATGCGAGCCTTTATTTCAGCTATTGGCTTTGACATTGGCTCGGTTATGAAGGTTGACTCCTTCTTTACGATCTGAGGGTATCCTAATCCTTTCTATCTGACATCTACACACAAACTATCTTGACTAACATATAATCTATACACACAGTAAATAATAGTTTTATATAAGTTATCTTTTACTTTGTTTGACAATGAATTTATTCAATTCATCTCCTTTTAAACTCTATATGAGTTATTTGTATTTTCAACATTTCCCTCTATTCTAAGGTTATAGCCTAAGGTCTATCCCACCTAAGGTTTCTAACCCTAAAGCTCTGATACAAACTTGTGACGCCCCCAAATTTAGGTACTTGAAACCCGAACTCGATGCTTCACGATACCATTTCTATGAGCGGAATAATATTAATAATAATAACAATAATATAAATATCAAACTAAATTTACATATATCAGAGTCTAATCCCAGGTACGCGACCTTTACTATAATTCATTACAAGATAGATAATAAATATCATAGTCTTAATAATGCCTAACTATTACAAAAGATACCATTAAACTTATTTTTTTTGCTCTCTTTTTCCCTTGTTCTTGACTGAACCTTCAGGTTGATCACGCTTAGCTGAAAACATTTAAATTTAAAGCAAGAATGAGCATTTAATTTCCCAGCAAGTAATAGCAACAATAAATAAATATTACCTGAAGGAATTAAATGTTTTTTCTGAATGACACTTCTACAACGAATCAACAGTTGTGAAGTACGTTGAACCAATAATAATAACATATCAATTATATATCAAATTTTTGAAACTACTTATTGACTATAAATGAAGGATAGTCGACAGACTATGAACTTTGTTTTAAATTTTCGATAAGGTTTAGCAGAACTTCATCTGCAAACCGTCATAACTTACGGGCGCGAGGGTGATCTTCCCAATGTTCCCTGTATTGATCAATATTATATACAAGAACGATATTATCATTCATCTTTTCCTCCTTAGGCGCATAAAAGTTTTCCCATGTTTGGGATGTTCATACTTAGTCGGGAATCCGAACCAAAACAATTCGGTTGGATACAATAAAGTTTTATCATGTTCAACGATATATCTAAATCTGTGTCTAGCTGGGTCAAATAGCTTAGACGACTTTTAATTAATGTATACATATTAGAGATCAATAGGTATATATCAACATGTGATTAAATACAATGATTATTCAAGTGGGGACACTTGGATAACCATATTTAGAAATTAACGAACAGAATAAATATCTGAATTATACAATAATATTGTACTAATAAATAATGATCGGATACATAATCGATAACAATAGAGTTAATATTCTGGCACAATGATAATATAATTCTGAAACTTTCTTACTTATGTCCATTGCATAAAGTAAATGCAAAGGTAGGATACTTGACTGGTATACTGCTTATAGTTACGCAACTTAGTTTTATCTTTTATATCAAAACCTATCATTAATAAGATCATTTTATCGATTAGAATAACATATCGTAACACATAATACTGCTTATTGTAGTCAGCACATAACCTAATCACATTGTCACATATGTTTAGCAGTCACATATGTGTCTGTCGATGATAAGCATGCCACGTGGCAGCCTGATAAAATTGGAAACACAACTTACACTCGACAGAAATCTGTCGAGTATACCACTAGTCTGTCGAGGTTATTCGGTCGAGGATATTCGATCGATGATAAGTATGCCACGTTGCAATCTGATAAAAATGGGAAACACCTTAACCTCGACGGATATTCGTCGACAATACCACCATTCCGTCGATGATAGTGTTTTTTTAAAATAATTTATTTATTTTTGCAATATCCAGGGATTTAACCCACATCTTGTACCTGTACCTGTACCTGTTTTCCCAACATCACATACAAAAGCTAACAATATGGCCAATAACATAAATTACAATTACAATCACCTCATCCAACAATATATCAAAAACCAACTAATTAAATGAGAAGTAAAAAGGTCAAAAACATCCCACCAATCTAAACTAAACTATAACAAACATCCCATTAAGCTAAATTAAACTAAGTATCAAACCGCAACAAAACCAAAGTAATGATAAGGTTTAAACTATAATATGTACGTCAAAAATTACATAAACTACAAAAGAATTTAAACTACAAAAGAATGTAAACTAAGTCAAGCTAGTAGAGCCCCCGGTGTGAGGAGGATCATCGAGGCGAAGGCGTGACGCTTCGAGTATGAAAATCGCCTCATCGTCATCCCGCTCACACCCACTCATCACCCTGTTGATACAATATAATGTAACTCATTAGTCCATATATATGATTCAGTTAAAGATAACTAAATGAAAATTAAATAACATGCAGAATATATATTTGTAATTAAAATGAAATATACCTGAGCAGTCGAGCGCTGACTCAACATCGGCCCAAACGCGTCCTTGACTAAGGTAACCACCATCCAAACAATCTCATCGCGTATTGGGGCCCACTGCTCCAGAGGGATACCGTACTCTCGGCGGTGGCACCAGCTGCAACGTCCTGCGCAAGCTGATGGAGGCGAGAATGGTTGGGCGGGTCCTCACGATGGAACAACTGATCGGTCTCAAACCTCTCCGACACCGCAGCCATAACACGCTAGAACAAAGCATCATCTAAGCCAATACCAGATGTGATGGTCCCACTTGGGCTCTTTGACGCAGACAACAATGGCTAGAACCCGACAAGCGACCAACAACCCCTTTCTTCTCTGTCTTTCTATTGAATTATGTAGACATCTTTCTATAACTGTGCTCAGCAAGCAAGAATCTACGAGCAGTTCCAAAGAAACTAGTTTTCCGTCCATGACGTAGTTGAGTGCCTTGCACATTCCCCATGTAGACTGGACATGACAACTTACCATGAGTCGACCAACCACTAATCATCCCAAGTGTTGAAAAGTCAGTGATAGTCCACAACAAGGCTACCTTCATCACAAAATTTACACCGATGATTTATCAAAAGTCCGAACACCTGCTTCCCCACAAGATCTTAAGTTCATCGACTAACGGCCTGAGGTACACGTTAATGTCTTTTGTAGGACTCTTATCCCCTGGTATAAGTAAGGTCAAGAAAAGATACGGATCCCTCATGCACATTGACGGTGGAAGATTGTAAGCTACCACAATCACTGGCCAAACAGAATAAGGCTGACTAAAATTATTAAATGGACAGAATCCATCTGTAGCCATGTGACACCCTCAAAATAGGTATACATCACCTATTCTGAGTTGTCAATACATGGTACAGAAACAATTACAACTTTATTAATACAACAATAAAACTGTGAGTTTAAATACAAATATTATCTTCTAGACAATATCTATACCCAAATAAATCCTCATCACAATTATTTATACATTATTTTACAAAATGGTGAGGACTACTAAACAACTCTCTCTATAACCATCATTCCATACCCCGACTGCATTTCGCTACATTCTCGCCTCCCGAGAAGAAAAAATGGAACAAAAGGAAAAGGGTGAGCTCAACTAGCCCAGTAAAGAACATTATGACTAAGATAATATAAAACAAATTATCGTTGGTCTTCAACAGGGAAAAATCTGAGAGAATATAATAAACAACAAGTTTTAGATCAATATTCGAAGCGGAAAATAATAATTCATAGAAGAGTTACGTAGAGAATGAAATCTATTAGTATCTATAAATTTAATGAAATTCTTCAACAAATTTTTTTATCCCCGAACATCAATCAATTCACATCTTGAATCATATATTCATCTTTGCACTACAGGCCAAAGATATTCATCAGTTGGTCATGTTCATCTTTGCACTACGGCCAAAGATATTTATAATAAAATCAACCGTCTTTGCACTACAGGCCAAAGATATTCAGTAACATCATCATTTAGGACTGAGGATGATGAAAAATATTTTTAAAGAAAATGAATCCAGTGAAACAAAAGAACAAATATTAAGGATTCGTACTTTAAACAATCCGAGTTCAAAAATACTTCATAAATAATCATACTGAAGTAAAATTCATGAATGATCAAAACATGGATACAAACAAAGCTAGTTTCCATAATAGATATTTTGAATGAAAAGGAAAAATTTTATTTTTCATGAATAATACGTGATTTTTGTGAATAGTATCAGATATATGAATAATAGGTCGATACGTGAATAGTAACCCCGACACAAAAAGTTCCAAATTTGATTAAAAGTTCAAACCAATATTTCGGCATAATGATATTGAAGAAAATAATATCATTTTAAAAAAAATAATATCCCTTACCTCGAAAGAATAAGATTATACGGTCGACTATCAATAAAATGTCAAGAAACTTACACAGTAGCAACACTCAAAGTATCAAAATACTCACAAGAATACGCCAATATATAGAGAGAGAAGAGAGAAACTTCATTTTCTCGTGTAATTTTCAATTCTAACCTAAGCACCTTATTTATAGGAAAATGCTTAGAACACCAAAGCGTAAAATTTAATAAAATATTATAATAATTACAAAATTTTCATACGCCCACTTTTACTAATTGAACTCAAAGACTTTGCATCATGTTTGTGTAGCCCACCAAACACAAAAAATGTTTTTCTTATTTAAATTATTTTAAACTTCCAAAAATCAATTATTTCTAATTTTAAAACTTCAATAATTCATAATAAATAGCCCTTTTATCGTAAAAATTCAAACCACTTGTCCTTTCCATAGGAAATTTCATTTTCTACAACTTTGTAAGTTTAAGTTTTTCAAATTCCAAATGTAAATTGATCAAATCCACAAACGAGCCGATTTTATAGGCTATAATCAAATTTCAATCAAGAATGGGGTCCACAAACATGAAAAACATGTTTTAAATATTTTAGTAACAAAAAATACTCCTCCTCCTCATATACTCATATATCCTACATTCATTGTAAAAATATCACCATTATTATATTATTAAAAATATAATAATATATTTAAATGAATTATTTTATCGTAAAAAGATAAAATATTTATTTTCAACAATTGTCACATTAAAAATTTTCTCCATCTATATCCACACATAAAATTAATATTTTCCTCATCATATAAATCAATAATTAATTATTCACAAATAATATTACGTAATCACAATATCGATAACCAAGCGCCCTCCTGTGATAGAGGGGGCTTTTCAATAAGGATTTCTCCTTACTAAATACATGCAATTAGATGACCTAACCTCTCCTTAGATGTAACTTTCTAGACATTGCCAATAATGTTATCCAATAATATTATTCAGATAATATGAATTATTGTCTCCGATAATGGAAAATATTGTGTAATAATAATTATCAAACAACAAGAATATAAAATATCAATGCAAAGAATTATTGAATCAATAAAATAAAATATCGAATAAGAATTATCGTAATAATTATTGAGTAGTGTCTTCTTACGTAAGAATCAATAATTGGTACAATACCGTGTGCTACTGTGTTTTAACCACCGATTATTTCAACAGTATTAACGGTAACAACTACGCCGTTATTTATAATTAATTTATTCTTGTTATTTTCTTCATCCAATCGCTTTTTTAGTATGGGGCCCACATTAAGGTCACTACTTGTCGCATTTAATATTCCCCGACAAAGAAGAATATTCCACGACCAAACGAATATTCCACAACAACAATGAATATTTTATAACCACTTGCTTATTTGAAATATTTACGATTTTTACCCATAACTAACCACATTAATCAAATCAACCCTTACTATTTCAAAATAATAAATAGAGGAATTTAAATTTCATTTATTAATAATTTGGGGTCTTATAACCTCCCTCCTTATGAAATTTCATCCTCGAAATTGACGTGACGATTCTGGTGTGTTTCAAAAGGTGAGGATACCTCGATTTCATTTTCGCTTCCAACTCTCGTGTCATTTCTCTATAGCATGGTTCCTCCATAAAACTTTAACTTGTGGGTATGACCTTTGTATGTAGGACATGCTCCTTCCTATCCAACATCTTGATAGTACCTCCTCATATGTTAAGTCTTCTACTATCTCGTCCTGGTTTCTAACTCAATAACGTGGTTTGGGTCTTTCACATATTTACAAAGCACGGATATGTGAAAAACATTATGAACACGAGACATACTGAGGTAACGCAGTCTATAGGCTACATTTCCTACTCGGTCAAGAATCTGTAATGGACCAATAAATCGTGGATTTAGCTTTCCTCATTTTCTAAATCTTGTAACTCCCTTCCATGGAGCTACACACAACAATACGTGATCCCCAATACTAAATTCCACGTCCTTTCGATGAAGATCCGCATAACTCTTTTGTCGATCCTGTGCCATTTGTATACGTTGTCGAATCATTTGGATCTTTTCCGTAGTAATACGTACCGACTCGGGTCCCAACAATGTTGCTTCACCCACCTCATCCCAACATATTGGAGAGCGACACTTTCGTCTATATAATGCTTCAAATGGAGCCACACCTATAATTGCCTGATAACTGTTGTTGTAGGAGAATTCCACCAATGGTAAATGCTTATCCCAACTGCCCTTGAAGTCTAGGACACAGAGTCTTAATAGATCTTCAAGAGTTTGAATAGTCTCTCTGATTGTCCATCCGTTTGAGGATGATATGCCGAATCAATCAGAACTGCGCTCTATAGCTTTTTGTAAGCTAACCCAAAATCTTGAAGTGAATCTTGGGTCACGATCCGAAACTATGGATACTGGCATGCCATGCAATCTCACAATCTCATTTACATACATACTAGCAAGACGCTCAAGGAATAAGTCTCCGTGACGGCAAGAAAAATGTGCGAACTTGGTTAATCTATCAGCAATAACCCAAATAACATTTATGCCTTGAGAAACTGTGGGAAGACCCGTAACAAAATCCATGGTAATATGTTCCCACTTCCATTTCGGAATCTCAAGTGGTTACAATGGACCCTTAGGCACTTGATGCTCCGCCTTTACACGTTGACAAGTTAAACACATCGAGATAAACTTTGCAATCTCTCTCTTCATATTGTTCCACCAAAATGTATGTCAAAGATCATGATACATTTTAGTACTTCCAGGATGAATTGCAAATGGTGTATTGTGTGCTTCCATCATGATCTTGTACTTCAAATCAGAATCGTTAGGAACACAAAGTCTGGAGTGGACTCGAAGTATTCCTTCTTCATCGATTCTTGCTTCTGGAATAACACCTTCTTGTACTTTCTTCTTTATAATCATCAGCTCCGGGTATGTGGCTTGAGCAACTTTAACTTTCTCGATTAAAGTTGGTTCTATACGTATACTTGACATCATTGCATGGGTCCCCGGAGTCTTTAATTCTATTCTCATCTTTTGTAAATCACACAAAATGGGCCTTTGTGTTAACAACATCGCACTCGTTCCCGCGTATGATCTTCTACTCAATGCGTCAGCTACCACGTTCGCTTTTCCAGGATGGTATTGAATAGTGTGGTCGTAGTCTTTCAATAGTTCGAGCCAACGTCACGCCGCCGATGTTGAGTTCTTTTTGGTGAAGAAATATTTGTGGCTTTTATGGTTTGAATATATCTCCACTTTCTCCCCATATAGATAGTGCTCTCCAGATCTTTAAGCGCCGAAACAATCACTCGCCGCTAACTCTAGATCATGAGTAAGATAATTCCTCTCATATTCTTTAAGTTGTCATGAGGCATAGGCTATGACTTTCCCACGCTGCATGAGAACACATCCTAACCCTTTGCCCAAGCATCATTAGAGATAACAAATCCATCCGAACCAGATGATATTGTTAGAACAGTGTCCCAAATAAGTCTCCTCTTAAGCTCTTGGAAACTCTTCTCGCATTCCTCGCTATAAACGAATTTTGTATCCTTCCTAGTTAGTGAAGTTAATGGAGTAGCGATTCGAGAAAACCCTTCCACGAATCTCCAATAATAACCAAATAGCCCCGTAAAGTTACGTGATTTCTGGCCACCGCCTTCTGCTTGTTCTAACTTTGTATTGCTTCAATCTTCACCGGGTCAACAGATACTCCATGTTTTGACACCACGCGCGCCCAAGGAATGCTACTTCCTCAAGCCGTAACTCGATTTCTTCAACTTGGCATAAAGCTTATTTTCACGAAGCCTTTGGAGTACCAAATTTCAAATGGTGCTCATGATCTTCACGACTTTTAGAATATATGAGGATGTCATCAATAAAGACAACAACGAACTGATCCAAATAATCCTTGAATACTCGATTCATCATATCCATGAAAGTCGCAGGAGCATTAGTCAATCCAAAAGACATGACTAAGAATTCATAATGCCCGTACCGAGTTCTCAAGGCGTATTTGGAATATCCTCGCCTTCTAATCTTCAAATTGATGATATCCGTAATCGAAGATTGATCTTTGAAAAGAAATGTGTTCCTTGCAACTGGTCAAACAGGTCATCAATACGAGGTAGTGGATACCTATTCTTGATGGTGACATGGTTTAATTCCCGATAGTCAATACAAAGTTGCATACTCCCGTCTTTCTTCTTTACGAATAAAACAGAGCACCCCAAGGAGATGTACTAGACGAATGAAACCGATGTCCAACAACTCTCAGTAATTGGACCTTTAACTCCTCAAGTTCAATAGAGCCATTCGATATGGGATTTTAGAAATGGGCTTTGTACTGTGTTCAAGATCAATAAAGAATTCAACTTCACGCTCGGGGTAGACCGGATGTTCTTCAGAAAATACGTCAGGAAAGTCAATAACAACATGAATATTATTCAAATTTGACGTGTTTTTATTCAAATCCAAAACATGGGCTAAGAAAGCTTGACATCCGTTTTTCAATAAATGAATAGCTTTATGATTAGATATGACAGTGATTGATTTTAATGGTTTAGTTGCTTGAATTCGAACAACAGGTTATTTAGGAATATGAAAACTAACAACCTTACGAAAACAACCAATTTTGGCATGATGAGTAGTTAACCAATCAATCCCTAAAATCACATCAAAAGCAAGTATCTTTAAAGAGATAAGGTCAATGTGTAAGGTGATGGTGCCAACTTGGATTAGACAAGATTTATAAATAAAGGATGTGGTGAAAGTTTCTCCTAACTGAGTCTCCACAGATAAGTCAAAGTCTAATTTCTCCTGAGTCAAGTTTAAACGCTGAGCACAAGCAGAGAGAGATAAATAAATGGGTAGCACCCAGATTCTAGTAAGGTATAAACTTCACAAGAATTTATGATTAGCTTACCCGTGATCACCTCGCTTTGGGTTCCTCGTGATTTTGACCACCACGCACAAACGCCTTCCAGAACCGCTGACTTTGACTTTTCTCGGGATGTACCTTTTGAGTCACCGTCCCTCATTAACTAGGTTTCGCTACTGCATAATCTCGAAATATATGTTCTTCCTTTCCACAATTATAGCATACCTTGAACTGTTGTGGGCGCTTGGGTGATATGTCCCTCTTCCCACATTTGTAGAAGATACGACCGGTGGTCGCTTCTCCTCCCTTAGAACCAATTGTCATTGGTGCCGCTGCCTTCACATGGTCATTGTTGAATCTCCTCTTTTAAAAAATCCTCCCCGACTCGCTTTTTCTATTCTCATGGCTATGACTACCACTAGAGTGGTTACCATTTTTGTCCGCTTTTTTCTTTCTCCGCCGGTTATCATTATTCTCATTGACCGCTATCTCCTGGTATGATCCTCGTTATGGTCTCTCGGTTGAACGTATCGTTATCTCGCCTAATAATTGAGCCCCGCTGACAACATCCTGAATAGAGAGAAAATTTATGAGAAATGAGATACCGACGACGCCGGTTTCAAACCTCTAAGAAACATCCGCGTTATACGCTCCTCATTCTCCACCAAATGAGGTGCAAACCGATAACTCTCGCAAACTTTGCCTCGTCATCGACACCGCCATGTTATTTTGTTCCAAATAATGAACTCCACTTCCTTCATATAACGAAATACTTTCGTGAAAGTATTTGTCATTGAAAAGTTTCAAACGACTCCCAAGACATGCCGAAAAGTACCGGATGGGTACGCTTCACGATTCCCACCAAAGAATCGCCCTCATTACATAACATAAAGGTGGCGAATGGAACCTTCGTCTCTTCTCCGCATCCCAAGACATCGAATATCTTGGTGATTTGTTTAACCCACGCTTCCGCCTTTAATCGGATCCGCTTCCCTGCACTCGTGGTCCCAACTCTTTGAACTTCTTGGGTCGTGATAACCCGTGAATTACTATCATTTCCTCCTCAGATTTTGAACACGAGTCTCTCCTCGTCTCGATTTTGCATGAACTGCAAAGAAGCTTCTAAACATCCCATCGCTCATCATCCTGCTCAAAGGGTGTTGTTCACAGAGGAACATTGCTAGCCTATCAGACATGTTCTCCTCAAGTAGGCTTTCCACGATCTCATTTACTCCACTATTAATATTCTCAGTTGATATTCTCAAATACTACCATAAAACAAGGGTTAATTAAGGAAATCAATATATCACATAATATCCCTATATATCGACCAACTAACAAATATGCTTAGTAAGACACACTAGCGAAGGATTTACTTGCCTCTCCTCCTAGTTCTATTCCCCGATCTCTGCCAGAGATCATATCCCTAAGCTCGATACTAATCGTGACGCCCCCAAAATAGGTATACATCACCCATTCGAGTTGTCAATACATGGTACGTAAATAATTACAACTTTATTAATACAACAATAAAAAATCTGTGAGTTTAAATACAAATATTATCTTGTAGACAATATCTATACCCAAATAAATCCTCATCACAATTATTTATACATTATTTTACAAAATGGTGAGGACTACTAAACAACTCTCTCTATAACCATCATTCCATACCCCAACTCGTACTCGCTTATATTCTCGCCTCCCGAGAAGAAAAATGGAACAAAAAGGAAAAGGGTGAGCTCAACTAGCCCAAGAAAAAACATTATGACTAAGATAATATAAAACAAATTATCGTTAGTCTTCAACAGGAAAAATCGAGAGAATATAATAAACAACAAGTTTTAGATCAACATTCGCAATGAAAAAATAATAATTCATAAGAGAGTTACGTAGAGAATGAAATCTACTAGTATCTATGAATTTAACAAATTCATCAACAATATTTTTATCCTCGTAATATCAATCAATTCACATCTTGAATCATATACTCATCTTTGCACTACAAAGCCAAAGATATTCATCACCGGTCATGTTCATCTCAACATCCGCTCATCTTTGCACTACTACCAAAGATATTCATAATAAAATCAACCATCTTTGCACTACAAAAAGATATTCAATAATATCATCATTTAGACCGAGGATGATGAAAAATATTTTAAAAGAAAACGAATCCAAAGAAACAAAAGAACAAATATTAAGGATTCAGATTTTAAACAATCCGAGTTCAAAAATACTTCATAAATAATCATATCAAGTAAAATTCAAGAATGATCAAAACATGGATACAAACAAAGCTAGTATCCATAATAGATATTTTGAATGAAAAGAAAAAATTTTATTTTTCGATGAATAGTGCCGTATTTGTGAATAGTGCCGTATACATGAATAGTGCTATATACGTGAATAGTAACCCCGACACAAAAAGTTCCAAATTTGATTAAAAGTTCAAACCAATATTTCTAAGATAATGATATCAAAAAAATAATATCATTTTAAAAAAATAATATCCCTTACTCGAAAGAATAAGATTTCGGGTCGGACTCATCAATAAATCTGTCAAGAAACTTACACCAGATAAAGAACACTCAAAGTATCAAAATACTCACAAGAATACGCTCAATATATAGAGATAGAAAGAGAGAGAAAACTTTATTTTTTGGTGTAATTTTCAATTCTAACCTAAGCACCTTATTTATAGGAAAATGCTTAGAACACCAAAGCAGAAAATTTAATAAAATATTATAATAATTTCAAATTTTTCATACGCCCACTTTTACTAATTGAACTCAGCACTTTGCACATGTTTGTGTAGCCCACTAAACACAAAAAACATTTTTCTTATTTAAATTATTTTAAACTTCCAAAAATTAATTATTTCAGAATTTCGGAACTTCAATAATTCATAATAAATAGCCCCTTTATTAGAAAAATTCAAACCACTCATCCTTTTTATAGGAAATTTCATTTTCTACAACTTTGTAAGTTTAAGTTTTTCCAAATTCCAAACAGAAATTGACCAAAATCCACAAACGACCGATTTTATAGGCTATAATCAAATTTCAGTCAAGAAATGGGGTCCACAAACATGAAAAACATGTTTGAAATATTTTTAGTAACAAAAATATTCCTCCTCCTCATATACTCATATATCCTACATTCATTGTAAAAACATCACCATTATTATATTATTAAAAATATAATAATATATTTAAATGAATTATTTTATCAGAAAAAGATAAAATATTTATTTTCAACAATTGTCACATTAAAAATTTTCTCCATCTATATCCACATAAAATTAATATTTTCCTCATCATATAAATCAATAATTAATTATTCACAAATAATATTACAGAATCACAATACTAATAACCAGGCAGTTCCCAGGATATAGGGGGCTTTCCAATAAGGATTTCTCCTCATCATGCCATGATTAGATGACCTAAGCTCTCCTTAGACAGAACTTTCTAGACATTGTCAACAATGTTATCCAATAATATTATTTAGATAATACGAATTATTATCCGATAATGGAAAATATTACGTAATGACAATTATCAAACAACAAGAATATAAAATATCAATGCAACAATTATTGAATCAATAAAATAAAATATCGAATAAGAATTATCGTAATAATTATCGAGTAGTGTCTTCACGTAAGAATCAATAATCGGTGCAATACCGCAGCTACTTCTGTTTTAACCACCAAGTATTTCAACAAGATAATCTGTGAATAACTACGCCAAGTATTTATAACTAACTTATTCTTGTCGCTTTCTTTCATCCAATCGCTTTCATGGGGGCCCACACAAAGGTCATACTATCATCGCATTTAATATTCCCCGACAAAGAAGAATATTCCACGACCAAACTAATATTCCACAACAACAATGAATATTTTATAACCACTTGCTTATTTGAAATATTTACGCATTTTTACCCATAACTAACCACATTAATCAAATCAACCCTTGCTATTTCAAAATAATAAATAGAGGAATTTAAATTTCATTTATTAATAATTTGGGGTCTTACAAGCCATGCCAAGCCTGACATTCCTAAATTCTTCGGCAAATTGTGGAAAATTGGCATCAAAATTCTTCCATTCATCTCCATCTATTTAAGCAATGTTCATACAAGCATAAGTGTATAAAGGAAAAAGGGGATAATATGTGCACATGGTTGTGTGTGCATGTGTGTGTGTGTCTGTATGAGCACGTCTGCAAGAAAAAGAGGTTACATAGTACATAGCAGAAAACAGAGAAACATATATGACCCAGCCAATTACTGCAGGAATACTGTGATTTCAAAGAGAGAGAAGAAATAATTTCCAACTTCATAAATGATAAACCTGAAAGTGAAGAATAGTAGGCTTCACTAATCTTGTATTGTGAAAGAACTCATAGTAGCTGCCACCCTTCTGCATTTGTTTGCAGTCCTACAAAACCAATAATATGTCAGGCCAAGGGTAAACTGTGCATATATGATAGTAATGATATGAATTTTGTGAAAGAATTTGGAGGAAAGCTTTCCACTTGCTTTCTCCTTATTTTCTATCTCTATCTCTCTCACAAACGCAGTGTTGAATCATTGAGTTTTCTTCTACATCTCCCTCCCAAATTTCTCTCTATAATTCTCTAGTTTCTATCTATTTCTATCTCTATATCTCTGTCTTTCTCGTATTTTCTAGTAAGGCTACATGCAGGGCCTGACATAATACTAACATAATAACCATCCGAGAAAGGAAATCCAATTTCATAGAATCGATTAGAAGGAGAATGATGATGAAAACAAATGTCATAAATTACCTACCTTATCTACAACTTCTTAGATAAAGGGATGTTCTCATAATTTCAGACTATTCTAGAATTGTTAATCAGAAGCTTTCCCACGTTATATTCAAATTTTTTCCCAAGGAATACCCTCAATATCTTTACCTTTTCTTGCTTGGGTCATGCGGATGTATCTACCACCTTCATAAGCTAAAATCAAGACATAAAAAAAAATAATTGTCAAAGTGACTAAGTGAGGAAAAACAAATTGTTGGTTTCTTGTCATATATAATATCCATAGACAAAATGTTGAGTATCCTCCTAAGCAAGAATAGTTATCATTTGAAAAAAATAAAAAAAATTGCACAAAATCAGGGTAGGAGCGAAGAAACTAACCATGTCATATTCCAATCTAAGAACGCATATAGTCGTTCCGAAAAATGGGGATATACTAATTGGATAACATATTCCAATCTAAGAACGCATATAGTCGTTTCGAAAACTAAGGTACGATAGATTGATCATCTAAAGTACCCGCACCGGTAATTTACCTTCTTCGTGATTGTAAACATACCTAGTAGATAATGTTTCAGAGGTAGAGTACCTTTCTTTCGTAATTGAAAGAAGTAGCATGTAGAAATATCCCTAAACCTCAAATTTTCTGGTCTTTATGACCCCTCAGACCGATATAAAAAGTCTTCTTGAATAAAACTTTTCAGATTATTTATACTGCTTCACAGTTATTAAACAATTGTGAAGACTCTTGAATGATTGAAAGATGTAAACTCCTAGTGAGTAGTCATGATAGAATGAGATTATAGAAAAGGAATCCTCATAGGAGGAAAATGTAAACCTATTTTTGATGAATATAAGAAGCAGAAATTAGTAGACTGTAATTTCGAAAAAGAAATTCTTAGAAGAAAGGGTGAATGGACAACCCGAAAATTTAGAAAAATCTTAAATGATTAAATTAAAGGTTAAAGTTTAAAACCTAGAGTGGAAATAGAGGATTTATTTAAAATTTTTAAGAAAAATCTATACGGTTCAAAGTAGTCGCATCAAAACTGTCTAACCAACTCGGGTCAGTCCCTTTGCACATAATTTTTGGGCTGATATGTTCGGAATCTGGAAAAGAGCCAGTAGGGAAGAGTTGTAGTCCCAGAAGTTAGCTTCGCGTGGGCTCAAGAATCGCCTAAAAATGTTTTAAAACGAAAAAATTATGACTATTTTAGTGCATGAGGGTCAAGCTGAAAAACATTTGAAAACTGTTACTAGTGGACATTTTTGGAGTCTGTTTTAGGCTGCCTATGAGGTCTGAAATTAGTGGGTTATATTTTTAAAAAATACTTTGGTATGCCATGTATAACATATACAAAAATCAAATCAATCGGAGTTACGACCAATGCATGAGAAAATTGCGAGGAAGCCAAGTCGCTAAGCGCCATGAAGATCACCAAAGAATCGTCAAAGCTTCTTCTTTGGCGCTTACTGAGGTTGTTACACAACATGAATTTTGAGGCCTGTTTTGATTAGTTTCCGTGATCCGTTTTTGCAGTGTGAAATTTTTCTAAAATACTATGACATGAGGTCTATAACATGCCCAAAATTTCACTGTAATATAACTCATGATTTGAAAATTAAAAATGAGTGAACATGCATGTCAGAACTTATAAATGAGTGAACGCCGAACGTCGGCGCGTTAAGCAATTTTGACGTTCGACGTTCTAAATCGCGTTCTGGCGAAATAATAAATCTAATTAAGTCCGAGATTTGACTATAAGTAATGTTTTATGCCGAGAAACTTCCTTTCAGGTATAAATAAAGCAATAAAAATATGTAATAAATATAAATTACATATTTAAGCGAAATAAAAACTATAGTTGCCTATAAAATTATTTTGTAGTGCAACGAAGAACGTGAAACCTTTGAAAAATTGTATTAATCATAAAAATGTTATTTTGAGGTTTTTGGGGTTCGAAATGAGGTTTTTGAAATTTGAGATTTATGTAATCTATGTATGTATATATATATATATATATATATATATATATATATATATATATATATAATGAGGATCCAAATCGATCCTGACCGTCCTAAAATCCGGACCCAAATTTTATTTTATTTTTTTTTTTTTTTTTTTGAAACAACTAAAAAAATAAAAAAAATTATGGAACCGAAAATTTTCCACAATACAATTGTTTTGGGTGTGTTTTTAATATCTATACCAACTAATGTATGTACAATACCACCTGCATCGTATGCGAAATATTTTGTATAGGCATCCACATCACGCCCAAAACACCGTATTATATAAAAATTCAATTCCATAAATTTTTTTTTTTTAGTTGTTTCAAAAAAAAAAAAAGCAAAAAAAAAAAGAGAAGTCCAGATTTTAATAGAGTCCTGATCCTGACCGATCCGACTCTATATATATATATATATATATATATAAGCAAAAATGCAAATATTTGTAAAACGAAAAAGAAAGCGAATGTGCTAGCCGGATAAAATATTTGTATATGAGATAACAGATCGTGTTGACTCATGAACGGACAAAATGATATAAAATAATTATTTAAATTAAAGAAATAATATAGTAAATTAAGTTTTACTATAAAAGTTATGTATTAGCTGTTTAAACCCCAAATTTGTGAGTAAAGGTAAAAGATATTTCTAAAAAGGAATATAAATGGTTTGAGCTTCAAGATGTAAAATATTTGCATCTTAAAATGTGTGAGACCTTTATTATTTATGAAACAAGTAAAATATTATTACATGATTAATAATATTAGATAATGATTATTATTAAATGATTAATAATATTAGTAATTAATTTGAATATTATTAAATGATTAATAATAGTAGAAGGTGATTTAAATATTATTAAATGATTAATAATATTTAAATGATTAAGATATTACTAAGAAATTGAGAAGTAAATAAAATATTATTAAAAGATTAATAATATTAGACGAGAATTTAAGATGATGGTTATGTGACAATAATATTATCAAATGACGATAATATTACTAGTGAGTTAAAGAATTATTCAATGTTTGATTATGTGGCTAAATGTTAGCTAATTTATTATTTGAGTAATAGTGTTGTGATATAAAATGTATTATGCTAATTGGAGGATCGATCTTATAAATGATAGGTCTTTCATAAGAGATTAAATTATACTGCTTAGCGGTAATCGACAGTCAAGGAAAGTCTCCTAACTTAAACTCGAGTTATTATGTTTCAAGCATGCTAGTGGATTAATTATTGACAATTATTTCACATCTTTGATTATTGATTCGCACTTAGTGCATGTTGCATATTTTTATCAGGTATGAAAGGCTGATCACCTTCATTACCATAAGGTTCAGTTAAATTTGTTCATGGTCATTGTTGACCACTCAGCATAATTATTCAGTTATTGAAGTTTTGATTCATGTTCTTTAACAATTATATTACATTGTTGAAAACTTGAAAGCTTATTCCTTTTCAATCATGATATATCTTCATTATACTTAAACTTGCCGGGCAAAATAGTTTCTCACCTTTGCTAAATCATGATAACAAATTTCAGATTTAAACGAAGGCTCGAAGAACGATAGTGGCAAAGGCGAATTCCAAGCGTGGATTATTATGCATTTAGAACTATTAAGTTATCTGATGCAAATGACATTATAAACCTTTTAAGTTATTGAAGGTATGCATTAAGTTAAGGTTGTAGACCTTGGGGATTATGTTGTAAAAGTTATTGTATAAAAATTTATAGTTATATCTTCCGCAGTAGTTGTAGAAATAATGTATCGTGATGTACCAGGTCTGAGGTAAAAGGTAACCGGATTTGGGGATGCTACAGTTTTTGTCTCTTAATATACGTCATTTGAGAATTTCAAGTAAGCATTAATTGCTTAGTTTCTAATATTATCCCAAATATTAAATATAACTTTGGTTCTCTCCCTATTTTTTGCCCAATAAATAACACTAAATATACTTTTTAGAAGAAAAAATTTGATCCAGTTTATTTGTTGTTTATAACTTTCTAGAAAAATAAATTATTTACTTTCCTATATCACCCCTAACTTCTCTTATTTACCCAAGAAATTTTCTCCCTTGCATTAATAGTTTTCAACTTTCCGTAAAAGGATAGTGATGAAATTTTATAAAAAATTTAATTATTAAATGAAAGTATTAAATAAATTTCTTAATTCATGTGCATGAAACTAAAACGACTATTATTATGGAATGAAAGTAATATTTAAGGAAATGATTATATAACATTAAATATAATATCAATTATTTAAATTGTCCTTGTATTGAAAAAAGAAAGTACTATTTATTAGACATAAAATAGTAGAGAACCCAAGTTATATTTAATGCTTGAGGTAATATTGTAAACTAATTAATTAATGCTTACTTGAAATTCTCAAACGACGTATATTAAGAGACAAAAATACTTCTCTAAAACAACTTATATTAAGAGACGAAGGGAGTAATATACACACCCACAGACTCATGCATTTACTGATAATTATATACATATAGAATCACAAGTTTATTTTTCTGTTTCTTACAAACTTAATTACAGAATATTAGTGTTCTAAAAATTTACGTCTAATTTTGATTAATTCCCATCTAGATATTAGGTGGTAATTTACCCGTCTCGATTTGGCTAGATGCCTAGGCCATCGCTTAGGCAAAATCAAATCTTTACTTTGAAACTTCACTATAACTTAAATGAATCTGTTAAGCATTAATTTTTTTTTATTGTTTTATATAAAATTAAAAAAAATAAAATCTACTATATGTTTTTTATAATAGAAAAATAAATAAATGAGAGCGCCTAGGAAAACACCTAGTCCGCCTAGAAAAATACTTATTCGCTACCTTCGTCTAATGATTTTTAGAACACTAAAGAGTACAATTTTTTTTCAGTAATCTATATTAAGATATAATTAATATTATATAATAAAAGACTTTATATGTTTCTTAGTTATTTCAAAAATATAATAGGAATTTCTTTTCATTAGAGAGAAGGTTGATGAGAAACTGATTCTCCTGGAGAATGTTAACACAGTAGTGAACGACGCAGACTTCTTAACTAAAGTAGTTTGTTCGGCAAAATTTGAGTGGTGTACACTGAGGTGAGTATCAAAAAATATTCATCAAGTGGGAGAATGTTGGGATTGATGTTAGAATTTGAGCAAAAATTAAAATGGGTTTCATTAATCATTTGAAATGAATTTACATATCAATGTATTCTACTCCATGAGTAGATTAAAATTAAGTATTTGGAAGCTTAAATTCATAGAGTAATGAATGAGAAATTGACTCCCAAAGATCACCCTTGAAAATAATAAAAAAATATGTGTGGAAAGCTAAGTCCCACATCGGTTAAGACCTAAATATTAAATGAGTTTATACATAATAAAGTTGCTCTTTAGTTTGGGCCTCAACGTATACCCCACTTTTGTGAAAGGGAGAGTACCTATGCAAAGCTCGGTTCGAACTCACACATATGCTGTCGTCGGATGGGCTTGGGGGTCCTTGTGGTAAATGTTATTTATTTTATTTAGTTCTATTAGCAAAATTGTGTCGTTTTGATAAATATTATTTATTATCAAAATTGTGTCATTTTGGGAAGCGATATCTGCCGAATGGACCCGTCAATACTGCGCCGAATAGATGCGTCAATACTGCATCGTTTTGGGAAGCGCTATCTGCATGAATAGACACCTCAAATACATCGTTTTTTGCCTGAATGAATGCGCCCTTTTCTCCTTTTTGCTCTACAAAGCATAAAACTACACGTTTTTGGCCGGAACGGACGCGCCCTTTCTGTTAAGGCCTAAAACAACGTCATTTTGGCTAAACAGTGCCTTTTCAATGGGTTGTCTCCTATAAATAGAATAGGGGAGCAGCCAATTCGATCATTCAATTCACAAGCATTTCTAGTTTTATAGTATTCATTATTCATAGTTCATTTAGAGAGAAAGAGAGTTTTGAGCATTATATTTGGTTCGTTGAGTATACTATTTGGAGTGCTACTATAGTATACGTTGTCATTGTATAATAGGAGACAAGTGTTATCAAATTTAAGCACTATAAGGAGGACATAATTGTCTTAAAGATATAGTACCAAGTACTAGCTCAAATTCACTTCTACAATTTTGAGATAAGTTAATATATATAGTATCCATTCAGTTTTCTTAACAACTGACTAATACTTCTGCAGTTTCGACGAATAGCCACTACGACAGGGTAGTCGAGTGTCACGCTAAAAGTGCAATTGGGCTTGAGAATTTATTAGTAGGATCTTGGGTTTTACTAATATATTGGGCCTCATATTATAGTAGCTAGAGTTTTCTAATACTACAAAAATATTGTTTCATGTGTGGATCATTGTAAGGTGCGTGAGGCATATAATAAATACATTAAACAAGCAATCGAATTGGTGAACCTGAGTATATCGCATGTTCTTACTTTTCCATCTTCTATATAATATTTGTGTGATTGCAATATTATTTGTTCTTAAATTCTAACAGGTTTTTATTAATTAGCGAAAAAAGCTGGAGAAAGAGGTTGTATAGTGCAAAAGGAGGTGTTGACACATGGTGTTGTAGGAGGTAGGTTTTTGGAGCCATTACGGGCGATTGAAATTAATTCAATCCTGGAGAATATTTGTGAAGGGGATGCAAGCTACATTTTTTAGACCAAAAGGTTAATGCATGCTTTGTTATGTATGGTATGGAGAATAATGTGTTGGGGAGATGAGATTAGAGGGGATATTGAGAGAACCATAAGAAGACTTTTGGTGGCACAAAGATGGGGAGGAACTGATGCAGAGAGCGTTTGAAATGAAACAAAAAGTTAATTAATGATTGCATATGTGAATGAAGGTGATTCGTTCTATAGTTCCTTGAATCACTTGACAGATTTGATTCTTCTGATCATTAACAAATACATACTAGAATATACTACTTTTACAATGTTAAATACTCTCTAAATTGGATAATATCATTTATGTATTTATTTAGTAATTGGATTGTTTCCAACACATAATTTAGCAGGTATATATGCCTTCCTCACATCTAACACTCATGTATTCATGTGTACTATACAACTGATCCATTTTTTGACTGTTTATCAGTTTGTTTACAACCCCCCAGGCCCTAACTCATGCTAATAATGTGACTGATGGCCCAAAGGGAATAGAAAATCTAAAACCCTTTCAGCCAAGAACAAATCTAATCAAGATTTTGCAAAATATTGGCTTCAAAACACTCCATTTCGCATGCTATTTACAAGCGAGTCGATACAATATTTTACAACTATTTTAGGATTTTCATCTTCTTGGGAAAGATTTTTACCTCTTGTATATACATCTATTATTGTTTTAATACACATATTGGTGTAATTGCCAAACCCCTCATGTATTAAGCTGGTGTTCAATAATTAATATATATATATATATATATATTCTGTTATATGCACATATTTCTTCTCACACTTTTGATAATGAAGCAACAAACAGAGATAAACAAGGAATAACATCCAACTGCTTGCTTACGAGATATATCCAACTATAAAATCTAGTGTAAATAACTTGTCGACAAACAAATTAATCTATCTGAAAAAAATAAACAAACAGAACAACATTCCAACTGGAAAATCAGTAAAAACAACATAATCCATTAGTCGCAATCTTTTTCAAACTAATGGATTATGCCTGCCTCATGTGGTGCTTGTGCCCGGTCAATTCCAAGGACACCTCAGTCTGAACCGTTCTTCATTTCATGGGATTCTCCATCATAATAGTTAGTTCATACTATTTTCAACTCTCTGATCCTTGTAACCACCCTGAGTTCACCTTCCTACCCATACGAGACAACCTATTTGATGCCAATTCCTCCCCAGAAATTAATCTTATAGATCTAATAAAGACTATTAACAATAACTGTGAAGCACCGCTGAGGAGAAGCTTGGCTCATATAATGAATCCAGAGGATCAAGTTTTATCTATCATTTATGATATGATCATGTACTTTTCTACTGCAGTACGTGGCTAATCATTTGAAGATTTCATGCATGATTTTACGTACTAGTGGTGCTTCTGCTGCTATAGCTTATGATTCCCTTCCTCGACTTCATGCACAAGGTAAACTTCCTCTGCAAGGTATGTCTTCCAACAAAAATTTGATTTCTTTTAATAAGGAAACTATTAAAAAAACTTGTAACCCAAAAAAGCCTGATTTGCGAAGATGATTTACTAAAAATACTTGAAGAAAATGATTATTTTTATAGTTCCCTAATGCAATAGAAATTACTTATGGCTAAGTAATCTAAGTTTCTTCAGACTAGTCTTATCCCCAGATTAAACATCACCCACAAGACTTGTGTTAACTTCTGATTTAATGGAGTCTTTCTTTGAACATTCATTATACCAAGACTCTTTTTTGATCAACATTATACTGAGACTCTAAATGATTGTTTTGCAGTTATATGCATTAAACCCTAACACTAACAAGATTTATGATAGATTCTTAATCTTTTGAAGAAAAGTAAGAAAACAGCTTTTGTTTTATGATATATCACCTGCAACACCAATTGTAGTATAATGATAAAGGTGCTTGAAACTTAAAAGAGGTGCTAATCTATATCTATATATATTATATTACACAGATTTGAAGTTGCAGGATCTAGTTCCCGGGCTTCATCCACTCAGATTTAAGGATGTATCAACTTGTGATATGGGAAAGATAGAAGAAGTACTAGAAATTAAGGAGATTACAAGCGATACAAGAACTTCCTCAGTCATGATGATATGGAACACTGTCAATCTTTCTTATCCATTATTTGGAACACTATCAATCATTTTGAGGAAAAAACATTGGTACAGTACCAGTTAATAAAAGTATCCTATTATCTTTTTTCAGTAGGTCTTCTGTACAAAATGGCTCCAACCTCGTCTACCAGCTTACTCGAAGCAGACAATAATTGTATTACATGGCTTGACAAGAAAACTACTCATTTGGTCATTTACGTAAGCATTGGGAGCTTAGCAATCATGGAAGAAAAAGAGTTATCTAAAATAGCTTGGGGCTTGGCCAATAGTAGCCAACCATTCTTGTGGTAATTAGGTCGGGATCAGTTTGTGACTCAGAATGGATTGAGCTGTTGCCAGATGGATTTAAAGAAAGATTGGAGTTAGTGTTAGTGACCTGTTGATCAAATAAACTGCACAAGAAATAGCTTTTGGCCAAAAATGGCATGACAACTTTTTCCTTTGAAGCATACACCGAACCATGTCCATGATTGTATGATTTTTCCTTTTGCACACCATTTTGTTGAATGGGGTCCCCAAAAGGAGGTTATAGGCCATGATGCAGTGGGAGGGTTTTGGAGCCATTGTGGTTGGAATTCGACTTTGGAAAGTATTAGTGAAGGGGTTCCAATGATACACAGGCCATGTTTTGCAGACCAAAACATTAACGCTAGATATTTGAGTGAGGTTTGGAAGGTAGGCTTGCCATTGGAGCATGAGTTAAAGAGAGGGGCGATCACGAGAACTATATGGATACTCATGGTAGACAAGGAAGGAGGGGAAATAAGGCGAAATATAACTGATATGAAGAAAAAAATTAGGCTAAGTGTGAGTAAAAGGGGTTCTTCATATAACTCACTAAATGATTTAACATACCTTATTTTGTCATTCTAATTACCTAACTGGCTTAATCATCATCATCATTCAAGGTTTCTGATAAAGACTTGAAGTTGTTGGCCCCCATTAATATTGCATTTTTCATATGGTGTAGACGTATGCAAAATAAAGAAAAATTATAATATTTTAGATTTTCTTTAATAAATTTAATTTTCAACAAACATAATGTAGGCATACCAAAATGTCAGTTCACACTTCATATATATCTACGTGACCTGATGGACTAAAATTCATGCTTGAACTTTATATTTTTTGTATTTAAAGGTTGCTATTTTTTCACTATTAGAGTAAGGTGTGTTCCACATTAAATTGTTTGTGCACATTTACTATGGAGATGGGCAATACAATTCTTTGATGGTGTTTTGATTAATTGATCTTTTAAAATAACATCATACTCATGCATTGTCAACATCATAACATGTATAGGTGTGAGTCCCGTGCTTGTAATTGAACTTTAATGTAATCTAATCAATGAATTTTCCTTAGATTGCCAGGTTCATCTGCTGTGATACATGTAAAAATATAAGTATGACAACTTAAAAGAGAATATATTTACTTTCATTAAAATGTTTTAGGAAAAATTGTTCATAAAAATTTTGCATTTACTGTTTCTTGTTAATGCTTTCCAAGTAGCAGAAATTGAAGTATATCAACTTCATAAGCAAACATGTATAGAAACATTGGGAAAGCCACAACCTGTACAATAAGCCATTATCTTTTATGCCCAAAGTGTTGCTTGTTTCTCCTATGCGTTGAAGTCCCACCTCGAGCAATTGAGTTTGACATGCACGAGCAGTGAGCTTTAAAAGCACAAGCACTTCATAAGAAAAGGCATACTTTTCTCGGCCTTTTGGCTAAGATCAAGTGTAGTATCTGTTCTTATCAGTTTAATATCTGATATGTGGGATATTGTCTCACACGATATTAAATTTATTTTTTTGAGGAGGAGAGCCCATCACAATAGCTTGCTAGCCTTGGATTTGCACTACATCCTTGGCCTGGCGCACCCCACCAAATCTATAGTCTAATATTTTTGGATATATATTTATTCTATTTGGCAGGTGTTAAACTAGCAGAAATTCTCCAATTTGAGTACTTTATAAGTTGAGGGGTTTTGCAGTACTAGCACTACTAAATTGCCTGAAGTTGTTAACAATAATTCATTGCTTTATGTAATGCTTCACATGGTAATGATATTTACCATTAGCAATACTTCATATAGCACCACATGGCTAAACAGTGCCTTTTCAATGGATTATCTCCTATAAATAGACTAGGGGAGTAGCCAATTCGATCATTCAATTCACAAGCATTTCTAGTCCTTATTGTATTCATTATTCATAGTTCATTTAGAGAGAGTTTTGAGCATTATATTTGGTTCCTTGAGTACACTATTTGGAGTGCTACTATAGTATACATTGTCATTGTATCCTGGAAGATAAGTGTTATCAACTCTAAGCATTATAAGGAGGGCATAATTATCTTAAAGATATTGTACCAAGTACTAGCTCAAATTCACTTCTGCAATTTTGAGTTATGTTAATATATATATATATATATATATATATATATATATATATATATCCATTCAGTTTTCCTAACAATTGACTCACACTTTTGCGGTTTCGACGAATGACTACTACGACAGGGTAGTCGAGGGTCTCGCTCAAAGTGCAATTGGGCTTGAGAATTTATTAGTAGCGTCTTGGGTTTTACTAGTGTATTGGGCCTCATGTTATAGTAGCTAGAGTTTTCTAGTACTACAAAAATATTGTTTCATGTGTGGATCGTTGTAAGGTGTGTGAGGCATATAATAAATATATTAAAGAAGCAACTGAATTGGTGAACCTGAGTATATCGCATTTTCTTACTTTTTCATCTTCCATATAATATTTGTGTGATTGCAATATTATTTGTTCTTAAATTCTAACAGGTTTTTATTAATTAGCGAAAAAAGTTGGAGAAAGAGGATGTATAGTGCAAAAGGAGGTGTTGACACATGGTGCTGTAGGAGGTAGGTTTTTAGAGCCATTGCGGGCGGTTGAAATTAATTCAACCTTGGAGAATTTTTGTGAAGAGGATGTGTAACAATTTGAAAATTTAAATTATAATTTTAAATGTTTATTAAATTATATATATATATTTAATTGGTGTATCTATTGCTAAATAAATATTTGTTTAATTTGATTTGATTTGATTATTTATTTGTGAAATAAATAATAAATGTGTGAAGGAAATTTATTATTATGAGGAATATTCTAATTTAATTTAATTATTAAGTTAGAGAATTTATAATGATTAAATAAATTATTATATTATTCAATAAATTGTTATTAGAATTAATTAAATTAAGTATAAAAACTTAATTAAATAAAGTGTAACAAATAACTATATTATAAATGTTTTATATGGTTTATTAAAATGGTTTATAAATTAAAGGGAGTTTAATTTAGTTTTTGCCAAACAAGGCTTAAGATATTAATTCTTTAAAAATTAAAGGGTTTTGCCAAACAAAGCCTTATGGCTAATTTCTAATTTTTGAACTTAAATAAAATAAATTAAAATATAATATTTATAGAATATACGTTAGATTTGTAACTGATGTTTTATTAATTGTGGCGTATTAAGGATTAACAGTTTTAGTTTTTCGTATTATAGCTCTCAGTTTGGTTTCTTTTTACGCATTCTAGTTACTGAGAAAAGAGAGATGAGAGTTTAGAGAGAATTGAGAGAGAAGCTGTGAGGGAATTGGGAGAATCTTAAGAATCTTTGCAGCAAACTCAGTGGTGATAGCAAGAATTTTAAGCAAATTAAAGGTATTTTTACATAACCTTAGTATGGTATATATATACATATGCATATTTGTGTTCACGGCAAAAACTATATGCTCTGTGAATTCCATATTCTTGAATTGTAGCTATTCAATGAATTGTGGGGATTATTCATGTTGGTGAGGTTTTAGTTGGGTTATAAACAAGAAATTGTTTTCTTAACATATAGATATGATTGTATGCTAGATTAAGTCTGCAAAAAGAGAAATTTGTTTTTACAGTGAATATATGTATGAACATAGTTTGAATATAGGTATGAATGTATATATATGATTGTGAACTAATGGTGAAATTGAACTGTGAATTGTTAATTGGGTATGAAATAAAGAGAACTTAGTTCAAAAGAATCAAATTGGTGTATCATTATGATTACAAAGTTGTTCACTCGTGTCAAGAAATATCAAAATGGAATTTTGGTTTTAAAATATTTTATTCCAAAGATTTAATTTTTCTAGAATTATGGTTTAAGTTGTGTTAATTTAGTATTTGTATGCTTGGTGAAGTTTATGTGTAATTTACATAAGTTATACATGTTAATTGATGTTAGAAATTAAGACATAGCTTTGTTCGTGTTTTTTTTTGGGTGTTCAGAATTTGAGCCCTAGCGCCAAATTTCCTCGCATACAAATACCAAAAATCATCAAACAAAAATGGCCCCAAAAGTTCATACCAAATACTGAATTACCAAAGCATACATCGTCTCATGCTTCACCACCACATCATCCTCGTGCCCTCAAATAAAAAAGTGGTCCAGGCTCTTACGCTTTGACCTCATGTAGTAAAATGGCCATAATGTTTTTATACGAACTTCGATTGAGGTGATTCAAGATGATTCCGAAAGAGGACGAATAGGCCTATAACTTTTATTCTTTAAGGTTTTCAATTTGAAATCGTTATGAAGGGTCAAAATGGCCATCTTTAGGACTATTGTGTATTTGGATCCAATCAGAGGGCGTTGGGATGCGCGAATGCAAGTGCAATCATTTGTGTATTAGTATAACTTAATGATAACATGTTGGACATGTAATAGGATGTTGTACCAAGTTGTTAATGTGTATGTGGTGAAATGACATGATCACTTAAAGTAGTTGTAATAAAGCTAAAAAGTAATGTTCATCTATGAAAAGATGCGATGTTATTTAAACTTAAACTTAGTTAGTAGCTATACTAAAAGTAAGAAAGCAACTCATGAAGGTAATGTTAGTGTAACTAATGTGTATTGTCAATACATATGGTATGTGTAGGACTTGGGGTGAACGTGAGTAGTGATTGTTTAACCTACGCACGAGGCAAGTTCCCTAACCTTTGCTACTTTATTATTCAGCAAGGTTACTTTTCACTGTTATGTTATATGTGACAACCGAGATTTTGTAATTTAATTTTTTATATTTATTGAATTGAATAAATATTTTTGATGAATTAATTATTAGATTAAATAATTAATTGATGAAGTTGTGGTAGATTAATTTAATTATATGTGTTATATTTATTAAATTAATGTGGAGAATTTTATTATTCGAAGTATGTGATTATGTGAGCTTATTGTATTAAAAGAAATATTTAATAAGCTTAGTGTTATTTTTAATTAATTTAATTATTAATTAGAGATTTAATAATTTGATATTATTATTAAATGAGAAATTTAATTATGTGACTATGTGCATTATCGAGAAATTATTATATTTTATTTAAATAAATTAAATAAGATATTGATTTATTTTATAAATGAGTGTGACATTATTTAAACTATATGATAAGGTTTTATTAAATTAAATGGTTTTTGAAACTTTTCTTGCTAACTAAACATAGCACTAAGGGAGGTTATGGGTAGTTAACCCACGATGATCGGGTAATCACCACAATGCGCCGCCTTCTTATTTAGTATACGCCTTCCTCTTCTTTTCTATTACTGTTCTAAGTCTGGCTAAGCACTCACAGAGAGAGATACAAAGAGAGAGTTGAGAGTTCAGAGTTTTGTTGAGGGAGTTGTGAGAGTCATTTGAGAAGAAATTCACTTCCTAGTATTTTAATCTACGCTTGGGTAATCTCTTCAACCCAATTCTTTTTATGTCATATAGTTTTTATGAAAAATGGTTTTCATACTTTCTGTGAATTTCTTTAAATTGGGAAATTGTGTTAGGGATATATGTAATAATTCGAGTAGTATAACATGTTTTATATATATTGTATATGATTCCATATCATAAGTTTCATAATATTATGACTTGTTGTTTCAAAAATTTACAGAGTATGTTATTTGGCCATAAGGCCCTTATACGTAATTTTAATATGTCAACCATAAATGTTTCTACAAAATTTCCACTTATATGTGATTATGCATGATAAAACGAACAAAACGAAATTTGAATGGTTGGATTTGGTCTTATATCGAATCTATGGCGTTGAATTTTAGAATTTATGTTCAAAACTTCAAGAACATCAAGAATAAAGACAATTTGCATAATTTAATTATGTGATTATGTGTTTTAATGGGTTAAAATCACTCCATAAATGTTTGGTATTGATTATATATGAATTCTAGCATGTGGGTATGTCTAAATTGTAAAAATAAGTTGATTGAAATTTTTAGCCATGTTCGCAATTTTCGCTAATTACGTAATCGAATCGAGTCTCGCCGGCCATGGCACCAACTTCTGTGTATAAATCCCGCAACAGCAAGCGCCAAGAACCTAAGCCAAGTAACCAAAAGCCAAATACCAAGAATAGGCTTAGAAGTGAAATACAGCACCACTTAGCGTAATGTCCAAAAATGTTTTTTTTAGTATTCAAGTATAGAAATGTGATAGCAAATTAGTCTAATGATTATAAAAACTTGTTAGACATATAATGAGGTGTTAGAATAAATTCTTAACATGTCCATAACACAATTACGTGTGAATTGAATGATCAAGTGCATAGTTACCTTATTATTTGTGAAGTCTTAATTTTTGACAATAAGTGTAGTAATTGACTAAGTGTAGTCATGAATTGAGTTAGACAAGGAATAAACTTGTGAGGTTTGGTACGTTATAATTGACTGGTATTATGAACATGAATGATATGTTGGATTTAAATCAAAGAACGAGTTTTATTAACGTGTAATCTACGCATGAGGCAAGTTTCCTAACCCTACTTGTTATCATTGAGCAAACTCTCATTATTATTGATTAAGTCTATTTCTTATATTAAAGCTTATTAATCCTTCAAGCATGATGTTGTTATACAATAATTATTCTATTGTATACTTTTGAGATTTTATCCAAGTTAAATTATCGCTATTGTTAACCTTTATTGACTAGCGAACCCTTATTGATTCGACTAGTCCATAGTTGATGAGTGTTCTAAATTTCGTAACCCTTGATGAATTATCCAAACCAAACTTCCTTTTGTGCGCGACTCAAATGTCAAACCGAGATGAACAACCTCAGATAGGGGATTACTTACGCGTAGCGCTAAGTAAGATATTGTGCATAAGATGGTACTAAGGGCTATCGATCCCCTAAGTACGAGAAGAAGAGTCCATAGTCTTATGATCAAGAAAGGTTTCAATTATAAACACTTGACAACCTAGGACATAGTTCAAGGTCTTATGATCCTCGTAAGTTCTTTTGATTCTTGTTATTCATTTTGATTCAAAAGTTGAGCTTTTATATCGGGTTGTTAATTCATTCGCATTTATTATTAGTCATTTGTTATATTGTTATACTTGTGGGAAATCGTGTCTCACTCTCAAGCGTAATAATAACATTGCGCTTAAAAACGAAAGAGCGCATTTAACCTTCCACTAGTAAGGGCAAGGGCAAGATTAGCAAGTAATGAAGACTGATTATTTGTGGTTATGTAATGTTATTTAGAATTGATGTTATTTAAGACTTATTTGTTTATGTTTTCGCACAGATGATTTAAGGTTAGAGTAACCTGGGATTTGTTTATTTATTATGCAGTTGATGTAACCCCATATGGGGAGAGATTTATTATTTATTATTCTATCTATTGCATGGTTTGCATTTATTTATGGGTAGATAGATAGATGATGTTTGTACAGTGAACACCAAATCCTGTGGAAATGGAAGTACCGGATTTGGGGGTGTCACAGGTTGGTATCAGAGCTGTAGGTTATGAACCTTAGGTGGGGGAACAACCTTAGATAGTAGCCTTGTAGGAGATTGAGAACATAGTGGTGGTAAACTCTTATCGAGTTCTAAGAAATGAATTTCTAAATTCATTGAAGATAATAAAAGACTTTATGTGCTTATGTGTTAATCTATGTGTTCGCTAGCACGAATTAGTAACTAAAACTTAAAATTTTGTTGTCAGGATGTCGGATGTTGGAGGAGCTAGTCGAGCTGGGGAGGAGGAACCCCGAGTACCTACAGAGGAGGAGCCCCGAGACATTCATGTCGTCAGGGAACAGCTGGTATAGAGAGAGCCATCTCCATTGATCACTGTTGTTGGTCAGGAGCATGAGCCTGAGACTGATCCAGAGGAGGATCCTGAGGAAGAAGAGGAGTTCCCACCGAACTCCATTGATGCTGAGATGTATGATGCACTTTATGATCGTAACATAGAGTTGCAGGACACTGTTCAGGAGCTGACAGAGAAGACTGTTATGCTAGTACTATTGAGCAAAAGGATGAGGAGATTGAGACTCTTCACACACGTTTAGGAAACGTGGAGTAGGATCTGTTCACGAGAAGGGTCAAACCGAGGATAAGTTCACAGAAATAGAAAAGTTGAAGAAGGATCTGAAATAGAGCTCAAAAAGGCTTGCCATAGCAGAGGAAGGCTGGGTAAGAGAATCGCGTCGTGCTGATCTCGCAGAAGATGATTGCCGTGTAAAGAAGGCTAAGCTTAGGGAGACGTATTCTACATTTCATAATGCAATGGATACGGACCAGGATCGATTTATGAAATACCCATTCCAGTTTGAAGGTCTACCATCATATATGCTTGATATTAAGACGATGTCTCGTATTATGGAAGAAGAACGTGGCAAGGCTATCCAACGTCTTAATAGGCAATGATAGTATTAGTTTAATTATGTGAAAACTATTTGATAGTTAATGATGTAAATTCCGATGTGTTTATAAACAAAGGAATATTTTGATGTTTTAAATCCTGTAGATTCTTTATCTCGGGATAGTGGATGTAAATAGCAGTGATGCTATCTATTGATGTTAAAACTTTTGAATTAAATGAGAATGTTAGAGTTTATTTGAATTGATGTGTTAAGTGAGTTATGATTAAATGTGTTAGTTAAGTCTTAAATGTTTAAGAGATTGAATAAAGACCTAAAAGTGTATATTTTTAACAGAAATATGCCGCCTAGAAGAAGACAAAACCGTCAGCAAGCACAAGAAGAACCAATGAACAACACTGACGCCAATGCTAATCCTCGCTCAAAGAAGCAGGTGAACCTTTTGGCTGGGGTAATTAATAATCAACCACAAGCTCCACCAAATACCTCATTTAAGGACTTCAAGGCGGTGGGACCGCCAGAGTTTAAGGGTTCAATAAACCCAATCAAGCTCGACTTGGTGATGGAGATGGAGAAGGTGTTCGACGCCGCCGAGTAAGAGAAGATCGTAAGATCACAGATGCAACGCTTATAATCAAGTCCGCCGCTTATTGGTGGTAGCAAACAAAGTGAGAGGAGGTGAAGGTGTAATATCCTAGGAAAGATTCAAAGAGATGTTCTTCGAGATGTACTTTCCGGCAAGTTCACAAAATCAGATGGAAGTTCAGTTTCTAGAGTTGAAACAAGGGAGTATGTCAAGAGTCGATTACGCTGATAAGGTTTAACGAGTTGGCTAGGTTCACCCACATACCAAGTGCACACCGACGAGAGGAAGGCAAGACGATTTGAACAGGGACCAAGCCCTCGTTTGTATAACAAAGTGTCAATGTTCCAATTGAACACTTTTACGGAGTGTTAGAGAAGGCCATACTCACCAAGGTGGAAGCGATGCAGAATTAAGTACAATCAGATCGTAAGAAGAAGAAAAGTGAGAATGAAGGTAACAACAAAACCCGGTGGGAGTAGTAATCGGGGTAATCACAATCAAGAGGAAGTGGTCCGATAATTCGCTCACCGAAGTCAACAAGGAGGACAGAAGAAGAAGATTGAACCATTCCCAACCTGCAAAAAAATGCATTTGGGTGTTTGTATGAAGGGGAAGCGAGTGTGCTACAATTGTGGTCAGGAAGGCCACATAGCACCAAATTGTCTGAACCCAAAGAAGGGTGCCTGCGTCACATGTGGCTCAAAGGACCATCTTGCAAGAGATTGTCCTAAAAAGGGATCGGGAGGGACGAGTTCAGGAGGAAATAGAGGAAATACTGGTGGAAGCACTTTGACCATTGCAGGACCAACCACAACCAATCGACCGACAGCCAGAACGTTCAACATGACAGTGCAAGATGCGGTGCAGTCTCGCGATGTGGTGTCAGGTATCATTCCGATCAATAAAGTTAATGCTTATGTATTATTTGATTCGGGTGCTACTTGTTCATTTATATCCGATGACTTTGCTAAGAACTTAGAATTGTTTAGGGATGAGTTAGAATGCCCCATGAACATAGAAATTGCGAATAGAGAAATAATCCTCAAGTAAGTATGTGCACAAGAACTCAGAGAGTGGATATTAAGGGTAATATCATGAACGAGATCTTATCCCTATTCGACTTTGAGAATTCGATGTTTTTTGGGTATGGACCGGTTATCCAATTATGGGGCGGTAATCGACGCCGTAAGAAGCGATAACCTTATGACTCACCAAAGGTTGTGTTTTATGGTAGCAAGTCGCCTAGACAAGTTAGTTGTCGGACGATGATGCAGCCAGAGGTTGTTAAGGCAAGGCTATGTAGGATATCTAGCTTATATAGTCGATAGTAGTCGAAAGAGAATCCAAAATCGATGAGATACCAAAGAGTGAGAGATTTCGCAGACGATTTTCTAGATGATTTGCCAAGACTTCCTCCTGATAGAAAGCAGCTTGAGTTCAGAATCGATTTGGCTCCAGAACGACTCCAATATCGAAGGCACCATACCGAATGGCACCGTAGAGATGAAAGAACCGATGGTCCAACTACAAGAATTATCGGACAAGAAGTACATTCAACCCAAATATCACCGGGGGCGCGCGCTTTTTTTTGAAGAAGAAGGATGGAACAATGCGACTCTACATAGACTACTATGAGAACCTAATAAGGTTATGATCAAGAATAGGTATCCATTACCGCTAATCGACGACTTGTTCGACCGCTTAAAGGGAGCAAGATACTTTTCAAAGATAGATTTGAGAAGTGGTTATCATCAACTTAAGGTGAGACCAGAGGATGTACCAAAGACAACATTTAGAACACGATACGGTCACTACGAATTTTTGGTAATGTCATTTGGTCTAACAAATGCTCCCGCAAAGATTTATGGGCTTAATGAATGGAGTGTTCAAGCCGCTTTTGGACAAATTCAGAGTGGTATTTATAGATGATATTTTGGTATATTCAAAACCAAGGAAGAACACGAAGAGCATTTGAGGATGACATTAGAGACATTGAGAAGAGAGAAGTTGTATGCTAATTTTCGAAGATGTGAATTTTGGATTAAAAGAGTACAATTTCTTGGACATGTGATCGATAGAGATGAAATTTCGTGGATCCTCCAAAGTCGAATGTGATTAATCGGGATCACCAAGACGCCATTCAAAGTAAGAAGTTTTCTTGGATTAATGAAAGTTATTACAGTAAGATTCATTCAGATTTTTCCCAAGATCGCAACTCCGCTGACAAAATTTGACTAGAAATCGGTGAAATTTGTTTGACTTTTAGAAGTTTGAGAGAAAGTTTTCAAGAATTAAAGAAGAGGTTAAGTTCAGCACCTGTGTTATCTCTTCCGGATGATACAGGAAATTTTGTGGTATATAGCGATGTGTCGCATAAAGGACTTGGATGTGTGCTTATGCAGAATGGTAGAGTCATTGCGTACACGTCACGACAACTGAATGATTATGAGAAGGGGTATCCAACCCATGACTTGGAGTTAGTTGCAGTGGTTTTTGCTTTGAAAATCTGGAGGCACTATCTCTATGGGGAGAAGTGTGAAATATATACGCATCACAAGAGTCCAAATATATTTTTACACAAAAATACTTGAACATGCGTCAAAGAAGGTGGTTAGAGTTAATTAAGGATTACGATTGTGAGATTCTATACCATCCGGTAAGGCAATGTGGTTGCCGACGCCTTTAAGTAGAAAGGGTCCTGAGAAATTAATGATGTTAACCGAAAGCGTAAGGAGTTAATTTTAGCAATGGAAAAGCTAGAATTGGAAGTGAAGTATCCTATGGAGATCGATTTAGAAGTCGCTCCAGATGCAAGTCGGTACAACTTTACCGGATAAAGTTAAGGAGGCTCAACTTCGTGACGAAGAATGTGAGAAAGTGAAGAAGAAGATATCTCAAGGACCGAACCGAGATTCAAAATAGATAGTGAGGGACTACTAAGATTTGAGAGCAGAATTTGGGTACCGCCAGTACCAGAGATTAAGGAAGAAATTTTGAGCGAGGCTCACAACTCAAGATATTCGATTCACCCTGGTAGCACCAAGATGTATCAAGATCTTCGACAACATTTTTGGTGGCCAAATTTGAAACGAGAGGTTGCAGAATGTGTTGCCAAATACCTGACATGTCAGAAAGTTAAAGCAGAACATCAGAGGCCGAGTGGGTTACGACAACCTTTAGAGATCCCAAATTGTAATGGGAACATATTACAATGGATTTCATGGTTGGCCTACCGACAACTCAGAAAGGCTACGACGCAGTACGGGTTATTGTTGATCGATTGATGAAATCTGCACACTTCCTTCCGATCAAAATCAGATTCAACTTAGATCACCAAGCAGGTTATATGTGAAAGAGATCGTTTCAAGACACGGAGTTCCAAAGGTCAATTGTTTCGATAGAGATCCACGCTTTTACGCCAAATTTCCGAAAAACGCTCTACAGGAATGCATGGGTACACAATTGCGAATGAGCACAAAGATATCACCCTCGCATGATGGATAGAGTGAAAGAACAATTCGCACCTTGGAAGATATGTTAAGAGCTTGTATAATGGACTTTAAAGGAAATTGGGATGATCATCTACCGTCAGAGAGTTCGGCCACAACAACAAGCTACCACGCTTAGTATTGGCATGCCACCCTATGAAGCGCTTATACTACAGAAGTGCGTAACTCCGCCATCGGGATGAAGTTGTGAAAGATAATTACTAGGCCCTAATTGGTACAACAAATAAAGAAAAATAGTCAAAGTGATCCAAGCGAGATTGACAAAGAACTCAAGATAGATGTAAGAAATACGCCGATCCACACCGTAAGAATGTTGAGTTCGAGCCGTAGTTATGTGTTTTTAAAGGTCTCTCTCTCGAAGGGAAAGATCGATTCTAAAGAAAGGAAAATTAAGCCCAAGATTCATTGACCCTTTAAAGTTCTACAAAGGGTCGGAGAAGTTGCTTATGAGGTAGCCTTACCTCCAGTTCTAGAGAATGTCCACAATATTTTCCATGTCTCAGTCCTACGACCCTACAAACCCGATTACAAGCACGTGATTGAATATGAACCCCTACATTTCGACAAAGACTTATCTTACGTAAGAAATTCCTGCTCAAATTGTCGAATCGCAAAAGAACAAGTTCTAGAAATAAAGTAATACCTTCTCGTTAAGGTAATGTGGAGGAACCACAACGTCAAAGCTACGTGGGAACTCAAGAGAATATGATGAAAAATTATCCTCATTTATTTACTTAGATTATTATAAGCACCTCTAGGATGTAATCTTTGTAAGGGGGGAGAATGTAACGACTTAATTGTTGAGTTGTGATTCTAGGACGTAATCCTTTTAAGAGGGAAAGATGTGACAACCGAGATTTTGTAATTTAATTTTTAATATTTATCGATTGAATAAATATTTTTGATGAATTAATTATTAGATTAAATAATTAATTGATGAAGTTGTGGTAGATTAATTTAATTATATGTGTTATATTTATTAAATTAATGTGAGAATTTTATTATTCAAGTATGTGATTATGTGAGCTTATCAGTATTAAAAGAAATATTTAATAAGCTTAATGTTATTTTTAATTAATTTAATTATTAATTAGAGATTTAATAATTTGATATTATTATTAAATGAGAAATTTAATTATGTGACTATGTGCATTATTATCGAAATTATTATATTTTATTTAAATAAATTAAATAAGATATTGATTTATTTTATAAAGGAGTGTGACATTATTTAAACTATATGATAAGGTTTTATTAAATTAAATGGTTTTTGAAACTTTTCTTGCTAGCCAATATGGCACTAAGGGAGGTTATGGGCGCTTAACCCATTATCGGGTAATCCACCACAATGCGCCGCCTTTCTTATTTAGTATACACGCCTTCCTCTTCTTTTCTATTATTGTTCTAAGTCTGGCTAAGCACTCACAGAGAGAGATACAAAGAGAGAGTTGAGAGTTCAGAGTTTTGTTGAGGGAGTTGTGAGAGTCATTTGAGAAGGAATTCACTTCCTAGTATTTTAATCTACGCTTGGGTAATCTCTTCAACCCAATTCTTTTTACGTCATATAGTTTTTATGAAAAATGGCTTTCATACTTTCTGTGAATCTCTTTAAATTGGGAAATTGTGTTAGGGATATATGTAATAATTCGAGTAGTATAACATGTTTTATATATATTGTATATGATTCCATATCATAAGTTTCATAATATTATGACTTGTTGTTTCAAAAATTTACAGAGTATGTTATTTGGCCATATGGCCCTTATACGTAATTTTAATATGTCAACCATAAATTTTTCTACAAAATTTCCACTTATATGTGATTATGCATGATAAAACGAACAAAACAAAATTTGAATGGTTGGATTTGGTCTTATATCGAATCTATGGCGTTGAATTTTAGAATTTATGTTCAAAACTTCAAGAACATCAAGAATAAAGACAATTTGCATAATTTAATTATGTGATTATGTGTTTTAATGGGTTAAAATCACTCCATAAATGTTTGGTATTGATTATATATGAATTCTAGCATGTGGGTATGTCTAAATTGCAAAAATAAGTTGATTGAAAATTTTAGCCATGTTCGCAATTTTCGCATAGAATTAACTGAGTCTCACGAACGCGAGTCTCATACCGCGCCAACTCCCCGTATAAACCTCAACCTAAGTCACCAAGCCATAAGCTTAAACGAAGAATAGTTAAAAAGTGGCGCCAACGCCACCACTTCAGCGTAATGTCCGTAAAATGTTTTTTTAGTATTCAAGTATAGAAATGTGATAAAGAATTTAGTCTAATGATTATAAAAACTTGTTAGATATATAATGAGGTGTTAGAATAAATTCTTAACATGTCCATAACACAATTACGTGAATTGAATGATCAAGTGCATAGTTACCTTATTGTTTGTGAAGTCTTAATTTTTGACAATAAGTGTAGTAATCGACTAAGTGTAGTCATGAATTGAGTGTGACAAGGAATAAACTTGTGAGGTTTGGTACATTATAATTGACTGGTATTATGAACATGAATGATATGTTGGATTTAAATCAAAGAACGAGTTTTATTAACGTGTAATCTACGCATGAGGCAAGTTTCCTAACCCTACTTGTTATCATTGAGCAAACTCTCATTATTATTGATTAAGTTTGTTTCGTATATTAAAGCTTATTAATCCTTCAAGCATGATGTTGTTATAAAATAATTATTCTATTGTATACTTTTGAGATTTTATCCAAGTTAAATTATCAGTTATTGTTAAACCTTATTAGACTAGCGAACCCTTATTGATTCGACTAGTCCATAGTTGATGAGCGCTCTAAATTTCGTAACCCTTGATGAATTATCCAAACCAAACTTCCTTTGGTGCGACTCGAATGTCAAACCGAGATGAACAACCTCAGATAGGGGATTACTTACGCTGCTAGCTTAAGAAGATATTGCACAAGATGGTACTAAAGGCCGATCCCCTAAGTACGAAGAAGAAGAGTCCATAGTCTTACGATCAAGTTAAAGGTTTCAATTATAAACACTTGACAACCTAGGACATAGTTCAAGGTCTTATGACCCTCGTAAGTTCTTTTTTGATTCTTGTTATTCATTCTGATTCAAAAGTTGAGCTTTTATATCGGTTGTTAATTCATTCGCATGTTATTATTAGTCATTTGTTATATTGTTATACTTGTGGGCAATCGTGCTCACTTCTTGTGTAATAATAACATTGCGCTTAAGAACGAAGAGAGCAATTTAACCTTCCACTAGTAAGTAAGGCAAGGGCAAGATTAGCAAAGTAATGAAGACCCATTATTTGTGGTTATGTAATGTTATTTAGAATTGATGTTATTTAAGACTTATTTGTTTATGTTTCCAGATGTATGATTTAAGGTTGAGAGTAACCTCGGGATTTATTTATTTATTATGCAAGTTGATGTAACCCCATATGGGGAGAGATTTATTATTTATTTCTATCTATTGCATGGTTTGCATTTATTTATGGGTAGATAGATAGATGATGTTTGTACAAAGAACACCAAATCTCGTGGAAATGGAAATGGAAGGGTGTCCCGATTTGGGGGAACCTGTCAACATCTCGCAAAAGATGATGACTTAATTATACATCACCAAAATAGGTATACATCACCCATCTTGGGTCGCCACTTGCATGGTACAAAATTTAAATACAACTTAATTATACAACAGTCGTGTAAAATACGACTAAACATAATCTAAGAGTTTTAATAAGAATTTTGTCATCTAGACAATATCCACACTCAATGGAGTCCTCATTACATTTATTGTGACACTATTTAATGTAATAGTGAGGACTACTAATGTTATCATCTCGACCGCCACTCCGCTCCCGACTAGTCCCCGACTACGCTCTCATTTCCTCAAGTGAATAAAGTGAAAGAAAGGGTGAGCTCAACTAGCCCAAAGAAGAAATATTATGACTAAGATAATGCAGAATAAATTATCCTTATCCTTCAACAGTATAACAACTGACAAAATATAATAGACAACAAGTTTTAGATCAACAACTGCAGCGGAATAAGCAATCCATTAAAAGAGTCAAGTAGAGCATAAAATCTACTATCTTCTATGATTTAAAAAGATTTTCATCAACTTTATCGTTGAGACTCAACAATAAATAAACCACATCATCCTCAAGACTACTACCAAGGATATTCATGTAATCATCAATGGTCATGATTATATCGAATAATCCATGGTCATAATTATACCAACAACCCATCCACCAATGAACTACAGTGCCAATGAGGGACTTTTACCACATCATTCGTTACATTACTACCATGATTATACCGAATAATCCCTAGTCATAATCATACCAAGTCCATCTCTGCACGTAAGCCAAAGATGACTTTTATCACAATATAAGCATGAGGATGATGAAAATAATTTAAGCATTAATCAAACGAAAACAAGGATAAATATTAAAGACTTTAAATTTATCCAAATATTATTCATCACTTAAATAACTCATAATCTAATATTGTTAATATTATAACAATATTTTAATCACTTCTTAAACTTATAAACAATTTAATTTAATTGTTTACACTTTACCAAATAATGCATTTAATCATTCAAAAATGTCATACTCATAAGATTTCATCACCAATGATCAAATCACTCATCAAAAATCTGCATATACCTTATATAGGATTTTCAAGCTCTAAAATCCTATTTACCAATTCTTCAACTTCACATAACATATTTAACTCTTATATTTGTAACTAAACCATTTTTATGAAAAATTACCAAATCAACTTATTATTTCATACACAACAAGTATTTTTTTTATAATTTTTCAACTCCCTTAAGTATTTTTCAAAAATCAATTTCTAATTAATTCCTTAAGAAATTAGCTACCTCAAGTTTAACTCCAGAAATTCCCAAATCTTGACAGGATCTTACACATGTTAACGTGAGCTTCCAATTTAAATTTCATGTTTTCGTCGGAAAAACCTAAATATTGAAATAGTCATAACTTGCTCATTTTAAGTCAGAATGAGCTCATTTTTGGACAGGAGGTACTTTATACCATATATTTCCATGTCCCAAAAGGCCGGAATTTTTCTCACAAATTAAGTGGCCGAACTAGCCCTTAGAAAATTGTGGGCAGTAGTTTTTTCTCTTTTTTTTTACTTTTTCATGTTTTGTTAAAAATAGTCCATACAAAAATCTACAACTCCTCTTTCAGTGATTCCACTTGGAGATGTTAGAAAACTTATCATAATATCCTCCCAAATTTTTCCAAAGATTTTTGAATGTCCAAAAATTACTTAAACCGCAAATGGATTTTAAGCCGCCATGCAGAATCCACGTAAATGCATCATTTTCACAATTTAATAAGGAATGAATACGAAGGATTATTCACCATGCATGTGATAATCCACATAGACATGTTATTCCAACAAAATAATAAATAATGGAACCAGTCGATTTAATACGCACCGGCTGCAATATTCCAAATGTAATAATAAAGAATGGAATAATAACAAATCACCATACATGCGATAGTAATTGCATGATAAAAGTTATTCCAACAAAATAATAAATAATGGAACCAAATTTAGGCGTAATACGACCGACAAGATATTCCAACATAATAATAAAGAATGGAATAACAATGTAAATCACCATGCATACGATAGATCCATGATGACGGGTTATTCTAACGTAATAATAATTAATGGAACTGTGTCAAAGTAATACGCACCGGCTGTGATATTCCAATGTAAAAATAAAGAACGGAATAATGTAAGAATTTCACCATGTATGCGGTAATTGTGATGTACAAAGTTATTCCAATGTAATAATAAGGAATGGAATAACAATAGCTCTCTTCATGAATACAAAAGAAATAATACCCCTTACCTTAGAAAGAAACTGGATACTGGAGTAGAGATGTAGCAGACTTTTCTTCTTCTTTCTCTCTATAATTTCTCTCTATAATAATTGCTCTATAACTTTAGTGAATTGGTGAGAAATGAAAGAAGAATGAGCTTCTATTTATAGAAAAATATAGTTTCGATAATTGCACGTTTTGGGGCTCAGAATATTACAGTATAATACCTTCCTCTATTCCGTTATTTTTAATTTAGTCCTGCAAGTATTATCAAACTTGCACCACCTCCCCTAATAGTAAATAATGTGAATCAATAGTTCAATCATGTAAATCAATAGTTATAATTATGTGAAAATACTGAATTACAAAGATAGTACCTCCATCTATACCTCCATTTTTAACTTAGTCATGCAAGTATTATCAATCTTGCACTAACTCCCGTAATAGTACATGAATGATATTCAATAGTACACACATGTGAACAAATAGTTATATAAGTATGTGAATTATTAGCAATTAATTGCTCATTTATATGATTAATTACCCGATTTATCAATATAACCCCAGACATCAATTATCATCGGAATAGATGTCGATTTCCACTAACACTAATAATCCCAACACAATGGAACTATAAAATTCATCTTTAATCAACACGAACATATTCATCATTAATATTATAACTCACAATATTTAACAACCAGGTCATTCCCAGGAAAGAGGGGGCTTTCCGATAAGGATTTCTCCTTATTGACGCGCAATTAGATGACCAAACCTCTCCTTGATAGAACTTCTAGACATTGTAAATATTGCAATTTAATAATATAAATAACTTTGTCGTCTCAATTATTGATTTAATAATATAACATTTTATGCAGATGATACTATGACAATAATCGAATCAATAATATGAGAGATATGATGCAAAGAATTATCGTGAGCAATAATTGAGTATAACCGAGTGACTTCTCACGTAAAGCATCAATAATCAATACCGTGTGCTACTATGCAACCACGCCAGACATCGTACTTTTTACTACCGGGTAGTTCAACAGTTTTAACGGTAACACTTTCGCCATTATTTTTAATAAAAGATAACTCTGTCGTTTTCTTACTACTACAATACTTTCGTTGTGGGGTCCACCAATGATTGTACTGTCGTACGAATATTCCTTGTTAAAATGAATATTCTCCGACCAATCGAATATTATATAATCACTTGCTTACTTTCTAAAATTTGTAAATATTACCCACAACTATAACATTATATCAAATCCACACCATAATATTCAAAAAAAATATTTTGAGAAATTTAAATCTTTATTCATAAAATTTGGGGTATCACAATCTCCCCTCCTTATGAAATTTCGCCCTCGAAATTTACGTACGTACTTGGGGTATGCTGAAGAGATGAGGATACCTTGACTTCATTTCAGATTCTAACTCTTGAGGTATATCCTTTGAGTGTCGAATAGGATCCTTTTTATCCAAGATTTTCACATGTATCTCCTCATATATTAAATCTTCTGCTATCTCGTCTAGTTCCAATTCAATAATGTGGTTCGGGTCATCCACATATTTAGGTAACATCGATACGTGAAAACGTTATAAACACGTGACATACTTGGTGGTAAAACGAGTCTATAAGCCACAGTTCCTACTCGATCGAGGATTTCAAATGGGTCAATTAAATCGAGGGTTGAGATTTCCTCTCTTCATCGACTCTTGCTTCTAAAATAATGTCCTCTTGAACCTTCTTCTTCGTAATCATCAGCTCCGGATCTGTAGCTTGAACGGCTTTTAACTTTATCGATTAAGGTCGATTCTAATCGTATATTAGTTATCTTCACGTGGGTCCCTAGAGTACTTAACTCTATCTTCATCATTTCTAAGTTATACGAAATGGGTTTTTGTGTTAACAACATTGCACTCAATAACGATACGATCTTCTACTTTCATTAGCGTCAGCTACCACGTTCGCTCTTCCACGATGATATTGAATGGTCGTAACCTTCAAAAGCTCGAGCCATCGTCTTTGGCGCATTATACGTTCGTTTTGGGTGAAGAAATATTTAAGGGTTATAGAAATGGGTTTTGTATCGGGGTCAATACAAAATTCGATTTCACGCTTCGGGGTAGGCTAAGAAGTCTTCAAGAATACGTTAGAAATTTATTAACAATAGAAATATCATTCAAAATCGTGACTCTCATCCAAGACTTGGATAACACATGTAATGAAGGTTTCTCCCAACGAAGTTTCAACAGATAAGTCAAAGTTTAACTTCTCCGAGTCAAATTTAAACGTTGAACGCATAAGTAGAGAGAGATAAAAGAACGGTAGAACCAGGATTCTAATAAGGTATAGACTTCGCAAAAATTTATAATTAACTAACCTGCTAACTTCGTTAAGTTACTCTCTTTTGAGAAGTCACGAAAAACGCTTCTTCCTGAAACCACCGACTTTGTTTTGCCGTAGATCCGCCTTTGGTGCCACCGTCCCCAACCGGACTTGACTTCACTATACGACAAAATCGAGCTAAATGACTTTCTCTTCTTGAAATTTCCACTTCTATTATCTTGGCCATGATTACCACCGGAAGTGGTTACCATTCTTGGCATGATAATTTTCCCACGATGGTCATCATTGTTCCGATGGTCGCTGCCACCGCATTTATTATTATCGTGTTGTTGGTCGTTACCTTTTAGTTGTCTTGACTCATTATCGCTACTCCAATAACCGAGCCCTATTCACAACATCCTAACATAAACAAAGTTTATGAGAAATGAGGTATCGACATATATCGTGTTTCAAACCTCTTAGAAACATTCGCGTCATTCGCCTCCTTATTATCGACCAAATGGGATGCAAACCGGATAACTCAAGAAACTTAGCCTCGTCTTCGCGATACTTGGCCATATTATTTTTCTCCATTGCTTATCTCAATATTTTCAGATGCCATTTTCAAACACTGTCACAAAACAAGGTGTGAGACCCTGAATTTTATGAAATGAAAGTATTCAATTTTCTTATAATTATTCTATTTGGTAAATAGTTAAATTGATAAAAGTTTAAAGTTAAGGGTGATATGTGAAAATTTTGCAAAGTATGCAAGTTGTTATATTATATTCGTTTATTTGGGAATATTCTTTTTGTTTGGGAATATCCGTGACGACCAAGACAATCATTAGTGGACCCCTGACAATGTAAGTATTATCGTATTTAGAAAACTATGTAATTATCTTTTATAAAAATAACGACGAAAAGTGTTACCGCTAAAACTATTGAACTACCCGATAGTAAAGTAATGCGATGAATGGCGTGGTTGCATAAGAAGAGCACCATTGATTATTGATGCTTACGTAAGAAGTCACTCAGTTATACTCAATTATTACTACAGTAATTGCTGCATCATATCTCTTATATTGTTAATTCAATTATTATCGCAGTATCATCTGCATAATATGTTATATTATTAAATCAATAATAAAGACGGAAAAGTTATTCATATTAGTATTTGCAATATTGACAATGTCTAGAAGTTCTGTCAAGGAGAGGTTTGGTCACCTAATTGCGCGCCAATAAGGAGAAATCCTTATCGGAAAGCCCCCTCTTTCCTGGAAACGACCTGGTTGTTAAATATTGTGAGTTATAATATTAATGATGAATGTTATTAAAAGTCGAAGTTGAGTTCGGAGTTGAATTTGGAGACGCAGACGTGATATTTGAGTCCGGAACGATAAAATTAGTTGAAATAGACTATAAACACAAAATTTGCTGGGGTTGACTTTTTGGTCAAAAAAGTCAACAAAGAAAAATATTTCCATTGTGTTGGGATTATTAGTGTTAGTGAAAATTGACATTTATTTCGATAGTAATTGATGTCTGGAAGTTATATTGACCAACCGGGTAATTAATCGGGTAAATGAGCAATTAATTGTTAACATGATTATAACTATTTGTTCAATGTGTGTACTATTGATTCACATTCTTGTACTATTAGGAGAGTTGGTGCAAGATTGATAATACTTGCATGACTAAGTTAAAAATGGAGGTATAGATGGAGGTACTATACTGTAATTCGTATTTTCACATGATTATAACTATTGATTCACATGATTGAACTATTGATTCACATTATTTACTATTAGGGGAGGTGGTGCAAGTTTGATAATACTTGCAGGACTAAATTAAAAATGAAGAAAAAGAGGAAGGTATTATACTATAATATTTTGAGCCCCAAAACGTGCAATTATCGAAACTATATTTTCTTATAAATAGAAGCTCATTCTTCCTTCATTTCTCACCAATTCACTAAAGCTATAGAGCAATTATTATAAAGAGAAATTATAAAGAGAAAGAAGAAGAGAAGTCTGCTACCTCACTATTCCAGTATCCAGTTTTCTTCTAAGGTAAGGGATATTATTATTTTAGTAAGGGGTATTATTTCTTTCGTATTCATGAAGAGAGCTATTGTTATTCCATTCCTTATTATTATGTTGGAATAACCTATCTATGCGAAGTACTGCATACATGGTGAAATTCTTCTATTATTCCATTCTTTATTATTCATTTGAATATCCCATGCATAAGGATTACGCATGACACGTTCCATTCTTTATTATTCTATTGAATAACTCGTCTGCATGCGATCTATCGATACCGTGAATTCGCATTGTTATTTCATTCTTTATTATTCTATTGAATATCCTGTTTGTGCGAATTACGCATGACCGGTTCCATTCTTTATTATTCTATGGGAATAACCTGTCTATGCGGTCTATCGTGCATGGTGAATTCTTCTGTTATTCCATTCTTTATTATTCTGTTGGAATAACCTGTCTATGTGGATTACCGCATACATGGTGAATGATCATTTGTATTCATTCCTTATTAAATTGTAGAAATGATCTGTCTACGTGGATTACCGCATGGCGGGTGAAAAATCCATTTACAGTTTTGTAATTTTTCTGACCCTCAAAAATTTTGGAAAAATTTGAATTAATAATTTGATGAGTTTTCTATATTGTGTCCAAAGATGGTGATTTTTGGATGTATAGATTAAAAGTTATGGATTTTATGGGAAAAAATTATTTTAAAAGTAAACCCTTATAACTCCTTGTGGTTAACTCCAAAATTAGTGAACTTTTTATTGGGAGTACGTGTATATAACAGGAGTATACCCTGTAAATTTCGGAATTTTGGATAAAAGTACAATTTATGATAAATGTCTAAATATTCGGCGCTTTTGGCCATATGAAAAATAGTAAATGAATTTTAAAAATTCGAGAAAATATATGTTCAATATGGGACTATATTCTGCTAAATCCCAGAAAAGAAATATTTTGGGGACTGATTTGGTATTTTTCATGAAAATGAACTAGTTATGAGTAAATGAATTAAATATGTTATGTGATGTAATAAAATTGGAAAATAGGATTTTATGGCTTGGGAACCCTATATAGGGTATATGCAGATTTTTGATGAGGGATTTGATCATTAGTGATGAAATCTTATGAGTATGGCATTTTTGAATGATTAAATGCATTATTTGGTAAAGTGTAAACAATTGAAATAGATTGTTTATAATTTTAAGAAGTGATTAAAATATTGTTATAATATTAATAATATTAGATTATGAGTTTATTAAGTGATTGATAATATTTGGATAAATTTAAAGTCTTTAATATTTATCCTTATTTTCGTTTGATTAATGCTTATATCATTGTCATCATCCTCATGCTTATATTGTGATGAAAGTCATCTTTGGCTTACGCAAAAGATGGACTCGTTGATTATTGGTTTTATAGTTGTATATCTTTGCTTACGTGCAAAGATGGACTGATGATTATTGGTTTTATAGTTGTATATCTTTGGCTTACGTGCATTGATGGACAGTTGTTGGTATGATTATAACCGTGGATTATTCGGTATAATCATGATCATTGTTGAAAACACGAATATCCTTGGCCCGTAGTGCATGGATAATTCGTGGTCGTATACTAATGAATATCCTTGGTAGTAGAAAGGGGATGATTCGATCTTTGTGGATTAATTATTAAAATTTGAGTCTCAATGATAACATATTGATAATACACTTTTAATTAAGTAGAAGATAGTAGATATCATGCTCTACTTGACTCTTTTATAATACAGTTGTATGTCTTTGGCCTGTAGAGCAAAGATGAATTGTTAATGAATATCTTTGGCCCGTAGTGCAAAGATGAATTTATTAGTATGATTATGAACAAGGATTGTGATTTGGTATAACCATGATTTTTGATGTTTCAGGTGAAGATAGGTGATGAAAATTATCTTCGTCCTGGGTGCGAAGAGGAATTTAGAATCACAATTATGATTATGAGTTATTCATCATAACCTAGACGCATGGCCTCCCATGTATGAAGGTTTCCTTGAGCACTTCCCAAAGATTTTAATTTCTAAACAGTTATGGACTGTACTTTTATGTAAGGTACTATTGTAAGGTTTTGGAAAAGGCACCATGAGAGTTACATATATTTACATTAAAACTCACAATTTAACTGTGGACGTATTCTGTACGACAGTTCAACAGTTGTATAAATATAGTTTGTATTTGATTTTTATAGTATGATATCTGGCGACTCAGAATGGGCCGTGTGGACCTATTTTGGGGGCGTCACACAAGGGTTAATTGACATATCACATATTATCCCTATACTCTGACCGACCAATTAAATACCAAATAAACTTAGGTAGGTCATACTAGCGAAGGAAATCCCCGTCTCTCCCCTCCTAGTTCTTGTCTCACATCTCAGCCAGGGATCATATCCCTAAGCTTTGATACCAACTGTGACGCCCCCAAAATAGGTATACATCACCCATCTTGGGTCGCCACTTACATGGTACAAAATTTAAATACAACTTAATTATACAACGATGGTAAAATACGACAAAAAACATAATCTAAGAGTTTTAATAAGAATATTGTCATCTAGACAATATCCACACTCAATGGAGTCCTCATTACATTTATTGTGACACTATTTAATGTAATAGTAAGGACTACTAATGCTATCATCCGGACCGAGTCACTCGCTTTCCGACTAGTCCCGCCTACGTTCTCATTTCCTGAAGAGAACAGTGAAAGAAAGGGTGAGCTCAACTAGCCCAATAAGAAATATTATGACTAAGATAATGCTGAATAAATTATCCTTAGCCTTCAATAGTATAATAACTGACAGAATATTATAGAAAACAAGTTTTAGATCAACAACTGCAGCGGAATAAGCAATCCATTAAAAGAGTCAAGTAGAGCATAAAATCTACTATCTTCTATGATTTAAAAAGATTTTCATCAACTTTATCATTTGAGACTCAACAATAAATAAACCACATCATCCTGCACTACGGCCAAGGATATTCATGTAATCATCAATGGTCATGATTATACCGAATAATCCTCGGTCATAATCATACCAAAGAATCATCCACCAATGAACTACAAACTAATGAGGACTTTTACCACATCATTCATTACACTACAATCATGATTATACTCGAATAATCCTCGGTCATAATCATACCAAGTCCATCTCTCGCTTACGTAAGCCAAAGATGACTTTCATCACAATATAAGCATGAGGATGATGACAATAATATAAGCATTAATCAATGAAAACAATGATAAATATTAAAGACTTTAAATTTATCCAAATATTATCCATCACTTAAATAACTCATAATCTAATATTGTTAATATTATAACAATATTTTAAACACTTCTTAAACTTATAAACAATTTAATTTAATTGTTTACACTTTACCAAATAATGCATTTAATCATTCAAAAATGTCATACTCATAAGATTTTATCACCAATGATCAAATCACTCATAAAAAATTTGCATATACCTTATATAGGATTTTCAAGCCCTAAAATCCTATTTACCAATTCTTCAACTTAACATAACATATTTAACTCATATGTTTGTAACTAAACTATTTTCATGAAAAATTACCAAATCAACTTATTATTTTTCTATCATTTGTCCAAACATATATACATATATTTCATAAACAACAAGTATTTTTTTATAATTTTTCAACTCCCTTAAGTATTTTTCAAAAATCAATTTCTAATTAATTCCTTAAGAAATTAGCTACCTCGAGTTTAACTCCAGAAATTCCCAAATCTTGGCATGATCTTACACATGTTAACGTGAGCTTTACATTTAAATTTCATGGTCATCCTGAGTTATAGAACTCCTGGTTATAGCGTTTTTCATCTGAAAAACCTAAATATTGAAATAGTCATAGCTTGCTCATTTTAAGTCGGAATGAGCTCATTTTTGGACAGGAGGTACTTTATACCATATATTTCCATGTCCCAAAAGGCCGGAATTTTTCTCACAAATTAAGTGGTAAAACAAATTTTTACAAAATTATGGGCGTGAGCTTTTTCTCTTTTTTTCACTTTTTCATGCTTTGTTAAAAATAGTCTATACAAAAATATACAACTCCTCTTTCAGTGATTCCACTTGGAGATGTTAGAAAACTTATCATAATATGCTCCCAAATTTTTCCAGTATTTTTGAATGTCTGAAAAATTACGAAACTGCAAATGGATTTTAACCCGCCATGCGGTAATCCACGTAAACAGATCATTTTCACAATTTAATAAGGAATGAATACGAAGGATCATTCACCATGCATGTGGTATTCCATATAGACATGTTATTCCAAAAGAATAATAAATAATGGAACCAGGTCATGCGTAATACGCACCGACAAGATATTCCAACAGAATAATAAAGAATGGAATAACAACAAAAATCACCATGCATGCGATAGACCGCACAGACAAGTTATTCTAACAGAATAATAAATAATGGAACCAGGCGTAATAAGCACCGACAGGATATTCCAACAGAATAATAAAGAATGGAATAACAACAGAAATCACAATGCATACGATAGACCGCACAGACAGGTTATTCCAACAGAATAATAATTAATGGAACCAGGTCAGGCGTAATACGCACCGACAGGATATTCCAACAGAAAAATAAATAATGGAATAACAGAAGAATTTTATCATGTATGCGGTACTTCGCATAGACAGGTTATTTCAACAGAATAATAAGGAATGGAATAACAATAGCTCTCTTCATGAATACGAAAGAAATAATACCCCTTACCATAGAAAGAAATTGGATACTGGAGTAGAGAGGTAGCAGACTTTTCTTCTTCTTTCTCTCTATAATTTCTCTCTATAATAATTGCTCTATAGCTTTAGTGAATTGGTGAGAAATGAAGGAAGAATGAGCTTTTATTTATAGAAAAATATAGTTTCAATAATTGCACGTTTTGGGACTCAGAATATTACAGTATAATACCTTCCTCTATTCCTTTATTTTTAATTTAGTCCTGCAAGTATTATCAAACTTGCACCACCTCCCCTAATAGTAAATAATATGAATCAATAGTTCAATCATGTAAATCAATAGTTATAATTATGTGAAAATACGAATTACAGTATAGTACCTCCATCTATACCTCCATTTTTAACTTAGTCATGCAAGTATTATCAATCTTGCACTAACTCCCGTAATAGTACATGAATGATATTCAATAGTACACACATGTGAACAAATAGTTATATAAGTATGTGAATTATTAGCAATTAATTGCTCATTTATATGATTAATTACCCGATTTATCAATATAACCCCCAGACATCAATTATCATCGGAATAGATGTCGATTTCCACTAACACTAATAATCCCAACACAATGGAACTATAAAATTCATCTTTAATCAACACGAACATATTCATCATTAATATTATAACTCACAATATTTAACAACCAGGTCGTTCCCAGGAAAGAGGGGGCTTTCCGATAAGGATTTCTCCTTATTGATGCGCAATTAGATGACCAAACCTCTCCTTGACAGAACTTCTAGACATTGTAAATATTGCAATTTAATAATATAAATAACTTTGTCGTCTCAATTATTGATTTAATAATATAACATTTTATGCAGATGATACTGTGACAATAATCGAATCAATAATATGAGAGATATGATGCAGTAATTATTGTAGCAATAATTGAGTATAACTGAGTGACTTCTCATGTAAGCATCAATAATCAATACCTTGGCTACTATGCAACCACGTGTATTACTGTACTTTTACTACCGGGTAGTTCAACAGTTTTAATTTAGTAACACTTTCGCCGTTATTTTAATAAAAGATAACTCTGTCGTTTTCTTACTACTACAATACTTCCGTTGTGGGGTCCACCATTGATTGTGTCGTCGTACGAATATTTCTTTTTAAAATGAATATTCCCCGACCAATCTAATATTATATAACCACTTGCTTACTTTGCAAAATTTGTAAATATTATCCACAACTATAACATTATATCAAATCCACACCATAATATTCAAAAAAATATTTCGAGAAATTTAAATCTTTATTCATAAAATTTGGGGTCTCACAGGGGCGATCGTGAGAACTATATGGATACTCATGGTGGACAAGGAAGGAGGGGAAATAAGGTGAAACAGAACTGATATTAAGAAAAAAATCAGGCTAAGTGTGAGTAAATGGGGTTTTTCATATAACTCACTAAATGATTTAACATACCTTATTTTGTCATTCTAATTACCTAACTGGCTTAATCATCATCATCATTCAAGGTCTCAGATAAAGATTTGAAGTTGTTGGCCCCTATTAATATTGCATTTTTCATATGGTGTAGGCGTATGCATAACAAAGAAAAATTACAATATTTTAGATTTTCTTTAATAAATTTAATTTTCAACAAACATAATGTAAGCGGAGATTAAAATGTCGCTTTCACACTTCATATATATCTACGTGATCCGATGGATGTAAATTCATGCTTGAACTTTATATTTTTTGTATTTAAAGGTTGCTATTTTTTCACTATTAGAGTAAGGTGTGTTCCACATTAAATTGTTTGTGCACATTTACCATGGAGATGGGTAATACAATTCTTTGATGGTGTTTTGATTAATTGATCTTTTAAAATAACATCATACTCATGCATTATCAACACCATAACATGTATAGGTGTGAGTCCAGTGCTTGTAATCGAACTTCAATGTAATCTAATCAATGAATTTTCCATAGATTGCCAGGTTCATCTGTTGTGATACATGTATAGATACAAGTATGACAACTTGAAAGATACTCCCTCCGTCCCTAATTATTTCACGTTTTAGAGGTGGACACAAGAATTAAGATAATGATTGGAAAATATTAAATATAGTACTCAATTGTCTATAATATCCTTAAATTTTTTGTTAGGATAAGGAGAGTTTTGTTAAGATAAGGAGAGAGAGAGTTTAATGAGGGATAATTTTGGAAAAATTGTCATTAATTCTCCTAGATTTGAACAAACGTCAAATAATTAGGGACAAATAAAAAATTCTAAAACGTCAAATAATTAGGAACGGAGGGAGTAATATATTTACTTTCATTAAAATGTTTTAGGAAAAATTGTTCATATATTGTTTCAGTAATATATTGTTTCTTGTTAATGCTTTCCAAGTAGCAGAAATTGAAGTATATCAACTTCATAATCAAACCTGTATAGAAACATTGGGAAGGCTACAACCTGTACAAGAAGCCATCATCTTTTATGCCCAAAATTTTGCTTGTTTCTCCTATGCGCTGAAGTCCCACCTCGAGCAATTGAATTTGACAAGCACGAGCAGTGAGCTTTAAAATCACAAGCACTTCATAAAAAAATTCATACCTTTCTCGGCCTTTTGGCTAAGATCAAGTGTAGTATCTGTTCTTATCAGTTTAATATCTGATATGTGGGACATTGTCTCACACGATATTAAATTTATTTATTGAGGGGGAGAGCCTATCACAATAGCTTGTTGTTGGGGCTCTTAGTGTTGCCTTGGATTTGCACTACATCCTTGGCCTGGCGCACCCCCACCAAATTTAGGGTCTAATATTTTTGGATATATATTTATTCTATTTGGTAGGTGTTAAACTAGCAGAAATGCACCAATTCCAGTTTGTTTATAATTTGAGGTGTTTTGCAGTACTAGCACTACTAAATTGCTTGAAGTTGTTAACAAAAATTCAACGTTTTATATAATGTATCACATGGTAATGATATTAGTCTTTGCGCTTGGGGCAATGACGCAGCTAGTGAGGTACTAACCGAGGCGCGTCAATTGTTGGTTGAAAACTATTTCCAAACCCCCTCTTTGGCCTTGGTGAACGCCTTGGCCATCGAGAATTTTTGGAATGACCTCCCTTTAAAAATGGGTAAAGGTCTTACAATTCCTATTTCCCTAAGTTTAGTTTCTCACCATTTATCAGAATATGGCTTGTATGAAGACAAGTACTTAAAATGAAAACACGTGGTAATCTTATATACATACTAATAATGCTTTTTTAAAGATAGGTTTATGTAATATAGTGATGCATAACAAGAGATACAACTAACTCCATTAGTGTGTGTATATGTATATATATATACCCCCTATGAAAGATTATTAGGTAGTGTTTGTTAGGTAAGCTGAATGGCTCATAATTCTTGCGACAGATATCGATTATGGAAAAAATAGATTGTATCATAAGAGTATAAATAAGGACATAGAGGCTGTATTTAAACATACTTACTTGGATGGGGTCAAATGGGCGATTAAGAAGACCCATGGCCTAGGTTACTGACCTTCATTGCACTTTGGAAGGGTGCTCGCCTAAGTTAGGTCTACCCCTCACCTAAGTTAGGTCTACCTAAGTAGTGGAGCCTACATCATAATTTGTGAGAGTGGTGGTCGTGCGACCGCTAACCAACCCAATTTTTAATACTATAGCACGAACACGATTCATAAATGAGTATCAATTTTTAATCTTTTATTTGTTATGTAAATTAGGGGCGGTAATTTTCAACACGATAACACAAACATGCGCGATTTATGTGTTATAAACATGTGTATATGAGTTTCGACACGACATGGATTCATTTAACACAACATGATCATCACCATTAATATAAACTATTTAGAGAGACATTTATTTACACGAAACCCTAAATGAATAGGAATAAGACTTTTCCTCTCTAGAACAGTGTTAGACTTTTAGTCATGTGCGGGACCTTCTTATTAGAGAGGTTTGGAACCCAAGATTTCGCCCCAACCTAGGTTAGGAGTTAAGGAGTCGTTAGACCGCAACTTGTTGCTGAAAAAGGTAATAGCCTAGCATGTTTATCAGGGATTCGTATTAATGCGTTGAATATATACGGAATATATACCCAATTCTAATCTGTCAATTTCATGGATCGATGTACTTATTATTCTAAAATGTAACTTAAAGCTCTTTTGAGGGTGTTTATTTTCTTTGGGTTTCTAAAACTGTAAGTTGTATTGCTCTCTAGTATAAGTCGGTCAACTTTGTACACACTAGTATTTTTATTTTTTTTGGATAGTTTTATGGTGGGGGTATGCCACTTGTAAGTTGTAAACATGTATTTGAATTCCATCAGTCATTCACCCAAGTTACCACATTATTATATTTTAGATATCTCTTAATTGTTAATATATGAAACTAAATAAAACTAAAATGAAGTTTCTGCCGAACTCTGGACAAATAAATTGTTGTATAATTAAGCTAAGCTATTTTTGCATTTGGTACCATTTATAAAAACCTCTTGGCTTTTTCATCCCATTTGATCTTATTGTCATTCTCAATGTTGTATTTCTATCTGTGACTAAAGTCTTAGAAGTCTTAGAAATTTTGGAGGAGGGAGAGGGAGTGGGAGAGAAAAGGGAAAAGAGGGGTGGGTGGGAGAGTTGTGAAGTCGTTTTTGCAGTAAACTCCCACATCAAAAAGAGTGACAAATCTAATATAGCAACACAATGATATGAATCAACTTGTAAGGCTTGAAGTATTAACGCAGCCGTGTGGTGAGCACAAAGCGAACTATTCTTTCGCCTTTTACTAAAGAATATTGTGTGTTCGTCACTCACAGTGGCATACACCTATTTTCGGAGGAGATTTCCTTTAGGAAGCTCTCCCTACAATCCAAGTTAATTAATAATTTTGTAAATTAAGTTCGGTTGAATATGGTAAAATCTTGGATTCATGAATGTTATCAACTATTTTTAATGGTCAAATAACAATTTTTTGTTGGATATTAAAGTTCTGGTTTTGTTGTATTTGCTTTTACGTTTTTTTTATAGTGAATGCATTTGTTTTTTTTTTTTGCTGTATTGACTTTGTTTAAATACTAATGATGTAATACATAAGACCATTTGTAATTCAAACACGCATTTCATGCAAGCAGAATGTACCTAACAGAAATACAAACAAAAGCCAACTATATTAAATACAAAAGACCATTTGTTTCATCATGGCAATACATAAAAAGCCGAAAGACAAAACCAAGATTTGAAGTTTGATTGGAAGTTCAGTTAAGTAGCGTTCCCCAAAGTTCAACAGTTGCAAATTAAGTAAGCAGGAGGAGTCCTTTCCTTGACATACGCGCAAGGGCGAACCAAGTCCCATATCGAAAGAAGTGAAAACAAAATTTTAGTACTTAGCCAACTTTGAGAGCTCTAACAGACACGACCTTACTTGAACAGGATCTATTCTATAGGCTCTTACCTCTGTATCCTTGATTTCTAAGGAGACAGGTGACCATGTCTGGTGGATGAACCATGACTTTAGGACCAGAGCGTGATTAACAGTTCTATGGTCCTTGTAAGATCATTTGAGTAGTAGAGGATCGTTCTCAGTCAAGTCTTTTGGCTGGGGTGGTCCTGCAGTTGTCTGACAGACTCCCCTTTTTTGGGGGGCTAGCCAGCATTCTTGTGGGTTGTTAGACCTGGCTCAGTCCATGACTCAGAAATAATTGGAGATTGTAAAATGGGCATGCACGTTTTGGAACATGTTGCTGTGGGGGGATTTTGTAGCCATTGCGGTTGGAATTCGAATTTGGAAAGGGTTCCAATTATATGCTGGCCTTGTTTTGCTGATCAAAAGGTATTTGTGGCAGGCTGAAACTCCCTGCTGCATTTGATTTCCTTGATTAAACTTCTTTTCTTTCTTGCTCAACTGTTGATGACGACAATTGGTTGTATCATATTCTTTCCAGCAGGCCAGGTCCTCCCAGTTGGTAATATTACGATTGATACCATCTAGACCTCTACAGCCGTATCCAATATTGTATTCTTCTCAATATTGTATTTTAAAGCAAAGATTTTTATGAAAAACTCTGTTTATCCCGTAAATTTTAAAGCAAAGATTTTTATAACAGTTGGTTGGGCATGCTTTTCAACTTTATTTCATGGAGTAATTGTTTTTTCAGTCGTCTCATAAATTTTTTCAACTTTATTTCATGGAGTAATTAAGGTTGGGTTGTTGTTTGATTAGTAATCGCATTTTATTTTAAACATTTTTAAACAAAATATAGCATTTAATTTTAAACAAATTTTTTCTTTAAAAAAAACAAAATATAACAGTTAATATTGATGTTTAAATTGTATCAATTACGAAGTTAAATTAAAAATATAGCATTTTTTAAAATTAATTTTAAAGTGAACATCTACTTTGGAATGGGTGCAGGGCATTTTAGTTGATTTTAAGTGCATTTGTTTCTCTAATAGATGTCACCTTTTTACCAACATAAATCAGACAGTACAAGTACGGACGCCCTTTTTTGTGTGTTGCACCAACAGTCTAATTGCTAATTACTACATCCATTTCATAATAATAAGAGCATCTCCAACTATAGTAGCAAAAAAATTCTTTAAATTGAAGTTTATTGACCTACATGACAATTTAAAAAGTATTATTTGTTATTTTAATAGTTTGTGCCTCATCGGTCTCTTTAATTCAATTAATGCAGTATTTGACTTAAATAAATAAAAATGAATGATAAGTGTGTGAGTCTGTGGGTGTGTATATTACTCCTTCCATTCTTTAATATAAACCATTTTAGAGAAATATTTTTGTTCTTTAATATAAGCAGTTTTAGAGAAGTATTTTTGTTCTTTAATATAAGTCGTTTGAGAATTTCAAGTAAGCATTAATTGCTTAGTTTCCAATATTACCCCAAATATTAAATATAACTTTGGTTCTCTAACTATTTTTTGCCCAATAAATAACATATTTTTTTCAATACAAGGACAGTATAGACAATTGATATTATATTTAATGCTATACAATCATTTTCTTAATACTTGTGCACAACTCTAAAACGACTAATATTAAGGAACGGAGAAAGTATTATTTAAGAAAATGATTGTATAACATTAAATATAATATCAATTGTGTATATTGTCCTTGTATTGAAAAAAGAGAGTATTATATATTAGACATAAAATAGTGAGAGAACCCAAGTTATATTTAATACTTGAGATAATATTGGAAACTAAGAAATTAATGCTTACTTGAAATTCTCAAACAACATATATTAAGAGAAAAAAACACTTCTCTAAAACGGCTTATATTAAGGGACGGGGAGAGTAATATACACACCCACACACTCACACATTTACTGATAATTATATACATATAGAATCACAAGTTTATTTTTCTGTTTGTTGCAAACTTAATTACAAAGTATTAGTGTTCTAAAAATTTCCGTCTAACTTTGATTAATTCTCATCTAGATATTAGGTGGTAATTTACTCATCTCGATTTGGTTGGACGCTTAGGCAGAATCAAATCTCTATTTTGAAACTTCATTATAACTTAAATGAAATTGTTAAGCATTAATTTTTTTTGTATTATTTTATATAAAATTAAAAAAAATCTACTATATGTTTTTTATAATATATTAAGTGTATAATAGAAAAATAAATAAATGAGAACGCTTAGGAAAACACCTAGTCCGTCTAAGAAAATGCTTATTCGCTACCTTCGCCTAATGATTTTTATAACACTAAAGAGTACAATTTTTTTTTCAGTAATCTATATTAAGATATAATTAATATTATATAATAAAAGACTTTATATGGTTCTTAGTTATTTCAAAAATATAATAGGAGTTTCTTTTCAATATTTTCTAATATATAAAGCCGGAGGCCGGGTTGTGGTGACAACAATTTTTTGAAGCTTTTTTGTTTTTCTTAAAATGCTCTTCATCTTTTAAAGTAATTTTTTTTTGTCATTTTTGTATTAATTAATCTTTCTATTTAGTATTTTAAATTCTATAAAATTCTTATTTTACCCGACATAATTTACGTGCGGGACACGTGTCACCGAGTGCTAATGTATATAATGTTGTTTTTTCTTTTTTAAAAAATACTAAAAAATATAGGTGAATAAGTATGCCCATTATAATTCTATTAATAAGTATTTTTTAATCTCCTGCCATCATTAGTTAATTAGTTATTTGGGGCCTTAAAATAGGTATATCTATTATTATATAAAATATACCTATAAATATAATATCATTATGATTGCTTGCAATATTTATCACAAGGTTATCTATTTTGAATTTAATTTATGAAATTATTTTAATATTGCACCTTAGATATAAAATAATTCCGAATGTAATCTTTATTCACATCCCCCGACTCAAAATCGAAGTAATAAACTATATTTCAATTAAAATGAACGAAAAGCAAGATGAATGTACTTATTTTTAATTATTATTTTTGTAAAATAATAATCACACGTTAAAGTTGAAAAATAATAGTAATAAAAAAAAATATTTTTACAATTATTTTTACATGAAACTTCAACTAGAAGTCTATGCTCAAGAATCTTATAGGTAATACTCTCGGTTTAAAATATAAGAGCAAAATACAAAGCCAAATGCTCTTATATTTTGGTGCCAAAGGAAGTGCTAATAATTGTTTCATACACTAGAATTTTGAGTAACAACATTTGTTACCCTTGCTTCTTGCTAGATATACAAACAATGTGATTCTGCATCCTGATTTGAGACAGTTCAAAATTATCTTTGATTCGAAGACAGTTCAAAATGAACAGTCCATTAAACTAGTTTATAGAAAAAAATAGCATTTTATATAGAGAATCCGGATCTTAAGCTCACCCCTTATCTAACTCACTCGAGCTCACCCCCTTTAGCGATTTTACCCGGTGGATTTGGTTCGATCATACAATCATCGCCTATACTTTTAGCGACGGACAACAACATATAGCATTGCTAAAAGTATGTATTTACGGTTGTATGATCGACCGTCACGCCGATCCATCGCTAAAGGTGGATGAGCTCGGGTGAGTTGAATAAGGGGTGAGCTTAAGATCCAGAATGTTTATATAAAAGAGAGTTTCATTTATATAATACAACGCTCTCTAATATAAAATGCAACTTTTTTCATAAACTGCCTAAATAGATTGCCCATGGCAAAATTTAACACAAAGGGGGAGGGCCTCTCTTTAAATAAAAGGAATGTTTTACTATACATGTTCGGTTAAAGTTTTGGACAAGAATGATTTATTCCTTATCCCCTAAGGTGACAGACTTGCTTATATGAAGGTTAATCCGAATCACATATATGAATCAAGATATTTATGTATGCTTCCTATTGTACTGTAGCAAGCTTGCATAAGTTCGGTCCCACACATCGATGAAAAGAGACTCAATCATTCTGGGCCGAAGCGAGACGCCTAAATCTCCCCAAAGAAATCAATCTCTTGCCATTTCTTGTAGTCTACGTTGGCACTATAGACATGGACAAAATTTGCGAGGTTCAACTACTACCAAGAAGCGCCCATCGGAAGAGAAGTGGGTGATCGGTGGATCGACGGACAAGACCATGTTTCCTCGAGAACTGCACTCTCTTGGCAATGAAAGCTTCCTTAATTCCCATACTCGGCAGGTCTTGTCTTGATTCCTCGTGGCAAAGGTACGTTAAATCCGGTGCCATCTGAGCGAACGAGTAGTCTAGATAACCTACAACCGAGGCGATCGTCTGAAAACATAAAAAATGTTACCACTTTAGAATTCTCATAATTGCCCAATGAGAAGCATACAGTAGTCAAAAAGGCGAAGTGTGTCGATGAAAACTTCTTCCATAACGCTAGTCGTACTTGTTACTATCCAGAGAAACAAGAGAGAAATTAAGAGGTTGTTTAATAAAACTGAAAGAAACAGTTTTAAAATCTGAAAGATATAAAATTCTGAATATTGAATGAAAAAAGTTGTTTGATAATTGATATGTATGAAACATCTAAACAACAATTTTTTTAATATTTTACCCTTCTGAAGTATGTCGAACAAGTATATAAGTATGAACGTACTAAAAAATAACTATAAAAAATTATAGATTAAATCCTTATTTGGACATCAAACAAAAAAAAATTACTAACTATAAAAAAAATGTTGACTACACCTCAAGTAGCAAACAAAGCATCACTATAAATATATATATATATATATATATAAGGTTGGATAAAATCCTTCCCTTTGTTTCACCGCGAAGAAATTTCCAAAGAACTTTATTCTTTCTCCTCCACCACCCACTTTTCTCTTTCTTGCTCTTTTTAGGCTATATTTTTAGAGAAAGAAACCTAAAGAATAGAATCGTTTGAATCGAACAAGAGACAAAAAATCAGCAATTGGTTTTCCCCTTAATTGCCTAGTTGTCTCTCCCTATTTTTCGATCCCCCATTAATCAAAATCCAAGTGAAACAATCTGAAGGAATCGAGAGAAATCAGGTAATCCCTCAATTGGGTTTGGTCTATGCTTTCATGTTTCACGCTTGTGTGATTTTTTTAAGGATTAATCTTTGTATGATTCAATCCTTCACCCCTACTTTCTTCCTCAATCTTTTCATGGGATCTTCTTCAGCTTCGTGCACCCATCAGGATCAATTGGAGTGAAAGAGGGGCAAAACATGTGTAAAAAATTCATTCAGTGGGCTTAGAGTTGATTCAAATAAAAAATGGTAGCTTATTCGATCAGTTAGTTGGGCATACTGATTCAACCATTAAGATCATTTTTATTCAAATCAAACGGACTGAATGAATGATCGATTCAATCCATAAGTCTGGGCAATACAATTATTTGATGGTGTTTTGATTAATTGATCTTTTAAAATAACATCATACTCATACATTATCAACACCATAACATGTATAGGTGTGAGTCTGGTCCTTGTAATCGAACTTCAATGTAATCTAATTAATGAATTTTCCATAGATTTCTAGGTTCATCTGTTGTGATACATGTATAGATACAAGTATGACAACTTGAAAGAGAATATATTTACTTTCATTAAAATGTTTTAGGAAAAATTGTACATATAAATTTTGCATTTAGTGTTTCTTGTTAATGCTTTCGAAGTAGCAGAAATTGAAGTATATCACTTTCACCTGTATAAAACATTGGGAAGGTTACAACATGTACAATTAGCCATTATCTTTTATGCCCAAAGTGTTGCTTGTTTCTCCTATGCGTTGAAGTCCCACATCGAGCAATTGAGTTTGACAGGCACGGGCAGTGAGTTTTAAAAGCACAAGCACTTCATAAGAAAAGACATACCTTTCTCAACTTTTTGGCTAAGATCAAGTGTAGTATCTGTTCTTATCAGTTTAATATTTGATATGTGGGACATTGTCTCACACGATATTAAATTTATTTTTTGAGGAGTGCTACTATAGTATACATTGTCCTTGTTTCATGGAAGACAAGTGCTATCAACTCTAAGCACTATAAGGAGGGCATAATTGTCTTAAAGATATAGTACCAAGTACTAGCTCAAATCCACTTCTGCAATTTTGAGATAAGTTAATATATATATATATATATATATATATATTATCCATTCAGTTTTCTTAACAATTGACTCATACTTTTGCGGTTTCGACGAATGACCACTACGACAGGGTAGTTGAGGGTCTCGCTCAAAGTGCAATTGGGCTTGAGAATTTATTAGTAGCGTCTTCGGTTTTACTAGTGTATTGGGCCTCATGTTATAGTAGCTAGAGTTTTCTAGTACTACAAAAATATTGTTTCATGTGTGGATCAGTGTAAGGTATGTGAGGCATATAATAAATACATTAAAGAAACAACCGAATTGGTGAACTTGAGTATATCGCATGTTCTTATATTTCTATCTTCCATATAATATTTGTGTGATTGCAATATTATTCGTTCTTAAATTCTAACAGGTTTTTATTAATTAGCGAAAAAAGTGGGAGAAAGAGGTTGTATAGTGCAAAAGGAGGTGTTGACACATGGTGCTGTAGGAGGTAGGTTTTTTGAGCCATTGCAGACAGTTGAAATTAATTCAACCCTGGAGAATATTTGTGAAGGGGATGCAAGCTTTGTCATGTACGGTATGGAGAATATTGTGTTGGGGAGATAAGATTAGAGGGGATATTAAGAGAACCATAAGAAGACTTTTGGTGGCACAAAGATGGGGAGGAACTGAGGCAGAGAGAGAGAGCGTTTGACATGAAGCAAAAGGTTAATTAATGTTTGCATACGTGAAGGAAGGTGGTTCTTCCTATAGTTCCTTGAATCACTTGACAGACTTGATTCTTTTGATCATCAACAAATACATACTACAATATACTACTTTTACAATGTTAAATACTCTCTAAATTGGATAATATCGGTCCAACTTAATCCAAAATCAGGACTAACTTAATCTCGACTTTGTGCGTTAGCAACAATCTTGTTTTAGTTTTAAAACATTATTTAATGTTAAAATTGCGATTTTTTTTTCTACTCTATTCATTCGTTCCCTGAATCGCAACCTTTACGATTTTTCTTTAAACTGAAATCATAATCATTTTATGATTTACTTAATCTGAGTAAATGTATTAAGAGCTTTTAAGTCTCAATACTTAATATCTTTCATATATAGGAATGTAATTATATCACTTTATTATTATAAAGTATTCATTACAATACATCCAGAATAAATATTCTTTATTGAATATTATAAATTATACATAACTGTCAGTTACTTATAACAAAACCATTAATCATAGCTTTATACAATTTCTAATTCAAAAAAATGTATTCATTTTGTACATCATTCATCTTTCATCATCCGCATAGCAAATAATATTGCATAACGTCATGTAAGATTGAACTCGACAACCCAACAAATTTAACACTATCATGTTGCACATAACACACAACTCTATATCCATCACATGCAACATACTTTCTTTGCTATGGATATCCTACATGCATCAATAATTCAGTGCAATGCATATATTCATGCATTATACATTCTCAATTATCGCGTTACATCATACAACATGTGTTATCACATATCACATATAAATTGAGTTCCTTACCCAATTAACTTAGTCATATTTTGACTTTAACAATTCATAGAGCATGATATGTAATTTAGCACATAACCACATTCAATCCACAAACATAACAAAACTGAAAAACTTGACTTGATTGGAGATTACCGCTAAAATTTAACTTAGAGTTTCTCCACAATTCCTACAGAATTATACTTACATGCACACATATTAAATAATTAAATATGTTATAAAACATGTATGTATATTGATCATTAATAATTATTAGTTTATAAAAACCAATATTATTTACTCTTACTCCAAATTCAATATTGATTTAATCAGAAACTCAATTCATTTTAATCTTTCAATGTCAAATAAGGCCTTTCACACTTTTAATGTGTAAATATTTTACATCTAAAGCTTAAATCATTTATATTCCACTTTAGGAATATTGTATGCTCTTACTTGCTAATTCAAGACTTAAACAGCTAATATATAGCTTTTACAGTAAAACTCAATTTACTATACGATTTCTTTAATATAAATATTTCTTATATCATTTTGTCCACTCCTGAGTCAACTCGGACCATTGTCTCATTTATACATTCTATTCTGCTAACACACTTACTGCATTTTTCGTTTTGCAAATATACACATTCTCATTATATATATTTACATAATAAATATATATAAATCTTGGCTCAAAAACTCCATTTTGATCCCCACAAATCTTCATTACATCACTTTTATGATTATTACAACTTTTTAATGGTTCCATAATTTTCGTTTTGTTATAAAACCATTTTTCATGTAAATTCTGGCATACATTCGCTTAAATATGCAAATTCATATTTATATAATATTTTTATTGCATTATTTATGCCCGAAATAAAGTTTTATGACATATAATATCACATACAGTCAAATCTCTTCTCTTGGGACTTTATTAGAGATCTAATATTGTCTAAAATTTAGCCCAAACACACTTTGGAACGACGAATGTCAAAACAGCCCATCATGACTATATTCGACGTTGCCCAAATTGTAGTTCTGACATGCATGTTCGCCTATTTTTAATTCTCAACCCATAAGTCATATAACAATGAATTTTTGGTATGCTATAGACCTCATTGCATAGTTTTTTTTTTAAAAAATCTAACCGCGCAAACAAATTAAGGAAACTACACAAAACAGACCCTACAAATCATCTTTGCGAATAAAGACCTTTGCGGCGCCAAAGAAGAGTGAGCATCGACGAACGACGAATACTGCTAAGCGTTCTTTTGCCAGTTGCTTGGCATACTCTGCTGCAGCACTTAACGACCTAGACACTTTGCAATTTTCTTACACTTTGCTCACTTATCGGATCGTTCTCAAATTTTAATATGTTTTTCGTATCATATGAGACTATTTTTAAAAAATATTAAACAGGCATTCCAGGTTCGATAGGCTGCCCAAACATTGCGCCAAAAGTGTACGTTCATAACAATTTTCAATTTCGTTTCAGCTTTACCCTCTCTCGCTAAAACGGTCATAACTTCTTCGTTTCAAAACTTTTTTGATCGATTCTTGAGCCCACACAAATCTAACTTCCAAGACTACAACTTTTATTCTTTGACCATTTTCAAATTATTAGCACAAATTCCAAAAAATCCGTGCAAGGGGACTGCTCCGAATTTGTTGGACAGATTTGACGCTACTACTTAGCAATGTCGTAACTTTTTGTTCCAAAGTCGGAATTAGTCCATTCTAGAGTCTATGGAAAGCTTATTCAGTGTACTATAATATCCCAAAAACCCAGAATTTTCTAGAAACATATACTAGACCTGAAAGTTGCCTCAAGGTCAGCGGTCATACTAGTTTTTCACTTTTCGTTTTGATTTCAAATTGCTTTTCGCTTTAACTTGGTATGCTCAATCTCTTTAATTATCTTCATATATGATATACATATCTAACCCAAGCTTTGATTTCGCTTAAAACTTGGTGTTTAACCAAAACAGTTCATAGTGGACTTATATCGAACATTTCATATGGCTGTTTTGGAACACCATTTCCATAGTCATTTGTTTGTGTTATTAACACATTCAAGCCTCCTTATATCACCGCACAACCAAGCGTATACCCTTGTTCCTAATTTAACAATCTTCTACACAATCGAATTGATATATAGTCAACTAGTTACCAAACTAGTTAATTTACACATCAATACTTCAATACTTATATATAAATACACATAAATGATGACATCATCATATCAAATCAGTTAGAAAATTTTATTAAATGATGACATCATTAAATCAAATCAATTGAAAAAATCGTTAAGTCCACTCTTAATTAATTAAGTGAGTTAATTCACTTAATTTGATAACGCATCTATTCTTCTATTCTTATATATAAATATACATAAATGATGATACACATAAATACTTTTTTATTTTTTATTCTCTAACAAGAGAAGCTAAGTCTAAAATATTTTTTATTTTTCGTTCTACCAAACTTATTATAATATTTTTATTAAAAAAATTGTTTAAGATAATATATCTTGACCAATTTTATGTAAGATAATTTAATTATTATAATTTGATTAAGATATTCAATTTTTAGATATAGCCAATTAAAAATTTGAAAATATCATTATTAAACTAATTAATTGAAATATATAGTGTAGGTTTTTTTTCCTCAAATATCACTATTTGATTAGTGTTATTAGGCACTTACGAGTAAAAATAATTATTATACATTATTTTTTTTTTGACATAAATGTTTAACAAATTATTAAAACTATTATTCAAATTAGTTTGTGCATTGCACGGGTTATCAACTAGTTCTTTTGAAATTCAATCTTTTTAATTTCAACACAAAATGAAATATTTCAATCTCCTCTGTATTAAATTAACATAACTATAATCAATTAATAGTATTTCAAATACCATACATAACTTAACCAATTCCTACAGCTAACATATTTATTTAACACCATGGATGCATAGTTTCAAATTGCAGACTTCAAGGATCCTCCCTTATTACTTCAGAACTTATACAATATTATTACCCAACCAATTCCACAACCAAACATCACAATTATAGCAATAAATAGCATTCTATACTTTCAATTTCTATGAACTCCATAAAACACATGGCTTACCTCTCAATTTGAAGTTTAATTGATGTAATCCTTTAAATTCTTGCTCCAAATTCGTTCTTAATTCCTTCTTGTAACAATCCATTGCTTCAATTCTTTCAATTTCAGTTACTAGCTTCAATTTCTTAAGAATTTGGTGATAATTTGAGGGTATGGGAATATGGTGACTCCAACCTTTAGAGAGAGATGAAACGAATGGAGTTGGGGAGAAATGTTGAGTATTGAAGTTTTTTTTAAAACTTCATTAGCTTCTCTTCATTATCAGGTAAGTAAGTAGTGTCCCATGATAACTTAGCATATGCCACCTCCTACTTATTAGACCGTAATGACTCAGCACATGAGCATTAACATTTTAAATTTTCAGCATATATGACTTAGTTTATACCCAATAAATATACGTACATTTATATTACATTCTCACCTAATGCATATATTACACTATATTTATACATTATGCTTCCAATACCCACATAATTTAATTTATGAATTTTAGTAATATGTATTCCAACTAATCCTAATTAAATAATTATACATTTATAATTGTGAAAAAAAAATCATTCAACTAATTATGGAATTAATCCATAATTAATTTAACACTTTTTTTTGTACAACGAATCACTTAATTGAAATAATTAATATTTTATTTATTAATTATTCTAAATCACTCATTTAACTTATACAACTAATTGTATAAAGTTAAATTTAATTATCTCCTTTCTTCCATAATTTGTTTCAAGACAATTATTTACACGTAGCAAACATATTTAAATATATTCACCACAACACATACCTACACACATATTACTTTTACACAATTAATAAATATAGTATAATATAACACAATAAAATAAGATATTTATTTTATTAAATTCTTATTTTATTTATCCAAAAATTTTGGGTCACTACCTTTTCCCCCCTTTATAAGGATTCCGTCCCCGTAATCACAATACCGAACCTTTCCTACTCGGTTTAAGTCTATTCTTCCTTGATCATGCTAATTTCCTCTTAGCAACCTTATTCTGTAATAGTGAAATTCCCCATAATTGTTTAATAATTGTGAAGCAATAGGAATAATTCATGAATTCAAAAGATTCGCTTAAGAATAGCTTTCTGTATCATGATAAAGGTCATAAAGACTATAAATTTTGTTTACGAAAAGGTTTCAATGAAATTCATCTCAAGCAAGCATATCTTACGGACATATAGGTGATCAGCCCGTTTATGCCCTGTGTTGACCCATAATATCTTTGGCGCTATTTTGCGCAAACAGAATTTCCTATTTTGGATTTCCTATGTTGGTCAACACTTATCTAGTCGGAACAATTTATTTCAGTTCCTATTTGCCGTCCCCAAGACACACTATATATCTAAACGACATTTATGTTCATCATCTGTCTTTGGCACATAAAATATCTTTTCCCAATTTAGGGATGTTCATATCAAATCTGGAGTCCATACTCAATCAATGTAGTTGGACAGTTCAAAAGCTTAATATAAGAAATATCTGAATCTGTGTCTAGCCGACTCAAATGACATTTGACACCTCTTTAATTACTAAAATACTAAAAATCATTTTATGACGCATAATACCGCACTATTTTTAACAGTCCGTTGAGAATGCCGTCATTTTATGACTTTGTCAAGCTACATCATACCATAGTGGGCTGACGATCCATAGATCACATCCAACACTAGATTAAGCTGCATTGATGACTACATCATTTCGCATATCTACATCATATTAATGATGGATTGATGACTATATAAATATATTTTGATATTTTTAACTTTGTCTAGCCGATACAATTAGCGTAGACATAGGAAACAACCGAACTTTATGAAACTTATTGGTTCAACAATTTGACCCAATATATTTTTTTAAAAAACACAATAGTGTGACTGTTAGGACGATTCCAATAAATTTTGAAATCTAGCATAGCTAGAAGATTAAGGAATATCCATTTCTTCTTCTCCCATTTTAACTGTTTCCCAAACTTCACTATACTATTATGTTCATCTCTAACACCATTAACTTCCAATATATTAAAACAATCAATTCTAAACACATACCCTGGGACAGTTGATTAAACTTGTCACACATTATGTGTTTAGGAACTTGCTATAAAAATATGAGTTTAGGAACTTGTCCTAGCAATACATACATAGTCCAAGAACAAATTAGGGACTGTCCAAACACTTAGGGGCTCAAAAACATACCATATGATTATGAGTCACAAATTATCATAAGCATGAGTTTTAAGAATTCGCACCTAGTCCTATGTTTTCTATTATTAGATATAAATATGAGAAAAGAATCACCTTCTCACCATACGTATACCGATAGTGTAACACCAACATTTCAACGATTATCAATGTAGCAAACTAAGTGGTCGTTAAATCAAGCACAAAACCCCTGCCCATACAAAGGTTTGTATAACTCAGCTATCACATGACTCCTCAATTAAAATTCTACTTAAACCCATCAAATCTTATCTTGTTCTTTTCTCAATACAAATTTTATTTATTTTGTATTTCATATAGTCATTCTACTATAAATTTTCAATCATTCGATTGATTACCTGTCATTCTTTGTCTTGATTAGGTCACGTCGTGATCTTATCTTATAATCATGTTATATTACGGTTCTTTCTCATTCTATGATCGTTTCATTTTTACGATCTTCTTTCCAATCATAGTATTTTATGATTATTTGAATTAGGTACTGTCCCTTGATCCTTACACTTCTTTCCATTTAAGATTCTTCTTTGAATATTTGTGTATTATATTAACGCATTCTTTATGAATTTCTAAATTCATTTTAAGATCATATAAACCTCATTTGAGTTTATGCTTAATAACTTCTTTCTTTTCATCTACATTCTTTACTATATGTAGACTGAAATGCACGCTTACCTAAGGTTTATAACCAATGACTTTGATACCAAATGTAACGCCCCCAAAATCGAGACCAACTTAATCCAAAATCAGGATGAATTTAATCTCGACTTTGTGCGTTAACAACAATCTTGTTTTAGCTTTAAAACATTATTTAATGTTAAAATAGTTAAAATTGCGGAATTTTTTTCCCACTCTGTTCATTCATTCTTTTCTTCCTTCCCTGAATCGTAACCTTTACAATTCTTCTTTAACTGAAATCATATCCATTTTATGATTTACTTAATCTGAGTAAATGTATTAAGAGCTTTCAAGTCTCAATACTTAATATCTTTCAAATATAGTAATGTCATTATATTACTTTATTTTTATAAAGTATTCATTACAATACATCTAGAATAAATATTCTTTATTGAATACTTTAAATTATACATAACTGTCAGTTACCTATAACAAAACCATTAATCATAGCTTTATACAATATTTTCCATAGATTGCCAGGTTAATATACTGTGATACATGTATAGATACAAGTATGACAACTTGAAATGGAATATATTTACTTTCATTTAAATGTTTTAGGAAAAATTGTTCATATATATTTTTCATTTACTGTTTCTTGTTAATTCTTTCCAAGTAGCAGAAATTGAAGTATATCAACTTCATAATTAAACATGTATAGAAACATTGGGAAGGCTATATCCTGTACAGTAAGCCATTATCTTTTATGCTCAAAGTGTTGCTTATTTCTTCTATGCGTTGAAGTCCCACCTCGAGCAATTGAGTTTGACAGGCACGTGCAGTGAGCTTTAAAAGCACAAGCACTTCGTAAGAAAAGTCATACCTTTCTCGGCCTTTTGGCTAAGATCAAGTGTAGTATTTGTTTTTATCAGTTTAATATCTGATATATGGGACATTGTCTCACACGATATTAAATTTATTTTTTGAGGGTGAGAGCCCATCACAATAGCTTGCTATTGGGGCTCTTAGTTTCGCCTTGGATTTGCACTACATCCTTGGATGGCGCACCCCACCAAATTTGTGACACCCCCAAATTCGGTACTTCCATTTCCACAGGATTTGGTGTTCACTGTACAAACATCATCTATCTATCTACCCGTAAATAAAATGCAAACCATACAATACATAGAAATAATAATAAAATCTCTCCCCTTAGGGGGTTACATCAACTGAATAATAAATAAATCCTAGGTTACTCTAACCTTAAATCATCTGTGCGGAAAACATAAACAAATAAGTCTTAAGTAACATCAAGTCTAACTATCATTACATAATCACATAAATAAATAGTCTTCATTACTTGCTAAGCTTGCCCTTACCCTTACTAGTGGAAGGTTCGTCTGCTCTTTCGTTCTTAACTGCAATGTTATTATTACGCAAGAGTGAACACGATTGCCCACAAGTATAACAACATAACAATGAATAATAACATGCGAGAGAAATAATAACTTCTAATATAAAGCTCAACTTTTGAATAAAGAATGAATAACAAGAATCAAAAGAAATTCTAAGGGTCATAAGACCTTGAACTATATCCTAGATTGTCAAGTGTTTTTACTTGAAACATTTAACAGTCATAAGACTATGGAATCTTCTTCTCGTACTTAGGGGGATCAGCCCTTAGTACCATACTGTTCACAATATCTTAACGCTAAAGCGTAAGTAATCCCCTATACATGGTTGTTCATCTCAGTTTGACATTCGAGTCCGCACCAAAGGAAGTTTGGTTTGGATAATTCATCAAGGGGTTCTGAAATTTAGAACGCTCATCAACTATGGACTAGTCGAATCAATAAGGGATAACTAGTCTAACAAGGTTTAACAGTGAATGAATATTTAACTTGAATAACATCTAAAAAGGTATACAATAGAATAATTATTGTATAACAACATCATGCTTGAAGATTAATAACTTTAATATATAAGACAGGCTTGATCAATAATAATGAGAACTTGCTCAATATCGAAAGATGAATTAATCAAGTTATATAACAATAACAAGTAGGGTTAGGAAACTTGCTCAACGAAAGTTTAGGGTAAGAAACTTGCTCAACGTAAATGTAGAGTTAGAAAACTTGCTCAATGTAACAAGATAAGGTTTAGAAACTTGCCTCGTGTGTAGATTACACTTAAAAAAACTCGTTCTTTGATTTAAATCCTACATATCATTCATGTTCACAACACCAATCAATAATAGCGTACTAAACATCATAACTTTACTCTTTGTTTAACTCGAATTCATGACTATACTTAGTCAATTATTACACTTAGTGTAAAATTAAGACTTCACAAAAAATAAACTAATTATGCATTCGATCATTCAATCCACACGTAATTGTGTTATGGACATGTTAAGAATTTATTTTAACATCTCATTATAGGTCTAACAAGTCTTTATAATCATTAGACTAAGTTGCTATCACATTTCCATACTTGTACACTTTTAAAAACTCATTTCTGACCATTTTGCTAAGTGGCGTTCAAACGCCACTTTTGTATTGGTATTAGTATTGCTTGCTTTGGTACATGGCGTTGTGGCGCTTCTGGCATGAAACATCGATCTTTGGGGTTGGCGCTTCTGGCCACGGGACATCGATTACAGGGTTGGCAGCCTATGGCCCATGAGACATCGATTTTGGAGTTAGGCGCTTGTACACACCTCAATTTGATTCCCGATTCAGCGAAGAATCTGAGTTCAAATGAATTAAACACTACTGGATCATTAATTCCCCAAATTAAACATACCCACATGTTAGAATTCATATATAATCAATACCCAACGTTTATAGAGTGATTTTAACCCATTAAAACACATAATCACAGAATTAAAGCATGCAAATTGTACTGTTCTTGAAGTTTTAAACATAAATCCTAAAATTCAACGCCATAGATTCGTTATAAGACCAAATCCTCCCATTCAACTTTCATTTAGTTCGTTTTAACATGCATAATCATATCAATGTGTGAATTTTGCAAAATAAATTATATTTGACATATAAAAATCACGTATAAGGCCATATGGCCATATCACGTACTTTGTAATCGTATACTGTAAAATTTTATGAAACTGATGATATGGAATTATGCAATATATATATATAAAACATGCCACTACTCGAATTATTACATATATTCTTATAACAACTTTCCAATTTGCAGAGATTCACAGAAGACTTTAAGCCATATTCTTGAAACTTAAAAGACGTAAAATAAGAATTGGGTTGGGGAAAAATTACCCAAAGCGTAGAATATAATTTGCAAGAGATAAAATCCTTCTCAACACTTCTTCAATCACCCAACTCACAATTTTCCTCACAATTTCTCAATCTCTCTCTATAATGCTTAGCCAGACTTAGCCAAATTATGACAGAAGAAGGAAAAGAAGACGTATAAATAAAATGAATTGGCGCAGTAATGATCAGTTACCCAATCATGGGTAACTGCTATCAACTCCCCTTAGGGCCTTGTTTGTTTAGCAAGAATAGGATTTCAAAACTATTTAATTTAATAAAGCCTTATTATATAGTTTAAATAATGTCACACTCCTTTATAAATAAAACCAATATCTAATTTAATAAAATATAATAATTTCTCAATAATGCACATAGTCACATAATTAATTTTCTCATTTAATAATAATATCAAATTATTAAATCTCTAATTAATAATTAAATTAATTAAAAAATAACATTAAGCTTATTAAATATTTCTTTTAATACAATAAGCTCACATAATCACATACTTGAATAATAAAATTCTCCACATTAATTTAATAAATACAACACATATAATTAAATTAATCTATCACAACTTCATCAATTAATTAATTATTCTAATAATTAATTCATCGAAAAATATTTATTCAATCCACTAAATATTTAAATTAAATTACAAAATCTCGGTTGTCACAAAATCTATGGTCTAATATTTTTGGATATATATTTATTCTATTTGGTAGGTGTTAAACTAGTTGAAATGCTCCAATTCCAGTGTGTTTAAAGTTGAGGTGTTTTGTAGTACTAGCCCTACTAAATTGCCTGAAGTTGTTAACAAAAATTCAATGCTTTATGTAATGCATCACATGGTAATGATATTTACCATTAGCACTACTTCATATAGCGACTACTTGTACCTTAATCATTTGAAATGAATTCACATATCAATGTGTTCTACTCCATGAGTAGATTAAAATTAAGTATTTGGAAGCTCAACTCCATGGAGTAATGAATGAAAAATTAACTCCCAAAGATCACCCTTGAAATGATAATAAATATATGTGGGAAGCTAAGTCCCACATCGGTTAAGAAATAAATATTAAATGAGTTTATACACAATAAAGTTGCTCTTGAGTTTGGGTCTTAAGGGATACCCCACTTTTGTGAAGCGAGAGGACATATGTAAAGCTTGGTTCAAACTCACATGTGTGTCGTTGCCGAATGGGCTCGGGGGTCCTTGTATATAATTTTTTGGTAAATTTTGTATATTTTATTTAGTTCAATTATCCAAATTATATCGTTTTGATAAATGTTATTTATTATCAAACTTGGTGTCATTTTGGGAAGTGATATTTGTCGAATGGACCCGTCAATACTGCGCCGAATGGACGCGTCAATACAACATCGTTTTAGGAAGCGCTATCTAAATGAACAGACGCCCTAAATACGTCATTTTTTGCCTGAACGGACGCGCCCTTTTCTCGTTTTTGTTTTGTTAAGCCTAAAACTACGCGTTTCTGGCCTGAACGGACACACCCTTTCTGTTAAGGCCTAAAACTACGTTGTTTTGGCTACAATGTCTTTTCAATGGATTGTCTCCTATAAATAGACTAGGGGAATAGCCAATTCGATCATTCAATTCACAAGCATTTCTAGTCTTATAGTATTCATTATTCATAGTTCATTTAGAGAGAGTTTTGAGCATTATATTTGGTTCATTGAGTATACTATTTGGAGTTATACTATATACATTGTCATTGTATCCTGGGAGACAAGTGCTATCAAATCTAAGAACTATAAGGAGGGCATAATTGTCTTAAAGATATTGTACCAAGTACTAGCTCAAATTCACTTCTGCAATTTTGAGATAAGTTAACATATATATAGTATCCATTCAGTTTTCTTAACAATTGACTCATACTTCTGCGGTTTCGACGAATGACCACTACGATAGGGTAGTCGAGGGTCTCGATCAAAGTACAATTGGGCTTGAGAATTTATTAATAGCGTCTTGGGTTTTACTAATGTATTGGGCCTCATGTTATTGTAGCTAGAGTTTTCTAGTACTACAAAAATATTGTTTCATTCCTGGATCATTGTATAGTGTGTGAGGCATATAATAAATACATTAAACAAGCAACCAAATTGGTGAACTCGAGTATATCACATGTTCTTACTTTTCCATATAATATTTGTGTGATTGCAATATTATTCGTTCTTAAATTCTAATAGGTTTTTATTAATTAGCGAAAAATGTCGGAGAAAGAGGTTGTATAGTGAAAAAGGAGGTGTTGACACATGGTGCTGTAGGATGTAGTTTTTGGAGCCATTGCGGGCGGTTGAAATTAATTCAACCTTGGAGAATATTTTTGAAGGGGATGTAAGCCACATTTTTTAGACCAAAAGGTTAATATATGTTTTGTCATGTACGGTATGGAGAATATTGTGTTGGGGAGATGAGATCAGAGGGGATATTGAGAGAACCATAAGAAGACTTTTGGTGGTTAAAAGATGGGGAGGAACTGAGGCAGAGAGGGTGTGTTTGACATGAAGCAAAAGGTTAATTAATGTTTGCATATGTGAAGGAAGGTGGTTCTTCCTATAGTTCCTTGAATCACATGACAGACTTGATTCTTTTGGTCATTAACAAATACATACTAGAATATATTACTTTTACAATGTTAAATACTCTCTAAATTGGATAATATCTGTAATGCCCCCAAAATCGGGATCAACTTAAACCAAAATCAAGACTAACTTAATCTCGACTTTGTGCGTTAGCATCAATCTTGTTTTAGCTTTAAAACATTATTTAATGTTAAAATAGTTAAAATTGTGGATTTTTCACCACTCTATTCATTCATTCATTCGTTCCCTGAATCACAACCTTTACGATTCTTCCTTAAACTGAAATCATATTCATTTTATGATTTACTTAATCTGAGTAAATGTATTAAGAGCTTTCAAGTCTCAATAATTAATATCTTTCTTATATAGTAATGTAATTATATCACTTTATTTTTATAAAGTATTCATTACAATACATCCAGAATAAATATTCTTTATTGATTATTTTAAATTATACATAACTGTCAATTATCTATAACAAAACCATTAATTATAGCTTTATACAATTTCTAATTCAAGAAATGTATTCATTTCGTACATCATTCATCATTCATCATCCGCATAGCAAATAATATTGCATAACGTCATTAACCTGCAAAAAGTTTATGTTTTCAAAATTGAGCTTGACAGCCCAACAAAATTAACAGTCTATCATGTTTCACATAGCACACAACTCTATATCCATCACATGCAACATACTTTCTTTGCTATGCATATCCTGCATGCATCAATAATCCAGTGAATGCATATATTCATGCATTATACATTCCCAATTATCGCGTTACATCATACAACATGTGTTATCACATATCACATCTAAATTGAGTTCCACACCCAATTAACTTAGTCACATTTTGACTTTAACAATTCATAGACCATGATATGTAATTTAGCACATAACCACATTCAATCCACTAACATAACAGAACTAAAAAACTTGTCTTGATTGGAGATTAACACTAAAATTTAACTTAGAGTTTCTCCATAATTCCTACAGAATTATTGTAACACCCACTTCCCGAAAAGGAAATGGAGGTCACGTGCAAAGCACAACAAACTTCAAAATAAATAAACAGAGCACTAACAACCTCAAAATATTAATAGTGGTGATCCATTAATAATGTACTAAATACAATTCTCCAACTAGAGTCAAAATAATCAACACAAAAAAAAATTGAATTAACCTAGATGGTCAAAGGCAACACTCTCATCACACTAGCCCTGAATCACCCCCAAACTGCTTTTAAGAAAAAACACAGATGATGAGCCAATTGCCCAGTACGGATACAGATATACAAAAGATATACAACTGATATAGGAAAACAACTAAGACAAAATATTGAACAAAGCCTCAAGTGCAAATATGAAAGAAAATATAATATCCAAAGATCTGAATGGAATATATCTGAATCAACGTAATTGACGAAACAAACAGAAGAGTAAAGAAATAACGAACTGAAGTAACTAACTCAATTACTTGAACTGAACAGAAACCAACAAAACTAATCCAATAAAATAATAAGAAGAAACAAATGGCTGGAGTTATATATATCATGAGTCACTGGTGGTTAACCTGTAGAAAACTTAATCATGATTCGGAAAGCATTTTTTTTTTTTAAACAAAACCGTACCTTATTATATATAGCAACATACAATAGTTTTTTTTTAAATCATCCTTTTAACGTTTTTTTTACATGCTCAATATATATATAAATATAATCCAATGTAATCTAATCCAACAATAACTTGGCAAACTTATATATACATATGCATAATTAGTCTAATCAATCATGTGTACCATCAATAATAGTAAAATTTCTATTAAAACACCTCTAATTTTGTGCAAGAAGAAGTCGATATACACATATATATATATATATATATGAATATTATACTCAATAATTTTAATAAGAAACCACAAATTAACGTAGACTTACATGTATAACAAAAAGGATTCAATTCCTAATCTTCACGATTATCGCCTCTTCTTTTCTTTTTTCGCATTTAATAATGGCTTGAGTATATAATAGGGTTTGTGTTTTAGTTATTTATTATCAATATTTAATTAATTCTCCTAGTTCTAATAGGATTTATTATCCACATATAATTTAAACCCAATTAATTTCAAAGCCCAATTTTATCAAATTAATTTATCCACACTTATTAATATTATTAGCCCACACAAATTAAATAATTAGTTTGACCCAAATAAATGACAAAGTCCAATTAATATGTTTTAAAACAAAATATTTTTTATTACTTAATATTTTTTTTTTCCGGGTATTACATCACCTACCCCTTAAAAAGGATTCCATCCACGGAATCAAAAGAATGAACGTACCTAATTATCAAAAGATGCGGATACTCAAGAATAGAACTCTCTCTATCTCCTAAGTAGCTTCCTCATCTCAAATAATTTTACCACAAGACTTTAACAAAAAGGAATTATCTTTCTCAATTTTAATTAATCAGTTATTTAATTATCTACTAAAAGAATTTAATTTTCCAAACAAAACAAGGAAGAAAAGAGGGAAACAAAATCATTTACATTTTCCAATTTAAACACAATTGTATAAGATAAAATCAATTATTATTTGATAAAAAAAATGAGTTATTACATTTTTCACCCCTTAAAAATAATTCCGTCCTCGGAATTTAAATAACTTCCAAAGAAAAATATTTTTATTTAAATTACATAATTATTCATAAATTTTAGTTAAGACGTAGCGCCGCCATTTGTAACGATCAACGCGGATAAGTCATCGATCCACGTAATTATCAATGTACTTGTAAAAGATTCGTCAGCTACCGTGTCAAGCATTGGTAAGGTTCTTCGCGTTGCATCAAATTAGATCACATGATCTACTGTTGGTGCGGGTCGTCGCTAATATCTTTGAGTTTCATTCTTGTAAACGTACTCTTTGGAAAATAATTCAAAATCACAAAAATTTATCTTTGTTTAAATACGATTCGAATACCCAAAATATTTAAAATTATTTTTAATTCGTAAAACGTTTATATTCCACACATGACAAAGATCTAACAAATTATTTTTATTAAATTTTACCTAAATTCATGCAAAATTTCAATGACATCGGATAAACAAAACAATTATGCAAACTATATTACCAACTCTCCCTAAGCCCTCAAGAATTTCAAAATATCATAACCTCAAATCAAATTAGTTCTCAAATATTATTTCACCAAAAATATACTACCAAGATCTCCTTATCACCATATCAAACTCCAAGTCACATATTTTACTATCTGTATAAGCAAACTACAATTATTCAAGATCTCTCAAAATCAATTGAATTCATCACTTATTATCTAATCATTCAATGAATCAATCATTCTCTTAATTCAAATATTAACCCAACAAATTTCTAGATCTCCTCATACTATCACTCAAAATTTCATATAAGATAACTCCAATATTCCACTAGAAAATAATGGCAAAATTCATTTACTCCAAAAGATTAATCTAATTACCTCGAATCTTTACAACAACTCAAAATTACAAGAAATCCTTTGTACTTAATAGTTTTCACCTTATCATATTATCGCACCGATTCACATACCTCAAATTATTCACAACTTAACAAAAATAAGAATCTAACCCAAATAAAATCCTCAATTCCAAAATCATAATAACTTGTAATTACCTGAAATAACTTTTAACAAATAATTCTCCAATATCAAAACTTACTGATACAAATGCTCATATCATAATCGTATAATCATTTCTTAACTGAACAAAATATGACATTATTCTCCTTAATGATCAAGTCACAATCCTTAACTAATATTATTACTCCAACGCATATAACAATAATAATCTTAACAAGTTACTCGCCTTTCTCAAATCAACTACAATTTAAAGAGCTAAAAACACTTGGTCAAAATTAAGACCAACCAAACAGAGAACAAAATCAAATCAAACTCCTACGTCTACCTAATGATTTACCCACAACTCACAGGTCAAACCAAAATAGGTTTTTCTACAAGAAAAAACCTAAGTTTTGATACCATCTCTGTAACACCCCCTTCCCGAAAAGGAAAGGGAGGTCACGTGCAAAGCACAACAAACCTCAAAATATTAATAATGATGATCCATTAATAAGGTACTAAATACAATTCTCCAACTAGAGTCAAAATAATCAACAAAAAAAAAATTGAATTAACCTAGATGGTCAAAGGCAACACTCTCATCACACTAGTATTTGAATCACCCCCTGAAAACCTCTGGGAAGAAGAAAATACTGACATGAAGCGAATTGCCCGATGACGGATCTGAGATATACAAAAGATATACAATCGATATAGGAAAACAAATCGAGACAAAATATTTGAACAAAGCCTCAATTGCAAATATGAGCGAAAATATAATATCCAAAGATCTCGAATTGAATATATACGAATCAACGTAATTGACGAAACAAATGGAAGAGTAAAGAAATAACGAATCAAGTAACTAACTCAATGACTTGAACTGAATAGAAACCAACAAAACTAATCTAATAAAATAATAAGCAGAAACAAATGGCTGGAGTTATTTTATACCGAATGAGCTCAGAAATATACCTTGCCACACAATCAAGTCAAAATAATTCCACACAGGCAAGTCAAAATAATGCCACACAGGCAAATCACACATTGGACCGCGAATCCAAATGTATGCAAATCGGATAGGTGTGTTTGGCACAACATCACCAATCCATGAGCGAAAAACTAGGGTTAACCCATCGCCTCCCACAACAAAACACCAAATGGCCCACTTCCTCCGGAGCTCAAAACGGAGACGCCGTGGACTAATCACACCGCCACGGAAAGTGTCATGCCTCTTGTGCCAAGACGACATGTTTGTGGTACCCCCACAGGTGGTTATAGCTCAGGTATACCCTACGGTATATTCTAACAAAAAGACTATGTCACAACAAATGCGACATAATACCAACAAAAGGGTTCTATATGTACATGTTGAACCAAATCAAATTATAGTCACGATGTCTCAAAAAGAAGGTAGCAACATGTACCGCTCTACAATTATCAAAATAAATACTATACATGATAACTTTGATTCAAAGAGTACAAGCACGAGTCCAATGTATCAACTCCAAAATGAAACTAATATATTTATTTCACGAGAAATAATTATGTGAAATAATAACGAAATTCGAACAAGCGACAAAACGAACACATCAAATTTAACAAGAGTATCGTAGAAAAGTACTTTTAATCCGTGCACGATACTTCCAAACCATTTATAGCACACTCCACAAAATCTTACCCTCAATTGCCAATGATAACAAATACGAAGCGTTATTCATGAACCTAAACATATTCTCCTCAAATTAAAAACAATTCAAACTAATAATTCTAAAATAATTCATAATCTATTTAATATACTGTAATCATCGCCTTTTATCAATTACTAATGCTCCAAAATTTATATTCCAAAATAACTCTTTAAATTCCCTCCGTCTCGATCAAATAAAAAAGGTAATAATAATACAATTATAAGTTACTTACTAATTATAATTTATATAATATGAAATTGATTCTCCAATTACATCAATTTTACAAAATAACTTTAATTAAATTATAATTTATCTTCTAATCATTTTTTTCCCTTTTTTTATACTTTAACAAATTAATAACCTAAAGATATTGTATATATAATAAACTTTATTCAATCAATAAAGTAATAATGTGATATAAGTATATATATCATGAGTCAGTGGTGGTTAACCTGCAGAAAACTTAATCATGATTCGGAAAGCTTTTTTTTTTTTTTTTAAACAAAACCGTACCTTAGTATATATAGCAACATACAGTATTTTTTTTAAATCATCCTTTTAATGTTTTTTTACATGCTCAATATATATATAAATATAATCCAATGTAATCTAATCCAACAATAACTTGGCAAACTTATATATACATATGCATAATTAGTCTTATCAATCATGTGTACCATCAATAATAGTAAAATTTCTATTAAAACACCTCTAATTTTGTGCAAGAAGAAGTCTGATAACACACATATATATACATATATATGAATATTATACTCAATAATTTTAATAAGAAACCACAAATTAACAGACTTACATGTATAACAAAAAGGATTCAATTCCTAATCTTCACAGTGTCGCCTCTTCTTTTTCTTTCAGACGAATAATGGCTTGAGTATATAATAGGGTTTGTATTTTAGTTATTTATTATCAATATTTAATTAATTCTCCTAGTTCTAATAGGATTTATTATCCACATATAATTTAAACCCAATTAATTTCAAAGCCCAATTTTATCAAATTAATTTATCCACACTTATTAATATTATTAGCCCACACAAATTAAATAATTAGTTTGACCCAAATACATGACAAAGTCCAATTAATATGTTTTAAAATAAAATATTTTTTATTACTTAATATTTTTTTTTTCCGGGTATTACATCACCTACCCCTTAAAAAGGATTCCATCCCCGGAATCAAAAGAATGAACGTACCTAATTATCAAAAGATGCGGATACTCCGCTCGAATAGACTCCTCTATCTCCTAAGTAGCTTCCCGCTCCGAATAATTTTACCACGAGACTTTAACAAAAGGAATTATCTTTCTCAATTTTAATTAATCAGTTATTTAATTATCTACTAAAAGAATTTAATTTTCCAAACAAAACAAGGAAGAAAAGAGGGAAACAAAATCATTTACCTTTTCCAATTTAAACACAATTGTATAAGATAAAATCAATTATTATTTGATAAAAAAATGAGTTATTACATTTTCACCCTTTAAAATAATTCCGTCCTCGAATTCAAATAACTTACAAAGAAAAAATATTTTATTTAAATTACATAATTATTCATAAATTTTATTTAAGGCGTAAGCAGCGCGCCATTTGTAACGATCAACGCGGATAAGTCATCGGTCCACGTAATTATCAATGTACTTGTAAAAGATTCGTCAGCTACCGTGTCAAGCCTTGGTAAGGTTCTTCGCGTTGCATCAAATTAGATCACATGATCTACCGTTGGTGCGGGTCGTCGCTAATATCTTTGAGTTTCATTCTTGTAAACGTACTCTTCGGAAAATAATTCAAAATCACAAAAATTTATCTTCGTCTAAATACGATTCGAATACCCAAAATATTTAAAATTATTTTTAATTCGTAAAACGTTTATATTCCACACATGACAAAGATCTAACAAATTATTTTTATTAAATTTTACATAAATTCATGCAAAATTTCAATGACATCGGATAAACAAAACAATTATGCAAACTATATTACTAACTCTCCCTAAGCCCTCAAGAATTTCAAAATATCATAACCTCAAATCAAATTAGTTCTCAAATATTATTTCACCAAAAATATACTACCAAGATCTCCTTATCACCATATCAAACTCCAAGTCACATATTTTACTATCTGTATAAGCAAACTACAATTATTCAAGATCTCTCAAAATCAATTGAATTCATCACTTACTATCTAATCATTCAATGAATCAATCATTCTCTTAATTCAAATATTAACCCAACAAATTTCTAGATCTCCTCATACTATCACTCAAAATTTCATATAAGATAACTCCAATATTCCACTAGAAAATAATCGCAAAATTCATTTACTCCAAAAGATTAATCTAATTACCTCGAATCTTTACAACAACTCAAAATTACAAGAGATCCTTTGTACTTAATAGTTTTCACCTTATCATATTATCCCACCGATTCACATACCTCAAATTATTCACAACTTAACAAAAATAAGAATCTAACCCAAATAAAATCCTCAATTCCAAAATCATAATAATTTGTAATTACCTGAAATAACTCTTAACAAATAATTCTCCAATATCAAAACTTCTTCGATACAAATGCTCATATCATAATCGTATAATCATTTATTAACTGAACAAAATATGACATTATTCTCCTTAATGATCAAGTCACAATCCTTAACTAATATTATTGCTCCAACGCATATAACAATAATAATCTTAACAAGTTACTCGCCTTTCTCAAATCAACTACAATTTAAAGAGCTAAAAACACTTGGTCAAAATTAAGACCAACCAAACAGAGAACAAAATCAAATCAAACTCCTACGTCTACCCAATGATTTACCCACAACTCACAGGTCAAACCTAAATAGGTTTTCTACAAGAAAGAACCTAAGCTTTGATACCATCTCTGTAACACCCCCTTCCTAAAAAGGAAAGGGAGGTCACGTGCAAAGTACAACAAACCTCAAAATATTAATAGTGGTGATCCATTAATAAGGTACTAAATACAATTCTCCAACTAGAGTCAAAATAATCAACACAAAAAAAATTGAATTAACCTAAATGGTCAAAGGCAACACTCTCATCACGCTAGCCCTAAATCACCCCTGCAAACCTGCCGGAAGAAAAACACAGCATGAGCGAATTGCCCAGTACGGATACAGATATACAAAAGATATACAACTGATATAGGAAAACAACTGAGACAAAATACTGAACAAAGCCTCAAGTGCAAATATGAATGAAAAATATAATATCCAAAGATCTGAATGGAATATATCTGAATCAACGTAATTGAAGAAACAAGCGTAAGAGTAAAAGAAATAACGAATCAAGTAACTAACTTCAATGACTTGAATCAATGAAACCAACAAAACTAATCCAATAAAATAATAAGCAGAAACAAATGGCTGGAGTTATTTTATACCGAATGAGCTCAGAAATATACCTTGCCACACAATCAAGTCAAAATAATGCCACACAGGCAAATCAAATAATGCCACACAGGCACATAAAAATAATGCCACAGGTAAGTCAAAATAATGCCACACGGCAAATCACACATTGGATGGCGAATCCAAATGTATGCAAATCGGATAGGTGTGTTTGGCACAACATCACCAATCCGCATAATGAAAAACTAGGGTTAACCCATACGCCTCCCACAACAAAACACCAAATGGCCCACTTCCTCCTGGAGCTCAAAAGCGACGCCAGTGGACTAATCACACCGCGGAGAAAGTGTCATGCCTCTCGTGCGAAGACGACATGTTTGTGGTACCCCCACGGTGGTTATAGCTCGGTATACCCTACGGTATATTCTAACAAAAGACTATGTCACAACAAATGCGACATAATACCAACAAAAGGGTTTTATATATACATGTTGAACCAAATCAAATTATAGTCACGATGTCTCAAAAAGAAGGTAGCAACATATGCACCGCTCTACAATTATCAAAATAAATACTATACACGATAACTTTGATTCAAAGAGTACAAGTGCGAGTCCAATGTATCAACTCAAAATGAAACTAATATATTTATTTCACGAAATAATTATGTGGAATAATAACGAAATTCAAACAAGCGACAAAACGAACACATCAAATTTAACAAGAGTATCGTAGAAAAAGTACGGAATCCGTGCACGATACTTCAAAACCATTTATAGCACACTCCACAAAAACTTACCCTCAATTGCCAATGATAACAAATCTGAAGCGTTATTCATGACCTAAACATATTCTCCTTAAATTAAAAACAATTCAAACTAATAATTCTAAAATAATTCATAATCTATTTAATATGCCTTTAATCATCGCCTTTTATCAATTACTAATGCTCCAAAATTTATATTCCAAAAATAACTCTTTAAATTCCTCCGTCCCGATCAAATAAAAGGTAATAATAATACAATTATAAGTTACTTACTAATTATAATTTATATAATATGAAATTGATTCTCCAATTACACCAATTTTACAAAATAACTTTAATTAAATTATAATTTATCTTCTAATCATTTTTTTCCCTTTTTATTATACTTTAACAAATTAATAACCTAAAGATATTATATATATAATAAACTTTATTCAATCAATAAAGTAATAATGTGATATAAGTATATATATCATGAGTCAGTGGTGGTTAACCTGTAGAAAACTTAATCATGATTCGGAAAGCTTTTTTTTTTTTTTTTAAACAAAACCGTACCTTATTATATATAGCAACATACAGTAGTTTTTTTTAAATCATCCTTTTAATGTTTTTTTTACATGCTCAATATATATATAAATATAATCTATGTAATCTAATCCAACAATAACTTGTAAATTTATATATACATATGCATAATTAGTCTAATCAATCATGTGTACCATCAATAATAGTAAAATTTCTATTAAAACACCTCTAATTTTGTGCAAGAAGAAGTCTGATAACACACATATATATACATATATATGAATATTATACTCAATAATTTTAATAAGAAACCACAAATTAACGTACTTACATGTATAACAAAAAGGATTCAATTCCTAATCTTCACGATATCGCCTCTTCTTTTCTTTTCGAGATTTAATAATGGCTTGAGTATATAATAGGGTTTGTGTTTTAGTTATTTATTATCAATATTTAATTAATTCTCCTAGTTCTAATAGGATTTATTATCCACATATAATTTAAACCCAATTAATTTCAAAGCCCAATTTTATCAAATTAATTTATCCACACTTATTAATATTATTATCCCACACAAATTAAATAATTAGTTTGACCCAAATACATGACAAGGTCCAATTAATATGTTTTAAAATAAAATATTTTTTATTACTTAATATTTTTTTTTTTCCGGGTATTACATCACCTACCCCTTAAAAAGGATTCCATCCCCGGAATCAAAAGAATGAACGTACCTAATTATCAAAAGATGCGGATACTCGCTCAAATAGACTCATCTATCTCTAAGTAGCTTCCATTCAAGAATAATTTTATCACGAGACTTTAACAAAAGGAATTATCTTTCTCAATTTTAATTAATCAGTCATTTAATTATCTACTAAAAGAATTTAATTTTTCAAACAAAACAAGGAAGAAAAGAGGGAAACAAAATCATTTACCTTTTCCAATTTAAACACAATTGTATAAGATAAAATCAATTATTATTTGATAAAAAAAATGAGTTATTACATTTTTCACCCCTTAAAAATAATTCCGTCCTCGGAATTCAAATAACTTACAAAGAAAAATATTTTTATTTAAATTACATAATTATTCATAAATTTTATTTAAGACGTAGCGCCGCCATTTGTAACGATCAACGCGGATAAGTCATCGGTCCACGTAATTATCAATGTACTTGTAAAAGATTCGTCAGCTACCGTGTCAAGCCTTGGTAAGGTTCTTCGCGTTGCATCAAATTAGATCACATGATCTACCGTTGGTGCGGGTCGTCGCTAATATCTTTGAGTTTCATTCTTGTAAACGCGTTTCTTGGGAAAATAATTCAAAATCACAAAAATTTATCTTCGTCTAAATACGATTCGAATACCCAAAATATTTAAAATTATTTTTAATTCGTAAAACGTTTATATTCCACACATGACAAAGATCTAACAAAATATTTTTATTAAATTTTACATAAATTCATGCAAAATTTCAATGACATCGGATAAACAAAAAAATTATGCAAACTATATTACTAACTCTCCCTAAGCCCTCAAGAATTTCAAAATATCATAACCTCAAATCAAATTAGTTCTCAAATATTATTTCACCAAAAATATACTACCAAGATCTCCTTATCACCATATCAAACTCCAAGTCACATATTTTACTATCTGTATAAGCAAACTACAATTATTCAAGATCTCTCAAAATCAATTGAATTCATCACTTACTATCTAATCATTCAATGAATCAATCATTCTCTTAATTCAAATATTAACCCAACAAATTTCTAGATCTCCTCATACTATCACTCAAAATTTCATATAAGATAACTCCAATATTCCACTAGAAAATAATGTATAAAATTCATTTACTCCAAAAGATTAATCTAATTACCTCGAATCTTTACAACAACTCAAAATTACAAGAGATCCTTTGTACTTAATAGTTTTCACCTTATCATATTATCCCACCGGATTCACATACCTCAAATTATTCACAACTTAACAAAAATAAGAATCTAACCCAAATAAAATCCTCGATTCCAAAATCATAATAATTTGTAATTACACAAATAACTCTTAACAAATAATTCTCCAATATCAAAACTTCTTCGATACAAATGCTCATATCATAATCATTATAATCATTTATTAAGCTGAACAAAATATGACATTATTCTCCTTAATGATCAAGTCACAATCCTTAACTAATATTATTGCTCCAACGCATATAACAATAATAATCTTAACAAGTTACTCGCCTTTCTCAAATCAACTACAATTTAAAGAGCTAAAAACACTTGGTCAAAATTAAGACCAACCAAACAGAGAACAAAATCAAATCAAACTCCTACGTCTACCCAATGATTTACCCACAACTCATAGGTCAAACCTAAATAGGTTTTCTACAAGAAAGAACCTAAGCTTTGATACCATCTCTGTAACACCCCCTTCCTAAAAAGGAAAGGGAGGTCACGTGCAAAGTACAACAAACCTCAAAATATTAATAGTGGTGATCCATTAATAAGGTACTAAATACAATTCTCCAACTAGAGTCAAAATAATCAACACAAAAAAAATTGAATTAACCTAAATGGTCAAAGGCAACACTCTCATCACGCTAGCCCTAAATCACCCCTGCAAACCTGCCGGAAGAAAAACACAGCATGAGCGAATTGCCCAGTACGGATACAGATATACAAAAGATATACAACTGATATAGGAAAACAACTGAGACAAAATACTGAACAAAGCCTCAAGTGCAAATATGAATGAAAAATATAATATCCAAAGATCCGAATGGAATATATAAGAATCAACGTAATTGAAGAAACAAATGCGGAAGAGTAAAGAAATAACGAATCAAGTAACTAACTTTCGATGACTTGAATCGAGCGAAACCAACAAAACTAATCTAATAAAATAATAATAAGCGAAACAAATGGTTTGGAGTTATTTTATACTAGAATGAGCTTCGAAATATATCTTGCCACACAATCAAGTCAAAAATAATGCCACACAGCAAATCAAATAATGCCACACAGGCACATAAAAATAATGCCACACAGTCAAGTCAAAATAATGCCACACAGGCAAATCACACATTGGACCGCGAATCCAAATGTATGCAAATCGGATAGGTGTGTTTGGCACAACATCACCAATCCGCATAACGAGAAAAACTAGGGTTAACCCATCGCCTCCACAACAAAACACCAAATGGCCCACTTCCTCCCGGAGCTCAAAACGGAGACGCCGTGGACTAATCACACCGCCACGGAAAGTGTCATGCCTCTCGTGCCAAGACGACATGTTTGTGGTACCCCCACAGGTGGTTATAGCTCAGGTATACCCTACGGTATATTCTAACAAAAAGACTATGTCACAACAAATGCGACATAATACCAACAAAAGGGTTTTATATGTACATGTTGAACCAAATCAAATTATAGTCACGATGTCTCAAAAAGAAGGTAGCAACATGTACCGCTCTACAATTATCAAAATAAATACTATACCTGATAACCTGATTCAAAGAGTACAAGTACGAGTCCAATGTATCAACTCCAAAATGAAACTAATATATTTATTTCACAGGAAATAATTATGTGGAATAATAACGAAATTCGAACAAGCGACAAAACGAACACATCAAATTTAACAAGAGTATCGTAGAAAAGAGTCTGAATCCGTGCACGATACTTCAAACCATTTATAGCACACTCCACAAAATCTTACCCTCAATTGCCAATGATAACAAATACGAAACGTTATTCGCAACCTAAACATATTCTCCTTAAATTAAAAACAATTCAAACTAATAATTCTAAAATAATTCATAATCTATTTAATATGCCTTTAATCATCGCCTTTTATCAATTACTAATGCTCCAAAATTTATATTCCAAAAATAACTCTTTAAATTCCCTCCGTCCGATCAAATAAAAAGGTAATAATAATACAATTATAAGTTACTTACTAATTATAATTTATATAATATGAAATTGATTCTCCAATTACACCAATTTTACAAAATAACTTTAATTAAATTATAATTTATCTTCTAATCATTTTTTTCCCTTTTTATTATACTTTAACAAATTAATAACCTAAAGATATTATATATATAATAAACTTTATTCAATCAATAAAGTAATAATGTGATATAAGTATATATATCATGAGTCGGTAATGGTTAACTTTGTAGAAAACTTAATCATGATTCTAAAGCTTTTTTTTTTTTTTTAAACAAAACCGTACCTTATTATATATAGCAACATACAGTAGTTTTTTTTAAATCATCCTTTTAATGTTTTTTTACATGCTCAATATATATATAAATATAATCCTATGTAATCTAATCCAACAATAACTTGGCAAATTTATATATACATATGCATAATTAGTCTAATCAATCATGTGTACCATCAATAATAGTAAAATTTCTATTAAAACACCTCTAATTTTGTGCAAGAAGAAGTCTGATAACACACATATATATACATATATATGAATATTATACTCAATAATTTTAATAAGAAACCACAAATTAACAGACTTACATGTATAACAAAAAGGATTCAATTCCTAATCTTCACAGTGTCGCCTCTTCTTTTTCTTTCAGACGAATAATGGCTCGAGTATATAATAGGGTTTGTGTTTTAGTTATTTATTATCAATATTTAATTAATTCTCCTAGTTCTAATAGGATTTATTATCCACATATAATTTAAACCCAATTAATTTCAAAGCCCAATTTTATCAAATTAATTTATCCACACTTATTAATATTATTATCCCACACAAATTAAATAATTAGTTTGACCCAAATACATGACAAGGTCCAATTAATATGTTTTAAAATAAAATATTTTTTATTACTTAATATTTTTTTTTTTCCGGGTATTACATCACCTACCCCTTAAAAAGGATTCCATCCCCGGAATCAAAAGAATGAACGTACCTAATTATCAAAAGATGCGGATACTCCGCTCAAATAGACTCCTCTATCTCCTAAGTAGCTTCCCGCTCCGAATAATTTTATCACGAGACTTTAACAAAAGGAATTATCTTTCTCAATTTTAATTAATCAGTCATTTAATTATCTACTAAAAGAATTTAATTTTTCAAACAAAACAAGGAAGAAAAGAGGGAAACAAAATCATTTACCTTTTCCAATTTAAACACAATTGTATAAGATAAAATCAATTATTATTTGATAAAAAAATGAGTTATTACATTTTTCACCCTTAAAAATAATTCCGTCCTCGAATTCAAATAACTTACAAAGAAAAATATTTTATTTAAATTACATAATTATTCATAAATTTTATTTAAGGCGTAGCGCGCCATTTTTTGTAACGATCAACGCGGATAAGTCATCATCGGTCCACGTAATTATCAATGTACTTGTAAAAGATTAAATGACTCTCTGTGTCAAGCCTTGGTAAGGTTCTTGGCGTTGCATCAAATTAGATCACATGATCTACAGATTTAGTGCTTGGTCGTCGCTAATATCTTTGAGTTTCATTCTTGTAAACGTACTCTTGGAAAAATAATTCAAAATCACAAAATTTATCTTCGTCTAAATACGATTCGAATACCCAAAATATTTAAAATTATTTTTAATTAAGTAAAAGCGCGTTTATATTCCACACATGACAAAGATCTAACAAAATATTTTTATTAAATTTTACATAAATTCATGCAAAATTTCAATGACATCGGATAAACAAAAAAATTATGCAAACTATATTACTAACTCTCCCTAAGCCCTCAAGAATTTCAAAATATCATAACCTCAAATCAAATTAGTTCTCAAATATTATTTCACCAAAAATATACTACCAAGATCTCCTTATCACCATATCAAACTCCAAGTCACATATTTTACTATCTGTATAAGCAAACTACAATTATTCAAGATCTCTCAAAATCAATTGAATTCATCACTTACTATCTAATCATTCAATGAATCAATCATTCTCTTAATTCAAATATTAACCCAACAAATTTCTAGATCTCCTCATACTATCACTCAAAATTTCATATAAGATAACTCCAATATTCCACTAGAAAATAATCGCAAAATTCATTTACTCCAAAAGATTAATCTAATTACCTCGAATCTTTACAACAACTCAAAATTACAAGAGATCCTTTGTACTTAATAGTTTTCACCTTATCATATTATCCCACCGATTCACATACCTCAAATTATTCACAACTTAACAAAATAAGAATCTAACCCAAATAAAATCCTCAATTCCAAAATCATAATAATTTGTAATTACACGAAATAACTCTTAACAAATAATTCTCCAATATCAAAACTTCTCGATACAAATGCTCATATCATAATCGTATAATCATTTATTAACCCGAACAAAATATGACATTATTCTCCTTAATGATCAAGTCACAATCCTTAACTAATATTATTGCTCCAACGCATATAACAATAATAATCTTAACAAGTTACTCGCCTTTCTCAAATCAACTACAATTTAAAGAGCTAAAAACACTTGGTCAAAATTAAGACCAACCAAACAGAGAACAAAATCAAATCAAACTCCTACGTCTACCCAATGATTTACCCACAACTCACAGGTCAAACCTAAATAGGTTTTCTACAAGAAAGAACCTAAGCTTTGATACCATCTACTAACACCCCCTTCCTAAAAAGGAAAGGGAGGTCACGTCGTAAAAGTACAACAAACCTCAAAATATTAATAGTGGTGATCCATTAATAAGGTACTAAATACAATTCTCCAACTAGAGTCAAAATAATCAACACAAAAAAAATTGAATTAACCTAAATGGTCAAAGGCAACACTCTCATCACGCTAGCCCTAAATCACCCCTGCAAACCTGCCGGAAGAAAAACACAGCATGAGCGAATTGCCCAGTACGGATACAGATATACAAAAGATATACAACTGATATAGGAAAACAACTGAGACAAAATACTGAACAAAGCCTCAAGTGCAAATATGAATGAAAAATATAATATCCAAAGATCTGAATGGAATATATCTGAATCAACGTAATTGAAGAAACAAACAGAAGAGTAAAGAAATAACGAACTGAAGTAACTAACTCAATGACTTGAACTGAACAGAAACCAACAAAACTAATCTAATAAAATAATAAGCAGAAACAAATGGCTGGAGTTATTTTATACCGAATGAGCTCAGAAATATACCTTGCCACACAATCAAGTCAAAATAATGCCACACAGGCAAATCAAATAATGCCACACAGGCACATAAAAATAATGCCACACAGGCAAGTCAAAATAATGCCACACAGGCAAATCACACATTGGACCGCGAATCCAAATGTATGCAAATCGGATAGGTGTGTTTGGCACAACATCACCAATCCGCATAACAGAAAACTAGGGTTAACCCATACGCCTCCCACAACAAAACACCAAATGGCCCACTTCCTCCGGAGCTCAAAACGGAGACGCCGTGGACTAATCACACCGCCACGGAAAGTGTCATGCCTCTCGTGCCAAGACGACATGTTTGTGGTACCCCCACAGGTGGTTATAGCTCAGGTATACCCTACGGTATATTCTAACAAAAAGACTATGTCACAACAAATGCGACATAATACCAACAAAAGGGTTTTATATGTACATGTTGAACCAAATCAAATTATAGTCACGATGTCTCAAAAAGAAGGTAGCAACATGTACCGCTCTACAATTATCAAAATAAATACTATACCTGATAACCTGATTCAAAGAGTACAAGTACGAGTCCAATGTATCAACTCCAAAATGAAACTAATATATTTATTTCACAGGAAATAATTATGTGGAATAATAACGAAATTCGAACAAGCGACAAAACGAACACATCAAATTTAACAAGAGTATCGTAGAAAGAGTACGGAATCCGTACCTGATACTTCCAAACCATTTATAGCACACTCCACAAAATCTTACCCTCAATTGCCAATGATAACAAATACGAAACGTTATTCGCAACCTAAACATATTCTCCTTAAATTAAAAACAATTCAAACTAATAATTCTAAAATAATTCATAATCTATTTAATATGCCTTTAATCATCGCCTTTTATCAATTACTAATGCTCCAAAATTTATATTCCAAAAATAACTCTTTAAATTCCCTCCGTCCGATCAAATAAAAAGGTAATAATAATACAATTATAAGTTACTTACTAATTATAATTTATATAATATGAAATTGATTCTCCAATTACACCAATTTTACAAAATAACTTTAATTAAATTATAATTTATCTTCTAATCATTTTTTTCCTTTTTATTATACTTTAACAAATTAATAACCTAAAGATATTATATATATAATAAACTTTATTCAATCAATAAAGTAATAATGTGATATAAGTATATATATCATATGAGTCGTTAGGTGGTTAACTTTTGAGAAAACTTAATCATGATTCTAAAGCTTTTTTTTTTTTTTTTAAACAAAACCGTACCTTATTATATATAGCAACATACAGTAGTTTTTTTTAAATCATCCTTTTAATGTTTTTTTACATGCTCAATATATATATAAATATAATCCTATGTAATCTAATCCAACAATAACTTGGCAAATTTATATATACATATGCATAATTAGTCTAATCAATCATGTGTACCATCAATAATAGTAAAATTTCTATTAAAACACCTCTAATTTTGTGCAAGAAGTTCGATAATAACACATATATATACATATATATGAATATTATACTCAATAATTTTAATAAGAAACCACAAATTAACAGACTTACATGTATAAGAAAAAGGATTCAATTCCTAATCTTCACAGTGTCGCCTCTTCTTTTTCTTTCAGATGAATAATGGCTTGAGTATATAATAGGGTTTGTGTTTTAGTTATTTATTATCAATATTTAATTAATTCTCCTAGTTCTAATAGGATTTATTATCCACATATAATTTAAACCCAATTAATTTCAAAGCCCAATTTTATCAAATTAATTTATCCACACTTACTAATATTATTAGCCCACACAAATTAAATAATTAGTTTGAGCCAAATAAATGACAAAGTCCAATTAATATGATTTAAAACAAAATATTTTTTATTACTTAATATTTTTTTATTCCGGGTATTACATCACCTACCCCTTAAAAAGGATTCCATCCCCGGAATCAAAAGAATGAACGTACCTAATTATCAAAAGATGCGGATACTCCGCTCGAATAGACTCCTCTATCTTCTAAGTAGCTTCCCGCTCCGAATAATTTTACCACAAGACTTTAACAAAAGGAATTATCTTTCTCAATTTTAATTAATCAGTTATTTAATTATCTACTAAAAGAATTTAATTTTCCAAACAAAACAAGGAAGAAAAGAGGGAAACAAAATCATTTATCTTTTCCAATTTAAACACAATTGTATAAGATAAAATCAATTATTATTTGATAAAAAAAATGAGTTATTACATTTTTCACCCCTTAAAAATAATTCCGTCCTCGGAATTCAAATAACTTACAAAGAAAAATATTTTTATTTAAATTACATAATTATTCCTAAATTTTAGTTAAGACGTAGCACCGCCATTTGTAACGATCAACGCGATAAGTCATCCGGTCCAATGTAATTATCAATGTACTTGTAAAAGATTAAATACCACTGTGTCAAGCCTTGGTAAGGTTCTTCATACGTTGCATCAAATTAGATCACATGATCTACCATTGGTGCGGGTCGTCGCTAATATCTTTGAGATTCATTCTTGTAAACGTACTACCGTTGGTGCGGGTCGTCGCTAATATCTTTGAGTTTCATTCTTGTAAACGTACTCTTCGGAAAATAATTCAAAATCACAAAAATTTATCTTCGTCTAAATACGATTCGACTATCCAAAATATTTAAAATTAGTTTTAATTTGTAAAACGTTTATATTCCACACATGACAAAGATCTAACAAATTATTTTTATTAAATTTTACATAAATTCATTCAAAATTTCAATGACATCGGATAAACAAAACAATTATGCAAACTATATTACTAACTCTCCCTAAGCCCTCAAGAATTTCAAAATATCATAACCTCAAATCAAATTAGTTCTCAAATATTATTTCACCAAAAATATACTACCAAGATCTCCTTATCACCATATCAAACTCCAAGTCACATATTTTGCTATCTGTATAAGCAAACTACAATTATTCAAGATCTCTCAAAATCAATTGAATTCATCACTTACTATCTAATCATTCAATGAATCAATCATTCTCTTAATTCAAATATTAACCCAACAAATTTCTAGATCTCCTCATACTATCACTCAAAATTTCATATAAGATAACTTCAATATTCCACTAGAAAATAATCGCAAAATTCATTTACTCCAAAAGATTAATCTAATTACCTCGAATCTTTACAACAACTCAAAATTACAAGAGATCCTTTATACTTAATAGTTTTCACCTTACCATATTATCCCACCGATTCACATACCTCAAATTATTCACAACTTAACAAAAATAAGAATCTAACCCAAATAAAATCCTCAATTCCAAAATCATAATAATTTGTAATTACCTGAAATAACTCTTAACAAATAATTCTCCAATATCAAAACTTACTGATACAAATGCTCATATCATAATCGTATAATCATTTATTAACTGAACAAAATATGACATTATTCTCCTTAATGATCAAGTCACAATCCTTAACTAATATTATTGCTCCAACGCATATAACAATAATAATCTTAACAAGTTACTCGCCTTTCTCAAATCAACTACAATTTAAAGAGCTAAAAACACTTGGTCAAAATTAAGACCAACCAAACAGAGAACAAAATCAAATCAAACTCCTACGTCTACCCAATGATTTACCCACAACTCACAGGTCAAACCTAAATAGGTTTTCTACAAGAAAGAACCTAAGTTTTGATACCATCTCTTTAACACCCCCTTCCCGAAAAGGAAAGGGAGGTCACGTGCAAAGCACAACAAACCTCAAAATAAATAAACAGAGCACTAACAACCTCAAAATATTAATAGTGGTGATCCATTAATAAGGTACTAAATACAATTCTCCAACTAGAGTCAAAATAATCAACACAAAAAAAATTGAATTAACCTAGATGGTCAAAGGCAACACTCTCATCACACTAGCCCTAAATCACCCCTGCAAACCTGCCGGAAAAAAAATACAACATGAGCCAATTGCCCAGTACGGATACAGATATAAAAAAGATATACAACAGATATAGGAAAACAACTGAGACAAAATACTGAACAAAGCCTCAAGTGCAAATATGAACGAAAAATATAATATCCAAAGATCTCGAATGGAATATATCTCGAATCAACGTAATTGACCAAAAAACAAGCAGAAGAGTAAAGAAATAACGAATCAAGTAACTAACTCAATGACTTGAATCGAGCGAAACCAACAAAACTAATCCAATAAAATAATAAAAGGCAGAAACAAATGGCTTGGAGTTATTTTATACCGAATGAGCTCAGAAATATACCTTGCCACACAATCAAGTCAAAATAATGTCACACAGACAAATCAAATGATGCCACACAGGCACATAAAAATAATGCCACATAGGCAAGTCAAAATAATGCCACACAGGCAAATCACACATTGGACCGCGAATCCAAATGTATGCAAATCGGATAGGTGTGTTTGGCACAACATCACCAATCCATGAGCGTAAACTAGGGTTAACCCATACGCCTCCCACAACAAAACACCAAATGGCCCACTTCCTCCGGAGCTCAAAACGGAGACGCCGTGGACTAATCACACCGCCACGAAAAGTGTCATGCCTCTAGTGCCAAGACGACATGCTTGTGGTACCCCCACAGGTGGTTATAGCTCAGGTATACCCTACGGTATATTCTAACAAAAAGACTATGTCACAACAAATGCGACATAATACCAACAAAAGGGTTCTCTATGTACATGTTGAACCAAATCAAATTATAGTCACGATGTCTCAAAAAGAAGGTAGCAACATGTACCGCTCTACAATTATCAAAATAAATACTATACATGATAACCTGATTCAAAGAGTACAAGTACGAGTCCAATGTATCAACTCCAAAATGAAACTAATATATTTATTTCACAGAAAATAATTATGTGAAATAATAACGAAATTCGAACAAGCGACAAAACGAACAAATCAAATTTAACAAGAGTATCGTAGAAAGAGTACGGAATCCGTACCTGATACTTCCAAACCATTTATAGCACACTCCACAAAATCTTACCCTCAATTGCCAATGAAAACAAATACGAAACGTTATTCGCAACCTAAACATATTCACCTCAAATTAAAAACAATTCAAACTAATAATTCTAAAATAATTCATAATCTATTTAATATGCCTTTAATCATCGCCTTTTATCAATTACTAATACTCCAAAATTTATATTCCAAAAATAACTCTTTAAATTCCTCCGTCAGATCAAATAAAAGGTAATAATAATACAATTATAAGTTACTTACTAATTATAATTTATATAATATGAAATTGATTCTCCAATTACATCAATTTTACAAAATAACTTTAATTAATTTATAATTTATCTTCTAATCATTTTTTCCCTTTTTATTATACTTTAACAAATTAATAACCTAAAGATATTATATATATAATAAACTTTATTCAATCAATAAAGTAATAATGTTATATAAGTATATATATCATGAGTCAGTGGTGGTTAACCTGTAGAAAACTTAATCATGATTCGGAAAGCTTTTTTTTTTTTTTAAACAAAACCGTACCTTATTATATATAGCAACATACAGTAGTTTTTTTAAATCATCCTTTTAATGTTTTTTTTACATGCTCAATATATATATAAATATAATCCAATGTAATCTAATCCAACAATAACTTGGCAAACTTATATATACATATGCATAATTAGTCTAATCAATCATGTGTACCATCAATAATAGTAAAATTTCTATTAAAACACCTCTAATTTTGTGCAAGAAGAAGTCTGATAACACACATATATATACATATATATGAATATTATACTCAATAATTTTAATAAGAAACCAAAAATTAACAGACTTACATGTATAACAAAAAGGATTCAATTCCTAATCTTCACAGTGTCGCCTCTTCTTTTTTCTTTCAGACGAATAATGGCTTGAGTATATAATAGGGTTTGTATTTTAGTTATTTATTATCAATATTTAATTAATTCTCCTAGTTCTAATAGGATTTATTATCCACATATAATTTAAACCCAATTAATTTCAAAGCCCAATTTTATCAAATTAATTTATCTACACTTATTAATATTATTAGCCCACACAAATTAAATAATTAGTTTGACCCAAATAAATGACAAAGTCCAATTAATATGTTTTAAAACAAAATATTTTTTATTACTTAATATTTTTTTTTTCCGGGTATTACATCACCTACCCCTTAAAAAGGATTCCATCCCCGGAATCAAAAGAATGAACGTACCTAATTATCAAAAGATGCGGATACTCCGCTCGAATAGACTCCTCTATCTCCTAAGTAGCTTCCCGCTCCGAATAATTTTACCACAAGACTTTAACAAAAGGAATTATCTTTCTCAATTTTAATTAATCAGTTATTTAATTATCTACTAAAAGAATTTAATTTTCCAAACAAAACAAGGAAGAAAAGAGGGAAACAAAATCATTTACCTTTTCCAATTTAAACACAATTGTATAAGATAAAATCAATTATTATTTGATAAAAAAAAATGAGTTAATACATTTTTCACCCCTTAAAAATAATTCCGTCCTCGGAATTCAAATAACTTACAAAGAAAAATATTTTTATTTAAATTACATAATTATTCATAAATTTTAGTTAAGACGTAAGCCGCACCATTTGTAACGATCAACGGGATAAGTCATCGGTCCACGTAATTATCAATGTACTTGTAAAGATTAAATCACTACCGCGTCAAGCCTTGGTAAGGTTCTTCGCGTTGCATCAAATTAGATCACATGATCTCTAGATTTAGTGCGGGTCGTCGCTAATATCTTTGAGTTTCATTCTTGTAAACGTACTCTTCTGAAAAATAATTCAAAATCACAAAATTTATCTTCGCCTAAATACGATTCGAATACCCAAAATATTTAAAATTATTTTTAATTCAGAAACGCGTTTATATTCACACATGACAAAGATCTAACAAATTATTTTTATTAAATTTTACATAAATTCATGCAAAATTTCAATGACATCGGATAAACAAAACAATTATGCAAACTATATTACTAACTCTCCCTAAGCCCTCAAGAATTTCAAAATATCATAACCTAAAATCAAATTAGTTCTCAAATATTATTTCACAAAAAATATACTACCAAGATCTCCTTATCACCATATCAAACTCCAAGTCACATATTTTACTATCTGTATAAACAACCTACAATTATTCAAGATCTCTCAAAATCAATTGAATTCATCACTTACTATCTAATCATTCAATGAATCAATCATTCTCTTAATTCAAATATTAACCCAACAAATTTCTAGATCTCCTCATACTATTACTCAAAATTTCATATAAGATAACTCCAATATTCCATAGAAAATAATCGCAAAATTCATTTACTCCAAAAGATAATCTAATTACCTCGAATCTTTACAACAACTCAAAATTACAAGAGATCCTTTGTACTTAATAGTTTTCACCTTATCATATTATCCCACCGATTCACATATCTCAAATTATTCACAACTTAACAAAAATAAGAATCTAACCCAAATAAAATCCTCAATTCCAAGATCATAATAATTTGTAATTACCTGAAATAACTCTTAACAAATAATTCTCCAATATCAAAACTTACTGATACAAATGCTCATATCATAATCGTATAATCATTTATTAACTGAACAAAATATGACATTATTCTCCTTAATGATCAAGTCACAATCCTTAACTAATATTATTGCTCCAACGCATATAACAATAATAATCTTAACAAGTTACTCGCCTTTCTCAAATCAACTACAATTTAAAGAGCTAAAAACACTTGGTCAAAATTAAGACCAACCAAACAGAGAACAAAATCAAATCAAACTCCTACGTCTACCCAATGATTTACCCACAACTCACAGGTCAAACCTAAATAGGTTTTCTACAAGAAAGAATCTAAGCTTTGATACCATCTCTGTAACACCCCCTTCCTAAAAAGGAAAGGGAGGTCACGTGCAAAGTACAACAAACCTCAAAATAAATAAACAGAGCACTAACAACCTCAAAATATTAATAGTGGTGATCCATTAATAAGGTACTAAATACAATTCTCCAACTAGAGTTAAAATAATCAACACAAAAAAAATTGAATTAACCTAGATGGTCAAAGGCAACACTCTCATCACACTAGCCCTGAATCACCCCTGCAAACCTGCCGGAAGAAAAACACATCATGAGCGAATTGCCCAAAGACGGATCATGAGATATACAAAAGATATACAAATCGATATAGGAAAACAATCGAGACAAAATAAAAGCAAAGCCTCAAGTGCAAATATGAACGAAAAATATAATATCCAAAGATCTCGAATGGAATATATCCGAATCAACGTAATTGACGAAACAAATGTAAGAGTAAAGAAATAACGAATCAAGTAACTAACTCAATGACTTGAATTGACAGAAACCAACAAAACTAATCCAATAAAATAATAGGCAGAAACAAACGGCTGGAGTTATTTTATACCGAATGAGCTCAGAAATATACCTTGCCACACAATCAAGTCAAAATAATGCCACACAGTAAATCAAATGATGCCACACAGTAACATAAAAATAATGCCACACAGTCAAAGTCAAAATAATGCCACATAATGCAAATCACACATTGGACCGCGAATCCAAATGTATGCAAATCGGATAGGTGTGTTTGGCACAACATCACCAATCCGCAGTAATGTAAAAACTAGGGTTAACCCATACGCCTCCCACAACAAAACACCAAATGGCCCACTTCCTCCTGAGCTCAAAAGGAGACGCTGGGACTAATCACACCGCCACGAAAAGTGTCATGCCTCTCGGCCAAGACGACATGCTTGTGGTACCCCTACGGTGGTTATATAGCTCGTATACCCTACGGTATATTCTAACAAAAAAGACTATGTCACAACAAATGCGACATAATACCAAGAAAAGGGTTCTCTATATGCATGTTGAACCAAATCAAATTATAGTCACGATGTCTCAAAAAAAGAAGGTAGCAACATGTACCGCTTCTACAATTATCAAAATAAATACTATACATGATAACCTTGATTCAAAGAGTACAAGTACGAGTCCAATGTATCAACTCCAAAATGAAACTAATATATTTATTTCACAGGAAATAATTATGTGAAATAATAACGAAATTCGAACAAGCGACAAAACGAACAAATCAAATTTAACAAGAGTATCGTAGAAAGAGTACGGAATCCGTACCTGATACTTCCAAACCATTTATAGCACACTCCACAAAATCTTACTCTCAATTGCCAATGATAACAAATACGAAACGTTATTCGCAACCTAAACATATTCACCTCAAATTAAAAACAATCCAAACTAATAATTCTAAAATAATTCATAATCTATTTAATATGCCTTTAATCATCGCCTTTTATCAATTACTAATACTCCAAATTCCAAAAATAACTCTTTAAATTTCCTCCGTCCGATCAAATAAAAAGGTAATAATAATACAATTATAAGTTACTTACTAATTATAATTTATATAATATGAAATTGATTCTCCAATTACATCAATTTTACAAAATAACTTTAATTAAATTATAATTTATCTTCTAATCATTTTTTTCCTTTTATTATACTTTAACAAATTAATAACCTAAAGATATTATATATATAATAAACTTTATTCAATCAATAAAGTAATAATGTGATATAAGTATATATATCATGAGTCGTTGGTGGTTAACTTTGTAGAAAACTTAATCATGATTCGGAAAGCTTTTTTTTTTTTTAAACAAAACCGTACCTTATTATATATAGCAACATACAGTAGTTTTTTTTTAAATCATCCTTTTCACGTTTTTTTATACATGCTCAATATATATATAAATATAATCCAATGTAATCTAATCCAACAATAACTTGGCAAACTTATATATACATATGCATAATTAGTCTAATCAATCATGTGTACCATCAATAATAGTAAAATTTCTATTAAAGCACCTCTAATTTTGTGCAAGAAGAAGTCTGATAACACATATATATACATATGTATGAATATTATACTCAATAATTTTAATAAGAAACCACAAATTAACAGACTTACATGTATAACAAAAAGGATTCAATTCCTAATCTTCACAAAGGTCTTCTTCTTCTTTTCTTTTTCGCATTTAATAATGGCTTGAGTATATAATAGAGTTTGTGTTTTAGTTATTTATTATCAATATTTAATTAATTCTCCTAGTTCTAATAGGATTTATTATCCACATATAATTTAAACCCAATTAATTTCAAAGCCCAATTTTATCAAATTAATTTATCCACACTTATTAATATTATTAGCCCACACAAATTAAATAATTAGTTTGACCCAAATAAATGACAAAGTCCAATTAATATGTTTTAAAACAAAATATTTTTTATTACTTAATATTTTTTTTTCCGGGTATTACATCACCTACCCCTTAAAAAGGATTACATCCCCGGAATCAAAAGAATGAACGTACCTAATTATCAAAAGATGCGGATACTCCGCTCGAATAGACTCCTCTATCTCCTAAGTAGCTTCCCGCTCCAAATAATTTTACCACAAGACTTTAACAAAAGGAATTATCTTTCTCAATTTTAATTAATCAGTTATTTAATTATCTACTAAAAGAATTTAATTTTCCAAACAAAACAAGGAAGAAAAGAGGGAAACAAAATCATTTACCTTTTCCAATTTAAACACAATTGTATAAGATAAAACAATTATTATTTGATAAAAAAAAATGAGTTATTACATTTTTCACCCCTTAAAAATAATTTCGTCCTCGGAATTCAAATAACTTACAAAGAAAAATATTTTTATTTAAATTACATAATTATTCATAAATTTTAGTTAAGACGTAGCGCCGCCATTTGTAACGATCAACACGGATAAGTCATCGGTCCACGTAATTATCAATGTACTTGTAAAAGATTCGTCAGCTACCGTGTCAAGCCTTGGTAAGGTTATTCGCGTTGCATCAAATTAGATCACATGATCTACCGTTGGTGCGGGTCGTCGCTAATATCTTTGAGTTTCATTCTTGTAAACGTACTCTTCTAAAATAATTCAAAATCACAAAAATTTATCTTCGCCTAAATACGATTCGAATACCCAAAATATTTAAAATTATTTTTAATTAAGTAAAAGCGTTTATATTCCACACACGACAAAGATCTAACAAATTATTTTTATTAAATTTTACATAAATTCATGCAAAATTTCAATGACATCGGATAAACAAAACAATTATGCAAACTATATTACTAACTCTCCCTAAGCCCTCAAGAATTTCAAAATATCATAACCTCAAATCAAATTAGTTCTCAAATATTATTTCACCAAAAATATACTACCAAGATCTCCTTATCACCATATCAAACTCCAAGTCACATATTTTACTATCTGTATAAGCAAACTACAATTATTCAAGATCTCCTTAATGATCAAGTCACAGTCCTTAACTAATATTATTGCTCCAACGCATATAACAATAATAATTTTAACAAGTTACTCGCCTTTCTCAAATCAACTACAATTTAAAGAGCTAAAAACACTTGGTCAAAATTAAGACCAACCAAACAGAGAACAAATCAAATCAAACTCCTACGTCTACCCAATGATTTACCCACAACTCACAGGTCAAACCTAAATAGGTTTTCTACAAGAAAGAACCTAAGTTTTGATACCATCTCTTTAACACCCCCTTCCCGAAAAGGAAAGGGAGGTCACGTGCAAAGCACAACAAACCTCAAAACAAATAAACAGAGCACTAACAATCTCAAAATATTAATAGTGGTGATCCATTAATAAGGTACAAAATACAATTCTCCAACTAGAGTCAAAATAATCAACACAAAAAAAATTGAATTAACCTAGATGGTCAAAGGCAACACTCTCATCACACTAGCCCTAAATCACCCCTGCAAACCTGCCGAAAACAAAACACAGCATTAGCCAATTTCCCAGTACGGATACAGATATACAAAAGATATACAACTGATATAGGAAAACAACTGAGACAAAATACTGAACAAAACCTCAAGTGCAAATATGAACGAAAAATATAATATCCAAAGATCTGAATGGAATATATCTGAATCAACGTAATTGACGAAACAAACAGAAGAGTAAAGAAATAACGAACTGAAGTAACTAACTCAATGACTTGAATTGAACAGAAACCAACAAAACTAATCCAATAAAATAATAGGCAGAAACAAATGGCTGGAGTTATTTTATACCGAATGAGCTCAGAAATATACCTTGCCACACAATCAAGTCAAAATAATGCCACACAGGCAAATCAAATGATGCCACACAGGCACATAAAAATAATGCCACACAGGCAAGTCAAAATAATGCCACACAGGCAAATCACACATTGGACCGCGAATCCAAATGTATGAAAATCGGATAGGTGTGTTTGGCACAACATCACCAATCCGCAGAACAGAAAACTAGGGTTAACCCATACGCCTCCCACAACAAAACACCAAATGGCCCACTTCCTCCGGAGCTCAAAACGGAGACGCCGTGGACTAATCACACCGCCACGAAAAGTGTCATGCCTCTCGGCCAAGACGACATTCTTGTGGTACCCCCACAGGTGGTTATAGCTCAGGTATACCCTACAGTATATTCTAACAAAAAGACTATGTCACAACAAATGCGACATAATACCAACAAAAGGGTTCTATATGTACATGTTGAACCAAATCAAATTATAGTCACGATGTCTCAAAAAGAAGGTAAAGAACATATGCACCGCTCTACAATTATCAAAATAAATACTATACATGATAACCTGATTCAAAGAGTACAAGTACGAGTCCAATGTATCAACTCCAAAATGAAACTAATATATTTATTTCACAGAAAATAATTATGTGAAATAATAACGAAATTCGAACAAGCGACAAAACGAACAAATCAAATTTAACAAGAGTATCGTAGAAAGAGTACGGAATCCGTACCTGATACTTCCAAACCATTTATAGCACACTCCACAAAATCTTACCCTCAATTGCCAATGATAACAAATACGAAATGTTATTCGCAACCTAAACATATTCACCTCAAATTAAAAACAATTCAAACTAATAATTCTAAAATAATTCATAATCTATTTAATATGCCTTTAATCATCGCCTTTTATCAATTACTAATACTCCAAAATTTATATTCCAAAAGTAACTCTTTAAATTTCCTCCGTCCGATCAAATAAAAAGGTAATAATAATACAATTATAAGTTACTTACTAATTATAATTTATATAATATGAAATTGATTCTCCAATTACATCAATTTTACAAAATAACTTTAATTAAATTATAATTTATCTTCTAATCATTTTTTCCCCTTTTTATTATACTTTAACAAATTAATAACCTAAAGATATTATATATATAATAAACTTTATTCAATCAATAAAGTAATAATGTGATATAAGTATATATATCATGAGTCAGTGGTGGTTAACCTGTAGAAAACTTAATCATGATTCGGAAAGCTTTTTTTTTTTTTTTTAAACAAAACCATACCTTATTATATATAGCAACATACAGTAGTTTTTTTTAAATCATCCTTTTAATGTTTTTTTACATGCTCAATATATATATAAATATAATCCTATGTAATCTAATCAAACAATAACTTGGCAAATTTATATATACATATGCATAATTAGTCTAATCAATCATGTGTACCATCAATAATAGTAAAATTTCTATTAAAACACCTCTAATTTTATGCAAGAAGAAGTCTGATAACACACATATATATACATATATATGAATATTATACTCAATAATTTTAATAAGAAACCACAAATTAACAGACTTACATGTATAAGAAAAAGGATTCAATTCCTAATCTTCACAAAGGTCGCCTCTTCTTTTCTTTTCGAATTTAATAATGGCTTGAGTATATAATAGGGTTTGTGTTTTAGTTATTTATTATCAATATTTAATTAATTCTCCTAGTTCTAATAGGATTTATTATCCACATATAATTTATACCCAATTAATTTCAAAGCCCAATTTTATCAAATTAATTTATCCACACTTACTAATATTATTAGCCCACACAAATTAAATAATTAGTTTGAGCCAAATAAATGACAAAGTCCAATTAATATGTTTTAAAACAAAATATTTTTTATTACTTAATATTTTTTTATTCCGGGTATTACATCACCTACCCCTTAAAAAGGATTCCATCCCCGGAATCAAAAGAATGAACGTACCTAATTATCAAAAGATGCGGATACTCCGCTCGAATAGACTCCTCTATCTTCTAAGTAGCTTCCCGCTCCGAATAATTTTACCACAAGACTTTAACAAAAGGAATTATCTTTCTCAATTTTAATTAATCGCTTATTTAATTATCTACTAAAAGAATTTAATTTTCCAAACAAAACAAGGAAGAAAAGAGGAAACAAAATCATTTATCTTTTCCAATTTAAACACAATTGTATAAGATAAAATCAATTATTATTTGATAAAAAAATGAGTTATTACATTTTCACCCTTAAAAATAATTCCGTCCTCGAATTCAAATAACTTACAAAGAAAAATATTTTTTATTTAAATTACATAATTATTCCTAAATTTTAGTTAAGACGTAGCGCCGCCATTTGTAACGATCAACGCGGATAAGTCATCGGTCCACGTAATTATCAATGTACTTGTAAAAGATTCATCAGCTACCGTGTCAAGCATTGGTAAGGTTATTCGCGTTGCATCAAATTAGATCACATGATCTACCGTTGGTGCGGGTCGTCGCTAATATCTTTGAGTTTCATTCTTGTAAACGTACTCTTCGGAAAATAATTCAAAATCACAAAAATTTATCTTCGTCTAAATACGATTCAATACCCAAAATATTTAAAATTATTTTTAATTCAGAAAACGCGTTTATATTCCACACATGACAAAGATCTAACAAATTATTTTTATTAAATTTTACATAAATTCATGCAAAATTTCAATGACATCGGATAAACAAAACAATTATGCAAACTATATTACTAACTCTCCCTAAGCCCTCAAGAATTTCAAAATATCATAACCTCAAATCAAATTAGTTCTCAAATATTATTTCACCAAAAATATACTACCAAGATCTCCTTATCACCATATCAAACTCCAAGTCACATATTTTACTATCTGTATAAGCAAACTACAATTATTCAAGATCTCCTTAATGATCAAGTCACAATCCTTAACTAATATTATTGCTCCAACGCATATAACAATAATAATTTTAACAAGTTACTCGCCTTTCTCAAATCAACTACAATTTAAAGAGCTAAAAACACTTGGTCAAAATTAAGACCAACCAAACAGAGAACAAAATCAAATCAAACTCCTACGCCTACCCAATGATTTACCCACAACTCACAAAGTCAAACCTAAATAGGTTTTCTACAAGAAAGAACCTAAGTTTTGATACCATCTCTTTAACACCCCCTTCCCGAAAAGGAAAGGGAGGCCACGTGCAAAGCACAACAAACCTCAAAATAAATAAACAGAGCACTAACAACCTCAAAATATTAATAGTGGTAATCCATTAATAAGGTACTAAATACAATTCTCCAACTAGAGTCAAAATAATCAACACAAAAAAAATTGAATTAACCAAGATGGTCAAAGGCAACACTCTCATCACACTAGCCCTAAATCACCCCTGCAAACCTGCCGGAAAAAAAACACAGCATTAACCAATTTCCCAGTACGGATACAGATATACAAAAGATATACAACTGATATAGGAAAACAACTGAGACAAAATACTGAGCAAAGCCTCAAGTGCAAATATGAACGAAAAATATAATATCCAAAGATCTGAATGGAATATATCTGAATCAACGTAATTGACGAAACAAACAGAAGAGTAAAGAAATAACGAACTGAAGTAACTAACTCAATGACTTGAATTGAACAGAAACCAACAAAACTAATCCAATAAAATAATAGGCAGAAACAAATGGCTGGAGTTATTTTATACCGAATGAGCTCAGAAATATACCTTGCCACACAATCAAGTCAAAATAATGCCACACAGGCAAATCAAATGATGCCACACAGGCACATAAAAATAATGCCACACAGGCAAGTCAAAATAATGCCACACAGGCAAATCACACATTGGACCGCGAATCCAAATGTGTGAAAATCGGATAGGTGTGTTTGGCACAACATCACCAATCCGCAGAACAGAAAACTAGGGTTAACCCATACGCCTCCCACAACAAAACACCAAATGGCCCACTTCCTCCGGAGCTCAAAACGGAGACGCCGTGGAATAATCACACCGCCACGAAAAGTGTCATGCCTCTCGGCCAAGACGACATGCTTGTGGTACCCCCACAGGTGGTTATAGCTCAGGTATACCCTACGGTATATTCTAATAAAATGACTATGTCACAACAAATGCGACATAATACCAACAAAAGGGTTCTATATGTACATGTTGAACCAAATCAAATTATAGTCACGATGTCTCAAAAAGAAGGTAGCAACATGTACCGCTCTACAATTATCAAAATAAATACTATACATGATAACCTGATTCAAAGAGTACAAGTACGAGTCCAATGTATCAACTCCAAAATGAAACTCATATATTTATTTCACAAGAAATAATTATGTGAAATAATAACGAAATTCGAACAAGCGACAAAACGAACAAATCAAATTTAACAAGAGTATCGCAGAAAGAGTACGGATTCCGTACCTGATACTTCCAAACCATTTATAGCACACTCCACAAAATCTTACCCTCAATTGCCAATGATAACAAATACGAAACGTTATTCGCAACCTAAACATATTCACATCAAATTAAAAACAATTGAAACTAATAATTCTAAAATAATTCATAATCTATTTAATATGCCTTTAATCATCGCCTTTTATCAATTACTAATACTCCAAAATTTATATTCCAAAATAAATCTTTAAATTCCTCAAATCCGATCAAATAAAAAGGTAATAATAATACAATTATAAGTTACTTACTAATTATAATTTATATAATATGAAATTGATTCTCCAATTACATCAATTTTACAAAATAGCTTTAATTAAATTATAATTTATCTTCTAATCATTTTTTTCCTTTTTATTATACTTTAACAAATTAATAACCTAAAGATATTGTATATATAATAAACTTTATTCAATCAATAAAGTAATAATGTGATATAAGTATATATATCATGAGTCGTTAGTGGTTAACACCAGAGAAAACTTAATCATGATTCTAAAGTTTTTTTTTTTTTTTTAAACAAAACCGTACCTTATTATATATAGCAACATATCAAATAGTTTTTTTAAATCATCCTTTTAATGTTTTTTTTACATGCTCAATATATATATAAATATAATCCAATGTAATCTAATCCAACAATAACTTGGCAAACTTATATATACATATGCATAATTAGTCTAATCAATCATGTGTACCATCAATAATAGTAAAATTTCTATTAAAACACCTCTAATTTTGTGCAAGAAGAAGTCTGATAACACACATATATATATATATATATATGAATATTATACTCAATAATTTTAATAAGAAACCACAAATTAATGTACTTACATGTATAACAAAAGGATTCAATTCCTAATCTTCACAAATTATACGCTTCTTCTTTTTTCTTTCGCATTTAATAATGGCTTGAGTATATAATAGGGTTTGTGTTTTAGTTATTTATTATCAATATTTAATTAATTCTCCTAGTTCTAATAGGATTTATTATCCACATATAATTTAAACCCAATTAATTTCAAAGCCCAATTTTATCAAATTAATTTATCCATACTTATTAATATTATTAGCCCACACAAATTAAATAATTAGTTTGACCCAAATAAATGACAAAGTCCAATTAATATGTTTTAAAACAAAATATTTTTTATTACTTAATATTTTTTTTCCGGGTATTACATCACCTACCCCTTAAAAAGGATTCCATCCCCGGAATCAAAAGAATGAACGTACCTAATTATCAAAAGATGCGGCTACTCCACTTGAATAGACTCCTCTATCTCCTAAGTAGCTTCACGCTCCGTATAATTTTACCACAAGACTTTAACAAAAGAAATTATCTTTCTCAATTTTAATTAATCAGTTATTTAATTATCTACTAAAAGAATTTAATTTTCCAAACAAAACAAGGAAGAAAAGAGGGAAACAAAATCATTTACCTTTTCCAATTTAAACACAATTGTATAAGATAAAATCAATTATTATTTGATAAAAAAAATGAGTTATTACATTTTTCACCCCTTAAAAATAATTCCGTCCTCGGAATTCAAATAACTTACAAAGAAAAATATTTTTATTTAAATTACATAATTATTCATAAATTTTAGTTAAGACGTAGCGCCGCCATTTGTAACGATCAACGCGGATAAGTCATCGGTCCACGTAATTATATATGTACTTGTAAAAGATTCGTCAGCTACCGTGTCAAGCCTTGGTAAGGTTCTTCGCGTTGCATCAAATTAGATCACATGATCTACCATTGGTGCGGGTCGTCGCTAATATCTTTGAGTTTCATTCTTGTAAATGTACTCTTCGGAAAATAATTCAAAATCACAAAAATTTATCTTCGTCTAAATACGATTCGAATACCCAAAATATTTAAAATTATTTTTAATTCGTAAAACGTTTATATTCCACACATGACAAAGATCTAACAAATTATTTTTATTAAATTTTACATAAATTCATGCAAAATTTCAATGACATCGGATAAACAAAACAATTATGCAAACTATATTACTAACTCTCCCTAAGCCCTCAAGAATTTCAAAATATCATAACCTCAAATCAAATTAGTTCTCAAATATTATTTCACCAAAAATATACTACCAAGATCTCCTTATCACCCATATCAAACTCCAAGTCACATATTTTACTATCTGTATAAGCAAACTACAATTATTCAAGATCTCTCAAAATCAATTGAATTCATCACTTACTATCTAATCATTCAATGAATCAATCATTCTCTTAATTCAAATATTAACCCAACAAATTTCTATATCTCCTCATACTATCACTCAAAATTTCATATAAGATAACTCCAATATTCCACTAGAAATTAATCGCAAAATTCATTTACTCCAAAAGATTAATCTAATTACCTCGAATCTTTACAACAACTCAAAATTACAAGAGATCCTTTGTACTTAATAGTTTTCACCTTATCATATTATCTCACCGATTCACATACCTCAAATTAATCACAACTTAACAAAAATAAGAATCTAACCCAAATAAAATCCTTAATTCCAAAATCATAATACTTTGTAATTACCTGAAATAACTATTAACAAATAATTCTCCAATATCAAAACTTACTGATACAAATGCTCATATCATAATCGTATAATCATTTATTAACTGAACAAAATATGACATTATTCTCCTTAATGATCAAGTCACAATCCTTAACTAATATTATTGCTCCAACGTATATAACAATAATAATCTTAACAAGTTACTCGCCTTTCTCAAATCAACTACAATTTAAAGAGCTAAAAACACTTGGTCAAAATTAAGACCAACCAAACAAAGAACAAAATCAAATCAAACTCCTACGTCTACCCAATGATTTACCCACAACCTCACAGGTCAAACCTAAATAGGTTTTCTACAAGAAAGAACCTAAGCTTTGATACCATCTCTTTAACACCCCCTTCCCGAAAAGGAAAGGGAGGTCACGTGCAAAGCACAACAAATCTCAAAATAAATAAACAGAGCACTAGCAACCTCAAAATATTAATAGTGGTGTCCATTAATAAGGTACTAAATACAATTCTCCAACTAGAGTCAAAATAATCAACACAAAAAAAATTGAATTAACCTAGATGGTCAAAGGCAACACTCTCATCACACTAGCCCTTAATCACCCCTGCAAACCTGCCGGAAGAAAAATACATCATGAGCCAATTGCCCAGTACGGATACAGATATACAAAAGATATACAACTGATATAGGAAAACAACTGAGACAAAATACTGAACAAAGCCTCAAGTGCAAATATGAACGAAAATATAATATCCAAAGATCTGAATGGAATATATCTGAATCAATGTAATTGACGAAACAAATAGAAGAGTAAAGAAATAACGAATTGAAGTAACTAACTCAATGACTTGAACTGAACAGAAACCAACAAAACTAATCCAATAAAATAATAGGCAGAAAAAAATTGTTGGAGTTATTTCATATCGAATGAGCTCAGAAATATACCTTGCCACACAAGCAAGTCAAAATAATGCCACACAGGCAAATCAAATGATGCCACAAAGGCACATCAAAATAATGCCACACAGGCAAGTCAAAATAATGCCACACAGGCAAATCACTCATTGGACTGCGAATCCAAATGTATGCAAATCGGATAGGTGTGTTTGGCACAACATCACCAATCCGCAGAACAGAAAACTAGAGTTAACCAATACGCCTCCCACAACAAAACATCAAATGGCCCACTTCCTCCGGAGCCCAAAACGGAGACGCCGTGGACTAATCACACCGCCACGGAAAGTGTCATGCCTCTCGTGCCAAGATGACATGCCTGTGGTACCCCCACAGGTGGTTATAGCTCAGGTATAACCTACGGTATATTCTAACAAAAAGACTATGTCACAACAAATGCGACATAATACCAACAAAAGGGTTCTATATGTACATGTTGAACCAAATCAAATTATAGTCACGAGGTCTCAAAAAGAAGGTAGCAACATGTACCGCTCTACAATTATCAAAATAAATACTATACATGATAACCTGAATCAAAGAGTACAAGTACGAGTCCAATGTATCAACTCCAAAATGAAACTAATATATTTATTTCACAGGAAATAATTATGTGAAATAATAACGAAATTCGAACAACCGACAAAACGAACAAATCAAAATTAACAAGATTTTCGCAGAAAGAGTACAGAATCCATACCTGATACTTCCAAACCATTTATAGCACACTCCACAAAATCTTACCCTCAATTGCCAATGATATCAAATACGAAACGTTATTCGCAACCTAAACATATTCACCTCAAATTAAAAACAATCCAAACTAATAATTCTAAAATAATTCATAATCTATTTAATATGCCTTTAATCATCGCCTTTTATCAATTACTAATACTCCAAAATTTATATTCCAAAAATAACTCTTTAAATTCCCTCCGTCCGATCAAATAAAAAGGTAATAATAATACAATTATAAGTTACTTACTAATTATAATTTATATAATATGAAATTGATTCTCCAATTACATCAATTTTACAAAATAAATTTAATTAAATTATAATTTATCTTCTCATCATTTTTTTCCCTTTTTATTATACTTTAACAAATTAATAACCTAAAGATATTATATATATAATAAACTTTATTCAATCAATAAAGTAATAATGTGATATAAGTATATATATCATGAGTCAGTGGTGGTTAACCTGTAGAAAACTTAATCATGATTCAGAAAGCTTTTTTTTTTTTTTTTAAACAAAATCGTACCTTATTATATATAGCAACATACAGTAGTTTTTTTTTTAAAATCATCCTTTTAATGTTTTTTTTACATGCTCAATATATATATAAATATAATCCATTGTAATCTAATCCAACAATAACCTGACAAACTTATATATACATATGTATAATTAGTTTAATCAATCATGTGTATCATCAATAATAGTAAAATTTCTATTAAAACACCTCTAATTTTGTGCAAGAAGAAGTCTGATAACACACATATATATACATATATATGAATTACTCAATAATTTTAATAAGAAACCACAAATTAACAGACTTACATGTATAACAAAAAGGATTCAATTCCTAATCTTCATAGTGTTGCCTCTTCTTTTTTTTCTTCATTTAATAATGGCTTGAGTATATAATAGGGTTTGTATTTTAGTTATTTATTATCAATATTTAATTAATTCTCCTAGTTCTAATAGGATTTATTATCCACATATAATTTAAACCCAATTAATTTCAAAGCCCAATTTTATCAAATTAATTTATCCACACTTATTAATATTATTAGCCCACACAAATTAAATAATTAGTTTGACCCAAATAAATGACAAAGTCCAATTAATATATTTTAAAACAAAATAATTTTTATTACTTAATTTTTTTTTCCGGGTATTACAATTATATTTACGTGCACACACATATTAAATAATTAAATATATTACAAAACATGCATGTATATTCATCATTAATAATTATTAGTTTATAAAAACCAATATTATTACTCTTACTCCAAAACCAATATTGGTTTAATTAGAAACTCAATTCATTTTAATCTTTCAAGCTTTTAATGTGTAAATATTTTACATCTAAAGCTTAAATAATTTATATTCCACTTTAGGAATATTTTATGATCTTACTTGCTAATTCGGGACTTAAACAACTAATATATAGCTTTTATAGTAAAACTCAATTTCCTATATTATTTCTTTAATATAAATATTTCTTATATCATTTTGTCCACTCATGAGTCAACTCGGACCATTGCCTCATTTATAAACATTCTATTTCGCTAACACACTTACTGCATTTTTCGTTTTGCAAATATACACATTTTCTCTATATATATTTATATATTAAATATATATAAATCTTGGCTCAAAAACTTCATTTTGATCCCCGTAAATCTTCATTACATCACATTTATGATTATTACAACTTTTTAATGGTTTCATACTTTTCGTTTTGTTATAAAACCATTTTTCATGTCAATTCCGGCATACATTCGCTTAAATATGCAAATTCATATTTATATAATATTTTTATTGCATTATTTATGCCCGAAAGGAAGTTTCATGACATAAAATATCACATATCAAATTTCTTCTCTTGGGACTTTATTAGATCTAATATTGTCTAAAATTTAGCCCAATCACACTTTGGAGCGATTTAATGTCAAAACAAATTATCATGACTACATACAACATTGCCCAAATTATAGTTCGACATGCCTGTTACTTATTTTTAATTCTCAACCCATAAGTCATATAACAATTTTTTGGTATGTTATAGACCTCATGGCATAGTATTTTTTAAAAAATCTAATCAGCAAAACAAATGAAGGAAACTACTCAAAACAAACCCTACAAATTATGCCGCATAATGAAAGATCAGAAGCCAAAGAAGAAGAAGAGATCATCAATGACAATGACGCTAAGACATTCTTTGCCAATTGTAAATTGGCATATACTCTCTGCATAAAGACTTAATGACCTAGACACTTTGCAATTTTCTTACACTTTGCTCGCTTATCGGATCGTTCTAAAATTTTAATATGTTTTTCGTATCATATGAGACTTTTTTTGAAAAATATTAAACAGCTATTCCAGGTTTGATAGGCAGCCCAAACATTGCGCCAAAAGTGGACGTTTATAATAATTTTTAATTTCGTTTCAGTTTTACCCTCTCTCGCTAAAACAGTCATAACTTCTTTGTTTCAAAACATTTTTGAGCGATTCTTGAGCCCACGCAAATCTAACTTCCGGGACTACAACTTTTATTCTTTGACCATTTTCAAATTATTAGCACAAAATTCCAAAAAATCCGTGCAAGGGGACTTCTCCGAATTTGTTGGACAGATTTGACGCAACTACTTTGCAATGTCATAACTCCTTGCTCCAAAGTCGGAATTAGTCTGTTCTAGAGTCTATGGAAAGCTTATTCAGTGTAATATAATATCCAAAAAGCCTAGAATTTTTTGGAAACATTTCCATGACCCGAAATTGGCCTCAAGGTCAGCAGTCATACTAGTTTTTCACTTTTCGTTTTGATTTCAAATTGCTTTTCGCTTTAACTTAATATGCTCAATCTCTTTAATTATCTTCATATATGATATACATATCTAACCAAAGCTTTGATTTCGCTTAAAACTTGGTTTTTAACCAAAACAGTTCATAGTGGACTTATATCGAACATTTCATATCTTGTTTTTGGAACACCATTTCCATAGCCATTTGTTGGTGTTATTAACCAAAATTCATGCTTTTCATCTTGTCGTAGCCGAACTAAATAATGAAGTCATGTCATTACCTGCTCCTTTTGTTGTTGGCTCTATAAGGAAATTGCTTGATTCTTGGAAAGATTACAAGAATACTATGAAACATAAAAGGAAAGACATGACCTTAGAGGAGTTAATTGTTCATATTCGTATAGAGGAAAAGAACAAAAATTTAGATAAAATTGCCAAAGCTAAAGAAATGTCTTCCAAACAAATTTGGTTGATGATCACAAACCTCGTCACTAGTTCAACAAACATCTTAAACATGGGAATAAGTATAACACTGGTCCGAAAGCAAAACCAAATCAGTTCAAACACAAAACCTCAAAAACTAAAGGCGATTGTTTCATGTGAGGAAGGCCAGGTCATCATGCTGCCCAATGTAAGTTCAAAAAGGGAAACAACCAGTCTATTCCTCCGAGATCTAACTTAGTTGAGGCAGACAATACTATTGTGGCGGTTGTCTCCGAGGTGACCATGGTGACTGACAAAGAGGCATGAGAAGTGGATTTTGGTGCTACCAAACACATTTGTGCAAATCGTGGTGTATTCATCTCTTACACTCCCCTTGAGGAAAAAGATGACCATGTGTACATGGGCGATTCAAGGCCTGCATCAGTGTTGGGTAAAGGGAAAGTAAATTTAAAATTGACTTCTGGGAAGATCCTTTCTCTTACCGATGTTCTTCATATTCCTGAGATTTGCTACAATCTCATATCTATTGGGATACTTGGGAAAGTTGGGGTTAAGGTTATGTTTGAATCTGATAAGTTCGTGTTAACCAAAAATGGGGTGTTTATGGGAAAAAGGGTATTTTAATGTTAGTTTATTTCATTTGAATGTACTTGAACTCATGAATAATAATGTTAGTACTTCTTTTGCGTACTTGGTTGAGTGTGATGATATTTGGCATGCTAGATTAGGCCATGTGAATTACTCTTATATAAAAATGATGAAAAATTTGGGAATTTTAAAAGATGTTAAAATTTCAAATACCAAGAAATGTCAAGTGTATGGAAGCCAAAACTACTAAAAGGACATGTAAACCGGTACTTGTTAGAGAATTTAAACCTCTCAGTTTAATTCATTCAGACATAGGTGATATGTCTAGAAATACTTCTATGGGTGGGAAAAATTATTATGTGACCTTTATAGATGATTATTCAAGATATACTAAAGTTTACCTTCTCAGAAATAAAAATGAAACTGAAGATAAATTTCTAATTTATAAGTCTGAAGTTGAAAATAAATTAGAAAAGAAGATTAAAAGACTCAGGTCCGATAGAGGTGAAGAGTATGACTTTGGACCTCTTAGTAAATATTGCGAAGAACAAGGAATTATACATGAGGTAACACCTCCCTATTCTCCAGAATCTAATGGGGTTGCTAAAAGAAAGAATAGAACACTAAAAGAAATGATGAATGCTATGTTAGTAAGTTCTGGGGCTCCACCAAATTTGTGGGGGGAAGCTCTTCATTCTGCTTGTCACCTGCAAAATAGAATCATTTATAAGAAAACTGGAAAAACACCTTATAAGCTTTGGGAAAATCATTTACCTAACTTGAAATACCTTAAAGTGTGGGGGTGTTTTGCTAAGGTAATGTTACCCGACCCTAAAAAAAGGAAAATTGGTTCTAAAATTGTTGATTGTTTGTTTATTGGTTATGCTGAACATAGTGCTACTTATAGATTTCTTATTTTGAAAAGTGATGTATTAGATCATAATACAATCATTGAGTCAAAAAATGCTAATTTTTTTGAAAATATTTTTCTTTTGAAATCTAAAGTGAATCGACCAGTAGCAGAGCTTCCTACGAGCTCTTATATAGTTCCAATTGAGGAATCTAAAATTGAACCAAGGAGGAGTAAGCGTACTAGAAAACCCACTAATTTGGGAGATGACTTTTTTATGTTTTTGTTAGATAATGACCCATTAACCTTTAAAGATGCAGTTTCTTCTCCCGAAGCTCCTTTTTGGAGAGAAGCCATAAATAGTGAGATTGAGTCTATTATGACTAATCACACTTGGGAGTTAGTGGACCTTCCTCCTGGTTCTAAAACTATTGGTTGTAAATGGATTTTTAAAAAGAAATAAAAACTTGACGGATCAATTAATAAATTTAAGGCTAGACTTGTTGCTAAAGGTTATAAACAAAAGCAATACCTAGACTTTTTTGAGACTTATTCACCGGTTGCAAGAACATCATCCATTAGAGTTTTAATTGCTCTATCCGCTACTAAAAATTTAATAATTCATCAAATGGATGTTAAGACTGTGTTTCTTAATGGAGATTTATAAGAGGAGATTTATATGGACCAACCTGGGGGATTTATTTCCTTAGGCAATGAGCATAAAGTTTGTAAATTAATTAAATCTTTATATGGTCTTAAACAAGCTCCTAAACAATGGAATGATAAATTTGATAGTGTAATGACTTCTAATGGATATATAATAAATGATGAAGATAGATGTATATATACCAAATTTAATAATGAGAACTGTGGTGTTATTGTATGTCTTTATGTGGATGACTTGCTTATTTTTGGAACCAATATTGATGTTATATATGAGACTAAAAATATGTTATCCACTAAATTTGATATGAAAGACTTAGGAGAAGCAAATGTTATTCTCGAAATTAATTTCAAAAAAGTTTGTAATGGATATATGATTTCTCAAGATCATTATACGGAGAAAATGCTTAAGAGATTTGGACATTATAATGTTAATCATGTTAGTACTCCGTATGATTCTTGTTTATATTTAAAAAAATATGAAGGACCTAATGTATCTCAATCTGAGTATGCCCAAATCATAGGTTGCTTAATGTATCTTACTAATTGCACAAGACCTGATATATTTTATATAGTTAATAGACTCAGCAGATACACTCATAATCCTAATAAGGATCATTGGACTGCTTTATGTAGAATACTCAAGTATCTGTGAGGTACTATTGAATTTGGTTTGTATTACTGCGGTAAACCAGCAGTTCTTGAGGGCTATAATGATGCCAACTGGATCTCTAATTCAGATGAAATCAAATCCACGAGTGGCTACATATTTACCTTAGGAGGAGGAGCAGTTTCTTGGAAGTCTACTAAACAGACTTGTATAGCTCGCTCTACTATGGAGTCTGAGTTTATTGCCTTAGAGAAGGCAAGTTCTGAAGCAGAGTGGCTCAAAAATATTTTGGGAAATATTCCTTTATGGACGAGACCAGTTCCATCTGTGTCTCTACATTGTGATTGCCAAGCTGCTATAGGCATAGCTAAGAATAAGAGCTATAATGGCAAGAGTAGGCATATACGCCTAAGACATAATATTGTGAGACAATTGTTATGTGACGGGATTATATCCCTTAATTTTGTTCGGTAAGAGTTAAATCTTGAGAATTCTCTGACAAAGCCACTAAGCAAGAGGCTAGTGAGCAATACATCGAGGGGGATGAGACTACTGTCTATTACAGAAATCAACAGTGATGGTAACCCAACCTATATGAATGGTAATCCCAGGAAGTAGGTTCATATGGGTAACAACAAATCATTGGTTGATTGGTTGAGACACTATCCATTTTATACATATTTGAGTTCATCCCTATGGTGTAGGATAATGTAATTCTACAGTGTTAGAGGTTGAGTTATATACTCTTAATGTTTTCCATAGTCCTGTTGGGTGATGTGTTTAACTGTAGAACACATTTGATGGAAACGCCTATATGAGTGTAGAGGTGGGGCCGCCTCTTATGAAAACAAGACAGGTTTTCTAAAGCGCTCATGAATTCCAGGTATGAAGCAAGGCCAAAATGTACCAAATCGCATAGATCAACTTCTATTAAAGTTTGTAGTGTGAGTAATATGATTATTGATTCATAATAAGGAAGAAAGTTCATAGAAATATTTATTTCACTGAATTCATGTGAATCAAGTCTTATTTACTCTATACATTGGTTCATAGTCCAAAAGACACCAGTGTTAATGCACTGCATTCTTATATTTCTTACTCGTCAACTTATTTTATTTTTACTTTGTAATATGTGGGAATTGTTGTATATTATGTTAAATAAAATATTACAAAGTTAAATAATATATAAATATTAATTTATTAATGGAGATTTTGGATTTTGTAACTGTTCAAAATATGAAAATTTTATAACTGTTCAATATATATATTAAAAGGCCTATTATTGGAATATTAATTTCTTTACCGTTGATGGTGATGTTACCGTTGTTATTCCTACTGTTGCCATCTTTTCCTTTTATAAATAAGGTTGGACTCTCTTAGTTGGTGATATCCATTCTATAGGAAAGTATCCATATATATTATATACATATTCTAAACATACGACTATCACAAGTTGTTAACTTGTTATCTTTCACCATCAAAGTCAAGCTCTGTCACTGTTGCATGCTATCATAAAACTTTATTACTTAAAGTTGATGTCTCATACACAGATATATACCGAGCAATTATTTATATGTATATATATATATATATATATTATAATAGTGAGTTTATATATATATATATAATGTATTTACTCGGTACAATTATTTAAATTTGAGTAAAGAAAATTAGAAGTTGTTCCTAGGTCATTCAACTATTTCAAGTGCTGATTAGTTGGGTGAAGTGCCGTTGAATCCTAGCGTAGGATTTTGTCAGTAACCTTAGCACCGAGAAAAGTTCTCAGGGGCTTAAATTTCTACTTAAGGACAAAGGTACCTTTGCGCCTCGCATAAAAATTATTCGCCATAAATCGTTAAGTTATTCTTTAGCCTCTCTTTATTTATATTTGAATCCTATATTTTATTTGTGGTATCCTACATATATTAATTCAAAATGACATTAAGAATTCTAGATAGGACTTCATAGCCTCTGCTGCATGCTAATTGATTCTCTTTTTCTCAGTCACATAGACACTAATTAGTTAAAATCCTAGTGCACTAGCTGCCAGCATAAAGGAAGAAGATTCCTACCCAAAATAAAAGATATATGCACACATTTCTTCTCACAATTTTGACAGCAAGCAGAGACACAAACGAGGAATAACATCCAACTGCTTGCTTATGAGATATATCCAACTGTAAAAGCTAGTGTAAATAACTTGTCGATAAACAAATCAATCTATCTGGAAATAAAAAAACAGGACAACATTCCAACTGGAAAATCAGCAAAAACAACATAATCCATTAGTTGCAATCTTTTGTAAACTAATGGATTATGCCTACCCCATGTGGTGCTTGTGCCTAGTCCATTCCAAGGACACCTCAATCTGTACCGTTCTTCATTCCAAGGGATTTTCCATTCCAAGGGATTCTCCATCATAATTCCTAGTTCATACTATTTTTAACTCTCCGAATTCTTGTAACCACCCTGAGTTCACCTTCCTACCCATACCAAACAACCTATCTAATGCCAATTCCTACCTAGAAACTAATCTTATAGATCTAATAAAGACTATTAACAATAACTGTGAAGCACCGCTGAGGAGAACCTTGGCTCATATAATGAATCTAGAGGATCAAGTTTTATCTATCATTTATGATATGATCATGTACTTTTCTGCTGTAGTATGTGGCTAATCATTTGAAGATTTCATGCATGATTTTACCTACCAGTGGTGCTTCTGCTGCTATAGCTTATGATTCCCTTCCTTGGCTTCATGCACAAGGTTAACTTCCTCTGTAAGGTATGTCTTCCAATAAAAATTTGATTTCTTTTAATAGGGAAACTAATAAAAAAACTTGTAACCCAAAAAAGTTTGATTTGCGAAGATGATTTACTACAAATACTTGAAGAAAATGATTATTTTTATAGTTCCCTAATGCAATAGAAATTATTTATGGCTAAGTAATCTAAGTTTCTTCAGACTAGTCTTATCCCCTGCATTAAACATCAGTCCACAAGACTTCTTTTAACTTCTGATTTAATGGAGTCTTTCGTTGAACATTCATTATACCAAAACTCTTTTTTGATCAACATTATACCGAGACTCTAAATGATTGTTTTGTAGTTATATGCATTAAACCCTAACACTAACATGATTTATGATAGATTCTTAATCTTTTGAAGAAAAATAAGAAAGTAACTTTTGTTTTATGATATATCACCTGCAACACCAATTGTAATATAATGATAAAGGTGCTTGAAACTTGAAAGAGGTGCTAATCTATTTATATTATATTACACAGATTTGAAGTTGCAAGATCTAGTTCCCAGGATTCATCCCCTCAGATTTAAGGATGTATCAACTTGTGATATAGGAAAGATAGAAGAAGTACTAGAAATTAAGGAGATTACAAGAGATATAAGAACTTCCTCAATCATGATGATCTGGGACACTGTCAATCTTTCTCAGCCATTATCTGGAACACTATCAATCATCTTGAGGAAAAAACATTGGTACAGTACCAGTTAACAAAACTATCCTATTATCTTTTTTCAGTAGGTCTTATGTACAAAATGGCTCCAACCTCGTCTACCAGCTTACTCGAAGCAGAAAATAATTGTATTACATGGCTTGACAAGCAAACTACTCATTTGATCATTTACGTAAGCATTGGGAGCTTAGCAATCATGGAAGAAAAGAGCTATCTCAAATAGCTTGGGGCTTGGCGATAATAGCCACCAACCATTCTTGTGGTAATTAGGTCGGGCTCAGTTTGTTACTCAGAATGGATTAAGATGTCGCCAGATGGATTTCAAGAAACATTGGAGACAGTGTTGGTGTCTTGTTTGATCAAATAAACTGCACAAGAAACAACTTCTGGCCAAAAATGGCGTGGCAACCTTTTCCTTTTAAGCATGCACCGAACCATGTCCATGATTGTAAGATTTTTCCTTTCGCACACCATTTTGTTGAATGGGGTCCCCAAAAGGAAGTTTTGGGCCATGATGCAGTGGGAGGGTTTTGGAGCCATTGTGGTTGGAATTCGACTTTGGAAAGTATTAGTAAGGGGGTTCCAATGATATGCAGGCCATGTTTTGCGGACCAAAACATATATGTTAGATATTTGAGTGAGGTTTGGAAGGTAGGTTTGCCATTGGAGCATGAGTTGGAGAAAGGGGCGATCGCAAGAACTATATGGATACTTATGGTGGACAAGGAAGGAGGGGAAATAAGGCGGAACACAACTAATATGAAGGAAAAAATTAGGCTAAGTCTGAGTAAATGGGGTTCTTCATATAACTCACTAAATGATTTAACATACCTTGTTTTGTCATTCTAATTACCTAACTGGCTTAATCATCATCATCATTCAAGGTTTCTGATAAAGATTTGAAGTTGTTGGCCCCTATTAATATTGCATTTTTCATATGGTGTGGGCGTATGCAAAACAAAGAAAAATTATAATATTTTAGATTTTCTTTGGTAAATTTAATTTTCAACAAACATAATGTAAGCAGACCCAAATGTCAGTTCACACTTCATATATATCTGCGTGATCTGATGGACAGAAATTCATGCTTGAACTTTATATTTTTTGTATTGAAAGGTTGTTGTTTTTTCACTATTAGAGTAAGGTGTGTTCCACATTAAATTATTTGTGCACATTTACTATGGAGATGGGCAATACAATTTTTTGATGGTGTTTTGATTAATTGATCTTTTAAAATAACATCAAACTCACACATTATCAATGCCATAACTTGCTCCAATTCCAGTGTGTTTATAAGTTGAGTGTGTTTATAAGTTAAGGTTTTTGCAGTACTAGCACTACTAAATTGCCTGAAGTTGTTAACAAAAGTTTAATGCTTTATGTAAGCATCACATGGTAATGATATTTACCATTTGCAATACTTCATATAGCACCAACTACTTGTACCTTTTGTACTTATGTACCAAGGGATAGTTTCCGGAGATAATATTTTTTGAGGCCTATGTGATAGAGAGTATTTTAAGTAGTTATATTTATACATATGAGGACCCTTCAATACCTCCAAAAATTAGTCATCACATGAATATGCAATACAAAAATAGTCATATGAACTTGAGTAGCCTTGCTAAGGAATATTGATATTGGACTGATGAAGCTACAGACATCAAAACCTTTTTTGTGCTTTATGTCCCACATCGATTATTAGTCTAAGCAGATGTCAGAAACTGTAGTTTAAAATAGGCAATCGACATACAAATAAGGTATCTTTGCACTTGGGGCAATGATGCAGCTAGTGAGGTATTAACATGGCATGTCAAGAACAATCAACATCAATCTCTACATTCCCAATTCGCCAACCCCAATTCCACAAACCCCAACCCTAACTCCATTACCAAATCATAGAATAATCAAACCCACAGCGACTAAGATATAGCCGAGGCCATCACCGACTCATTACAAATGGAGATCGACGAAGACTCGGTCTTGTCCGAGTCTGAGTTTCTGACTCAGATGGAGAGAGATAAAAAGTCGACGGTCTGGCCAGCTCAAGGAACTCACAGAGGTATACAAAGACCATTACTGGGCACTCATGGAGGAAGTGAAGCATCAGTACAGAGAGTATCGCTGGGAGTACGATAAGAGTATTTTACCATTAGTTGAAGATGATGATGGTAATGGTGATGGGTTGATGGTGCCGTGGTGGTGGTCTGACTATGGGCACATCGAAGAGGAGGAAAATAGTTATGATAAATTTGAGCATCTAGGAGGGAGAGGGATACAAAAGGAAATTTATAATATTAAAGATGTTATTTTTGTCCAAAAAATAATCAATTTTGTTCAGACCCAACTCTGAGTAGTTTAGATTTCATTTTCTGTCTTAACAATTTAGACGTATTAAGAGGTAAAAAAAAATTTATCAAACAACTTCATGCCTCTTAACGAATAAGAGGTGACTTGTTAAGAGGTAATAAGATGTAATCAAACAACACCTTAGTCAAGTCTGTTGGTTGGGGTGGTCCTGCAGTTGTCTGACAGATAACCATTTTTTCAATTGTGGTAGGCTCCAAACTCAGTGACCATGGACCAAAAAGAGCTACCCTTGGGGCTAGCCAAAGATTCTTGTGGGTGGTTAGACTGGCTCACCCATGACTCGAAGGGTATGATTTGTTACCAAGAGGTTTTTTAGAAACAATTGGAGATTGTAAAATGATTATTCACCTCAAAGGGAAGTTTTGGAACATGTTGTTGTGGGGGGATTTTGTAGCCATTGCGGTTGGAATTCGAGTTTTGAAAGTTATTAGTGCAGGGGTTCCAATTATATGATGGCCTTGTTTTGCTGATCAAAAGGTATTTTAGGTAAATCAAACTCCCTAACGCATTTGATTTCCTTGATGAAACTTCTTTTCTTTCTTGCTCAACTGTTGATGACGACAATTGGCTGTATCATATTCTTTCCAGAAGGTTAGGTCCTCCTAGTTGGTGATATTACGATTGATACCATCTAGACCTCTACAGTCGTATCCAATATTGTATTCTTCTCAATAAGATCACAACCATTGCTTCCCTTTTCAATAAGCACAAATTTTAAAGCAAAGATTTTTATGAAAAACTTTGTTTATCCAGTAGTAATTAAGGTTGGGCATGCTTTTCAACTTTATTTCATGGAGTAATTGTTTTTTCAGTCGTCTCATAAATTTTGTCACGTCATTTTGTAAGTTATTTTTTATAAAATTATTTTGTCACCGTAGCAATATTGTTTTTAATTTATTTTAGGAAGTAATTGTTTTTTTTCATTAATAGCATTTACCTCTTGGGTTAAGTATGGACGCCCTTATTTGTGTGTTGCACTAACTGTCTAATTGCTAATTACAACATCCATTTCATAATAATAAGAGCATCTCCAACTGTAGTAGCAAAAAAATTCTTTAAATTGAAGTTTATTGACCTACATGGCAATTTAAAATGTATTATTTGCTATTTGACTTAAATAAATAAAATTGAAGTTTATTGACCTACATGGCAATTTAAAAAGTATTATTTGCTATTTGTTATTCTTTAAATCGGTCTCTTTAATCCAATTAATGCAGTATTTGACTTAAATAAATAAAAATGAATTGATAAGTGTGTGAGTCCGTGGGTGTGTATATTACTCCTTCCGTTCTTTAATATAAGCCGTTTTATAGAAGTATTTTTGTTCTTTAATATAAGTCATTTGAGAATTTCAAGTAAGCATTAATTGTTTAGTTTCTAATATTTCTCCAAATATTAAATATAACTTTGGTTCTCTAACTATTTTTTGCCCAATAAATAACACATTTTTTTCAATACAAGGACAATATAGATATTTGATATTATATTTAATGCTATACAATTATTTTCTTAATACTTGTGCTCAAATCTAAAAAGACTAATATTAAGGAACGAAGAGAGTATTATTTAAGAAAATAATTGTATAGCATTAAATATAATATCAATTGTCTATATTGTTCTTGTATTAAAAAAAGAGAGTATTATATATTAGACATAAAATAGTGAGAGAACCCAAATTATATTTAATACTTGAGATAATATTTGGAAACTAAGCAATTAATGCTTACTTAAAATTCTCAAACGACATATATTAAGAGACAAAAACACTTCTCTAAAACGGCTTATATTAAGGGACGGAGAGAGTAATATACACACCCACACACTCACACACTCACACACTTACTGATAATTATATACATATAGAATCACAAGTTTATTTTTCTGTTTGTTGCAAACTTAATTACAAAGTATTAGTGTTCTAAAAAATTTCGTCTAACTTTGATTAATTCTCATCTAGATATTAGATGGTACTTTACCAGTCTCGATTTGGCTGGACGCTTAGGCAGAATCAAATCTCTATTTTGAAACTTCACTATAACTTAAATGAAATTGTTAAGCATTGATTTTTTTTTGTATTGTTTTATATAAAATTAAAAAAATCTACTATATGTTTTTTTATAATATATTAATTGTATAATAGAAAAATAATTAAATGAGAACGCCTAGGAAAACACCTAGTCCGTCTAAGAAAATGTTTATTCGCTACCTTCGCCTAATGATTTTTAGAACACTAAAAAATACAATTTTTTTTTCAGTAATCTATATTAAGATATAATTAATATTATATAATAAAAGACTTTATATGGTTCTGAGTTATTTCAAAAATATAATAGGAGTTTCTTTTCAATATTTTCTAATATATAAAGCCGGAGGCCGGGTTGTGGTGACAACAATTTTTTGAAGCTTTTTTGTTTTTTCTTAAAATGCCCTTCAACTTTTAAAGTAATTTTTGTTTTGTCATTTTTGTATTAATTAATCTTTCTACTTAGTCTTTTAAATTCTATAAAATTCTTATTTTACCCGACATAATTTACGCGCGCAACACGTGTCACCGAGTGCTAATGTATATAAAGTTATTTTTTCTCTTTAAAAAAATACTAAAAAATATAGGTGAATAAGTATGTCCATTATAAATTTATTAATAAGTATTTTTTAATCTCCTGCCATCATTAGTTAATTAGTTATTTGGGGCCTTAAAATAGGTATATCTATTATTATATAAAATATACCTATAAATATAATATCGGGAAAAAGCACATTTACCACATTGTGGTTGTAATGTTTTAAGAAGTTAGCCATTGTACTTTTAAAATATTCAATTAGCCCACTGTACTTTTTAAAAATGTTCAATCAAGCAATTTCATCCAATTTTGCTCACGTACCTCAATTTTTTTTCAATATTTTTAGACGTGGCTTTTTTAAAAAAAATAGATAAATACTAACATGGCTTATATTTTTATTTAGGTGAGTGCACGTAGATTTATTATTTCTCTCTTCTGAACTTATCTTCAATGTGTCTTTCTCTTTCTTCTGAACTTCATCTTCAACCTTTCTCATACCATAATTTTTTTTTTTAAATCAAATTAATGTCTCCCCTGTTCCACAATTAAAAATTCAACAAATTAATTTCTTCAATGACGAACATACATCCACGATTTACAGTCGAAGGAGGAGCCTCATTCAAAATTATTGTCCCCTTCCTTTGATGAGTTAAGGAGTCATGATCTAATCAGAGGATTCTCAGATTTGCTCTGGGGTTGGTTACGATTTTGGTTGAAGGAACTTTTCAGATCTGATAATCGGTAATTATTCTATATTGTTGATTTATTATTCCTTTAATCTGATTTGTGTTTGGGACTACGAAATCGTTGCATCAATTTGTCCTTGCCGGCTTCTAGGTTCAATTTTGGGCTTGTTTTCTCTGGTTTGGATTTTGTCCGGTGGTCTCATAACTTTCCGATCTAGATATTATGTGTTTTCTGCATATTTCTTAATGTCTTGATTTGGATGTTTTCTTTTTTATGAATTTTCTATTTTCGGTGCCATTGTCGGTGGTTTACAATGAAAATCATTTGCAGTTTAGCTAATCTTAAGAGCTGATTGTATTTTCAATTTTGATGAGGAAGAAGATGAACAGTAGGGTTTGAGTTTGGTTATTTTTTCTTTTCTTTTCTTTATCTTTTCTACAAGGAAGAAGATGAACAGTAGGATAAATAATATTTTTTTTTTATTTTTTTTTCAATGCCACGTGTGTAATTATTTGACGTTCGTCCAAGAAATTGGACGGAATTGCTTGATTGAACATTTTTAAAAAAGTACAGTGGGCTAATTAAATATTTTAAAAGCACAGTGGCTAATTGCTTAAAACACTACAACCACAGTGGGGGTAAAGGTGCTTTTAAAGTAATTTTTGTTTTGTCATTTTTGTATTAATTAATCTTTCTATTTAGTCTTTTAAATTCTATAAAATTCTTATTTTACCCAACATAATTTATGCACGTAACTAGTGTCACCGAGTGCTAATGTATATAATGTTGTTTTTTTCTTTTTAAAAAAATACTAATAAATATAGATGAATAAGTATGTCCATTATAAATCTATTAATAAGTATTTTTTAATCTCCTGCCATCATTAGTTAATTAGTTATTTGGGGCCTTAAAATAGGTATATCTATTATTATATAAAATATACCTATAAATATAATATCATTATGACTACTTGCAATATTTATCACAAGGTTATCTATTTTGAATTTAATTTATGAAATTATTTTAATATTGCACCTTAGATATAAAATAATTCCGAAAGTAATCTTTATTCACATCCCCCGACTCAAAATCGAAATAATAAACTATATTTCAATTAAAATGAACGAAAAGCGAGATGAATGTACTTATTTTTAATTATTATTTTTGTAAAATAATAATCACACGTTAAAGTTGAAAAATAATAGTAATAAAAATAATTATTTTTACATGAAACTTCAGCTAGAAGTCTATGCTCAAGAATCTTACAGGTAATACTCCCGGTTTAAAATATAAGAGCAAAATACAAAGCCAAATGCTCTTATATTTTGGTGCCAAAGGAAGTGCTAATAATTGTTTCATACACTAGAATTTTGAGTGACAACATTTGTTACCCTTGCTTCTTGCTAGATATACAAACAATGTGATTCCGCATCCTTTGAGACGGTTCAAAATTATCTCTGATTCGAAAACGGTTCAAAATAAACAGTCCATTAAACTAGTTTATAGAAAAAAAAATAGCATTTTATATAGAATAGAGTTTCATTTATATAATATTTGCATAAAGACGTAATCTAAAATACAACGCAACTTTTTTCATAAACTGCCTAAATAGACTGTCCATGGCCTAAAATTTAACATAAAGGGGGAAGGCCTCTCTTTAAATAAAAGGAATGTTTTACTATACTTGTTCAGTTAAAGTTTTGGACAAAAATGATTTATTCCCTATCCCCTAAGCTGACAGACTTGCTTATGGGAAGGTTAAGCCGAATCACATATATGAATCAAGATATTTATATGTATGCTTCCTATTGTCTTGTAAAGAAGCTTGCATAAGTTCTGGTCCACACACCGATGAAAAGAGACTCATCATCCCGGCCGAAAGCGAGACTCCTAAATCTCCCCAAAGAAATCAATCTCTTCCGCTTCTTGTAGTCTACGTTGGCACTATAGACATGGAAAAAATCTGCAGTTCAAATTACTACCAAGAACCGCCCATCGACGGTAGCGAATTGATCGATTGCACCCATGTTTCCCTTGAGAACTGCTACTAGCAATGAAAGCTTCCTTAAATCCCATACTCGCAGACGCCTTGTCTTGATTCCTCAGTGGCAAAGGTACGCGTCAGTGTTGGTGCCATGCTGAAGTTTAACGAGTAGTCTAGATGACCTACAACCGAGGCCATCGTCTCTAAAAACATAAAAATGTTACCACTTTAGAATTCTCATAATTGCCGAATGAGAAGCATACAAGATGAGTCAAAAAAGGCGAAGTGTGTCGATGAAAACTTCTTCCACATAACGCTAGTCGTACTTGTTACTATCCAGAGAAATAAGAGAGAAATTAAGAGGTTGTTTAATAAAACTGAAAGAAACAGTTTTAAATGCAATCTGAATGAAAATTTTTTTTGAATACTGAATGAAAAAATAAGATAATTTTTTTCTGCGTGTCAGTACTCTTGGGTTGTTGTTTGATTAGTAATCGCAATTTAGTTTAAAAATTTTAAAACAAAATATAGCATTTAATTTTAAACAAATTTTTTCTTTAAAAAAAAATATAACAGTTAATATTGATGTTTAAATTGTATCAATTACAAAGTTAAATTAAAAATATAACATTTTTCAAAATTAATTTTAAAGTGAACGTCTACTTTGGAAGGGGTGCACGACATTTTAGTTGATTTTAAGTGCATTTGTTTCTCTAATAGATGTCACATTTTTACCAACATAAATTAGACAGCATAAGTACGGACACCCTTTTTTGTGTGTTGCATCAACCGTGTAATTGCTAATTACTACATCCATTTCATAATAATAGTGACTTTAGAACATCTCCAATAATAATACCAAAAAAACCTCTTCAAATTGAAATTTGTTAACCTGCGTGACAATTTGAAGAACATTATTTGTTACTTTAATATTTTGTGTTTCATCAGTCTTTTCAATTCTATTAATGCAGTATTTGACTTAAATAAATAAAAAGGAATGATGTTAAATTTTAAAATGAGTTGTACATCAAACCCATCAAATAAAATAAATATTTTTAACCTTTTTCATATGATTTTGATTCTCCGAAAACAAAATAAATATTTTGAGAAGGCAAGGTTAGGTTACCAGTTCTGATGAGAGAGAATGAGGTTGCAGATTTGATGACTAAGGTTGGAGAGGCTGTTGGAGATAATTTTTCTGATGTGACTTACCTATTTGAGTATCCCAAAGTGGTTGAAGAGATCGTTGGAGATGCTCTTAGCTTAATGCACATGAATTAAAAAAATACATTTAATACTATTATTTAATAATTAAAACTTGTATGAAATTTCATCGCTATCCCTTTATAAAAAGTTGAAAACTACTAATACAAGAGAGAAAATTTCTTGGGACAATGAGAGAAGCTAGGGATGATATAAAAAAATAAATAATTTATTCCCTTAGAAAGTTGTAAACGACAAATAAATTTAAACAAATTTTTTCTTCTAAAAAGTCAATTATTATAGAATGGAGGTAGTAATACTTTTGTATTAATTAATACTCCATCGGTTCCTTAATATGAGTCGTTTTAGAGTTGTGCACAAGTATTAATGAAATGATTGTATAACATTAAATATAACATCAATTGTCTATATTGTACTTGTATTGAAAAAAGAGTGTTATTTATTGGACAAAAAATAGTGAGAGAACCAAAGTTATATTTAATATTTGGGGTAATATTAGAAACTAAACAATTAATGCTTACTTGAAATTCTCAAACGACTTATATTAAGGGACAAAAACATTTCTCTAAAACGACTTATATTAAAGGACGGAGGGAGTAAATGTTAGCAGTTCCTCCCTCCGTCTTTTAATATAAGTCGTTTTAGAGAAGTATTTTTGTCTCTTAATATACGTGGTTTGAGAATTTCAAGTAAGTATTAATTGATTAGTTTCTAATATTATCTCAAATATTAAATATAACTTTGATTCTCTCCCTATTTTTTGCCCTAATAAATAACACTAAATATACTACCTTCATTCCATAATAATTGACTTTTTAGAAGAAAAAATTTGTTCCAGTTTATTTGTCGTTTATAACTTTCTAGAAAAATAAATTATTTACTTTCCTATATCACCCCTAACTTCTCTTATTGACCCAAGAAATTTTCTCCCTTGTATTAATAGTTTTCAACTTCCCGTAAAAGGATAGTAATGAAATTTTATTCAAATTTTAATTATTAAATGACTTTCTTAATTCATGTGCATGAAACTAAAATGACTATTTATTATGGAATGAAAGTAATATTTAAGGAAATGATTATATAATATTAAATATAATATCAATTGTTTATATTGTCCTTGTATTGGAAAAAGAAAGTACTATTTATTAGACAAAAAATAGTGAGAGAACCCAAATTATATTTAATACTTGAGGTAATATTGTAAACTAAGGAATTAATTATTTGAAATTCTCAAACGACATATATTAAGAGACAAAATACTTATCTAAAACAACTTATATTAAGAGACGGAGAGAGTAATATACACACCCACAGACTCACACACTTACTGATAATTATATACATATAGAATCACAAGTTTATTTTTCTGTTTGTTACAAACTTAATTAAAGAGTATTAGTGTTCTAAAAATTTATGTCTAATTTTGATTAATTCCCATCTAGATATTAGGTGGTAATTTACCTGTCTCGATTTGGCTAGACGCCTAGGCCATCACTTAGGCAAAATCAAATCTCTACTTTGAAACTTCACTATAACTTAAATGAATTTGTTAAGCATTACTTTTTTTTGTATTATTTTATATAAAATAAAAAAAAATTAAATCTACTTTATGTTTTTTATAATATATTAAGTTTATAATAGAAAAATAAATAAATGAGAGCGTCTAGGAAAATACCTAGTCTGCTTAAAAAAATGTTTATTCGCTACCTTTGTCTAATGATTTTTAGAACACTAAAGAGTACAATTTTTTTAGTAATCATATAATTAATATTATATAATAAAAGACTTTATATGTTTCTTAGTTATTTCAAAAATATAATAGGAGTTTCTTTTCATTAGAGAGAAGGTTGATGAAAAACATTCTTTTGGAGAATGTTAATACAGTAGTGAACGACACAGACTTCTTAACTAAAGTAGTTAGTTTGAAAAAAATTTAGTGGTGTACACTGAGGTGAGTATCAAAAAGTATTCATCACGTGGGAGAATGTTGGGATTGGTGTTATAATTTGAGCACAAATTGAAATGGGTTTCTTTAATCATTTGAAATGAATTCATATATCAATGTATTTCAAATCATATATAAATGTGTTCTACTCCATGAGTAGATTAACATTAAATATTTGGAAGCTCAAATCCATGGAGTAATGAATGAGAAATTAACTCTCAAATATCACCCTTGAAAATGATAATAAATATATGTGGGAAGCTAAGTCCCACATCGGTTAAGAATTAAATATTAAATGAGTTTATACACAATAAATTTGCTATTGAGTTTGGACCTCAAGGGATATACTCCACTTTCGTGGAAGGGAGAGGACATATGTAAAGCTTAGTTAAAACTAACACGTGTGTCGTCGATGAACGGGCTAGGGGGTCCTTATATAATTTTTTGGTAATTTTTGTTTATTTTATTTAGTTCCATTATCAAAATTGTATCGTTTTGATAAATGTTATTTATTATCAAATTTATGTCATTTTGGGAAGTGATCCAAATAGACCTGTCAATACTGCGCTGAATGGACGCGTCAATACTGTGTCATTTTGGGAAGCGCTATCTGCATGAACAAACGCCCAAAATACGTCATTTTTTGCCTGAACGGACGCGCCCTTTTCTCGTTTTTGGCTAGAACGGACATGCCCTTTCTATTAAGGCATAAAACTACGTCGTTTTGGCTAAACTGTGCCTTTTCAATGGATTGTCTCCTATAAATAGACTAGGGGAGTAGCCAATTTAATCATTCAATTCACAAGCATTTCTAGTCTTATAGTATTCATTATTCATAGTTCATTTAGAGAGTTTTCAGCATTATATTTGGTTCGTTGAGTATACTATTTGGAGTGTTACTATAGAATACATTTTCATTGTATCCTGGGAGACAAGTGTTATAAACTCTAAGCACTATAAGGATGGCATAATTATCTTAAAGATATGGCAAAAAACACCTTTACCACCCTGTGGTCGTCGACTTGTATGCAATTGGTCACTGAACTTTAAAAATATGCAATTGGACCACTGTGCATTCTAAAAATAAAAAGTCAGACCATTCCGTCCAATTTCTTGGACGAACGTCAAATATTTTCAGACGTGACATTGAAAAAAAATCAAAAAATTATTAATTTCTGATGTGGCAACACAAAAAAATAATAAAATAAAATCATTAATTATGTGGCAAAAAATGATTGGCAAAAAGTACCTTTACCCCACTGTGTTCGTCGACTTGTAAGCATTGAGTCACTATAATTTAAAAAATGTAATTGACCCACTAAACTTTTAAAAAAAATTTAATTAGGTCATTCATTGGACGGACGCCAAATATTTTCAGACGTGGCATTGAAAAAAAAATTCAAAATCATTATTTTTTTATGTGGCAACACAAAAAATAAAAAAAAACCATTTATTATGTGAAAAAAATGATTAAAATAATAATAAAATTAAAATAAATATTTTAATTCATTTTATTTATAATTTTTTCTTTTTTCTTTATCTCTTTTCCTTTCGTTTAATTATTATTTTCATTTTGAAGATTAATATTAATATTAATACAATGAAATCATTAAATTTAGGTTTAAACATAAAACATACATACTATTAAAAATATTAAAATCTATTAATAACTAAACATAAAAATAAAATAAAAAAACAAAATAAAATAAAAAACATAACCAAATCAAAATCAAAACAAGAGTGAAGAGTGGTGGTTTTCTGCACTTCTTATGTGGATTTATTGGGGGCAAAAAGCACTTTTTGGCCACTGTGGTTATAGTGTTTTAACTAATTAGCCACTGTACTTTTAATTTATTCAATTAGCCCACTATACTATTTAAAAATGTGCAATTAACCCATTCCGTCTAATTTTGCAGACGGACGTTAAAAAATATCATACGTGGCAGTTCAAAAGTAAAATAATAATAAAAGAAATGACATGTAAATGCTGATGTGGCTCATCTTCTTCCTCAGTCGGGTCAACCCGACCCGTACAATGAAACCCTAAATCAATTTCTGATCGATGCGTCAAGCTGCTGCTTTACTCGCCATCCTTTGTTGGGGGTGAAATCTTGTTGGAGGCGTTGATTTAACAAAAATTCGACCAACTGCTTAGTTAATTAAACTCTGGCATTAGCTTTATTCACACACAACAGTGGAAAATGTGAAGCTCCATAATTCAAAAATCAAAAAAGCACGAGAACAAAAATGAGGTATCAGCACAACCATTACACACCTTTCTCTCTCTTCCGCAATGCCTTCAAATCTCAATTCCTTACTGCCACTATTATTAGTCATTTCTAGCCTGATTTTGTCTAGGGCTGGAGCTATAGGTGTGAACTGGGGAACCGCCGCCTCTCACCTCTACTGCGCCAGGAAAAAAGTGGTGGACCTCTTGAAGTCCAACAAAGATCACCAAAGTCAAGCTATTCAAAGGAGGATGATGCTAGATCTATTCATTTTTAGTTCGAATTTGGGTATAATTTAGAGGCTTGATTTTGGGCGAAAAAAATGAGGGAAAAGACTGTAGATTCCTACGAAGTTACCTGGGTCTTATGGATGAATATGAAGACAAATATTATAATATTAATTTTTATTAATATTATAAATATTTAGGTAAAGAAAAAGAAATAAAATAAAATATAAAAATATTTTTATTTTTAAAAATTTTATAAGTATTTTAAAACATAAAAGTATTTTTATTTTTATTTTCAAAAAAAAAACATACATATTAATTATAAATATTATAATATTAATTTTATTAATATTATACATATTATAAATATTTAAGTAAAGAAAAAGACAGAAATTAAAATATAAAAATATTTTTATTTTAAAAAATTTATAAGTATTTTAAAATATAAAAGTATTTTTATTCTTATTTTAAAATAAAATATACATATTATATATATATATATATATATATATATAATTTTGATATATTATTTGTATTATTTGGAAAAGAGGAAAAGGAAAAAAAGCCACGCATGATATTTATTTTTTTCAAAAAAGCCACGTAATATTTATTTTTTTTCAAAAAAGCCATGTAAGAAAAGCCGCCAACAAGAAATACACGTAATATTTATTTTTTTCAAAAAAAAGCCACGTAGGATATTTTTTAACGTCTCATTCGCAAAATTGACTAATGGGTTAATTGAACATTTTAAAAATTACGATTGAAACTTTATTGAATATTTTAAAAGACAAATGGCTTAATTGCTTAAAACACTATAACTCACAAAATTGGCCAAAAAGTGCTTTTTGCCATTTATTGGGTTTATATTATATTAAATTTTAGATTTTAGGAGTTTTTGCGGTGGAAGATGATTTGGGTGTTTTTCTTAAATGTTCAGATATAAATAAGTTGGATATATGAACATTCTAAATATTTAAACAACTATTATATAGACCAATTAACTTGGATTTCAAAGATACTAGAAAATTATCCCAATATTATAAGGCCGAAAAATCAAGATTACTTTTTTAACAAATTCAACCCCAACCTGCTTATTATATATGATATCAATTTTAAATTTCAAAATTTTAAGAATTGAATTGAATTTTAAGTTTCACAATCCATTCATTAACTAAATAAATTCGATTATATAACAGTCAATCAAAGCACCTTGGTGCCTGCCTGTTCTGTTTGGAGAAAAAATCAATTGCAATCAAATCATTCATGCTAACCATTTACGAAGCTGTTGCCTTGTTTGGAGAGAAAGAATGGCTTTGCACGTCAGGAATTTTCATCGTCTCTCACAAGTAGATAAAGAATGCACTCAAACAGCTGATATCATAAAGAATGCACGCAAACTCGATTGGAATGTCCTTAGGCAAATTGCAGCGGCGGAGTGGACAAGTGTTGTCTCCGTCGGCCAAAACATAATAATATAACTCACCAGAGCAAATTGCACAAATATTTGGAATTAAAACAAGAGAGTTATGACATTTGACCCTTTTAGTATGTGCACGGGTCGGGTTGACCCGACTAAAGGAAGAAGATGAGCCATCTCAACATTTACATGTCATTTCTTTTATTTTTATTTTACTTTTGAACTGCCACGTGTGTAATAAATAAACGTCCGTCCAATTTGAATTTTCATTTTTAGAAAGCATAGTGGTCCAATTGTATATTTTTAAAGTCCAGTGGCCAATTGCTTATAAGTCGACGACCATGAGTAAAAGTGTTTTTTTCCTTAAAGATATAGTACCAAATACTAGCTCAAATTCACTTCTGCAATTTTGAGATTCATGTTATAGTTGTAAGACCCCGAATTTTATGAAATGAAAGTATTCAATTTTCTTATAATTATTATTTTATTTCGTAAATGGTTAAATTGATAAAAGGTTACGCTTAAAGGGTGATATGTGAAAATTTTGCAAAGTAAAGAAGTTGTTATAAAATATTCGCTTGGTTCTGGGGAATATTCTTTTGTTTCGAATATCCGTATAACTAAGCACAATCATTAGTGAACCCCACAACGGAAGTATTGTCATAGTTAGAAAACGATAGAATTATAATTTTATAAAAATAACTACGAAAGTATTACAGATTTAAAACTGTTGAACTACCCTAGAGTAAAAGAACAAAGAATGTCGGCATTAGTTGCATAAGAGCACACCTGGTATTGATTATTGAGGCTTACGTAAGAAGTCACTCATTTATACTCAATTATTACTACGATAATTGTTGCATCATATTTCTCATATTATTGATTCAATTATTGTCACAAAGATCATCTCGCATAATATTTTATATTATTAAATCAATAATTAAGACAACAAAGTTATTCATATTAGTATTTGCAATATTGACAATGTCTAGATGTTCTGTCAAGGAGAGGTTTGGTCACCTAATCGCTACCAATAAGGAGAAATCCTTATCTGAAAGCCCCTCTTCCTGAGGAGCGACACAGTTGTTAAATATCATGCGTTATAATATTAATGATGAATAAGTTCGTGTTGATTAAAGATGAAATTGATAGTTCCATTGTGTGGAAATTATTAGTGTTAGTAAAAATCGACATTTATTTCGATAATAATCGATGTCTGGAGGTTATATTTGTGATGCCCCCAAAATAGGTATACATCACCCATCTTGAGTCACCAAATACATGGTACAAAAAATAAATACAAATTAATTATACAACAGTCGTGTAAAATACGACAAAACATAATCTAAGAGTTTTAATAAGAATATTGTCATCTGACAATATCCAGCTACTCAATGGAGTCTTCATTACATTTATTATCACACTATTTTATGTAATAGTGAGGACTACTAAAATAACCATCCGACCGTCAATCCGCTCTCTCGACTAAATCTCAAATTATATTCTCATTTCAAGAAGAGAACAAAGTGAAAGAAAGGGTGAGCTCAACTAGCCCAAGAAGAAATATTATGACTAAGATAATGCGTAATAAATTATCCTTAGCCTTCAACAAAGATAACAACCGATAGAATATAATAGACAACAAGTTTTAGATCAACAACTGCAGCGGAATAAGCAATCCATTAGAAGAGTCAAATAGAGCATAAAATCTACTATATTCTATAATTTAAAAAGTTTTTCATCAACTTTATCGCTGAGACTTATCTTAATAAATAAAATCGAATCATCCCTGCATCACGGCCAAGGATATTGATATAATCATCAATGGTCATGATTATACCGAATAATCCCTAGTCATAATCATACCAACAATTGTCCATCAATGAACTACAGGCCAATGAGAAATTTCACCACATCATTCGTCACATTACGGTCATGATTATACCAAATAATCCCTGGTCATAATCATACCAAGTCCATCTATGTACGTAAGCCAAAGATGACTTTCATCACAATATAAGCATGAGGATGATGATAATGACAATGACATAATAATTCAATAAAATAAGTTCAAGGATAAATTTTAGAGATTTATAATTTAATTTATCCAGAAATCAATAACGTCCAAATTGTCAACATAATAATGCTTTGTGGAGTAAAATTCAAGAATGCTCAGAAGAATATTTCCATGAAACGATACTGGATGAAGCGCAAATATCCAGGATATTCTACTAATTTAAAGGAGTATAGAAGCCAAAACTTTAACCAACTGAGTATAGTAGAATATATGAAACTGCAAATGGATTTTCGCCCGCCATATGATGATCCACGTAGATAGATCATTTCCATAATTTAATAAGGAATAAATACGAAGGATCATTCACCATGCATGTGGTAGTCCACATAGACAGGTTATTCCAACAGAATAATAAAGAATAGAATAACAGAAGAATTCACCATGCATGTGGTAGTCCGCGTAGACAGGTTATTCCAACAGAATAATAAAGAATGGAATAATAAAAGAATTCACCAAGCATGCGGTAGTCAAGCATGCATGTTATTCCAATGTAATAATAAAGAATGGAATAATGTAAGAATTCACCGTGCATGCGGTAGTCCACATGAGATATGTGTTATTCCAATGTAATAATAAAGAATGGAATAACGTAAGAATTCACCGAGCATGCAGAGTCCACACGCATGTGTTAATCCAATGTAATAATAAAGAATGGAATAATGTAAGAATTCACCGTGCATGCGGTAGTCCACACGCATGTGTTATTCCAATGTAATAATAAAGAATGGAATAACAACCCTTACGAGTATTGAAAGAAAATAACTCTCTTCATGAATACAAAAGAAATAATACCCCTTACCTTAGAAGAAAACTGGATACTGGAATAGTGAGGTAGAAGACTTCTCTTCTTCTTTCTCTCTATAATTTCTCTCTATAATAATTGCTCTTGTGAGACTTAGTGAATTGGTGAGAATGAAAGAAGAATGAGCTTCTATTTATAGGAAAATATAGTTTCGATAATTGCACGTTTTGGGGCTCGAAATATTATAGTATAATACCTTCCTCTTTTTCTTAATTTTTAATATAGTCCTGCAAGTATTATCAAACTTGCACCACCATCCCTAATAGTAAATAATGTGAATTAATAGTTCATTCATGTGACTTAATAGTATAATCATGTGAAAAAAAACTAATTACAGTATAGTATGTGACGCCCCCAAAATAGATATACATCACCCATCTTGAGTCACCAAATATATGGTACAAAATTCAAATACAACTTAATTATACAACAGTCGTGTAAAATACGACAAAACATAATCTAAGAGTTTCAATAAGAATATTGTCATCTAGACAATATCCACACTCAATGGAGTCCTCATTATATTTATTGTCACACTATTTTATAGAATAGTGAGGACTACTAAAATAACCAACTGGACCGTCAATCGGTTCCCCGACTCGTCCAAGCTATATTCTCATTTCTTGAAGAGAACAGTGAAATAAAGGGTGAGCTCAACTAGCCCGGTAAGAAATATTATGAATAAAATTATGCAGAATAAATTATCCTTAGCTTTCAGCAGTATAACAACTGATAGAATATAATAGACAACAAGTTTTAGATCAACAACTGCAACGGAATAAGCAATCCATTAGAAGAGTCAAGTTAAACATAAAATCTACTATCTTCTATGATTTAAAAAGTTTTTCATCAACTTTATTGCTGACACTCAGCTTAATAAATAAAATTGAATCATCTCTGCATCATAGCCAAGGATATTCATGTAATCATCAATGGTCATGATTATTCCGAATAATCTCTGGTCATAATCATACCAACAACTGTCCATAAATGAACTACATGCCAATGAGGACTTTCACCACATCATTCGTCACATTACGATCATGATTATACCGAACAATTCCTAGTCATAATCATACCAAGTCCATTTATGCACGTAAGCCAAAGATGACTTTCATCACAATATAAGCATGAGGATGATGACAATGACATAATAATTCAATCAAACAAGTTCAAGGATAAATTTTAAAGATTTATAATTTAATTTATCCAGAAATTAATAACGTCCAAATTGTCAACATGATACTGCTTTGTGGAGTAAAATTCAAGAATGCTCAGAAGAATATTTTCATGAAAAGATACTAGATGAAGCGCAAATATCCAGGATATTCTACAAATTTCATGGAGTATAGAAGCCAAAACTTTAACCAACTGAGTATAATAGAATATATGAAACTGCAAATGGATTTTTGTCCGCCAAGTGGTAATCCACATAGACAGATCATTTCCATAATTTAATAAGGAATGAATATGAAGTATCATTCACCATGCATGCGGTAATCCATATAGACAGGTTATTCCAACAGAATAATAAAGAATGGAATAACAGAAGAATTCACCATGCATGTGGTAGTCCGCGTAGACAGGTTATTCCAACAGAATAATAAATAATGGAATAACAGAAGAATTCACTAGGCATGCGATAGACCGCACAGACAGGTTATTCTAACAGAATAATAAAGAATGGTATAACAACCATTACGAATATTAAAAGAAATAACTCTCTTCATGAATACGAAAGAAATAATATCCCTTACCTTAGAAGAAACTGGATACTGGAAAAGTGAGGTAACAGACTTCTCTTCTTCTTCCTCTCTATAATTTCTCTCTATAATAATTGCTCTTGTGAGACTTAGTGAATTGGTGAGAAATGAAGGAAGAATGAGCTTCTATTTATAGTAAAATATAGTTTCGATAATTGCACGTTTTGGGGCTCAAAATATTATTGTATAATACCTTCCTCTTTTTCTTCATTTTTAATTTAGTCCTGCAAGTATTATTAAACTTGCACCACCTCCCCTAATAGTAAATAATGTGAATTAATAGTTCATTCATGTGACTTAATAGTATAATCATGTGAAAAAAACTAATTACAGTATAGTACCTTCATCTATACCTCCATTTTTAATTTAGTCATGCAAGTATTATCAATCTGGCACCAACTCCCCTAATAGTAAATCATGTGAATCAATAGTACACACATGTGAACACATAGTTATAAGCATGTGAATTAATAGCAATTAATTGCTCATTTATCCGGTAAATTACCCGATTGGTCAATATAACCTCCAGAACTATCAATTTAATCTTTAATCAACACGAACTTATTCATCATTAATATTATAACTCACAATATTTAACAACCAGGTCATTCCCAGGAAAGAGGGGGCTTTCCGATAAGCATTTCTCCTTATTGGCGCGCAATTAGGTGACCAAACCTCTCCTTGACAGAACTTTTAGACATTGTCAATATTTCAAATAATAATATGAATAACTTTGTCGTCTCAATTATTGATTTAATAATATAAAATATTATGTAGATGATACTGTGACAATAATTGAATCAATAATATGAGAGATATGATGCAAAGAATTATCTTTGTAGAAATAATTGAGTATAATCGAGTGACTTCTTACGTAAGCATCAATAATCAATATCGTGTGCTACTATGCAACCAATGCCGTATTCTTCGTACTTTTTACTACCGGGTAGTTCAACAGTTTTAACGGTAACACTTTCGCCGATATTTTTATAAAATGATAATTCTGTCATTTTCTTACTACGACAATACTTCCATTGTGAGGTCCACCATTGATTGTGCCATCGTACGGATATTCCCCGACAAAAAGAATATTTCCCGACCAAACGAATATTTTATAATAACTTGTATACTTTGCAAAATTTTCACATATCACCCTTAACTTTAACCTTTTCTCAATTTAACCATTTACTAAACATAATAATTATAAGAAATTTGAATACTTTTATTTCATAATTTTGGGATCTCACAATCTCCCCTCCTTATGAAATTTCGCCCTCGAAATTTACGTACGTACCTGGTATTCGAAGAGATGAGAATACCTTGCTTTCTTTTCTGATTATACCTTCTCAGTTATACCCTCTGTATCATGATTTTTCCATTGCTCATCTCTTGTATTTCAGATATCATTCTAAAATATATCTTTAAAACAAAGGTCAATTGACATATCACAAATTGTCAACTTATCAAGTATAAATTTCGGCTTAGGTAAGTCACATACTAGTGAAGTATATTACTCGTCTCTCCCTCCTAGTTCTAGACTCATATCTCCGCCAGCGACCATATCCCTAAGCTCTGATACCATTTTTGATGCCCCCAAAATAGGTCCACACGACCCATTCTGAGTCGCTAGATATCATACTATAAAAATCAAATACAAACTTCATTTATACAACTGTTGAACTGTCGTGCAAAGTACGACAACATATGAGCTATGAGTTTTAATACAATACTGTCTCGTAGACAGTATCCAAACTCAAATTATTATAATGCCATATAAAAATACAGCAACAAATATTTCAAGACCCCAAAGAAAAACGACAAGATAACTATCCTGTTCATTCTAATTAGGTGCACTTTTGACACTTTCAAAGTCGGGTTCTCATCACCCTATTGTTGTTCACCAAAATCAATTATTAAGTGACATATAATATACGACACACCCATCATAGGTCCTCAATACAATTATATATTGCATGTCATATCGTTTTATAATGTATTGAAAAACTTCGACAGTCTCGGACCATCACACTATTCCTCTATTATCCCCGCTCGACCCAGCTACACTCTTATTACCTGAAAAGAATTGTGAAGCAAAAGGGTGAGCACAACTAGCCTAGTAAAGAATATCATGGCTAAGATAATTAATTTATCAACAGCCTTCATAAGAATAAATCAAAGATTTAGAACATATGGTAGATAATAAAACTTTTCAACCATAGTTACAGCGGAATAAACAATTCATTAGAAGAGTCAAGTAGAACATAATGTCTACTATCTCCTCCAAATTAAAAGTCCATCGTTAATATTTCATTCCTATAATATTCATCAACTGTTCTTTGTTGTACCCAAGACAAAGAGAACTCTCATCACCTGTCTTTTCCTGAACCACCAAAGGTTATAGTTAAATTAACAATTCATATTTATAATCATGTAAATCAACAGTTTCTCCTTGCCACAAAGGCTTAATAGAACGTTTACTCAATATCCTTACCTGAAGGGCTGAAGATATTCAAATGTAATAACAATGATCATACCAATCAATTGTCTATCTTTGCACTACAGGCCAAAGATATTCAACTATAAAACCAATGATCATGATCATACCAATCAATTATCTGTCAGTGCTCTACGGCCAAAGACATACAACTGTTAACTAATGGTTATGATCCTGCCAATCATATTATCGAATTATCCATTGTGACACCCCCAAATCCGGTACTTCCATTTCCACAGAATTTGGTGTTCACTGTACAAATATCATCTATCTATCTACCCATAAATAAATGCAAACCATGAAATAGATAGAAATAATAAATAAATCTCCCCTTAGGGCGTTATATCAACTGCATAAAAAAAATACAATCCCAGGTCACTCTAACCTTAAACATCTGTGCGGAATCATAAACAATAACAAGTCTTAATAACATCAAGTCTAAAGATAAATACATAATAACAACAAGTCTTCTTCATCTGTTAACCTTGCCCTTGCCTTTACTAGTGGAAGGCTCGTCTGATCTTTCGTTCTTAACTGCAATGTTATTATTACGCAAGAGTGAGCACGGTTGCCCACAAGTATAACAATATAACAAATGAATAATAACATGCGAATAAATCAAAGATTTCTGAAATAAGAAAACTAGGCTTTTGAATCAAGAATGAATACCAAGAATCAAAAGAACTTCTGAGGGTCATAAGACCTTGAACTATGTCCTAGGTTGTCAAGTGTTTATACTTGAAACCTTTAACAGTCATAAGACTGTGGACTCTTCTTCTCGTACTTAGGGGGATTAGCCTTTAGTATTATACTGTGCACAATATCTTAACGCTAACGCATAAGTAATCCCCTATACAGGGTTGTTCATCTCAGTTTGACATTAGAGTCCGTACCAAAGGAAGTTTGGTTTGGATAATTCATCAAGGGTTTTAAAATTTAGAACGCTCATCAACTATGGACTAGTCGAATCATGAAGGGTTCGCTAGTCTAACAAAGTTCAACAGTATCAGATAATTTAAAATTGAATAGCAATCTCAAAAGGTATACAATAGAATAATTATTGTATAACATAATCATACTTTGAAAGATTAATACACTTTAATATAATAAAATGGACTTGATCAATAATAACGAGAATTTGCTCGATGTAAAGAGACAACTTATAAGCTCATATAAAGATAACGAGTAGGGTTAGGAAACTTGCCTCGTGCGTAGATTACACGTTAATTTATTCACGTTCCTTGATTTAATCCTACATACCATTTACATTCACAATACCAATCAATTATCACGTAAATAATCATCATACGCTCATTCTTTTTGTCTAACTCGAGTTCATGATTATACTTAGTCAAATTACTACACTCATTGCCACAATTAACACATCATGAACAATAAGCTAACTATGCATTTAATCATTCAATTCATACATAAATGTGTTATTAACATGTTAAGAATTTATTTTAACACCTCATTATATGTCTAACATGTTTTTATGATCATTAGATTAAGTTACTAACACATTGCTAGACTTGAGCATTTAAAAACTCATTTCTGGACCATTCTGCTAAGTGGCACTGCGGCGCCACTGTTAAGCCTATTCTTGGCTGGCCATGGCGGTAATTTGGCAGCCATTGCACATGAAGTTTTAGGCTCGAGTTGATGCCATGGCATATGAAACTCTAGTTTCTGAATTTTCAGTTCACGAAGAACACAGAATCAGGCGAATTTGTCATTTCATGGTCATTAACTTCATCAAATTAAACATACCGATAAACTAGAATTCGTACATAATCATTACCCAACCTTTATAGAGCAATTTTAACCAATTAAAACACATAATCACCGAATTAAAACATGTAATTTTACTGTTCTTGAAGGTTTTGAACAAAAACATAAAATTTAACACTACGGATTCGTTATAACACCAAATCCATCCATTCAAGTTTTGTTTTCTTCGTTTTAGCATGCATAATCATATACAAGTGTTAATTTTACAAAACAATTTATGTTTCACATATTAATTTTACGTATAAGGGCCATATTATGAAATTGATGATATGGAACCATTTAATACATAGGAAAACACATTAAAACAACATCTTAACACATATATGCACATAATCTTTAGTCTTTCCAATTTACAGAGACTTTACAGAAAACTTGAAAGCCATATTTATAAAAACTTTAATAACGTAAATAAACTGGGTTGAAGAAATTACCCAAAGCGTAGATTAGTAGGAGATGAATTCCTTATCAACTCTTCTTCAATCACACACTCACAATCTCCTCAAGAATTATCAATTTTCTCTCTGAATTCTCAAACTCTCTCTCTGCTTTGCCAGACTTAGCAGATAATAAGAAAAAGAAGAAGACGTTTAATAATAAAGGAAACGAACTGACGCGTTGTGGTCAGTTACCCGATCATGGGTAACTGCTAATAACTCCCACTAAGGTCATGTTTGGCTAGCCTTAAAAAGCTTATACCCATTTAATTTAATTAAACTTTTATAATATAGTTTAAATCATGTCACATCCAATTAGATAATAACTCAAACATCTAGTTTAATTTAACTTAAATAAAATAAAATAATTCCTCATTAATTCACATAGTCACATAATTAAATTTCTCATTTATTAATAATGTCAAATTATTAAATCTCTAATTAATTATTAAATTAATTAAAATAATATTAAGCTTATGAAATATTTCTTTTTAATTCAATAAGCTCACATAAATACATACTTCAGATAATAAAAATTCTCCACATTAATTTAATAAATATAACACATATAATTAAATTAATCTACCACAACTTCACCAATTAATTATTTAATCTAATAATAAATCCATCGAAAATATTTATTCAATCCAATAAATATTAAAATTAAATTAAAAAATCTCAGTTGTACATCTTTCCACCCTTAAAAGAATTCTGTCCTCAGAATCACAACTTAAACAATTTGTCCCGTTACATCCATGCACTACGGGCCAATGATATTCGTTAGTATCACCAGTGGTCATGATCATGTCATACACATGTCTATCTTTGCACTACGGGCTAAAGCTATCAATCAACAGTTCATCTTTCTGCGTAAGCCAAAGATATACAATTGTAAAATCAATAATCAAAAGTCCATCTTTGCACGTAAGCCAAAGATATACAACTGTAAAACCAATAATCAATAGTCCATCTATGCACGTAAGCCAAAGATGACTTTCATCACAATATAAGCATGAGGATGATGACAATGATATAAGCTTTAATCAAACGAAATCAAGGATAAATATTAAAGACTTTAAATTTATCCAGAGTTTAAAAATATCCAAATTATCAACATGATACTGCTTCGTAGAGTAAAAGTCAAGAATAATATTCATGTACCAAAAATAATTTGGACAGAAAAGAAATATATTTTTCGGGTAAATAGTATCCCGTGAATAGTACCCTATGAATAGTACTTCGGGAATAGTACCTCGTGAATAGTACCCCAACATGAAAAGTATCCTAAATACCCGAGTGAATAATATTTGGGTGAATAGTAACCCATGAATAGTAACTCGTGAATAGTACTCCGACATGAAAAGTGCCCCAAATACCTGAGTGAATAATACTAGAGTGAATAGTAATCGGGTGAATAGTAACTCATAAATAGTAACTCGTAAAGAAAATACCAAAGAAAATGATATTCCATGAAGAGTACAAAAGAAATGATATCTCATACGAGTATAATAGAATATACAAAACGACAAATGGATTTTCACCCGCCATGCGGTAATCCACGTAGACAGATCATTTCCATAATTTAATAAAGAATGAATATAAAGGATCATTCACCATGCATGTGGTAATCCACATAGATAGGTTATTCCAACAGAATAATAAAGAATGGAATAACAAAAGAATTCACCAGGCATGCGATAGACCGCATAGGCAGATTATTCCAACAGAATAATAAATAATGGAACCAGGTCATGCGTAATCCGCATGCATGTGATATTCCAATGTAATAATAAATAATGGAACCAGTGTCATGCGTAATCCACACGCATGTGATATTCCAATGTAATAATAAAGAATGGAATAACCACAGAATTCACGTGCATGCGATAGATCGCAAGACAAACAAAGTTATTCTAATAGAATAATAAAGAATGGAATAACGTAAGAATTTCACCATGTATGCGGTACTTGACAGATAGGCGAAGTTATTCCAACATAATAATAAAGAATGGAATAATGTAAGAATTTCACCATGTATACTAGATTTTTTGCATAGACAAAGTTATTCCAACACAATAATAAAGAATGGAATAATGAGCTTTCTCTTCATGAATACGAAAGAAATAATACCCTTACTATAATAATAATATCCCTTACCTCTAAGAAAATCGGATCTTCGGAATAATGAAGTAGCGAGACTTTCGCTTCTTCTTTCTCTCTATAGCTTCTCTCTCTATAATTTCTCTATAATAATTGCTCTTTAGCTTTAGTGAATTGGTGAAAAATAATGAAGGAATGAGCTTCTATTTATAGGAAAAAATAGTTTTAATAATTGCACATTTTGGGGCTCAAAATATTACAGTATAATACCTTCCTCTTTTTCTTCCTTTTTAATTTAATCTTGCAAGTATTATCAAACTTGCACCACCTCCCCTAATAGTAAATCATGTGAATCAATAGTTCTAGACATGTGAAAATATGAATTACAGTATAGTACATCCATTTATACCTCCATTTTTAACTTAGTCATGCAAGTATTATCAATCTTGCACCAACTCCCCTAATAGTAAATGAATGTGAATCAATAGTACACACATGTGAACAAATAGTTATAATCATGTGAATTAATAGCAATCAATTGCTCATTTATCCGGTTAATTACCCGATTGGTCAATATAACCTCCAGACATCAATTATTATCAAAATAGATGTCGATTTCCACTAACACTAATAATTCCCACACAATGGAACTATCAATTTCATCTTTAATCAACACGAACTTATTCATCATTAATATTATAACTCACCATATTTAACAATCAGGTCGTTCCCAGGAAAGAGGGGGCTTTCAGATAAGGATTTCTCCTTATTGGCGCGCAATTAGGTGACCAAACCTCTCCTTGACATAACTTCTAGACATTGTCAATATTGCAAATAATAATATGAATAACTTTATCGTCTCAATTATTGATTTAACAATATATCATATTATGCAGATGATACTGTGATAATAATTGAATTAACAATATAAGAGATATGATGCAGCAATTACTGTAGCAATAATTGAGTATAACTGAGTGATTTCTTACGTAAGCATCAATAATCAATACTGTGTGCTACTATGCAACCACGCGTATTTACTGTACTTTTACTACCGGGTAGTTTAACAGTTTTAACGGTAACACTTTCGCTGTTATTTTTATAAAAAGATAAAAAGATACTTCCATTGTGGGGTCCACCAATGATTGTGCCGTCGTACGGATATTCCCCGACAAAAAGAATATTCCCCGACCAAACGAATATTTTATAACAACTTGCATACTTTGCAAAATTTTCACATATCACCCTTAACTTTAACCTTTTCTCAATTTAACCATTTACTAAACATAATAATTATAAGAAATTTGAATACTTTCATTTCATAATTTTGGAATCTCACAATCTCCCCTCCTTATGAAATTTCGCCCTCAAAATTTACGTACGTACCTGGTATTCGAAGAGATGAGAATACTTTGCTTTCTTTTCGGATTGTACCTTCCCGGTTATATCCTCTGTATCATGATTTTTCCATTGCTCATCTCATGTATTTCAGATATCATTTAAAAATATATCTTCAAAACAAAGGTCAATTGACATATCACAAATTGTCAACTTATTAAGTAAAAATTTCGGCTTAGGTAAGTCACACACTAGCAAAGTATATTACTCATCTCTCCCTTCCTAGTTCTAGACTCATATCTCCACCAGCGACCATATCCCTAAGCTCTGATACCATTTGTGACGCCCCCAAAATAGGTCCACACGACCCATTCTGAGTCGTCAGATATCACACTATAAAAATCAAATACAAACTTCATTTATACAACTGTTGAACTGTCGTACAAAGTACAACAACATATGAGCTGTAAGTTTTAATACAATACTGTCTCATAGATAGTATCCAAACTCAAATTATTACAATGCCATATAAAAATACAGCAGCAAATATTTCAAGACCCCAAAGAAAAACGAGAAGATAACTATCCTGTTCATTCTAATTAGGTGCACTTTTGACACTATCAAAGTCGGGTTCTCATCACCCTATTTTTGTTCACCAAAATCAATTATTAAGTGACGTATAATATATGACACACTCATCTTAGGTCCTTAATACAATTATATATTGCATGTCATGTCGTTTTATAATGTATTGAAAAACTTTGACAGTCTCGGACCATCACATTATTCCTCTATTATCCCCGCTCGACTCAGCTACACTCTTATTACCTGAAAGGAATTATGATGCAAAAGGGTGAGCACAACTAGCCCAGTAAAGAATATCATGGCTAAGATAATTAATTTATCAACAACCTTCATCAGAATAAATCAGAGATTTAGAACATGTGATAGATAATAAAACTTTTCAACCATAGTTGCAGCGGAATAAACAATCCATTAGAAGAGTCAAGTAGAACATAATGTCTACTATCTCCTCCAAATTAAAAGTTCATCGTTAATATTTCATTCTTGTAATACTCATCAACTGTTCTTTGTTGTACCCAAGACAAAGAGAACTCTCATCACCTGTCTTTTCCTGAACCACCGAAGGTTATAGTTAAATTCACAATTTATATTTATAATCATGTAAATCAACAGTTTCTCCTTGCCACAAAGGCTTAATAGAACGTTTACTCAATATCCTTACCCCAAGGGCTGAAGATATTCAAATATGATAACAATGATCATACCAATTAATTGTCTATCTTTGCACTACAGGCCAAAGATATTCAACTATAAAACCAATGATCGTGATCATACCAATCAATTATCTGCCAGTGCTCTACGGCCAAAGACATACAACTGTTAACTAATGGTCATGATCCTTCCAATCACATTATTGAATTATCCATGCACTACGGGCCAAGGATATTCATTAGTATCACCAGTGGTCATGATCATATCGTACACCTGTCCATCTTTGCACTACGGGCCAAAGCTATCAATCAACAGTTCATCTTTGTGCGTAAGCCAAAGATATACAATTGTAAAATCAATAATCAAAAGTCCATCTTTGCACGTAAGCCAAAGATATACAACTGTAAAACCAATAATCAACAGTCCATCTATTCATGTAAGCCAAAGATGACTTTCATCACAATATAAGCATGAGGATGATGACAATGATATAAGCATTAATCAAACGAAATCAAGGATAAATATTAAAGACTTTAAATTTATCCAGAGTTTAAAAATATCTAAATTGTCAACATGATACTGCTTCGTAGAGTAAAATTCCAGAATAATATTCATGTACCAAAAATAATTTCAACAGAAAAGAAATATATTTTTTGGGTAAATAGTACCCCGTGAATAGTAAACTGTGAATAGTACTTCGGGAATAGTACCCCGACATGAAAAGTATCCTAAATACCCGAGTGAATAATATTCGGGTGAATAGTAGTTTGGGTGAATAGTAACCCGTGAATAGTACTCCGACACGAAAAGTGCCCCGAATACCCGAGTGAATAATACTAGAGTGAATAGTAATCGGGTGAATAGTAACCTGTTAATAGTAACTTATAAAGAAAATACCAAAGAAAATGATATTCCATGAAGAGTACAAAAGAAATGATATCTCATACGAGTATAATAGAATATACAAAACTGCAAATGGATTTTCACCCGCCATGCGGTAATCCACGTAGACAGATCATTTCCATAATTTAATAAAGAATGAATATAAAGGATCATTCAACATGCATGTGGTAATCCACACAGACAGGTTATTCCAACAGAATAATAAAAAATGGAATAACAAAAGAATTCATCAGGCATGCGATAGACCGCACATGCAGGTTATTCCAACAGAATAATAAATAATGGAACCAGTCGGCGTAATCCGCATTGCATGTGATATTCCAAATGAATAATAAAGAATGGAACCAGTCATGCGTAATCGCATGCATGTGATATTCCAACAGAATAATAAAGAATGGAACCAGTCATGCGTAATCCGCATGCATATGATATTCCAAAGAATAATAAAGAATGGAATAACGTAAGAATTTCACCATGTAAGCGATACTTGGATAGACAAGTTATTCCAACATAATAATAAAGAATGGAATAATAGAAGAATTTCACCATGTATGCGCAGATGCCATGTATAACAAAGTTATTCCAATGAGAATAATAAAGAATGGAATAATAGAAGAATTCACTGGGCATTCGATAGTACGCATGCGAACGAGTGTTATTACAAATGTAATAATAAAGAATGGAATAACAGAAGAATTCACCAGGCATGCGGTAGTCCGCGTAGACAAGTTATTCCAACAGAATAATAAAGAATGGAATAAGAGAAGAATTCACCATGCATGCAGTAGTCTACGTAGACAGGTTATTCCAACAAAATAATAAAGAATGTAATAACAAAAGAATTCACTAGGCATGCAGTAGTCCACACAGACAGGTTATTTCAACAGAATAATAAAGAATAGAATAACAGAAGAATTCACCAGGCATGCGGTAGTCCGCACAGACAGGTTATTCCAACAGAATAATAAAGAATGGAATAGCAGAAGAATTCACCGTGCATGTCAGAAGTCCGCATGATGAGTTATTCCAACATAATAATAAAGAATGGAATAAAAGAAGAATTCACCATGCATGTAGTAGTCCGCGTAGACAGGTTATTCCAACAAAATAATAAAGAATGTAATAACAAAAGAATTCACCAGGCATGCGGTAGTCCACATGCGACAAGTTATTCCAATGTAATAATAAAGAATGTAATAATGTAAGAATTCACCAAACATACGGTAGTCCCATGATGCATGAGTTATTCCAATGTAATAATAAAGAATGGAATAATGTAAGAATTCACCGAGCATGCGGTAGTCCACATGACGAGTTATTATAACGTAATACTAAAGAATGGAATAATGTAAGAATTCACCAAGCATGCGGTAGTCCACACCTTTTATTAAGTTATTCCAACGTAATAATAAAGAATGGAATAATAGAAGAATTCACGGGCATTCGGTGAGTCCGCATGCATGTGATATTCCACCGAATAATAAAAAGAATAGAATAATGTAAGAATTCACTGGCATGCGGTGAGTCCGCATTGCATAAAAGTTATTCCAATGTAATAATAAAGAATGGAATAACAACCCTTACGAGTATTGAAAGAAAATAACTCTCTTCATGAATACGAAAGAAATAATACCCTTAACTTAGCAAAAAACTGGATACTGGAATAGTGAGGTAATAGACTTCTCTTCTTCTTTCTTTCTATAATTTTCCTCTATAATAATTGCTCTTGTGAGACTTAGTAAATCGGTGAGAATGAAAGAAGAATGAGCTTCTATTTATAGGCAAATATAGTTTCGATAATTACACGTTTTGGGGCTCGAAATATTAAAGTATAATACCTTCCTCTTTTTCTTCATTTTTAATTTAGTCTTGCAAGTATTATCAAACTTGCACCACCTCCCCTAATAGTAAATAATGTGAATTAATAGTTAATTCATGTGACTTAATAGTATAATCATGTGAAAAAAACTAATTACAGTATAGTACCTTCATCTATACCTCCATTTTTAATTTAGTCATGCAAGTATTATCAATCTTGCACCAACTCCCCTAATAGTAAATTATGTGAATCAATAGTACACACATGTGAACACATAGTTATAATCATATGAATTAATAGCAATTAATTGCTTATTTATCCGGTGAATTACCCGATTGGTCAATATAACCTCCAGACATTAATTATTATCAAAATAAATATCGATTTCCACTAACACTAATAATTCTCACACAATGGAGCTATCAATTTCATATTTAATCAACATGAACGTATTCATCATTAATATTATAACTCATAATATTTAACAACCAGGTCGTTCCCAGGAAAGAGGGGGCTTTCCGATAAGGATTTCTCCTTATTGGTGCACAATTAGGTGACCAAACCTCTCATTTACAGAACTTCTAGACATTGTCAATATTGCAAATAATAATATGAATAACTTTGTTGTCTCAATTATTGATTTAATAATATAAAATATTATGCGAGATAATCTTTGTGACAATAATTGAATCAATAATATATGAGAGATATGATGCAAAGAATAATCGTAGTAATAATTGAGTATAACTAAGTGACTTCTCACGTAAGCATCAATAATCAATACTGTGTGCTACTATGCAACCACGCGTATTACTATACTTTTACTACCGGGTAGTTCAACTGTTTTAATGGTAACACTTTCGCCATTATTTTTATAAAAAGATAATTATGTCATTTTCTTACTATGACAATACTTCCATTGTGGGGTCCACCAATGATTGTATCGTCGTTCGAATATTCCCTGTTAAAACGAATATTCCCCGACCAATTGAATATTATATAATCACTTGCTTACTTTGTAAAATTTGTAAATATTACCCACAACTATAACATTATACCAAATCCACACCATAATATTCAAAAATATATTTCGAGAAAATTATTCTTTATTCATAAAAGTTGGGGTCTTACATCGGTGGTCCCAGCTCCTTGAACTGCTTAGCAGTGACCAGCCATGGGTTGCCATTGTTTCCACCTGCATTTTGAACAAGAGTCTCTCTCGCCTGATGTTGCATGAATTTCATAAAGCCTCTGAACATCCCATCGTTCATATTATCCCTATACTCTGACCGACCAATTAAATACTAAATAAACTTAGGTAGGTCATACTAACGAAGGAATTCCCCATCTCTCCCCTCCTAGTTCTTGTCTCACATCTCAGCCAGGGATCATATCCCTAAGCTTTGATACCAACTGTGACGCCCCCAAAATAGGTATACATCACCCATCTTGAGTCGCCAAATACATGGTACAAAAAACAAATACAACTTAATTATACAACAGTCGTGTAAAATACGACAAAATATAATCTAAGAGTTTTAATAGGAATATTGTCATCTAGACAATATCCACACTCAATGGAGTCCTCATTACATTTATTGTCACACTACTTTATAGAATAGTGAGGACTACTATGATACCATCTCGGACCGTCAATCCATTCCCCGACTAGTCCCAGCTATATTCTCATTTCCTGAAGAGAACAGTGAAAGCAAAAGGGTGAGCTCAACTAGCCCAGTAAAAAATATTATGACTAAGATAATGCAAAAAAAATTATCCTTAGTCTTCAACAGTATAACAACTGATAGAATATAATAGACAACAAGTTTTAGATCAACAACTGCAGCGGAATAACCAATCCATTAGAAGAGTCAAGTAGAGCATAAAATCTACTATCTTCTATGATTTAAAAAGTTTTCATCAACTTTATCATTTGAGACTCGACAATAATAAATAAAATTGAATCATCCTCACCACGACCACCAAGGATATTCATGTAATCGTCAATGGTCATGATTATACCTAATAATCCTCGGTCATAATCATACCAACAACTGTCCATCAATGAACTACAGGCCAATGAGGACTTTCACCATATCATTCGTCACATTACGATCATGATTATACCAAATAATCCCTGGTCATAATCATATCAAGTCCATCTATGCACGTAAGCCAAAGATGAGTTTCATCACAATATAAGCATGAGGATGATGACAATGACATAATAATTCAATAAAACAAGTTCAAGGATAAATTTTAAAGATTTATAATTTAATTTATCCAGGAATCAATAACGTCCAAATTGTCAACATGATACTGCTTTGTGGAGTAAAATTCAAGAATGCTCAGAAGAATATTTCCATGTAAAGATACTAGATGAAGCGCAAATATCAAGGATATTCTACTAATTTCATGGAGTATAGAAGCCAAAACTTTAACCAAATAAGTATAATAGAATATATGAAACTACAAATGGATTTTTACCCGCCATGCGGTAATTCACGTAGACAGATCATTTCCACAAATGAATACGAAGGGTCATTCACTATGCATGTGGTGGTCCCGCGTGAGCGGGTTATTCAACGAGAATAATAAAGAATTAGAATAACGGAAGAATTCACCATGCATGCGGTAGTCGCGTAGACAGGTTATTCTAACAAGAATAATAAAGAATGGAATAACGAAGAATTCACCATGCATGCGGTGAATCGCGTGAAGCAGTTATTCCAACATAATAATAAAGAATGGAATAACAAAAGAATTCACGGGCATGCGGTGATCCGCGTGAGCGGAGTTATTCCAACATAATAATAAAGAATGGAATAACAACCCTTACGAGTATTGAAAGAAAATAACTCTCTTCATGAATACGAAAGAAATAATACCCCTTCCCTTAGAAGAAAACTGGATACTAGTATAGTGAGGTAGCAGACTTCTCTTCTTCTTTCTCTCTATAATTTCTCTATAATAATTGCTCTTGTGTGACTTAGTGAATTGGTGAGAATGAAGGAAGAATGAGATTTTATTTATAGAAAAATATAGTTTCAATAATTGCACATTTTGGAGCTCAAAATATTACAGTATAATACCTTCCTCTTTTTCTTCATTTTTAATTTAGTCCTGCAAGTATTATCAAACTTGCACCACCTCCCCTAATAGTAAATCATGTGAATGAATAGTAAATCATGTGACTCAATAGTTCTAAATATGTGAAAAAATTAATTATAGTATAGTACCTTCATCTATACATCCATTTTTAATTTAGTCATGCAAGTATTATCAATCTTGCACCAACTCCCCTAATAGTAAATCATGTGAATAAATAGTACACACATATGAATACATAGTTATAAGCATGTGAATTAATAGCAATTAATTACTTATTTATCCGTTGAATTACCTGATTGGTCAATATTGTAAGACCCCAACTTTTATGAATAAAGAATAATTTTCTCGAAATATATTTTTGAATATTATGGTGTGGATTTGATATAATGTTATAGTTGTGGGTAATATTTACAAATTTTTCAAAGTAAGCAAGTGGTTATATAATATTCGATTGGTCGGGGAATATTTGTTTTAACAGGGAATATTTGTACAATGACACAATCATTAGTGGACCCCACAACGGAAGTATTGTCGTAGTTAGAAAATGACAGAATTATCTTTTTATAAAAATAATGGCGAAAGTGTTACAGTTAAAACTGTTGAACTACCCAGTAGTAAAAGTACAGTAATACGTGTGGTTGCATAGTAGCACAGGGTATTAATTATTGATGCTTACGTGAGAAGTCACTTAGTTATACTCCATTATTGCTACAGTAATTGCTGCATCATATCTCTCATATTATTGTCACATTATCATCTGCATAATATTTTATATTATTAAATCAATAATTGAGACGACAAAGTTATTCATATTATTATTTACAATATTGACAATGTCTAGAAGTTCATCATAACGAGGTTTGGTTACCTAATCATGGCGCGATAAGGAGAAATCCTTATCGGAAAGCCCTCTTTCCTGGGAACGACTTGGTTGTTAAATATTGTGAGTTATAATATTAATGATGAATAAGTTCGTGTTGATTAAAGATGAAATTGATAGTTCCATTGTGTGGGAATTATTAGTGTTACTGGAAATCGACATTTATTTCGATAATAATTAATGTCTGGAGGTTATATTGACCAATCGGGTAATTCACCGGATAAATGAGCAATTAATTGTTATTAATTCACAGGCTTATAACTATGTTTTCACATTTGAGTACTATTGATTCACATGATTTATTATTAGGGGAGTTGGTGCAAGATTAATAATACTTGCATGACTAAATTAAAAATAGAGGTATAGATGAAGGTACTATACTGTAATTAGTTTTTTTCACATGATTATACTATTAAGTCACATGAATGAACTATTAATTCATATTATTTACTATTAGGGGAGGTGGTGCAAGTTTGATAATACTTGCAAGACTAAATTAAAAATGAAGAAAAAGATGAAGGTATTATACTTTAATATTTCAAGCTCCAAAATGTGCAATTATCGAAACTATATTTGCCTATAAATAGAAGCTCATTCTTCTTTCATTCTCACTAATTCACTAAGTATCACAAGAGCAATTATTATAGAGAGAAATTATAGAGAGAAAGAAGAAGGGAAGTCTGCTACCTCACTATTCCAGTATCCAGTTTTCTTCTAAGGTAAGGGGTATTGTTTCTTTTGTATTCATGAAGAGATTTATTTTCTTTCAATACTCGTAAGGGTTGTTATTTCATTCTTTAATATTCTGTTGGAATAACCTATCTGTGCGGACTACCGCATGCCTGGTGAATTCTTATGTTATTCCATTCTTTATTATTCTCATTGAATAACTATATCTGCATGACTACCGCATGCCCGTGAATTCTTCATTATTTCATTCTTTATTATTCTGTTGAATAACTCGTCTATCATGCGACTACCGCATGCTTGGTGAATTCTTCATTATTCCATTCTTTATTATTCTCGTTGAAATAACTCGTCATGTGTGGACTACCGCATGCAGTTGTTATTCCATTCTTTATTATTCTCATTGAATAACTCGTGCATGCGGACTACCGCATGCCCGGTGAATTCTTACATTATTCCATTCTTTATTATTCTGCTGAATAACTCGTCTGTAATGGACTACCGCATGCCCGTGAATTCTTTTATTATTCCATTCTTTATTATTCTGTTTGAATAACCTGTCTACGCGGGCTACCACATGCATGGTGAATTCTTCTGTTATTCCATTCTTTATTATTTTGTTGGAATAACCTGTCTACGTGGACTACCGCATGCATGGTGAATTCTTCTGTTATTCCATTCTTTATTATTCTGTTGGAATAACCTATTTATGTGGACTACCGCATGCATGGTGAATAATCCTTCGTATTCATTCCTTATTAAATTGTGAAAATGATCTGTCTACGTGGATTATCGCATGGCGGGCAAAAATCCATTTGCAGTTTCATATATTCTACTATACTCAGTTGGTTAAAGTTTTGGCTTCTATAATCCATGAAATGAGTAGAACATTCTGGATATTTGCGCTTCATCCAGTATCTTTTCATGGAAATATTCTTCTGAGCATTCTTGAATTTTACTCCACAAAGCAGTATCATGTTGACAATTTGGACGTTATTGATATCTGGATAAATTAAATTATAAATCTTTAAAATTTATCCTTGAACTTGTTTTATTGAATTATTAAGTCATTGTCATTATCCTTATGCTTATATTGTAATGAAAGTCATCTTTGGCTTATGGACTTGGTATGATTATGACTAGGGATTATTTGGTATAATCATGACCATAAGGTGACGATTGATGTGGTGAAAGTCCTCATTGGCCTGTAGTTCATTGATGGACGGTTGTTGGTATGATTATGACCAGGGATTATTCGGTATAATCATGACCATTGATGATTACATGAATATCCTTGGCCGTGATGCAGGGATGATTTGATTTTATTTATTAAGCTGAGTCTCAGCGATTAAAGTTAAGAAAAACTTTTTAAATCATAGAAGATAGTAGATTTTATGCTCTATTTGACTCTTCTAATGGATTGCTTATTCCCCTGCAGGTTGTTGATCTAAAACTTGTTGTCTATTATATTCTATCAGTTGTTATATCATTGAAGGTTAAGGATAATTTATTCTGGCATTATCTTAGTCATAATATTTCTTCTTGGGCTAGTTGAGCTCACTCTTTCTTTCACGGTTCTCTTCGGAAATGAGAATATAGCTGGGACGAGTTGGGGAACCATTTACGGTCCGGATATGGTTGTTTTAGTAGTCCTCACTATTCTATAAAATAGTGTGACAATAAATGTAATGAGGACTCCATTGAGTGTGGATATTGTTTAGATGACAATATTCTTATTAAAACTTTTAGATTATGTTTTGTCGTATTTTACACGACTTTTGTATAATTAAGTTGTATTTGTTTTTTGTACCATATATTTGGCGACTCATGATGGGTGATGTATACCTATTTTGGGGTCGTCACAGTTGGTATCAAAGCTTAGGAATATGATCCCTGGCTGAGATGTGAGACAAGAACTAGGAGGGAAGAGACGGGGAATTCCTTCGTTAGTATGACCTACCTAAGTTTATTTGGTATTTAATTGGTCGGTCAGAGTATAGGGATAATATGTGATATGTTAATTAACCCTTGTTTTGTGACAGTATTTGAAAATGGCAACCGAAAATGTTAAGATAAGCAATGAAGCACATGAGACCGTTGAGTCACCAACGATCAATACCCAGGATAATGTGCAACAGGAAGACAATAATCCTCAGGTAAACAATAACACCGATGAAATGGTGAACGATGGGATGTTCAGAGGCTTTATGCAATTCACGCAACATCAGACGAGAGCGGCTCCTGTTCAAATTACAGGTGAAAACACTGGCAACTCTCGGACGGTCACCGCTAAACAGTTCAAGGAGCTGGGACCACCGGAGTTTTTTGGAGAGCCAAAACCACTTAAGGCGGAGACGTGGATAAAGCAGATCACCAAGATATTTGATGTCTTGGGATGCTCCGAGGAGCAAAAGGTTCCCTTTTCCACCTTCATGTTGTGAGTGTAGAGGCATTCATCGTGGGAATCAGAAAGCGTACTCAACCTACCGCTTCAAGCTGTCTTGGGAGAAGTTCCAAGAGCTGTTCAACGACAAGTACTTTCCCGAAAGTATTCGTCACATGAAGGAGGTAGAGTTTATCAAGCTGGAGCAAAACAATATGACCGTGTCACAGTACGAAGCCTAGTTTTCCGAGTTGTCCCGATTTGCATCCTACTTGGTTAATAATGAGGAGAGAATGACGCGGATGTTTCTAAGAGGTTTAAAACCCGAGATACGTCAATACCTAATTTCTCACAAACTATGTTTGTATTCAGATGTTGTAAATAGGGCTCAGTTATTGGAGCGTGATAATGAGTCAACTCAACCAAGAGATAGCAGCCGACAAAGCGATACTACCAGTGGTAGCAGTCATCGAAACGGTGAGAACAAACGTGGAGGGAATCAACATGCCAGAAATAGTAATCACTTTGGTGTTAATCATGGCCATGACAATAAGAGTGGAAATTTCAAGAAGAGGAGATTTAACAATGACGGAAAGACGTCAGCAGCAGCACCTGTAGTTAAGGACGGAGAACGACCACCGGTCGTATGTTATAAATGCGGAGGGGAGGGACATATCAGTCCAAACTGTGTGATGCAGTCTAAAGCATGTTACAATTGTGGAAGAGAAGGTCACCTAGCCCGATTTTGTCATGCACTAAAGTCAAGTCCAGCTTGGATGGAGGCATCAAAGGTCGTCCCAGACAAGACAAAACCGGTAGTTCAAGGGAGAGTGTTTGTCGTAACCTCCCAAAAAGCGAGGAATCCAAACGAGGTGATCACGGGTAAGCTAATCATAAACTCTAATGAAGTATATACCTTATTTGATACCGGTTCTACCCATTCTTTTATTTCTCCTACTTGCGCTCAACGTTTAAATTTGACTCCGGAGAAATTACACTTTGACTTATCTGTTGAAACTTCATTGGGAGAAACCTTCATTACATCCACTGTTTATAAGTCTTGTTTGATTCAAATCGGTAACCGCACGTTACCTGTCGATCTTATTTGTTTGAAAATACTTGCATTTGATGTGATTTTAGGGATTGATTGGTTAACTACTCATCATGCTAAAATCGATTGTTTTCGTAAGGTTGTTAGCTTTCATATTCCTAATCAACCTATTATGCGAATTCAAGCAACCAAACCACTAAAATCAATTACTGTCATATCAAGCCATAAAACTATTCCTTTATTGAAAAATGGATGTCAAGCTTTCTTAGCCCATGTCACGGATTTAAATAAAAATACGTCTGATTTGAATGATATTTCTATTGTTAATAAATTTCATGACGTATTCCCTGAAGAACTTCTTGGTCTACCCCCAGAGCGTGAAATTTAATTTTGTATCGACCTCAAATTCGAGACAAAACCCATTTCCAAAGCCCCATATTGAATGGCTCCTATTGAACTTCAGGAGTTAAAAACCCAACTACATGTATTGTTAGACATTGGTTTCATTCGTCCTAGTACGTCTCCTTGGGGTGCACCTGTTCTATTCATGAAGAAGAAAGATGGAAGTATGCGACTTTGTATTGATTATCGGGAGTTGAATCATGTCACCATAAAAAATAGGTACCCGTTGCCTCACATTGATGACCTGTTTGACCAGTTGCAAGGAGCCAAATTCTTTTCAAAGATTAATCTTCGTTCCGGATATCATAAGTTGAAGATTAAAACTGATAACATTCCAAAGACTTCTTTCAGAACTTGATACGGGCATTATGAATTCCTAGTCATATCTTTTGGATTGACTAATGCTCCTGCTGCCTTCATGGGCATGATGAACCGAGTATTCAAGGAATATTTGGATCACTTTGTGGTCGTCTTTATTAATGACATCCTCATATACTCCAAAAGCCGTGAAGACCATGAACAACACTTGAGGCTGATACTTCAAAATCTTCGTGAAAACAAGCTTTATGCCAAGTTGAAGAAATGTAAGTTCTGGCTTAAGGAAGTTGCATTCCTTGGGCACGTGATATCAAATCATGGAATATCTGTTGACCCAATGAAGATTGAAGCAATTCAAAGCTAGGAGCAACCAAAGTTAGTGACCGAAGTACGTAGCTTTCTCGGCTTAGCTGGTTATTATCGGAGATTCGTGGAAGGATTTTCTTGAATCGCTACTCCATTAACTCATCTGACTCGAAAAGATACAAAGTTCGGTTGGAGCGAGGAATGTGAGAAGAGTTTTCAAGAACTTAAGAGAAGACTCATTTCAAAGACCGCTCGACAATACCATCCGCCTCGGAGGGATTTGTCATCTACAAAGATGCTTCTTGAAAAAAGGGTTAGGATGTGTTCTCATGCAACATGGGAAAGTCATAGCCTATGCCTCACGACAACTCAAAGAATATGAGAGGAATTATCCTACTCATGATCTAGAGTTGGCAGCAGTCTTTTTGCGCTTAAGATTTGGAGGTAATACGTGTATAGAGAGAAGGTGGAGATCTATAAAGATCATAAAAGCCTCAAATATTTCTTCACTCAAAAGGAACTCAACATGCGGCAACGATGATGGCTTGAGCTGTTGAAAGATTATGATCATACCATCCAATACCATCCTAGAAAAGCGAACGTAGTAGCTGACGCATTGAGTAGAAGATCATATACGAGTACGAGTGCAATATTGTCAACGTAAAGACCCATTTTGTATGACTTATGAAGGATGGAGATAGAGTTAAAGACTCGAGGGACCCATGTGATGATGGCAAATATACGAGTAGAACCGGCTTTAATCGATAAAGTTAAAGCTGCTCAAGCTACAGACCTGGAGCTGATGCGTATGAGGAAGAAAGTGCAAGAAGGTACTATTCCAGAAGCAAGAATCGATGAAGAAGGAATACTTCGAGTCCACTCCAGACTTTGTATTCCTAACTATTATAACTTGAAGTATAAAATCATGATGGAGGCGCACAACACACCATTTGCAATCCATCCTGGGAGTACCAAAATGTATCGTGATCTTCTACATACATTTTGGTGGAGCAATATGAAGAGAGAGATAGTGGGTTTATCTCAAGGTGTCTAACTTGTCAACGAGTTAAGGCAGAGCATCAAGTGCCAAAAGGTCCATTGCAACCACTTGAAATTCCAGAATGGAAGTGGGAGCACATTACCATGGATTTCGTTACTGGTCTTCCCAAGGTTTCTCAAGGCATAGATGCGATTTGGGTCATTGTTGATAGATTGACCAAGTCTGCTCATTTCTTACCGATACGAGAAACTTATACACTTGAACGTCTTGCTCGTATGTACATAAACGAGATTGTAAGATTGCATGGTTAGCCAGTATCCATAGTTTCTGATCGAGACCCAAGATTCACTTCACGATTTTGGGTTAGTTTGCAAAAAGCTATGGGCACAGATTTACGATTTAGTTCGGCATATCATCCTCAAACGGATGGGCAGTCAGAAAGGGCTATTCAAACTCTTGAAGATTTATTAAGGCTCTATGTCCTTGACTTCAAGGGAAGTTGGGACAAGTTCTTACCATTGGTGGAGTTTTCCTACAACAATAGTTATCAAGCAAGTATTGGCATGGCTCCATTTGAGGCGTTGTGTGGAAGAAAGTGTCGTTCTCCAGTATGCTGGGATGAGGTGGGTGAAGCAACATTGTTGGGACCAGAGTTTGTACATATGACTACGGGAAAGATTCAAACGATCCGACAACGTATAAAAACCTCACAAGATCGACAAAAGAGTTATGCTGATCTTCATTGAAAGGACGTGGAATTCAATATTGGAGATCATGTGTTGTTACGTGTTGCTCCATGGAAAGGAGTTACGAGATTTGGAAAGAGAGAAAAGCTCAATCCTCGATTCATTGGCCCATTTATAATCCTCGATCGAGTAGGGCATGGCTATAGACTCGCTTTTTCCGCTTGAAGTATGTCTCGTGTTCATAACATTTTTCACATATCTATATTACGTAAATATGTGAAAGACCCGAACCACATTATTGAATTAGAACCAGATGAGATAAAGGAAGATTTAACGTATGAATAGTTACCTATTAAAATCTTGGATAAGAAGGATAATATTCTACACTCCAAGGTTATACCTCAAGTCAAAGTTGTGTGGAGAAACCACGATGTGGAAGAAATGACTTGGGAGTTAGAATCTGCGATGAAGTCAAGATATGCTCACCTCTTTGATATACCAAGTACGTACCCAAATTTTGAGGACGAAATTTCATAAGAAGGGGAGGTTGTAAGACCCCAACTTTTATGAATAAAGAATAATTTTCTAAAAATATATTTTTGAATATTATGGTGTGGATTTGATATAATGTTATAGTTGTGGGTAATATTTACAAATTTTACAAAGTAAGCACGTGGTTATATAATATTCGATTGGTCCGGGAATATTCATTTTCACAGGGAATATTCGCATTTACCAAGACAATCATTGGTCGAATTCATGAATCGAAGTATTGTTGTAGTTAGAAAAGCACGAAATTATCTTTTTATAAAAATAACTACGAAAGTGTTACCGTTAAAAAGCGTTGAACTACCCTAGTAGTAAAGTATGCGATGTCTGGCGTGGTTGCATAGTAGCACCAGTATTGATTATTGATGCTTACGTGAGAAGTCACTTAGTTATACTCAATTATTGCTACGATAATTGTTGCATCATATCTCTCGTATTATTGATTCAATTATTGTCACAAAGATCATCTCGCATAATATTTTATATTATTAAATCAATAACCGAGATGACAAAGTTATTCATATTATTATTTGCAATATTGACAATGTCTAGAAGTTCAGTCAAGGAGAGGTTTGGTCACCTAATTGCGCACCAATAAGGAGAAATCCTTATCGGAAAGCCCCCTCTTTCCTGGGAACGACCTGGTTGTTAAATATTGTGAGTTATAATATTAATGATGAATAAGTTCATGTTGATTAAAGATGAAATTGATAGTTCCATTGTGTGGAAATTATTAGTATTAGTGGAAATCAACATTTATTTCGATAATAATTAATGTCTGGAGGTTATATTGACCAATCGGGTAATTCACCGGATAAATGAGCAATTAATTGCTATTAATTCACATGCTTATAACTATGTGTTCACATGTGTGTACTATTGATTCACATGATTTACTGTTAGGGGAGTTTGTGCAAGATTGATAATACTTGCATGACTAAATTAAAAATAGAGGTATAGATGAAGGCACTATACTGTAATTAGTTTTTTTGACATGATTATACTATTAAGTCACATGAATGAACTATTAATTCAAATTATTTACTATTAGGGGAGGTGGTGCAAGTTTGATAATACTTGAAGGACTAAATTAAAAATGAAGAAAAAGAGGAAGGTATTATACTGTAATATTTCGAGCCCCAAAACGTGCAATTATCAAAACTATATTTTCCTATACATAGAAGCTCATTCTTCTTTCATTCTCACCAATTCACTAAGTCTCACATGAGAAATTATTATAGAGGGAAATTATAGAGAGAAAGAAGAAGAGAAGTATGCTACCTCACTATTCCAGTATCCAGTTTTCTTCTAAGGTAAGGGGTATTATTTTTCTCGTATTCATGAAGAGAGTTATTTTCTTTCAATACTCGTAAGGGTTGTTATTCCATTCTTTATTATTCTGTTGGAATAACATGTCTGTGCGGACTACCGCATGCCTGGTGAATTCTTCTATTATTCCATTCTTTATTATTCTGTTGGAATAACCTGTCTGTGCGAACTACCGCATGCCTGGTGAATTCTTCTTTTATTCCATTCTTTATTATTCTGTTGGAATAACTTTTATGCGTGTGGACTACTGCATGCTCGGTGAATTCTTACATTATTCCATTCTTTATTATTACATTGGAATAACTTTCATCATGCGGACTACCGGATGCCCGTGAATTCTTCTCATTATTCCATTCTTTATTATTCATTGGAATAACTCATGTCATGTGGACTACCACATGCCCGGTGAATTCTTTTGTTATTCCATTCTTTATTATTCATTGGAATAACCTATCTACGCGGACTCCGCATGCATGGTGAATTCTTCATTATTCCATTCTTTATTATTCATTTGGAATAACTCTCGCTTCACGCGACTACCGCATGCATGGTGAATTCTTCATTATTCCATTCTTTATTATTCTATTGGAATAATGCATGTCATGGGACTACCACATGCATGGTGAATGATCCTTCGTATTCATTCCTTATTAAATTGTGGAAATGATCTGTCTACATGGATTACCGCATGGCTGGCGAAAATCCATTTGCAGTTTCATATATTCTACTATACTCAGTTGGTTAAAGTTTTGGCTTCTATACTCCATGAAATTAGTAGAATATCCTGAATATTTGCGTTTCATCCAGTATCTTTTCATGGAAATATTCTTCTGAGCATTCTTGAATTTTACTCCACAAAGCAGTATTATGTTGAAAATTTATCCTTGAACTTGTTTTATTGAATTATTATGTCATTGTCACCATCCTCATGCTTATATTGTGATGAAAGTCATCTTTGGCTTACGTGCATAGATGGACTTGGTATGATTATGACCAGGGATTATTTGGTATAATCATGACCGTAATGTGACGAATGATGTGGTGAAAGTCCTAATTGGCCTGTAGTTCATTGATGGACAGTTGTTGGTATGATTATGATCAGGGATTATTCGATATAATCATGACCATTAATGATTACATGAATATCATTGGGCCATGATGCAGGGATGATTTGATTTTATTTATTAAGCTGAGTCTCAGCGATAAAGTTGATGAAAAACTTTTTAAATCATAGAAGATAGTAGATTTTATGCTCTATTTGACTCTTCTAATGGATTGCTTATTCCGTAGTAGTTGTTGATCTAAAACTTGTTGTCTATTATATTCTATCAATTGTTATACTGTTGAAGGCTAAGGATAATTTATTCTGCATTATCTTAGTCATAATATTTCTTACTGGGCTAGTTGAGCTCACCCTTTCTTTCACGGTTCTCTTCAAGAAATGAGAATATAACTGGGACGAGTCGGGGAATGGATTGACGGTCCAGATGGTTGTTTTAGTAGTCCTCACTATTCTATAAAATAGTGTGACAATAAATGTAATGAGGACTCCATTGAGTGTGGATATTATCTAGATGACAATATTCTTATTAAAACTCTTAGATTATGTTTTGTCGTATTTTACACTACTGTTGTATAATTAAGTTGTATTTGTTTTTTGTACCATGTATTTGGCGACTCATGATGGGTGATGTATACCTATTTTGGGGGCGTCGCAGTTGGTATCAAAGCTTAGGAATATGATCCCTGGCTGAGATGTGAGACAAGAACTAAGAGGGAGAGCAGAAATTCCTTCATAGTATGACCTACCTAAGTTTATTTGGTATTTAATTGGCCGGTCATAGTATAGGGATAATATGTGATATGTTAATTAACCCTTGTTTTGTGACAGCATTTGAAAATAGCATCCGAAAATGTTGAGATAATCAATGAAGCACATGAGACCGCTGAGTCACCAACGATCAATATCCAGGATAATGTGCAACAGGAAGACAATAATCCTCAAGTAAACAATAACACCGATGAAATGGTGAATGATGGGATGTTCAGAGGCTTTATGCAATTCACGCAACATCAGACGAGAGCGGCTCCTGTTCAAATTGCAGGTGGAAACACTGGCAACTCTCGGATGGTCACCGCTAAACAGTTCAAGGAGCTGGGACCACCGGAGTTTTTTGGAGAGCCAAAATCACTTAAGGCGGAGACGTGGATAAAGTAGATCACCAAGATATTTGATGTCTTGGGATGCTCAGAGGAGCAAAAGGTTCCTTGCCACCTTCATGTTTGCGGCGAGGGCGATTCTTGGTGGGGATCAGTAAAGCGTACTCAACCTACCGCACTGAAGCTGTCTTGGGAGAAGTTCCAAGAGCTGTTCAACGACAAGTACTTTCCCGAAAGTATTCGTCACATGAAGGAGGTAGAGTTTATCAAGCTGGAGCAAAACAAACCCGACATACGTCAATACCTAATTTCTCACAAACTGTATCTGTATTCAGATGTTGTAAATAGGGCTCAGTTATTGGAGTGTGATAATGAGTCAACTTAACCAAGAGATAGCAGCCGACAAAGCGATACTACCAGTGGTAGCAGTCATCGAAGTGGTGAGAATAAACGTGGAGGGAATCAACATGCCAGAAATGGTAATCACTTTGGTGTTAATCATGGCCATGACAATAAGAGTGGAAATTTCAAGAAGAGGAGATTCAACAATGATGGAAAGACGTCAGCAGCAGCACCTGTAGTTAAGGAAGGAGAACGACCACCGGTCGTATGTTATAAATGCGGAGGGGAGGGACATATCAGTCCAAACTGCGTGATGCAGTCTAAAGCATGTTACAATTGTGGAAGAGAAGGTCACCTAGCCCGATTTTGTCATACACTAAAGTCAAGTCCAGCTTGGATGGAGGCATCAAAGGCCGTCCCAGACAAGACAAAACCGGTAGTTCAAGGGAGAGTGTTTGTCGTAACCTCCCAAAAAGCGAGGAATCCAAACGAGGTGATCACGGGTAAGCTAATCATAAACTCTAATGAAGTATATACCTTATTTGATACCGGTTCTATCCATTCTTTTATTTCTCCTACTTGCGCTCAACGTTTAAATTTGAATCCGGAGAAATTACACTTTGACTTATCTGTTGAAACTTCGTTGGGAGAAACCTTCATTACATCCACTGTTTATAAGTCTTGTTTGATTCAAATCGGTAACCGCACGTTACCTGTCGATCTTATTTCTTTGAAAATACTTGCATTTGATGTGATTTTAGGGATTGATTGGTTAACTACTCATCATGCTAAAATCGATTGTTTTCGTAAGGTTGTTAGCTTTCATATTTCTAACTAACCTATTATGCGAATTCAAGCAACCAAACCACTAAAATCAATCACTGCCATATCAAGCCATAAAGCTATTCCTTTATTGAAAAACGGATGACAAGCTTTCTTAGCCCATGTCACGGATTTAAATAAAAATACGTCAGATTCGAATGATATTTGTATTGTTAATAAATTTCCTGACGTATTCCCTGAAGAACTTCCTGGTCTACCCCCAGAGCGTGAAATTAAATTTTGTATCGACCTCGAATCGTGTACAAAACCCATTTCCAAAGCCCCATATCGAATGGCTCTATTGAACTTCGTGAGTTAAAACTCAACTACAGAAATTGTTATACATCGGTTTCATTCGTCCCAAGTCGTCTCCTTGGGGTGCACTGTTACTATTCGTGAAGAAGAAAGATGGAAGTATGCGACTTTGTATTGATCATCGGAGTTGAATCATGTCACCATCAAAAAAAGGTACCGTTACCTTGCATTGATGACTGTTTGACCGATTCTTGCAAGGAGCCAAATTCTTTTCAAAGATTGATCTTACGTTCCGGATATCATCGGTTGAAGATTAAAACTGATGACATTCCAAAGATCGCTTTAACTCCTCGATGCGGGCATTATGAATTCCTAGTCATGTCTTTTGGATTAACTAATGCTCATGCTGCCTTCAAAGACATGATGAACCGAGTATTCAAGGAATATTTGGATCACTTTGTGGTCGTCTTTATTGATGACATCCTCATATACTCCAAAAGCCGTGAAGACCATGAGCAACACTTGAGGCTGATACTTCAAAATCTTTGTGAAAACAAACTTTATTCCAAGTTAAAGAAATGTGAGTTTTGGCTTGAGGAAGTTGCATTCCTTGGGCACGTGATATCAAATCATGGAATATCTGTTGACCCAGCGAAGATTGAAGCAATTCAAAGCTGGGAGCAACCAAAGTCGATGATGAAGTCGTAGCTTTCTCGGCTTAGCTGGTTATTATCGGAGATTCGTGGAAGGATTTTCTCGAATCGCTACTCCATTAACTCAGCTAACTCGAAAAGATACAAAGTTCGGTTGGAGCGAGGAATGTGAGAAGATTTTTTAAGAACTCAAGAGAAGACTCATTTCAGCACATGTTTTGACAATACCATCTAGCTCGGAGGGATTTGTCATCTGCAGTGATGCTTCAGGCAAAGGGTTAGGATGTGTTCTCATGCAACATGGGAAATTCATAGCCTATGCCTCACGACAACACAAAGAATATGAGAGGAATATGTGAAAGACCCGAACCACATTATTGAATTAGAACCAGACAAGATAAAGGAAGATTTAACGTATGAATAGTTACCTATTAAAATCTTGGATAAGAAGGATAATATTCTACGCTCCAAGGTTATACCTTAAGTCAAAGTTTTGTGGACAAACCACGATGTGGAAGAAATGACCTGGGAGTTAGAATCCGAGATGAAGTCAAGATATCCTCACCTCTTCGATATACCAGGTACGTACCCAAATTTTGAGGACGAAATTTCATAAGAATGGGAGGTTGTAAGACCCCAACTTTTATGAATAAAGAATAATTTTCTCGAAATATATAACATCTTTCTACAACTCTCAAAGTATCAAAAAGAAAAATGGAACAAAAAGGAAAAGGGTGACTCAAAAATACACTAAGATAATATAAAATCTAGTCTTCAGAGAAAAATCGAAAACTTGTTTTAGATCAACAAATGTTGCGAAAAGAATCCATGATTTTCAATTCTAACCTAAAAGTATCAAAGTATCCTATTTATAGGAATTGTCACCAATTCTAACCTAACATTTTATAGGAATTGCAAACATTACAAAATTACATCATATGGGTGATTAATTTGAAAGCTTGCAGCACACCTTAATGCTCATAAGTCCAACTTGCCAACTTCACCTTTATCACATGTTTTTAAAATAAAAGAATTCAAATTCAATTTGATTATCTTCACTCTATTTAATTCACAATAAATAACCCTTTTATCAGAAAAATACGAATTTTATATTCACTCCATAGAAAATTAAATTCTCTACAACTTTGTAGAAGAAAGTTTTTTGAAATTCCAAACAGAAAATAACTGAAATCCACATACAGATGATTTTTCCACACTTTGAAAATACATGCAGAGGCTTCTTTTTCTCTCTTTTTCTTTTCTTCTCTCCAGCATTCTTTCTTTGAATTTTCAAAGCCTTCCAAAAAGTACCACTCCACCCACCACATGTTTATTAATATATATATATATATATATATATATATATATATATATATATATATATATATATATATATATATATATATATATAAAACATTTATAATTATTAAAAAGAAATCATAATTCTATTTTCTTTCTTCTTATTAATTCATAAACCGTGTGAATTTAATGTAAAATATCACCATTATTATATTATCACATTATACCTTTATAATGTAATATAATAATATATTTGAATGACTTATTTTATCGAGAAAAGATAAAATATCAATTTTCAACAATTGTCACTTTTCTAAAAATTCCTCCATCTTTATCCACATTAAATAAATATATCCTTTATTTATATCCACATAACATAAATAATCCATCATTTATATCCACATCAAATAAATATTTTCTTATCATATAAATCAATAATTAATTATTCATAAATAATATTGCAGAATCACAATTATGACAACCAGACAGTTCTTAGAAAGAGGGGGCTTTCCAATAAGGATTTCTCCTTACTGGCGCGCAATTAGGTGACCAAACCTCTCCTTAGATAGAACTTTCTAGACATTGTCAATAATGCTATCTAATAATATTATTCAAATAATATGAATTATTGATCCGGATAATGAAAAATTGTCATGCGCAAAGACAATTATTGAAACAACAATAATATAAAATATCAACGCAGCACAATTATTGAAATAATAAAATATTGAATAATAATTATTGTAACAATTATTGAGTAGTGCCTTCTTACGTATTTAATCAATAATTCAACAATATTGTGGCAATACTGCAATGCTCTTCTTGTGCAACCACAGCCAGACATCGTATTTTAACCACCGGGTATTCCAACGATGTTAATTGGTAATAATTACGCCATTATTTATAAAAACTCATACTTTGTTGTTTTCTTCATCCGACGCTTATTCATTATATGAGCCCCATGAATGGGTCATGCGCACATTAATACGAATATTCCCCAACAAAAAGAATATTCCACGACCAAAAGAATATTCCCCGACAAAAATGAATATTTTATAACCACTTGCTTATTTTGTAAAATTTGCACATTTCACCCATAACCAAAGCATTATATCAAATTAACACCTTATTAATTTAGAATAATGAATAGAGAAAATTTAATTTTATTTATAATAAGTTGGGGTCTTACAACCTCCCCTCCTTATAAAATTTCATCCTCGAAATTGACGTGCGTGCACAGTGGTGTTTTTTCAACATGTGAGGGTACCTCACTTTCATTTCCGATTCTAACTCCCAGGTCATTTCTTCAATAGCATGGTTCCTCCACAAAACCTTAACTTATGGTATAACCTTGGTGCGTAGAAAATGCTCTTTCCTATCCAAGATCTTAACAAGTACCTCCTCGTACGTTAAATCTTCGGCTTTCTCGTCTAGTTCTAATGCAATAATGTGGTTCGGGTCTTTCACATATTTACGAGGCATAGATATATGAAAAACATTATGAACACAAGACGTGTTTGGAGGTAATGCGAGTCTATAGGCCACATTTCCTATTCGGTCAAGAATTTCAAATGGACCAACAAATCGTGGATTGAGCTTTCCTCTCTTCCCAAATCTTGTAACTCCCTTCCATGGAGCAATACGTAACAGTACATGATCTCCAATATTAAATTCCACGTCCTTTCGATGAAGATCAGCATAACTCTTTTGTCGATCTTGTGAGGTTTGAATCGTTGTCGAATCATTTGAATCTTTTACGTAGTCATGCGTACTAATTCGGTCCCCAACAACGTTGCTTCACCCCTCGTCGTCAAAGATACTTTGGAGAAACGACACTTTCGTCCATACAACGCCTCAAATGGAGCCATGCCTATACTTGCTTGATAACTGTTGTTGTAGGAGAATTCCACCAGTGGCAAGTACTTATCCCAACTTCCTTTGAAATCTAGAACACAAAGTCTTAATAGATCTTCAAGGGTTTGAATAGTCCTCTCGATTGTCCGTCTGCTTTGAGGATGGTATCTTTGAATCATAAATCCGTGCCCATAGCTTTCTCAAGCAAGCTAACCCAAAATCGTGAAGTGAATCTTGGGTCACGATCCAAACTATGGATCTTTCTTGGCATGCCATGCAATCTCACAATCTCATTCACATACATATGAGCAAGACGTTCAAGGAATAAGTCTCACGTATAGGCAAGAAATGAGCGACTTGGTTAATCTATCAACAATAACCCAAATCGCATCTATACCTTGAGAAACCTTGGGAAGACCCGTATCGAAATCCATAGTAATGTGTTCCCACTTCCATTCCGGAATCTCAAGTGGTTGCAATGGACCTTTTGGTATTTAATGCTCCGCCTTTACATGTTGACAAGTTAAACACCTCGAGATAACCTCCGCGATCTATCTCTTCATATTGTTCCACCAAAATGTATGTCGAATATCATGATACATTTTGGTACTCCTGTGATGGATTGCAAAGCGGTGTGTGTTGTGTGCCTCCATCATGATTCTATGCTTCAAGTCGAATCGTTAAAACGCAAAGTCTAGAGTTGAATCAAAGTATTCCTTCTTCATCGATTCTTGCTTCTGGAATAGTACCTTCTTGCATTTTCTTCTTCATACGCATTAGCCCCAGGTCCGTAGCTTAAGCAGCTTTAACTTTATCGATTAAAGTCGGTTCTACTCGTATATTTGCCATCATCACGTGGGTCCCTGAAGTCTTTATCTCTATCTCCATCCTTTGTAAGTCATACAAAATGGGCCTTTGTGTTGACAATATCACACTCGTACTCGCATATGATCTTCTACTCAATGCGTCAGCTACTACGTTTGCTTTTCTAGGATGATATTGAATAGTGTGATCGTAATCTTTCAACAGCTCAAGCCAACGTCGTTGCCGCATGTTGAGTTCTTTTTGGGTGAAAAAATATTTGAGGCTTTTATGATCCGTAGTATAATCTCCACTTTCTCCCCATACAAGTAGTGTCTCTGATTTTCAACGTGAAACATATCACTATGAACTCCAGATCATGAGTAGGATAATTCCTCTCATATTCTTTGAGTTATCGCGAGGCCTAGGCTATGACTTTCCCATGTTGCATGAGAACACATCATAACCCTTTGCACGAAAGCATCATTGTAGATAACAAATCCATCCGAACCAATGGTATTGCCGAATAGTGTGTCAAAATGAGTCTCCTCTTAAGCTCTTGGAAACTTTTCTCGCATTCTTCGCTCCATACTGAATTTTGTATCTTTTCGAGTCACCGAGTTAATGGAGTAGCAATTCGAGAAAATCCTTCCACGAATCTCCGATAATAACCAAATTAAGCCCGTAAAGTCACGTCTTGATCACCGACTTCGTTGCTCCCAACTTTGTATTGCTTCAATCTTTGTCGGTCAACAGATACTCCATGTTTTGACACCACGTGCCCAAGGAATGCTACTTCCTCGAAGCGAACTCGCATTTCTTGACTTGGCATAAAGCTTGTTTTCACGAAGCCTTTCAAGTATCGACTTCAAATGGTGCTCATGATCTTCACGGCTTTTGGAATAGATGAGGATGTCATCAATAAAGACAACAATGAATCGATCCAAATATTCTTTTGAATACACGGTTCATCATATCCATGAAAGCGGCGGGAGCATTAGTCAATCTAAAAGACATGACTAAGAATTCATAATGCCCGTCGTAGTTCTCAAGGCGCCTTTGGAATATCCTCGCTTTTAATCTTCAAATGAATGATATCCGAACGAAGATCGATCTTTGAAAAGAATTGTGCTCCTTGTAATCGGGTCAAATAGGTCATCAATGCGAGGTAGCGGATACCTATTCTTGATGGTGACATGGTTCAATTCTCGGTAGTCAATACAAAAGTCGCATACTCCCGCTTCTTTCTTCTTTATGAATAAAACAAGAGCACCCCAAGGAGATGTACTAGGATGAATAAAACCGATATCTAACAATTCACAGTAGTTGGACTTTTAACTCCTCGAAGTTCAATAGGAGCCATTCGATATGGGGTTTTAGAAATGGGCTTTGTACCTTGGTTCAAGATCAATAAAGAATTCAACATCACGTTAGGGGTAGACCGGGAAGTTCTTGAAAAAATACATCGTGAAATTCTCTAACAACAAAAATATTATCCAAATCTAACTTGTCTTCGTTCAAATCCATAATATGGGCTAAGAAAGCTTGACATCCATTTTTAATAAACAAATAGCTTTATGGCTTGATATGACAATGGTGATTTTAGTGGTTTAGTTGTTTGAATTAAGTATATGACAGGTTGGTTAGGAATATGAAAACTAACAACCTTACGAAAACAATCAATTTTGGCATGATGAGTGGTTAACCAATCAATTCCTAAAATCACATCAAAAGCAAGTATCTTTAAAGATAAGATCAACGGTAAGATCAACAAGATAATGTAAACTGATGATAGTTTCACCCAACCAACTTGGATCAAGCAAGATTTATAAACTGTAGATGTAACGAAGGTTTCACCCAACGGAGTTTCAACAGATAAATCAAAGTCTAATTTCTCCGGAGTCAAGTTTAAACGTTGAGCACAAGCAGGAGAGATAAAAGAATGGGTAGAACCGGTATCTAGTAAGGTATAAACTTCACAAGAGTTCAAGATTAGCTTACCCGTGATCACCTCGTTTGGGTTCCTCACGTTTTGGCCAGTCACGACAAACGCTCTTCCAGGAACCGCTGATTTTGACTTATCCGGGATAGCCTTTGGAGTCACCATCCCCCCTGAACTTGGTTTTGCTACAGAACAATCCCGAGCTATATGTCCTTCCTTTCCATAGTTATAACATACCTTTGATTGTTGTGGACAGTTTGGGCTGATATATCCCTCTTTTCCACATTTATAACATCTAACTGGCGGTCGATCTCCTCCCCTAGAATTTGTTGTTGGTGCTGATGCTGCTGCTGATGTCTTCCTGTCATTGTTGAATCTCCGCTTTTTGAAATTTCCACTTGACTCACCTCTCCTATTATCATGGCCACGATTACCACCCGAGTGGTTACCGCCTTTGTCCGTATTTTTCCTCCTCATTGGTTATCATCGCTCACGATGATTGCTTTGTCATCCCCAGATGATGACCACGTTTTGGTCCCTCGATTGAACATACTCACTATCTCGCTCTAATAATTGAGCCCTGTTGACAACATCTAAATACAGAGAAAATTTATGAGAGATAAGGTATTGACGAATCTCGGGTTTTAGACCTCTCAGAAACATCCGCGTCATACGTTCCTCATTTTCTACCAAATGAGGTGCAAACCTGGATAACTCCACAAACTTCGCCTCGTACTGAGACACCGTCATGTTGTTTTGTTCTAATCTAATAAACTCTACCTCTTTCATATGACGAATACTTTCAGGAAAGTACTTGTCATTGAACAATTTCTAAAATCTTTCCCAAGACATGTTAAGTCATGCGGTGGTCGGGTACGCTTCACGATTCCCACCAAGAATCTGCCTCTCACGGAACATAAAGGTGGCGAATGGAACCTTCGTTCTCCGTGCATCCCAAGACATCGAATATCTTAGTAATTTGTTTGACCCATGTTTCCGCCTTTAATCGGATCGGGCTTTCCCAACTCGGTGGTCCCAACTCCTTGAACCGCTTGGTGTGTGATGTAATCGCGCATTGCTATTATTTCCACCCGTATTTTGTACACGAGTCTCCCTCGTCTGATTTTGCATGAACTGCAAAAAACTCCTAAACATTCCATCATTCATCGTTTGCTCGGTAGTGTTGTTTATAGGAGGAATATTGCCTTCCTGTTGCACGTTCTCCTGGTTTGTGACTAAAGGTTGTTCCACAGTCTCATACACTCCATTATTAACGTTCTCAACAGCCATTCTTAAATACTGCCATAAAACAAGGGTTAATTAAACAAATTAACATATCACATAATATCCCTATATTATGACCGACCAACAAATAAGCTTAGATAGGACACACTAGCGAAGGATTTACTCATCTCTCCCTTCCTAGTTCTATTCCCCAATCTCCGCCAGAGACCATATCCCTAAGCTTTGATACCAACTGTGACACCCCCAAAATAGGTATACAACACCCATTCTGAGTCGCCAAATACATGGTACAGAAAGCAAACTACAACTTCAATAATACAATTGTCGTGCAAAATACGACAACACATACTGTGAGTTTAAATACAAATATTGTCTTCTAGACAATATCAACACTCAAATAAGTCCTCATTACAATTATTCATACACTATTTTACAGAAATAGTGAGGACTGCTAAAACATCTTTCTAGAACCATCACTCCATACCCCGACTCGATCCTGCTATGTTCTCACCTCTTGAGAAGAAAAATGGAACAAAAAGGAAAAGGGTGAGCTCAACTAGCCCAGTAAAGAATATTATGACTAAGATAATATACAACAAATTATCATTAGTCTTCAACAGGAAAAAATCTGATAAAATATAATAGACAACAAGTTTTAGATCAACAAATGCAAATGGAACAACAATCCATTAGAAGAGTCACGTAGAGAATGAGTTCTACTATCTTCTAAGATTTAAAAGTCCATCATCAATATTTTATCCTTATAACAACAATCAATATACATCTTTAATCAAATATTCATCTTTGCACTACAGGGCCAAAGATATTCATTTGTATCACCAGTTGGTAATGTTCATCTCAACACCTGCTCATCTTTGCACTACGGGCCAAAGATATTCATCAATTAATCATCATCTTTGCACTACAGCCAAAGATATTCAAGAATATCATCATTTAAGACCGAGGATGATGAAAATATTTTAAAGAAAATGAATCCAATGAGGCAAAAGGACAAATATTAGGGATTCGTATAACGGTTTATCCAAGATCAATAATACTTCAATAATAACCAATTGTGAAGCGAAATTTAAAAATAAAGATCAAAACATGGATACAATCAAAGATAGTAACCATAAAGATATCTTGGACAAAAAGAAAATTTTCATTTTTCATGAATAGTGGCGTATTTCGTGAATAGTGTCAGATATCGTGAATAAAGGTCGTATCGTGAATAGTAATCCCGACACAAAAAAGTTCCAAATTTGATTAAAAGTTCAAACCAATATTTCTAAGATAATGATATTGAAGAAAATAATATCATTTAAGAAGAAAATAACATCCTTTACCTCAAAATAACGGTATTTCCGATCGGAATATCGGATATAAAGCCAAAGGAAACTTATACTTAAACAAGAACTCTCAAAGTATCAAAATACTCACAAAAATACGCTCGATAATCTAGAGAGAAAGAAAACTTGTTTACGTGTGATTTTCAATTCTAACCTAAAGATCCTATTTATAGGGAATTGTCAATTAACATTTTTGACAAAATTACATACGGGTGATTAATTTGAAAGCTTGCAAAGACACCTTAATGCTCATAAGTCCAACTTGCCAACTTCACCTTTATCACATGTTTTTAAAATAAAAGAATTCAAATTCAATTTGATTATCTTCACTCTATTTAATTCACAATAAATAACCCTTTTATCGTAAAAAATACTGAATTTTATGTTCACTCCATAGAAAATTAAATTCTCTACAACTTTGTAGAAGAAAGTTTTTCAAATTCCAAATGTAAAAAATAACCAAAATCCACATACGATGATTTTTCCACACTTTGAAAATACATGCAGAGGCTTCTTTTCTCTTTTTCTTTTCTTCTCTCAAAAGATTCTTTCTTTGAATTTTCAAAGCCTTCCAAAAAAGTACCACTCCACCCACCACATGTTTATATATATATATATATATATATATATATATATATATATATATATATATATATATATATATAAAACATTTATAATTATTAAAAAGAAATCATAATTCTATTTTCTTTCTTCTTATTTAATTCATAAACCGTGAATTTAATGTAAAAATATCACTATTATTATATTATCACATTATACCTTTATAATGTAATATAATAATATATTTGAATGACTTATTTTATGAGAAAAGATAAAATATCAATTTTCAACAATTGTCACTTTTCTAAAAATTCCTCCATCTTTATCCACATTAAATAAATATATCCTTTATTTATATCCACATAAAATAAATAATCCATCATTTATATCCACATCAAATAAATATTTCCTTATCATATAAATCAATAATTAATTATTCATAAATAATATTACGAGTAATCACAATTATGACAACCGCATGAGTTCTTAGAAAGAGGGGACTTTCCAATAAGGATTTCTCCTTCTTGGTAGCCGCAATTAGGTGACCAAACCTCTCCTTAGATAGAACTTTCTAGACATTGTCAATAATGCTATCTAATAATATTATTCAAATAATATGAATTATTGATCCGATAATAGAAATCTTGTGCGATGATAATTATTGAAACAACAATAATATAAAAATATCAACGCAACAATTATTGAAATAATAAAATATTGAGCGATAAATTACTCGTAACAATTATTGAGTAGTAGGCCTTCTTACGTTTAATCAATAATACAACAATCTTGTCTTGATGCAATAGTATCTTTATTATTGCGACCACAGCGTATTCTTTCGTATTTTAACCATAGGGTATTCCAACAGTGTTAACGGTAACAATTACGCCGTTATTTATAAAAACTCATTCTTTATTATTATGTTGGAATAACTCATCTCACGCGACTACCGTCTATGCCCAGTGAATTCTTTTGTTATTTCATTCTTTATTATTACATTTGGAATAACTCATTTCTGCGCGACTACTCTGCATGCATGGTGAATTCTTCTGTTATTCCATTCTTTATTATTATGTTGGAATAACCTGTCTACGCGGACTACCGCATACATGGTGAATTCTTCTGTTATTCCATTCTTTATTATTCTATTTGAATAACTTTGCTCTACTAGATCATCGCGCATGCATAGTGAATGACCTTCAGATTCATTTGTGGAAATGATCTCCATCATACATGGATTACCGCATGGCGGGTGAAAATCCATTTGCAATTTCATATATTCTATTATACTCATTTGGTTAAAGTTTTGGCTTCTATATTCTATGAAATTGGTAGAATTTCCTTGATATTTGCGGTTCATCCAGTATCTTTTCATGGAAATATTCTTTTGAGCATTCTTGAAGTTTACTCCACAAAGTAGTATCATGTTGACAATTTGAACGTTATTAAATTTTGGATAAATTAAATTATAAATCTTTAAAATTTATTCTTGAACTTGTTTTATTGAATTATTATGTCATTGTCATCATCCTCATGCTTATATTGTGATGAAAGTCATCTTTGGCTTACGTGCATAGATGGACTTGGTATGATTATGACCACGGATTATTCGGTATAATCATGACTGTAATGTAACGAATGATGTGGTAAAAGTCCTCATTGGCCTGTAGTTCATTGATGGACAGTTGTTGGTATGATTATGACCAGGGATTATTCGGTATAATCATGACCATTGATGATTACATGAATATCCTTGGTCGTGGTGTAGGGATGATTCGATTTTATTTATTAAGTCGAGTCTCAGCGAGAAAGTTGATGAAAAACTTTTTAAATCATAGAAGATAGTAGATTTTATGATCTACTTGACTCTTCTAATGGATTGTTTATTCCGCTGCAATTGTTGATCTAAAACTTGTTGTCTATTATATTCTATTAGTTTTTATACTGTTGAAGACTAAGGATAATTTATTCTGCATTATCTTAGTCATAATATTTCTTACTGGGCTAGTTGAGCTCACCATTTTGCTTTCATTGTTCTCTTCAGAAAATGAGAACGTAGCCGGGACTAGTCGGAGAATGGAGTGATGGTCCAAGATGGTGTCATAGTAGTCCTCACTATTCTATAAAATTGTGTGACAATAAATATAATGAGGACTCCATTGAGTGTGGATATTGTCTAGATGACAATATTCGTATTAAAACTCTTAGATTATGTTTTGTCGTATTTTACACGACTGTTGTATAATTAAGTTGTATTTGAATTTTATACCATGTATTTGACGACTCAAGATGGGTGACGTATACCTATTTTGGGGGCGTCACAATAGTAGCTAGAGTTTTCTAGTACTACAAAAATATTATTTCATGTGTGGATCATTGTAAGGTGTGTAAGGCATATAATAAATATATTAAACAAGTAACCAAATTGGTGAACCTAAGTATATAGCATGTTCTTACTTTTCCATCTTCCATATAATATTTGTGTGATTACAATATTATTCGTTCTTAAATTCTAACAGATTTTTATTAATTAGCACAAAAAGTTGGAGAAAGAGGTTGTATAGTGCAAAAGGTTGTGTTGACACATGGTGCTATAGGAGGTAGGCTTTTGGAGCCATTACGGGCGGTTGAAATTAATTCAACCTTGGAGAATATTTGTGAAGGGGATGCAAGCCACATTTTTTAGACCAAAAGGTTAATGCATGCTTTGTTATGTATGGTATAGAGAATAATGTGTTGGGGAGATAAGATCAGAGGGGATATTGAGAGAACCATATGAAGACTTTTGGTTGCACAAAGATGGGGAGGAACTGAGGCAGAGATAGAGCATTTGACATGAAGCAAAAGGTTAGTTAATGTTTGCATATATGAAAGAAGGTGGTTCTTCCTATAGTTCCTTGAATCACATGACATACTTGATTCTTTTATCATTAACAAATACATACTAGAATATACTACTTTTACAATGTTAAATACTCTATAAATTGGATAATATCTACAACGCCCCCAAAATCGGGACCAACTTAATCCAAAATCAGGACTAACTTCATCTCGACTTTGTGCGTTAGCAACAATCTTGTTTTAGCTTTAAAACATTATTTCATGTTAAAATAGTTAAAATTGCAAAAAAAAATTCCCACTCTATTCATTCATTCATTTCCTTGAATTGCAACCTTTACGATTCTTCTTTAAACTGAAATTATATTCATTTTATGATTTACTTAATCTGAGTAAATGTATTAAGAGCTTTCATGTCTCAATACTAAATATCTTTCTTATGTAGTAATGTAATTATATCACTTTATTTTTATAAAGTATTCATTACAATACATCCAGAATAAATATTCTTTATTGAATATTTTAAATTATACAATTAATCATAGCTTTATACAATTTCTAATTCAAGAAAATGTATTCATTTCGCACATCATTCATCCTTCATCACACGTATAGCAAATAATATTGGATAATGTCATTAACCTGCAAAAAGTTTGTGTTTGCAAGACTGAGCTCGACAGCTAAACAAATTTAACAATCTATCATGTTTCGTATAGCACACAACTCTATATCCACCACATGCAACATACTTTCTTTGATATGCATATCCTACATGCATCAATAATTCAGTGCAATGCATATATTCATGCCTTGTACATTCCCAATTATCGTGTTACATCATACAACATGTGTTATCATATATCATATATAAATTGAGTTCCATACCCAATTAACTTAGTCATATTTTGACTTTAACAATTCATAGAGCATGATATGTAATTTAGCACATAACCACATCCAATCCACAAACATAACAGAACTGAAAAACTTTCCTTGAATGGAGATTACCGCTAAAATTTAACTTAGAGTTTCTCCACAATTGCTACAGAATTATATTTACATACACACATATTAAATAATTAAATATGTTACAAAACATGCTCAGATATTCATCATTAATAATTACTAGTTTATAAAACCATTATTATTTACTCTTACTCCAAAACCAATATTGGTTTAATGAGACTCAATTCATTTTAATCTTTCAATGCCAAATAAGGCATTTCACACTTTTAATGTGTAAATATTTTACATCTAAAGATTAAATAATTTATATTCCACTTTAGGAATATTGTATGCTCTTACTTGCTAATTCGGGACTTAAACAACTAATGTAAGACCCCGAATTTTATGAAATGAAAGTATTCAATTTTCTTATAATTATTATTTTATTTCGTAAATGGTTAAATTGATAAAAAGGTTAAAATTAAGGGTGATATGTGAAAAATTTTGCAAAGTAAGCAAGTTGTTATAAAATATTCGTTTGGTCGGGGAATATTCTTTTTATCTGGGAATATCTATACGACGGCACAATCATTGGTGGACCCCACAACGAAAGTATTATCGTAGTAAGAAAATGATAGAATTATCTTTTTATAAAAATAACGGCGAAACAGTTACCGTTAAAACTGTTGAACTACCAAGTAGTAAAAGAACAGTAATACACGTGGTTGCATAGTAACACACGGTTTTGATTATTGATACTTACGTAAGAAGTCACTCAGTTATACTCAATTATTGCTATAGTAATTGTTGCATCATATCTCTCATATTATTGATTCAATTATTGCCACAGTATCATTTGTATAATATATTATATTATTAAATCAATAATTGAGACGACAAAGTTATTCATATTATTTTTTGTAATATTGATAATGTCTAGAAGTTCTGTCAAGGAGAGGTTAAATAATCTAATTGCGGGCCAATAGGGAGAAATCCTTATCGTAAAGCCCCCTCTTTCCTGGAAACGACCTAGTTGTTAAATCTTGTGCGTTATAATATTAATGATGAATAAATTCGTGTTGATTAAAGATGAAATTGATAGCTCCATGCCTGGTGAATTCTGCTGTTCTTCCATTCTTTATTATTCTGTTGGAATAACCTGTCGACGCTGACTACCGCATGCATGGTGAATTCTTCTGTTATTCCATTCTTTATTATTCTATTGGAATAACCTGTCTGCGCGGACTACCGCATCCATGGTGAATTCTTCTATTATTCCATTCTTTATTATTCTGTTGGAATAACCTGTCTGCGCGGACTACCGCATCCATGGTGAATGACCCTTCGTATTCATTCCTTATTAAATTGTGAAAACAATCTGTCTACGTGGATTACCACATGGCGGGTGAAAATCCATTTATAGTTTCAAATATTCTATTATACTCATTTAGTTAAAGTTTTGGCTTCTATACTCCATGAAATTAGTAGAATATCCTTGATATTTGTGCTTCATCCAGTATCTTTTCATGGAAATATTCTTCTGAGCATTCTTGAATTTTACTCCACAAAGCAGTATCATGTTGACAATTTGAACGTTATTGAATTCTGGATAAATTAAATTATAAAACTTTAAAACTTATCCTTGAACTTGTTTTATTGAATTTTTATGTCATTGTCATCATCCTCATGCTTATATTGTGATGAAAGTCATCTTTGGCTTACGTGCATAGATGGAATTGGTATGATTATGACTAGAGATTATTCGGTATAATCATGACCGTAATGTAACGAATGATGTGGTAAAAGTCCTCACTAGCCTATAGTTCATTGATTGACAGTTGTTGGTATGATTATGACCAGGGATTATTTGGTATAATCATGACCATTGATGATTACATGAATATCCATGGCCGTGGTGCAGGGATGATTCGATTTTATTTATTAAGCTAAGTCTCAGCGATAAAGTTGATGAAAAACTTTTTAAATCATAGAAGATAGTAGATTTTATGCTCTACTTGACTCTTCTAATAGATTGCTTATTTCGCCGAAGATTTAACGTATGCGGAGATACGTGTTAAAATCTTGGATAAGAAGGATCATATTATACACTCAAAGGTTAACCTCAAGAGTTAGAATCTGAAATGAAGTCAAGGTATCCTCACCTATTCGGCATACCAGGTACGTACGTAAATTTCGAGGGCGAAATTTCATAAGGAGGGGAGATTGTAAGACCCCGAATTTTATGAAATGAAAGTATTCAATTTTCTTATAATTATTATTTTATTTCGTAAATGGTTAAATTGATAAAAAGGTTAAAGTTAAGGGTGATATGTGAAAAATTTTGCAAAGTAAGCAAGTTGTTAGAAAATATTCGTTTGGTCGGGGAATATTCGTACGACGGCACAATCATTGCTGGACCCCACAACGGAAGTATTGTCGTAGTAAGAAAAGGACAGAATTATATTTTTATAAAAATAACGGCGAAAGTGTTACCGTTAAAACTGTTGAACTACCTGGTAGTAAAAATACAGTAATACGCGTGGTTGCATAGTATCACACGGTATTGATTATTGATGCTTACGTAAGAAGTCACTTAGTAATACTCAATTATTGCTACAATAATTGCTGCATCATATCTCTCATATTATTGATTCAATTATTGTCACAGTATCATCTGTATAATATGTTATATTATTAAATCAATAATTGAGACGACAAAGTTATTCATATTATTATTTACAATATTTACAATGTCTAGAAGTTCTGTCAAGGAGAGGTTAGATAATCTAATTGCGCGCCAATAGGGAGAAATCCTTATCGGAAAGCCCCCTCTTTCCTGAAAACGACCTGGTTGTTAAATATTGTGCGTTATAATATTAATGATGAATAAGTTTGTGTTGATTAAAGATGAAATTGATAGTTCCATTGTGTGGGAATTATTAGTGTTAGTGGAAATCAACATTTATTTCGATAATAATTGATGTGTGAAAGTTATATTGACCAATCGGGTAATTAACCGGATAAATGAGCAATTAATTGCTATTTATTCACATGCTTATAACTATGTGTTCACATGTGTGTACTATTGATTCATATGATTTACTATTAGGGGAGTTGGTGCAAGATTGATAATACTTGCATGACTAAATTAAAAATGGAGGTATAGATGAAGGTATTATACTATAATTAATTTTTTCACATGTTTAGAACTATTGAGTAACATGATTTACTATTGATTCACGTGATTTACTATTAGGGGAGGTGGTGCAAGTTTGATAATACTTGTAGGACTAAATTAAAAATAAAAAAAAAAGATGAAGGTATTATACTGTAATATTTTGAGCCCCAAAACGTGCAATTATCAAAACTATATTTTTCTATAAATAGAAGCTCATTCTTCCTTCATTCTCACAAATTCACTAAGTCTCACAAGAAAGCAATTATTATAGAGAAATTATAGAGAGAGAAAGAAGAAGAAGTCTCTACCTCACTTATTCCAAATATCCGCTTTTCTTCTAAGGTAAGGTAGTATTTATTTCATATTACGAAGAGATATTATTTTTCGTATTCATATGAATATTATTTTCGCTCAATATTAAGTAAGGAATATCATCTTCGCTTCAATATTCGTAGGAATATTATTTTCGCTTCAACAAATGTAAGGGATATTATTTCTTTCGTATTCATGAAGAGAGTTATATTCTTTTTCAATACTGTAAGGGTTGTTATTCGATTCTTTATTATTCTGTTGGAATAACCTGTCTATGCGACTACCACATGCCTGGTGAATTCTTCTGTTATTCCATTCTTTATTATTCTGTTGGAATAACCTGTCTACGTGGACTACCGCATGCATGGTGAATTCTTCTATTATTTCATTCTTTATTACTCTATTGGAATAACCTGTCTACGCGGACTACCGCATGCCTGGTGAATTCTTTGGTTATTTCATTCTTTAATATTCTGTTGGAATAACCTGTCTACGCGGACTACCGCATGCATGGTGAATTTTTCTGTTATTCCATTCTTTATTATTCGTGGAATAACTTTCTGCTTCACGCGACTACCGCATGCATGGTGAATTCTTCTGTTATTCCATTCTTTATTATTCTGTTTGAATAACCTGTCTACGCAGACTATCGCATGCATGGTGAATGACCATTCGTATTCAATCCTTATTAAATTGTGGAAATGATCTGTCTACGTGGATTACCGCATGGCGGATGGAAATCCATTTGTAGTTTCATATATTCTATTATACTCATTTGGTTAAAGTTTTGGCTTCTATACTCCATGAAATTAGTAGAATATCCTTGATATTTGTGCTTCATCCAGTATCTTTTCATGGAAATATTCTTCTGAGCATTCTTGAAATTTACTCCACAAAGCAGTATCATGTTGATAATTTGAACGTTATTGAATTCTGGATAAATTAAATTATAAAACTTTAAAACTTATCCTTGAACTTGTTTTATTGAATTATTATGTCATTGTCATCATCCTCATGCTTATATTGTGATGAAAGTCATCTTTGACTTACGTGCATAGATGGACTTGGTATGATTATGACCAGGGATTATTCGGTATAATCATGACCGTAATGTAACGAATGATGTGGTAAAAGTCATCACTGGCCTGTAGTTCATTGATGGACAATTGTTGGTATGATTATGACCACGAATTATTCGGTATAATCATGACCATTGATGATTACATAAATATCCTTGGACGTGGTGCAGGGATGATTCGATTTTATATATTAAGCTGAGTTTCAGCGATAAAGTTGATGAAAAACTTTTTAAATCATAGAAGATAATAGATTTTATGCTCTACTTGACTCTTTTAATGGATTGCTTATTTCGCTGCAGTTAATGATCTAAAACTTGTTGTCTATTATATTCTATCAGTTGTTATACTGTTGAAGGCAAAGGATAATTTATTCTGCATTATCTTAGTCATAATATTTTTTACTGGGCTGGTTGAGCTCACCCTTTTCTTTCACTGTTTTCTTCAGGAAATGAGAATATAGCTGGAACTGGTCAGGGAACGGATTGACGGTCCAGATGGTTGTTTTAGTATTCCTCACTATTCTGTGAAATAGTGTGATAATAATTGTAATGTGGACTCCATTGAGAGTGGATATTGTCTAGATGACAATATTCTTGTTAAAACTCTTAGATTATGTTTTGTCGTATATTACACGACTGTTGTATAATTAAGTTGTATTTGATTTATGTACCATGTATTTGGCGACCCAAGATGGGTGATGTATACCTGTTTTGGGGGCGTCACAACTAATATATATCTTTTACAGTAAAACTCAATTTACTATATTATTATTTCTTTAATATAAATATTTCTTATATTATTTTGTCCACTCATGAGTCAACTCGGATCATTGTCTCATTTATAAACATTATATCCCGCTAACACACTTACTGCATCTTTCGTTTTGCAAATATTCACATTTTCACTATATATATTTATTTATTAAATATGTATAAATCTCGTCTCAAAAACTCTATTTTGATCCCCGCAAATCTTCATTACATCACTTTTATGCTTATTACAACTTTTTAATGGTTCCATACTTTTTCGTTTTTATAAAACCATTTTTCATGTCAATTCCATCTTACATTCACTTAAATATGCAAATTCATATTTATATAATATTTTTATTGCATTATTTTTGTCCGAAAGAAAGTTTCATGACATAAAATATCACATAAAGTCAAATCTCTTCTCTTGGGACTTTATTAGATATAATATTGTCTAAAATTTAGCCCAAACACACTTTGGAACGACGAATGTCAAAACAGCCCATCATGACTACACTCGACGTCGCCCAAATTGTAGTTCTGACATGCATGTTCGCCTATTTTTAATTCTCAACCCATAAGTCATATAACAACAAATTTTTGGTATGTTATAGACCTCATGGCATAGTATTTTTAAAAAACCTAATCACTAAAACAAATCAAGGAAACTACTCAAAATGCAGACCACAAAATCATGCCGCATAACATCACTATAGCGTGCAGCGGCGAGCATCATCAAGAACGCCGAAATACCGCTAAGCGTTCTTTGCCAAATTGCTGGCATACTCTACTGACACTTAACAACCTAATTGCTTTCCAATTTTCTTACACTTTGCTCGCTTATCGGATCGTTCTCAAATTTTAATATGTTTTTCATATCATATGAGACTATTTTTGAAAAATATTAAACAGCCATTCCGGGTTCGATTGGAAGCAAAAACATTGCGGCAAAAGTGGACATTCATAACAATTTTCAATTTCGTTTCAGCTTTACCCTCTCTCGCTAAAACGGTCATAACTTCTTCGTTTCAAAACATTTTTGAGCGATTCTTGAGCCCACGTGAATCTAACTTCCGGGACTACAACTTTTATTCTTTAACCATTTTGAAATTATTTGTACAAAATTCCAAAAAATCCGTGCAAGGGGACTGCTTCGAATTTGTTGGACAGATTTGACGCAACTACTTTGCAATGTCATAACTCCTTACTCCAAAGTCGGAATTAGTCCGTTCTAGAGTCTATGGAAAGCTTATTCAGTGTACTATAATATCTCAAAAGCCCAAAATTTTCTGGAAATATATACTAGACCCAAAATTTGCCTTAATATCAGCGGTCATACTAGTTTTTCACTTTTCATTTTGATTTCAAATTGCTTTTCGCTTTAACTTAGTATGCTCAATCTCTTTAATTATCTTCATATATGATATACATATCTAACCCAAGCTTTGATTTCGCTTAAAACTTGGTTTTTAAGCAAAACAGTTCATAGTGGACTTATATCGAACATTTCATATGCGCTGTTTTGAAACACCATTTCCATAGTCATTTTTTTGTGTTATTAACCCATTCAAGCCTCCTTATATCACCGCACAACCAAGCCTATCCCCTTGTTCCTAATTCAGGCCTAACAATCTTCTACACAATCGAATTGATATATAGTCAACTAGTTACCAAACTAGTTAGTTTACACATTCTTTTGAAATTCAATCTTTTTAATTTTAACACAAAATGAAATATTTTAATCTCCTCTTCATTAAATGAACATGACTATAATCAATTAATAGTATTTCAAATACCATACATAACTTAACCAATTCCTACTGCTAACAGATTTATTTAACACCATGGATGCATAGTTTCAAATTCCAGACTTCATAAGCTTTTAGGCATAGTCTAGCCAAAGATTTTCCATGAAAATCCTCCCTTATTACTTCAGAACTTATACAATATTATTACCCAACCAATTCCACAACCAAACATCATAATTATAGCAATAAATAGCATTCTATACTTTCAATTTCTATGAACTCCATAAAACACATGGCTTACCTCTCAATTTGAAGTTTAATTGATGTAATCCTTTGAATTCTTGCTCCAAATTCGTTCTTAATTCCTTCTTGTAACAATCCATTGCTTCAATTCCTTCTCAATTTCAGTTACTAGCTTCAATTTCTTAAGAATTTGGTGATAATTTGAGGGTATGGGAATATGGTGACTCCAACCTTTAGAGAGAGAGGAAACGAATGGAGTTGGGGAGAAATGTTGAGTATTGAAGTTTTTTTTTTAAACTTCATTAGCTTCTCTTCATTATCAGGTAAGTAAGTAGTGTCCCATGATAACATTATGCTTCCAATACCCACATAATTTAATTTATGAATTTTAGTTATATGTATTCCAACTAATCCTAATTAAATAATTATACATTTATAATTATGTAAAAATAATCATTCAACTAATTATGGAATTAATCCATAATTAATTTAACACTTTTTTTTGTACAACGAATCACTTAATTGAAATAATTAATATTTTATTTACTAATTATTCTAAATCACTCATTTAACTTATACAACTAATTGTATAAAGTTAAATTTAATTATCTCCTTTCTTCCATAATTTGTTTCAAGACAATTATTTACACGTAGCAAACATATTTAAATATATTCACCACAACACATACCTACACACATATTACACCGCACACATATTACACCGCACACAATTAATAAATACAGTATAATATAACACATAATAAAATAAGATATTTATTTTATTTATCCAAAAATTTTGGGTTGCGACATTCTTTCCCCTTATAAGGATTCCGTCCCCGTAATCACAATATCGAACCTTTCTTACTCGGTTTAAGTCTATTCTTCTTTGATCATGATAATTTCCTCTTAGTAACCTTATTCTGTAATAGTGAAATATATTATTTTACACATATCATAACATATATCACATATTAAAATACATATAAACATGTATCTCCAAATACTTAATAGTTTCTGCTATTTTATACATAATCTTTTATTATTGTGAAAGGTTCTAAAATTTTCGGACTTAATCTTTAACCTTTGACCCTCTTCAAAGTCTACCTTCTTTTGTCACTATCAGTGTTTATCCATCTTTGACATCACCTATATCTTAATTTCGACATCTCCTATGCATGTTCTTATTATCATAACACCACATGTGTTTTGTTTTATTATGACACATCATCGGTGTTACCTTATTATGACACATCACCAGTGTCTATTCTGTTATGACATATCACCAATGTTTACTTTGTTATGCAAAAATCTTTACTCCTCATAACTCTACATTTTTCCTTCTTCAAAGATTCATGTACCATTGTCGTATTCTACGACCTACTTCCTCTTAAAGAAGTTCATTCTTTCGATACCCAATCTCCAGAATAGAAATTCCCCATAATTAATTAATAATTGTGAGGCAATATGAAAAATTCATGAATTCAAAAGTTTCGTTTAAGAATAGCTTTTTGTATCATGATAAAGGTCATAAAGACCATAAAATTTATTTCTGAAAAGGTTTCACCAGAAATTCATCTGCCGACATATCTTACGGACATATAGGTAATCAACTTGTTTATGCCCTGTGTTGACCCATAATATATTTGCCGCTATTTTGCGCAAACAGAATTTACTATTTTGGATTTCCTGTGTTGGTTAACACTTATCTAGTCGGAACAATTTATTTCAGCCTCCTCTTTGTTTGTCCCAGACGTTGATATAAATCTGAATCGACATTTGCGTTCACATCATCTTTTCGCACATAGAATATCTTTTCCCAATTTAGGAATGTTCATATCCAACTGGAGTCCATACTCAATCAATTTAGTTGACAGCCTCAAAAGCTTAATATAAGCAATATCTGAATCTGTGTCTAGCCGACTCAAAGGGCATTTGACACTTCTTTATTTACTAAAATACTGAAAATTATTTTATGACGTATAGTACCGCATTGTTTATAGCAGTCCATTGAGAATGTCGTCATTTTATGACTTTATCATCCTACAACATACCATAGTGGGCTGACGATCCATAGATCACATCCAACACTAGATTAAGTTGCATTGATGACTTCATCATTTGTCATATCTACATCATATTAATGATGGATTGATGACTATATAAAATATATTTTGAGATTTTTAACTTTGTCTACCCGATAAAATTAGCGTAGACATAGGAAACAACCGAACTTTATGAAACTTATTGGTTCAACAATTTGACCCAATATTTAAAAAAAACATAATAGTGTGATTGTCAGGACGATTCCAATAAATTTTGAAATCTAGCATAGCTAGAAGATTTGAGAATATCCATTTTTTCTTCACCCATTTTAACTGTTTCCAAAACTTCACTATACAATTATGTTCATCTCTAACACCATTAACTTCCAATATATTAATTAAAACAATCAGTTCTAAACACATACCCTGGGACAATTCATTAAACTTACCACACATTATGTGTTTAAGAACTTGCCATAAAAATATGAGTTTAGGAACTTGTCCTAGCAATACATAGTCCAAAAACTAATCAGGGACTGTCCATACGCTTAGGGGCTCAAAAACATACCATATGATTATGAGTAACAAGCTTATCATACGCATAAATTTTAAGAACTCGCACCTAGTCCTATATTTTCTATTATTAGATATAAATATGAGAAAAGAATCACCTTCTCACCATACGTATACCGATAGAGCAACACCAACATTTCAACGATTATCAATGTGATAAACTAAGTAGTCGTTAAATCAAGCACAAAACCCCTGCCCATACAAAGGTTTGTATAACTCAGCTATCACATGACTCCTCAATTGAAATCCCACTTAAACCCATCAAATCTTATCTTGTTCTTTCCTCAATACAAATTTTATTTATTTTGTATTTCATCATTCATAACGCTTTCTGAGTTTTATTCTTGTACTATTTCATAGTACCATTTCCATATAGCCATTCTGCTATAAATTTTCAATCATTCGATTGATTACATGTCTTTCTTTGTCTTGATCAGATCACGTCGTGATCTTATCTTATAATCGTGTTATATTAAGATTCTTTATCATTCTATGATCGTTTCATTTATATGATCTTCTTATCTTCTTTCCAATCATATTGTTTTATGATTATTTGAATCATGTGTCCCTTGATCCTTACAATTCTTGCCTTTTAAGATTCTTTTTTAAATCTTTGTGTATTATATTAATGCATTCTCTATGAATTTTTAAATTCATTTTAAGATCATATAAACCTCATTTGAGTTTATGCTTAATATCTTCTTTCTTTTCATCTACCTTCTTTACGGTTATAGCCTAGGGTACGTTTACCTAAGGTTTATAACCCATGACTTTGATACCAAATGTAACTCCCCCCAAATTCGAGACCAAATTAATCCAAAATCAGGACTAACTTAATCTCGACTTTGTGTGTTAGCAACACTCTTGTTTTAGCTTTAAAACATTATTTAATGTTAAAAAAGTTAAAATTATAAAAAAAAAATTCCACTCTATTCATTCATTCATTCCCTAAATCACAACTTTACGATTCTTCTTTAAACTGAAATCATATCCATTTTATGATTTACTTAATCTGAGTAAATGTATTAAGAGCTTTCAAGTCTCAATACTTAATATCTTTCTTATATAGTAATGTCATTATATAACTTTATTTTTATAAAGTATTCATTACAATACATCCAGAATAAATATTCTTTATTGAATATTTTAAATTATACATAACTGTCAGTTACCTATAACAAAACCATTAATCATAGCTTTATACAATTTCCAATTCAAGAAAATGTATTCATTTCTTACATTATTCATCCTTCATCATCCGCATAGAAAATAATATTGCATAACGTCATTAAGCTGCAAAAAGATTGTGTTTGCAAGATTGAGCTCGACAGCCCAACAAATTTAACAGTCTATCATGCTTCACATACCACACAATTGTATATCCATCACATCCAACATACTTTCTTTGCTATGCATATCCTACATGCATCAATAATTCCGTGCAATGCATATATTCATACATTATACATTCCCAATTATCGAGTTAAATCATACAACATGTGTTAGCACATATCACATATAAATTGAGTTCCATACCCAATTAACTTAGTCATATTTTGACTTTAACAATTCATAGAGCATGATATGTAATTTAGCACATAACAACATTTAATCCACAAACATAACAGAATTGAAAAACTTGTCTTTGTTGGAGATTACCGCTAAAATTTAACTTAGAGTTTCTCCATAATTGCTACAGAATTATATTTACATGCAAACACATATTAGATAATTAAATATGATACAAAACATGCATGTATATTCATCATTAAGAATTATTAGTTTATAAAAACCAATATTATTTACTTCATCTCAAAAAACCAATATTGGTTTAATTAGAAACTCCATTCATTTTAATCTTTCAATGCCAAATAAGGCCTTTCATACTTTTAATGTGTAAAAATTTCACATCTAAAGCTTAAATCATTTATATTCCACTTTAGGAATATTTTATGCTCTTACTTGCTAATTCGGGACTTAAACAAATAATATATAGCTTTTATAGTAAAACTCAATTTACTATATTATTATTTCTTTAATATAAATATTTCTTATTTTATTTTGTCTCCTCATGAGTCAACTTGGACTATTGTCTCATTTATAAACATTCTATCCCGCTAACACACTTAATGCATTTTTCGTTTTGCAAATATTCACATTTTCACTATATATTTATATATTAAATATGTATAAATCTTGTCTCAAAAACTCCATTTTGATCCTCGCAAATCTTCATTACCTCACTTTTATGATTATTACAACTTTTTAATGTTTCCATATTTTTCGTTTTGTTATAAAACCATTTTTCATGTCAATTCCGGCTTACATTCTCTTAAATATGCAAATTCATATTTATATAATATTTTTATTGCATTATTTATGCCCAAAAGAAAATTTCATGACATAAAATATCACATACAGTCAAATCTCTTCTCTTGGGACTTTATTAGATCTAATATTGTCTAAAATTTAGCCCAAACACACTTTGAAACGACGTATGTCAAAACAACCCATCATGATTACATTCTGTGTTGCCTAAATTATAGTTCGACATGCCCGTTACTTTAATTTTAATTTTCAAATTTACAAAGAGTCATATAACGAATTTTTGTTATGTTATAAACCTCATGGCATAGTATTTTTTTTTAAAATCTAACCACGCAAACAAATCAAGGAAACTACTCAAAACAGACCCTACAAATCATGTCGCGTAATAGCATCATAATAGTGACCAAGAAGAAGAGCATCGGTGAACGCCGAAGCTACCGCAAGCGTTGTCATTGACTACTGGCATACATACTCTGCTGCTTACCCTTAACGACCTAGCCACTATTCAATTTTTTTACGCTTTGCTCGCTTATTGATCGTTCTCAAATTTTAATATGTTTTTCGTATCATATGAGACTATTTTTGAAAAATATTAAACACCCATTCTAGGTTCGATAGGCAGCCCAAACATTGCACCAAAAGTGGACGTTCATAACAATTTTAAATTTCGTTTCAGCTTTACCCTCTCTCGCTAAAATAGTTATAACTTCTTCGTTTCAAAACATTTTGGAGCGATTCTTGAGCCCACGTGAATCTAACTTCCGGGACTACAACTTTTATTCTTTGACCATTTTCAAACTATTAGCACCAAATTCCAGAAAATCCGTGCAAGGGGACTGCTTCGAATTTGTTGGACAGATTTGGCGCAACTACTTTGAAATGTCATAACTCCTTGCTCCGTAGTCGGAATTAGTCTGTTCTAGAGTATATGGAAAGCTTATTCAGTGTACTATAATATCCCAAAAGCCCAGAAGTTTCTGGAAATATATACTAGACCCAAAATTGGCCTCAAGGTCAGCGGTCATACTAGTTTTTCACTTTTTGTTTTGATTTCCAATTGCTTTTTGCTTTAACTTAGTATGCTCAATATCTTTTAATTATCTTCATATATGATATACATATCTAACCAAAGCTTTGATTTCGCTTAAAACAGTTCATATATGATATACATATCTTTTAATTATCTTCATATATGAACTTGGTTTTTAACTAAAACAGTTCATAGTGGACTTATATCGAACATTTCATATGCCCTATTTTGGAACACCATTTTCATAGCCATTTGTTTGTGTTATTAACCCATTCAAGCCTCCTTATATCACCGCACAACCAAGCCTATCCCTTGTTCCTAATTCAGGCCTAACAATCTTCTACACAATAGAATTGATATATAGTCAAATAGTTTGGTTACCAAACTAGTTAGTTTACACATTCTTTTGAAATTCAATCTTTTTAATTTCAACACAAAATGAAATATTTCAATCTCCTCTGTATTAAATCAACATAACTATAATCAATTAATAGTATTTCAAATACCATACATAACTTAACCAATTCATACTACTAACAGATTTATTTAACACCATGGATGCATAGTTTCAAATTCCAGACTTCATAAGCTTTTAGGCATAGTCTAGCCAAAGATTTTCCATGAAAATCCTCCCTTATTACTTTAGAACATATACAATATTATTACCCAACCAATTCCACGACCAAACATCATAATTATAGCAATAAATAGCATTATATACTTTCAATTTCTATGAACTCCATAAAACACATGGCTTACCCCTCAATTTGAAGTTTAATTGATGTAATCCTTTGAATTCTTGCTCCAAATTAGTTCTTAATTCCTTCTTGTAACAATCCATTGCTTCAGTTCCTTCTCAATTTTAGTTACTAGCTTCAATTTCTTAAGAATTCGGTGATAATTTGAGGGTATGGGAATATGGTGACTCCAACCTTTAGAGAGAAGAAACAAATGGAGTTGGGGAGGCATATAATAAATACATTAAACAAGCAACCAAATTTGTGAACCTGAGTATATCGCATGTTCTTACTTTTCCATCTTCCATATAATATTTGTGTGATATATTATTCGTTTTTAAATTCTAACAGGTTTTAATTAATTAGTGAAAAAAGTTGGAGAAAGAGGTCTATAGTGCAAAAGGAGGTGTTGACACATGGTGCTGTAAGAGGTAGGTTTTTCGAATTGCGGTCGGTTGATATTAATTCAACCCTGGAAAATATTTGTGAAGGGGATGCAAGCCACATTTTTTAGACCAAAAGGTTAATGCATGCTTTGTTATGTATGGTATTGAGAATAATGTGTTGGGGAGATGAGATCAGAGGGGATATTGAGAGAACCATAAGAAGACTTTTGGTGGCACAAAGATGGGGAGGAACTGAGGCAGAGAGAGAGCGTTGGAAATGAAGCAAAAGGTTTATTAATGCTTGCATATGTGAAGGAAGGTGGTTCTTCCTATAGTTCCTTGAATCACTTGACAGACTTGATTCTTCAAATCATTAACAAGTACATACTAGAATATACTACTTTTACAATGTTAAATACTCTCTAAATTGGATAATATCATTTATGTATTTATTTAGTAATTGGATTGTTTCCAACACATAATTTAGCATGTATATATGCCTTCCTCACATCTAACACTCATGTATTCTTGTGTACTGTACATCTGATCCATTTTGACTGTTTATCAGTTTGTTTACACCCCCCAGGCCCCAAGTCAAGCTAATAATGTGATTGATGGCCCAAAGGGAATAAAAAATCTAAAACCTTTTCAGCCAAAAACCAATCTAACCAAGATTTTGCAAAATATTAGCTTCAAAACACTCCTTTCCGCATGCTGTTTACAAGCGAGTCGATACAGTATTTTACTACTATTTTAGGATTTTCATCTTCTTGAGAAATATTTTTACCTCTTGTACATACATCTATTATTGTTTTAATACACATATTGGTGTAATTGCCGAACCCCTCATGTACTAAGTTGGTGCTCAATAATTAATATATACATACATATATATATATAGAGGCTGGATCAGGTCCGGACTCCCGGACCTGATAAAATCCGGACCTTTTTTTTTTTTTGAAAACAACTAAAAAAATAAAATTAAATTATGGAACTTGAATTTTTACATAATACAGTGTTTTGGGTGTGATTTGGATACATATAACAAAACATATCTGTAAAAAAAAATGTGGTCTGTAATTTAAGCATGTCTGGGAGACCGGACAGGATCTATTCTCTCTATCTCTCTCTCTCTCTCTCTCTCTCTCTCTCTATATATATATATATATATATATATATATATATATATATATATTCTATCGAAATGATCAAGTAAAGGGATCTCATTTACTTTCTTAAAATGAGGGACTTTTTTTTGTTTTTTTTTTTTTAAAACAACTAAAAAAGTTTAATATTTTATGGAACCAAATTTTCCATAATACAATGTTTTGGGCGTGTTTTGAATACCTATACCAAAAGTGGTGGTGCATGCTGCTTGGATCATATATACATGTTTTGTTATACATACCCAAATCACACCCAAAACATCAGTATTATGAAAAATTTCGATTCCATAAAATATTAAACTTTTTTTTTTGTTGTTTTAAAAAGAGCAAAAAAAAAAGCAAAAAAAAAAAAAGTCCCTCATTTTAAGAAAGTAAGGGATCCCTTACCTGATCCTGACCCTATATTCTAATATCTTCTAATCTGTTACATGCTACATTTTTTTGATAATGTGGAGTATCCGGTCCGCAATCCGACTAATCTCCCCACCCCAGGTCAGGCTTTTCATACGGGCTTGCGCCTGCATCCTCGTAGCCCTATGACCATTTTATTGGCTTGATAAATTGGTGTTAGTGATATTCAAACCCAAGACATCCAAGTCTACGGCTCGTCCCGGAGTCTCATTTGAACCACTACGCCAACTGCTGGGGTTAAACATTTGAACCTTGAGGATCTAAATTTTATTCATCTGCCCTTTTATAAGTGTTACGAGATTTTCTTTGAAATTACTTATGCTTTTATATTAAAGGATTTATCTGAGTTTAATTAAGCATCATATTTAATACTAATATATGTGCCAAAATATTTAAGTGTCCTAGTGAGATGTATGTTTGTGCGAAAATATGGACCATATATTAACTCATAATGACATTAAAAATTCTAGATAGGACTCCATAGCCTCTCATTGCATGCTAATTGATTCTCTTTTTCTCACTCACATGTACACTAATTAGTTAAAATCCTAGTGCACTAGTCCGCCAAAGATAAAGGAAGAAGATTCATACCCAAAATAAATAAAAGATATATGCACATATTTCTTCTCATAATTTTGATTATGAAGCGACAAGCGAGAGACACAAATGAGGAATAACATCCAACTCGCTTGCTTACTTAGATATATCCAACCGTAAAAACTAGTGTAAATAACTTGTCGATAAACAAATCAATCTATTTGAAAAAACAAACAAACAGGACAACATTCCAACTGGAAAATCAAGAAAAAGAACATAATCCATTAGTCGCAATCTTTTGCAAACTAATGGATTATGCCCGCCTCATGTGGTGCTTGTGCTCGGTCCATTCAAGGACACCTCAATCCGAACTGCTCTTCATTCCAAGGGATTCTCCATCATAATTCCTAGTGCATACTATTTTCAACTCTCTCAATACTTATAACCACCCCGAGTTCACCTTCTTCCTACCCATACCGTACAATCTATCTCGATGCCAATTCCTCTCCAGAAATTAATCTTATAGATCAAATATAGACTATTAACTATAACTGTGAAGCACTGCTGAGGAGAAGCTTGGCTCATATAATGAATCCAGAGGATCAAGTTTTATTTATCATTTATGATATGATCATGTACTTTTCTGCTGCGGTACGTGGCTAATCATTTGAAGATTACATGCATGATTTTACGTACTAGTGGTGCTTCTACTGCTATAGCTTATGATTCCCTTCCTTGAGTTCATGCACAAGGTATTTATATGTATGCTTCATATTGTACCATAGCAAGCTTGTATAAGTTCGGTCCCACACGCCGATGAAAAGAGACTCGTCATCCGGGCTGAGCGAGACGCCGGAAGTCTCCCCAAAAAAATCAATCTCTTGCCATTTCTTGTAGTATACGTTGGCATTATAGACATGGACAAAATCTGCAGTGTTCAATTCTACCAAGAACGCCCATCGATTTGAAGCGGACCGATCGGATTTGCACCCATGTTTCCTGTAGAGAATCACTCATCGAAATTAAAGCTTCCTTAAATGCCATACTCTCGTGGTCTTGTCTTGATTCCCATGTGGCAAAGGTACGTCCGTCTCAAAAAGCCCGCCAGTGTTTAACGAGTAGTCTAGATGACCTACAACCGAGGCGATTGTTTGAAAAAATAAAAAATGTTACCACTTTTGAATTCTCATAATTGCCCAATGAGAAGCATACAGTAGTCAAAAAGGCGAAGTGTGTCGATGAAAACTTCTTCCATAACGCTAGTCGTACTTGTTACTATCCAGAGAAACAAGAGAGAAATTAAGAGGTTGTTTAATAAAACTGAAAGAAACAATTTTAAATACAATCTGAATGAAATAAAATTCTGAATACTGAATGAAAAAAGTTGTTTGATAATTGATATGTATGAAACATTTAAACAACAATTTTTTTACTATTTTACCCTTCTGAAGTATGTCAAACAAGTATATAAGTATGAACGTACTAAAAAATAACTATAAAAAAAATTATAGATTAAATCCTTATTTGGACATCAAACAAAAAAAATTACTAACTATAAAAAAATGTTGAATACACCTCAAGTAGCAAACAAAGCAACACTACCATATATATATATATAAGGTTGGATAAAATCCTTCCCTTTGTTTCATCGCGAAGAAATTTCCAAAAAACTTTATTCTTTCTCCTCTACCACCCACTTTTCTCTTTCTTGCTCTTTTTAGGCTATATTTTTAGAGAGAGAAACCTAAAGAATAGAATTGTTTGAATCGAACAAGAGACAGAAAATCAGCAATTGGTTTTCCCCTTAATTGCCTAGTTGTCTCTCCCTATTTTTCGATCCCCCATTAATCAAAATCCAAGTGAAACAATCTGAAGGAATCGAGAGAAATCAGGTAATCCCTCAATTGGGTTTGGTCTATGCTTTCATGTTTCACGCCTGTGTGATTTTTTTAGGGATTAATCTTTGTATGATTCAATCCTTCACCCCTGCTTTCTTCCTCAATCTTTTAATGGGATCTTCTTCAACTCCGTGCACCCATCAGGATCAATTGGAGTGAAAGAGGGGAAAAACATGTGTAAAAAATCCATTCAGTGGGCTTAGAGTTGATTCAAATAAAAAATGGTAGCTTATTCGATCAGTTAGTTGGGCATACCGATTCAGCCATTAAGATCATTTTTATTCAAATCAAACGGACTGAATGAATGATCGATTCAATCCATAAGTCTGGGCAATACAATTCTTTGATGGTGTTTTGATTAATTGATCTTTTAAAATAACATCATACTCATACATTATCAACACCATAACATGTATAGGTGTGAGTCCGGTGCTTGTAATCGAACTTCAATGTAATCTAATTAATGAATTTTCCATAGATTTCCAGGTTCATTTGCTGTGATACATGTATAGATACAAGTATGACAACTTGAAAGAGAATATATTTAATTTCATTAAAATGTTTTAGGAAAAATTGTTCATATAAATTTTGCATTTAGTGTTTCTTATTAATGCTTTCCAAGTAGCAGATGTATAGAAACATTGGGAAGGCTACAACATGTACAATTAGCCATTATCTTTTATGCCCAAAGTGTTGCTTGTTTCTCCTATGCGTTGAAGTCCCACATTGAGCAATTGAGTTTGACAGGCACGGACAGTGAGCTTTAAAAGCACAAGCACTTCATAAGAAAAGGCATACCTTTCTCGGCCTTTTGGCTAAGATCAAGTGTAGTATCTGTTCTTATCAGTTTAATATCTGATATGTGGGACATTGTCTCACATGGTATTATATTTATTTTTTGAGGGGGAGAGCCCATCACAATAGCTTGTTATTGGGGCTCTTAGTGTCGCCTTGGATTTGCACTACATCCTTGGCTTGTCGCACCCCACCAAATCTATAGTCTTATATTTTTGGATATATATTTAGTCTATTTGGCAGGTGTTAAACTAGCAAAAATGCTAAGTTGAGGTGTTTCGCAGTACTAGCACTACTAAATTACCTGAAGTTGTTAACAAAAATTCATTGCTTTATGTAATGCATCACATGGTAATGAAATTTACCATTAGCAATACTTTATATAGCTTCACGTGGCTAAACAATGCCTTTTTAATTTATTGTCTCTTATAAATAGACTAGGGGAGTAGCCAATTCGATCATTCAATTCACAAGCATTTCTAGTCTTATAGTATTCATTATTCATAGTTTATTTAGAGAGAGTTTTGAGCATTATATTTGGTTCCTTGAGTATACTATTTGGAGTGCTACTATAGTATACATTGTCCTTGTTTCATGGAAGACAAGTTCTATCAACTCTAAGCACTATAAGGAGGGCATAATTGTCTTAAAGATATAGTACCAAGTACTAGCTCAAATTCACTTCTGCAATTTTGAGATAAGTTAATATATATATATATATATATATATATATATATATATATATATTATCCATTCAGTTTTCTTAACAATTGACTCATACTTTTGCGGTTTTGACGAATGACCACTACGACAGGGTAGTTGATGGTCTCGCTCAAAGTGCAATTGAGCTTGAGAATTTATTAGTAGCGTCTTGGGTTTTACTAGTGTATTGGGCCTCATGTTATAGTAGCTAAGAGTTTTCTAGTACTTCAAAAATATTGTTTCATGTGTGGATCATTGTAAGGTATGTGAGGCATATAATAAATACATTAAAGAAACAACCGAATTGGTGAACCTGAGTATATCACATGTTCTTATTTTTCTATCTTCCATATAATATTTGTGTGATTGCAATATTATTCGTTCTTAAATTCTAATAGGTTTTTATTAATTAGCGAAAAAAGTGGGAGAAAGAGGTTGTATAGTGCAAAAGGAGGTGTTGACACATGGTCTTTGTAGGAGGTAGGTTTTTGAGCCATTGCGGACGGGTTGAAATTAATTCAACCCTGGAGAATATTTGTGAAGGGGATGCAAGCCACATTTTTTAGACCAAAAGGTTAATACATGCTTTGTCATGTACGATATGGAGAATATTGTGTTGGGGAGATGAGATCAGAGGGGATATTAAGAGAACCATAAGAAGACTTTTGGTGGCACAAAGATGGGGAGGAATTGAGGCAGAGAGAGAGAGAGAGAGAGTATGTGTGTGTTTGACATTAAGCAAAAGGTTAATTAATGTTTGCATATGTGAAGGAAGGTGGTTCTTCCTATAGTTCCTTGAATCACTTGACAGACTTGATTCTTTTGATCATTAACAAATACATACTAGAATACACTACTTTTACAATGTTAAATACTCTCTAAATTGGATAATATCGAACCAACTTAATCCAAAATTAGGACTAACTTAATCTCGACTTTGTACGTTAGCAACAATCTTGTTTTAGCTTTAAAATATTATTTAATGTTAAAATAGTTAAAATTGCGGATTTTTTTTCCCACTCTATTCATTCGTTCCCTGAATCGCAACCTTTACGATTTTTCTTTAAACTGAAATCATAATCATTTTATGATTTACTTAATCTGAGTAAATGTATTAAGAGCTTTTAAGTCTCAATACTTAATATCTTTCTTATATAGGAATGTAATTATATCACTTTATTATTATAAAGTATTCATTACAATACATCCAGAATAAATATTCTTTATTGAATATTTTAAATTATACATAACTGTCAGTTACTTATAACAAAACCATTAATCATAGCTTTATACAATTTCTAATTCAAGAAAATGTATTCATTTCGTACATCATTTATCCTTCATCATCCACATAGCAAATAATATTGCATAACGTCATATAAGATTGAACTCGACAACCCAACAAATTTAACAGTCTATCATGTTTCACATAACACACAACTCTATATCCATCACATGCAACATACTTTCTTTGCTATGGATATCCTACATGCATCAAAAATTCAGTGCAATGCATATATTCATGCATTATACATTCCCAATTATCGCGTTACATCATACAACATGTGTTATCACATATCACATATAAATTGAGTTCCTTACCCAATTAACTTAGTCATATTTTAACTTTAACAATTCTTAGAGCATGATATGTAATTTAGCACATAACCACATTCAATCCACAAACATAACTGAAAAACTTGACTTGATTGGAGATTACCGCTAAAATTTAACTTAGAGTTTCTCCACAATTCCTACAGAATTATATTTACATGCACACATAAATAATTAAATATGTTATAAAACATGTATGTATATTGATCATTAATAATTATTAGTTTATAAAACCAATATTATTTACTCTTACTCCAAAACCAATATTGATTTAATCAGAAACTCAATTCATTTTAATTTTTCAATGCCAAATAAGGCCTTTCACACCTTTAATGTGTAAATATTTTACATCTAAAGCTTAATCATTTATATTCCACTTTAGGAATATTGTATGCTCTTACTTGCTAATTCAGAACTTAAACAACTAGTATATAGCTTTTATAGTAAAACTCAATTTACTATATGATTTATTTAATATAAATATTTCTTATATCATTTTGTCCACTCATGAGTCAACTCGGACCATTGTCTCATTTATACATTCTATCCCGCTAACACACTTATTGCATTTTTCGTTTTGCAAATATACACATTTTCATTATATATATTTATATAATAAGTATATATAAATCATGGCTCAAAAACTCCATTTTGATCCCCATAAATCTTCATTACATCACTTTTATGATTATTATAACTTTTTAATGCTTCAATAATTTTTGTTTTGTTATAAAACCATTTTTCATGTCAATTCTGGCATACATTCGCTTAAATATGCAAATTCATAATTATATAAAATTTTTATTGCATTATTTATGCCCGAAAGGAAGTTTCATGACTTAAAATATCACATACAGTCAAATCTCTTCTCTTGGGACTTTATTAGATTTAATATTGTCTAAAATTTAGCCCAAACACACTTTGGAACGACGAATGTCAAAACAGCCTATCATGACTACATTCGACGTCGCCTAAATTGTAGTTTTGACATGCATGTTCGCCTATTTTTAATTCTCAACCCATAAGTCATATAACAACAAATTTTTGGTATGTTATAGACCTCAGTGCATAGTATTTTTAAAAAAATCTAACCGCGCAAACAAATCAAGGAAACTACTCAAAACAGACCCTACAAATCATGTCGCGTACTAAAGATCAAGCAGTACCAAAGAAGCAATGACGAAAGCATCGAAGAACTGCTGCTAGCGCGCTTCTTGTTTCTTTCGATTGTTTGGCATACTCTGCTGCAGCACTTAACGACCTAGCCACTTTGCAATTTTCTTACACTTTGCTCACTTATCGGATATGTTTTAATATGTTTTTCGTTCTCAAATTTTGATTTCGCTTAAAACATGGTGTTTAACCAAAACAGTTCATAGTGGACTTATATCGAACATTTCATATGCGTTGTTTTGGAACACCATTTCCATAGTCATTTGTTTGTGTTATTAACACATTCAAGCCTCCTTATATCACCGCACAACCAAGCCTATACCCTTGTTCCTAATTCAGGCCTCACAATCTTCTACACAATCAAATTGATATATAGTCAACTAGTTACCAAACTAGTTAGTTTACACATTCTTTTGAAATTCAATCTTTTTAATTTCAACACAAAATGAAATATTTCAATCGCCTTTGTATTAAATCAACATAACTATAATCAATTAATAGTATTTCAAATACCATACATAACTTAACCAATTCCTACAGCTAACAGATTTATTTAACACTTGCAGACTTCATGGATCCTCCCTTATTACTTCAGAACTTATACAATATTATTACCCAACCAATTCCACAACCAAACATCACAATTATAGCAATAAATAGCATTCTATACTTTCAATTTCTATGAACTCCATAAAACACATGGCTTACCTCTCAATTTGAAGTTTAATTGATGTAATCCTTTGAATTCTTGCTCCAAATTCGTTCTTAATTCCTTCTTGTAACAATCCATGGCTTCAATTCCTTCTCAATTTCAGTTACTAGCTTCAATTTCTTAAGAATTTGGTGATAATTTGAGGGTATGGAAATATGGTGACTCCAACCTTTAGGGAGAGATGAAACGAATGGGGTTGGGGAGAAATGCTGAGTATTGAAGTTTTTTTTAAAACTTCATTAGCTTCTCTTCATTATCAGGTAAGTAAGTAGTGTCCCATGATAACTTAGCATATGCCACCTCCTACTTATTAGACCGTAATGACTCAACACATGAGCATTAACATTTTAAATTTTCAGCATATATGACTTAGTTTATACCCAATAAATATACGTACATGTATATTACATTCTCACCTAAAGCATATATTACAATATATTTATACATTATGCTTCCAATACCCACATAATTTAATTTATGAATTTTAGTTATATGTATTTCAACTAATCCTAATTAAATAATTATACATTTATAATTATGTAAAAAAGTCATTCAACTAATTATGGAATTAATCCATAATTAATTTAACACTTTTTTTTGTACAACGAATCACTTAATTGAAATAATTAATATTTTATTTATTAATTATTCTAAATCACTCATTTAACTTATACAACTAATTGTATAAAGTTAAATTTAATTATCTCCTTTCTTCCATAATTTGTTTCAAGACAATTATTTACACTTAGGTAAACATATTTAAATATATTCACCACAACACATACCTACACACATATTACACCGCACACAATTAATAAATATAGTATAATATAACACATAATAAAATAAGATATTTATTTAATTAAATTCTTATTTTATTTATCCAAAAGTTTTGGGTCGCTACATTTTTCTCCCTTATAAGGATTCCGTCCCCGTAATCACAATACCGAACCTTTCCTACTCGGTTTAAGTCTATTCTTCCTTGATCATGCTAATTTCCTCTTAGCAACCTTATTCTGTAATAGTGAAATATATTATTTTACACATATCATAACATATATCACATTTTAAAATACATATAAACATGTGTCTCCAAATACTTAATAGTTTCCGCTATTTTATACATAATCTTTAATTATTGTGAAAGGTCCTAAAATTTTCGGACTTAATCTTTAACCTTTGACCCTCTTTAGAGTCTACCTTCTTTTGTCACTATCAGTGTTTATCCATCTTTGACATCACCTATATCTTAATTTTGACATCTCCTATGCATGTTCTTATTATCTTAACACCACATATGTTTTGTTTTATTATGACACATCATCGGTGTTACCTTATTATGACACATCACCAATGTCTATTCTGTTATGACATATCACCAATGTCTACTTTGTTATGCAAAAATCTTTATTCCTCATAACTCAACCTTTTTCCTTCTTCAAAGATTCATGTACCATGGTCGTATTCTACGACCTACTTCCACTTAAGGAAGTTCATTCTTTCTATACCTAATCTCTGGAATAGAAATTCCCCAAAATTGTTTAATAATTATGAAGCAATATGAATAATTCATGAATTCAAAAGATTCGCTTAAGAATAGCTTTCTGTATCATGATAAAGGTCATAAAGACCATAAATTTTGTTTCTGAAAATGTTTCAACAGAAATTCATCCGCAAACTGATATATCTTACGGACATATAGGTGATCAGCCCGTAATATCTTTGCCGCTATTTTGCACAAACAAAATTTCCTATTTTAGATCTCCTGTGTTGGTCAACACTTATCTAGTCGGAACAATTTATTTCAGTTCCTATTTGCCGTCCCTAGGACGCACTATATATCTGAATGACATTTGTGTTCATCATCTGTCTTTGGCACATAGAATATCTTTTCCCAATTTAGGGATGTTCATATCAAATCTGGAGTCCATACTCAATCAATTTAGTTGGACAGTTCAAAAGCTTAATATAAGCAATATCTGAATCTGTGTCTAGTCGACTCAAATGGCATTTGACACCTCTTTAATTACTAAAATACTGAAAATCAGTTTATGTCGCATAATACCGCACTGTTTTTAACAGTTCATTGAGAATGCCGTCATTTTATGACTTTGTCAAGCTACATCATACCATAGTGGGCTAACGATCCATAGATCACATCCAACACTAGATTAAGCTGCATTGATGACTTCATCATTTGTCATATCTACATCATATTAATGATGGATTGATGACTATATAAAATATATTTTGATATTTTTAACTTTGTCTAGCCGATACAATTAGCATAGACATAGGAAACAACCGAACTTTATGAAACTTATTAGTTCAAGAATTTGACCCAATATAGTTTTTAAAAAACACAATAGTGTGATCTGCCGTGATTTATTCCAAAGAATTTTGAAATCCAAAGATAGTGAGAAGATTAAGGAATATCCATTTCTTCTTCTCCCATTTTAACTGTTTCCCAAACTTCAGTATACAATTATGTTCATCTCTAACACCATTAACTGCCAATATATTAAAACAACCAATTCTAAACACATACCATGAGACAGTTCATTAAACTTGTCACACATTATGTGTTTAGGAACTTGCCATAAAAATATGAGTTTAGGAACTTGTACTAGCAATACATACGTAGTCCAAGAACAAATCAGGGATTGTCCATACGCTTAGGGGCTCAAAAACATACCATATAATTATGAGTCACAAATTATCATACGCATGAGTTTTAAGAACTCGCAACTAATCCTATATTTTCTATTATTAGATATAAATATGAGAAAAGAATCTCTTTCTCACAATATGTATACCGATAGTGTAACACCAACATTTCAACGATTATCAATGTAATAAACTAAGTGGTCGTTAAATAAAGCACAAAACCCCTGCCCATACAAAGGTTTGTATAACTCAGCTATCACATGACTCCTCAATTGAAATTCTACTTAAACCCATCAAATCTTATCTTGTTCTTTTCTCAATACAAATTTTATTTATTTTGTATTTCATCATTCATAACTCTTTCTGAGTTTTATTCTTGTACTATTTCATAGTACCATTTCCATATAGTCATTTTGCGATAAATTTTCAATCATTCGATTGATTACCTGTACTTCTTTGTCTTGATCAGATCACGTCGTGATCTTATCTTATAATTATGTTATATTACGATTATTTATCATTCTATGATCATTTCATTTTTATGATCTTCTTTCCAATCATATTGTTTTATGATTATTTGAATCAGGTGTCCCTTAATCCTTACACTTCTTGCCATTTAAGATTCTTCTTTGAATATTTGTGTATTATATTAACGCATTCTTTATGAATTTATAAATTCATTTTAAGATCATATAAACCTCATTTGAGTTTATGCTTAATAACTTATTTCTTTTCATCTACCTTCTTTATGGTTATAGCCTAGGGTACGTTTACCTAAGGTTTATAACCAATGACATTGATACCAAATGTAACGCCCCCAAAATCGAGACCAACTTAATCCAAAATCAGGATTAACTTAATCTCGACTTTGTGCGTTAACAACAATCTTGTTTTATCTTTAAAACATTATTTAATGTTAAAATAGTTAAAATTACGAATTTTTTTCCACTCTATTCATTCATTCATTAATTCCTTCCCTGAATTGCAACATTTACGATTCTTCTTTAAATTGAAATCATATCCATTTTATGATTTACTTAATCTGAGTAAATGTATTAAGAGCTTTCAAGTCTCAATACTTAATATCTTTTAAATATAGTAAAGTCATTATATTACTTTATTTTTATAAAGTATTCATTACAATACATCCAGAATATATATTCTTTATTGAATATTTTAAATTATACATAACTGTCAGTTACCTATAACAAAACCATTAATCATAGCTTTATATAATATTTTCCATAGATTACCAGGTTCATCTACTGTGATACATGTATAGATTTAAGTATGACAACTTGAAAGGGAATATATTTACTTTCATTTAAATGTTTTAGGAAAAATTGTTCATATAAATTCTGCATTTACTGTTTCTTGTTAATGCTTTCCAAGTAGCAGAAATTGAAGTATATCAACTTCATAATCAAACATGTATAGAAACATTGGGAAGGCTATAACCTGTACAGTAAGCCATTATCTTTTATGCCCAAAGTGTTGCTTGTTTCTCCTATGTGTTGAAGTCCCACCTCGAGCAATTGAGTTTGACAGGCACGTGCAGTGAGCTTTAAAAGCACAAACACTTAGTAAGAAAAATCATACCTTTCTTGGCCTTTTGGCTAAGATCAAGTGTAGTATCTGTTCTTATCAGTTTAATATTTGATATGTGGGACATTGTCTCACACAATATTAAATTTATTTTTTGATGGTGAGAGCCTATCACAATAGCTTGCTATTGGGGCTCTTAGTGTTGCCTTGGATTTGCACTACATCCTTGGCATGGCGCACCCCACCAAATCTATGGTCTAATATTTTTGGATATATATTTATTCTATTTGGCAGGTGTTAAACTAGTTGAAATGCTCCAATTCCAGTGTGTTTATAAGTTGAGGTGTTTTGTAGTTGAGGTGTTTTGTAGTTGAGGTGTTTTGTAGTACTAGTCCTACTAAATTGCTGATGAGTGGGATTTATACCCGCGAATCAGATACTTTTTGACTTAAATAATTTCCTGAATTCGTAGTCTTTATGTAGTTTTATATAAATATAGTGTTGTTGTGCTTAATCGTTGCATTGCAGAGCTTTACAGTGATTTTCCAGCTTTAAAGGGGCAAAACAGGCAAATTACGCATATCAGCCAACGCCATGCAAGCCAAGAGGATAGCTTAAAGCTCACACCGCAACGCCACCTCCCGTCTCCTTGATGATGTAAGCTCATATGTCACATGATGCTACCATTCCTTCTTTGTCTCACGCCACAGCGCGAGCTCCGTGTCCATGGCACTAATGTGGCATCAAGCAGCCACCATCTAGAAACTTAATTGGCCACATGTGCACACACCACCTCCTGCTCCTGAACAACCAAAGGCCTTTGTTAGACCTAGCAAAAGGAAGGAAGCAATATATAAAAGGAAAGAGGAGGCTTGCAATGGAGAGATGGGGAGATATAAAAATAACACATATGATATAGATAGAGAGAGAAGGGAGATAGAGAGGAGATCTAGGGAATTAGCTTAGATTTCTTCTGTAATTTTTTTGCTTTCTATTAGATAAATGTTTGTAAATATAGATTAGCTAGATTAAGGAGAAGTTTGGGTATCTTTGGAGCATCAAGAGCAATGAGCTACACGGACTGGAGAGCTTGATTTGAGCAAAATGCTTAGAGATTGAAGGGTCTTGACAGAGTTTCTTCTTATCTATTTATTTTCTCTGATTTTGTAATCCATAAATGTTGTCTTTATTGCTACTTGTATTTTATTCAATAGCTATGAACTGAATATTTGCTCTAAGGTTATAATGAAACCATTTGTTATTTAAATTGACTGTCTTATCTCTTTGGTTGGCACCATATGATTTGGTTTGATATATTGATGCTTAATGATTCCCACTAAGACATTAGTGATGATTTTGGTAATTTACATGATATCGACAGAAGAATTATAGATTTACACCTGAATATATTGACATGTGATTGTGGGTTTTGACTGTACAAGTTGTGCATAGAATAGACATATATATGTGCACCACGTGCGACCTAATAGAGAGCTTAAGCTTAAATCCTTGTTCTGATCAATTCGCATAGATATATGTAGGATTGTATCTAGCTTGAGCGTTCTTTTCTGTTCTATTCCCTATCGGGTGGAACTGGAAAAGATATGTTTGTACATACCTCGATAGAGGTGTATGAGCACTTCAGTGTGTCTCAAAACAAATTGTCGTGACCTTTAAGACCAAAGAGAGAAGGGTAACTAGTTTGATGAAGCATAGCACGCCAGGTGTTCGACAGAATGCCTGAGTGGGGTGAAGTTATAACCTTAGCTTGTTATTCCTTAGATTACCATTCGTTATCCATTTACTTGCTTTGATAATTAGTTATGCTTAGATTAATCACTCTTTCATTTGTTGCTGTTCGAATAAGACTTTAGCGATACAAAGTCTCCAGATTTGGTAAATATTAGTGATAGTTCCTCGTGGGTACGACACTCTTCTTATCACTATATTACTTTGTTAGACCGTATACTTGCTTGCGCGTGTTTAGTGATCGGTTATCCGACCAACAAGTTTTTGGCGCCATTGCTTGAAGAGAACCGTTATTCTAATATTGTCCACTATTGATTTCAATCAATTTAGTCTTACTTTAAACGTATATATATTTATTTCTTTTATTTGTTTGATCTTCCTTTCTTTTGTTTTTAAGTTTACAGATTATGGACGATCAAAGTTATCAATGGCCTTATGAGTGGACAACGCCACCAAGCTCGGAAGAAGGACTCGAGAAATTGCAAGTTTAAATTGCCAATGCCTTGAGGTTTTCTGACAATCTTTTGTGTCAGTCCACTCAGAATGCCTACTGTCAGGAACAAGCTGACTTTGAACCATTCTCCTATCATCCAAACTATCAGGGCTATCCAAACTCTTGGGACTACAGTCAAGAGCAATATCATGATCTGATTCATGCCTCTCAGTTTGAATACCATTCTCCGCCGCCCATTGAGTGGACATCTCAGTAGAATGAGAACTTTTCTGAATCCTCAACACTTAAAGAAGAGAACCGGCTTAAAGAGCTTCTCACCATCTTTATCGAAAGAAATGAGATTCGGATGATAAGCCAAGAAGTCGCATTGCATAGCCTTGAGAATCAATTGGGGCAACTCGTCAATGCCATCAAATATCCACCGCAAGAAAATATTCCGGTCTTAATTGATCTCGACGATGAAGCAATAGAGTATTGCATTTATGGATACACAAGGAAAATGCGATGAGTCTCATACTATTATCGAGGAGATGTCATAGTGCAAAATAACCAATTAGTGGAGTCTCAAGTCAAGACAAACGGAGCAATGGTGGTTGTATAGTCATGATGGATCTACAATCGTAAACCATGCTCCCGACGGTGGAAATCCTTGAGGGCCCAAAAGAGCATAAAGAATGCTTTCAATTTAATAAAGCGGCGAATTAGTGGATAATTCCAATGAGCGAGCGATTCTCTTTGCAATTCAATGATTACCGGATGGACGAAGGACGGAAAAGAATGGCCAAGCATTCATGTCGGCCATTACTTTAAAGGAATTAACAAATAAAGTGCATTTAAAAAGGTCATTTTTGCTTATGAGCGGATTGAACAACATCTAGATAGTCAAGTCGATTTGACTTTAAAACAAGCGCTTGGTGGGGAGGCACCCCATCTCGGTATAAATTTTATCTATTTTCTTTACTTATGTCTTAGTTTACCTTTTATCTGTTCGCTTTAGTTGTTAACATGGCTGCCAGATTGTGTATTAATGTTTTTGTGTCTATCATCAGCATGCGGCATGTTTAGTATGATGTAATGTACATTACAATAGTGTTTATGAGATTTTTAGTAATGTATGATAACCTTTGTAGTATAGTTTTTTTTTTCTCTTTGCCTTGGCATGTGCAGATAACAAACTAGAAATCTCAAGATTGCACCTCATGCCATGGCCAACAAATAAGTGTGTTGAATCTCTCGCATCATGTCATTGGATCTTATGTCTTTTTCGCTAACTCGCAACCATAACACCATCCAACAAAGGCCATCTCAACACTGCTACCACCACCAAAGAAACCTACCTCATCAGAACTCATGTTGTAGCGCAAGCAAAGAAGGAATCCACGTCATGTCCTTGAAAGTAGTGAGTTTTTGAATTTTACATGCAGTTTGCTACAGCGTATCCGGCTCTACATCTCTCCATCTCTCTCGGCAGTTACCAGAACCGCACGCCCATACCAATTCCTTTTGCTCAACAAAATACCCACCATCTGCAAAGCAACCGAATCATCATTCACAGAATCAGACCCAATTGAAGTCAGGCGTGAATCCAATTTGGGATCAGCAGCTAGTTTCTTTTCTTCATCAAGGTATTTTATTTGGAAATTCGATCATTCACGAAGATATTTTTGCTTGAGTTGTTGGGTTGGTTCTCTTTGAGTATCTGTCTTTGCGTATGATTTGGGGTGATTTCCACTGTTGGAAATCTGGATAGAGCATTCACAAACAAGGGCTATCCAAGTTAGGTTTGAAGAGCACTCACATAGTGTTCGATAAATTGCCTGAGGGAAGAATTGGAGTGTTTTAGGGTTGTTTGATATTAAAAATTGCTGGGGTCTTCTTGGCCTAAGTTTGGGGGAAGTTTGGGCATTGCTTAGGACTGTTTTTGCATAAACCTACTGAGACTTCTATCATGACACCAAAAAGGCAACGTCTGAGCATCGGAGGGTCTTTTTCGTCTGCCGCACCACCACCCACGGCTTGGGACAGAGCAAAATTTATCAACGAGGAGGCCTGGAAAAGGTAAAAAAGCTCTTTCGGCTCACGAAATCTGATTCCAGAGCAGGGGTTCAGGCCGGATAAGAAGGATGGTGAGCTACACACCATGATACTAGAGCGGCATTGGATTAACTTCACAAAACCTCCTAGGTCAGCTGTTGTATCTGTGGTTCAAGAGTTCTATGCCAACGCCATTCCCGAAGGCCCTACTGTTGTTCAAGTTCGGGGGAAGCAAGTGGCGTACAGTAGTCAGGCCATTAATGCCTTGTTCGGAACACCCAACTATGCGTGCAATGATTATATGTAGACAGGACTCCGCGGCTATGATCTTGAGGATATCATTCGGCGGCTTTGAAAACCCGGGACTGAGTGGAAGAAAAATGATTACACGGGGGAAAAGACCAGCTTCCGGCTTGAAGACTCAACATTAACGGAAGGCGTTGTTTGGCTTCATTTGTGCCAATATGATTCCAACCCGTCATTTGAGCGACATGACTAAGGATAGGCGATCTCTTACTATTCAAATTATCACGGGTCTACATGTGGATATTGGCATGCTCATTCATGACTCCATTCTAAGGCAATCAAGAGTAACATTCTCACCGGACTTCCTCATCCATCATCGATCACTACATTGTGCAAGCGTGAAGGTATCCAGTGGGGGCCCGAGGAGATAGCCTCGCCACCGGCGACAAATCATTAACCACCTAACTATAAAACGCTATTATGAGTGGGACGGAGCAGAATCTCACGTTAGAGGCGAGGGCTACGGGCCACCTAAAGTTCCACCTCCTACATCGAGGGTCGAGCCTTCAAACGCCGCTCCAAATACATAAGGCCACCGTGCACAGGCCCTCATCGAATGACATCATGGCATCCTCACCCCGCCGTGATCGTAAATGCAGACGCCGAGGCCCAGAGGCAGCGAAGGCACATAGCAGCTGTGGTCCAGAGGCAGGAGATAGCGATGCAGGACCAGGCTGAGCTGGTGAACACTATGCAGAGCATCTACACAGACTATTATGGCGAGAGCACTGAGTTCACGCCATACCAGTTTCCAGAGCGTCCTGTCTTCCCACCTTACCCTCTGCCATCACCGTCTGTCGACGCTGATCAGGATGCAGCTGATGAGGATGAAGCCGATGCCGATGCCGATGCCGATGTTGAGTGAGCGATCTCCAGGGTAGCCCTCTTATATTAAATTCTTTTATGTTTAGTAATGAGGGCATTGCTCACTTTAAGTTTGGGGGTGTTTTTAGCTTTTATCTGTTTATTTCTGTACTGCCATGTTAGGATTGCCAGACTCTAGTACCTTATTATGTTTTTATTTATCAGTATTGTGGTGCAGTCTTTTGAACTACGGGATTATGTTTGAATTTTTATCATTATGGATGCCATGAACTATTTTTGGTTTTATTTAGATATTATTAGCATGATTGTGGTTTCTAGCCATCTTTTTGGGGCTTATACAGATTTAGATGCTTGTGCCATGTAAATGGCCTTTTCACCCTATTTTGAGCTGCTATTTAGCAAGGGTGTTATATTTATCATTGCTGATTTTTGATTGTGGCTATGTCTAGCGCCAAATGAGTATGTCTCTCGTAGAGTTGTTCAAGCATGCCATGTACTAGGGGTTTATGAGTTGATAAGTTTAGACTGTTATTGATCCGTCCTTCTAGCAAGCACCGACCAACTGTGTTAACTAGTTGTTTTTTGAATTTAGTCCGTGTGTTTATTGTTTTGACAATTTGTTCACTCTAATAAGCTTTCATTTGTGCAAGGTAATAAAAGACTTAGATGTTTATACAGTTTTGGATCTTGGATTCTAGTTTGTCGACATATATATAAAAAAGGGAATAAGAATAGAAAAGAAGTGTTGATATCGAAAGTTTTGCGGTGGGTCGAGATAGAGCGTGAAACGACTCACCATAAACGCAGGGGATCGATATCGAGATGGAGCATAAAATGCACTCATTTGAATAATCTTCGCTTTTGTTGTGAAGTCTCAATTGGCTTATGTTGATTACGTGGCCTTTACGCCGAAAGTTATTAGATTCTCGAGGGGTGTTCTACACCTAGTGCCCTAAAGTCATCCTGCTTGGGAGTCACTAATCAAAAGCTCATTCATGGGTAGTTCAATAGCCTAAGGTAATTAAGTATCGTCCGAAAGTCGATTTTCTTTGTCGGCATGTTAGAGCCTTTTGATCTTTTCCTACATTTGCGTTTTATTCTTAATGCTTGTTGAATGTTTAAGTTATGAGTTTGCTTGGTTTTAACAATCAATCGTATGTAACTTATTTGAGCTATGATTAGTCGACGATTGGTCTTCACACACTCACATAGAATGGATCGAATACAGTCTTATGCTTGAAATAGAATGAACCCTTACTCATGCCCGTGTTTGCCTTATTCTTTGGGAGTAGCTTAGTTAGAGATTCGTAGCCACGATACTAGTATATATTTTTATATTCCTTTCACGTTCTTAATTTCTTCTATTATTATTGTGTTAGATAGTTTGCTCGAGGACAAGCAAAGACTTAAGTTTGGGGGTATTTGATGAGTGGGATTTATACCCGCGAATCGGATACTTTTTGACTTGAATAATTGCCTGAATTCGTAGTCTTTATGTAGTTTTATATAAATATAGTGTTATTGTGCTTAATCGTTGCATTACAGAGCTTTACAGTGATTTTCCAGCTTTAAAGGGGCAAAACAGTAATTATTACATATAATTGCATATCTGGCTATGACAAAGGCTAGCATAAAGCCCATGCCATGCGCCACCCACCTCCTCCTCCTTCTTGCTAATGTAAGTCTCCACGCTTGACGCTACCATTCCTTCTTTGTCTCGCGCTGCAACGCGAGCTCCATGTCCATGGCACTAATGTGGTGACACAACACCATCTAGAGCTTGGTGGCTCAATGGCCCACAGACCACCTCCTGGCTCCCAGACACCCAAAGGCCTTTGTTAGACCTAGCAAAAAGGAAGGAAGCAATATATAAAAAAAAGAAAGAGGAGGCTTGCAAATGGAGAGATGGGGAGATATAAAATAACACATATGATATATGATATAGATAAAGAGAGAAGGGAGATAGAGAGGAGATCTAGGGAATTAGCTTAGATTTCTTCTGTAATTTCTTTTGCTTTCTCTTAGATAAATGTTTGTAAATATAGATTAGCTAGATTAAGGAGAAGTTTGGGTATCTTTGGAGCATCAAGAGCAATGAGCTACACGGACTGGAGAGCTTGATTTGAGCAGAATGCTTAGAGATTGAAGGGCCTTGACAGAGTTTCTTCTTATCTATTTATTTTCTCTAATTTTGTAATCCATAAATGTTGTCTTTATTGCTACTTGTATTTTATTCAATAGCTATGAACTGAGTATTTGCTCTAAGGTTATAATGGAACCATTTGTTATTTAAATTGACTGTCTTATCTCTTTGGTTGGCACCATATGATTTGGTTCAATATATTGATGCTTAATGATTCCCACTAAGACATTAGTGATGATTTTGGTAATTTACATGATATCGATGTAAGAATTGTAGATTTACACCGAATATATTGACATATGATTGTGGGTTTCGAATTGCATAAGTTGTGCGTAGAATAGACATATATATATGCACCACACGTGCGACCTAATAGAGAGCTTAAGCTTAAATCCTTGTTTCGGTCAATTCATGATGTATATATGTAGGATTGTATCTATCTTGGGCGTTCTTTTTTTCGCATTCTATTCCCTATCAAGTGGAACTGGAAAAGATATGTTTGTACATACCTCGATAGAGGTGTATGAGCACTTGTGTGTTCTCATTTGACAAATTGTCGTGACCTTTAAGACCAAAGAGAGAGGGTAGCTAGTTTGATGAAGCATAAAGACGCCAGTGTGTTCGATGAAATGCCCGAGTGGGGTGAAGTTGTAACCTTAGCTTGTTATTCCTTAGATTACCATTCGTTATCCATTTACTTGCTTTGATAATTAGTTATGCTTAGATTAATCACTCTTTCATTTGTTGTCGTTTCAATAAGACTTTAGCGATGCAAAGCTGTATTTGGTAAATATTAGTGACAGTTCCTCGTGGGTACGACACTCTACTTATCACTGTATTACTTGTTAGACCGCGTATACTTGCGCGTGTTTAGTGATCGGTTATCCGACCAAAAATTGCCTGAAGTTGTTAACAAAAATTCAATGCTTTATGTAATGCATTTCATGGTAATGATATTTACCATTAGCAATACTTCATATAGCGACTACTTGTACCTTTTTTACTTATGTACCAAGGGATAGTATCCAGAGATAATATTTTTTTAGGCCTATGCGATAGAGAGTATTTTAAGTAGTTATATTTATACATATTAGGACCCTTCAATACCTCCAAAAAGTAGTCAAAAATTAGTCATCAGATGAATATGCAATACAAAAATAGTCATATGAACTTGAGTAGCCTTGCTAAGGAATATTGATATTAGACTGATGAAGCTACAGACATCAAAACTTTTTTTGCGCTTACGTCCCACATCGATTATTAGTTGAAGCAGATGTCAGAAACTGCAATTTAAAAAAGGCAATCGGCAAAGAAAAAAGGTGTCTTTCCGTTTAAGGCAAAGAAAGAAGGTATCTTTGTTCAATTTATTTCAGGAAATAATTATTTTTTTCCATTAACGGCATTTACCTCTTGGGTTGTTGTTTGATTAGTAATTGCATTTTATTTTAAACATTTATAAACAAAATATAATATTTAATTTTTTAAAAAAAATTAAAAAACAAAAAAAAAATGTAACAGTTAATATTGATGTTTAAATTGCATCAATTACGAAGTTAAATTAAAAATATAACATTTTTTAATTTAATTTTAAAATGAACATCTACTTTGGAATGGGTGCATGGCATTTTAGTTGATCTTTAAGTGCATTTGTTTCTCTAATAGATGTCACCTTTTTACCAACATAAATCAGACGGCATAAGTAGGGACGCCCTTTTTGTGTGTTGCACCAACCATCTAATTTCTAATTACTACATTCATTCTATAATAATAGTGGCTATAGAGCATCTCCAACAATAATAACAAAAAAACCTCTTCAAATTAAAATTTGTTGACCTACGTGACAATTTGAAGAACATTATTTGCTACTTTAATATTTTGTGTCTCATCAGTCTCTTCAATTCAATTAATGCAGTATTTGACTTAAAGAAATAAAAAGGAATGATATTAAATTTTAAAATGAGCTGTACATCAAACTCATCTAGTAAAATAAATATTTTAAACCTTTTTTATATGATTTTGATTCTCCCAAAACAAAATAAATATTTTGAAAAGGCAAGGTCAGGTTACCAGTTCTGAAGAGAGAGAATGAGGTTACAAATTTGATGACTAAGGTTTGAGAGGCTGTTGAAGATAATTTTGTTGATGTGATTCACCTATTTGGATATCCCAAAGTGGTTGAAGAGGCTGTTGGAGATTCTCTTAGCTTCATGCACATGAATTAAGAAAATTATTTAATACTATTATTTAGTAATTAAAATTTGTATGAAATTTCATCACTACCTCTTTCTGAAAAATTGAAAACTACTAATACAATTGAGAAAATTTCATGGGACAATAAGAGAACTTAGGGATGATATATAAAAATAAATAATTTATTCCCTTAGAAAGTTGTAGACGACAAATAAATTTAAACAAATTTTTTCTTCTAAAAAATCTATTATTATAGAATAGAGGTAGTAATACTTTTATAATTAATACTCCATCCGTTCCTTAATATGAGTTATTTTAGAATTGTGCATAAGTATTAAGGAAATGATTGTATAACATTAAATATAACATCAATTGTTTATATTGTACTTGTATTGAAAAAAGAGTGTTATTTATTGGACAAAAAATAGTGAGAGAACCAAAGTTATATTTAATATTTGGGGTAATTTTAGAAACTAAACATATAATGCTTACTTGAAATTCTCAAACGACTTATATTAAGAGATAAAAACATTTCTCTAAAATGACTTATATTAAAGGACGAAAGGAGTAAATGTTAGCAATTCCTCCTTCCGTCCTTTAATATAAGTCGTTTTAGAGAAGTGTTTTTGTCTCTTAATATACGTGCTTTGAGAATTTCAAATAAGCATTAATTGCTTAGTTTGTAATATTATTCCAAATATTAAATATAACTTTGGTTCTCTCCCTATTTTTTACCCAATAAAAGACACTAAATATACTACCTTCATTCCATAATAATTGACTTTTTAGAAGAAAAAAATTGTTCCAGTTTATTTGTCGTTTATAACTTTCTAGAAAAATAAATTATTTACTTTTCTATATCACCCCTAACTTATCTTATTGACCCGAAATTTTCTCCATTGTATTAATAGTTTTCAACTTCCCGTAAAAGGATAGTGATGAAATTTTATACAAATTTTAATTATTAAATGATAGTATTAAACGACTTTGTTAATTCATGTGCATAAAACTAAAACGAATATTATTATGGAATAAAAGTAATATTTAAGAAAATGATTATATAACATTAAATATAATATCAATTGTTTATATTATCCTTGTATTGGAAAAAGAAAGTACTATTTATTAGACATAAAATAGTGAGAGAACCCAAGTTATATTTAATACTTGAGGTAATATTATAAACTAAGCAATTAATGCTTATTTGAAATTCTCAAACGACATATATTAAGAGAAAAAATATTTATCTAAAACGACTTATATTAAGAGACGGAGAGAGTAATATACACACCCCCAGACTCACACACTTACTGATAATTATATACATATAGAATCACAAGTTTATTTTTTTGTTTGTTACAAACTTAATTACAGAGTATTAGTGTTCTAAAAATTTACGTCTCATTTTGATTAATTCCCATCTAGATATTAGGTGGTAATTTACTTGTATTGATTTGGCTGGACGCCTAGGCCATCACTTAGGCAAAATCAAATCTCTACTTTGAAACTTCACTATAACTTGAATGAATTTGTTAAGCATTAATTTTTTTTGTATTGTTTTATATAAAAAAAAATTAAATCTACTTTATGTTTTTTATAACATATTAAGTTTATAATAGAAAAATAAATAAATGCGAGCGTCTAGGAAAACACCTAGTCTGCCTAGAAAAATGCTTATTCGCTACCTTCGTCTAATGATTTTTAGAACACTAAAGAATACAATTTTTTTTTCAGTAATCTATATTAAGATATATTTAATATTATATAAATAAAGACTTTATATGTTTCTTAGTTATTTCAAAAATATAATAGGAGATTCTTTTCATTAGAGAGAAGGTTGATGAGAAATTGATTCTCTTGGAGAATGTTAATACATTAGTTAACGACGCAGACTTCTTAACTAAAGTAGTTAGTTTGACAAAATTTGAGTAGTGTACACTGAGGTGAGTATCAAAAAGTATTCATCAAGTGGGAGAATGTTGGGATTGATGTTAGAATTTGAGCAAAAATTGAAATGGGTTTCCTTAATCATTTTAAATGAATTCACATATCAATGTGTTCTACTCCATGAGTAGATTAAAATAAAGTATTTGGAAGCTCAAATCCATAGAGTAATGAATGAAAAATTAACTCCCAAAGATCACCCTTGAAAATGATAATAAATATATGTGGGAAGCTAAGTCCCACATCGGTTAAGAATTAAATATTAAATGAGTTTATACACAATAAAGTTGCTCTTGAGTTTGGGCCTCAACGATTACCCCACTTTTGTGAAGCGTGAAGACATATGTAAAGCTTGGTTCAAACTCACACGTGTGTTGTTGCCGAACGGGCTCGATAGTCCTTGTATATAATTTTTTGGTAAATTTTGTTTATTTTATTTAGTTCAATTATCCAAATTGTATCGTTTTGATAAATGTTATTTATTATCAAACTTGGTGTGGTTTGGGAAGTGATATTTGTCGAATGGACCAGTTAATACTGCGCCGAATGGACGTGTCAATACGTCATTTTAGGAAGCGCTATCTAAATGAACAGATGCCCTATATACGTCGTTTTTTGCCTGAATGGCCGCGCCCTTTTCTCGTTTTTGTTCTGTTAAGCCTCAAACTACGCGTTTCTGGCCTGAACGGACACACCCTTTCTGTTAAGGCCTAAAACTACGTTATTTTGGCTAAACAGTGTCTTTTCAATGGATTGTCTCCTATAAATAGACTAGGGGAATAGCCAATTCGATCATTCAATTCACAAGCATTTCTTGTCTTATAGTATTCATTATTCATAGTTCATTTAGAGAGAGAGTTTTGAGCATTATATTTGGTTCGTTGAGTATACTATTTGTAGTGCTACTATATACATTGTCATTGTATTTTGGAAAACAAGTGTTATCAACTCTAATCACTATAAGGAAGGCATAATTGTCTTAAAGATATAGTACCAAGTACTAGCTCAAATTCACTTCTGGAATTTTGAGATAAGTTAACATATATATAGTATCCATTCAGTTTTCTTAACAATTGACTCATACTTCTGCGGTTTCGACGAATGACCACTACGATAGGGTAGTCGAGGGTCTCGCTCAAAGTACAATTGGGCTTGAGAATTTATTAATAGCATTTTGGGTTTTACTAATGTATTTGGCCTCATGTTATAGTAGCTAGAGTTTTCTAGTACTACTAAAATATTATTTCATGTGTGGATCATTGTATGGTATGTGAGGCATATAATAAATACATTAAACAAACAACCGAATTGGTGAACCCGAGTATATCACATGTTCTTACTTTTCCATCTTCCATATAATATTTGTGTTATTGCAATACTATTCATTCTTAAATTCTAACAGGTTTTTATTAATTAGCGAAAAAAGTTGGAGAAAGAGGTTGTATAGTGCAAAAGGAGGTGTTGACACATGGTGCTGTCGGATGTAGTTTTTGAAGCCATTGCGGGCGGTTGAAATTAATTCAATCTTGGAGAATATTTGTGAAGGGGATGTAAGCCACATTTTTTAGACCAAAAGGTTAATATAAGCTTTGTCATGTATGGTATAGAGAATATTGTGTTGGGGAGATGAGATCCGAGGGGATATTGAGAGAACCATAAGAAGACTTTTGGTGGCACAAAGATGGGGAGGAACTGAGGCAGAGAGAGTGTGTTTGACATGAAGCAAAAGGTTAATTAATGTTTGCATATGTGAAGGAAGGTGGTTCTTCCTATAGTTCCTTAAATCACTTGACAGACTTGATTCTTTTGGTCATTAACAAATACATACTAGAATATATTACTTTTACAATGTTAAATACTCTCTAAATTGGATAATATCTGTAACGCCCCCAAAATCGGGACCAAAAGGTTAATATATGCTTTGTCATGTACGATATGGAGAATATTGTGTTGGGAGATGAGATCAGAGGGGATATTGAGAGAACCGTAAGAAGACTTTTGGTGACACAAAGATGGGGAGGAACTAAGGCAGAGAGAGTGCGTTTGACATGAAGAAAAAGGTTAATTAATGTTTGCATATGTGAATGAAGGTGGTTCTTCCTATAGTTCCTTGAATCACTTGACAGACATGATTCTTTTGGTCATTAACAAATACATACTAGAATATATTACTTTTACAATGTTAAATACTCTCTAAATTGGATAATATCTATAACGCCCCCAAAATCGAGACCATCTTAATCCAAAATCAAGACTAACTTAATCTCAATTTTGTGCGTTAGCAACAATCTTGTTTTAGCTTTAAAACATTATTTAATGTTAAAATAGTTAAAATTGTTGTTTTTCCCCACTCTATTCATTCATTCATTCATTCCCTGAATCGCAACCGTTACAATTCTTCTTTAAACTGAAATCATATTCATTTTATGATTTACTTAATCTGAGTAATTGTATTAAGAGCTTTCAAGTCTCAATACTTAATATCTTTCTTATATAGTAATGTAATTATATCACTTTATTTTTATAAAGTATTCATTACAATACATCCAGAATAAATATTCTTTATTGAATATTTAAATTATACATAATTGTCAATTATCTATAACAAAACCATTAATCATAGCTTTATACAATTTCTAATTCAAGAAAATGTATTCATTTCGTATATCATTCATCATTCATCATCCGCACAACAAATAATATTGCATAACGTCATTAACCTGCAAAAAGTTTGTGTTTGCAAAATTGAGCTCGACAGTCCAACCAATTTAACAGTCTATCATGTTTCACATAGCACACAACTCTATATCCATCACATGCAACATACTTTCTTTGTTATACATATCCTACGTGCATCAATAATTCAGTGCAATGCATATATTCATGCATTATACATTCCCAACTATCGCGTTACATTATACAACATGTGTTATCACATCTAAATTGAGTTCCGCACCCAATTAACTTAGTCATATTTTGACTTTAACAATTCATAGAGCATGATATGTAATTTAGCACATAACCACATTCAATCCACTAACATAACAGAACTAAAAAACTTGACTTGATTAGAGATTAATGCTAAAATGTAACTTAGAGTTTCTCCACAATTCTTACAGAATTATATTTACATGCACACACATATTAAATAATTAAATATATTGCAAAACATGCATGTATATTCATCATTAATAATTATTAGTTTATAAAAACCAATATTATTTACTCTTACTCCAAAACCAATATTGATTTAATCAGAAACTCAATTCATTTTAATCTTTCAATGCCAAATAAAACCTTTCAAACTTTTAATGTGTAAATATTTTACATCTAAAGCTTAAATAATTTAAATTCCACTTTAGGAATATTTTATGCTCTTACTTGCTAATTCGGGACTTAAACAACTAATATATAGCTTTTATAGTAAAACTCAATTTACTATATTATTTCTTTAATATAAATATTTCTTATATCATTTTGTCCACTCATGAGTCAACTCGAACCATTGCCTCATTTATAAACATTCTATTCCGCTAACACACTTACTGCATTTTTCGTTTTGCAAATATATACATTTTCACTATATATATTTATATATTAAATATATATAAATCTTGGTTCAAAAACTTCATTTTGATCCCGCAAATCTTCATTACATCACATTTATGATTATTACAACTTTTTAATGGTTCCATACTTTTTGTTTTGTTATAAAACCATTTTTCATGTCAATTCCGGCATACATTGGCTTAAATATGCAAATTCATATTTATATAATATTTTTATTGCATTATTTATGCCCAAAAGGAAGTTTCATGACATAAAGTATCACATACTGTCAAATCCCTTCTCTTAGGACTTTATTAGATCTAATATTGTCTAAAATTTAGCCCAATCACACTTTGGAGCATTTAATGTCAAAATGTAAATTTCATCATGACTACATACAAGACGCCTAAAATTGTAGTTCCGACATGCGCCTGTTACTTTATTTTAAATCTCAACCCATAAGTCATATAACAACGAATTTTTGATATGTTATAGACCTTATGGCATAGTATTTTTTGAAAAAATATAACTGCGCAAACAAATGAAGGAAACTACTCAAAACAGACCCTACAAATTATGTCACAGAATAAAGATCGAACCTTTGCGGCGCTTGATGGCAATGAATCGGCGAAGGCCGCTAAGCGTGCCAGCGTTCTTGCCAATTTATATACTCTGCTGCAAAGACTTAACGACCTAGCCACTTTGGAATTTTCTTACACTTTGCTCGCTTATCGGATCGTTCTACAATTTTAATATGTTTTTCGTATCATATGAGACTATTTTTGAAAAATATTAAACAGCTATTCCGGGTTTGATAGGCAGCCCAAACATTGCGCCAAAAGTGGACGTTCATAACAATTTTTAATTTCGTTTCAGTTTTACCCTCTCTCGCTAAAACAGTCATAACTTCTTCGTTTCAAAACATTTTCGAGCGATTCTTGAGCCCGCACGAATCTAACTTCCGGGACTACAACTTTTATTCTTTGACCATTATCAAATTATTAGCACAAAATTCCAGAAAATCCGTGCAAGGAGACTGCTCTTAATTTGTTGGACAGATTTGACGCAACTACTTTGCAATGTCATAACTCCTTGCTCCATAGTCGGAACTAGTCCGTTCTAGAGTCTATGAAAATCTTATTCAGTGTAATATAATATCCCAAAAGCCCAGAATTTTCGGGAAACATATACAAGACCCGAAATTGGCCTCAAGGTCAGCAGTCATACTAGTTTTTCACTTTTCATTTTTCGGGAAACATATGCTGCCCAATGCAAGTTCAAAAAGGGAAACAACCAGTCTGTTTCTCCGAGAGCTAACTTAGCTGAGGCAGACAATACTATTGTGGCGGTTGTCTCCGAGGTAAACATGGTGACTGACAAAGAGGCATGGGTAGTGGATTCTAGTGCTACCAAACACATTTGTGCGAATCGTGGTGCATTCATCTCTTACACTCCCCTTGAGGAAAAACATGAACATGTGTACATGGGCAATTCGAGACTTGCATCAGTGTTGGGTAAAGGAAAAGTAAATTTAAAATTGACTTCTGGGAAGATCCTTTCTCAGAAGAATATGCAATACAAAAATAGTCATATGAATATTGATATTGGACTGATGAAGCTACAGACATCAAAACCTTTTTTTGCGCTTACGTTCCACATCGATTATTAGTCGAAGCAGATGTCAGAAACTATAGTTTAAAATAGGCAATTGGCAAACAAATTAGGTATCTTTGCGCTTGGGGCAATGACGCAGCTACTGTGGTACTAACCGAGGTGCGTCAATTGCTCTGGTTGAAAACTATTTCCAAACCCCCTCTTTGGCCTTGGTGAATGCCCCTTGGCCATCGAGAATTTTTGGAATGACCTCCCTTTTAAAAATGGGTAAAGGTCATACAATTCCTAGTTCCCTAAGTTTAGTTTCTACCATTTATCAGAATATGGCTTGTATGAAGACAAGTACTCAAAATAAAAACACGTGGTCATCTTATATACATACTAATAATGCTTTTTTTAAAGATAGGTTTATGTAATATAGTGATGCATAACAAGATATACAACTAACTTCATTAGTGTGTATATGTATATGTATATATATATATATATATATATATATTAAAAAATAGATTATATCATAAGAGTATAAATAAGGACATAGAGGCTGCATTTAAACATACTTCGATGGGGTCAATGGGCGATTAAGAAGACCCATGGCCTAGGTTAGTGACCTCCATTGCACTTTGGAAGGGTGCTCGCCTAAGTTAGGTCTACCCCTCACCTAAGTTAGGTCTACCTAAGTGGTGGAGCCTACATCATAATTTGTGAGAGTGGTCGTGCAACCGGTAACCAACCCAGTATTTAATACTAAAACACGAACATGATTCATAAATGAGTATCAATTTTTAATCTTTTATTTGTTATGTAAATTAGGGGCGGTAATTTTCGACACGATAACACAAACATGCGTGATTTATGTGTTATAAGAATGTGTATACGAGTTTCGACACGACACGGATTCATTTAACACAACATGATCATCACCCTTAATATAAACTATTTAGAGAGACATTTATTTACACGAAACCCTAAATGAATAGGAATAAGACTTTTTCTCTCTAGAATAGTGTTAGACTTTTAGTCATGTGCAGGACCTTCTTATTAGAGAGGTTTGGAACCCGAGATTTCGCCCGAACCTAGGTTAGGAGTTAGGGAGTCGTTAGACCGCAACTTATTGCTAAAAAACGTAATAGGCTAGCATGTTTATCAAGGATTCGTAATAATGTGTTGAATATATACAGAATATATACCCAATTCTAATCTGTCAATTTCATGGATCGATGTACTTATTCTTCTAAAATGTAACTTAAAGCTCTTTTGAGGGTGTTGATTTTCTTTGGGTTTCTAAAACTGTAAGTTGTATTGCTCTCTAGTATAAGTCGGTCAACTTTGTACACACTCTAGTATTTTTGTTTTTTTGGGTAGTTTTATGGTGGGGGTATGCCCCTTGTAAGTTGTAAACATGTTATTTGAATTCCATCAGTCATTCACCCAAGTTAATTACCACATTATTATATTTTAGATATCTCTTAATTGTTAATATATGAAACTAAATAAAACTAAAATGAAGTTTCTGCAGAACTATGGACAAATAAATTGTTGTATATTAAGCTAAGCTGTTTTTGCATTTGGTACCATTTATAAAAACCTCTTGGTTTTTTCATCCCATTTGATCTTATTGTCATTCTCAGTGTTGTATTTCTATCACTGACTAAAGTCTTAGAAATTTTGTTGGAGGGAGAGGGAGATAAAAGGGAAAAGAGGGGTGGGTGGGAGAGTTGTGAAGTCGTTTTTGTATTGTGACAGTAAACTCCCACATCAAAGAGAGTGAGAAATCTAATATCGCAACACAAGGATATGAATCAACTTGTAAGGCTTGCAGTATTAACGCAGCCATGTGGTGAGCACAAAGCGAACTATTGTTTCGCCTTTTACTAAAGAATACCGTGTGTTCGTCACTCACAGTGGCATACGCCTATTTTTGGAGGAGATTTCTTTTAGGAAGCTCTCCCTACTACAATCCAAGTTGATTACTACTCCCTCCGATCCTTAATATAGGTCATTTTAGAGAAATGTTTTTGTTCCTTAATATAAGTCGTTTGAGAATTTCAAGTAAGCATTAATTGTTTAGTTTCCAATATTACCCCAAGTATTAAATGTAACTTTGGTTCTCTCACTATTTTTTGTCCAATAAATAACAAACTTTTCTTCCAATACAAGGACAATATAGACAATTGATATTATAGTTAATGGTATACAATAATTACCTTAATACTTGTGCACAACCCTAAAACGACCTATATTAAGGAATGGAGGAAGTATTTTTGTAAATTAAGTTAAGTTGAATATGGTAAAATCTTGGAATCATGAATGTTATCAACTATAATTTCAATATTTTTAATGGTCAAATAACGATTTTTTTTTGTTGGATATTAAAGTTCTGGTTTTGTTGTATTTGCTTTTACGTTTTTTTTTTAATTTTTTTACAGTGAATGTTTTTGTTTTTTTTTTGTTGTATTGGCTTTGTTTAAAAACCAATAAAGTAAAACATAAGACCATTTGTAATTCAAGCACGCATTTCATGTAAGCAGAATGTACCTAACAGAAATACAAACAAAAGTCAACTATATTAAATACAAAAGACCATTTGTAATTCAAGCATGCATTTCATGTAAGCAGAATGTAACTAACAGAAATACAAACAAAAGCCAACTATATTAAATACATAAGACCATTTGTTTCATCATTGCAATACATAAAAAGCCAAAAGACGAAACCAAGATTTGAAGTTTGATTGGAAGTTCAGTTAAATAGTGTTCTCTAAGGACCTAATATCCCCAAAGTTCAACCGTTGCAAATTAAATAAGCAGGAGGAGTCCTTTCCTTGACATATGCGCTACGGCGAACCAAGTCCCATATCGAAAGAAGTGGAAACAAAACTTTAGTACTTAGTCAACTTTGAGAGCTCTAATTTATCCGACCTTACTTGAACAGGATCTGTTCTATAGGCTCGTACCTCTGTATCCTTGATTTCTAAGGAGACAGGTGACCATGTCTGGTGGATTAGCCAAGACCGCAGGACCAGAGCGTGATTAATGATTGCGTGGTCCTTTGATCATTTGAGCGATGAGAGATCGTTCTCGGTCAAATCTCTTGGCACCGGGTGGTCCTGCGCTTATCTCACAGACCTCCGCTTTATTGGTTGTGGTGGTAGGCTCCAAACTCAAGTGACCATGGACCAAAAAGAACTAGCTTGACATTCTTGTGGGTTGTTAGACTGGCTCATCCATGACTCGGAAGGGTTTTTTAGAAACAATTGGAGATTGTAAAATGGGCATACGTTTTGGAACATGTTGTTGTGGGGGATTTTGTAGCCATTGCGGTTGGAATTCGAGTTTGGAAAGGTATTAGTGCAGGGGTTCCAATTATATCTTTGGCCTTGTTTTCTTTGATCAACAGTATTTGAGGCAAAATAAACTCCTATTGCGATTTTATTTCCTCGATGAAACTTCTTTTCTTTCTTGCTCAACTGTTGATGACGATAATTGGGTCAGATCATAGTCTTTCCAAATTTGGTGATATTACGATTGATACCATCCTACAGCCATATCCAATATTGTATTCTTCTCAATAAGATCACAACCATTGCTTCCCTTTTCAATAAGCACAAATTTTAAAGCAAAGATTTTTATGAAAAACTCTGTTTATCCATTAGTAATTAAGGTTGGGCATGCTTTTCAACTTTATTTCATGGAGTAATTAAGGTTGGGTTGTTGTTTGATTAGTAATCGCATTTTATTTTAAACATTTTTAAACAAAATATAGCATTTAATTTTAAGCAAATTTTTTCTTTAAAAAAAACAAAATATAACAGTTAATATTGATGTTTAAATTGTATCAATTACGAAGTTAAATTAAAAATATAGCATTTTTTAAAATTAATTTTAAAGTGAACATCTACTTTGGAATGGGTGCAGGGCATTTTAGTTGAATTTAATTTATGAAATTATTTTAATATTGCACCTTAGATATAAAATAATTCTGAATGTAATCTTTATTCACATCCCCCGACTCAAAATCGAAGTAATAAACTATATTTCAATTAAAATGAACGAAAAGCGAGATGAATGTACTTATTTTTAATTATTATTTTTGTAAAATAATAATCACACGTTAAAAATCTTATAGGTAATACTGCCGGTTTAAAATATAAGAGCAAAATACAAAGCCAAATGCTCTTATATTTTGGTGCGGAAGTGCTAATAATTGTTTCATACACTAGAATTTTGAGTGACAACATTTTTTACCCTTGTTTCTTGCTAGATATACAAACAATGTGATTCCAAGATCCCGATTTGAGATTTGTTCAAAATTATCTCCGATTCAAAAAGCGGTTCAAAATAAACAGTCCATTAAACTAATTTATAGAAAAAAATAGCATTTTATATAGAAGAGAGTTTCATTATATAATATTTGCATAAAGACATAATCTAAAATACAATGCTCTCTAAAATAGACTGCCCATGGCCTAAAATCAAGATCCATGAAATTCCTCATGCTACACGAATACAAAATTTAACACAAAAGGGGAGGCCTCTCTTTAAATAAAAGGAATGTTTTACTATACATGTTCGGTTAAAGTTTTGGACAAAATGATTTATTCCCTATCCCTGTCGTTTAGTGACTTGCTTATAGGAAGGTTAAAATAATCACATATATGAATCAAGATATTTATATGTATGCTTCCTATTGTCTTTGTAGAAAAGCATGCATAAGTTCTTCCCCCACACACCGATGAAAAGAGACTCAAATCCCGGCCGAAAGCGAGACGTAAAATCTCCCCAAAGAAATCAATCTCTTGCCATTTCTTGTAGTCTACATTGGTACTTTATACATGGACAAAATCTGCAGTTCGGGCTACTACCTAGAATCGCCCATCGATTTGCGAAAGCGGTGATCGACGACCAAGACCTGAAGTTTCCTCGAGAATCTGCTACGGCAATGAAAGCTACCTTAAATCCCATACTTAGCAGGTCTTGTCTTGATTCCTCATGGCAAAGGTACGCCGCGTCTCAAAAGTCGTCGTGTGTTTAAAGCGAATGAGTAGTCTAGATAACCTACAACCGAGGCGATCGTCTAAAAACATAAAAAATGTTACCACTTTAGAATTCTCATAATTGCCCAATGAGAAGCATACATTAGTCAAAAAGGCGAAGTGAGTCGATGAAAACTTCTTCTATAACGCTAGTCGTACTTGTTACTATCCAGAGAAACAAGAGAGAAATTAAGAGGTTGTTTAATAAAACTGAAAGAAACAGTTTTAAATGCAATCTGAATGAAATAAAATTCTGAATACTGAATGAAAAAAGTTGTTTTATAATTAATATGTATGAAACATCTAAACAACAATTTTTTTACTAGTTTACCCTTCTGAAGTATGTCGAACAAGTATATAAATATGAACATACTAAAAAATAACTATAAAAAATTATAGATTAAATCCTTATTTGGACATCAAACAAAAAAAAATTACTAACTATAAAAAAATGTTGACTACACCTCAAGTAGCAAACAAAGCAACACTACAAATAAGTAAATATATATATATATATATATATATATATATATATATATATATATATATATATATATATATATATATATATAAAAGGTTGGATAAAATCCTTCCTTTGTTTCACCACGAAGAAATTTCCAAAGAACTTTATTCTTTCTCCTCAACCACCCACTTTTCTCTTTCTTGCTCTTTTGAGGCTATATTTTTAGAGAGAGAAACCTAAAGAATAGAATCGTTTAAATCGAACAAGAGATGTAAATCAAAGAATTGGTTTTCCCTTTAATTTCCTAGTTGTCTCTCCCTATTTTTCGATCCCCATTAATCAAAATCCAAGTGAAACAATCAAGGAATCGAGAGAAATCGTGTAATCCCTCAATTGGGTTTGGTCTATGCTTTCATGTTTCACGCTGTGTGATTTTTTTTTAAGGATTAATCTTTGTATGATTCAATCCTTCACCCCTACTTTCTTCCTCAATCTTTTCATGGGATCTTCTTGACTCAGGTACCCATCGTGGATCAATTGGAGTGAAAGAGGGGCAAAACATGTGTAAAAATCCATTCAATTGGGCTTAGAGTTGATTCAAATAAAAAATGGTAGCTTATTCGATCGCTTAGTTGGGCATACCGATTCAAATGCATTAAGATCATTTTATTCAAATCAAACGAATTTGAATGAATGATCGATTCAATCCATAAGTCCGGGCAATACAATTCTTTGGACTTGTTTTGATTAATTGATCTTTTAAAATAACATCATACTCATACATTATCAACACCATAACATGTATAGGTGTGAGTCCTGTGCTTGTAATCGAACTTCAATGTAATCTAATTAATGAATATTCCATAGATTTCGTGTTCATCTAACATGATACATGTATAGATACAAGTATGACAACTTGAAAGAGAATATATTTAATTTCATTAAAATGTTTTAGGAAAAATTGTTCATATAAATTTTGCATCTAGTGTTTCTTGTTAATGCTTTCCAAGTAGCAGAAATTGAAGTATATCAACTTCACCTGTATAGAAACATTGGGAAGGCTACAACATGTACAATTGGCCATTATCTTTTATTCCCAAAGTGTTGCTTGTTTCTCCTATGCGTTGAAGTCCCACATCGAGCAATTGAGTTTGACAGGCACAGGCAGTGAGCTTTAAAAGCACAAACACTTCATAAGAAAAGATATACCTTTCTCGGCCTTTTGGCTAAGATCAAGGGTAGTATCTGTTCTTATCAGTTTAATATTTGATATGTGGGACAATGTCTCACACGATATTAAAATTATTTTTTGAGGGGGAGAGCCCATCATAATAGCTTGCTATTGGGGCTTTTAGTGTCGCCTTAGATTTGCACTACATTCTTGGCCTGGTGCACCCCACCAAATATATAGTCTAATATTTTTGGATATATATTTATTCTATTTGGTAGGTGTTAAAACTAGCAAAAATGCTCCAATTCGAGTGCTTTATAAGTTGTGGTGTTTTGTAGTACGCACTACTAAATTACCTGAAGTTGACAAAAATTCATTGCTTTATGTAATGCATCACATGGTAATGATATTTACCATTAGCAATACTTCATATAGCACCACATGGCTAAACAATGCCTTTTCAATTGATTGTCTCCTATAAATAGACTAGGGGAGTAGCCAATTCGATCATTCAATTCACAAGCATTTCTAGTCTTATAGTATTCATTATTCATAGTTTATTTAGAGAGAGTTTTGAGCATTATATTTGGTTCCTTGAGTATACTATTTGGAGTGCTACTATAGTATACATTGTCCTTGTTTCATGGAAGACAAGTGCTATCAACTCTAAGCACTATATAAGGAGGCATAATTGTCTTAAAGATATAGTACCAAGTACTAGCTCAAATTCACTTCGCAATTTTGAGATAAGTTAATATATATATATATATATATATATATATATATATATTATCCATTCAGTTTTCTTAACAATTGACTAATACTTTTGCGGTTTCGACGAATGACCACTACGACAGGGTAGTTGATGGTCTCGCTCAAAGTGCAATTGAGCTTGAGAATTTATTAGTAGCGTCTTGGGTTTTACTAGTGTATTGGGCCTCATGTTATAGTAGCTAAGAGTTTTCTAGTACTACAAAAATATTGTTTCATGTGTGGATCGTTGTAAGGTATGTGAGACATATAATAAATACATTAAAGAAACAACCGAATTGGTGAACCTGAGTATATCGCATGTTCTTATTTTTCTATCTTCCATATAATATTTGTGTGATTGCAATATTATTCGTTCTTAAATTCTAATAGGTTTTTATTAATTAGCGAAAAAAGTGGGAGAAAGAGGTTGTATAGTGCAAAAGGAGGTGTTGACACATGGTGTTGTAGGAGGTAGGTTTTTTGAGCCATTGCGGACGGTTGAAATTAATTCAACCCTGGAGAATATTTGTGAAGGGGATGCAAGCCACATTTTTTAGACCAAAAGGTTAATACATGCTTTGTCATGTACGATATAGAGAATATTGTGTTGGGGAGATGAGATCAGAGGGGATATTAAGAGAACCATAAGAAGACTTTTGGTGGCACAAAGATGGGGAGGAACTGAGGCAGAGAGAGAGAGAGAGAGTATGTGTGTGTTTGACATTAAGCAAAAGGTTAATTAATGTTTGCATATGTGAAGGAAGGTGGTTCTTCCTATAGTTCCTTGCATCACTTGTCAGACTTGATTCTTTTGATCATTAACAAATACATACTAGAATATACTACTTTTACAATGTTAAATACTCTCTAAATTGGATAATATCGGACCAACTTAATCCAAAATTAGGACTAACTTAATTTTGACTTTGTGCGTTAGCAACAATCTTGTTTTAGCTTTAAAATATTATTTAATGTTCAAATAGTTAAAATTGCGGATTTTTTTCCCACTCTATTCATTCGTTCCCTGAATCGCAACGTTTACGATTTTTCTTTAAACTGAAATCATAATCATTTTATGATTTATTTAATCTGAGTAAATGTATTAAGAGCTTTTAAGTCTCAATACTTAATATCTTTCTTATATAGGAATGTAATTATATCACTTTATTATTATAAAGTATTCATTACAATACATCCAGAATAAATATTCTTTATTTAATATTTTAAATTATACATAAATGTCAGTTAGTTATAACAAAACCATTAATCATAGCTTTATACAATTTCTAATTCAAGAAAATGTATTCATTTCGTACATCATTCATCCTTCATCATCCGCATAACAAATAATATTGCATAACGTCATGTAAGATTGAACTCGACAACCCAACAAATTTAACAGTCTATCATGTTTCACATAACACACAACTCTATATCCATCACATGCAACATACTTTCTTTGTTATGGATATCCTACATGCATCAATAATTCAGTGCAATGCATATATTCATGCATTATACATTCTCAATTATCGCGTTACATCATACAATTCATTGAGTTCCTTACCCAATTAACTTAGTCATATTTTGACTTTAACAATTCATTGAGCATGATATGTAATTTAGCACATAACCACATTCAATCCACAAACATAACTGAAAAACTTGACTTGATTGGAGATTACCGCTAAAATTTAACTTGAGTTTCTCCACAATTCCTACATAATTATATTTACATGCACACATATTAAATAATTAAATATGTTATAAAACATGTATGTATATTTATCATTAATAATTATTAGTTTATAAAAACCAATATTATTTACTCTTACTCCAAAACCAATATTGATTTAATCAGAAACTCAATTCATTTTAATCTTTCAATGCCAATAAAGGCCTTTCACACTTTTAATGTGTAAATATTTTACATCTAATGCTTAAATCATTTATATTCCACTTTAGGAATATTGTATGCTCTTACTTGCTAATTCAGGACTTAAACAGCTAATATATAGCTTTTATAGTAAAACTCAATTTACTATATGATTTCTTTAATATAAATATTTCTTATATCATTTTTTCCACTCATGAGTCAACTCGGACCATTGTCTCATTTATACATTCTATCCCACTAACACACTTATTGCATTTTTTCGTTTGGCAAATATACACATTTTCATAATATATATAAATCATGGCTCAAAAACTCCATTTTTATCCCCGCACATCTTCATTACATCACTTTTATGATTATTACAACTTTTTAATGGTTCAATAATTTTCGTTTTGTTATAAAACCATTTTTCATGACAATTCCGGCATACATTTGCTTAAATATGCAAATTCATATTTATATAATATTTTTTTTGCATTATTTATGCCCGAAAGGAAGTTTCATGACATAAAATATCACATACAGTCAAATCTCTTCTCTTGGGACTTTATTAGATCTAATAGTCTAAAATTTTCCCCAAACACACTTTGGAATGACGAATGTCAAAACAACCCATCATGACAACATTCGACGTCGCCCAAATTGTAGTTCTAACATGCATGTTCGCCTATTTTTAATTCTCAACCCATAAGTCTTATAACAACGAATTTTTGGTATGCTATAGACCTCATTGCATAGTATTTTTTAAAAAAATCTAACCGCGCAAACAAATCAAGGAAACTACTTAAAACAGACCCTACAAATCATGCCGTGTATACAAGATCGGCAGCGCCAAAGACGTGAGCATCGAATGCCTTTGAAGCGCCGCCAAGTGTTCTTTGCCAGCTTGTTGGCATACTCTCTGCTGAGAATTAACGACCTGTCCACTTTGCAATTTTCTTACACTTTGCTCTCTTATCGGATCGTTCTTAAATTTTAATATGTTTTTCGTATCATATGAGACTATTTTTTAAAAATATTAAACAACCATTCCGGCTTCGATAGGCAGCCCAAACATTGCGCCAAAAGTTTACGTTCATAACAATTTTCAATTTCGTTTCAGCTTTACGCTCTCTCGCTAAAACGGTCATAACTTCTTCGTTTCAAAACATTTTTGAGCGATTCTTGAGCCCACGCAAATCTAACTTCCACGCAAATCTAACTTCCAGGACTACAACTTTTATTCTTTGACCATTTTCAAATTAATAGCACAAAATTCCAGAAAATCCGTGCAAGGGGACTGCTCCGAATTTGTTGGACAGATTTGACGCTACTACTTTGCAATGTCATAACTCTTTGCTCCAAAGTAGGAATTAGTCCGTTCTAGAGTCTATGAAAAGCTTATTCAGTGTATTATAATATCCCAAAAGCCCAGAATTTTCTGGAAACATATACTAGACCCGAAATTTGCCTCAAGGTCAGCGGTCATACTAGTTTTTCACTTTTTATTTTGATTTCAAATTGCTTTTCGCTTTAACTTAGTATGCTCAATCTCTTTAATTATCTTCATATATGATATACATATCTAACCCAAGCTTTGATTTCGCTTAAAACTTGGTGTTTAACCAAAACAGTTCATAGCGGACTTATATTGAACATTTCTTATGCGTTGTTTTGGAACACCATTTCCATAGTCATTTGTTTGTGTTATTAACACATTCAAGCCTCCTTATATCACCGTTCAACCAAGTCTATACCCTATTTCCTAATTCAGGCCTAACAATCTTCTACACAATCGAATTGATATATAGTCAACTAGTTACCAAACTAGTTAGTTTACACATTCTTTTGAAATTCAATCTTTTTAATTTCAACACAAAATGAAATATTTCAATCTCCTCTGTATTAAATCAACATAACTATAATCAATTAATAGTATTTCAAATACCATACATAACTTAACCAATTCCTACAGCTAACAGATTTATTTAACACTTGCAGACTTCATGGATCCTCCCTTATTACTTCAGAACTTATACAATATTATTACCCAACCAATTCGACAACCAAACATCACAATTATAGCAATAAATAGCATTCTATACTTTCAATTTCTATGAACTCCATAAAACACATGACTTACCTCTCAATTTGAAGTTTAATTGATGTAATCCTTTGAATTCTTGCTCCAAATTCGTTCTTAATTCCTTCTTGTAACAATCCATTGCTTCAATTCCTTCTCAATTTCAGTTACTAGCTTTAATTTCTTAAGAATTTGGTGATAATTTGAGGGTATGGGAATATGGTGACTCCAACCTTTAGAGAGATGAAACGAATGGAGTTGGGGAGAAATGCTGAGTATTGAAGTTTTTTTTTTAAAACTTCATTAGCTTCTCTTCATTATAAGGTAAGTAGTGTCCCATGATAACTTAGCATATGCCACCTCCTACTTATTAGACCGTAATGACTCAGCACATGAGCATTAACATTTTAAATTTTCAGCATATATACGTACATGTATATTACATTCTCACCTAATGCATATATTACAATATATTTATACATTATGCTTCCAATACCCACATAATTTAATTTATGAATTTTAGTAATATATATTCCAACTAATCCTAATTAAATAATTATACATTTATTTATTAATTATTCTAAATCACTCATTTAACTTATACAACTAATTGTATAAAGTTAAATTTAATTATCTCCTTTCTTCCATAATTTGTTTCAAGATAATTATTTACACGTAGCAAAACATATTTAAATATATTCACCACAACACATACCTACACACATATTACAATCACTTTACAATTAATAAATATAGTATAATATAACACATAATAAAATAAGATATTTATTTTATTAAATTCTTATTTTATTTATCCAAAAATTTTGGATCGCTACATTTTTCTCCCTTATAAGGATTCCGTCCCCGTAATCACAATACCAAACCTTTCCTACTCGGTTTAAGTCTATTCTTCCTTGATCATGCTAATTTCCTCTTAGCAACCTTATTCTGTAATAGTGAAATATATTATTTTACACATATCATAACATATATCACATATTAAAATACATATAAACATGTGTCTCCAAATACTTAATAGTTTCCGCTATTTTATACATAATCTTTTATTATTGTGAAAGGTCCTAAAATTTTCGTACTTAATCTTTCACCTTTGACCCTCTTTAGAGTCTACCTTCTTGTGTCACTATCAGTGTTTATCCATCTTTGACATCACCTATATCTTAATTTCGACATCTCCTATGCATGTTCTTATTATCTTAACATCACCTGTGTTTTGTTTTATTATGACACATCATCGGTGTTACCTTATTATGACACATCACCAATGTCTATTCTGTTATGACATATCACCAATGTCTACTTTGTTATGCAAAAATCTTTATTCCTCATAACTCTACCTTTTTCCTTCTTCAAAGATTCATGTACCATTATTGTATTCTACGACCTACTTCCACTTAAGGAAGTTCATTCTTTCTATACCCAATCTCCGGAATAGAAATTCCCCAAAATTGTTTAATAATTGTGAAGCAATATGAATAATTCATGAATTCAAAATATTAAACAAGAATAGCTTTACAGATCATAATAAAAAGGTCATAAAGACCATAAATTTTGTTTCTGAAAAGGTTTCAACAGAAATTCATCTGCAAACCGACATATCTTACGGACATATAGGTGATCAGCTCGTTTATGTCCTGTGTTGACCCATAATATCTTTGCCGCTATTTTGCACAAACAGAATTTCCTATTTTAGATTTCCTGTGTTGGTCAACACTTATCTAGTCGGAACAATTTATTTCAGTTCCTATTTGCCGTCCCCAGGACGCACTATATATCTGAATGACATTTGTGTTCATCATCTGTCTTTGGCACATAGAATATCTTTTCCCAATTTAGGGATGTTCATATCAAATCTGGAGTCTATACTCAATCAATTTAGTTGGACAGTTCAAAAGCTTAATATACGCAATATCTGAATCTGTGTCTAGCCAACTCAAATGGCTTTTGACACCTCTTTAATTACTAAAATACTGAAAATCATTTTATGTCGCATAATACCGCACTGTTTTTAACAGTCCATTGAGAATGCCGTCATTTTATGACTTTGTCAAGCTACATCATACTATAGTGGGCTGACAATCCATAGATCACATCCAACACTAGATTAAGTTGTATTGATGACTTCATCATTTGTCATATCTACATCATATTAATGATGGATTGATGACTATATAAAATATTTTTTGATATTTTTAACTTTGTCTAGCCGATACAATTAGCGTAGACATAAGAAACAACCAAACTTTATGAAACTTATTGGTTCAACAATTTGACCCAATATATTTTTTAAAAAACACAATAGTGTGATTGACAGGACGATTCCAATAAATTTTGAAATCTACCATAACTAGAAGATTAAGGAATATCCATTTCTTCTTCTCCCATTTTATCTGTTTCCCAAACTTCACTATACAATTATGTTCATCTCTAACACCATTAACTTCCAATATATTAAAACAATTAATTCTAAACACATACCCTGGGACATTTCATTAAACTTGCCACACTATGTGTTTAGGAACTTGCCATAAAAATATGAGTTTAGGAACTTGTACTAGCAATACATACGTAGTCCAAGAACAAATCAGGGACTGTCCATACGCTTAGGGGCTCAAAAACATACCATATAATTATGAGTCACAAATTATCATAAGCATGAGTTTTAAGAATTTGCACCTAATCCTATATTTTCTATTATTAGATATAAATATAAGAAAAGAATCTCTTTCTCACCATACGTATACCAATAGTGTAACACCAACATTTTAACGATTATCAATGTAATAAACTAAGTGGTCGTTAAATCAAGCACAGAACCCCTGCCCATACAAAGGTTTGTATAACTCAGCTATCACATGACTCCTCAATTGAAATTCTACTTAAACCCATCAAATCTTATCCTGTTCTTTTCTCAATACAAATTTTATTTATTTTGTATTTCATCATTCATAACTCTTTCTGAGTTTTATTCTTGTACTATTTCATAGTACCATTTCCATATAGTCATTTTGCGATAAATTTTCAATCATTCGATTGATTACCTGTCCTTCTTTGTCTTGATCAGATCACATCGTGATCTTATCTTATAATTGTGTTATATTACGATTCTTTCTCATTCTATGATCATTTTATTTTTACGATCTTCTTTCCAATCATATTGTTTTATGATTATTTGAATCAGGTGTCCCTTGATCCTTACACTTCTTGCCATTTATGATTCTTCTTTAAATATTTGTGTATTATATTAACGCATTCTTTATGAATTTATAAATTCATTTTAAGATCATATAAACCTCATTTGAGTTTATGCTTAATAACTTCTTTCTTTTCATCTACCTTCTTTACGGTTATAGCTTAGGGTACGCTTACCTAAGGTTTATAACCAATGACATTGATACCAAATGTAACGCCCCCAAAATCGAGACCTACTTAATCCAAAATAAGGATTAACTTAATCTCGACTTTGTGCATTAACAACAATCTTGTTTTAGCTTTAAAACATTATTTAATGTTAAAATAGTTAAATTTGAGGATTTTTTTTTCCACTCTATTCATTCATTTATTCCCTGAATCGCAACCTTTACGATTCTTCTTTAAACTGAAATCATATCCATTTTATGATTTACTTAATCTGAGTAAATGTATTAAGAGCTTTCAAGTCTCAATACTTAATATCTTTCAAATATAGTAAAGTCATTATATTACTTTATTTTTATAAAGTATTCATTACAATACATCCAGAATAAATATTCTTTATTGAATATTTTAAATTATACATAACTATCAGTTACCTATAACAAAACCATTAATCATAGCTTTATACAATATTTTCCATAGATTGCCAGGTTCATCTACTGTGATACATGTATAGATACAAGTATGACAACTTGAAAGGGAATATATTTACTTTCATTTAAATGTTTTAGGAAAAATTGTTCATATAAATTCTGCATTTACTGTTTCTTGTTAATGCTTTCCAAGTAGCAGAAATTGAAGTATATCAACTTCATAATCAAACATGTATAGAAAAATTGGGAAGGCTATAACCTGTACAGTAAGCCATTATTTTTTATGCCCAAAGTGTTGCTTGTTTCTCCTATGCGTTGAAGTCCCACCTCGAGCAATTGAGTTTGATAGGCACGTGCAGAGCTTTAAAAGCACAAGCACTTCGTAAGAAAAATCATACCTTTCTCGGCCTTTTGGCTAAGATCAAGTGTACTATCTGTTCTTATCAGTTTAATATCTGATATGTGGGACGTTGTCTCACACGATATTAAATTTATTTTTTGAGGGGGAGGAGCCTATCACAATAGCTTGCTGTTGGGGATCTTAGTGTTGGCTTGGATTTGCACTACATCCTTGGCGTGGCGCACCCCACCAAATATATGGTCTAATTTTTTTGGATATATATTTATTCTATTTGGCAGGTGTTAATCTAGTTGAAATGCTCCAATTCCAGTGTGTTTATAAGTTGAGGTGTTTTGTAGTACTAGCCTTACTAAATTGCCTGAAGTTGTTAAAAAAAATTCAATGCTTTATGTAATGCATCACATGGTAATGATATTTACCATTAGCAATACTTCATATAGCGACTACTTGTACCTGTTTTACTTATGTACCAAGGGATGGTATCCGGAGATAATATTTTTTGAGGTTTATGCGATAGAGAGTATTTTAAGTAGTTATATTTATACATATTAGGACCCTTCAATACCTCCAAAAAGAAAAAAATTAGTCATCAGATGAATATGCAATACAAAAATAGTCATATGAACTTGAGTAGCCTTGCTAAGGAATATTGATATTAGACCGATGAAGCTACAAACATCAAAACTTTTTTTGCGCTTACGTCCCACATTGATTATTAGTTGAAGCGTATGTCGAAACCGCAATTTAAAAAAGCAATCTAAAAAGAAAAAAAGGTATCTTCAAGCTTCGTGCAAAGAAAGAAGGCATCTTTGTTCAATTTATTTCAGAAATAATTATTTTTTCCATTAATGACATTTACCTCTTGGGTTGTTGTTTGATTAGTAATCGATTTTATTTTAAACATTTATAAACAAAATATAACATTTAATTTTTTTAAAAAAATTAGAAAACAAAAACAAAATATAACAGTTAATATTGATGTTTAAATTGCATCAATTACGATGTTAAATTAAAAATATAACATTTTTTAAGTTAATTTTAAAATGAACATCTACTTTGGAATGGGTGCAGGTCATTTTAGTTGTTCTTTAAGTTCATTTGTTTCTCTAATAGATGTCACCTTTTTACCAACATAAATCAGACGGCATAAGTAGGGACGCCCTTTTTTGTGTGTCAACCATCTAATTGCTAATTACTACATTCATTCTATAATAATAGTGGCTTTAGAGCATCTCCAACAAAAATAGCAAAAAAACCTCTTCAAATTAAAATTTGTTGACCTACGTGACAATTTGAAGAACATTATTTGCTACTTTAATATTTTGTGTCTCATCAATCTCTTCAATTCAATTAATGCAGTATTTGACTTAAAGAAATAAAAATGATATTATATTTTAAAATGAGCTGTACATCAAACTCATCTAGTAAAATAAATATTTTAAACCTTTTTTATATGATTTTGATTCTCCCAAAACAAAATAAATATTTTGAAAAGGCAAGGTCAGGTTACTAGTTCTGAAGAGAGAGAATGAGGTTACAAATTTGATGACTAAGGTTTGAGAGGCTGTTGGAGATAATTTTTTTGATGTGATTCACCTATTTGGATATCCCAAAGTGGTTGAAGAGGCTGTTGGAGATTCAAGAAGCTTCATGCACATGAATTAAGAAAATTATTTAATACTATTATTTAATAATTAAAATTTGTATGAAATTTCATCACTACTCCTTTATGAAAAATTGAAAACTACTAATACAATTGAGAAAATTTCTTGGGACAATAAGAGAACTTAGGGATGATATAGAAAAATAAATAATTTATTTCCTTAGAAAGTTGTAGACGACAAATAAATTTAAACAATTTTTTTCTTCTAAAAAGTCTATTATTATAGAATAGAGGTAGTAATACTTTTATAATTAATACTCCATCCGTTCCTTAATATGAGTTATTTTAGAGTTGTGCACAAGTATTAAGGAAATGATTGTATAACATTAAATATAACATCAATTGTCTATATTGTACTTGTATTGAAAAAAAAGTGCTATTTATTGGACAAAAAATAGTGAGAGAACCAAAGTTATATTTAATATTTGGGGTAATTTTAGAAACTAAACATATAATGCTTACTTGAAATTCTCAAACGACTTATATTAATAGATAAAATCATTTCTCTAAAATGACTTATATTAAAGGACGGAAGGAGTAAATGTTAGCAGTTCCTCCCTCCGTCCTTTAATATAAGTCGTTTTAGAGAAGTGTTTTTGTCTCTTAATATACGTGGTTTGAGAATTTCAAATAAGCATTAATTGCTTAGTTTGTAATATTATCCCAAATATTAAATATAACTTTGGTTTCTCTCCTATTTTTGCCCAATAAGTAACACTAAATATACTACCTTCATTCCATAATAATTGACTTTTTAGAAGAAAAAATTTGTTCCAGTTTATTTGTCGTTTATAACTTTCTAGAAAAATAAATTATTTACTTTCCTATATCACCCCTAACTTATCTTATTGGCACAAGAAATTTTCTCCATTGTATTAATAGTTTTCAACTTCCCGTAAAAGGATAGTGATGAAATTTTATATAAATTTTAATTATTAAATGATAGTATTAAACGACTGTCTTAATTCATGTGCATAAAACTAAAATGAATATTATTATGGAATGAAAGTAATATTTAAGAAAATGATTATATAACATTAAATATAATATCAATTATTTATATTATCCTTGTATTGGAAAAAGAAAGTACTATTTATTAGACATAAAATAGTGAGAGAACCCAAGTTATATTTAATACTTGAGGTAATATTGTAAACTAAGAAATTAATGCTTATTTGAAATTCTCAAACGACATATATTAAGAGAAAAAAATATTTATCTAAAACGATTTATATTAAGAGACGGAGAGAGTAATATACACACCCACAGACTCACACTCTTACTGATAATTATATACATATAGAATCACAAGTTTATTTTTCTGTTTGTTACAAACTTAATTACAGAGTATTAGTGTTCTAAAAATTTACGTCTAATTTTGATTAATTCCCATCTAGATATTAGGTGGTAATTTACCCGTCTTGATTTGGCTGGACACCTAGGCCATCACTTAGGCAAAATCAAATCTCTACTTTGAAACTTCACTATAACTTGAATGACTTTGTTAAGCATTAATTTTTTTTGTATTGTTTTATATAAAATCAAAAAAATAAATAAATCTACTTTATGTTTTTTATAATATATTAAGTTTATAATAGAAAAATAAATAAATGCGAGCGTCTAGGAAAACACCTAGTCTACCTAGAAAAATGCTTATTCGCTACCTTCGTCTAATGATTTTTAGAACACTAAAGAATACAATTTTTTTTTCAGTAATCTATATTAAGATATATTTAATATTATATAAATAAAGACTTTATATGTTTCTTAGTTATTTCAAAAATATAATAGAAGATTCTTTTCATTAGAGAGAAGGTTGATGAGAAACTGATTCTCTTAGAGAATGTTAATACATTAGTGAACGACGCAGACTTCTTAACTAAAGTAGTTAGTTTGACAAAATTTGAGTAGTGTACACTGAGGTGAGTATCAAAAAGTATTCATCAAGTGGGAGAATGTTGGGATTGATGTTAGAATTTGAGAAAAAATTGAAATGGGTTTCCTTAATCATTTGAAATGAATTCAAATATCAATGTGTTCTACTCCATGAGTAGATTAAAATAAAGTATTTGGAAGCTCAAATCCATGGAGTAATGAATGAAAAATTAACTCCTAAAGATCACCCTTGAAAATGATAATAAATATATGTGGGAAGCTAAGTCTCACATCGGTTAAGAACTAAATATTAAATGAGATTATACACAATAAAGTAACTCTTAAGTTTGGGCCTCAAGGGATACCCCACTTTTGTGAAGCGAGAGGACATATGTAAAGCTTAGTTCAAACTCACACGTGTGTTGTTGCCGAACGTGCTCGGGGGTCCTTGTATATAATTTTTTGGTAAATTTTGTTTATTTTATTTAGTTCAATTATCCAAATTGTATCGTTTTGATAAATGTTATTTATTATCAAACTTGGTGTGGTTTGGGAAGTGATATTTGTCGAATGGACCAAGTATCATGCCTTAGAATGGACGGCGTCGTCTGACGTCATTTTAGGAAGCGCTATTTAAATGAACAGACGCCCTATATACGTCGTTTTTTGCCTGAATGGACACGCCCTTTTCTCATTTTTGTTATGTTAAGCCTCAAACTACGCGTTTCTGGCCTAAACGGACACACCCTTTCTGTTAAGGCCTAAAACTATGTTGTTTTGGCTAAACAGTGTCTTTTCAATGGAATGTCACCTATAAATAGACTAGGGGAATAGCCAATTCGATCATTCAATTCACAAGCATTTCTTGTCTTATAGTATTCATTATTCATAGTTCATTTAGAGAGAGAGTTTTGAGCATTATATTTGGTTCGTTGAGTATACTATTTGGAGTGCTACTATATAAATTGTCATTGTATTTTGGAAAATAAGTGCTATCAACTCTAATCACTATAAGGAGGGCATAATTGTCTTAAAGATATAGTACCAAGTACTAGCTCAAATTCACTTCTGCAATTTTGAGATAAGTTAACATATATATAGTATCCATTCAGTTTTCTTAACAATTGACTCATATTACATGGTTTTCGACGAATGACCACTACTGACGAGTAGTAGTCGAGGGTCTCGCTCAAAGTACAATTGGGCTTGAGAATTTATTAATAGCGTCTTGGGTTTTACTAATGTATTGGGCCTCATGTTATAGTAGCTAGAGTTTTCTAGTACTACAAAAATATTGTTTCATGTGTGGAACATTGTATGGTGTGTGAGGCATATAATAAATACATTAAACAAGCAACCGAATTGGTGAACCCGAGTATATCACATGTTCTTACTTTTCCATCTTCCATATAATATTTGTGTGATTGCAATACTATTTGTTCTTAAATTCTAACAGGTTTTTATTAATTAGCGAAAAAAGTTGGAGAAAGAGGTTGTTTAGTGCAAAAGGAGGTGTTGACACATGGTGCTGTTGGATGTAGTTTTTGGAGCCATTGCGGGCGGGTTTAAATTAATTCAACCTTGGAGAATATTTGTGAAGGGGATGTAAGCCACATTTTTTAGACCAAAAGGTTAATATATGCTTTGTCATGTACGGTATGGAGAATATTGTGTTGGGGAGATGAGATTAGAGGGGATATTGAGAGAACCATAAGAAAACTTTTGGTGGCACAAAGATGGGGAGGAGCTGAGGCAGAGAGAGTGTGTTTGACATGAAGCAAAAGGTTAATTAATGTTTGCATATGTGAAGGAAGGTGGTTCTTCCTATAGTTCCTTGAATCACTTGACAAACTTGATTCTTTTGGTCATTAACAAATACATACTAGAATATATTACTTTTACAATGTTAAATACTCTCTAAATTGGATAATATCTATAACGCCCCCAAAATCGGGACCAAAAGGTTAATATATGCTTTGCCATGTACGGTATGGAGAATATTGTGGTGGGGAGATGAGATCAGAGGGGATATTGAGAGAACCATAAGAAGACTTTTGGTGGCACAAAGATGGGGAGGAACTGAGGCAGAGAGACTGCGTTTAACATGAAGCAAAAGGTTAATTAATGTTTGCATATGTGAAGGAAGGTGGTTCTTCCTATAGTTCCTTGAATCACTTGACAGACTTGATTCTTTTGGTCATTAACAAATACATACTAGAATATATTACTTTTACAATGTTAAATACTCTCTAAATTGGATAATATCTGTAACGCCCCCAAAATCGGGACCAACTTAATCCAAAATCAAGACTAACTTATTCTCGATTTTTTACGTTAGCAACAATCTTGTTTTAGCTTTAAAACATTATTTAATGTTAAAATAGTTAAAATTGCGATTTTTTTCCCCACTCTATTCATTCATTCATTCGTTCCCTGAATCACAACCTTTACGATTCTTCTTTAAACTGAAATCATATTCATTTTATGATTTACTTAATCTGAGTAAATGTATTAAGAGCTTTCAAGTCTCAATACTTAATATCTTTCTTATATAGTAATGTAATTATATAACTTTATTTTTATAAAGTATTCATTACAATACATCCAGAATAAATATTCTTTATTGAATATTTAAATTATACATAATTGTCAATTATCTATAATAAAACCATTAATCATAGCTTTATACAATTTCTAATTCAAGAAAATGTATTCATTTCATACATCATTCATCATCCGCATAGCAAATAATATTCCATAACGTCATTAACCTGTAAAAAGTTCGTGTTTGCAAAATTGAGCTCGACAGCCCAACAAATTTAACAGTCTATCATGTTTCACATAGTACACAACTCTATATCCATCACATGCGAATATACTTTCTTTTGCTTATGCATATATCCTACATGCATCAATAATTCAGTACGATGCATATATTCATGCATTATACATTCCCAACTATCGCGTTACATCATACAACATGTGTTATCACATCTAAATTGAGTTCCACACCCAATTAACTTAGTCATATTTTGACTTTAACAATTCATAGAGCATGATATGTAATTTAGCACATAACCACATTCAATCCACTAACATAACAGAACTAAATAACTTGCCTTGATTAGAGATTAACGCTAAAATTTAACTTAGAGTTTCTCCACAGTTCCTACAGAATTATATTTACATGCACACACATATTAAATAATTAAATATATTACAAAACATGCATGTATATTCATCATTAATAATTATTAGTTTATAAAAACCAATATTATTTATTCTTACTCCAAAACCAATATTGATTTAATCAGAAACTCAATTCATTTTAATCTTTCAATGCCAAATCAGACCTTTCAAACCTTTAATGTGTAAATATTTTACATCTAAAGCTTAAATAATTTAAATTCCACTTTAGGAATATTTTATTCTCTTACTTGCTAATTCGGAACTTAAACAACCAATATATAGCTTTTATAGTAAAACTCAATTTACTATATTATTTCTTTAATATAAATATTTCTTATATCATTTTGTCCACTCATGAGTCAACTCGGACCATTGCGTCATTTATAAACATTTTATTCCGCTAACACACTTACTGCATTTTTCGTTTTGCAAATATAAACATTTTCACTATATATATTTATATATTAAATATATATAAATCTTGGCTCAAAAACTTCATTTTGATCCCCGCAAATCTTCATTACATCACATTTATGATTATTACAACTTTTTAATGGTTCCATACTTTTCGTTTTGTTATAAAACCATTTTTCATGTCAATTCCGACATACATTCGCTTAAATATGCAAATTCATATTTATATAATATTTTTATTGCATTATTTATGCCCGAAAGGAAGTTTCATGACATAAAATATCACATATAGTCAAATCTCTTCTCTTGGGACTTTATTAGATCTAATATTGTCTAAAATTTAGCCCAATCACACTTTGGAACGACGAATGTCAAAACAACCCATCAATGACTACATACAACATCGCCCAAATTGTAGTTCTGACATGCCTGTTCGCCTATTTTTAAATCTCAACCCATAAGTCATATAACAACAAATTTTTGATATGTTATAGACCTCATGGCATAATATTTTTTAAAAAAATATAACTGCGCAAACAAATGAAGGAAACTACTCAAAACAGACCCTACAAATTATGTCATGTAATAACATCTATAACAACAAAGTTGAGCAGCATCGTACGCAATGACAAGGCCGCTGCGTTCTTTGCAAATTGCGCTAGCATACTCTCTGCAAAGACTTAACGACCTAGCCACTTTGCAATTTTCTTACACTTTGCTCGCTTGTCGGATCGTTCTAAAATTTTAATATGTTTTTTCGATCATGTGAGACTATTTTTGAAAAATATTAAACAAATTATTCCGGGTTTGATAGGCAGACCCAAACATTACCAAAAGTGGACGTTCATAACAATTTTTAATTTCGTTTCAGTTTTACCCTCTCTCGCTAAATAAGTCATAACTTCTTCGTTTCAAAACATTTTTGAGCGATTCTTGAGCCCACGCGAATCTAACTTCCGGAACTACAACTTTTATTCTTTGACCATTTTCAAATTATTAGCACAAAATTCCAGAAAATCCGTGCAAGGGGACTGTTCCTAATATGTTGGACAGATTTGACGCAACTACTTTTCAATGTCATAACTCCTTGCTCCATAGTCAGAATTAGTCCGTTCTAGAGTCTATGAAAATCTTATTCAGTGTAATATAATATCCCAAAAGCCCAGAATTTTCTGGAAACATATACAAGACCCGAAATTGGCCTCAAGGTCAGCCGTCATACTAGTTTTTCACTTTTCGTTTTGATTTCAAATTGCTTTTCGCTTTAACTTAATATGCTCAATCTCTTTAATTATCTTCATATATGATATACATATCTAACCAAAGCTTTGATTTCGCTTAAAACTTGGTTTTTAACCAAAACAGTTCATAGTGGACTTATATCGAACATTTCATATGCGCTGTTTTGGAACACCATTTCCATAGCCATTTGTTGGTGTTATTAACCAAAATTCATGCTTTTCATCTTGTCGTAGCCGAACTTAATAATAAAGTCATGTTTTTACCTGCTCCTTTTTTGTTGGCTATATAAGAAAATTGCCTGATTCTTGGAAAGATTACAAGAATACTATGAAACATAAAAAGAAAGACATGACCTTAGAGGAGTTAATTATTCATATTCGTATTGAGGAAAAGAACAGAAATTTAGATAAAACTGCTAAAGCCAAAGAAATGTCTTCCAAACAAATTTGGTTAATGATCGCAAACCTCATCACCCGTTCAACAAACATCCTAAATATGGGAATAAGTATAACACCGGTCCGAAAGCAGAACCAAATCAGTTCAAACACAAAACCTCAAAAACTAAAGGCGATTGTTTCGTGTGTGGAAGGCCAAATCATCATGCTGCCCAATGCAAGTTCAAAAAGGGAAACAACCAGTCTGTTCCTCTGAGAGCTAACTTAGCTGAGGCAGATAATACTATTGTAGCGGTTGTCTCCGAGGTGAACATGGTGACTGACAAAGAGGCATGGGTAGTGGATTCTGGTGCTACCAAACACATTTGTGCGAATCGTGGTGAATTCATCTCTTACACTCCCCTTGAGGAAAAAGATGAACATGTGTACATGGGCGATTCGAGGCCTGCATCAGTGTTGGGTAAAGGGAAAGTAAATTTAAAATTGACTTATGGGAAGATCCTTTCTCTTACCGATGTTCTTCATATTCCTGAGATTCGCTACAATCTCGTATTTATTGGGATACTTGGGAAAGTTGGGGTTAAGGTTATGTTTGAATCTGATAAGGCTGTGTTAACCAAAAATGGGGTGTTTGTGAGAAAAGGGTATCTTAATGTTGTTTTATTTCATTTGAATGTACTTGAACTCATGAATAATAATGCTAGTACTTCTTTTGCTTACTTGGTTGAGTGTGATAATATTTGGCATGCTAGATTATGTGACGCCCCCAAAACAGGTATACATCACCCATCTTGGGATGCCAGATACATGGTACATAAATTCAAATACAACTTAATTATACAACAGTCGTGTAAAATACGACAAAACATAGCTGAGAGTTTAAACAAGAATATTGTCATCTAGACAATATCCACACTCAATGGTGTCCTCATTACAATTATTATCATATTATTCCATAGAATAGTGAGGACTACTAAAACCATTTATCCTGGACCATCACTCCATTCCCCGACTCGTCCCAGCTATATTCTCATTTCATGAAGAGAACAATGAAAGAAAGGGTGAGCTCAACTAGCCCAGTAAGAAATATTATGACTGAGATAATGCAGAAAAAATTATCTCTAGCCTTCAACAGTATAACAACTGATAGAATACAATAGACAACAAGTTTTAGATCAACAACTGCAGCGAAAATAAGCAATCCATTAGAAGAGTCAAGTAGAGCATAAAATCTACTATCTTCTATGATTTAAAAAAAATTTCATCAACTTTATCGCTGAGACTCAGCTTAATAAATAAAATCGAATCATCCCTGCACCACGGCCAAGGATATTCATGTAATCATCAATGGTCATGATTATACCGAATAATCCCTGGTCATAATCATACCAACAACTGTCCATCAATGAACTACAGGCCAGTGAGGACTTTTACCACATCATTCGTAACATTACGGTCATGATTATACCGAATAATCCCTGGTCATAATCATACCAAGTCCATCTATGCACGTAAGCCAAAGATGACTTTAATCACAATATAAGCATGAGGATGATGACAATGACATAATAATTCAATAAAACAAGTTCAAGGATAAATTTTATAGATTTATAATTTAATTTATCCGGAAATCAATAATGTCCAAATTGTCAACATGATACTTCTTTGTAGAGTAAAATTCAAGAATGCTCAGAAGAATATTTCCATGAAAAGATATTGGATGAAGCGCAAATATGAAGGATATTCCACTAATTTCATGGAGTATAAAAGCCAAAACTTTAACCAAATGAGTATCATAGAATATATGAAACTGCAAATGGATTTTCACCCACCATGCGGAAATCCACGTAGATAGATCATTTCCACAATTTAATAAGAAATGAATACGAAGGGTCATTCACCATGCATACGGTAATCCATATAGACAGGTTATTCCAACAGAATAATAAAGAATGGAATAATAGAAGAATTTCACCATGTATGCGGTACTTCGCATAGACAAGTTATTCCAATAGAATAATAAAGAATGGAATAACAGAAGAATTTCACCATGTATGCGGTACTTCGCATAGACAGGTTATTCCAACATAATAATAAAGAATAAAACCAGGTCATGTGTAATCCGCATGCATGTGATATTCCAACGAATAATAAAGATTGGAACCGGTCATCATGCGTAATCCGCATGCATACCCGATATTCAAATGTAATAATAAAGAATGGAACCAGTCATGCGTAATCCGTATGCATACGATGATATTTCAATGTAATAATAAAGAATGGAATAACAACGAAATTTCACTGTGCATGCGATAGATCGCATGCAGACGTGTTATTCCAATGTAATAATAAATAATGGAACCAAAGTTATGCGTAATACACACGTACATGTGATATTCCAATGAATAATAAAGAATGGAATAACAGAAGAATTTCACCATGTATGCGGTACTTCACATTGACAGGTTATTCCAACATAATAAAAAAGAATGGAATAACAGAAGAATTTCACCATGTATGTGGTACTTCGCATAAACAGGTTATTCCAACATAATAATAAATAATGGAATAACAGAAGCTTTCTTCATGAATACGAAAGAAATAATATCCCTTACCTCAAAAGAAGACTGGATACTAGAATAGTGAGGTAGCAGACTTCGCTTCTTCTTTCTCTCTATAGCTTCTTTCTCTATAATTTCTCTATAATAATTGCTCTATAGCTTTAGTGAATTGGTGAGAAATGAAGTAAGAATGAGCTTCTATTTATAGGAAAATATAGTTTCAATAATTGCACGTTTTGGGGCTCGAAATATTACAGTATAATACCTTCCTCTTTTCCTTCATTTTTAATTTAGTCCTGCAAGTATTATCAAACTTGCACCACCTCCCCTAATAGTAAATCATGTGAATCAATCGTAAATCATGTGACTCAATAGTTTTAGACATGTGAAAATACGAATTACAGTATAGTACCTCCATTTATACCTCCATTTTTAACTTAGTCATGCAAGTATTATCAATCTTGCACCAACTCCCCTAATAGTAAATGAATGTGAATCAATAGTACACACATGTGAACAAATAGTTATAATCATGTGAATCAATAGCAATTAATTTCTCATTTATCCGGTTAATTATCCGATAGGTCAATATAACCTCCAGACATCAATTATTATCGAAATAAATATTGATTTCCACTAACACTAATAATTCCAACACAATGGAACTATCAAATTCATCTTTAATCAACACGAACTTATTCATCATTAATATTATAACTCACAATATTTAACAACCAGGCCATTCCCAGGAAAGAGGGGGCTTTCCGATAAGGATTTCTCCTTATTGACGCGCAATTAGGTGACCAAACCTCTCCTTGACAGAACTTCTAGACATTGTCAATATTGTAAATAATAATATGAATAACTTTGCCGTCTCTATTATTAATTTAATAATATAACATATTATGCAGATGATACCGTAACAATAATTGAATCAATAATATGAGAGATATGATGCTGCAATTACTGTAGAAATAATTGAGTATAACTGAGTGACTTCTCACGTAAACATCAATAACCAATACCGTGTCCTACTATGCAACCACGCGTATCACTATACTTTTACTACCGAGTAGTTCAACAGTTTTAATGGTAACACTCTCGCCGTTATTTTTATAAAATGAAAATTCGGTCGTTTTCTAACTACGACAATACTTCCGTTGTGGAGTCCACCAATGATTGTGCCGTCGTATGAAATTTCCCTATTAAAAAGAATATTCCACGACCAATCGAATATTATATAATAACTTGCATACTTTGCAAAATTTATAAATACTACCCACAACTATAACACTATCTCAAATCTACACCATAATATTAAAAAAAATATTTTGAGAAAATTAAATCTTTATTCATAAAATTTGGGGTCTTACAATCTCTCCTCCTTATGAAATTTCACCCTCGAAATTTACGTACGTACCTGGTATGCCGAAGAGATGAGGATACCTTGACTTCATTTCAGATTCTAACTCTTGAGGTATAACCTTTGAGTGTTGAATACGATCCTTCTTATCCAAGATTTTAACACTTATATCCTCATACATTAAATCTTCTGCTATCTCATTTAATTTTAATTCAATAATGTGGTTCGGGTCGTCCACATATTTACATAACATCGATACGTAAAAAAACATTATAAACACGCGACATACTTAGCGTTAAAGCGAGTCTATAGGCCATAGTTCTTACTCGATCGAGGATTTCAAATCGACCAATTAAATCGAGGGTTGAGATTTCCTCTCTTCATCGACTCTTGCTTCTAGAATAACGCCCTCTTGAACCTTCTTCTTCACATTCATCAGCTTTGGGTGTGTAGCTTGAGCAATTTTAACTTTATCGGTTAACGTCGATTCTACTCATATATTCGTTATCTTCACGTGGGTCCCTATAGTCTTTAACTCTATCTTCATCATTTGTAAGTTATACGAAATGGGTTTTTGTGTTAACAACATCGCACTCGTGAACACATAGGATCTTCTACTCAACGTGTCAACTACAACGTTCGCTCTTCCACGATGATATTGAATGGTACGATCGTAATCTTCAACAGCTCAAGCCAACGTCTTTGGCGCATTATTCGATCGTTTTAGGTAAAGAAATATTTGTGGGTTTTAGAAATGGGTTTTGTACTGGGGTCAATACAAAATTCGATTTCACGCTCTAGGGGTATGCTAAGAAGTCTTCAAGAATACGTCATGAAATTTATTAACAATAGAAATGTCATTCAGAACTGTGACTCGCATCCAAGACTTGGATAGTACGTCACATTGATACCTATCAACTTGACATTGTCATTCACGACGTCCCCTATGGATAGTCTGGCTTCTGTGTATTCCAAGACTTGGAAGTCACCAGTGAAAGGCCCAGGGCTCTTTACTTATGGCTTGATATGACAGTGATTGATTTTAGTGGTTTGGTTACTTGAATTCGCATAATAGGTTGGTTAGGAATATGAAAGCTAACAACCTTACGAAAACAATCGATTTTAGCATGATGAGTAGCTAACCAATCAATCCCCAAAATCACATCAAATGCAAGTATTTTCAAAGAAATAAGATCGACAGGTAACATGCGGTTACCGATTTGAATCAAACAAGACTTATAAACAGTGGAGCTAACGAAGGTTTCTCCTAATGAAGTATCAACTAATAAGTCAAAGTCTAATTTCTCCGGAGTTAAATTTAAACGTTGAGCGCAAGCAAGAGAGATAAAAGAATGGGTAGAACATGTATCTAATAAGGTATAGACTTCGCAAAAATTTATAATTAACTAACCCGTGCTAACTTCGTTCGGGTTACTCGCTTTTTGAGAAGTCGCGAAAAACGCTCTCCCTGAAACCACCGACTTTGTTTTATCCATATCCGCCTTTGGAGCCACCGTCCCAGCTGGACTTGATTTTGGTGCACGACAAAATCGGGCTAGGTGACTTTCTCTTCCACAATTGAAACACGCTTTGGACTGCTGCGTACAGTTTGGACTGATGTGTCCCTCCCCTCCGCATTTGTATCATACGACCGGCGGTCGTTCTCCTTCCTTAACAACAGGTGCTGGTGCTGACGTCTTTCCATCATTATTGAATCTCCTCTTCTTAAAATTTCCACTTCTATTATCTTGGCCATGATTACCACCGAAGTGGTTACCATTCTTGGCATGATAATTTCCCCCACGATGGTTATCATTGATCCGATGACCGTTGCCATCGGTATGATTATTATCGTGTTGTTGGTCGTTGCCTTTTGGTTCTGCTGACTCATTATTGCGCTCCAATAATTGAGCCCTATTCACAACATCTGAATATAAACAAAGTTTATGAGAAATGAGGTATTAACATATATCGGGTTTCAAACCTCTTAGAAACATTGCGTCATTCGCTCCTCATTATCGACCAAATGGGATGTAAACCGGGATAACTCCACAAATTTAGCCTCGTATTGCGACACGGTCATATTGTTTTGTTCTAACTTGATAAACTCCACCTCCTTCATGTGACGAATACTTTCGGGAAAGTACTTGTCGTTGAATGACTCTTGGAACTTCTCCCAAGACATCTTGAGTCGTCAGTCGGTAAATGCTTTTACGATTCCCACCAAGAATCGCCTCTTCACGCAACATAAAAGGTAGCAAGGGGAACATTTTGCTCCTCGGAGCATCCCAAGACAAAGAAATATCTTGGTGATCTGCTTTTAACCACGCTCGCTTTAAGTGGTTTTGGCTTTCCCAAAAACTCCCGGCGGTCCCAAATTGAACTACTTAGCGGTGACCCGGTAGTAGGTTGTCATTGTTTCCACCACTCATTATGAACATGAGTCACTCTCGTCTGATGTTGCATGAATTGCATAAAGCCTCTGAACATCCCATCATTCATCATCTGATCAGTGTTGTTATTTACCTGAGGATTATTGTCTTCTTGTTGCACATTATCCTGGGTATTGATCGTTGGTGACTCAACGGTCTCATGTGCTTCATTGCTGATCTCAACATTTTTAGATGCCATTTTGAAACACTGTCACAAAACAAGGGTTAATTAACATATCACATATTATCCCTATACTCTGACCGACCAATTAAATACCAAATAAACTTAGGTAGGTCATACTAGCGAAGGAATTCCCCGTCTCCCCCTCCTAGTTCTTGTCTCACATCTCAGCCAGGGATCATATCCCTAAGCTTTGATACCAACTTTGACGCCCCCAAAACAGGTATACGTCACCTATCTTGGGTCTCTAGATACATAGTACATAAATTCAAATTCAACTTAATTATACAACAGTCGTGTAAAATACGACAAAACATAGCTGAGAGTTTAAACAAGAATATTGTCATTTAGACAATATCCACACTCAATGGTGTCCTCATTATAATTATTATCACATTATTCCGTAGAATAGTGAGGACTACTAAAGCCATTTATCCTGGACCATCACTCCATTCCCCGACTCGTCCCAGCTATATTCTCATTTCATGAAGAGAACAATGAAAGAAAGGGTGAGCTCAACTAGCCCAATGAAGAAATATTATGGTTGAGATAATGCGAAAAAAATTATCTCTAGCCTTCAACAAAGATAACAACCGATAGAATACAATAGACAACAAGTTTTAGATCAACAATCGCAATAAAATAAGCAATCCATTAAGAGTCAAGTAGAGCATAAAATCTACTATCTTCTATGATTTAAAAATTTTTCATCAACTTTATCACGAGACTCGACAATAAATAAAATCGAATCATCCTCGCACTACACGGCCAAGGATATTCATGTAATCATCAATGGTCATGATTATACCGAATAATCTCTGGTCATAATCATACCAACAACTGTCCATCAATGAACTACAGGCCAATGAGGACTTTTACCACATCATTCGTTACATTACGGTCATGATTATACCGAATAATCCATGGTCATAATCATACCAAGTCCATCTATGCATGTACGTCAAAGATTACTTTAATCACAATATAAGCATGAGGATGATGACAATGACATAATAATTCAATTAAACAAGTTCAAGGATAAATTTTAAATATTTATAATTTAATTTATCCAGAAATCAATAACGTCCAAATTGTCAACATGATACTTCTTTGTAGAGTAAAATTCAAGAATGCTCAGAAGAATATTTCCATGAAAAGATACTGGATGAAGCGCAAATATCAAGGATATTCCACTAATTTCATGGAGTATAGAAGCCAAAACTTTAACCAAATGAGTATCATAGAATATATGAAACTACAAATGGATTTTCACCCGCCATGCGGTAATCCACGTAGACAGATCATTTCCACAATTTAATGAAAAATGAATACGAAGGGTCATTCACCATGCATGCGGTAATCCACATAGACAAGTTATTACAACAGAATAATAAAGAATGGAATAATAGAAGAATTTCACCATGTATGCGGTATTGATGTATTGTGCGAGTTATTCCAACATAATAATAAAGAATGGAATAACGAAGAATTTCACCATGTATGCGGTTCACCAGCATGATCGGTTATTCAACATAATAATAAAGCATGGAACCGGTCATGCGTAATCAAGCATGAATATGATATTCTAACGAATAATAAAGAATGGAACCGGTGTCATGCGTAATCAAGATGCAGATAGGATATTCCAACAGAATAATAAAGAATGGAATAACAGAAGAATTTCACCATGTATGCAGTACTTCGCATAGACAAGTTATTCCAACATAATAATAAAGAATGAAATAACAGAAGAATTTCACCATGTATACGGTACTTCGCATAGACAGGTTAAGCCAACATAATAATAAAGAATGGAATAATAGAAGCTCTCTTCATGAATACGAAAGAAATAATACCCCTTACCTCAAAAGAAGACTGAATACTAGAATAGTGAGGTAGCAGACTTCGCTTCTTCTTTCTCTCTATAGCTTCTCTCTCTATAATTTATCTATAATAATTGCTCTATAGCTTTAGTGAATTAGTGAGAAATGAAGGAAGAATGAGCTTCTATTTATAGGAAAATATAGTTTCGATAATTGCACGTTTTGGGGCTCGAAATATTACAGTATAATACCTTCCTCTTTTTCGTCATTTTTAATTTAGTCCTGCAAGTATTATCAAACTTGCACCACCTCCCCTAATAATAAATCATGTGAATCAATCGTAAGTCATGTGACTCAATAGTTTTAGACATGTGAAAATACGAATTACAGTATAGTACCTCCATCTATACCTCCATTTTTAACTTAGTCATGCAAGTATTATCAATCTTGCACCAACTCCCCTAATAGTAAATGAATGTGAATCAATAGTATACACATGTGAACAAATAGTTATAATCATGTGAATCAATAGCAATTAATTTCTCATTTATCCGGTTAATTACCCGATAGGTCAATATAACCTTTAGACATCAATTATTATCGAAATAAATGTCGATTTCCACTAACACTAATAATTCCAACATAATGGAACTATCAAATTCATCTTTAATCAACACGAACTTATTCATCATTAATATTATAACTCACAATATTTAACAACGAGTGCCATTCCGGAAAGAGGGGCTTTTCCGATAAGGATTTCTCCTTATTGGTAGCGCTGATTAGGTGACCAAACCTCTCCTCGATGTAACTTCTAGACATTGTCAATATTGCAAATAATAATATGAATAACTTTGTCGTCTCAATTATTGATTTAATAATATAACATATTATGCGAGATGATCTTCGTAACAATAATTGAATCAATAATATGAGAGATATGATGCGTGAATTATCGTAGCAATAATTGAGTATAACCGAGTGACTTCTCACGTAAACATCAATAACCAATACCGTGTCCTACTATGCAACCACGCCAGACATCATTCTTTTTTTTACTACCGAGTAGTTCAACGGTTTTAACGGTAACACTCTACGTAGATTATTTTTATAAAATGATAATTCTGTCGTTTTCTAACTACGACAATACTTTCGTTGTCCAATGATTGTGCCGTCGTACGAATATTCCTTGTTAAAATGAATATTCTCCGACCAATCAAATATTATATAACAACTTGCATACTTTGCAAAATTTATAAATACTACCCACAACTATAACACTATCTCAAATCCACACCATAATATTAAAAAAAAATATTTCGAGAAAATTAAATCTTTATTCACAAAATTTGGGGTCTTACAGATTAGGCCATGTGAATTACTCTTATATAAAAATGATGAAAAATTTGGTAATTTGAAAAGATGTTAAAATTTCAATACCAAGAAATGTCAAGTGTATGGAAGCCAAAACTACTAAAAGGACATGTAAACTGGTACTTGTTAGAGAATCTAAACCTCTCAGTTTAATTCATTCAGACTTAGGTGATATGTCTAGAAATACTTCTATGGGTGGGAAAAATTATTATGTGACCTTTATAGATGATTATTCAAGATATACTAAAGTTTACCTTCTTAGAAATAAAAATGAAATTGAAGATAAATTTCTAATTTATAAGGCCGAAGTTGAAAATAAATTAGAAAAGAAGATTAAAAGACTCAGGTCCGATAGAGATGAAAAGTATGACTCCGGTCCTCTTAGTAAATATTGCGAAGAACAAGGAATTATACATGAGGTAACACCTCCCTATTCTCCAGAATCTAATGGGGTTGCTGAAAGAAAGAATAGAACACTAAAAGAAATGATGAATGCTATGTTAGTAAGTTCTGGGGCTCCACCAAATTTGGGGGGGGGGGGGGGGAGCTCTTCATTCTGCTTGTCACCTGCAAAATAGAATCATTTATAAGAAAACTGGAAAACACCTTATGAGCTTTGAGAAAATCATTTACCTAACTTGAAATACCTTAAAGTGTGGGGGTGTTTTGCTAAGGTAATGTTACCCGACCCTAAAAAATAGGAAAATTAGTTCTAAAACTGCTGATTGTTTGTTTATTGGTTATGCTGAACATAGTGCTAGTTATAGATTTCTTGTTTTGAAAAGTGATGTATTAGATCATAATATAATCATTGAGTTAAAAAATGCTGATTTTTTTGAAAATATTTTTCCTTTGAAATCTAAAGTGGATCGACCAGTAGCAGAGCTTCCTACGAGCTCTTATATAGTTCCAATTGAGAAATCTGAAATTGAACCAAGGAGGAGTAAACGTACTAGAAAATCCACTAATTTGGGAGATGACTTTTTTACGTTTTTGTTAGATAATGACACATTAACCTTTAAAGATGCAATTTCTTCTCCCGATGCTCCTTTTTGGAGAGAAGCCATAAATAGTGAAATTGAGTCTATTATAGCTAATTACACTTGGGAGTTAGTGGACCTTCCTCCTAGTTCTAAAACTATTGGTTGTAAATGGATTTTTAAAAGGAAATTAAAACCTGACGGATCAATTGATAAATTTAAGGCTAGGCTTGTTACTAAAGGTTATAAACAAAAGAAAGACCTAGACTTTTTTGAGACTTATACACCGGTTGCAAGAACATCATCCATTAGAGTTTTAATTGCTCTATCCGCTATTAAAAATTTAATAATTCATCAAATGGATGTTAAGACTGCGTTTCTTAATGGAGATTTATAAGAGGAGATTTATATGGACCAACTTGAGGGATTTATTTCCTTAGGCAATGAGCATAAAGTTTGTAAATTAATTAAATTTTTATATGGTCTTAAACAAGCTCCTAAATAATGGAATGATAAATTTGATAGTGTAATGACTTCTAATGGATATATAATAAATGATGGAGATAGATGTATATATACCAAATTTAATAATGAGAATTGTGGTGTTATTGTATGTCTTTATGTGGATGACTTGCTTATTTTTGGAACCAATATTGATGTTATATATGAGACTAAAAATATGTTATCCACTAACTTTGATATGAAAGACTTAGGAGAAGCAAATGTTATTCTCGAAATTAATTTGAGAAAAGTTTGTACTGGATATATGATTTCTCAAAATCATTATGCGGAGAAAATGCTTAAGAGATTTGGACATTATAATGTTAATCCTATTAATACTCCGTATGACTCTTGTTTACATTTAAAAAAACATGAGGGACCTAGTGTATCTCAATCTGAGTATGCCCAAATCATAGGTTGCTTAATGTATCTTACTAATTGCACAAGACCTGATATATCATATGCAGTTAATAGACTCAGCAGATACACTCATAATCCTAATAAGGATCATTGGACTGCTTTATTTAGAATACTCAAGTATCTGCGAAGTACTATTGAATTTGGTTTGTATTACTGCGGTAATCCAGCAGTTCTTGAGGGCTATAATGATGCCAACTGGATCTCTGATTCAGATGAAATCAAATCCATGAGTGGCTACATATTTACCTTAGGAGGAGGAGCAGTTTCTTGGAAGTCTACTAAACAGACTTGTATAGCTCTCTCTACTATGGAGTCTGAGTTTATTGCCTTAGAGAAGGCAGGTTCTGAAGCAGAGTGTCTCAAAAATCTTTTGGGAAATATTCCTTCGTGGACGAGACCAGTTCCATCTGTGTCTCTACATTGTGATTGCCAAGCTGCTACAGGCATAGCTAAGAATAAGAGCTATAATGGCAAGAGTAGGCATATACGCCTAAGACATAATATTGTGAGACAACTGTTATGTGACGGATTTATATCCCTTAATTTTTTTAGGTTAGAGTTAAATCTTGCGAATTCTCTGACAAAGCCACTAAGCAAGAGGCTAGTGAGCAATACATCGAGGGGGATGAGACTACTATCTATTACAGAAATCAACAGTGATGGTAACCCAACCTATATGAATGGTAATCCCAGGAAGTATGTTCATATGGGTAACAACAAATCATTGGTTGATTGGTTGAGACACTATCCATTTTATAAATATTTGAGTTCAACCCTATGGTGTAGGATAGTGTAATTCTACAGTGTTAGAGGTTGAGTTATATACTCTTAATGTTTTTCATAGTCCTGTTGGGTGATGTGTTTAACTATAGAACACATTTGATGGAAACACCTATATGAGTGTAGAGGTGGGGCCGCCTCTTATGAAAACAAGACAAGTTTTCTAAAGCGCTGATGAATTCCAGGTATGAAGCAAGGCCAAAATGTACCAAACCGCGTAGAACAACTTCTATGAAAGTTTGTAGTGTGAGTAATATGATTATTGATTCATAATAAGGAAGAAAGTTCATAGAAATATTTATTTCACTGAATTCATGTGAATCAAGTCTTATTTACTCTATACATTGGTTCATAGTCCAAAAGACACTAGTGTTAATGCACTGCATTCTTATATTTCTTACTCGTCAACTTATTTTATTTTAACTTTGTAATATATGGGAATTGTTGTATTTTATGTTAAATAAATTATTACAAAGTTAAATAATATATAAATATTAATTTATTAATGGAGATTTTGGATTTTGTAACTGTTCAAAATATGAAAATTTTATAATTGTTCAATATATATATTAAAAGGCCTATTATTGGAATATTAATTTCTTTACCGTTGCTAGTGATGTTACCGTTGTTATTCTTACCGTTGCCATCTTTTTCTTTTATAAATAAGGTTGGACTCTCTTAGTTGGTGATATCCATTCTACAGGAAAGTATCCATATATATTATATACATATTCTAAACATACTATAATCACAAGTTGTTAACTTGTTATCTTTCACCATCAAAGTCAAGCTCTGTCACTGTTGCATGCTATCATAAAGCTTAATTACTTAAAGTTGTTGTCTCATACACAGATATATACCTAGAAATTCTTTATATGTATATATATATAACAGTGAGTTTGTTTATATATATATATATATTGTATTTACTCGGTACAATTATTTAAATTTGAGTAAAGAAAATTAGAAGTTGTTCATGGGTCATTCAACTATTTCAAGTGCTGATTAGTTGGGTGAAGAGCCGTTGAATAACTTATCGATAATTAAATCAATCTATCTGAAAAAAAAACAGGACAACATTCCAACTGGAAAATCAGCAAAAACAACATAATCCGTTAGTCGCAATCTTTTACAGACTAATGGATTATGTCTACCCCATGTGGTGCTTGTGCCTAGTCCATTCCTAGGACACCTCAATCTGTACCATTCTTTATTCCAAGGGATTTTCCATTCCAAGGGATTCTCCATCATAATTCCTAGTTCATACTATTTTCAACTCTCTGAATCCTTGTAAACACCCTGAGTTCACCTTCCTACCCATACCAAACAACCTATCTAATTCCAATTCCTCCCCAGAAATTAATCTTATAGATCTAATAAAGACTATTAACAATAATCAAAGCACTTGAGGAGGAGAAGCCCGCTCATATAATGAATCTAAAGGATCAAGTTTTATCTATCATTTATGATATGATCATGTACTTCTTTACTGTAGTACGTGGCTAATCATTTGAAGATTTCATGCATGATTTTACGTACCAGTGGTGCTTCTGCTGCTGTAGCTTATGATTCCCTTCCTTGGCTTCATGCACAAGGTTAACTTCCTCTGCAAGGTGTGTCTTTCAACAAAAATTTGATTTCTTTTAATAGGGAAATTAATAAAAAAACTTGTAACCCAAAAAAGTCTGATTTGCGAAGATGATTTACTACAAATACTTGAAGAAAATGATTATTTTTATAGTTCCCTAATGTAATAGAAATTATTTATGGCTACGTAATCTAAGTTTCTTCGGACTAGTCTTATCCCTTGCATTAAACATCAGTCCACAAGACTTGTGTTAACTTTTGATTTAATGGAGTCTTTCTTTAAACATTCATTATACCAAAACTCTTTTTTGATCGACATTATACCGAGACTCTAAATGATTGTTTTGTAGTTATATGCATTAAACCCTAACACTAACCAGATTTATGATAGATTATTAATCTTTTGAAGAAAAATAAGAAAATAACTTTTGTTTTATGATATATCACCTGCAACACCAATTGTAGTATAATGATAAAGGTGCTTGAAACTTGAAAGAGGTGTTAATCTATTTATATTATATTATACAAATTTGAAGTTGCAGGATCTAGTTCCCGGGCTTCATCCCCTCAGATTTAAGGATGTATTAACTTGTGATACGGGAAAGATAGAAGAAGTACTAGAAATTAAGGAGATTACAAGAGATACAAGAACTTCCTCAGTCATGATGATCTGGGACACTGTCAATCTTTCTCAGCCATTATCTAGAACACTATCAATCATCTTGAGAAAAAAACATTGGTACAGTACCAGTTAACAAAACTATCCTATTATCTTTTTTTAGTAGGTCTTATGTACAAAATGGCTCCAACCTCGTCTACCAGCTTACTCGAAGCAGAAAATAATTGTATTACATGGCTTGATAAGCAAACTACTCATTTGATCATTTACGTAAGCATTGGGAGCTTAGCAATCATGGAAGAAAAAGAGCTATCTGAAATACTTGGGGCTTGGCCAATAGTGGCCAACCATTCTTGTGGTAATTAGGTTGGGCTCAGTTTGTGACTCAGAATGGATTAAGATGTCGCCAGATGGATTTAAAGAAACATCGGAGACAGTGTTGGTGTCTTATTTGATCAAATAAACTGCACAAGAAACAACTTCTGGCCAAAAATGGCGTGACAACCTTTTCCTTTTAAGCATGCACCGAACCATGTCCATGATTGTAAGATTTTTCCTTCCGCACACCATTTTGTTGAATGGGGTCCCCAAAAGGAGGTTCTGGGCCATGATGCAGTGGGAGGATTTTGGAGCCATTGTGGTTAGAATTCGACTTTGGAAAGTATTAGTAAAGGGGTTCCAATGATATGCATGCCATGTTTTGCGGACCAAAACATTAATGTTAGATATTTGAGTGAGGTTTGGAAGGTAGGTTTGCCATTGAAGCATGAGTTGGAGAGAGGGCTGATCGCAAGAACTATATGGATACTCATGGTGGACAAGGAAGGAGGGGAAATAAGGCGGAACACAACTAATATGAAGGAAAAAATTAGGCTAAGTCTGAGTAAATGGGGTTCTTCATATAACTCACTAAATAATGTAACATACCTTGTTTTGTCATTCTAATTACCTAACTGGCTTAATCATCATCATCATTCAAGGTTTATGATAAAGATTTGAAGCTGTTGGCCCCTATTAATATTGCAATTTTCATATGGTGTGGGCGTATGCAAAACAAAGAAAATTTACAATATTTTAGATTTTCTTTGGTAAATTTAATTTTCAACAAGCATAATGTAAGCAGACCCAAACGTCAGTTCACACTTATCTCTGATTTGAGACGGTTCAAAATTTAAGCATAATGTGATTCCGCATCCTGATTTGAGATGGTTCAAAATTATCTCTGATTCGAAAACGGTTCAAAATAAACAGTCCATTAAACTAGTTTATAGAAAAAAAAAATAACATTTTATATAGAATAGAGTTTCATTTATATAATATTTACATAAAGACGTAATCTAAAATACAACGCTCTCTAATATAAAATACAACTTTTTTCATAAACTGCCTAAATAGACTGCCCATGGCCTAAAATCAAGATCCATGAAATTCCTCATGCTACACGAATACAAAATTTAACACAAAGGGGGAAGGCCTCTCTTTAAATAAAAGGAATGTTTTACTATACATGTTCGGTTAAAGTTTTGGACAAAAATGATTTATTCCCTATCCCTGGTTTGAGACTTGCTTATAGGAAGGTTAAGACGAATCACATATATGAATCAAGATATTTATATGTATGCTTCCTATTGTCTCAGTAGCAATCTTGCATAAGTTCGGTCCCACACGCCGATGAAAAGAGACTCAATCATCCAGTGTGAAAGCGAGACGCCTAGAAAATCTACCCAAAGAAATCAATCTCTTGTCGTTTATTGTAGTCTACGTTGGCACTATAGACATGGACAAAATCTGCGAGTTCAACTACTACCAAGAACGCCCATCGGATGAGAAGCGGACGATCGGATCAGCACCCATGTTTCCTTTGAGAACTGCTATCGGCAATGAAAGCTTCCTTAAATCCCATACTCGGCGGGTCTTGTCTTGATTCCTCAAGAAAAGAATGCGTTCGTCTCAAAGTGCGGGTGCCATGCAGAAGTGAACGAGTAGTCTAGATGACCTACAACCGAGGCGATCGTCTGAAAACATAAAAAATGTTACCACTTTAGAATTCTCATAATTGCCCAATGAGAAGCATACAGTTGTCAAAAAGGCAAAGTGTGTCGATGAAAACTTCTTCCACATAATGCTAGTCGTACTTGTTACTATCCAGAGAAACAAGAGAGAAATTAAGAGGTTGTTTAATAAAATTGAAAGAAACAGTTTTAAATGCAATCAGAATGAAAAAAAATTCTGAATACTGAATGAAAAAATAAGAGATAATTTTTTTTTTGCGTGTCAGTACTCTTGGGTTGTTGTTTGATTAGAAATCGCATTTTAGTTTAAACATTTTAAAACAAAATATAGCATTTAATTTTAAAAAAAAAATTTCTTTAAAAAAATATAACAGTTAATATTGATGTTTAAATTGTATCAATTAAGAAGTTAAATTAAAAATATAACATTTTTCAAAATTAATTTTAAAGTGAACGTCTACTTTGGAATGGGTGCACGTCATTTTAGTTGATTTTAAGTGCATTTGTTTCTCTAATAGATGTCACTTTTTTACCAACATAAATCAGACAGCATAAGTACGGACGCCCTTTTTTGTGTGTTGTACCAACCGTCTGATTGATAATTACTACATCCATTTCATAATAATAGTGACTTTAGAGCATCTCCAACAATAATACCAAAAAAACCTCTTCAAATTGAAATTTGTTAACCTGCGTGACAATTTGAAGAACATTATTTGTTACTTTAATATTTTGTGTTTCATTAATCTCTTCAATTCAATTAATGCAGTATTTGACTTAAATAAATAAAAAGGAATGATGTTAAATTTTAAAATGAGTTGTACATCAAACCTATCAAATAAAATAAATATTTTAAACCTTTTTCATATGATTTTGATTCTCCCAAAACAAAATAAATATTTTGAAAAGGAAAGGTCAGGTTACCAGTTCTGATGCGAGAGAATGAGGTTGCAGATTTGATGACTAAGGTGTTGGGTGTGGGTCCTCACCCATGAGATAGAATCCAAGATAGAAAAGAATTAATTTTCTTTGTGAACAAGTAAGTGCGTTTACTTGATATTAATCCAATTAGAAATTGGGTTAGTGGAAGAAATATTGGAATTGGAGATTCCATGAAAAGAATCCAATTTAAAAAAGGATTTACTTGTTAGATTGGTTGGTGACCAAGATAAGGAGATGTGAACCCTAATTTAATTAGGAAAATAAATTGTTTCTAATCTATAATAGGAATGGATTAGGAAGAGTACTATAAATAAGGCTATGAGGGAGTCTTATTTGATATATATGAAGAAGCTTGGTAGCAAGAAGGTACCAAAAGAATAAATTGAGAGAATTATAGTTTGTTGTTCGTGGATATTCGCCGCCATCTCCGTTCAATTGAAAGCTTGAAGACTTTATTGCTTGGGGTGTTTTTGGGTGGTGAAGTTAATTAGCTTCTCAACCTAATTAAAGGTAAATTTGTACTATCTCAATTTATTGTGTGTAACCTCAAGTTTTAGGGCATAAAACTTTAGAGGATTATTGTAAGCCCATTATTAGTGATATAGTGGAGATTTGGAGTTTGACCCGTGGTTTTTACCTCTTAGTTTTAGAGGGTTTTTCACGTAAATTTGGTGTCTTACTTGTGGATGGTTATTTATTATTTTTGTTCTCATAATTGGTTTTGTTGATTTCATATTTAATTGCACAAAGTCGAAAAAGTAATTCCTGGGATAGAGATTATTTTTGGCGTACTTTTCCCAACCGTGGTATCAAAGCTTGGTTATTTTTGTGGTTTTCTTGTGCAAATTAAATGGAGGATTGGACAGAAGGTTTCATGATTAATCTCAAGGCTACAAATTATGCAATTTGGAAGCCAAGAATGGAGGATTTGTTTTACTGCAAGGATTTGTACGAGCCACTTGAGAACATTGGAGTTAAGCCCACAAACAAGAGTGACGCGCAGTGGAACAAGATGAACAGGAAGACTATTGGTCTGATCAAATCGTGAATTGATCAAAGTGTGTTTCATCATGTTGCCACAGAAACTAAAGCCTATGCTCTCCGGCAGAAATTGGAGTCCATGTATGAAAGGAAGACGACGCAAAATAAAGCTTTTTTGATTAGGAAGCTTGTGAATTCTAAATTCAAGGATGGAAACTCCGTTGCAGAGCACTTGAGTGATTTTAGAGTTTGATAAATAAGTTGAGTACGATGAAGATGGTCATTGACAATGAGATGCAAGCTTTGTTGTTGTTGAGCTCTTTGCCCGATAGTTGGGAGACGCTTGTTGTATCACTGAGTAACTTCGCTCCCAATGGTACACTGACTATGGATACAGTCAAAGATAGTTTGTTTAATAAGGAACAGAGGCGAAGAGATACTATGGTGATTAGTGCTGAGTCACAAGTTTTTGTCGCACAGAGTAGGGGCAAAAACAAAGGGAGAAACTCTCCTGAAGATGAAAAATCCAGGGGAAGGTCAAGAGATAGAAAAGAAGTAATTTGCTTTCACTGCTAGAAGCCGGGTCACATAAGACGAGAGTGCAGATTTTTAAAGAAGGAGCAGTCTAAGGAAAAAATGAGGATAAAGATTTGATTGTGTATCTATCCGACGTTGATGTAGCTATTGTTTGTGATGATAAACCCAAGTGCCATGTTAATGATTGAATTATTGATTCGGGTGCTTCGTTCCATGCTACTTCGCATGATGAAATCTTCACATCCTACAATAGTGGTGATTTTGGCCATGTGCGGATGGGAAACGGAAGTGCATCCGAGATTATAGGCATTGGAGATATTTGTTTGGAAACTAACAGTGGTTGCAGGTTGATGCTGAGAGAAGTCAGACATGTTTCGAATATTCGTTTTAATTTGATCTCTGCTGGTAAGCTTGATGAGAATGGTTATAAAAGTTACTTTGGTGAAGGTCAATGGAAGCTCGCCTAAGGGTCTCTACTGGTGACTAGAGGTAAGAAGGTGGACACTCTTTACACGATGCGGGCGTATGTGAAAGGTGTTAAAAATGGGGGAGTTAGGCAGAAAAAGGTGTGGTACAAAGCCGTGCGAGATGGGAGAAAAGCCTAGCATGAGAACCACAAGAAGAAAACTCTTTGCTTTAAATGGGTACCAAAAGTGAAAAAGGAAAGTGATAGCTCATAGCCAGGGTACAAATAGGTTGTGAATGAATTTAGCAAGCAAAAATCTGTTAAGTTTGAGTTAGATCCTCCCATTGAGAAGAACCATGCCGATGAGACAAAGCCGGACATGAAGATATTTAAAAATTCCAAGAAGCTTGAGTTGAGCCTAGACTTCGTTGGAATTGACTCCGAGTAAGGAGTTGTGGTTGGTGATCCCTTCTCTTATGGGTTCGGAGGGGGAGATTGTTGGGTGTGGGTCCTAACCCATGAGATAGAATCCAAGATATAAAAGAATTAATTTTCTTTGTGAACAAGTAAGTGCGTTTACTTGATATTAATCCAATTAGAAATTGGGTTAGTGGAAGAAATATTGGAATTGGAGATTCCATGAAAAGAATCCAAGTTGAAAAAGGATTTACTTGTTAGATTGGTTGGTGACCAAGACAAGGAGATATGAACCCTAATTTGATTAGGAGAATAAATTATTTCTAATCCATAATAGGAATGGATTAGGAAGAGTATTATAAATAAGGCTATGAGGGAGTCTTATTTGATATATATGAGAGAAGCTTGGTAGCAAGAAGGTACCAAAAGAATAAATTGAGAGAATTATAGTTTGTTGTTCGTGGATATCCGCCGCCATCTCCGTTCAATTGAAAGCTTGAAGAATTTATTGCTTGGGGTGTTTTTGGATGGTGAAGTTAATTAGTTTCTCAACCTAATTAAAGGTAAATTTGTACTATCTCAATTTATTGTGTGTAACCTAAAGTTTTAGGGCATAAAACTTGAGAGGATTATTGTAAGCCCATTATTAGTGATATAGTGGAGATTCGGAGTTTGACCCGTGGTTTTTACCTCTTAGTTTTAGAGGGTTTTCCACGTAAATTTGGTGTCTTGCTTGTGGATGGTTATTTGTTATTTTTGTTCTCATAATTGGTTTTGTTGATTTCATATTTAATTGCACAAAGTCGGAAAAGTAATTCCTGGGATAGAGATTATTTTTGGCGTACTTTTCCCAACATAAGGTTGGAGAGGCTGTTGGAGATAATTTTTCTGATGTGACTTACCTATTTGAGTATCCCAAAGTGGTTGAAGAGATCGTTGGAGATGCTCTTAGCTTTATGCACATGAATTAAGAAATACATTTAATACTATTATTTAATAATTAAAATTTGTATGAAATTTCATCACTATCCCTTTATAAAAAGTTAAAAACTACTAATACAATGGAGAAAATTTCTTGGGACAATGAGAGAAGTTATGAATGATATAAAAAAATAAATAATTTATTCCCTTAGAAAGTTGTAAACGACAAATAAATTTAAACAAACTTTTTCTTCTAAAAAGTCAATTATTATAGAATGGAGGTAGTAATACTTTTATATAGTTAATACTAAGTTCCTTAATATGAGTCGTTTTAGAGTTGTGCACAAGTATTAAGAAAATAATTGTATAGCATTAAATATAACATCAATTCACTACACCAAAAATGGCTTATAGCAAAGGAAATTTTGTGAAGGAAAAATCAATTCACCACATCAATTCACTACATCAATTGTCTATAATGTACTTGTATTGAAAAAAGAGTGTTATTTATTGGACAAAAAATAGTGAGAGAACCAAAGTTATATTTAATATTTGGGGTAATATTATAAACTAAATAATTAATGCTTACTTGAAATTCTTATACGACTTATATTAAGGGACAGAAATATTTCTCTAAAACGACTTATATTAAAGGATGGAGGGAGTAAATGTTAGCAGTTCCTCCCTCCGTCTTTTAATATAAGTCATTTTAGAGAAGTATTTTTGTCTCTTAATATATGTGGTTTGAGAATTTTAAGTAAGTATTAATTGATTAGTTTCTAATATTATCCCAAATATTAAATATAACTTTGATTCTCTCCCTATTTTTTGCCCTAATAAATAACACTAAATATACTACCTTCATTCCATAATATTTGACTTTTTAGAAGAAAAAATTTGTTCCAGTTTATTTGTCGTTTATAACTTTCTAGAAAAATAAATTATTTAGTTTTCTATATCACCCCTAATTTCTCTTATTGACCCAATAAATTTTCTCCCTTGTATTAATAGTTTTCAATTTCCCGTAAAAGAATATTGATGAAATTTTATACAAATTTTAATTATTAAATGACTTTCTTAATTCATGTGCATGAAACTAAAACGACTATTTATTATGGAATGAAAGTAATATTTAAGGAAATGATTATATAACATTAAATATAATATCAATTGTTTATATTGTCTTTGTATTGGAAAAAGAAAGTACTATTTATTAGACAAAAAATAGTGAGAGAACCCAAGTTATATTTAATACTTTAGGTAATATTGTAAACTAAACAGTTAATGCTTATTTGAAATTCTCAAACGACATATATTAAGAGACAAAAATACTTATCTAAAACGACTTATATTAAGAGACGGAGAGAGTAATATACACACCCACAGACTCACACACTTACTGATAATTATATACATATAGAATCACAAGTTTATTTTTCTATTTGTTACAAACTTAATTACAGAGTTAGTGTTCTAAAAATTTACGTCTAATTTTGATTAATTCCCATCTAGTTATTAGGTGGTAATTTACCCGTCTCGATTTAGCTAGACGCCTAGGCCATCGCTTAGGCAAAATCAAATCTCTACTTTGAAACTTCACTATAACTTAAATGAATTTGTTAAGCATTATTTTTTTTGTATTATTTTATATAAAATTAAAAAAAAATTAAATCTACTTTATGTTTTTTATAATATATTAAGTTTATAATAAAAAAATAAATAAATGAGAGCGTCTAGGAAAATACCTAGTCTGCTTAGAAAAATGCTTATTCGCTACCTTTGTCTAATGATTTTTAGAACACTAAAGAGTACAATTTTTTTAGTAATCATATAATTAATATTATATAATAAAAGACTTTATATGTTTCTTAGTTATTTCAAAAATATAATAGGAGTTTCTTTTCATTAGAGAAAAGGTTAATGAAAAACATTCTCTTGGAGAATGTTAATACAGTAGTGAACGATGCAGACTTCTTAACTAAAGTAGTTAGTTAGACAAAATTTGAGTGGTGTACACTGAGGTGAGTATCAAAAAGTATTCATCAAGTGGGAGAATGTTGGGATTGGTGTTATAATTTGAGCAAAAATTGAAATGGGTTTCCTTAATCATTTGAAATGAATTCATATATCAATGTGTTCTACTCCATGAGTAGATTAACATTAAATATTTGGAAGCTCAAATCCATGGAGTAATGAAAGAGAAATTAACTCCCAAATATCACCCTTGAAAATGATAATAAATATATGTGGGAAGCTAAGTCCCACATCGGTTAAGAACTAAATATTAAATGAGTTTATACACAATAAAGTTGCTATTGAGTTTAGGCCTCAAGGGATATACCCCACTTTTGTGGAAGGGAGAGGACATATGTAAAGCTTGGTTAAAACTAACACGTGTGTCGTCGACGAACGGGCTAGGGGGTTCTTGTATATAATTTTTGTTTATTTTATTTAGTTCCATTATCAAAATTATATCGTTTTGATAAATGTTATTTATTATCAAATTTATGTCATTTTGGGAAGTGATATCTGCCAAATTGACCCGTCAATACAGCGCTGAATGGACGCGTCAATACTGCGTCGTTTTGGGAAGAGCTATCTGCATGAACAAACGCCCAAAATACGTCATTTTTTGCCTGAACGGACGCGCCCTTTTCTCGTTTTTGTTCCGCTAAGCCTAAAACTACGCGTTTTTGGCTAGAACAGACACGCCCTTTCTGTTAAGGCATAAAACTACGTTGTTTTGGCTAAACTGTGCCTTTTCAATGGATTGTCTCCTATAAATAGACTAGGGGAGTAGCCAATTTGATCATTCAATTCACAAGCATTTCTAGTCTTATAATATTCATTAGTCATAGTTCATTTAGAGAGTTTTAAGCATTATATTTGGTTCGTTGAGTATACTATTTGGAGTGTTACTATAGAATACATTGTCATTGTATCCTGGGAGACAAGTGTTATCAACTCTAAGCACTATAAGGATGTCATAATTATCTTAAAGATATGGCAAAAAAACACCTTTACCCCCCTATGGTCGTCGACTTGTAAGCAATTGGTCACTGAACTTTAAAAATACGCAATTGGACCACTGTGCTTTCTAAAAAAGAAAATTCAGGCCATTCCGTCCAATTTCTTGGACGGACGTCAAATATTTTCAGACGTGACATTGAAAAAAAAAAAATCAAAAATCATTATTTTCTAATGTGGCAACATAAAAAAATAATAAAATAAAATCATTAATTATGTGGCAAAAAATGATTGGCAAAAAGTACCTTTACCCCACTGTGTTCGTCAACTTGTAAGCATTGAGTCACTGTAATTTAAAAAATGTAATTGACCCACTAAACTTTTTAAAAAAAATTTAATTAGGTCATTCATTGACTTTTACATCAAATATTTTCGGGGCGTGGCGTTGAATATTTTTCAAAAATCATTATTTTCTTATCTAGCAACACAAAAATAATAAAAAAAATAAAATCATTTATTATGTGGGAAAAATGATTAAAATAATAATAAAATTAAAATAAATATTTTAATTTATTTTATTTATAATTTTCTTTTCCTTTATCTCTTTTCCTTTCATTTAATTATTATTTTCATTTTGAAGATTAATATTAATATTAATACAATGAAATCATTAAACTTAGGCTTAAACATAAAACAAACATACTATTAAAAATATTAAAATCTATTAATAACTAAACATAAAAATAAAAAACAAAAAATAATAAAATAAAAAACTGAACCAAATCAAAATCAAAAAACAAGAGTGAAGAGTGGTGGTTTTCTGCACTTCTTATGTAGATTTATTGGGTTTATATTATATTAAATTTTATATTTTAGGAGTTTTTGCGGTGGAAGATGATTTGGGTGTTTTTCTTAAATGTTCAGATATAAATAAGTTGGATATATAAACATTCTAAAGATTTAAACAACTATTATATAGACAAATTAACTTGGATTTCAAAGATACTAGAAAATTATCCCAATATTATAAGGCCGAAAAATCAAGATTACTTTTTTAACAAATTCAACCCCAACCCGCTTATTATATATGATATCAATTTTAAATTTCAAAATTTTAAGAATTGAATTGAATTTTAAGTTTCACAATCCATCCATTAACTAAATAAATTCGATTATATAACAGTCAATCAAAGCACCTTTGTGCTTGCCTGTTCTGTTTGGAGAAAAAATCAATCGCAATCAAATCATCCATGCTAACCATTTATGAAGTTGTTGCCTTGTTTGGAGAGAAGGAATGGCTTTGCACGTCGGGAATTTTCTTCGTCTCTCACAAGTAGATAAAGAATGCACTCAAACAGCTGATATACGAGCCTAAGGGAGTCGCCATTTTGCAGTTCCAACACTGCAATCAAGTGTTGTAACGCAAACTCGATTGGAATGTCCTTATTAGGCAAATTACAGCGGCAGAGTGGACAAGTGTTGTCTCCGTCGGCCGAAACATAATAATATAACTCACCAGAGCAAATTGTACAAATATTTGGAATTAAAACAAGAGAGTTATGACATTTGACCCTTTTAGTATGTGCACGGGTAGGGTTGACCCGACTGAAGGAAGAAGATGAGCCACCTTAGCATTTACATGTCATTTCTTTTATTTTTATTTTACTTTTGAACTGCCACGTGTGTAATAAATAGACGCCCGTCCAAGAAATTGGACGGGATGACATGAATTTTCATTTTTAGAAAGCACAGTGGTCCAATTGTATATTTTTAAAATCCAGTGGCCAATTGTTTACAAGTCGACGACCACAAGTAAATGTGTTTTTTTGCCTTAAAGATATAGTACCAAGTACTAGCTCAAATTCACTCATGCAATTTTGAGATTCATGTTATAGTAGCTAGAGTTTTCTAGTACTACAAAAATATTATTTCATGTGTGGATCATTGTAAGGTGTGTAAGGCATATAATAAATATATTAATCCAAAATCAGGACTAATTTAATCTCGACTTTGTGCGTTAGCAACAATCTTGTTTTAGCTTTAAAACATTATTTCATGTAAAAATAGTTAAAATTGCGGATTTTTCCCCCCACTCTATTCATTCATTCGTTCCCTGAATCGCAACCTTTACGATTCTTCTTTAAACTGAAATTATATTCATTTTATGATTTACTTAATCTGAGTAAATGTATTAAGAGCTTTTAAGTCTCAATACTAAATATCTTTCTTATGTAGTAATGTAATTATATCACTTTATTTTTATAAAGTATTCATTACAATACATCCAGAATAAATATTCTTTATTGAATATTTTAAATTATACAATTAATCATAGCTTTATACAATTTCTAATTCAAGAAAATATATTCATTTCGCACATCATTCATCCTTCATCACACGCATAGCAAATAATATTGCATAACGTCATTAACCTGTAAAAAGTTTGTGTTTGCAAGACTGAGCTCGATAGCTAAACAAATTTAACAGTCTATCATGTTTCACATAGCACACAACTCTATATCCACCACATACAACATACTTTCTTTGATATGCATATCCTACATGCATCAATAATTCAGTGCAATGCATATATTCATGCCTTGTACATTCCCAATTATCGCGTTACATCATACAACATGTGTTATCACATATCGTATATATTGAGTTCCATACCCAATTATCGCGTTACATCATACAACATGTGTTATCACATACCAATTCCTACTGCTAACAGATTTATTTAACACCATGGATGCATAGTTTCAAATTCCAGACTTCATAAGCTTTTAGGAATAGTCTAGCCAAACATTTTCCATGAAAATCCTCCCTTATTACTTCAGAACTTATACAATATTATTACCCAACCAATTCCACAACCAAACATCACAATTATAACAATAAATAGCATTCTATACTTTCAATTTTTATGAACTCCATAAAACACATGGCTTACCTCTCAATTTGAAATTTAATTGATGTAATCCTTTGAATTCTGGCTCCAAATTCGTTCTTAATTCCTTCTTGTAACAATCCATTGCTTCAATTCCTTCTCAATTTCATTTACTAGCTTCAATTTCTTAAGAATTTGGTGATAATTTGAGGGTATGGGAATATGGTGACTCCAACCTTTAGAGAGAAATGCTGAGTATTGAAGTTTTTTTAAAACTTCATTAGCTTCTCTTCATTATCAGGTAAGTAAGTAGTGTCCCATGATAACTTAGCATATGTCACCTCCTACTTATTAGTCAGTAATGACTTCAAAGACATGAGCATTAACATTTTAAATTTTCAAATATATGACTTAGTTTATACCCAATAAATATACGTATACATGTATATTACATTCTCACCTAATGCATATATTACAATATATTTATACATTATGCTTCCAATACCCACATAATTTAATTTATGAATTTTAGTTATATGTATTCCAACTAATCCTAATTAAATAATTATACATTTATAATTATGTAAAAAAATCATTCAACTAATTATGGAATTAATCCATAATTAATTTAACACTTTTTTGTACAACGAATCACTAATTGAAATAATTAATATTTTATTTATTAATTATTCTAAATCACTCTAACTTATACAACTAATTGTATAAAGTTAAATTTAATTATCTCCTTTCTTCCATAATTTGTTTCAAGACAATTATTTACACGTAGCAAACATATTTAAATATATTCACCACAACACATAACTACACACATATTACACCGCACACAATTAATAAATACAGTATAATATAACACATAATAAAATAAGATATTTATTTTATTAAATTGTTATTTTATTTATCCAAAAATTTTGGGTCGCTACATTCTTCGCCCTTATAAGGATTCTATCCCCGTAATCACAATACCAAACCTTTCCTACTCGGTTTAAATCTATTCTTCCTTGATCATGCTAATTTCCTCTTAGTAACCTTATTCTGTAATAGTGAAATATATTATTTTACACATATCATAACATATATCACATATTAAAATACATATAAACATGTATCTCCAAATACTTAATAGTTTCCTCTATTTTATACATACTCTTTTATTATTGTGAAAGGTCCTAAAATTTTCGGACTTAATCTTTCACCTTTGACCCTCTTAAGAGTCTACCTTCTTTTGTCACTATCAGTGTTTATCCATCTTTGAAATCACCTATATCTTAATTTCGACATCTCCTATGCCTGTTCTTATTATCATAACACCACCTGTGTTTTGTTTTATTATGACACATCATCGGTGTTACCTTATTATGACACATCACCAGTGTCTATTCTGTTATGACATATCACCAATGTCTACTTTGTTATGCAAAAATCTTTATTCCTCATAACTCTACATTTTTCCTTCTTCAAAGATTCATGTACCATTGTCGTATTCTACGACCTACTTCCTTTTAAAGAAGTTCATTATTTCGACACCCAATCTCCAGAATAGAAATTCCCCATAATTGATTAATAATTGTGAAGCAATATGAAAATTTCATGAATTCAAAAGATTCGCTTAAGAATAGCTTTCTGTATCATGATAAAGGTCATAAAGACTATAAAATTTGTTTCTGAAAAGGTTTCAACAGAAATTCATCTGCAAATCGACATATCTTACGGACATATAGGTAATCAACCTGTTTATGCCCCTGTTGACCCATGTTCGGGAGCATTTTACCGACCTCCAGGTGGGCCGAAGGCTTGACACTAGAAGGGGTTTATGAGCCCAATGGACCGAAGCCCTCGGAGATGCTGAAGGTGTTCGGGTTCGGTATCCGAGTCCTTTGGGCCGGGGCCCTACTGTGGAGTATGGTGTTCGGGGTTGGGTCTTCGAGTCCTTTGGGCTGAGGCTCAAACCAGATGGTGGGTTCGGTTGGGTTGGGCCTGTATAGTGGGCTATCCTGCATACAGAGTTTATAGTCTTAACCATATTTGAATACGGTAACTCCAAAGGTAGTGTTTGGAATGGATTCCACTTCCACCTTTTAAGGAGATTGTGTTGGACCTAAATTATGGTAACTGCCATGTTTAGGAGTCCTAATCCGATGCGGAAAGGGATTCTAAGGTACGAGAACACTATAAATACAAGGCTTGGGTTTCAATCAAGAGGTAATACTTTCTTTGAGCACTAAATACTAAAGCCTCCATTGTTAAACCTTGTGAACGGCCTGTACTTATTCTCACACCGGAGCTATCCCCCGGCAGCACAAGCCGTCAAGCTTCGTGTGTGATCTGTTATTGTACTGGTTCAAGCGCGTGGATTCTGTGATTGGACGCGCCGGTGAAACTTGGCGTTAACATTGGCGCTAGAAGGAGGGCTTTTAGTGCTTTCTACAATCACAGTGAATTTTTCCGGTTAAAGGCCATGGCGAGCAGGGATACGATTGCTTCTAACCAGGAAAAGGCAAAAACACACCAGACCACCAAGGTGAAAGGGTCGGTCAAAGACAGACTGGGTTCTAGAATTCATGGGGATCAGGAGGAACCGACCCCCTTCCCTCCGGCGTAAACTCTTCCATGACAGCCAACACACGCCCAATCAAGTCAGTCAGGCTGATGAAAATCACTCTTGGGCACACGAGGGACAAGGGAGAGACTGAGGAGATGGCAGCCAAGACCAGAGGGATTTCATTCTTAAGAAGAAGATGCAGCAAAAAAAAGACGCCATGATGGCCTTGCGTCTTCAACAAGAAGAGCTCGAGGAGCAGATGGCAAAAATGGCTGGAGAGCAGGAAGCATCCTCGAAAAGGCATCGGCATCGGAGCCAATCCCGATCACCCTGTAGGGGAGAGGCGGACAGAGAAAATAGTAGGCCCAGAAGCTGCTTCCGAGATGGCAGAGGTCGAAGAAGGAGCCGTTCTGTAGATCGGAGATCGGAACATCCGGCGGTCGGGATGGAGGAGGAGGGCGCCTCTCCACGAATCTGAGAGAGGCCAGACCCGGATCGTCCCTCGTAAAGAGGAGTCCGACCCCCTTGCTCGAAGGGTGGAAGAGTTGGAGAAATTGTTGGTGGCAAAGAGTTTAATGGGAACGCCTTCGGCTTGCATAGGATCGCCCTTTTCACCCGAGATAAATCATGTCACCGCCGACCCTAAGAAGAAGATGCCCCCAATGGAGACATATGATGGGCTGGGAGACCCCTATGATCATTCAGATGGGTATGACAGGTTGATGACCTACTATGACATTTAGACGCTGCTAAGTGCCACATGTTTGCAACAACCTTGAAGAAGAGTGCCCGGGAATGGATGGGGACCTTAGCAGCTGGATCAATTAATTCTTGGAGTGACATTCAGGAGAAGTTTCATGCTCGGTTTGGGAGTAACAGAAGATGAGGAAAGATTGCTGTTTCCTTCATGCAGGTTGGATAGAAGGCGGATGAAAGCCTAGGCCAATACGTCAAGAGATTTCAGGAGGCTGTGGGTTCGGTAGCAGAGTTGAACTTTCCACATGCCTTGGGATTTTTCACAACTGGTCTGGATATTGGGAAGTCAAAGAAACTGATGAAGGATCTGGTGATCAACCCTCCAGCGAATTTGATAGAAGCTTTCCATCGAGCTGAGGGATTCATAGCTTTGGGAAACTTCAAACTGCACTCCCTATCCTGTGAGAAGTCTAGAGACCGGGATAAGCAGACTTATCAGCGGTCGGACAATCAGGGGTGGTCGGATAGCTCTAAAAGAAAAAACTATAGCGGTGGAGGTTCGGGCAATGGCTGACCACCCTTCTCGAACAGAAATGTCAACAAAGTCTACACTGCCCTTAACACAGATCGGGTGAAGATATTGGAGGAGATGCGGAACAAACCATTTTTTGAGCCATGTTCAACGCACCTGAAGCCCGGTAAGAGAGGGCGGGACAAAGACTGTGAATACCATCAAAGTTGCGGGCATACGACGGAGATGTGTAATGATCTAAAGGATTTAATAGAGAAGAATGTTCAGAATGGGCAGTTAGTACAGTATGTGGTTGGTCGGGAAGGTTCAGAGGCGCCTCGAGAGGAAAATAGAGGGCTGACTCGTGAAACACAGTCGAAACTGAACCCGCAACCCCGAGGTGTGATTGATGTAATTTCAGGCGGTTCGGTAAGATGTGTAACTGGGAAGAAGAGAAGCGGACACCTCGAGGCCGTGTTGTCGGTAGCAGGTTCCTCGCCAAGGAAAGATCGGGCCTACTAGGGGTATCCATCTCGTTCTCAGATGAGGATTATCCAACAGATGTAATAGAACCACACGATGGGGCATTGGTGATAACAGCACAGGTCAGGCCAGTGGACATGAAGAGGATGATAATCGATAATGGGTCCTCGGTCGACATACTGTACATACACGCTTATCAAAGGATGGATCTGGAAGGAGAAAAGATGGAGTTGGGTGGAGAAAGCCCGTTGTATGGTTTTAGTGGGGACCCGGTGTACGTGTCAGGCACCATCGAACTGCCCGTCAGGTTCGGTACGGCTCCCCAGTAGGAGGAGATAATGGTCAGATTCTTTATGGTACAAGTGGATTCGGCGTACAACGCTATATTGGGAAGGCGAACACTAGCAGCACTGCAAGCCGTTACGTCCATCCCCCATTTTAAGATCAAGTTTTTGACACCGAACTGGATAGGGGAGGTAAAAGGGGATCTTGATATTGCCCGAAGGTGCTATTAGAACACATTAATCTCATCGGGGGTAGGGGTTAACAAGCAGAAATAGACAATGGCCATCGAAATAGAGCCATTCACTGAGAGCAGCACAGAACCAATGGCCCTGCCAGCCGAAGAGACTTAAGATGTAGAGTTGGTCCCATGCAATACAGAGAAGTTGATCAAGATTTGGTCGGGACTAACAGAACCACTATGGACAGGACTGGTAGATCTTCTTCGGGTATATGCCAACATCTTTGCCTGGGAGCCTAGCGATATGCCTGGGGTAAGCGAGTCGGCGGCCTTACACAATCTGTATGTAGACCCAAAGAGAAAACCAATGATACATAAAAGAAGGATTTTCGCCCCAAAAAGGTAGAGGATCATAGATGAGGAAATCGCCAAACTACTGGAGGTAGGATTCATTTTCAAGATTGACTACCCTGAATGGTTGGTTAATGTGGTATTGGTTCAGAAACAGAATGGGAAATGGAGGTTATGCATCGATTACACAGATCTGAACAAAGCATGCCCAAAAGATTTCTATCCTTTGCCCAACATAGACCAATTGATTGATGCCACTTCGGAGTACGGTATGTTAAGTTTCATGGATGCCTTCTCAGGATACCACCAGATTTCGATGAGCAAGGAGGACATCCTGAAGACCGATTTCATTACTCATCGGGCCATCTATGCATATCGAAAGATGACCTTCGGATTGTTAAATACTGGGGTAACATACCAGCAAATGATGAACTTCATATTCAAAAAACAGCTTAGCCGAAGCATGGAAATGTATGTGGACAATATGATTGTGAAAAGTATATCAGTCCGGGATCATCTGGAAGACCTAGAAAGCTACTTTGAAACAGTAAGAAGATACAAGCTAAGACTAAACCTGACTAAATGTACCTTCAGATTGGGGTCAGGAAAGTTTCTGGGATATCTAATCAGTAAGAGAGGTATTGAAGTGAATCCGGAGAAGATTCAGGCGATCTTAGACATGAAATCTCCAAAGGCATACAAAGATGTGCGGAGGTTGACGGGCCAGATACCTACCCTTCGGAGATTTGTGTCGAGATCATCCGAAAGATGTTTACCCTTCTTTGACACTCTCAAGGGTCTGAAGAATGAGAAGAGTTTCTAGTGGACCTCAGAGTGCGAAGACGCGTTCTGAGGGATCAAGAAATATTTGTCTTCGACACCTTTATTGATGAAGCCAATCCCTTCGGAACCTTTGTATCTATACTTGGCTACAAGCTCGATGGTCGTGGGAGAAGCACTGGTCAGGGATAAGGGGGGAGGGGAAGATAGTTCCCGGTGTACCATGTCAGCCACGTTCTTCGGGATGCAGAGATAAGATACCCGAACTTAGAAAAATTCACCTACGCCTTGATTATTGCGAGTAGAAAGTTGCGTCATTATTTCCAAGGTCGGTTGGTAGTGGTATATACAGATCAGCCATTAAAGAAAGTGCTGCACAAGCCAGAAGTGTTGGGTCGATTGGCCGTGTGGGTGATAGAATTAATATAATTTGCTATAGAATACCATCCCCGAACAGAAATCAAGGGACAGGCATTGGCAAACTTCATAGTAGAATGTTCTTTCACCGAACCAGACGTGAATACAATTATCGAAGCTCAGCAGGTGCCAACTTCGTGGACATTGTATATGGATGGGTCTTCGACTTCAGACATCAGTGGAGCATGAGTTATTCTGACAAGTCCCAAAGGGTTTAAAGTCCAGCAAACAACGAAGCAGAATATGAAGCCATTCTAGCTGGACTTCGGTTGGCCCGAAGCTTAGAAGTACAGAAGCTAGTCATCTACAGCGATTCCCAGCTGGTGGTAAAGTAGATATCGGAGTAGTATGACGCTCGGGGGGCAAGAATGTCAAAATATCTAGCCGAAGTGAAAGATAAACTCATGTACTTCAGCACACATAGTTGTCAAGGGATTGATCGGGCAGATAATACGGTAGCAGATGCTTTAGCCAAACTAGCAACTACTAAAGCTAGTTCATTCAACGGGTCAGTATACTTAGAGCTGTTGGAGAAACCAAGCGTACCAAAGGCGTAGGTGATGGCCCTGGACCGGCTCGATTGCTTGCTCACACCTTATATCTCGTATCTAGCGGATGGGTTTCTACCTTCGGATTGAATACTAGCTAGGAAGATTAAGCACAGGAGCTCAAATTTCAATCTTATCGATGGGGATCTATATCGAAGGGCTTTTAGTTCTCTATTGCTCAAATGCCTAACGCCCTCAGAAGCAGATTATACACTTCTGGAGGTGCATAAAGGAATTTATGGAGATCACATGGGGGCTAAGTCATTGGCATATAAGATTCTGAGGCAGGGATACTATTGGCCGACCATCTACCAGGAAGCCAAAGATTTCATCAAAAACTGTTCGAAATGCCAGTTGAATAGCACCATCCCTCATCAGCCTCCCGAAGAATTATTTTCGGTCTTGTCCCCGATTCCATTTACCATATAGGGAATCGACATCCTGGGCCTCTGCCGAAGGCCAAGGGATAAGTCAGTTTCGTGATCACGGCCATTGACTACATGACGAAGTGGGTTGAAGCTAAACCTCTACAGAAGATCACCGAACAAGAATGTTTGAAGTTTTTTAAGGAGGGCATTGTTTATCATTTCGGTATCCCGATGGCAGTGGTTTCGGACAATGGCAGGCAATTTGTAGGGTCGAAATTTGAAGCTTTTCTGAAAGAATTGGGGATTTAGCACCGAAAGACTTCAGTTGCCCACCCTCAGTCAAACGGCCAAGTAGAAGTTACTAACCAAACCCTGCTTAACGGAATCAAAAGACAACTTGACGAACTAAAGGGTCGGTGGCCAGAGGAATTACTCAGTATTCTGTGGGCTTATCGGACTACTCCGAGAACAATAACTGGGGATTCACCATTTCGATTGGCATATGGGACCGATGCACTCATACCTGTTGAGATCGGATCTCCTACCATTTGGGTCAACCAATATAAGGAGTTATACAACGACCAGGAACTACAGTTTAATATGGATCTTTTGGAAGAAGTTCGCGACTCAGCTCTGATAAGGTTAGCAATTTACCAAAAAAGAACAGCCCGACACTACAATCAGAAGGTGAAGTAGAGGAGATTTGAAGTTGGAGACTTAGTCCTTCGGGAGTCGGAGGCATCAACCCCCCCAGAACACCGGCAAGCTGATGCCTAACTGGGAGGGACCCTATGAAGTAGTAGAAGTGCCGAAGCCAGGTACATACTGGCTTCGAGTAATGGATGGTTCTGAAGGGAAGAATACATGGCATGCTGGAAGACTTAGAAAATTTTACCAGTAAAAGTTATGTCATTCTTTTCTTTGTTTGTGTAATCATTTTTTTTATCAATGAAATAAATGAGATTTTTCTTCGGAAACGTTTGTACTTCATTTATATTCATAAAATTTTACATACCCAATCAGATAAACTTCGGACTCAAGTCGGTCAAAAAGTTCAAAATGACGGAACTAATCGATAAAAGTATCAGGTACAACTGATCGGGATAACCACCAATCGAATCAGATAAGCTTCGGACTTAAATCGATCAGAAAGTCAGAAACGACATAACTAATCGGTAAAAGTCATGAGTATAACTGATCAAGAAAACTAAAATTGTTCATCAGATGAACTTCAGGCACAACACGATCAGAATGTTCGAAACAACATAACTGATCGAGAAAAGTCGCGAGTATAACTGATCGAAAAAAATTACAAACAAAAATTTTGTACTTCATTCATATCTTTAAATTTCTACAAGAACCGATCGTATAAGATTCAGGCAAAGTACAAATAAAGAGAAAAAATTAAGATTACAAAAATTACAAGTCCTAACAGAAGTTATTCCGGAGGAGGCTCATCCCCAGTCTCGGATTCTTCGTCCGAAGAGTCAAGAACAGAAGCATCGAGTCCAGCAACAGTCAATTTTTCCTGAGCCTTTTCCCAATAGGTTTCATAGCCTTCAGCGAACTGAGCCATGATTTTCTCGGTCAAGGCAGGGGATTCTTCATATTCTTCGATTGTGCGCTGCTTGGCCTCGACACGTTCATCCTTCAAGGCATTGTTTTACCAGATCAAGTGCATCAGCTTACTGTGCACCCCGTCAAACTTCTCCTCAAGGGCATGAAGTGCCTACAACCGTTCATTGCTCTCTTCGGACAGATGATCTCTTTCCTAAAGAAGTCTCTTGGCATAACCTTTGAGGCTGACGAACTCTTGCTGAAGCAGCGAATATTGTTCCTTGAGCTCATCGGCCTGATGGTCAGCCTTGGTCGCCTTATTCCGAGTCTCGACATGGAGATCCCTTACTTTTTTCAAGTCTGAGTTCAGACCTCGAACCTCAGCCTTGAGAAGCAGCACGCCCGACCTCAGCTGAACTTCCTTTTTGGTCATTCGGGCAAGAGGCAGAATGGCTCGGGTGAGGACGGCGTTGGCCTGCAACAAAAAGAGCATATCAACTTTGAAAAATAAAGCATGACGATAACAGAAGAGGTTAACCAATTTGGGAATTACCTGACAATGAGCATGAACATAGGCGACAAGATACTCTTTGGAAGAGAATCCCTAAAAACGTTCGTCATCATCGGGAAGTTTGAAATGATCGAACAGCTGGAAGGGAAACACTTCCGAAGGGCTCTTCGGCCAACAAGTAGTCAGCGTCCCCCGGGAAGAGCTGGCCTTAGATGTGGGGGTCAAAGTAGGAGGAAGGTCGGCGTCCACAACTTGCAGTTCGGGACCCTCAGCCAAATGTGGTTTCTTGGTTCGAGGTTTGAGAGGAACCTCCTCGGTGTCCTCTGAATCTTCGATCGTCACCACTTGTGTAGGGGGTGGAGGAGTTAGTTTCGGTGTGGCTGAAGAAGAGACATTGTGGGGGGCTTTGATGGAAGGTTTGACGGAAGGCCTCTTCGCCTTCTTCAACAAGGCCATCTTCTCAGCCCGATTCATCTTCAGTACATTTTTGCTACCGGGTTCGGCGACGGAGGTGTTCGGAGGGGCAGGACCCGAAGCAGAACTAGTCGAGAGTTCTGCAATTGGGATGGTTTCCCCTTTGGCCGTATCATCAGTAATAGGAAGTCGGATTGACTCGACCTTAATTGGTAGGGGGGACAAAGACTCGTCGACCCCCTCGGGTTTGAAGATTATCACTGCACAAAAGAAAATGAGTCAGAAAAATGGATAAAGATAAAAGAGTTGTGGAGAAGCTCGGAACAGGATACTTACACCCGTGTTTGTACAACTAGGTATCGGTGGACAAAACCCCTAGATTCCATTTGGTCTTACTCCACTTCTTGTAGAACTCTTTGAAAGTACCAGCCTGATCCTTCAGAATTTTTGACACCTTGGCGATAGGATCTTCGGGATGGGCCCAATTCGGGAGAAGTTTGAGGTCGGTCCCTTTCACAAAGATCCATTAGGGGTGCCCCCCTTTGTTGCTCGAAGGGGTCTTGATGAGGACGATTCGGTTAGCTTGTTTGTTTAATTACCAAAGGCTGGGTTCCTTCGACCGACCAACGGTGAATAAGGCAAAAAAGAAATCAAGGCCAGGAGTAATCCCGATCTCTTGGCACAGGGCGATGAAAGAAATCAGGTGGATGTACGAGTTTAGCATAAGTTGTGCGAACTCGATCCCGACAAAGCAGAGAAAAGATGAGATGAATTCGTGGAGTGGAAACCGAACCCCATACTTTAGAAGGTACAGGGGTACGACAACCCACTCACCCTCGGGTCTCCAGAATATTCTCTCCTCAGAGTTACGTACCCGAAGCTTATACTCCTTCGGTATGTTAAACACTACACGGATGTCTGAGATCTGGGAGGGGTGGACAGTCGATGGGGTGTTGATATGTGATAAGTCAGCCTAAGAAGCATAAACACTTCGGATTTTGGCCTCGGTGTTGTCTGTGGAGATAACGGTAGGGGTTACCGAAAGATCAACCGGAATCAGGTCGCCGGTAGTGACTGTGGGTTGAATTGATTCAGTGGAAGGAGGAATGTTGGAATCGGCCATTTAAAATGAGTGAGGGGTGAATGGGGGGTCCCCCAGCAAAAGGAAGCAGAAAGAGGGGGATTGGAAGAGAATTTAGGTACCAGAAAAAGCTTGAATCGAAGAATTTCTTAGAAGCTGGTCGCTCACCGGAAATCGCCTTCGCCGGGAAACTTAAAAGAGAAATTTGAAATGAGGAAGGTCTAAAAAGGGTGACAATGATGGCTGGGTTGGTGGTTTTATAAGTGAAGCTGCACGAGACCCAATGGCGGCTATTTATGGCAGGTGGGGCCCGGTCCTGGGGAAGCGTGTGGCATTTCAAAAAATGAAGAGAAACCGTTTGGGTTCCCTAGACAACTCATCGTTTGCTATCGTGACCATTTAAATTCATGTCTTTTCAAGTCTCTAATTATAAATAAATTATAACAAGAGAATGGGGGCAATGTTTGGGAGCATTTTATCGACCTCTAAGTGGGCCGAAGGCCTGACACTAAAAGGGGTTTATGAGCCCAATGGGCTGAAGCCCTCGGAGATGCTAAAGGTGTTCGGGTTCGATATCCGAGTCCTTTGGGCCGGGGCCCTACTGTGGAGTATGGTGTTTGGGGTCGGGTCTTCGAGTCCTTTGGGCCAAAGCTCAGACCAGATGGTGGGTTCGGTTAGGTTGGGCCTGTATAGTGGGCTATCCTGCGTACAGAGTCTGGAGTCCTAACCATATTTAAATACGGTAACTCCAAAGGTAGTATTTGGATTGGATTCCACTTTCACCTTTTAAGGAGATTGTGTTGGACCCAAATTAAGGTAACTGTCATGTTTAGGAGTCCTAATCCGACGCGGAAAGGGATTCTAAGGTACGAGAACACTATAAATACAAGGCTTGGGTTTCAATCAAGAGGTAATACTTTCTTTGAGTACTAAATACTAAAGCCTCCATTGTTAAACCTTGTGAACGACCTGTACTTATTCTCACACCGGAGCTATCCCCCAGCGGCACAAGCCATCAAGCTTCGTGTGTGATCTGTTATTGTGCAGGTTCAAGCACTGTGATTGGACGTGCCGGTGAAACTTGGCGTTAACAACCCATAATATATTTCCTGCTATTTTGCGCAAACAGAATTTTCTATTTTGGATTTCCTGTGTTGGTTAACACTTATCTAGTCGGAATAATTTATTTCAGTTCCTCTTTATTGTCCCCAGGACGCAATATAAATCTAAACGACATTTGCATTCATCATCTGTCTTTGGCACATAGAATATTTTTTTCCCAATTTAGGGATGTTCATATCCAATCTGGAGTCCATACTCAATCAATTTAGTTAGACAATTCAAAAGCTTAATATAAGCAATATCTGAATCTGTGTCTAGCCGACTCAAATGGCATTTGACACCTCTTTAATTACTAAAATATTGAAAATTATTTTATGACGCATAGTACCGCGTTGTTTATAATAGTCCATTGAGAATGTCGTCATTTTATGACTTTATCATCCTACAACATACCATAGTGATCTGACGATCCATATATCACATCCAACACTAGATTAAGTTGCATTGATGACTTCATCATTTGTCATATCTATATCATATTAATGATGGATTGATGACTATATAAAATATATTTTGATATTTTTAACTTTGTCTACCCGATACAATTAGCGTAGACATAGGAAACAACCGAACTTTATGAAAATTATTGGTTCAACAATTTGACCCAATATTTAAAACAAAAACATAATAGTGTGACTGTCAGGACGATTCCAATAAATTTTGAAATCTAGCATAGCTAGAAGATTTGAGAATATCCATTTGTTCTTCACCCATTTTAACTGTTTCCAAAACTTCACTATACAATTATGTTCATCTCTAACACCATTAACTTCCAATATATTAAAATAATCAGTTCTAAACACATACCCTGGGACAGTTCATTAAACTTACCTCACATTATATGTTTAGGAACTTGCCATAAAAATATGAGTTTAGGAACTTGTCCTAGCAATACGTAGTCCAAAAACTAATCAGGGACTATCCATGCGCTTAGGGGCTCAAAAACATACCATATGATTATGAGTCACAAACTTATCATAAGCATAAATTTTAAGAACTCGCACCTAGTCCTATATTTTCAATTATTAGATATAAATATGAGAAAAGAATCACCTTCTCACCATACGTATACCGATAGAGCAACACCAACATTTCAATGATTATCAATGAGATAAACTAAGTAGTCATTAAATCAAGCACAAAACCCCCGCCCATACAAAGGTTTGTATAACTCAGCTATCACATGAATCCTCAATTGAAATCCCACTTAAACCCATCAAATCTTATCTTGTTCTTTCCTCAATACAAATTTTGTTTATTTTGTATTTCATCATTCATAACGCTTTCTGAGTTTTATTCTTGTACTATTTCATAGTACCATTTCCATATAGCCATTCTGCTATAGATTTTCAATCATTCGATTGATTACATGTCCTTCTTTGTCTTGATCAGATCACGTCGTGATCTTATCTTATAATCGTGTTATATTAAGATTCTTTCTCATTCTATAATCGTTTCATTTTTACGATCTTCTTATCTTCTTTCCAATCATATTATTTTATGATTATTTGAATCATATGTCCCTTGATCCTTACACTTCTTGCCTTTTAAGATTCTTTTTTAAATCTTTGTGTATTATATTAATGCATTCTCTATGAATTTTTAAATTCATTTTAAGATCATATAAACCTCATTTAAGTTTATGCGTAATATCTTCTTTCTTTTCATCTACCTTCTTTACGGTTATAGCCTAGGGTACGTTTACCTATGGTTTATAACCCATGACTTTGATACCAAATGTAACTTCTCCCAAAATCGAGACCAAATTAATCCAAAATTAGGACTAACTTAATCTCGACTTTGTGCGTTAGCAACACTCTTGTTTTAACTTTAAAACATTATTTAATGTTAAAAAAGTTAAAATTGCAAAAAAAAAAAATTCCACTCTATTTATTCATTCATTCCCTAAATCGCAACCTTTACGATTTTTCTTTAAACTGAAATCATATCCATTAATTTATGATTTACTTAATCTGAGTAAATGTATTAAGAGCTTTCAAGTCTCAATACTTAATATCTTTCTTATATAGTAATGTCATTATATTACTTTATTTTTATAAAGTATTCATTACAATACATCCAGAATAAATATTCTTTATTGAATATTTTAAATTATACATAACTGTCAGTTACCTATAACAAAACCATTAATCATAGCTTTATACAATTTCTAATTCAAGAAAATGTATTCATTTCGTACATCATTCATCCTTCATCATCCACATAGAAAATAATATTGCATAACGTCATTAACTTGTAAAAAGTTTGTGTTTGCAAGATTGAGCTCGACAGCCCAACAAATTTAACATTCTATCATGCTTCACATACCACACAATTGTATATCCATCACATGCAACATACTTTCTTTGCTATGCATATCCTACATGCATCAATAATTCCGTGCAATGCATATATTCATGCGTTATACATTCTCAATTATCGAGTTAAATCATACAACATGTGTTAGCACATATCACATCTAAATTGAGTTCCACACCCAATTAACTTAGTCATATTTTGACTTTAACAATTCATAGAGCATGATATGTAATTTGGCACATAACCACATTCAATCCACTAACATAACAGAACTAAAAAACTTGCCTTGATTAGAGATTAACGCTAAAATTTAACTTAGAGTTTCTCAACAATTCCTACAGAATTATATTTACATGCACACACATATTAAATAATTAAATATATTACAAAACATGCATGTATATTGATCATTAATAATTATTAGTTTATAAAAACCAATATTATTTACTCTTACTCCAAAACCAATATTGGTTTAATCAGAAACTCAATTCATTTTAATCTTTCAATGCCAAATAAGGCCTTTCACACTTTTAATGTGTAAATATTTTACATCTAAAGCTTAAATAATTTAAATTCCACTTTAGGAATATTTTATGCTCTTACTTGCTAATTCGGGACTTAAACAACTAATATATAACTTTTATAGTAAAACTCAATTTACTATATTATTTCTTTAATATAAATATTTCTTATATTATTTTATATCTCTTTCATGAGTCAACTCGGACCATTGTCTCATTTATAAACATTCTATCCCGCTAACACACTTACTGCATTTTTCGTTTTGCAAATATTCACATTTTCACTATATATTTATATATTAAATATGTATAAATCTTGTCTCAAAAACTCCATTTTGATCCCCAGAAATCTTCATTACATCACTTTTACGATTATTACAACTTTTTAATGTTTCCATATTTTTCGTTTTGTTATAAAACCATTTTTCATGTTAATTTCGACTTACATTCTCTTAAATATGCAAATTCATATTTATATAATATTTTTATTGCATTATTTATGCCGGAAAGAAATTTTCATGACATAAAATATCACATACAGTTAAATCTCTTCTCTTGGGACTTTATTAGATCTAATATTGTCTAAAATTTAGCCCAAACACACTTTGAAACGACGTATGTCAAAACAACCCATCATGATTACATTCAGCGTTGCCTAAATTATAGTTCTGACATGCCTGTTCGCCTATTTTTAATTCTCAACCCATAAAAGTCATATAACAATGAATTTTTGTTATGTTATAGACCTCATGACATAGTATTTTTTTAAAAAATCTAACCACGCAAATAAATCAAGGAAACTACTCAAAATAGACCCCACAAATCATGTCGTATAGCAAAGATCACATTGACCAAAGAAGAGAGCATCAATGACAATGACTGATTTATGACATTATTGTCTTTATTTGCTGGCGTACTCTGCTGCAGCCCTTAACAACCTAGCCACTATGCAATTTTTTAATGCTTTGCTCGCTAATCGATCGTTCTCAAATTTTAATATGTTTTTCATATCATATGAGACTATTTTTGAAAAATATTAAACACCCATTCTGGGTTCGATAGGCAGCCCAAACATTGCGCCAAAAGTGGACATTCATAACAATTTTAAATTTTGTTTCAGCTTTACCCTCTCTCGCTAAAATAGTCATAACTTCTTCGTTTCAAAATATTTTGGAGCGATTCTTGAGCCCACACAAATCTAACTTCCGGGACTACAACTTTTATTCTTTGACCATTTTCAAACTATTAGCACCGAATTCAAGAAAATCCGTGCAAGGGGACTACTTCGAATTTGTTGGACAGATTTGGCGCAACCACTTTGAAATATCATAATTCTTTGCTCCGAAGTCGAAATTAGTTTGTTCTATAGTCTATGTAAAGCTTATTCAGTGTAATATAGTATCCTAAATGCCCAAAAGTTTCTGAAAATATATACTAGACCCGAAATTGGCCACAAGGTCGGTGATTATACTAGTTTTCACTTTTCATTTTGATTTCCAATTGCTTTTAAACTTTAACTTAGTATGCTCAATATCTTTTAATTATCTTCATATATGATATACATATCTAACCCAAGCTTTGATTTCTCTTAAAACTTGGTTTTTAACCAAAATAATTCATAGTGGACTTATATCGAACATTTCATATGCCCTGTTTTAGAACACCATTTCCATAGCCATTTGTTTGTGTTATTAACCCATTCAAGCCTCCTTATATCACCGCACAACCAAGCCTATCTCCTTGTTCCTAATTCAGGCCTAACAATCTTCTACACAATAGAATTGATATATAGTCAAATAGTTTGGTTACCAAACTAGTTAGTTTACACATTCTTTTGAAATTCAATCTTTTTAATTTTAACACAAAATGAAATATTTCAATCTCCTCTGTATTAAATTAACATAACTATAATCAATTAATAGTATTTCAAATACCATACATAACTTAACCAATTCCTACTGCTAACAGATTTATTAAACTCCATGGATGCATAGTTTAAAATTCCAGACTTCATAAGATTTTAGGCATAGTCTAGCCAAAGATTTTCCATTAAAATCCTCCCTTATTACCTCAGAACTTATACAATATTATTACCCAACCAATTCCACAATCAAACATCATAATTATAACAATAAATAGCATTATATACTTTCAATTTCTATGAACTCCATAAAACACATGGCTTACCCCTCAATTTGAAGTTTAATTGATGTGATCTTTTGAATTCTTGCTCCAAATTCATTCATAATTCCTTCTTATAACAATCCATTGCTTCAGTTCCTTCTCAATTTCAGTTACTAGTTTCAATTTCTTAAGAATTTGGTGATAATTTGAGGATAGGAATATGGTGACTCCAACCTTTAGAGAGAAGAAACGAATGGAGTTGGGGAGGCATATAATAAATATATTAAACAAACAACCGAATTTGTGAACCTGAGTATATCGCATATTCTTACTTTTCCATCTTCCATATAATATTTGTGTGATTGCAATATTATTCGTTTTTAAATTCTAACAGGTTTTTATTAATTAGCGAAAAAAGTCGGAGAAAGAGGTTGTATAGTGCAAAAGGAGGTGTTGACACATGGTGCGGTAAGAGGTAGGTTTTTGGAGCCATTGCGGGCGGTTGATATTAATTCAACCCTGGAGAATATTTGTGAAGGGGATGCAAGCCATAATTTTTAGACCAAAAGGTTAATGCATGCTTTGTTATGTATGGTATGAAGAATAATGTGTTGGGGAGATGAGATCAGAGGGGATATTGAGAGAACCATAAGAAGACTTTTGGTGGCACAAAGATGGGGAGGAACTGAGGCAGAGAGAGAGAGTGTTTGAAATGAAGCAAAAGGTTAATTAATGCTTGCATATGTGAAGGAAGGTGGTTCTTCCTATAGTTCCTTGAATCACTTGACAGAATTGATTCTTCAGATCATTAACAAATACATAATAGAATATACTACTTTTACAATGTTAAATACTCTCTAAATTGGATAATATCATTTATGTATTTATTTAGTAATTGGATTGTTTCCAACACATAATTTAGCAGGTATATATGCCTTCCTCACATCTAACACTCATGTATTCTTGTGTCTTCGTATATCCGATCCATTTTAACTGCTTATCAATTTTTTTTTACCCCCCAGTGCCCCAACTCAAGCTAATAATGTGATTGATGGCCCAAAGGGAATAGAAAATCTAACACCCTTTCAAATTTAAAACCAATCTAACTAAGATTTTGCAAAATATTAGCTTCAAAACACTCCTTTCCGCATCTTTGTTTATGTTTAGTCGATCTGATGTTTACTACTATTTTAGGATTTTCATCTTCTTAAGAAAGATTTTTACCTCTTGTACATACATATATTGTTGTTTTAATACACATATTGGTGTAATTGCCAAATCCCTCATGTACTAAGCTGGTGTTCAATAATTAATATATATATATATATATATTCTGTTATCTTATAATCTGTTACATGCTATATATTGTTTTTGATAATGTGGAGTATCTGGTCCGCAGTCCGACTAATCTCCCCACCCCGGGCTAGGCTTTTCATACGGGCTTGCGCTCGCGTCCTCGTAGCTCTATGACCATTTTATTAGCTTGATAAATTGTTGTTAGTGATATTCGAACCCAAGACATCCAAGTCTACAGCTTGTCCCGGAGTCTCATTTGAACCACTGCGCCAACTGCCGGGGTTAAACATTTGAACCTTGAGGATCTAAATTTTATTCATCTGCCCTTTTATACGTGTTAAGAGATTTTCTTTGAAATTACTTATGCTGCTATATTAAAGGATTTATTTGAGTTTAATTAAGCATCATCTTTAATACTAATATATGTGCCAAAAATATTTAAGTGTCCTAGTGAGATGTATGTATGTAAAAAAAATATGGACCATATATTAACTTAGAATGACATTAAAAATTCTAGATAGGACTCCATAGCCTCATTGCATGCTAATTGATTCTCTTTTTCTCACTCACATAGACACTAATTAGTTATAATCCTAGTGCACTAGCTTCCAAAGATAAAGGAAGAAGATTCTACCCAAAATAAAAGATATATGCACATATTTCTTCTCACAATTTTGATTATGAAGCGAAGCGCGAGCACAAACGGGGAATAACATCCAACCGCTTTCTTCTGAGATATATCCAACCATAAAAACTAGTGTAAATAACTTGTCGACAAACAAATCAATCTATCTCGAAAACAAACAAACAGACAACATTCCAATCGGAAAATCGTGAAAAAGAACATAATCCATTAGTCGCAATCCTTTGAAAACTAATGGATTATGCCTGCCTCATGTGGTGCTTGTGTCTGGTCCATTCAAAGGACACCTCAATCCGAACCGTTCTTCATTCCAATGGATTCTCCATCATAATTCCTAGTTCATACTATTTTTAACTCTCCAAATCCTTGTAACCACCCTGAGTTCAGATTCCTACCAATATCAGACAACCTATTTGATGCCAATTCCTCTCCAGAAATTAATCTTATAGATCTAATATAGACTATTAACAATAACTATAAAGCACCGCTAAGGAGAAGCGTAGCTCATATAATGAATCCAGAGGATCAAGTTTTATTTATCATTTATGATATGATTATGTACTTTTCTGCTGCAGTACGTGGCTAATCATTTGAAGATTCTATGCATGATTTTTACGTACTAGTGGTGCTTCTGCTGCTGTAGCTTATGATTCCCTTCATCGGCTTCATGCACAAGGTTAACTTCCTCTGTAAGATTTTTCTTTTCGCACACCATTTTGTTGAATGGGGTCCCCAAAAGGAGGTTCTGGGCCATGATGCAGTGGGAGGGCTTTGGAGTCATTGTGGTTGGAATTCGACTTTGGAAAGTATTAGTGAAGGGGTTCTAATGATATGCAGGCCATGTTTTGCAGAGCAAAACAATAATGCTAGATATTTGAGTGAGGTTTGGAAGGTAGGCTTCCCATTGGAGCACGAGTTGCAGAACACAACTGATAAGAAGGAAAAAATTAGGCTAAGTGTGAGTAAATGGGGTTCTTCATATAACTCACTAAATGATTTAACATACCTTGTTTTGTCAATCTAATTACCTAACTGGCTTAATCATCATCATCATTCAAGGTTTCTGATAAAGATTTAAAGTTGTTGGCATGGTGTGGGCGTATGCAAAACAAAGAAAAATTACAATATTTTAGATTTTCTTTGGTAAATTTAATTTTCAACAAACATAATGTAAGTAGACCTAAATGTCAGTTCACACTTTATATATCTCTACGTGATTTGATGGACAGAAATTCATGCGTGAACTTTATATTTTTTGTATTGAAAGGTTGTTGTTTTTTCACTATTAGAGTAAGGTGTGTTCCACATTAAATTATTTGTGCACATTTACTATGGAGATGGGCAATACAATTTTTGATGGTGTTTTGATTAATTGATATTTTAAAATAACATCAAACTCACACATTATCAAACTCACATCACAATAGCTTGTTGTAGGGGCTCTTAGTGTCGCCTTGGATTTGCACTACTTCCTTGTCCTGGCGCACCCTACCAAATCTATAGTCTAATATTTTTGGATATATATTTATTCTATTTGGCAGGTGTTAAACTAGTTGAAATGCTCTAATTCCAGTGCGTTTATAAGTTGAACCTTTTTTACTTATGTACCACAAGGTATAGTATTCGAAGATAATATTTTTTGAGGCCTATGCGACAGAGAGTATTTTAAGTAGTTTAATACCTCCAAAAATTAGTCATCACATGAATATGCAATACAAAAAATAGTCATATGAATATTGATATTGGACTGATGAAGCTACAGACATCAAAACCTTTTTTTACGCTTACGTTCCACATCGATTATTAGTCGAAGCAGATGTCAGAAACTATAGTTTAAAATAGGCAATCGATAAACAAAGTAGGTATCTTTGTGCTCGGGGCAATGACGCAGCTAGTGAGGTACTAACCGAGGCACGTCAATTGCTGGTTGAAAACTATTTCCAAACCCCCTCTTTGGCTTTGGTGAATGCCTTGGCCATCGAGAATTTTTGGAATGACTTCCCTTTTAATTAAAAATGGGTAAAGGTCCTACAATTCCTAGTTTCCTAAGTTTAGTTTCTACCATTTATCAGAATATGGCTTGTATGAAGACAAGTACTCAAAATGAAAACACGTGATAATCTTATTTACATACTAATAATGCTTTTTTTAAAGATAGGTTTATGTAATATAGTGATGCATAACAAGATATACAACTAACTCCATTAGTGTGTATATGTGTATGTATGTATATAAATATACCCCCTATGAAAGATTATTAGGCGGTGTTTGTTAGGTAAAATTTGAATGGCTCATAATTCTTTATGACAGATATTGATTATGGAAAAAATAGATTGTATCATAAGAGTATAAATAAGGACATAGAGGCTGCATTTAAACATACTTACTTGGATGGGGTCAATGGGCGATTAAGAAGACCCATGGCCTAGGTTAGTGACCTCCATTGCACTTTGGAAGGGTGTGACATCCTAAAGTAAGTTTAGGGTATATGTTCTATAATCCTAAAGTAAGTTTAGCACTTTGTGGGACATCCTAAAGTAAGTTTAGGGTATATGTTCTATAATCCTACTTAGCAAAAGGTGTTTGTTGTGAAACACGCTACCTTCTAAGATAAAGGTGTTTATCATTGAAGGGGCTAGTGGGAGGATAATACATCTTGAAGAGTTGAAGAACCACAAAACATTATAAGTCAAATAAGAGGAACACAGAGATAACTCTATTGTATCACAAATCAATCAAATCGGAATAGTACTCAAGATACACAGGAAGTATGGATTCATCATAGATGATGATGATGAGGTACACATCATGAAGATGAAGATCCAGTTACATACGATGAGGTAAGAGTTGTAAACACTCAGAGAAATGGATTGAAGCAAGCTTCTCAAATATGGAACATTCGTTTTGATGAAACAAATCAAAAGAGTTTGATTTTATCACAAATAAGAATGAACCTAATGTGTACAAAAGGGTCAGTGGGAGCGTCGTGACATTCTTAGTACTATATGTTGATATAATACGGATAAGGAATGACATACTAATGCTACAATCAGTAAAGATAAAGTTGTCTAAACATTCCTCCATGAATGATTTGGGAAGAGTATCATAATTGGGGATACAAATCTATATAGATAGATTCAAAAGGATGCTCGGATTAACCCAAGGAACGTATATTCATTTGATGCTAAAGTCGTTTAGCATGGAAAACTCCAAGAAATGTCTCATGTTGATGATTTATGGAGTGTATCTCTCTTAATAGTCCCCAAATATTCCAAAAGAGAGATCATATGAGTAACTATTATGTATGCAATGAAATATACGAGACCTGATGTTGATCGGTCATATTTTGGAGAAGATCACTGTCAAACAGTGAAAAACATCTTAAAGTACTTTACTGGCACTAAGGATGTGATCATATTTATTGTGGGTCAGAATTAAAACTAGAGGGCTTAACAGACTCAAGTTTTTCAGACAGACCAAGACGACAGAAAATCCACTTTAAGGTAAAGTGTTACCTTGTATGGTGGTGCAATGAAATTGGAAAGGTTTCAAACAACAAAAAGTTGCTGGTTTAGTGATAAAGACAAAGTATATAGCTGTAAATGAAGCTGCAAGTTGATTATTTGGATGATAAGTTCATTACAGAACTAGCAATAGTTCTTAAGTCTCATCTTGGATCTAAACATGTGTTGTGGCACATTCATTTGATTATAAGAATCATTGAAAGATAAGAAATCACTATAGAGATAGTGGACTCTCAAAAACAACATTACATATCCACTAACTAAAGCTTATCCAACAGCAGGATAATCGTCACTTAGAGAAGAAGGGTATGAGATACCATGGAGATTGGCTTTAGTGCAAGTGGGAGATTGAAAGTAGTATGCACACAAGCCAATCATGTTTGATGATAAAGCATATACTTTGTAACAATCTTATTCATTTATTATTAAAAAAGTATTAATTTATTAAAGACTTTCAATTATCTACATGATGCTGTTTTATAATATGTAATAAACCCATAGTTTTAAGCAATGCTTTTAGAATAATGATGATGATCATTCTAATGAGATCTAAATTCTTAGAAAGCTTAAAACTAAAATAGTTCCCAATCGTTGGATTACTAAATTGGGGATTAGTGAATCCGGATAGATTGGTACATACGTTACTTGCTCATTGGATGAAGATGATTGATCTCATGATCATTTATGTGGAGACACTAAAGCAAGTATGTAGGTGCTTATTAGAGAATAAGTTCACTGAACGTGGCTCGCTAAGGAATACCTAATGGAGTTTTACTTGCCTGTCAATAGGAATTCTTGTAGTGATAGTAGTACAAGTGATCCTTGGACTTGAGATCATCATAGTATCTTGTGTATGATGAGTTATACTTTGACTTATTCCTTAAGACCCTTAGGGTATATCAAAGGGTATGCTTGGGTATAATAAGTTGTACATGGAGATAATGTATGATCAATAAAGAATCTACCACTTCTAGTAAAAGAAGAGAAATGTCCTATGTGATTAGATAAATGACAACCCAGTAGTCATTGGCCAAGGCAGAATGAAATTAGAAAGGAGTTTCTAATTTGCATTATTTGGAGTTATGCATTTAAGGATCAAAAAACATATAATTAAATAAAATAAGACTTGACAGTAATTCCATGTCTTATATTTAATTGGGACATTGTATGGTTGAAGGATTGAATTGTACGATAACTATTTACTTAAAGGTTCTTTTATGATTAATGTTGAAATCTATATTATCTGGAAAGTCGTTAATCGCTAGGGAGGCTTATCCATATTGTAGAATAAATATTATTTATTTAAATAAATTATTTGTTTAATTTATTTATTTAAATAAGATTAGAATTGTTCTAATTAATTTATCACAATCGGTTTAATATGGAGAACCTAAAGAGTCACACCATAAAAGGAAGAATAATTATTTAAGAAGTTAATGACATAATCGTAATAATAAGTTAAGTATATTTAATTTAATCTATGGTGATATAATAAATTAAATAGCTTAATATTTATTATTTAATATTTTGAAATATTAAATATAAATTAGTAAGAGGAGTCTTATTATTATTATTATTTAATTCCTAAAGGAGTTTGGGAATTAATTAATAAAAGTACTCTCAAATATCCTAATAGGATTAGGAGGCAAATTAATTAAAAGAGTTTAATTAATTATCCCTAATAAGATTATGGAGCTTAATTAATTAAAAGAATTTAATTAATTAAATAAAACCCAATTCCTTAATTGTTAAGGAGGGTTGCCTACATCTATAAATAAGAGGAGTCTTATTATGGGTGAGGTGGTTGACACTTTCACAAAACACATGAATATGTGATTCCAATTATTGGAGAGTACGCTTTTTTCTATAGAGATAGAAAATTAGGATTTTGTCAAACACCCATCTTCTTGAATATTTCTTTTTCCTTGGTGGATCACCTCTAGAGGCCAAACACTTGGGTGGCTAACGTTGATCAAAGGAAGGAACCAAACCTGGTGGATTCAAGTTGAACGCGAAAGGATTTGGAGGTGAACTAGTACCTGAGGAAGCTCGAATCTTCAAGGGTATGATTCTTGTTCATTATCTTTTCGTTTAATTAATAATTATGCATAAAGGATGATCCGGGTATATGGTTTGTAAAATTTTTAAACTCTGATTTTCCACGTTTCCGCTTATTTTGTGCAATTTGACTGCGTTCATGAATATTACAAACCTAACACCAACTGTCTAATTGCTAATTACTACATCTATTTCATAATAATAAAAGCATCTCCAACCGTAGTAGCAAAAAAATTCTTTATTAAATTGAAGTTTATTGACCTACATGGCAATTTGAAAAGTATTATTTGTTATTTTAATATTTTGTGCCTCATCAGTCTCTTTAATTCAATTAATGATAAGTATTTGACTAAAATAAATAAAAAATGAATGATAAGTGTGTGAGTCTGTGACTCCTTCTGTTCTTTAATATAAACCATTTTAGAGAAGTATTTTTGTTCTTTAATACAAGTCGTTTGAGAATTTCAAGTAAGCATTAATTGCTTAGTTTTCAATATATACACTTACTGATAATTATATACATACAGAATCACAAGTTTATGTTTCTGTTTGTTGCAAACTTAATTACAAAGTATTAGTGTTCTAAATTCTTTGTCTAACTTTGATTAATTCTCATCTAGATATTAGGTGGTAATTTACCCGTCTCTATTTGGTTGGTCGCTTAGGCAGAATCAATTCTCTATTTGAAACTTCACTATAACTTAAATGAAATTGTTAAGCATTAATTTTTTTTTGTATTGTTTTATATAAAATTAAAAAAAAAATCTACTATATGTTTTTTTATAATATATTAAGTGTATAATAGAAAAATAAATAAATGAGAGCGCCTAGGAAAAAACCTAGTCTGTGAGATCCCAAAATTATGAAATGAAAGTATTCAAATATCTTATAATTATTATGTTTAATAAATGGTTAAATTGATAAAAGGTTAAAGTTAAGAGTGATATGTAAAAATTTTGCAAAGTATGCAAGTTGTTATAAAATATTCTTTTGACGGGAAATATCCGTACGACGGCACAATCATTGGTGGACCCCACAACGGAAGTATTGTCGTAGTTAGAAAACGACATAAATATCTTTTTATAAAAATAACGGCGAAAGTGTTACTGTTAAAACTGTTGAACTACTTAGTAGTAAAATTACAGTAATACGCGTGGTTGCATAGTAATACACGGTATTAATTATTGATGCTTACGTAAGAAGTCACTCAGTTATACTCAATTATTGCTACACGATAATTCTTTGCATCATATCTCTCATATTATTGATTTAATTCATCATCAAGATTATCATCGTGATAATATGTTATAGTATTAAATCAATAATTAAGACGACAAAGTTATTCATATTATTATTTGCAATATTGACAATGTCTAGAAGTTCTGTCAAGGAGAGGTTTGGTCACCTAATTGCGCGCCAATAAGGAAAAATCCTTATCGGAAAGCCCCCTCTTTCCTGGGAACGACCTTGTTGTTAAATATTGAGAGTTATAATATTAATGATGAAGAAGTTCGTGTTGATTAAAGATGAAATTGATAGTTCCATTATGTGGGAATTATTAGTGTTAGTGGAAATCGACATTTATTTCGATAATAATTGATGTCTGGAAGTTATATTGACCTATCGGGTAATTAACCGGATAAATGAGAAATTAATTGCTATTGATTCACATGATTAAAACTATTTGTTCACATGTGTGTACTATTGATTCACATTCATTTACTATTAGGGGAGTTGGTGCAGGATTGATAATACTTGCATGACTAAGTTAAAAATGGAGGTATAGATGGAGGTACTATACTGTAATTTGTATTTTCACATGTCTAGAACTATTGAGTCACATGATTTACTATTGATTCACATGATTTACTATTAGGGGAGGTGGTGCAAGTTTGATAATACTTGCAGGACTAAATTAAAAATGAAGAAAAAGAGGAAGGTATTATACTGTAATATTTTGAGCCCCAAAACGTGCAATTATCGAAACTATGTTTTCCTATAAATAGAAGCTCATTTCTTCATTATTTTTTACCAATTCACTAAAGCTATAGAGCAATTATTATAGAGAGAAAGAAGAAGAGAAGTCTGGTACCTCACTATTCTAGTATCAAGTTTTCTTCTGAGGTAAGGGGTATTATTTCTTTCATATTCATAAAGAGAGCTATTGTTATTCCATTCTTTATTATTCTGTTGGAATATGCTGTCTGTGCGGATTACACATGACCTGGTTCCATTCTTTATTATTCTGTTGGAATATCCTGTCTGTGTGGATTACGCATGACCTGGTTCCATTTTTTATTATTCTGTTACAATATCCTGTCTGTGCGGATTACACATGACTTGGTTCCATTCTTTATTATTATGTTGGAATATCTTATCTGTGCATATTACGCATGACCTGTTTCCATTTATTATTATTCTGTTGGAATAACCTGTTTGTGTGGTCAATCGCATGCCTTATGAATTCCTTTGTTATTCCAATCTTTATTATTCTGTTGGAATAACCTGTCTATATGGATTACCGCATGCATGGTGAATGATCCTTAGTATTCATTCCTAATAAAATTGTGGAAATGATGATCTGCGTGGACGTGATTACAAAGATGGCTAAAATCCATTTTGCGCTTTAAAATTTTTCGACCTCAAAAATTCTCGGAAAATTTGAAATGATAATTTGATGAGTTTTCTAGATTGTGTCCAAAAATGGCTCTTTTTGGATGTATAGATTAGGAGTTATGAATTTTATGGGAAAAGACTATTTTTTAAAAGCAAACCCTTATAACTCCTTGTGGTTAACTCCAAAATTGGTGAAATTTTTATTGGGAGTACATGTATATTGTGAGACCCCAAATTTTATGAATAACGATTTAAATTTCTCAAAACATTTTTTTAATATTATGGTATGGATTTGATATAATGTTATAGTTGTGGGTAGTATTTATAAATTTTTCAAAATATGCAAGTTGTTATAAAATATTCGTTTGTTATAAAATATTCGTTTGGTCGGGGAATATTCTTTTTGTTTCGGGAATATCCGCATTTACTGGCACAATCATTAGTGAACCCATAACGAAGTATTGTTGTAGTAATAAAATGATGTAATTATTTTTATGAAAATAACTAGCGGGAAGTTTTACTGTTAAAACTGTTGAACTACCCTAGTAAAAAAAGTGCGATGTACGCCATGGTTGCATAGTAGCACACTTGTGATTGATTATTGATGCTTACATGAGAAGTCACTCAATTATACTCAATTATTGCTTCATAGAATTGCCGCATCATATCTCTCATATTATTGATTCAATTATTGTCACAAAGATCATCCGCATAATATTTTATATATTATTAAATCAATAATTGAGATGACAAAGTTATTCATATTATTAAATTGCAATATTTACAATGTCTAGAAGTTCTGTCAAGTAGAGGTTTGGTCATCTAATTGCGCGCCAATAAGGAGAAATCCTTATCGGAAAGCCCCCTCTTTCATGCGAACGACCTGGTTGTTAAATATTGTGAGTTATAATATTAATGATGAATAAGTTCGTGTTGATTAAAGATGAATTTGATAGTTCCATTGTGTTGGGATTATTGGTGTTTGTTGAAATCGACATCTATTCCGATGATAATTGATGTCTGGAGATTATATTGTTCAATCGGGTATTCAGGACACTTTTCGTGTCGGAGTACTATTCATGAGTTACTATTCATGAGTTACTATTCACGAGTTACTATTGAGTAACATTCACTTACTATTAGGAGAGTTGGTGCAAGATTGATGATACTTGCATGACTAAGTTAAAGATAGAGGTATAGATGGAGGTACTATATTGTAATTAATTTTTTCACATGTTTAGAACTATTGAGTCACATGATTTACTATTGAGTCACATGATTTTACTATTGATTCACATGATTTACTATTAGGGGAGTTGGTGCAAGATTGATAATACTTGCAGGACTAAATTAAAAATGAAAGAAAAGTTGGAGGTATTTTACTGTAATTTTTTGAGCCCCAAAATATGCAATTATCAAAACTATATTTTCCTATAAATAGAAGCTCATTTTTCCTTCATTTCTCACCAATTCAGTAAAGCTTTAGAGCCATTATTATAGAGAGAAATTATAGAGAGAAGCTATAGAGAGAAAATCTATAGAGAGAAAGAAGAAGAGAAGCCCGCTCAGCTCACAATTCCAGATCCAGATTTCTTTCGAGGTAAGGGATATTATTTGTTGTACTCGTAAGGGGTATTATTCTTTCGTATTCATGAAGAGAATTACTTTCTTTCAATACTCGTAAGAGTTGTTATTCAATTCTTCATTATTATGTTGGAATAACCTGTTTATGCGAAATACCGCATACATGGTGAAAAATTTCTATTATTCCATTCTTTATTATTACATTAGAATATCCCGCTTGTCTAATTTCACTTTGACACGGTTCCATTATTTATTATTTCGCATTTATTATTCTGTCGGAATATCCTGTCTGTGCATTTTACGCCGGACCTGGTTCCATTATTTATTATTCCGCATTTATTATTCTTTCTAATATCACATGCGCATGCGTTTTACGCCGGGACTGGTTCCATCATTTATTATTCTCATTGGAATAACTTTATATCATATCCAAGTACCGCATGCACGGTGATTTCGTTGTTATTCCGTTCTTTATTATTACATTGGGACATCCATGCTTGCATGAATTTCACCGACACGTTCCGTTATTTATTATTCTCGTTAAAATAACCTATCTATGCGACGTCATCGCATGCATGGTGATTTCATTGTTATTCCATTCTTTATTATTCTCATTGAATATCACGTCTACACATGCGTTTCTGGCGGGACTGGTTCCGCTCTTTATTATTCTGTTGGGAATAACCTGTCTGTTCGATCTCTATGGCATGCATGGTGAATCCTTCTGTTATTCCATTCTTTATTATTCTGTTGGAATAACCTGTATAAGTGGATTACCACATGCATGGTGAATGATCATTCGTATTCATTCCTTATTAAATTGTGGAAATAATCTGGTTACATTGATTATGATGAGAGTCATAATAAAAGCATTGGACTGATGAAAATCATGGGTATATGAAGTATTAGTAAGTGTTATGATGAGTTATGTTGGTTATTATGTGAAAACATGAAAGTTTCTTAGAAATCACAAAGGGTTGAAAATCAGATTTTGGTGAAAATGGAACATGAAATTCAATTGATCATATCTCTTATTATATTTTGAATTTTTGAGTGTGGTCAATTTCTAGAGTTAGATCTATGAGTTTTGTAGCATCTCCAAGTGGAATCACTATAAAAGGTATTGTAGATTTTCGTGTGGACTGATATTAGCAAAGGAGTCAAAAGCTAGAAATTATCGAAATGCTACTATCCAGATTTTAAAAGGGCAGTTTCGGCCACTTAATTTGTGAGAAAAATTCCGGCCTTTTGGGACATAAAAGTATATGGTATAAAGAACATCCTGTCCAAAAATGAGCTCATTCCGACTTAAAATGAGCAAGTTATGACCATTTCAATATTTAGGTTTTTCCGACGAAAAATGCTATAACCGGAGTTCTATAACTCCGATGACCATGAAATTTAAACTGGAAGTTCACGTTAACATGTGTAAGATTTTTCCAAGATTTGGGAATTTTTGGAGTTAGACATAAGGTAGCTAATTTCTTAAAGAATTAATTGGAAATTGATTTTTGAAAAATAGTAAATGAATTTTAAAAATTCCGAGAAAAATATATATTCATTATGGGACTATATTCTGCTAAATCCCAGAAAAGAAATATTTTTTGGACTGATTTGGTATTTTTCTTGAAATAGTATAGTTACGAACATATGAGTTAAATATGTTATGTGAAGTAACAAAGTTGGAAAATAGGATTTTATGGCTTGAAAATCCTATATAAGGTATATGTAGATTGTTGATAAGGGATTTGATCATTGGTGATGAAATCTTATGAGTATGGAATTTTTGAATGATTAAATACATTATTTGTTAAAGTGTAAACAATTGAAATAAATCGTTTATAAGTTTAAGAGGTGATTAAAATATTGTTATGATATTAATAATATTAGATTATGAGTGGTTGATAATATTTGGATAAATTCAAAGTCTTTAATATTTATCCTTGTTTTCGTTAGATTAATGCTTATATCATTATCATCATCCTCATGCTTATATGATGATGAAAGTTATCTTTGGCTTATGTGCGAAGATGGACTGTTGATTATTGAATTGTATATCTTTGGCTTACGTGCAAAGATGGATTGTTGATTATTGGTTTTATTGTTGTATATCTTTGGCTTACGTGCAGAGATGGACTTGGTATGATTATGATCAGGGATTATTCGGTATAGTCATAACCATTGATGATTTAATGAATATCCTTGGCCCATAGTGCAGGGATGATTCGATGATGTGGTTTATTTATTAAGCTGAGTCTCAGCGATTAAAATTGATGAAAATATTTTAAATCATAGAAGATAGTAGGTTTTATTCTCTACTTGACTCTTCTAATGGATTACTTATTCCGCTGTAGTTACACTTGATGTTTATTGTATTTTATCAGTTTAACATTGTTGAAGACTAACGATAATTTATTATGCATTATCTTAGTCATAATATTTCTTCTTTGGGCTAGTTGAGCTCACCCTTTCTTTCACTATTCTCTTGAAAATGAGAATATAGGCGGGACGCAGCCTGGGGAGCGGAGTGATGATTCGATGATGATAGCATTAGTAGTCCTCACTATTCTCATTTAAATAGTGTGACAATAAATGTAATGAGGACTCCATTGAGTTTGTATACTATCTAGATGACAATATAATGTATTAAAACTCTTAGATTATGTTTCATCGTATTTTTTACGATTTTTGTATAATTAAGTTGTATTTGAATTTATGTACCATGTATCCCATTTACTCAAGATGGGTGATGAATACCTATTTTTGGGGGCGTCACATATATAACAAGAGTATACCCTGTAAGTTTAGGAATTTTTGGACAAAAGTACAATTTATGATAAATGTCTAAATATTCGGCAGTTTTGGCCATATGAAAAATAATAAATGAATTTTAAAAATTTTGAGAAAAATAAATGTTCAATATGGGACTATATTCTGCTAAATCCCAAAAAAGAAAAGATTTTGGGACTGATTTGTTATTTTTCATGAAAATGGTTTAGTTACGAACATATGAATTAAATATGTTATGTGAAGTTGAAAAATTGGTAAATAGGATTTTATGGCTTGGAAATCCTATATAAGGTATATGCAGATTTTTGATGAAGGATTTGATCATTGGTGATGAAATCTTATGAGTATGGCATTTTTAAATGATTAAATGCATTATTTGGTAAGGTGTAAATAATTAAAATAAATTGTTTATAAGTTTAAGAAGTGATTAAAATATTGTTATAATATTAATAATATCAGATTATGAGTTTATTAAGTGATTGATAATATTTGGATAAATTTAAAGTCTTTAATATTTATCCTTATTTTTGTTTGATTAATGTTTATATTATTGTCATCACCCTCATGCTTATATTGTGATGAAAGTCATCTGTGGCTTACGTGCATAGATGGACTTGGTATGATTATGACCAGGAATTATTCGGTATAATCATGACCGTAATGTTACAAATGATGTGATAAGAGTCCTCATTGGCCCGTAGTGCATTGATGGACAATTGTTAGTATGATTATAGCTAGGAATTATTCGATATAATCATGACCATTATTGGAAACACCCGCAGTGGATGGATAATTCGTGGTCATAATACTAATGAATATCCTTGGCCATAGTGCAGGGATGATTCGATGATATGAATTATTTATTAAGTTGAGTCTCAGCGATAATATTGATTATACACTTTTAATTCGTAGAAGATAGTAGATATCATGCTCTACTTGACTCTTCTAAAATATAGTTGTATGTCTTTGGCCTGTAGTGCAAAGATGAAGTGTTAATGAATATCTTTGGCCGTAGTGAAAAGATGAATTTATTAGTATGATTATGAACAAGAATTATGATTTGGTATAACCATGATTTTTGATGTTTCAGGTAAAGATAGGTGATGAAAATTGTCTTCGTCCTGGGTGCGAAGAGGAATTTAGAATCACAATTATGATTATAAGTTGTTCACATGAACGTGGAAAAGAATTATTGATTGATGTTGCAGAGATAAAACATTGTTAGTAGACTTTTAATGTGGAGAAGATAATAGACTTTATAGTCTATTTGACTCTTCTAATGGATTGCTCGTTTCGCTGCAACTATTGTTGAAAAGTTTTATCATCTACCATATGTTCTAAATCTCTAATTTATTACTGACGAAGACTATTGATAATTTAATTATCTTTAGTCATGATATTCTTTACTGGACTAGTTGTGCTCACCCTTTTTTGCTTCACAATTCCTTTCAGGTAATAAGAGTGTTGCTGGGTCAAGTGGGGATAATAGGGGAATAGAACGGTGGTCTATAACTGTTGAGGTTCTCTCTAAATAGTATGGAAATAATTTTGTTGAGAATTTTAGATAAGTGTACTGTATTGTATACGTCATTTGATATTTAATTTTGGTGAACCGAATAGGGTGAGGTGAACCCAACTTTGGAAGGGTGTTTTGCCACTATCATACAAGATGTCTAATGACATACCACCTCGTGTTATCATAAGACAGGGTTGTGCACATCTACTTGCTGAGTATATCTATGAGCACTACCTATATAATCTTGGAGTTTATTTGAAATATAATTTTCACTTGGAGACAACAGAGATAGTTATATGTCAAGAGAAGACTCACCATTGGAAAGAAGATGATAGTAATCTTCTTGTTTTTCTTTGGGGACTTTTAGGTCAACCAAGGATAATTTTGTGGACATATGATATCTATCATAACCTTGACGCATGGCCTCCCATGTACGAAGGTTTCCTTGAGTATTTTCCAAAGATTTTAATTTTTAAAATAATTTTTGACTGTACTTTTATGTAAAAGTACCATTGTAAGGTTGTGGTCGAGGCACCATGAGAGTTACATACATTTGTATTAAAACTCACGCTTTAATCGTGGTCGTATTCTCGCACTGACTCAGCTCAACAACAAATATAAATGAAGTTTGTATTTGATTTTTATAGTGTGATATCTGCAACACTCGTAATGGGTTGTGTGGACCTATTTTGGGGGCATCACAAATGGTATCAGAGCTTAGGGATATAGTCGCTGACAGAGATATAAGTCTAGAAGTAGGAGGGGAGAGACGAGTAATATACTTCGCTAGTGTGTGACTTACCTAACCCGAAATTTTTACTTGATAAGTTGACAATTTGTGATATGTCAATTGACCTTTGTTTTGAAGATATATTCTAGAATGATATCTGAAATACAGGAGATGAGCAATGAAAAAATCATGATACAGAGGATATAACCGGGAAGGTACAATTCGAAAAGAAAGCAAGGTATTCTCATCTCTTCGAATACCAAGTACGTACATAAATTTCGAAGGCGAAATTTCATTAGGAGGGGAGATTGTGAGATCCCAAAATTATGAAATGAAAGTATCCAAATTTCTTATAATTATTATGTTTAGTAAATGGTTAAATTGATAAAAAGTTAAAGTTAAGAGTGATATGTGAAAATTTTGCAAAGTATGCAAGTTGTTATAAAATATTCTTTTTGTCGGGAAATATCCGTACGATGGCACAATCATTGGTGGACCCCACAACGGAAGTATTGTCGTAGTTAAAAAACGACATAAATATCTTTTTATAAAAATAACGGCGAAAGTGTTACCGTTAAAATTGTTGAACTACTCGGTAGTAAAATTACAGTAATACGCATGGTTGCATAGTAGTATACGGTATTAATTATTGATGTTTACGTAAGAAGTCACTCAGTTATACTTAATTATTGCTACAGTAATTGTTGCATCATATCTCTCATATTATAGATTCAATTACCTGTCATAGTATCATCTGCATAATATGTTATATTATTAAATCAATAATTGAGATGACAAAGTTATTCATATTATTATTTGCAATATTGACAATGTCTAGAAGTTCTGTCAAGGAGAGCTTTGGTCACCTAATTGCGCGCCAATAAGGAAAAATCCTTATCAGAAAGCCCCTTCTTTCCTAAGAACGACCTGATTGTTAAATATTGAGAGTTATAATATTAATGATGAATAAGTTCGTGTTGATTAAAGATGAAATTGATAGTTCCATTGTGTGGGAATTATTAGTGTTACTGGAAATCGACATTTATTTCGATAATAATTGATGTCTGGAGGTTATATTGACCAATCGGGTAATTAACCGGATAAATGAGCAATTAATTGCTATTGATTCACATGATTATAACTATTTGTTCACATGTGTCTACTATTGATTCACATTCATTTACTATTAGGGGAGTTGGTGCAAGATTGATAATACTTGCATGACTAAGTTAAAAATGGAGGTATAGATGGAGGTACTATACTGTAATTCGTATTTTCACATGTCTAGAACTATTGAGTCACATGATTTGCTATTGATTCACATGATTTACTATTAGGGGAGGTGGTGCTAGTTTGATAATACTTGCAGGACTAAATTAAAAATGAAGAAAAAGAGGAAGGTATTATACTGTAATATTTTGAGCCCCAAAACGTGCAATTATCGAAACTATGTTTTCCTATAAATAGAAGTTCATTCCTTCATTATTTTTCACCAATTCATTAAAGCTATAGAGCAATTATTATAGAGAGAAAGAAGAAGAGAAGTCTGCTACATCACTATTCCAGTATCCAATTTTCTTCTGAGGTAAGGGGTATTATTTCTTTCGTATACATGAAGAGAGCTATTGTTATTCCATTCTTTATTATTCTGTTGGAATATCCTGTCTATGCGGATTACGCATGACCTGGTTCTGTTCTTTATTATTATTCTCATTGAATATCCTATCATCGTATGGATTACGCATGACACGGTTCCATTCTTTATTATTACATTTGGAATATCCATGCATGCAGGGATTACACATGACCTGGTTGCATTCCTTATTATTCTGTTGGAATATCTTGTCTGTGCGGATTACGCATGACCTAGTTCCATTCTTTATTATTCTGTTGGAATAACCTGTCTATGTGGTCTATCGCATGCCTGGTGAATTCCTTTGTTATTCCATTCTTTATTATTCTGTTGGAATAACCTTTCTATATGGATTACCGCATGCATGGTGAATGATCCTTAGTATTCATTCCTTATTAAATTGTGAAAATGATCTGTCTACGTGGATTACCGCATGGCGGGCGAAAATCCATTTACAGTTTCGTAATTTTTCTGACCCTCAAAAATTCTGGAAAAATTTGAAATGATAATTTGATGAGTTTTCTAGATTGTGTCTTCTATACTGTGTCCAAAAATGGCGATTTTGGATGTATAGATTAGGAGTTATGAATTTTATGGGAAAAGACTATTTTAAAAGCAAACCTTTATAACTCCTTATAGTTAACTCCAAAATTGGTGAAATTTTTATTGGGAGTACATGTATATAACAGGAGTATACCCTATAAGTTTCGAAATTTTTGGACAAAAGTACAAATTATGATAAATGTCTAAATATTCGGCAGTTTTGGCCATATGAAAAATAGTAAATGAATTTTAAAAATTCCGAGAAAAATAAATGTTCAATATGGGACTATATTCTACTAAATCCCAGAAAAGAAAAGTTTTTGGGACTGATTTGTTATTTTTCATGAAAATAGTTTAGTTACGAACATATGAATTAAATATGTTATATGAAGTTGAAAAATTGGTAAATAGGATTTTATGGCTTGGAAATCCTATATAAGGTATATGCAGATTTTTGATGAAGGATTTGATCATTGGTGATGAAATCTTATGAGTATGGCATTTTTGAATGATTAAATGCCTTATTTGGTAAAGTGTAAATAATTAAAATAAATTGTTTATAAGTTTAAGAAGTGATTAAAATATTGTTATAATATTAACAATATCAGATTATGAGTTTATTAAGTGATTGATAATATTTGGATAAATTTAAAGTCTTTAATATTTATCCTTGTTTTTGTTTGATTAATGCTTATATTATTGTCATCATACTCGTGCTTATATTGTGATGAAAGTCATCTGTGGCTTACGTGCATAGATGGACTTGGTATGATTATGACCAGAAATTATTCAGTATAATCATGACCGTAATGTTACAAATGATGTGATAAGAGTCCTCATTGGCCTGTAGTGCATTGATGGACAGTTGTTGCTATGATTATAACTAGGAATTATTCGGTATAATCATGACCATTGTTGGAAACACGAATATCCTTGGCCAGCAGTGCATGGATAATTCGTGGTCATAATACTAATGAATATCCTTGGCCATAGTGCAGGGATGATTCGATGATATGAATTATTTATTAAGCTGAGTCTCAGTGATAAAATATTAATTATACACTTTTAATTCGTAGATGATAGTAGATATCATGCTCTACTTGACTCTTCTAAAATATAGTTGTATGTCTTTGGCCTGTAGTGCAAAGATGAAGTGTTAATGAATATCTTTGGCCGTAGTGCAAAGATGAATTTATTAGTATGATTATGAACAAGAATTATGATTTGGTATAACCATGATTTTTGAGGTTTCAGGTAAAGATAGGTGATGAAAATTATCTTCGTCCTGGGTGCGAAGAGGAATTTAGAATCACAATTATGAATATAAGTTGTTCACATGAACGTGGAAAGGAATTGTTGATTGATGTTGCAGAGATAAAACATTGTTAGTAGACTTTTAATGTGGAGAAGATAATAGACTTTATAGTCTATTTGACTCTTCTAATGGATTGCTCGTTTCGCTGCAACTATTGTTGAAAAGTTTTATCATCTACCATATGTTCTAAATCTCTAATTTATTACTGACGAAGACTATTGATAATTTAATTATCTTTAGTCATGATATTCTTTATTGGGCTAGTTGTGCTCACCCTATTTTGCTCCACAATTCCTTTCAGGTAATAAGAGTGTTGCTGGGTCGAGCGGGGATAATAAGGGAATAGAACGGTGGTCTATAGCTGTTGAGGCTCTCTCTAAATAGTATGGAAACAATTTTGTTGAGAACTTTAGATAAGTGTGTCGTATTGTATACGTCATTTGATATTTAATTTTGGTGAACCGAATAGGGTGAGGTGAACCCAACTTTGGAAGGGTGTTTTGCCACTATCATACAAGATGTCTAATGACATACAACCTCGTGTTATCATAAGACAAGGTTGTGCACATCCACTTGCTGAGTATATCTACGAGCACTACCTATATAATCTTGAAGTTTATTTGAAATATAATTTTCACTTGGAGATAACGGAGATAATTATATGTCAAGAGAAGACTCACCATTGGAAAGAAGATGATAGTAATCTTCTTGTTTTTCTTTGGGGACTTTTAGGTCAACCAAGGATAATTCTGTGGACATATGATATCTATCATAACCTTGACGCATGGCCTCCCATGTACGAAGGTTTCCTTGAGTATTTTCCAAAGATTTTAATTTCTAAAATGGTTTTTGAATTTGTTTTTTATATAAAGTACCATTGTAAGGTTGTGGTCGAGGCACCATGAGAGTTACATACATTTGTATTAAAACTCACAGTTTAACTGTGGGTCGTATTCTCGCATTTACGCTTCAGCGATTGTATAAATGAAGTTTGTATTTGATTTTTATAGTGTGATATCTGACGACTCAGAATGGGTCGTGTGGACCTATTTTGGGGGTGTCACATAGTCCGTCTAAGAAAATGCTTATTCGCTACCTTCGCCTAATGATTTTTAGAACACTAATGAGTACAATTTTTTTCCAGTAATCTATAATAAGATATAATTAATATTATATAGTAAAAGACTTTATATGGCTCTTAGTTATTTCAAAAATATAATAGGAGTTTCTTTTCAATATTTTGTATTAATTAATCTTTTTATTTAATCTTTTAAATTCTATAAAATTCTTATTTTACCCGACATAATTTACGTAAGCAACATGTGTCAATGAGTGCTACTGTATATGATGTTGTTTTTTCTTTTTAAAAAAATACTAAAAAATATAGGTGAATAAGTATGTCCATTATAAATCTATTAATAAGTATTTTTTTTAATCTCTTGCTATCATTAGTTAATTAGTTATTTGGGGCCTTAAAATAGGTATATCTATTATTATATAAAATATACCTAGCTATAAATATAATATCATTATATTTGCTTGCAATATTTATCACAAGGTTATCTATTTTGAATTTAATTTATGAAATTATTTTAATATTGCACCTTAGATATAAAATAATTCCGAATGTAATCTTTATTCACATCCCCACTCAAAATCAAAGTAATAAACTATATTTCAATTAAAATGAACAAAAGCTTAGAGATGAATGTACTTATTTTTAATTATTATTTTGTAAAATAATAATCACACGTTAAAGTTGAAAAATAATAGTAATAAAAAAATTATTTTTACATGAAACTTCAACTAGAAGTCTATGCTCAAGAATCTTATAGGTAATACTCCCAGTTTAAAATATAAGAGCAAAATACAAAGCCAAATGCACTTATATTTTGGTGCGGAAGTGCTAATAATTGTTTCATACACTAGAATTTTGAGTGACAACATTTGTTACCCTTGCTTCTTGCTAGATATACAAACAATGTGATTCCGCATCCTGATTTGAGACGGTTCAAAATTATCTCCGATTCAAAAACGGTTCAAAATGAACAATCCATTAAACTAATTTATAGAAAAAAAATAGCATTTTATATAGAAGAGAGTTTCATTATATAATATTTGCATAAAGAAATAATCTAAAATACAACGCTCTCTAATATAAAATGCAACTTTTTTCATAAAATGCCTCTCTTTAAATAAAAGGAATGTTTTACTATACATGTTCTATTAAAAGTTTGGACAAAATGATTTATTCCCTATCCCCAAGGTTTCGACGAGACTTGCTTATAGGAAGGTTAAGCGAATCACATATATGAATCAAGATATTTATATGTATGCTTCCTATTGTCTTCAGTGAAGCATGCATAAATTTGATCCCACACACCGATGAAAAAAAGACTCAGTCATCGGCCGAAATTTGAAGAGACGCCGGAAATCTCCCCAAAGAATTAATCAATCTCTTGCGCTTTCTTGTAGTCTACGTTGGCACTATAAACATGGACAAAATCTGCAGTGTTCAATTACTACCAAGAACGCTTATCGGATGAGAAGCGGATGATCGGACCGCACCCATGTTTCCCTTGAGAACTGCTATTGGCAATGAAAGCTTCCTTAAATCCCATACTCGGCAGGTCTTGTCTTGATTCCCTGTGGAAAAGGTACGTCCGTCCGGGTGCCATGCATAAGAGAACGAGTAGTCTAGATGACCTACAACCGAGGCGATCGTTTGAAAACATAAAAAATGTTACCACTTTAGAATTCTCATAAAAGCATACAGTAGTCAAAAAGGCGAAGTGTGTAGATGAAAACTTCTTCCATAACGCTAATCGTACTTGTTACTATCCAGAAAAACAAGAGAGAAATTTAGATGTTGTTTAATAAAACTGAAAGAAACAGTTTTAAATGCAATCTGAATGAAATAAAATTCTGAATACTGAATGAAAAAAGTTGTTTGATAATTGATATGTATAAAACATCTAAACAACAAATTTTTTACTATTTTACCCTTCTAAAATATGTCGAACAAGTATATAAGTATGAACATACTAAAAATAACTATAAAAAATTATAGATTAAATCCTTATTTGACAAAGAAACAAAAAAATTACTAACTATAATAAAATGTTAACTACACCTCAAGTAGCAAACAAAGCATCACTATATATATATATATATATATATATATATATATATATATATATATATATATATATATATATATATTCATCAAGTCCGAGACTCCGACCTCGATCAAATCCAGCACTTTTTAATACTCATCAAAACATGTATATACAAATTGCATACATACATGTTTTGTTATATGTATCCAAATCACACCCAAAATACTGTATTATGAAAAAAATTCAAGTTCCATTATTTATTTATTTTTTTTAGTTGTTTAAAAAAAAGCAAAAAAAAAGGTCCAAATTTTAAACTTGTCCGGGCTCCCGAACAGGATCCGGCCTCTATATATATAAGGTTGGATAAAATTCTTCCCTTTGTTTCACCGCGAAAAATTTCCAAAGAACTTTATTCTTTCTCCTCCACCACCCACTTTTCTCTTTCTTGCTCTTTTTAGGCTATATTTTTAGAGAGAGAAACCTAAAGAATAGAATCGTTTGAATCGAACAAGAGACAGAAAATCAGTAATTAGTTTTCCCTTTAATTACCTAGTTGTCTCTCCCTATTTTTCGATCCCCCATTAATCAAAATCCAAGTGAAACAATCTGAAGGAATCGAGAGAAATCAGGTAATCCCTTAATTGGGTTTGGTCCGTGCTTTCATGTTTCACGCCTGTGTAATTTTTTTTAAGGATTAATCTTTATATGATTCAATCCTTCACCCCTGCTTTCTTCCTCAATCTTTCCATGGGATCTTCTTCAGCTCCGTGCACCCATCAGGATCAATTGGAGTGAAAGAGGGGCAAAACATGTGTAAAAAATCCATTCAGTGGGCTTAGAATTGATTCAAATAAAAAATGGTAGCTTATTCGAACAGTTAGTTAGGCATACCGATTCAGCCATTAAGATCATTTTTATTCAAATCAAACGGACCGAATGAATGATCGATTTAATCCATAAGTCTGGGCAATACAATTCTTTGATGCTATTTTGATTAATTGATCTTTTAAAATAACATCATACATATACATTATCAACACCATAACATGTATAGGTGTGAGTCTGGTGCTTGTAATCGAACTTCAATGTAATCTAATTAATGAATTTTCCATAGATTTCCAAGTTCATCTGTTGTGATACATGTATAGATACAAGTATGACAACTTGAAAGAGAATATATTTAATTTCATTAAAATGTTTTAGGAAAAATTGTTCATATAAATTTATAGTATATCAAATTCACTTGTATAGAAACATTGGGAAGGCTACAATATGTACAATTAGACATTATCTTTTATATCCAAAGTGTTGTTTGTTTCTCCTATGCGTTGAAGTCCCACATCGAGCAATTGAGTTTGACAGGCACGGGCAGAGTGAGCTTTAAAAGCACAAGCACTTCATAAGAAAAGGCATACCTTTCTCGGCCTTTTGGCTAAGATCAAGTGTAGTATCTTTTCTTATCAGTTTAGTATCTGATATGTGGGACATTGTCTCACACGATATTAAATTTATTTTTTGAGGGGGAGAACCCATCATAATAGCTTGCTATTGGGGCTCTTAGTGTCGCCTTGGATTTGCACTACATCCTTGGCCTGACGCACCCCACCAAATCTATAATCTAATATTTTTGGATATATATTTAGTCTATTTGGTAGGTGTTAAACTAGCAGAAATGCTCCAATTCGAGTGCTTTATAAGTTGAGGTGTTTTGCAGTACTAGCACTACTAAATTGCCTGAAGTTGTTAACGAAAATTCATTGCTTTATGTAATGCATCACATGGTAATGATATTTACCATTAGCAATACTTCATATAGCACTACATGGCTAAACAGTGCCTTTTCAATTGATTGTCTCCTAGAAATAGACTAGGGGAGTAGCCAATTCGATCATTCAATTCACAAGCATTTCTAGTCTTATAGTATTCGTTATTCATAGTTTATTTAGAGAGTTTTGAGCATTATATTTGGTTCCTTGAGTATACTATTTGGAGTGCTACTATAGTATACATTGTCCTTGTTTCATGGAAGACAAGTGCTATCAACTCTAAGCACTATAAGGTGGGTATAATTGTCTTAAAGATATAGTACCAAGTACTAGCTCAAATTCACTTCTGCAATTTTGAGATAAGTTAATATATATATATATATATATATATATATATATATATATATATTATCCATTCAGTTTTCTTAACAATTGACTAATACTTCTGCGGTTTCGACGAATGACCACTACGAAAGGGTAGTCAAGGGTCTCGCTCAAAGTGCAATTGGGCTTGAGAATTTATTAGTGGCGTCTTTGGTTTTACTAGTGTATTGGGCTTCATGTTATAGTAGCTAGAGTTTTCTAGTACTACAAAAATATTGTTTCATGTGTGGATCGTTGTAAGGTGTGTGAGGCATATAATAAATACATTAAAGAAGCAACCGAATTGGTGGACCTGAGTATATCGCATGTTCTTACTTTTCCATCTTCCATATAATATTTATGTGATTGCAATATTATTCGTTCTTAAATTCTAACAGGTTTTTATTAATTAGCAAAAAAAGTGGGAAAAAGAGGTTGTATAGTGCAAAAGGAGGTGTTGACACATGGTGCTGTAGGAGGTAGGTTTTTTGAGCCATTGCGGACGGTTGAAATTAATTCAACCCTGGAGAATATTTGTGAAGGGGATGCAAGCCACATTTTTTAGACCAAAAGGTTAATACATGCTTTGTCATGTACGGTATGGAGAATATTGTGTTGGGAGATGAGATCAGAGGGGATATTAAGAGAACCATAAGAAGACTTTTGGTGGCACAAAGATGGGGAGGAACTGAGGCAGAGAGAGAGAGAGAGAGAGAGAGAGAGCGTTTGACATGAAGCAAAAGGTTAATTAATGTTTGCATATGTGAAGGAAGGTGGTTCTTCCTATAGTTCCTTGAATCACTTGACAGACTTGATTCTTTTGATCATTAACAAATACATACTAGAATATACTACTTTCACAATGTTAAATACTCTCTAAATTGGATAATATCGAACCAACTTAATCCAAAATCAGGACTAACTTAATCTCGATTTTGTGCATTAGCAACAATCTTGTTTTAGCTTTAAAACATTATTTAATGTTAAAATTGCGGATTTTTTCCCCACTCTATTCATTCGTTCCCTGAATCGCAACCTTTACGATTTTTCTTTAAACTGAAATCATAATCATTATATGATTAATTAATCTGAGTAAATGTATTAAGAGCTTTTAAGTCTCAATACTTAATATCTTTCTTATATTGGAATGTAATTATATCACTTTATTATTATAAAGTATTCATTACAATACATCCAGAATAAATATTCTTTATTGAATATTTTAAATTATACATAACTGTCAGTTACTTATAACAAAACCATTAATCATAGCTTTATACAATTTCTAATTCAAGAAAATGTATTTATTTCCTACATCATTCAGCCTTCATCATCACCCGCATAGAAAATAATATTACATAACGTCATGTAAGATTGAACTCGACAACCCAACAAATTTAACAGTATATCATGTTTCACATAACACACAACTCTATATCCATCACATGCAACATACTTTCTCTGCTATGGATATCCTACATGCATCAATAATTTAGTGCAATGCATATATTCAAGCATTATACATTCCCAATTATCACGTTACATCATACAACATGTGTTATCACATATCACATATAAATTGAGTTCCTTACCCAATTAACTTAGTCATATTTTGACTTTAACAATTCATAGAGCATGATATGTAATTTAGCACATAACCACATTCAATCCACAAATATAACAGAATTGAAAAACTTGACTTGATTGGAGATTACCGCTAAAATTTAACTTAGAGTTTCTCCACAATTCCTATATAATTATATTTACATGCACACTGTTGGATAAAATCTAATTACGCACAACACGCAAGTATACGTGGTTAACAAGTAATAAAGTGATAAGTTGAGTATCGTTCCCACAGAGAATTATTTAATAAAAATCACCAAGTACTAACCCGTAACCAACTCAATCTTATTTAAATGAATGAATTTAATGTTATAAATTAAATTATTTAACTAAACTAATTCTAATTACCACTAATTAAAAATCAGATTATGGAGATTTAAGATCACAACTTCACTTATTGCTTCATTTAAGTTAACACACTCCTCATCAATTATTTTCTATCCTGAATTGTTAATCAAGAACACTAAAGCAGATAAAACCACCTCTCGATGTATAATACCCATACTCACTTAAATCCACAGATGATAGAATTAAGCAAGACACCCTAATTAACTAATCTATTATATCTCAATGTGAATTACAATTAAAAAGGATTTAAAGCACAAGTTCTCTATAAGATTACATATGGCGTAAAGGCATATCTCTATCCTAAACACGAACCATGAATTCCATCTATGCAGAAATCACAAACACATGCTATTATGATCAGATCTAAATCTAAACTTCATCTCTCGAGTTTATATAGATTATCAGCGTAATTGATGGCCAATTAATTAAACAATTAAGTCCAAATCACAATAGACAATCATCACAATAGAACATAATAATTGATAGCGAGGCATATAAAAATAAACTACACAATAAGATCCATTGTAATCTCAAAAAAAGAATTAGTTTATTGAATTAAAACTAAGATCCACACTTGAATACACATTAAAAGATAAGAATAAAAGAAGATGAGAAGATAAAATCTATTGTATATAGATTTGATGCTCTCTCCTTGCTCCTACTTTGAATCTTCAATGGTCTCCAAGTCGCTTTAATCTCCCAATCTCATAAGAACTAGTATTTTTTTCCTATTCTACTCTACTCTAATCTAATCTAATGGAATCCTCTCTCTCTCCTCTAATCTATGTGATTCTCCTCCTTTTATAAGTCTCTTTATCTGTCTTTAAGTCCTCTTGGAAGTCCTTGAGTCAATCGGATCGAAACAATCATTCTCCAACTCAAATTAGGACAAAAAAAGACTTTTCTACGCGTACTCCCGCCCCGACAGTTATCCTTGTAAAGGGCCCGCCCTTGCGGGCTATGGTTCTGATTTGCAGCTGGTACCCCCTCCCCGGCGGGGGTTTTCCTTAGAAAAAGCCAGCCCTGGCGGGCAACATTTTTTTGCTGAAGTGTCCTCTGGTAAAATGGCCATAACTTTTGATCGGGGATGAGTTACGAGGCCTGCCACCTATCAAATCGAAGCTATCGACAAGATCTACAACTTTCATTCTTTGACAATTGAGAAAGTCTCACCGGAACAAGATCGAAATCGAGCTTGAAGTAGATGTTGTGTAAATTGCAAGCATGAGAACTCTTAGCTTTGATCTTCGTTTATAAAAAGGCCATAACTCTCGCATCCGAACTCTGATTGGGATGATTCAAGATGTTCCGAAAAGCTAACAAGAAGCTCTACAGTATAATTCAAGTTTCAAGCCAAGAACATGCATCCAACTTGGTGTTAAAAGCCTTGCAATCTTCCCTTCTTGTATTTGCTTGCATATTTTAGTCCAAAAGATGTCTGAATTGCTTTTCCTTGCTTCTTCATGCCAATGTTATGTCATAGCCTACAAAATAATATAAAATATATGAAAAGTAACTAAGAAAAATAGGTTTAAGCAACTAATTCAAGTAATAGATACCGCATAAGTAGGTATAAAACCTACTTATCAAATACCCCCAAACTTAAACCTTTGCTTGTCCTCAAGCAAAAACACAAATTAGACAGATTAATCCTCTAGCAATGATCCACCCAAACAATGAATCAATATGAATTCGATCAATGGGCTCAAAGGTTACAATAAATGATAACCCATAGAAAATTTCAAAACAATGTCATGTCTAAAATTTTAACAACTTTCATTAGATTCACATCTACTCTTGATCCTTTAAGTGCGTGTGTGCATCCATATGTTCAAACCAGTCATGATTTAGATTAGATCAACCAATACTCATAAAAGATTTTCAAAAACAACTTTTAAAACTTCGTATCACATCAATCACCGCTAATATAGACATAGCATAAATTTTTCTTGAGGATCAACCAAATATTTAAACTTTTAAGCACGTAAGAACCCTTCCCAAGTATTTCAAACATACATATTTTCTTTTCTCTATTTAATGAGTGCGTTTTACGCTCCATCTCACTTTTCACTTTTCATTGAACGAGTGTGTTTTACGCTCCATCTCGCTTTCAACTTTTCATTAAACGAGTGCGTTTTACGCTCCATCTCGTGCCTGTGTTTATGGGGAGTGCACTTTACGCTCCATCTCGACCCACCACAAGATTTAATTATTCAACTGGGGAAGGTTCCAATAATTTTATATATATTTTTTCATAAATACCCCAAGATTTCCCCCAAACTTATGTGAATGCCTAATTTTCACTTTGAATGATGCTCAAATAAGATTTCTCAAGTTGCAATGGTATCTTTCATAAGAATTTAGCAAAACAAATTCAATCCCAACTGGCTAAACAAATGGATATCTATAAAAAATTTCAACAAATTCGCAAGTATTGTGAAACCAACTAATGAGTTAAAATATAGACTAGGCATGCTCATCAAATTTCTAAGAGTTAACAACATCAACCACCCACTTATCATTGGCCAAAATCAAATTCCATCAAAACATTTCCCAAGTAAATACTAAACATGATAAATACAATACATCGGGCATCACACTTGAGTTGGACTTGACTAACCTGTGAATATGATAAAAGCAAGCTTGTTAGATCCTAAGACATAAAAAATTATTAAATACTTTGAAACCTAAAAAAAACTAAGAATTAAACTTGGGTTGCCTCCCAATAAGAGCTTGATTTATAGTCCTTTAGCCAGATTTTTTCTGGTTAATGCTATCCAATTCCTCTTTGATGATTGAGGAACCCTCCATCCATCGGAAATAATATAACTTTTGGTAGGTTCTCATTTGAATTGGCTAATGCATCAAAGTCACTTAGCATGCTTAGATTTGGTATGATCTCAATCAAGAACGTCCCACATCTAGGTGTTTTGTGTATGTGATCACTTTGGGGCATAGAAGCTTGTCACACACAATGGGCTCTTCGTCTATCTTCCCTCTCTGGTCCAACCATGGATTCAAAATTATACTCGCTCTTATGTCATCAAGAGCTTCGCCGATGACATGACTACCAAGTGAGCATGATTTTTTAAATCTGACTGACTCTTTAATCTTTAGTGGAGACCCATTTAGATCTTCGTCGACCTCTATTTCATTATCCCCAATTGTCTCCACACTTTCGATATCTTGTGGCTCATCCAGTCGTAGATTTGGTTCGGGTTCTCCGTTAATTTCGTCATCCATGTCATAAAGCCAAGTGTTTGGGAAGGTTGCTTACGGCTTTGGTCATTTGATCTATCTTATTCTGAAGATTCTGAATTTACTTCTCTTGATTAATCCTTCTCTCCTCATTTGACGCTATGAACTTGGACAACAATTCCTCCAATCTCGAATTATCTGTCTCAATTTTGGAATCCATGTATTGAGGACCATGAGTTGAAGTGGTGATGAGTTATTCCATCTGGTGCTGAAAATTATGGCTCGATATTTCTTAACTCATCATCCTCTCCTCTTGGTTTGCTATGACCTTTGACAGTAATTCCTCCAACTTTGACTTTTCTTCTTTTAATGGAGGTTGATATGAGAATTCTGGCGTGTATGTTGGATTTGGAGTAGAGTATTGATCTTGATAATTATAGCTCCATGAAGAATCCGGGTGATACCCTCAAACTTGATGATAACTGGGATAAGAATAGTTGTTGAGGTAGTTACCACCATACTGCATCTACCCCAAGACCCGATGGTACATTGATTACTCGGGTGATTGCCAGCACAATAATTGCAAGTAACTGCTATCCTTCGATTACGTTGGGCTACAACAACGTCCAACCTCCTCGAAAGTGTCTCAAGTTGTGCTGATAATGCAGAAAATACATTGAGTCCATCAATCCCCGCTCCCCTTGGTTGAGTCATACTCGAATATGGCCTTTGATAATTGAATCGAACCATGGTACCTGAAACGAGAGAAAAAGAAGAAGATAATAAAATAAAATAAAAATAAAGAAAAAAAAAATATTTAAATTAAGACTAATTTAATTGAAGCTAATATTGACAAAAATATATTAAACTAATTCCCCGGCAGCGGCGCCAAAAACTTGTTGGGTAAAATCTAATTACCGACAACACACAAGTCTACGTGGTCAACAAGTAATAAAGTGATAAGTTGAGTATCGTTCCCACAGAGAATTATTTAATAAAAATCACCAAGTACTAACCCGTAACCAACTCAATCTTATTTAAATGAATGAATTTAATGTTATAAATTAAATTATTTAACTAAACTAATTCTAATTACCACTAATTAAAAATCAGATTAAGGAGATTTAAGATCACAACTTCACTTATTTCTTCATTTAAGTTAACACACTCCTCATCAATTATTTTTTATCCTGAATTGTTAATCAAGAACACTAAAGCAGATAAAACCATCTCTCGATGTATAATACCCATACTTACTTAAATCCACATATGATAGAATTAAGCAAGACACCCTAATTAACTAATCTATTATATCTCTATGTGAATTACAATTAAAAAGGATTTAAAGCACCAAGTTCTCTATAAGATTACATATGGCGTAAAGGCATATCTCTATCCTAAACACGAATCATGAATTCCATCTATGCAAAAATCACAAAGACATGCTATTATGATCAGATCTAAATCTAAACTTCATCTCTCGAGTTCATATAGATTATCACGGTAATTGATGGCCAATCAATTAAACAATTAAGTCAAAATCACAATTTTTAATGGTTCCATAATTTTTCGTTTTGTTATAAAACCATTTTTCATGTCAATTCCGGTATACATTCGCTTAAATATGCAAATTCATATTTATATAATATTTTATTACATTATTTATGCCCGAAAGGAATTTTCATGACATAAATATCACATACAGTCAAATCTCTTCTCTTGGGACTTTATTAGAGATCTATTATTGTCTAAAATTTAGCCCAAACACACTTTGGAACGACGAATGTCAAAACAGCCCATCATAACTGCATTCGACGTTGCCCAAATTATAGTTCTGACATGCATGTTCGCCTATTTTTAATTCTCAACCCATAAGTCATATAACAACGAATTTTTGGTATGCTATAGACCTCATTGCATAGTATTTTAAAAAAAAATCTAACCACGCAAACAAATCAAGGAAACTACTCAAAACAGACCCTACAAATCATGCCATAATAAAGACCTCATGCCAAAGCGTGAAGAGCATCGACGAATGAATTGAAGGCCGCCAAGCGTTGCTACCCAGTTGCTTGGCATACTCTGCTGCAACACTTAACGACCTAGCCACTTTGCAATTTTCTTACACTTTGCTCACTTATCTGATCGTTCTCAAATTTTAATATGTTTTTCGTATCATATGAGACAATTTTTAAAAAATATTAAACAATTTTCAATTTCGTTTCAGCTTTACCCTCTCTCGCTAAAACCGTCATAACTTCTTCGTTTCAAAACATTTTTGAACAATTCCTGAGCCCACGCGAGTCTAACTTCCAGGACTACAACTTTTATTCTTTGACCATTTTTAAATTATTAGCACAAAATTCCAGAAAATCCGTGCAAGGGGACTGCTCCGAATTTGTTGGACAGATTTGACGCTACTACTTTGCAATGTCATAACTCTTTGCTCCAAAGTCAGAATTAGTCCGTTCTAGAGTCTGTGGAAAGCTTATTCAGTGTACTATAATATCCCAAAAGCCCAGAATTTTCTGGAAACATATACTAGACCCAAAATTTTCCTCAAGGTCAGCGGTCATACTAGTTTTTCACTTTTTGTTTTGATTTCAAATTGCTTTTCGCTTTAACTTAGTATGCTCAATCTCTTTAATTATCTTCATATATGATATACATATCTAACCCAAGCTTTGATTTCGCTTAAAAGTAGTCAACTAATTACCAAACTAGTTAGTTTACACATTCTTTTGAAATTCAATATTTTTAATTTCAACACAAAATGAAATATTTCAATCTCCTCTGTATTAAATCGACATAACTATAATCAATTAATAGTATTTCAAATAACATACATAACTTAACCTATTCCTACAGCTAACAGATTTATTTAACACCATGGATGCATAGTTTCAAATTGCAGACTTCGTGGATCCTCCCTTGTTACTTCAGAACTTATACAATATTATTACCCAACCAATTTCACAACCAAACATCACAATTATAGCAATAAATAGCATTCTATACTTTCAATTTCTATGAACTCCATAAAACACATGGCTTACCTCTCAATTTGAAGTTTAATTGATGTAATCCTTTGAATTCTTGCTCCAAATTCATTCTTAATTCCTTCTTGTAACAATCCATTTCTTCAATTCCTTCTCAATTTCATTTACTAGCTTCAATTTCGGGAAAAGCACTTTTATCCCACTGTAGTTGTAGTGTTTTAAGCAATTAGTCACTATGCTTTTAAATTATTCAATTAGCCCACTGTACTTTTTAAAAATATTCAATCAAGCCATTCCGTCCAATTTGACTAACAGACGTTAAAAACTTGGGCCAATTTTCCTACGTGGCTTTTGAAAAAATAAAATAAAACAAGTTATTTCATACGTGGCAAGTCAGTCAGCCAAATTTTTAATACTACTGAGCCACTGCACTAAAAAAAAATGCAATTGGCCCACTGTGGTTTTAAAAATATTTTTATGTTTTATTTTCTTTCTTTTTCTTTACGTAAATATTTATAATATGTATAATATTAATAAAATTAATATTATAATATTTATAATATGTATGTTCTATTTTAAAAATAAAAATAAAAATACTTTTATGTTTTAAAATACTTATAAAATGTTTAAAAATAAAAATATTATTATGTTTTATTTTCTTTCTTTTCTTTACCTAAATATTTTTTTTCCTTTTATCTCTTTTCCAAATAATATAAATAATATATTAAAATTTTTGTATCAATGAGATCTATTATAACATATATTAATTTCAACAAAAATAAAAAATAAAAAATTATTAATTACGTGGAAAAAATAATTAAAATTATAATAAAATTAAAATAAATATTTTAATTTATTTTCTTTATTTGTATTCTTTTCCTTTTATCTTCTCCTTTCTTTTAATAATTATTTTTATTTAAAAAATTAATTCCAAATAATATATCAAAATTTTTGTATCAATGAGATCTATTACAACATTACATTAATTTTAACAAAAAAATTAAAATAAAAATCATTAATTATGTGGTAAAAATAATTAAAATAATAAAATTAAAATAAATATTTTAATTCATTTTCTATATAATTTTTTCTTTTCCTTTTATCTTTTCCTTTCTTTTAATAAGTATTTTATTTTTAAAATTAATTCCAAATAATACAAATAATATTATATGTATATAATATTATATAATACAAATAATATTATATTCTCGGATCATCCGCTTGACTAAAAAATCACAATCCAATCTCTCTGCCATTTTGTCCTACAATCACCACATCCTCAATCATTACTCACCTTTCATCTTCTAGAAGCTACTCCACAAAGAAAGCAAAATCTTAAGACACAAAGGCCGATAATAAATCCAATTCCAAATCAAAGTTTGATGCCAAATCCAAATCTAAAGCGAAGAGGTCTCCATTGCCACCAGGAGAAAGAACTTGGCATGAAAGAAGCCCGAGGCGTGACGACAAGTTTGTGGATGGCAACCTAGTCGCTTCGGAAGGACCGGTGGAGCCGTGGAGCCCGTGTTCTCAGTATGCAAGTCTCAGGCCAAAATACATACAACAACTACAAATACTGCTCTTCTCTTCTATAAAATCAAGGCTTGATTTTGGCCAAAAAAAATGGGAGAGTCTCGAGACTCGAATCTCGAGGCTATCTCCTTCTTATTGTGAGGGTCATCGGAGAATTTGTTAGGGAGGATGGTGAGGTTGTGGATCAAGGAGAGCTTCGGATGAAGGAGATCTTCTCAGAAATTCTATGTTTACTGAGCTTGATTTTGGTAGAAAAAAAAATGGGGATGATTGAATCATCTGGGGATGAATATTTTGATTATTTGTATTATTTAGAATTAAAATAATTAAAAGAAAGGAAAAGAGATAAAGGAAAAGAAAAATTATAAAAAATAATGTGATTTTGATTGTATAATTAATTTTAATTTTTATGTCATTTGTTTAACTAATTTTTGTTAATTGTATCAAATGTTCTATTTTATGTTAATTATGTACTTACCTTTTTATATCATTAAAATATATATTAGTATTAATTTTTAAAATAAAATAATTATTAAAAGAAAGGAAAAGAGATAAGAAAAGAATACAAATAAAAAAAAATGAATTAGAATATTTATTTTAATTTTATTATTATTTTAATTATTTTTGTCACGTAATTAATGATTTTTTATTTTTAATTTTTGTATAAATTAATATAATGTTGTAATAGATCTCATTGATACAAAAATTTTAATATATTATTTGTATTATTTGAAAAGAGATAAAAAAAAAGAAAAGAAAAAAGCCACGTAGGATAACTCAGCTTCCTTCCTTTGGGTCGACACCAACAAAGAATACATCGTAATATTTATTTTTTTTCAAAAAGTCACGTAGGATATTTTTAGACGTCTATTAGTCAAATTGGACAGAATGACTTGATTGAACATTTTTAAAAAAGTACAATACAATAATTGAATATTTTAAAAGTACAGTGGCTAATTGCTTAAAACACTACAACCACAGTGGGATAAAAGTGTTTTTTCCCCTTCAATTTCTTAAGAATTTGGTGATAATTTGAGGGTATGGGAATATGGTGACTCTAACCTTTAGAGAGAGATGAAACGAATGGAGTTGGGGAGAAATGCTGAGTATTGAAGTTTTTTTTAAAACTTCATTAGCTTCTCTTCATTATCAGGTAAGTAAGTAGTGTCCCATGCTAACTTAGCATATGCCACCTCCTACTTATTAGACCATAATGAATCAGCACATGAGCATTAACATTTTAAATTTTCAGCATATATGACTTAGTTTATACCCAATAAATATACGTATATGTATATTACATTCTCACGTAATGCATATATTACAATATATTTATACATTATGCTTCCAATACCCACATAATTTAATTTATGAATTTTAGTTATATGTATTCCAACTAATCCTAATTAAATAATTATACATTTATAATTATGTGCAAAAATCATTCAAATAATTATGGAATTAATCCATAATTAATTTAACACTTTTTTTTTTTGTACAACGAATCACTTAATTGAAATAATTAATATTTTATTTATTAATTATTCTAAATCACTCATTTAACTTATACAACTAATTGTATAAAGTTAAATTTAATTATCTCATTTCTTCCATAATTTGTTTCAAGACAATTATTTACACGTAGCAAACATATTTAAATATATTCACCACAACACATACCTACACACATATTACACTGCACACAATTAATAAATATAGTATAATATAACACATAATAAAATAAGATATTTATTTTATTTATCCAAAAATTTTGGGTCGCTACATTCTTCCCCCTTATAAGGATTCCGTCCCCGTAATCACAATATCGAACCTTTCCTACTCGGTTTAAGTCTATTCTTCCTTGATCATGCTAATTTTCTCTTAGCAACCTTATTTTGTAATAGTGAAATATATTATTTTACACATATCATAAGAGATATCACATATTAAAATACATATAAACATGTGTCTCCAAATACTTAATAGTTTCTGCTATTTTATACATAATCTTTTATTATTGTGAAAGGTCCTAAAATTTTCGGACTTAATCTTTCACCTTTGACCCTCTTTAGAGTCTACCTTCTTTTGTCACTATCAGTGTTTATCCATCTTTGACATCACCTATATCTTAATTTTTTGACATCTCCTATGCATGTTCTTATTATCTTAACACCACCCGTGTTTTGTTTTATTATGACACATCATCGGTGTTACCTTATTATGATACATCACCAAAGGTTCATTCTACTATGACATATCACCAATGTCTACTTTGTTATGCAAAAATCTTTATTCCTCATAACTCTACCTTTTTCCTTCTTCAAAGATTCATGTACCATTGTCGTATTCTACGACCTACTTCCTCTTAAGGAAGTTCATTCTTTCTATACCCAATCTCCAGAATAGAAATTCCCCATAATTGTTTAATAATTGTGAAGCAATATGAATAATTCATGAATTCAAAAGATTCGCTTAAGAATAGCTTTCTGTATCATGATAAAGGTTATAAAGACTATAAATTTTGTTTTTGAAAAGGTTTCAATAGAAATTCATCTGCAAACCGATATATCTTACGGACATATAGGTGATCAGCCCGTTTATGCCCTGTGTTGACCCATAATATCTGTGCCGCTATTTTGCGCAAACAGAATTTCTTATTTTGGATTTCTGTGTTGGTTAACACTTATCTAGTCGGAACAATTTATTTCAGTTCCTATTTGCCGTCCCCATGACGCACCATATATCTGAACGACATTTGTGTTCATCATTTGTCTTTGGCACATAGAATATCTTTTCCCAATTTAGGGATGTTCATATCAAATTTGGAGTCCATACTCAATCAATTTAGTTGGACAGTTCAAAAGCTTAATATAAGCAATATCTCGAATCAGTTCAAAAGCCACTCAAATGGCATTTGACACCTCTTTAATTACTAAAATATTGAAAATCATTTTATGATGCATAATACCGCACTATTTTTAACAGTCCGTTGAGAATGCCGTCATTTTATGACTTTGTCAAGCTACATCATACCATAGTGGGCTGACGATCCATAGATCACATCCAACACTAGATTAAGCTACATTGATGACTTCATCATTTGTCATATCTACATCATATTAATGATGGATTGATGACTATATAAAATATATTTTGATAATTTTAACTTTGTCTAGCCGATAAAATTAGCGTAGACATAGGAAACAACCGAACTTTATGAAACTTATTGGTTCAACAATTTGACCCAATATATTTTTAAAAAAACATAATAGTGTGACCGCTCGTGATTTATTCCAATAAATTTTGAAATCTAGCATAGCTAGAAGATTAAGGAATATCCATTTCTTCTTTTCCCATTTTAACTATTTCCCAAACTTCACTATACAATTATGTTCATCTCTAACACCATTAACTTCCAATATATTAAAACAATCAATTCTAAACACATACCCTGGGACAGTTCTTTAAACTTGCCACACATTATGTGTTTAGGAACTTGCCATAAAAATATGAGTTTAGGAACTTGTCCTAGCAATACATACGTAGTCCAAGAATAAATCAGGGACTGTCCATACGCTTAGGGGCTCAAAAACATACTATATGATTATGAGTCACAAATTATCATAATCATGAGTTTTAAGAACTCGCACCTAGTCCTATATTTTCTATTATTAGATATAAATATGAGAAAAGAATCACCTTCTCACCATACGTATACCGATAGTGTAACCCCAACATTTCAACGATTATCAATGTAATAAACTAAGTGGTTGTTAAATCAAGCACAAAATCCCTGCCCATACAAAGGTTTGTATAACTCAGCTATCACATGACTCCTCAATTAAAATTCTACTTAAAACCATCAAATCTTATCTTGTTCTTTTCTCAATACAAATTTTATTTATTTTGTATTTCATCATTCATAACTCTTTCTGAGTTTAATTCTTGTACTATTTCATAGTACCATTTCCATATAGTCATTCTGCGATAAATTTTTAATCATTCGATTGATTACCTGTCCTTCTTTGTCTTGATCAGATCACGTCGTGATCTTATCTTATAATCGTGTTATATTACGATTCTTTCTCATTCTATTATCGTTTCATTTTTACGATCTTCTTTCCAATCATATTGTTTTATAATTATTTGAATTAAGTACTGTCCCTTGATCCTTACACTTCTTTCCATTTAAGATTCTTCTTTGAATATTTGTGTATTATATTAATGCATTCTTTATGAATTTCTAAATTCATTTTAAGATCATATAAACCTCATTTGAGTTTATGCTTAATAACTTCTTTCTTTTCATCTACCTTCTTTACGGTTATAGACTAGGGTATGCTTACCTAAGGTTTATAACCAATGACTTTGATACCAAATGTAACTCCCCCAAAATCGAGACCAACTTAATCCAAAATCAGGATTAACTTAATCTCGACTTTGTGTGTTAACAACAATCTTGTTTTAGCTTTAAAACATTATTTAATGTTAAAATAGTTAAAATTGCGGAATTTTTTTTCCATTCTATTCATTCATTCATTCCTTCCTTCCCTGAATCGCAACCTTTACGATTCTTCTTTAAACTGAAATCATATCCATTTTATGATTTACTTAATCTGAGTAAATGTATTAAGAGCTTTCAAGTCTCAATACTTAATATCTTTCAAATATAGTAATGTCATTATATTACTTTATTTTTATAAAGTATTCATTACAATACATCCAAAATAAATATTCTTTATTGAATACTTTAAATTATACATAACTGTCAGTTACCTATAACAAAACCATTAATCATAGCTTTATACAATATTTTCCATAGATTGTCGTGTTCATCTCATCGTGATACATGTATAGATATATGTATGACAACTTGAAAGGGAATATATTTACTTTCATTTAAATGTTTTAGGAAAAATGTTCATATAAATTCTCAGCATTTATTGTTTCTTTGTTAATGCTTTCCAAGTAGCAAAAATTGAAGTATATCAACTTCATAATCAAACATGTATAGAAACATTGGGAAGGCTATAACTTTGCACAAGATGGTTTCCATTATTTTTTATGCCCAAAGTGTTGGTTGTTTCTCCCTATGCGTTGAAGTCCCACCTCGAGCAACCGAAGTTTGACAGCATGTATGTAAGCGGTGAGCTTTAAAAGCACAAGCACTTCGTAAGAAAAATCATACCTTTCTCGGCCTTTTGGCTAAGATCAAGTGTAGTATCTGTTCTTATCAGTTTAATATCTGATATGTGGGACATTGTCTCACACGATATTAAATTTATTTTTTGAGGGGGAGAGCCCATCACAATAGCTTCTTCGTTGGGGCTCTTAGTGTCGCATGGATTTGCACTACATCCTTGGCATGGCGACTCCACCAAATCTATGGTCTAATATTTTTGGATATATATTTACTCTATTTGGCAGGTGTTAAACTAGTTGAAATATTCCAATTCCAGTGTGTTTATAAGTTGAGGTTTTGTAGTACTAGCCCTACTAAATTGCTTGAAGTTGTTAACAAAAATTCAATGCTTTATGTAATGCATCACATGGTAATGATATTTACCATTAGCAATACTTCATATAGCGACTACTTGTACCTTTTTTACTTATGTACCAAGGGATAGTATCTGGAGATAATATTTTTTGAGGCCTATGCAATAGAGAGTATTTTAAGTAGTTATATTTATACATATTAGGACCCTTCAATACCTCCAAAAATTAGTCATCAGATGAATATGTAATACAAAAATAGTCATATGAACTTGAGTAGCCTTGCTAAGGAATATTGATATTAGACTGATGAAGCTACAGACATCAAAACCTTTTTTGCGCTTACGTCCCACATCGATTATTAGTTGAAGCAGATGTCAGAAACTACAATTTAAAAAAGGCAATCGGCAAAGAAAAAAGGTATCTTTGCGCTTAGGGCAAAGAAAGAAGGTATCTTTGTTCAATTTATTTCAGGAAATAATTGTTTTTTTTTCATTAACGGCATTTACCTCTTGGGTTGTTGTTTGATTAGTAATCGCATTTTATTTTAAACATTTATAAACAAAATATAGCATTTAATTTTTTTAAAAAAATTTAAAAAACAAAAACAAAATATAACAGTTAATATTGATGTTTAAATTACATCAAATACGAAGTTAAATTAAAAATATAACATTTTTTAAGTTAATTTTAAAATGAACATCTACTTTGGAATGGGTGCAGGGCATTTTAGTTGATCTTTAAGTGCATTTGTTTCTCTAATAGATGTCACCTTTTTACCAACATAAATCAGACGGCATAAGTAGGGACGCCCTTTTTGTGTGTTGCACCAACCATCTAATTGCTAATTACTACATTCATTCTATAATAATAGTGGCTTTAGTGCATCTCCAACAATAATAGCAAAAAAACCTCTTCAAATTAAAATTTGTTGACATACGTGACAATTTGAATAACATTATTTGCTACTTTAATATTTTGTGTCTAATCAGTCTCTTCAATTCAATTAATGCAGTATTTGACTTAAAGAAATAAAAAGGAATGATATTAAATTTTAAAATGAGCTGTACATCAAACACATCTAGTAAAATAAATATTTTAAACCTGTTTTATATGATTTTGATTCTCCCAAAACAAAATAAATATTTTGAAAAGGCAAGGTCAGGTTACCAGTTTTGAAGAGAGAGAATGAGGTTACAAATTTGATGACTAAGGTTTGAGAGGCTGTTGGAGATAATTTTTTTTGATGTGACTCACCTATTTGAGTATCCCAAAGTGGGTGAAGAGGTTGTTGGAGATTCTCTTAGCTTCATGCACATGAATTAAGAAAATCATTTAATACTATTATTTAATAATTAAAATTTGTATGAAATTTCATCACTACCCCTTTATGAAAAATTAAAAACTACTAATACAATTGAGAAAATTTCTTGGGACAATAAGAGAACTTAGGGATGATATAGAAAAATAAATAATTTATTCCCTTAGAAAGTTGTAGACGACAAATAAATTTAAACAAATTTTTTCTTCTAAAAAGTCTATTATTTTAGAATAGAGGTAGTAATACTTTTATAATTAATACTCCATTCATTCCTCAATATGAGTCATTTTAGAGTTGTGCACAAGTATTAATAAAATGATTGTATAACATTAAATATAACATCAATTGTCTATATTGTACTTGTATTGAAAAAAAGAGTGTTATTTATTGGACAAAAAATAGTGAGAGAACCAAAGTTATATTTAATATTTGGGGTAATTTTAGAAACTAAACATATAATGCTTACTTGAAATTCTCAAACGACTTATATTAAGGGATAAAACATTTCTAAAATGACTTATATTAAAGGACCTAAAGGAGTAAATGTTAGCGCCTCCTCCTCCGTCCTTTAATATAAAGTCGCTTTTAGAGAAGTGTTTTTGTCTCTTAATATACGTGGTTTTAGAATTTCAAATAAGCATTAATTGATTAGTTTGTAATATTATCCCAAATATTAAATATAACCTTGGTTCTCTCCCTATTTTTTGCCCAATAAATAACACAAAATATACTACCTTCATTCCATAATTATTGACTTTTTAAAAGAAAAAATTTGTTCCAGTTTATTTGTCGTTTATAACTTTCTAGAAAAATAAATTATTTACTTTCATATATCACTCCTAACTTTTCTTATTGACCCAAGAAATTTTCCCCATTCTATTAATAGTTTTCAACTTCCCGTAAAAGGATAGTGATGAAATTTTATACAAATTTTAATTATTAAATGATAGTATTAAATGACTTTCTTAATTCATGTGCATAAAACTAAAACAATTATTATTATGGAATGAAAGTAATATTTAAGAAAATGATTATATAACATTAAATATAATATCAATTGTTTATATTATCCCTGTTTTGAAAAAAGAAAGTACTATTTATTAGACATAAAATAGTGAGAAAACCCAAGTTATTACTAATGTATAAAGTACAATTGGGTAGCCGAGGGTCTCGCTTAAAGTACAATTGGGCTTGAGAATTTATTAATAGCGTCTTGGGTTTTACTAATGTATTGGGCCTCATGTTATAGTAGCTAGAGTTTTCTAGTACTACAAAAATATTATTTCATGTGTGGATCATTGTATGGTGTGTGAGGCATATAATAAATACATTAAACAAGCAACTGAATTGGTGAACCCGAGTATATCACATGTTCTTACTTTTCCATCTTCCATATAATATTTGTGTGATTGCAATATTATTCGTTCTTAAATTCTAACAGGTTTTTATTAATTAGAGAAAAAAGATGGAGAAAGAGGTTGTATAGTGCAAAAGGAGGTGTTGACACATGGTGCTGTAGGATGTAGTTTTTGGAGCCATTGCGGGCGGTTGAAATTAATTCAACCTTGGAGAATATTTGTGAAGGGGATGTAAGCCACATTTTTTATACCAAAAGGTTAATATATGCTTTGTCATTTACGGTATGGAGAATATTGTGTTGGGGAGATGAGATCAGAGGGGATATTGAGAGAACCATAAGAAGACTTTTGGTGGCACAAATATGGGGAGGAACTGAGGCAGAGAGTGTGTGTTTGACATGAAGCAAAAGGTTAATTAATGTTTGCATATGTGAAGGAAGGTGGTTCTTCCTATAGTTACTTAAATCACTTGACAGACTTGATTCTTTTGGTCATTAACAAATATATACTAGAATATATTACTTTTACAATGTTAAATACTCTCTAAATTGGATAATATCTATAATGCCCTCAAAATCGGGACCAAAAGGTTAATATATGCTTTGTCATGTATAATATGGAGAATATTGTGTTGGGGAGATGAGATCAGAGGGGATATTGAGAGAACCATAAGAAGACTTTTGGTGGCACAAAGATGGGGAGGAACTGAGGCAGAGAGAATGTGTTTAACATGAAGCAAAAGGTTAATTAATGTTTTTCATATGTGAAGGAAGGTGGTTCTTCTTATAGTTCCTTGAATCACTTGACAGACTTGATTCTCTTGGTCATTAACAAATACATACTAGAATATATTACTTTTACAATGTTAAATACTCTCTAAATTGGATAATATCTGTAACGCCCCCAAAATCGGGACCAACTTAATCCAAAATCAAGACTAACTTAATCTCGACTTTGTGCGTTAGCAACAATCTTGTTTTAGCTTTAAAACATTATTTAATGTTAAAATAGTTAAAATTGTGGATTTTTTCGCCACTCTATTCATTCATTCATTCGTTCCCTGAATCGCAACCTTTACGATTCTTCTTTAAACTGAAATCATATTCATTTTATGATTTACTTAATCTGAGTAAATGTATTAAGAGCTTTCAAGTCTCAATACTTGATATCTTTCTTATATAGTAATATAATTATATCACTTTATTTTTATAAAGTATTCATTACAATACATCCAGAATAAATATTCTTTATTGAATTTTTTAAATTATACATAACTGTCAATTATCTATAACAAAACCATTAATCATAGCTTTATACAATTTCTAATTCAAGAAATGTATTCATTTCGTACATCATTCATCATTCATCATCCACATAGCAAATAATATTGCATAACGTCATTAACTTGTAAAAAGTTTGTGTTTGCAAGATTGAGCTCGACAGCCCAACAAATTTAATAGTCTATCATGTTTCACATAGCACACAACTCTATATCCATCACATGCAACATACTTTCTTTGTTATGCATATCCTACATGCATCAAAAATTCAGTGCAATGCATATATTCATGCATTATACATTCCGAATTATCGCGTTACATCATACAACGTGTTATCACATATCACATCTAAATTGAGTTCCACACCCAATTAACTTAGTCATATTTTGACTTTAACAATTCATAGAGCATGATATGTAATTTAGCACATAACCACATTCAATCCACTAACATAACAGAACTAAAAAACTTGCCTTGATTAGAGATTAACGCTAAAATTTAACTTAGAGTTTCTCCACAATTCCTATAGAATTATATTTACATGCACACACATATTAAATAATTAAATATATTACAAAACATGCATGTATATTCATCATTAATAATTATTAGTTTATAAAAACCAATATTATTTACTCTTACTCCAAAACCAATATTGGTTTAATCATAAACTCAATTCATTTTAATCTTTCAATACCAAATAAGACCTTTCAAAATTTTAATGTGTAAATATTTTACATCTAAAGCTTAAATAATTTAAATTCCACTTTAGGAATATTTTATGCTCTTACTTGCTAATTCGGGACTTAAACAACTAATATATAGCTTTTATAGTAAAACTCAATTTACTATATTATTTCTTTATATAAATATTTCTTATATCATTTGGTCCACTCATGAGTCAACTCGGACCATTGCCTCGTTTATAAACATTCTATTCCGCTAACACACTTATTGGATTTTTCGTTTTGCAAATATACACATTTTCACTATATATATTTATATATTAAATATATATAAATCTTGGCTCAAAAACTTTATTTTGATCCCCGCAAATCTTCATTACATCACATTTATGATTATTACAACTTTTTAATGGTTCCATACTTTTCGTTTTGTTATAAAACCATTTTTCATGTCAATTCTGGCATACATTCGCTTAAATATGCAAATTTATATTTATATAATATTTTTATTGCATTATTTATGCCCGAAAGAAAGTTTCATGACATAAAATATCACATACAGTCAAATCTCTTCTCTTGGGACTTTATTTGATCTAATATTGTTTAAAATTTAGCCCAATTACACTTTGGAACGACGAATGTCAAAACAGCCCATCATGACTACATACAACATCGCCCAAATTGTAGTTTTGACATGCCTGTTCGTCTATTTTTAATTCTCAACCCATAAGTCATATAACAACGAATTTTTGGTATGTTATAGACCTCATGGCATAGTATTTTTTTAAAAAATCTAACTACGCAAACAAATGTAGGAAACTACTCAAAACAAACCCTACAAATTATGTCACAGAATAAAGATCGCAAACGCCAAAGAAGAAGAGAGAGCATCGGCATGAATCTGCGAAAGTTAATCGCTGAGTTGCTTGCCAATTTGCTGGCATACTCAACAAGAAAGACTTAACGACCTAGCCACTTTGCAATTTTCTTACACTTTGCTTGCTTATCAGATCGTTCTAAAATTTTAATATATTTTTCGTATCATATGAGACTATTTTTGAAAAATATTAAATAGCTATTCCGGGTTTGATAGGCAGCCGAAACATTGCGCCAAAAGTGGACGTTCATAACAATTTTTAATTTCGTTTCAGTTTTACCCTCTCTCGCTAAAACAGTCTTAACTTCTTCATTTCGAAACTTTTTTGAGCGATTCTTGAGCCCACGTGAATCTAACTTCCGGGACTACAACTTTTATTCTTTGACCATTTTCAAATTATTAGCCCAAAATTTCCAAAAAATCCGTGCAAGGGGACTTCTCCGAATTTGTTGAACAGATTTGACGCAACTACTTTGCAATGTCATAACTCCTTGCTCCAAAGTCAAAATTAGTCCGTTCTAGAGTCTATGGAAATCTTATTCAAGGTAATATAATATCCCAAAATCCTGAATTTTTTCGGAAACATTTACAAGACCCGAAATTGGCCTCAAGGTCAAGAAATATACTAGTTTTTCACTTTTCGTTTTGATTTCAAATTGCTTTTCGCTTTAACTTAATATGCTCAATCTCTTTAATTATCTTCATATATGATATACATATCTAACCAAAGCTTTGATTTCGCTTAAAACTTGGTTTTTAACCAAAACAGTTCATAGTGAACTTATATCGAACATTTCATATGCGCTGTTTTGGAACACCATTTCCATAGCCATTTGTTGGTGTTATTAACCAAAATTCATGCTTTTCATCTTGTCATAGCTGAACTTAATAATGTAGTCATGTCTTTACCTACTCCTTTTGTTATTGGCTCTATAAGGAAATTTCCTGATTCTCGGAAAGATTACAAGAATACTATGAAACATAAAAGGAAAGACATGACCTTAGAGGAGTTAATTGTTCATATTTGTATTGAGGAAAAGAACAGAAATTTAGATAAAACTGTCAAAGCCAAAGAAATGTCTTCTAAACAAATTTGGTTGATGATTGCAAACCTCGTCACTCGTTCAACAAACATCCTAAACATGGGAATAAGTATAACACCGGTCCGAAAGCAAAACCAAATCAGTTCAAACATAAAACCTCAAAAAACAAAGGCGTTTGTTTCGTGTGTGGAAGGCCAGGTCATCATGCTGTCCACTGTAAGTTCAAAAAGAAAAACAACCAGTCTGTTCCTCCGAGAGCTAACTTAGCTGAGGCAGACAATACTATTGTGGCGGTTGTCTCCGAGGTGAACATGGTGACTAACAAAGAGGCATGGGTAGTGGATTTTGTTGCTACCAAGCACATTTGTGTGAATCATGGTGCATTAATCTCTTACACTCCCCTTGAGGAAAAAGATGAACATGTGTACATGGGCGATTCGAGGCCTGCATCAGTGTTGGGTAAAGGGAAAGTAAATTTAAAATTGACTTCTAGGAAGATCCTTTCTCTTATCGATGTTCTTCATATTCCTGAGATTCGCTACAATCTCATATCTATTGGGATACTTGGGAAAGTTGGGGTTAAGGTTATGTTTAAATCTGATAAGGTCGTGTTAACCAAAAATGAGGTGTTTGTGGGAAAAGGTTATCTTAATGTTGGTTTATTTCATTTGAATGTACTTGAACTCATGAATAATAATGCTAGTACTTCTTTTGCTTATTTGGTTGAGTGTGATGATATTTAGCATGCTAGATTAGGCCATGTGAATTACTCTTATATAAAAATGATGAAAAATTTGGGAATTTTAAAAGATGTTAAAATTTCAAATACCAAGAAATGTCAAGTGTATGGAAGCCAAAACTACTAAAAGGACATGTAAACCGGTACTTGTTAAAGAATCTAAACCTCTCAGTTTAATTCATTCAGACTTAGGTGATATGTCTAGAAATACTTCTATGGGTGGGAAAAATTATTATGTGACCTTTATAGATGATTATTCAAGATATACTAAAGTTTACCTTCTCATAAATAAAAATGAAACTGAAGATAAATTTCTAATTTATAAGGCTGAAGTTGAAAATAAATTAGAAAAGAAGATTAAAAGACTCAGGTCCGATAGAGGTGAAGAGTATGACTCCGGACCTCTTAGTAAATATTGCGAAGAACAAGGAATTATGCATGAGGTAACACCTCCCTATTCTCCGGAATCTAATGGGGTTGCTGAAAGAAAGAGTAGAACACTAAAAGAAATGATGAATGCTATGTTAGTAAGTTCCAGGGCTCCACCAAATTTGTGGGGGGAAGCTCTTCATTCTGCTTGTCACCTGAAAAATAGAATCATTTATAAGAAAACTGGAAAAACACCTTATGAGCTTTGGGAAAATCATTTACCTAACTTTAAATACCTTAAAGTGTGGGGGAGTTTTGCTAAGGTAATGTTACCTGACCCTAAAAAAAGGAAAATTGGTTCTAAAACTGCTAATTATTTGTTTATTGGTTATGCTGAACATAGTGCTACTTATAGATTTCTTGTTTTGAAAAGTGATGTATTAGATCATAATACAATCATTGAGTTAAAAAATTCTGATTTTTTTGAAAATATTGTTCTTTTGAAATCTAAAGTGGATCGACCAGTAACAGAGCTTCCTACGAGCTCTTATATAGTTCCAATTGAGGAATCTGAAATTGAACCAAGGAGGAGTAAGCGAACTAGAAAACCCACTAATTTGGGAGATGACTTTTTTACGTTTTTGTTAGATAATGACCCATTAACCTTTGAAGATGCAGTTTCTTCTCCCAATGCTCCTTTTTGGAGAGAAGCCATAAATATTGAGTCTATTATGGCTAATCACACTTAGGAGTTAGTGGACCTTCCTCCTGGTTCTAATACTATTGGTTGTAAATGGATTTTTAAAAGGAAATTAAAACCTGGCGGATCAATTGATAAATGCAAGGCTAGGCTTGTTGCTAAAGGTTATAATCAAAAGCAAGACCTAGACTTTTTTGAGACTTATTCACCGGTTGCAAGAACATCATCCATTAGAGTTTTAATTGCTCTATCCGCTATTAAAAATTTAATAATTCATCAAATGGATGTTAATACTGCGTTTCTTAATCGAGCTTTATAAGAGGAGATTTATATGGACCAACCTGAGGGATTTATTTCCTTAGGCAATGAACATAAAGTTTCTAAATTAATTAAATCTTTATATGGTCTTAAACAAGCTCCTAAACAATGGAATGATAAATTTGATAGTGTAAAGACTTCTAATGGATATATAATAAATGATGGAGATATATATATATATATATATATATATATATATATATATATATACCAAATTTAATAATGAGAATTGTGGTGTTATTGTATGTCTTTATGTGGATGACTTGCTTATTTTTGGAACCAATATTGATATATGATTTCTCAAGATCATTATGTGGAGAAAATGCTTAAGAGATTTGGACAGTATAATGTTAATCCTGTTAGTATTCCGTATGATTCTTGTTTACATTTAAAAAAACATGAGGGACCTAGTGTATCTCAATCTGAGTATGCCCAAATCATAGGTTGCTTAATGTATCTTACTAATTGCACAAGACCTGATATATCATATGTAGTTAATAGACTCAGCAGATACACTCATAATCCTAATAAGGATCATTGGACTACTTTATGTAGAATACTCAAGTATTTGCGAGGTACTATTGAATTTGGTTTGTATTACTGCGGTAATCCAATAGTTCTTGAGGTCTATAATGATGCCAACTAGATCTCTAATTTAGATGAAATCAAATCCATGAGTGGCTACATATTTACCTTAGGAGGAGGAGCAGTTTCTTGGAAGTCTACTAAACAGACTTGTATAGCTCGCTCTACTATGGAGTCTGAGTTTATTGCCTTAGAGAAGGCAAGTTCTGAAGCATAGTGGCTCAAAAATCTTTTGGGAAATATTCCTTTGTGGACGAGACCAGTTCCATCTGTGTCGCTACATTGTGATTGCCAAGCTGCTATAGGCATAGCTAAGAATAAGAGCTATAATGGCAAGAGTAGGCATATACGCCTAAGACAGAATATTGTGAGACAACTGTTATGTGACGGGATTATATTCCTTAATTTGTTAGGTCGAGTTAAATCTTGCGAATTCTTCCGACAAAGCCACTAAGCAAGAGGCTAGTGAGCAATACATCGAGGGGATGGGACTCACGCTTCATTACGTAAATCAACAAAGATGGTAACCCAACCTATATGAATGGTAATCCCGTGAAGTATGTTCATATGGGTAAGAACAAATCATTGGTTGATTGGTTGAGACACTATCCATTTTATACATATTTGAGTTCATCCCTATGGTGTAGGATAGTGTAATTCTACACTGTTAGAGGTTGAGTTATATACTCTTAATGTTTTCCATAGTCCTCGTTGGGTGATGTGTTTAATCAGAGAACACATTTGATGGAAACACCTATATGAGTATAGAGGTGGGGCCGCCTCTTATGAAAACAAGACAGGTTTTCTAAAGCCCTCATGAATTCTAGGAATGAAGCAAGGCCAAAATGTACCAAATCGCGTAGAACAACTTCTATTAAAGTTTGTAGTGTGAGTAATATGATTATTGATTCATAATAAGGAAGAAAGTTCATAGAAATATTTATTTCACTGAATTCCTATGAAGTAAGTCTTATTTACTCTATACATTGGTTCATAGTCCAAAAGACACAAGTGTTAACGCACTGCATTCTTATATTTCTTACTCGTCAACTTATTTTATTTTTACTTTGTAATATGTGGGAATTGTTGTATTTTATGTTAAATAAAATATTACAAAGTTAAATAATATATAAATATTAATTTATTAGTGGAGATTTTGGATTTTGTAACTGTTCAAAATATGAAAATTTTATAACTGTTCAATATATATATATTAAAAGGCCGATTATTAGAATTAATTTCTTTACAGTTGATGGTGATGTTACCGTTGTTATTCCTACCGTTGCCATCTTTTCCTTTTATAAATAAGGTTGGACTCTCTGAGTTGGTGATATCTATTCTACAGGAAAGTATCCATATATATTATATACATATTCTAAACATACTACTATCACAAGTTGTTAACTTGTTATCTTTCACCATTAAAGTCAAGCTCTGTCACTGTTGCATGCTATCATAAAGCTTTATTACTTAAAGTTAATGTCTCATACACAGATATATACCGAGTAATTCTTTATATGTATATATATATATATATATATATATATTGTATTTATTTGGTACAATTATATAAATTTGAGTAAAGAAAATTAGAAGTTGTTCCTGGGTCATTCAACTATTTCAAGTGCTGATTAGTTGGGTGAAGAGCCGTTGAATCCTGGCGTAGGATTTCGTCAGTGACCTTACCACCGAGAAAAGTTCTCCGATGGGAGAAATTTCTACTTAAGGACAGTGCACTACACGCCTCTACACAAAATTATTCGCTATAAATCGTTAAGTTATTCTTTAGCCTCTCTTTATTTATATTTGAATCCTATATTTTATTTGTGGTTTCCTACATATATTAACTCAAAATGGCATTAAGAATTCTAGATAGGACTTCATAGCCTCTGCTACATGCTAATTGATTCTCTTTTTCTCAGTCACATAGACACTAATTAGTTAAAATCCTAGTGCACTAGCTGCCAGCATAAAGGAAGAAGATTCCTACCCAAAATAAAAGATATATGCACACATTTCTTCTCATAATTTTGATAATGAAGCAGCAAGCAAAGGCACAAACGAGGAATAACATCCAACTACTTGCTTACGAGATATATCCAACTGTAAAAACTAGTGTAAATAACTTGTCGACAAACAAATCAATCTATCTGAAAAAAAATAGGACAACATTCCAACTGGAAAATCAGCAAAAAACAACATAATCCATTAGTCGCAATCTTTTGCAGACTAATGGATTATGCCTACCCCATGTGGTGCTTATGCCTAGTCCATTCCAAGGACACCTCAATATATACCGTTCTTCATTCCAAGGGATTTTCCATTCCAAGGGATTCTCCATCATAATTCCTAGTTCATACTGTTTTTAACCCTCCGAATCCTTGTAACCACCCAGAGTTCACCTTCCTACCCATACCAAACAACCTATCTAATGCTAATTCCTCCCAAGAAATTAATCTTATAGATCTAATAAAGACTATTAACAATAACTGTGAAGCACCGCTGAGGAGAAGCTTGGCTCATATAATGAATCTAAAGGATCAAGTTTTATCTATCATTTATGATATGATCATGTACTTTTCTCTACGCAGCAAAGACGTGGCTAATCATTTGAAGATTTCATGCACGATTTTACGTATCAAATGGTGGTGCTTCGTCAGCTTGTAGCTTATGATTCCCTTCCTCGGCTTCATGCACAAGGTTAACTTCCTCTCGCAAGGTATGTCTTCCAACAAAAAATTGATTTCTTTTAATAGGAAACTAATAAAAAACTTGTAACCCAAAAAGTTTGATTTATAAGATGATTTACTACAAATACTTGAAGAAAATGATTATTTTTATAGTTCCCTAATGCAATAGAAATTATTTATGGCTAAGTAATCTAAGTTTCTTTAGACTAGTCTTATCCCTTGCATTAAACATCAGTCCACAAGATTTGTGTTAACTTCTGATTTAATGGAGTCTTTCTTTGAACATTTATTATACCAAAACTCTTTTTTGATCAACATTATACCGAGACTGTGACGACTCGAGAATTTAGAAAAATAATAATTAAATCTTAAATGATGGATTAAAGGGCAAATAATAAACCTAGACAGAAAATAATTGTATGGATTTGACATTTCTGGAAAGAAATTTTATGGATTTGAAAATTTTTATGGTGAATTATTCAAAATTAAGGGTATAAGTGTATATGTTATATGTATATAGTTTTATATGTGTACAGTATGTGGTTAGGGGTCAAGGGTTGACCAAATAAACTATATCAGTGTCCAAACCCTAAGAATACATTTAGAACGTCAACGTTCAGTTAGAAAATTCTTACAATTTATATGAAACCCTACAAACCGGTTCTGGAAACCCTAATTTTAGTTTCTGAAATTTGAAACCCTAATTCGGATTATCAAAATTCTAATTTGGAATTAAAATGTTATGTATAAAGCTTATGTGTATTAATTACAATCTAATTAGGGATAACCCTAATGATTATTTAGAAATTCTAATAATTAGAAACCCTAAATTATAAATTTAAAACCCTAATTGGTAATTAGGTAATTTTAATTTTAATTAGGAATCATTAATCCTAATTAACAAGCATGAAAATGATTAGTAAACTTTAATATAATTAGAAAATACTAATTATAAATTTTAAAGCTTAATTTTCCATTTTAGTATCTTAATTTTGAAATCCTAGATTTAATTTTTGAAACCTAAGGTTCAAACCCTAAGGGTTGTAGCCAATGTCTAATATGCCATTAAATTTAGAAAAAAATGACCAATTTTCCCTTTGTGCATTATTGGAGGAAACGTGAGAATCTTGCCAAGATATTGGGTGTTGACCAAATCTAGCTACCCCATATGATCAAATTCAAAGAAATATTAGCCCTCATACCAAATGCATTTCATTTGCATCCAATTATATAAATAATTTAAGAGAGAGAAAGTCACTATCTAGCCTCATTTTGTGACAAACTCTCAACCCACACTTTCTCTCTCTAGACCCACGAAAATATGAAGTATATCAGTTCCTAGAATGATTACAAGCAAGCTAAGAACAGATCATGATGATCAAAATCAAGATCAAAGACTAAAAGGTATAAAAACCCTAAATCTTGAAAATCTTTGTATTTGATGTTAGGTGTTGTAAGTTGTTGGTTAAAGTTATGTATTAGGGTGTTAATAAGTGCTCTGGGTTGTTAGATCAAGGATCTATAACATCTAGATGCACGATTTTGAAGTTTTAAAAAATCTAGAAAAACATTGAAATGTTGTCTGACAGTCAAATGTCAGGGCTTCTAGATCTGTGTGTGTAAGACCCAGAATTTTATGAAATAAAAGTGTTCAATTTTTTTATAATTATTATTTTATTTCGTAAATAGTTAAATTCATAAAAGGTTAAAGTTAAGGGTGATATGTGAAAATTTTGCAAAGTAAGCAAGTTGTTATAGAATATTCTTTTTGTCGGGGAATATCCGTACGACGACACAATCATTGGTGGACCCCCACAATGGAAGTATTGTCATAGTTAGAAAACGACAAAATTATCTTTTTATAAAAATAACGGCAAAAGTTTTACCATTAAAACTATTGAACTACCCGGTAATAAAAGTACAGTAATACGCGTGGTTGGATCGTAGCACACGGTATTGATTATTGATGCTTACGTAAGAAATCACTCAGTTATACTCAATTATTGCTATAGTAATTGCTGCATCATATCTCTCATATTATTGATTCAATTATTGTCACAGTATCATCTCTATAATATGTTATATTATTAAATCAATAATTGAGACGACAAAGTCATTCATATTATTATTTGCAATATCGACAATGTCTCTGAAGTTCATCAAGGAGAGGTTTGGTCACCTAATTGCGCTACCAATAAGGAGAAATCCTTATCGAAAAGCCCCTCTTCCCCGGAACGACCGGTTGTTAAATATTGAGAGTTATAATATTAATGATGAATAAGTTCGTGTTGATTAAAGATGAAATTGATAGTTCCATTGTGTTGGGATTATTAGTGTTAGTGGAAATCGATATTTATTTCGATAATAATTGATATCTGGAGGTTATATTGACCAATCGGGTAATTAACTGGATAATTAAGAAATTAATTGCTATTAATTCACATGCTTATAACTATGTGTTCACATGTGTGTACTATTGATTCACATGATTTACTATTAGGGGAGTTGGTGCAAGATTGATAATGCCTGCATAACTAAGTTAAAAATGGAGGTATAGTTGAAGGTACTATACTATAATTAATTTTTTCACATGTTTAGAACTATTGAGTCACATGATTTACTATTGATTCACATGATTTACTATTGGGGGAGGTGGTGCAAGTTTGATAATACTTGCAGGACTAAATTAAAATGAAGAAAAGAGGAAGGTATTATAATCGTAATATTTCGAGCCCCAAAATGTGCAATTATCGAAACTATATTTTCCTATAAATAGAAGCTCATTCTTCCTTCATTTCTCACCAATTCACTAAGTCTCACAAGAGTAATTATTATAGAGAAATTATAGAGAGAAAGAAGAAGAGAAGTCTCAACTACCCTCACTATTCCAAAGATCCAAATTTTCTTCTAAGGTAAGGGGTATTATTTCTTTCAGTATTCATGAAGAGAATTATTTCTTTCAATACTGTAAGGGTTGTTATTCTTTCTTTATTATTCTATTGAATAACTCGTTTTGTGCGGTCTATCGCATGCCTAGTGAATTCTTCTGTTATTCCATTCTTTATTATTCTGCTTGAATAACTCTTGCTTACGCCGGACTACGTGCATGCATGATGAATGACCCTTCGTATTTATTCTTTATTAAATTATGGAAATGATCTGTCTACGTGGATTACCGCATGGCGGATGAAAATCTATTTGCACGTATGAGATATCATTTCTTTGTACTCGTCATGGAATATCATTTTCTTTGGTATTTTTCTTTTATGAGTTACTATTCACCCAGTTACTATTCACTCTAGTATTATTCACTTGGTATTCGGGGCACTTTTCGTACCAGAGTACTATTCACAATTTACTATTCACGGGTTACTATTCACCTGATTACTATTCACTCTAGTATCATTCACTCGAGTATTTGGGACACTTTTTATGTCAGGGTACTATTCACGGTGTACTATTCCCGAAGTACTATTCATGGGGTACTATTCACCCAAAAAATATATTTCTTTTCTGTCCAAATTATTTTTGGTACATGAATATTATTCTTGAATTTTACTCTACAAAGTAGTATCATGTTGACAATTTAGACGTTATTGATTTCTGGATAAATTAAATTATAAATCTTTAAAATTTATCCTTGAACTTGTTTTATTGAATTATTATGTCATTGTCATCATCCTCATGCTTATATTACATTAAAGTCATCTTTGGCTTACGTGCATAGATGGACTTCTGGTATGATTATGATCATGATTATTATTCGGATAATCATGACCGTAATGTAACGAATGATGTGGTAAAAGTCCTCATTGGCCTGTAGTTCATTGATGGACAGATGTTGGTATGATTATGACCAGGGATTATTCGGTATAATCATGACCATTGATGATTACATGAATATCATTGGTCGTGGTGCAGGGATGATTCGATTTTATTTATTAAGCTGAGTCTCAGCGATAAAATTGTTGAAAATCTTTTTAAATCATAGAAAATAGTAGATTTTATGATCTACTTGACTCTTCTAATGGATTACTTATTCCGCTGCAGTTGTTGATCTAAAACTTGTTGTCTATTATATTCTATCAGTTGTTATACTATTGAAGGCTAAGGATAATTTATTCTGCATTATCTTAGTCATAATATTTTTTACTGGGCTAGTTGAGCTCAGCCTTTCTTTCACTATTCTCTTCAGGAAATGAGAATATAGCTGGGACGAGTCGGGGAACGAATTGACGGTCCAGATGGTTGTTTTAGTAGTCCTCACTATTCTGTGAAATAGTGTGATAATAATTATAATGAGGACTCCATTGAGAGTGGATATTGTCTAAGAAGACAATATTCTTGTTTAAACTCTCACTATGTTTTGTCATATATATACCCGACGCTTGTATAATTAAGTTTGTATTTGATTTACGTACCATGTATTTGGCGACTCAAGATGGGTGATGTATACCTGCTTTGGGGCGCCACAGCTTAGTATAAAAGCTTAGGATATGATCCTCGGTCGAGATATGAGACAAGAACTAGGAGGGGAGAGACGGGAATTCCTTCGCTAGTATGACCTACCTAAGTTTATTTGGTATTTAATTGGCTCACGTAGTATAGGGATAATATGTGATATGTCAATTAACCCTTGTTTTGTGGCGTTGTTTGAAAATGGCATCCAAAATGTTGAGATAAGCAATGAAGCACATGAGACCGCTGAGTCACCAACGATCAATATCCGTGATAATGTGCAACAGAAGACAATAATCCTCAGGTAAACAATAACACCGATGAAATGATGAACGATGGGATGTTCAGAGGCTTTATGCAATTCATGCAACATCAGGCGAGAGAGACTCCTGTTCAAAATACAGGTGGAAACAATGGCAACCCACGGTTGGTCACTGCTAAGCAGTTCAAGGAGCTGGGACCGCTTGAGTTTTTGGGAAAGCCATAACCACTTAAGGCGGAGATGTGGTTAAAGCAGATCACCAAGATATTTGATGTCTTGGGATGCTCCGAGGAGCAAAAGGTTCCCTTTGCCACCTTCATGTTGCGAGGAGAGGCGGATTACTGGTGGAAATCAGTAAAACGTAATCAGCCTACCGCACTCAAAATATCTTGGGAGAAGTTCCAAGAGCTGTTCAACGACAAGTACTTTCCCGAAAGTATTCGTCACATGAAGGAGGTGGAGTTTATCAAGTTGGAGCAAAATAATATGACCGTGTCGCAATACGAGGCTAAATTTACGGAGTTATCCCGATTTGCATACCATTTGGTTGATAATGAGGAGCGAATGACGCGAATATTTCTAAGAGGTTTGAAACCCAAAATACGTCAATACCTCATTTCTCACAAATTGTGTTTGTATTCAGATGTAGTGAATAGGGCTCAGTTATTGGAGCGCGATAATGAGCCAGCCCAACCAAAGGATAACGAGCAACAACACGATACTAATCGTACCAGTGGAAACGACCATCGGAACAATGATAACCATCGTGGGAGAAATTATCATGCCAAGAATGGTAACCACTTCGGTGGTAATCATGGCCAAGATAATAGAAGTGGAAAATTCAAGAAGAGAAGATTTAACGATGATGGGAAGATGTCGGCAGTAGCACCAACACCAGCAACAAATTCTAGGGGAAGAGAACGACTGCCAGTTAGATGCTATAGATGTGGAGAGGAGGGACACATAAGTCCAAACTATTCACAGCCTTCCAAGGTATGTTTTAGTTGTGGAAAAGACGGTCACATAGCTCAATTTTATCCTGTAGCGAAGTCAAGTCCAGCTGGGACGGTGGCACCGAAGGCAGATACATACAAAACAAAGTCGGTGGTTTCAGGAAGAGGGTTTTTCGTGACTTCTCAAAAAGCGAGTAACTCGAACAAAGTTAGCACGGGTTAGTTGATTATAAATTCTTGCGAAGTCTATACCTTATTAGATACCGGTTCTACCCATTCTTTTATCTTTCTTGCTTGCGCTCAACGTTTAAATTTACCTCAGGAGAAATTAGACTTTGACTTATCGGTTGAAACTCCGTTAGGAGAAACCTTCATTACATGTGCTATCCAAGTCTTAGATGAGAGTCACAGTTTTGAATGATATTTCTATTGTTAATAAATTTCTTGAAGTATTCCTGAAGATTTCTTAGCCTATCCCTAGAGCGTGAAATCGAATTTTGTATTGACTCCAATACAAAACCCATTTCTAAAACCCTCAAATATTTCTTTACCTAAAATGATCGTATAATGTGCCAAAGACGTTAGCTCGAGCTGTTGAAGATTACGACCATACCATTCAATATCATCGTGGAAGAGCGAACGTGGTAGCTAACGCGTTGAGTAAAAGATCGTATGCATTTACGAGTGCGATGTTGTTAGCACAAAAACCCATTTTGTATAACTTACAAATGATGAAGATAGAGTTAAAGACTAGGGACCCACGTGAAGATAACGAATATACGATTAGAATCGACTTTAATCGATAAAGTTAAAGCCGCTCAAGCTACACACCCGAATCTGATGAATGTGAAGAAGAAGGTTCAAGAAGGCGTTATCTCAACCGTCGATTTTATTGATCTATTTGAAATCCTTGATCGAGTATGAACTGTGGCCTATAGACTCGTTTTACCACCAAGTATGTCGCGTGTTCATAACATTTCTCACGTATCGATGTTACGTAAATATGTGGACTACCCGAACCACATTATCGAATTGGACCTAGACGAGATAGCAGAAGATTTAACGTATAAGGAGATACGTGTCAAAATCTTGGATAAGAAGGATCATATTCGACACTCAAAGGTTATACCTCAAGAGTTAGAATCTGAAATGAAGTCAAGGTATCCTCACCTCTTCGACATACCAGGTACGTATGTAAATTTTGAGGGCGAAATTTCAAAAGGAGGGGATATTGTAAGACCCAGAATTTTATGAAATGAAAGTGTTCAATTTTCTTATAATTATTATTTTATTTCGTAAATAGTTAAATTGATAAAAGGTTAAAGTTAAGGGTCATATGTGAAAATTTTGCAAAGTAAGCAAGTTGTTATAGAATATTCTTTTTGTCGGGGAATATCCGTACGACTGCACAATCATTGGTGGACCCCACAATGGAAGTATTATCGTAGTTAGAAAACGACAGAATTATCTTTTTATAAAAATAACGGCAAAAGTTTTACCGTTAAAACTGTTGAACTACCCGGTAATAAAAGTATAGTAATACGCGTGGTTGCATAGTAGCACACCGTATTGATTATTGATGCTTACGTAAGAAGTCACTCAGTTATACTCAATTATTGCTACAGTAATTGCTGCATCATATCTCTCATATTATTGATTCAATTATTGTCACAGTATCATTTGCATAATATGTTATATTATTAAATCAATAATTGAGACGACAAAGTTATTCATATTATTATTTGCAATATCGACAATGTCTAAGTTCATCAAGGAGAGGTTTGTTACCTAATCATGCGCCAATAAGGAAAAATCCTTATCTGAAAGCCCCTCTTCCTCGAACGACCTTCGTTGTTAAATATTGAGAGTTATAATATTAATGATGAATAAGTTTGTGTTGATTAAAGATGAAATTAATAGTTCCATCAGGTTGGGATTATTAGTGTTAGTGGAAATCGACATTTATTTCGATAATAATTGATGTCTCTGAGGTTATATCGACCAATCGGGTAATTAATCGGATAAATGAGCAATTAATTGCTATTAATTCACATGCTTATAACTATGTGTTCACATGTGTGTATTATTGATTCACATGATTTACTATTAGGGGAGTTGGTGCAAGATTGATAATACCTGCATGACTAAGTTAAAAATGGAGGTATAGTTGAAGGTACTATACTATAATTAATTTTTTCACATGTTTAGAACTATTGAGTCACATTATTTACTATTGATTCACATGATTTACTATTAGGGGAGGTGGTGCAAGTTTAAAAATACTTGCAGGACTAAATTAAAAATGAAGAAAAAGAGGAAGGTATTATACTCTAATATTTCGAGCCCCAAAACATGCAATTATCGAAACTATATTTTTCTATAAATAGAAGCTCATTTTTCCTTCATTTCTCACCAATTCACTAAGTCTCACAAGAGCAATTATTATAGAGAAATTATAGAGAGAAAGAAGAAGAGAAGTCCGCTACCTCACTATCATCGTATCCAAATTTTCTTCTAAGGTAAGGTATTATTTCTTTCTTCAGATTCATGAAGAGAATTATTTCTTTCAATACTGTAAGGGTTGTTATTCTATTCTTTATTATTCTATTGAATAACTCCGTCTGCATGCTGGTCTATCGCATGCCCGTGAATTCTTCTCATTATTTCATTCTTTATTATTCTCGTTGAATAACTCATCTCACGCTGACTACCGTGCATGCATGATGAATGACCCTTCGATTTATTCTTTATTAAATTGTGGAAATGATCTGCTCTACATGGATTACTGCACGGCGGATGAAAATCCATTTGCGCTTTCTTATATTCTATTATACTGTATGAGATATCATTCATTTTGTACTCATTATGGAATATCATTTTCTTTGGTATTTTTCTTTTACGAGTTACTATTCATGGGTTACTATTCACCCGATTACTATTCACTAGTATTATTCACTCGGGTATTCGGGGCACTTTTCGTGCCGGAGTACTATTCACGGGTTACTATTCACCCGATTACTATTCTCTCTAGTACCATTCACTTGGGTATTCGGGACACTTTTCGTGTCGGGGTACTATTCACGAGGTACTATTCTCAAAGTACTATTCACAGGGTACTATTTACCCAAAAAATATATTTCTTTTCTGTCCAAATTATTTTTGGTACATGAATATTATTCTTGAATTTTACTCTACAAAGCAGTATCATGTTCACAATTTAGACGTTATTGATTTCTGGATAAATTAAATTATAAATCTTTAAAATTTATCCTTGAACTTGTTTTATGGAATTATTATGTCATAGTCATCATCCTCATGCTTATATTGTGATTAAAGTCATCTTTGGCTTACGTGCATAGATGGACTTGGTATAATTATGACTAAGGATTATTCGGTATAATCATGACCGTAATGTGACGAATGATGAGGTAAAAGTCATCATTGGCCTGTAGTTCATTGATGGACAGTTGTTGGTATGGTTATGTGTAAGACCCCAACTTATTATAAATAAAATTAAATTTCCTCTATTTATTATTTTGAAATAGTAAGGGTTGATTTGATTAATGTGGTTAGTTATGGGTAAAATGCGCAAATATTTCAAATAAGCAAGTGGTTATAAAATATTCATTGTTGTCGGGGAATATTAGTTTGGTCATGGAATATTCTTACTGTCGGGGAATATTCGTACGACGGCGCAGCTTTGTGTGGGACCCATAACGGAAAGCGATTGGATGAAGAAAATGACAAGTATAAGTTGTTTATAAATAATCTACAGTAGTTGTTACCAAGTAATATCTTTGTTGGAATACCCTGGTTAAAAAACACAAGAAAGATTACCAGATTGAACCAATTATTGATTCTTACAAAGAATGCACTACTCAATAATTATTACAGTAGTTACTGTCCAATATTTTATTTTATTGATTCAATAATTGCTACGTTGATATTTTATATTATTGTTGTTTCAATAATTGTTTCTACACCATATTTTCATTATCAGATCAATAATTCATATTATTAGAATAATATTATTAGATAACATTATTGGCAATGTCTAGAAAGTTCGCTCTAAGGAGAGGTTTGGTCACCTAATTGCTGCCAAAGAAGAGAAATCCTTATTGAAAGCCTCCTCTTCCTCGAACTACCGTTGCAAGATTGTGATTCTATAATATTATTTGTGAATAATTAATTATTGATTTATATGATAAGAAAAATATTCATTTTATGTGGATATAGATGGAGGAAATTTTAAAGTGACAATTGTTGAAAAATTGATATTTTATCTTTTCTGATAAATAATTAATTTAAATATATTATTATATTTTAATAATATAATAATAATGATATTTTTACAATGAATGTGGGATATATGAGTTTATGAGGAGGAAGAGTATTTTTGTTACTAAAAATATTTAAAACATGTTTTTCATGTTTGTGGACCCCATTTCTTGACTGAAATTTGATTATAGCCTGTAAAATCGCTCATATGTGGATTTCGGTCAATTTCTGCTTGGAATTTGGAAAAACTTAAACTTACAAAGTTGTAGATAATGGAATTTTATATGCAAAAGACATAAGGTTTGAATTTTTCTGACAAAAGGGCTATTTATTATGAATTATTGAATGTCCGAAGTTCCGAAATAATTGATTTTCAGAAGTTTTAATTATTTTGAATAACAAAAATGTTTTTTTGTTTTTATCATTATTGTGGGCCTCATTGGTTGTTGAATTCAGATGGTCTTGAGGTGGGCGTGAAGTTTGTTTATAAATAATATTATTTTATTAAATTTTCTACTTTGGTGTTCTAAGCATTTTCCTATAAATAGGGTGCTTAGGTTAGAATTGAAAATCACACCAGAAACTGAAGTTTTCTCTCCCTATATTATCGAGCGTATTCTTGTGAGTATTTTGATACTTTGAGTGTTGCTATACTTGCAAAGTTCCTTCAAATATATATCTCGATATTCCAAATTAAAGTACTATTCTTTTCAAGGTAAGGGATGTTATATATATATTTTTTAAAATGATATTATTTCTTCTAATATTATTATGCCGGAATATTGGTAAGATTTTTCTTGTGAAATTTTGTCTTTTAGTGTTTCAAGTTAGTATTCACGATACGACACTATTCACGCAATACTTACACTATTCACAGAAAAATTAAATTTTTGTTTTTTGTCCAAAATATCTATTATGGATACTAGCTTTGATTGTATCCATGTTTTGATCATTCTTGAATTTTACTCCACTATGTTTATTTATGAAGTATTTTTGAACTCGAATTGTTTAAAGTACGAATCCTTAATATTTGTTCTTTCGTTTCACTGGATTCATTTTCTTTAAAATATTTTTCATCATCCTCAGTCCTAAATGATGATATTACTGAATATCTTTGGCCTGTAGTGCAAAGATGAATAAATTTTTGATGAATATCTTTGGCCTGTAGTGCAAAGAGATGTACAGGTGTTGAGATGAACATGACCGACTGATGAATATCTTTGGCCTGTAGTGCAAAGATGAATATTTGATTCAAGATGAATATTGATTGATGTTAGAGGGATAAAATATTGATGATGGACTTTTAAATTCATAGATTATAGTAGATTTCATTCTCTACGTAACTCATTTATGAATTATTATTTCCGCTGCGAATATTGATCTGAAACTTGTTGTCTATTGTATTTTATCAGATTTTTCCCTGTTAAAGACTAACGATAATTTGTTCTAAATTATCTTAGTCATAATATTCTTTACTGGGCTAGTTGAGCTCACCCTTTTCCTTTTTGTTCCATTTTTCTTCTCAAGAGGCGAGAATGTAGTGAGTACTAGTCGGGGTATGAAATGAAGGTTCTAGAAAGTTATTTTAGTAGTCCTCACCATTTTTGTAAAATAATGTATCAATAATTGTAATGAGGACTTATTTGGGTGTGAATATTGTCTAGATGGAAATATTTGTATTTAAACTCACAGTTTTTATGTGGTATTAATAAAGTTGTAGTTGTTTCTATACCATGTTATTGACGACTCAAAATGGGTGATGTATACCTATTTTGGGGGTGTCACAAATTGGTATCGAGCTTAGGATATGATCTCCAAGCGAGATCGGGAATAGAACTAGAGGGGAGATACGAGTAAAACCTTCGCTAGTGTGTCTTACCTAAGCTTATTTGTTGGTTGGTCAGTATATAGGGATATTATGTGATATGTTAATTTCTTTAATTAACCCTTGTTTTATGGCAGTATTTGAGAATGTCGACTGAGAATGTTAACAGTGGAATAAATGAGACCGTGGAGACACCTTTACTCACCAATGAGGAGAACGTGCAATAGGCCGGCAATGTTCCTCCTGTAAACAACACCACTGATCAGACGATGAACAACAAAATGTTTAGAAGCTTTTTGCAGTTCATGCAAAATTAGACGAGGGAGACTCGTGCACAAAATACAGGCGGAAATGATAACAACGCACGGTTTGTCACAGCCAAGTAGTTCATAGAGTTGGGACCACCAGAATTTTGGGGAAAGTCGGATCCGATTAAAGCAAAAACGTGGGTCAAACAAATTACCAAGATATTCGATGTCTTGGGATGCACGGAGGAACAAAAGGTTCCATTCGCCACCTTTATGTTCCGTAATGAGGCAGACATCGGTGGGAATCAGTGAAGCGTACTCCATCCAAATTGCACTCAAAGATGTCTTGGGAGACGTTTTCAGAATCGCTCAATGACAAGTACTTTCTTGAAAGTATTCGCTATATGAAAGAAGTGGAGTTTATTAGATTGGAACAAAACAACATAACGGTGTCCCAGTATGAGGCGAAGTTTGCAGAGTTATCCGTGTTTGCACCTCATTTTGTGGAGAATGAGGAACGATGACACGAGATGTTTCGAGAGGTTTGAAATCCCAAGATACGCCAATATCCGATTTCTCATAAATTTTCTCTCTTTCGGATGTTGTCAATGTGGCTCAATTATTAGAGCGAGATAACAAGTACGCTCAACCGAGGGACCACAACCAGATCATACCGAGATAGCGATCCATCAAAACAACGATAACTCATGGAGAAAGAAAAATACGGACAAAATGGTAACCACTCCGTGGTAATCATGGCCATGAAAATAAAAGAAGCGAGGAAAGCGACCACCGGTCGTATGCTATAAATGCGGGAAAGAGGGACATATCAGTCCAAACCGCCCACAACAGCTCAAGGTATGTTATAATTATGAAAAGAAGGACATATCGCTTCGAGATTGTACAAGAGCGAAAACCAAGTCCAAATGGGATGGTGACTCAAAAGGCTGTCCCAGAAAAGTCAAAGTCAACGGTTCCTGGAAGAGCGTTTATCGTGACTGGTCAAAATGCGAGGAACCCAAACGAGGTGATCACGGGTAAGCTAATCCTAAATTCTTACGAAGTTTATACCTTACTAGATACTGGTGCTACCCATTCATTTATCTCTCCTACTTTTGCTCAACGTTTAAACTTAACTCCGGAGAAATTAGACTTTGATTTATCTGTGGAGACTCCGATAGGAGAAATTTTCATCACATCCATTGTTTATAAATCTTGTTTGATCCAAGTTGGCACCATCACATTACCTGTTGACCTTATCTCTTTAAAGATACTTGCTTTTGATGTGATTTTAGGGATTGATTAGTTAACTACTCATCATGCCAAAATTGATTATTTTCGTAATGTTGTTAGTTTTCATATTCCTAACCAACCCGTTATAGCATTTAATTCAAGCAACTAAACCACTAAAATCAATCAATCACCGCTATATCAAGTCATAAAGCTATTCGCTTATTGAAAAAACGGATGTCAAGCTTTCTTAGCCCATGTTATAGATTTGAATAAAGACACGTCGGATTTGAATAATATTCCTGTTGTTAGAAAATTTCCTGACGTATTTCCTGAAGAACTTCCCGGTCTACCCCTAGAATGTGAAGTTGAATTCTTTATTAATCTTGAACCTGGTACAAAGCCCATTTCTAAAACCCCATATCGAATGGCTCTTATTGAACTTCAGGAGTTAAATGTCCAACTACAGGAGTTGTTGGACATTGGTTTCATTCGTCCTAGTACATCTATTTGGGGTGCTCCTGTTTTATTTGTAAAGAAGAAAGATGGGAGTATGCGACTTTATATTGACTATCAGGAATTGAACCATGTCACCATTAAGAATAGGTATCCGCTACCTCGTATTGATGACCTATTTGACCAGTTGCAAAGAGCACAATTCTTTTCAAAGATCGATCTTCATTCTGGATATCATCAGCTGAAGATTAGAACTGAGGATATTCCAAAGACTGCCTTCAGAACTCGGTACGGGCATTATGAATTTTTAGTCATGTCTTTTGGATTGACTAATGCTCCTGCGGCTTTCATGGATATGATGAACCAGATATTCAAGGAATATTTGGATTAGTTCGTTGTTGTCTTTATTGATGACATCCTCATATATTCCAAAAGTCGTGAAGATCATGAGCACCATTTGAAGCTGGTACTCCAAAGGCTTCGTGAAAATAAGCTATATGCCAAGTTGAAGAAATGCGAGTTCTGGCTTGAGGAAGTAGCATTCCTTGGGCACGTGGTGTCAAAACATGGAGTATCTGTTGACCCAGCGAAGATTGAAGCAATACAAAGTTGGGAGCAACCGAAGACGGTGACCGAAGTTCGTAGCTTTCTGGGCTTAGCTGGTTATTATCGAAGATTCGTGGAAGGGTTTTCTCAAATCGCTACTCCATTAACTCAGCTAACTCGAAAAGATATAAAATTTATATGGAGCGAGGAATGCGAGAAGAGTTTCCAAGAGCTCAAGAGGAGACTCATTTCGGCACTTGTTCTGACAATATCATCTGGTTCGGATGGATTTGTTATCTACAGCGATGCTTCAGGCAAAGGGTTAGGATGTGTTCTCATGCAACATGGGAAAGTCATAGCCTATGCCTCGCGACAACTTAAAGAGTATAAGAGGAATTATCCTACTCATGATCTAGAGTTGGCAGCAGTTGTTTTCGCGCTAAAGATCTGGAGGCACTATCTATATGGAGAGAAAGTGGAGATATATTCAGACCATAAAAGCCTCAAATATTTCTTCACCCAAAAGAAACTCAACATGCGTCAACGACGTTGGCTCGAGCTGTTAAAAGATTATGACTACACCATTCAATACCATCCTGGAAAAGCAAACGTGGTAGCTGACGCATTGAGTAGAAGATCATATGCAGGAACGAGTGCGATGATGTCAAGTATACGCATAGAACCAACTTTAATCGATAAAGTTAAAGTTTCTCAAGCCACAGACCCAGGCTGATGGGTATGAAGAAGAAAGTATAAGAGGGTACTATTCCAGAAGCAAGAATCGATGAAGAAGGAATACTTCGAGTCCACTCCAGACTTTGTGTTCCTAACGATTCTGATTTAAAGAACAAGATCATGATGGAGGCACACAATACACCATTTGCAATCCATCCTGGAAGTACCAAAATGTATCGTGATCTTCGACATACATTTTGGTGGAACAATATGAAGAGAGAGATTGCAAAGTTTATCTCGAGGTGTTTAACTTGTCAATGTGTAAAGGCGGAGCATCAAGTGCCTAAGGGTCCATTGCAACCACTTGAGATTCCGAAATAGAAGTGGGAACACATTACCATAGATTTCGTTACGGGTCTTCCCACGGTTTCTCAAGGCATAAATGTTATTTGGGTTATTGTTGATAGATTAACCAAGTTCCTTCATTTCTTACCGACACGGAGACTTATTCCCTCGAACGTCTTGCTCATATGTATGTAAATGAGATTGTGAGATTGCATGGCATGCCAGTATCCATAGTTTCGGATCGTGACCCAAGATTCACTTCACAATTTTGGGTTAGCTTACAAAAAGCTATGGGCACGGATTTATGATTCAGTTCGGCATACCATCCTCAAACGGACGGACAATCAGAAAGGACTATCCAAACTCTTGAAGATCTATTAAGACTCTGTGTCCTAGACTTCAAAGGGAGTTGGGATAAGTATTTACCATTGGTGGAATTCTCCTACAACAACAATTATCAGGAAAGTATAGGTGTGGCTCCATTTGAAGCATTATATGGACGAAAGTGTCGCTCTCCAATATGTTGGGATGAGGTGGGTGAAGCAACATTGTTGAGACCCGAGTTGGTACGTATAACTACAAAAAAGATCCAAACGATTCGACAACGTATACAAACGGCACAGGATCGACAAAAGAGTTATGCGGATCTTCATTGAAAGGACGTGGAATTTAGTATTGGGGATCATATATTGTTGTGTTTTGCTCCATGGAAAGGAGTTACAAGATTTGGGAAGAGAGGAAAGCTCAATCCATGATTTATTGGTCCATTTCAGATTCTTGACCGAGTAGGAAATGTAGCCTATAGACTTGCGTTACCTCCAAGTATGTAAGACCCCGAATTTTATAAAATAAAAGTATTCAATTTTCCTATTTGGTAAATGGTTAAATTGATAAAAAATTAAAGTTAAGGATGATATATTTAAAATTTTCAAAATACGCAAGTGGTTATAAAATACTCATTTCTATTGGGGAATATTCGTTTGGTCGTGGAATATTCTTGTTGTCGGGGAATATTCATACGACGGCGCAGACATTTGTGGGCCCCATAATAGAATAACTATCGGATGAAGAAAATGACAAGTTTGAGCTTTTATAAATAACAGCGTAGTTGTTACCGTTAACACTGTTGGAATACCTGGTGGTTACAATACAAGAAGACGCGGTGGTTACACAAAGAATACCTGTATTGCAAAATTTTTGAATTATTGATTCTTACGTAAAGCAGGCACTACTCAATAATTGTTACAAAGAATTACCGCTCAATATTTTATTTTATTGGTTCAATAATTGATGCGTTGATATTTTATATTATTGTTATTTTAATAATTGTCATTTCACAGTATTCCTATTATCAGATCAATAATTTATATTATTTGGATAATATTATTAGATAACATTATAAGCAATGTCTAGAAAGTTTTGTCAAGGAGAGGTTTGGTCACCTAATTGCGCGCCAGTAAGGAGAAATCCTTATTGGAAAGCCCCCTCTTTCCTAGGAACTGCCTGGTTGTCATAATTATGATTTTGTAATATTATTTGTGAATAATTAATTATTAATTTATATGATAAGGAAATTTTTTTTGATGTGTATATAAATAATGGATTTATTTATGTGGATATAAATGAAGGAATTAATGTTGAGGTGTTTTATCAGTATTTTGTCGGATTGAAGGTATTAAAAACTCAAATTGGTGTGATTTTTGGATATATTATACATATATGAGTTGAGTATATGTCCACAAATTTTGAACCGTTGAAAATTAACGCATGATTTGTTATAAATTTTAAAAGGTGTTGAAACGGTGTTGAAAATCGTCTGTTTGTGAATTTCAGATATTTTCTGTTTGGAATTTGGAAAAACTCAAAGCTACAAAGTTGTAGAGAATTTGATTTCTTGTGGAACGGACATAAAATTCGTATTTTTCTGATAAACGGGCTATTTTCTATGAATTACTGAAGTTTCGGTAGATAAAATAATTTTTTTATGGGTGGGACCCACTTTTGTGATTTAAAGCATGAGGGCTGCTAGGATTTTTCAAGAGTGGCATGCTGGTCTTTGATGGCTAGCATGCGTAGAATTTTAAATAATAAAAATAATATTTTATTATTTTAGTCTCCTATGGCGTTCTAGCATTTTCCTATAAATAGATGCTTAGGTTAGAATTGAAAATCACACTAGAAACAAGTTTTCTATCTCTCTATATTCTCGAGCGTATTTTTGTGAGTATTTAGATACTTGGAGAGTTGCTATTCAAAGGCAAGTTTCCTTCCGACTTTACATTCCTGGCCGTAAATACCGCTTTTTTTGAGGTAAGGGATTGTAAGAGATTTTTAAGGGTTATTATGTTTTTCAGTTTCGTACTTTTTTCGGACCTTCAAAAATTCTGGAAAAATTTGAAATGATAATTTGATGAGTTTCCTTGATTTTGTCCAAAAATGGCAATTTTTGGATGTATAGATTAGGAGTTATGAATTTTATGAGAAAAGACTATTTTAAAAGTAAACGCTTATAACTCCTTGTGGTTAACTCCAAAATTGGTGAAATTTTTATTGGGAGTACATCTATATAACATCAAGATATTCTCAGAAATTTCGAATTTTTGGACAAAAGTACAATTTATGATAAATGTCTAAATATTCGCGCTTTGGCCATGTGAAAAATAGTAAATGAATTTTAAAAATTTCGAGAAAAATATATGTTCAATATGGGACTATATTATGCTAAATCTCAGAAAATAAATATTTTTGAAACTGATTTGGTATTTTTCATGAAAATGGACTAGTTATGAATAAATAAATTAAATATGTTATGTGAAGTAACAAAATTAAAAAATAGAATTTTATGGCTTGGGAATCCTATATATGGTATATGCAAATTTTTGATGAGGTTGTTGGTTATTGGTGATGAAATCTTATGAGTTTGGCATTTTAGTATGATTAAATGCATTAATTAGTAAAGTGTAAACAATTAAAATAAATTGTTTATAAGTTTAAGAAATGATTAAAATATTGTGGTAGTATTAATAATATTAGATTATGAGATTATTAAGTGATTTATAACATTTGGATTAAGGTGTTATGAAATCATTGATTTATGAATCTTACTCTTAAAATTAAATGCAGTTGTTGATCGTATTGTTTTTATTATCATATATAACATTTTTATAATCCCGATGATAAAATTTCTCTTTGACTTAAGTGTAAAGATGGGTAGATTATTAGTATGATCGTGACTATGGGTTCTCTTTGGCCAGTAGTGCAAAGATGAATGATTGACTGGTATGATCATGACCATTGAATTTATAATTGAATATTTTTAGCTTAAGTGCAAAGGTGAATTGATCAACATGGTTATAATTATGGTTTATATAAATTCTGAAATAATTATGTATTTTTTTGAGATATTAATATCTTTGGCCTGTAGTGCAAAGATGAATTATTGATGAATATCTTTGGCCCATAGTGCAAAGATGACATGTTGTTGAATATCTTTGGCCTGTAGTGCAAAGATGAATTGTTGATGAATATCTTTGGCCCGTAGTGCAAAGATGACCTGTTGTTGAATATCTTTGGCCCGTAGTGCAAAGATGACTGTCATTCTTGAATATCTTTGGCTCAGAGTGCAAAGATGAATCATTAATAAATATCTTTGCCCGTAGTGCAAAGATGAACCTATTAGTATGATTATGAACATGAACTCGTGATTTGGTATAACCATGATCTTTGATATTTCGTAAAGACATGTGATGAAAAATATCTTCGCTTGGATGAGAAGAGAAAATTAGAACTACAATTATGATTATGAGTTATTCACATGACCGTGAAATGATCTCGCTGATTTATGTTACAGGGTTAAAGCATTGTTGGTGGACTTTTAACATGGAGAAGATAATAGACTTTATGGTCTATTTGACTCTTCTAATGGATTGCTCGTTCCGCTGCAACTATGGTTGAAAAGTTTTATCATCTACCATATGTTTTAAATCTCTGATTTATTACTGATGAAGGCTATTGATAATTTAATTATCTTTAGTTATGATATTCTTTACTAAGCTAGTTGTGCTCACCCTTTTTCTTCACAATTCCTTTTAGGTAACAAGAGTGTATCTCGTGTTTGAAAGTGGGTAACAGGAAATAGAATCTATGGTCTATAGTCATTGAGGTTCTCCCTAAATAGTATGGAAGTAATTTTATTGAGAACTTTAGATAAGTGTGTCGATTGTATACGCTATTTGATATTTAATTTTGGTGAACCGAATAGGTGAGGCGAACCCAACTTTAGAAGGGTGTTTTGTCACTATCATACAAGATGTCTAATGACATACAATCTCGTGTTATCATAAGAAAGGGTTGTGCACATCCACTTGCTGAGTATATCTACGAGCACTACCTATATGATCTTAGAGTTGGGTTGAAACATAATGTTCAATCGCAGACAGTGGAGATACTTATATGTCAAGAGAAGACTCACCATTGGAAGGAACATGATAGTAATCTTCTCATTTTTCTTTGGGGTCTATTGGATCAACCAAGGATAATTCTCTGGACATATGATATCTATCATAACTTAGATTCATGGCCTCCTATGTACGAAGGTTTCCTTGAGCACTTCCCAAAGATTATAATTTCTAAAACAGTTCTAGATTGTACCTTTATGTAAGGTATCATTGTAAGGTGTTGTCCATAGTTGGGACATGAGTCACCGTTGGTATTAAAACTCACAGTATATGTGTGTTGTATTTTGCACGACAATTGTAGTAATAAAGTTGTAGTTATTTTCTGTACAATGTATTTGGCGACTCAGAATAGGTTGGATGGATTGGACCTATTTTGGGGGTGTCACAAAGTATGTCTCGTGTTCATAATGTTTTTCATATATCTATGCTACGTAAATATGTGAAAGACCCGAACCACGTTATTGAGTTAGAACCGGACGAGATAGCCGAAGACTTAATGTACGAAGAGGTACCTGTCAAGATCTTGGATAGGAAGGAGCATGTCCTACGCACAAAGGTCATACCACTAGTCAAAGTTTTGTGGAGGAACCATGCTATAGAGGAAATGACCTGGGAGTTAGAAACGGAAATGAAAGCGTAAGTATCCTCACCTTTTCAAACACTGTATCGTCGTCAATTTCGAGGACGAAATTTCATAAGGAGGGAGGTTGTAAGATCCCAACTTATTATAAATGAAATTAAATTTCCTCTATTTATTATTTTGAAATAGTAAGGGTTGATTTGATTAATGTGGTTAGTTATGGGTAAATTGCTAAATATTTCAAATAAGCAAGTGGTTATAAAATATTCATTGTTGTTGGGGAATATTAGTTTGGTCGTGGAATATTCTTACCGCTTCAGGGAATATTCGCATTTACGCCATGCAGCCTTTGTGTGGGCCCTATAACGGAAAGCGATTGGATGAAGAAAACGACAAGTATAAGTTGCTTATAAATAACGGCGTTGTTATCAAGTATTATCTGTGGGAATACCCGGGTTAAAACACAAGAAGTATTACCAGATTGCACCAATTATTGATTTTTACGTAAGAAGGCACTTCTTAATAATTGTTACAGTAGTTACTGTCCAATATTTTATTTTATTGATTCAATAATTGCTACGTCGATATTTTATATTATTGTTGTTTCAATAATTGTCACTACACACAGATTTTTTCATTATCAAATCAATAATTCATATTATTGGAATAATATTATTAGATAACATTATCTGCAATGTCTAGAAAGTTCTGCTCTAAGGAGAGGTTTGGTCACCTAATCATGCCGCCAAAGAAGAGAGAAATCCTTATTGGAAAGCCCCCTCTTTCCTAGGAACGACCTGGTTGCCAGTATTGTGATTCTATAATATTATTTGTGAATAATTAATTATTGATTTATATGATAAGAAAAATATTCATTTTATGTGGATATAGATGGAGAAAATTTTAAAGTGACAATTGTTGAAAAATTGATATTTTATCTTTTCTGATAAATAATTCATTTAAATATATTATTATATTTTAATAATATAATAATGGTGATATTTTTACTATGAATGTGGGATATGTGAGTTTATGAGGAGGAAGAGTATTTTTGTTACTAAAAATATTTAAAACATGTTTTTCATTTTTGTGGACCCCATTTCTTGACTGAAATTTAATTATAGCCTGTAAAATCGCCCGTATATGGATTTCGGTCAATTTCTGATTGGAATTTGGAAAAACTTAAACTTACAAAGTTGTAGATAATGGAATTTCCTATGGAAAAGGCATAAGGATTGAATTTTTCTGACAAAATGGCTATTTATTATGAATTATTGAAGTTCTGAAATAATTGATTTTTGGAAGTTTTAATTATTTTTAATAACAAAAACGTTTTTTTTTGTTTTTGTCATTATTGTGGGCCTCATTGGTGGCTGAATTCAGATGGTCTTGAGGTGGGCGTGAAGTTTGTTTATAAATAATATTATTTTATTAAATTTTCTGCTTTAGTGTTCTAAGCATTTTCCTATAAATAGGTGCTTAGGTTAAATTGAAAATCACACCGTAAACTCAAGTTTTCTCTCTATATTATCGAGCATATTCTTGTGAGTATTTTGATACTTTGAGTGTTGCTATATGGTGCAAGTTCCTTCAAATATTATATCCGATATTCCAAATTAAAGTACTATTCTTTTTTTCAAGGTAAGTGGATGTTATATATATTTTTTTAAAATAATATTATTTCTTCTAATATCATTATGCCGGAATATTGGTAAGATTTTTCTTGTGAAATTCTTGTCTTTTAGTGTCGGGTTTACTATTCACGTATACGACACTATTCACGTATACTGCACTATTCACGAATACGGTACTATTCACAAAAAAATTAAATTTTTGTTTTTTGTCCAAAATATCTATTATGGATACTAGTTTTGATTGTATCCATGTTTTGATCATTCTTGAATTTTACTCCACTATGTTTATTTATGAATTATTTTTGAACTCGGATTGTTTAAAGTACGAATCCTTAATATTTGTTCTTTTGTTTTACTGGATTCATTTTCTTTAAAATATTTTTCATCATCCTTAGTCCTAAATGATGATATTACTAAATCTCTTTGACCTATAGTGAAAAGATGAATGAATTTTTGATGAATATCTTTGGCCTGTAGTGCAAAGATGTACAGGTGTTGAGATGAACATGACCAACTGATGAATATCTTTGGCCTGTAGTGCAAAGATGAATATTGATTGATGTTATAGGGATAAAATATTGATGATGGACTTTTAAATTCATAGATTATAGTAGATTTCATTCTCTACATAACTCATCTATGAATTATTATTTCCGCTGCGAATATTGATCTCAAAACTTGTTATCATTGTATTTTATCGATTTTTTTCTCTTGAAGACTAACGATAATTTGTTCTATATTATCTTAGTCATAATATTCTTTATTGGGCTAGTTGAGCTCACCCTTTTCCTTTTTGTTCCATTTTTCTTCTCGTGAGGCTAGAATGTAGCGAATACTAGTAAGGTATGGAATGAAGGCTCTAGAAAGTTGTTTTAGTAGTCCTCACCATTTTTGTAAAATAATGTACCAATAATTGTAACGAGGACTTATTTGGGTGTGAATATTGTCTAGATGGCAATATTTGTATTTAAACTCACAGTTTTTATGTGGTATTAATAAAGTTGTAGTTGTTTCTGTACCATGTTATTGACGACTCAAAATGGGTGATGTATACCTATTTTGGGGGCGTCACATTATGACCAGGGATTATTCGGTATAATCATGACCATTGATGATTAAATGAATATCCTTGGTCGTGGTGCAGGGATGATTCGATTTTATTTATTAAGCTGCGTCTCAGCGATAAAATTGTTGAAAAACTTTTTAAATCATAGAAGATAGTAGATTTTATGCACTACTTGACTCTTCTAATGGATTGTTTATTCCGCTGGAGTTGTTGATCTAAAACTTGTTGTCTATTATATTCTATCAGTTGTTATATTGTTGAAGGCTAAGGATAATTTATTCGGCATTATCTTAGTCATAATATTTCTTACTGGGCTAGTTGAGCTCACCCTTTCTTTCATTATTCTCTTCAGGAAATGAGAATATAGCCGGACGAGTCTGGGAAACGGATCGACTATCCGTATGGTTGTTTTAGTAGTCCTCACTATTCTGTGAAATAGTGTGATAATAATTGTAATGAGGATTCAATTGAGAGTGGATATTGTCTAAGAAGGCAATATTCTTATTTAAACTCTCAGCTATGTTTTGTCGTATATTACCCGACAGTTGTATAATTAAGTTTGTATTTGATTTATGTACCATGTATTTGGCGACTCAAGATGGGTGATGTATACCTGTTTTGGGGGCGTCACGATGTGTATTAGGTGTTATGTGTGTTTTATGTTATGGATTTGTTCCTTGCTATGTAGGCTTAAATCTGGAACTGGAATAATGGTCATAACATGTCTAGATCTCCAGATATGAAAGCAAATAAACCGTGGTTGAATTTACCACAAAATCCAAGCTTCGTTTGTTGGTTGAATCTTGTAGCCTGACATGAGTTCTACACATCCATGCTTTTATATTACTCAGATCGTGACTAGAATGGGATTTAATCATGGTCAAACTAAGTTGTCCGAACTGCCTGAAGAGCAATCTAGAAAACCCAGATTTGTTCATGAACACGTTCCTGACCTCTACTTTGACCAACCAAAATTGTTAAAACATGATGTTATGTTGATCTGTTGATGTATTATTGTTCCTTGACATCAAGAGTACAACACTGAACCCTTAAATCACATTTACTAAGCTTGGAACGTGATGATTAAAGGCCCAGAAAGTTGACCCTCGAACTGTTCTTCATTTCTGGGTAACCCAGAATTGAAGAACAACTCTGACATCATTTTCTGGAGCATAGATCTTGCAAGTTGGTTATGTTTTGACCATGAAATTTGTTTAGGGTTGTAGTACTACATTAGTACTACAACATTATCGCATTATACAGCCCAGATAACAGCAATATATAAGTTTAAATTATAGTCAAACATGCCATCCGGATAACTGACATGGGTTTCTGGGTTTGATGAAGAACAACCCAAGAACACCTTTAGCCATGGTTTTGTCACCTAATGCACCTTTAGCGACACTTAAATTCAGAAATTAATTATTTTAATTAATAACTAGATAAAAATAGTTTTTAATTATTAAAAAATCAAAATAAATTCCTAAAAAATTATTTTAAAGCCTGAAAATTAGTTTTTAATTATTCTGAATATATTTCATAAATATTTAATATTTTTGGAATAATAAGGATATTTAATTTATTTAATTATAATATTAAATAAATTATTTTAAAATGATTTTTATATATGAAAAATCATGAAAAATCATGAAAAAATTATATTATGGTATAAGAAAATATTCTAAGTTATTTTAAGTGACTTTTAATATTTTGTGATTAATTTCATTAATTAATTAATATTAATAATAATTAATTTATTTAATAACTATATTAAATAAATTGTAGAAAAATAGAATTAATGATTTAAAAATCATATAAAAATTATTTAAGTGTTATAAAAATATTTTAAGTTATAAAATATAACTTTTGATATTTTGTCATGAAAAACATTAATATTTATTATTAATGACAATTATCTGGATAATGAATTTAATTGTTTAAAAATCATATAAATGTGATTTTAAGGTATTAAAATACTTTGATATATTATAAATATATTATAATATTATGACATGTATTTCATTAATATTTAGTATTAAATAAATATTAATGATAAAGGAATTTTGTGGTATTTTATTCATATAAATACGAGTTTAATGATTGAAAAATCATGATATATGATAATAATTATCTGAAAATTATTATGAGCTTATTAAAAATATTTCGACTGATAATAAAATTATCTTAGATAATTGTTAAGTGTTAGACAGAGTTTAATTGAACTTAAACTCGATATTTATCCGACTAAGCCAGCTTGGATGTCGAAATTATCTTTAACTCGACTCGGTCGTAAAAGTTTAACTTGAGGTTAGGTTTTATATATGTCGATAGATGAGATAGGTTATGTGTTAATGTGTTTAGGTTATTTTAAATATTGTGATGATATTATTCTAACTTAGAAATAAATATTATTAATATTAGGTCCTTAGACAAAGCTTATTAAATTGCATAGCGGTAATCAACGGTTCAGGCAAGTTTTTTTTAACTCGACCTTAAGTTGTTTCATTCAGATATATTTGTGGTTAATCATTACTGATCGCCATGTCTATGAATTATTTATTCGCACTCTATGCATAATGCATGTATTCATCAGGTATGAAAGGCTGACACCTTCATTACCATTCGGTCCAGATATAATTGCTATGTCCATGTTCATTATTCATTCAGCTATGAAAGTTTGTTCATTCTAGTTCTCAATTATATTATAGAATTATAGCCAGCTTATTGTTTAATTCTTTCCATCATGATATATCCTTAAATAAATTTATACTCGCTGGGCAAACTTATGCTCACCCTTGCTATATCATGATTAACATTGCAGATTAAGAAGCATATGTGACGCCCCCAAAATAGGTATACATCACCCATTCTGAGTCGCCAGATATACATGGTACAGAATCTAAATACAACTTAATTATACAACTGTCGTGTAAAATATGACAAAACATAATCTGAGAGTTTTAACACGAATATTGTCATCTAGACAATATCCACACTCAAATTTAATTTTATTACATTTATTATCACACAATTTCACAGAATTATGAGGACTACTAAAGCCACCATCTGGACCATCACTCCATTCCTCGACTAGTCCCAACTATATTCTCATTTCCTGAAGAGAACAGTGAAAGAAAGGGTGAGCTCAACTAGCCCAGTAAGAAATATTATGACTAAGATAATGCAGAATAAATTATTCTTAGCCTTCAACAAAGATAACAACCGATAGAATACAATAGACAACAAGTTTTAGATCAACAATCGCAAATGGAATAAGCAATCCATTAGAAGAGTCAAGTAGAGCATAAAATCTACTATCTTCTATGATTTAAAAAGTTTTTCATCAACTTTATCGATGAGACTGAGCTTAATAAATAAAATTGAATCATCCCTGCACCACGGCCAGGGATATTCATGTAATCATCAATGGTCATGATTATACCGAATAATTCCTGGTCATAATCATACCAAGTCCATCTATGCACGTAAGCCAAAGATACTCATCAATCAATATTTCATCTTTGCACGTAAGCCAAAGATATACAAGTGTAAAACTAATAATCAACAGTCCATCTTTGCATGTAAGCCAAAGATATATAAGCAGAAAACTAATAATCAATAAATCCATCTTTGCACGTAAGCCAAAGATGACTTTCATTATAATATAAGCATGAGGATGATGACAATGATATAAGCATTAATCAAACGAAATCAAGGATAAATATTAAAGACTTTAAATTTATCTAGAGTTTAAAAATATCCAAATTGTCAACATGATACTGCTTTATGGAGTACAATTCAAGAATAATATTCATGTACCAAAAATAATTTGGACAGAAAAGAAATATATTTTTTGGGTAAATAGTACCCCGTGAATAGTACCCTATGAATAGTACTTCGAGAATAGTACCTCGTGAATAGTACCCCAATATGAAAAGTACCCCAAATACCCGAGTGAATAATACTAGAGTGAATAGTAATTGGGTGAATAGTAACTCGTGAATAGTACTCTGACACGAAAAGTGCCCCGAATAACCGAGTGAATAATACTAGAGTGAATAGTAATCGGGTGAATAGTAACCCGTGAATAGTAACTCATAAAAGAAAAATATCAAAAAAAACGATATTTAATGACGAGTACAAAAGAAACGATATCCCATGCGAGTATAATAGAATATACGAAACTGCAAATGGATTTTCACCCGCCATGCGGTAATCCATGTAAACAGATCATTTCCACAATTTAATAAAGAATGAATACGAAGGATCATTCACCATGCATGCGGTAATCCACATAGACAGGTTATTCCAATAGAATAATAAAGAATGGAATAACAGAAGAATTTACCATGCATGCGGTAGTCCACGTAGACAGGTTATTCAAACAGATTAATAAAGAATGAAATAACAGTAGATTCACCAGGCATGCTATAGACCGAACAGACAGGTTATTCTAACAGAAAATAAATAATGGAATCAGGTCATGCGTAATACGCACATACAGGATATTCCAACAAAAATAATAAAGAATGGAACCAGGTCATGCGTAATCGCATGCATGTGATATTCCAATAGAATAATAAAGAATGGAATAATGTAAGAATTTCACCATGTATGCGGTGATTGCGATGTATGTGTTATTCCAACATAATAATAAAGAATGGAATAATGAAGAATTTCACCATGTATGCATTAGATTGGCATAGATAGGTTATTCCAATATAATAATAAAGAATGGAATAATGAAGCTCTCTTCATGAATACGAAAGAAATAATACCCTTACCTTAAAAAGAAGATTTGATATCGGAACAATGAGGTAGCGAGACTTCTTTCTTCTTTCTCTCTATAATTTCTCTCTATAATAATTGCTCTATAGCTTTAGTGAATTGGTGAGAAATGAAGGAAGAATGAGCTTCTATTTATAGGAAAATATAGTTTCGATAATTGCACGTTTTGGGGCTCGAAATATTACAGTATAATACCTTCCTCTTTTCCTTTATTTTTAATTTAGTCCTGCAAGTATTATCAAACTTACACCACCTCCCCTAATAGTAAATCATGTGAATCAATAGTAAATCATGTGAATCAATAGTTCTAGACATGTGAAAAAAATAATTACAGTATAATACCTTCATCTATACCTCCATTTTTAATTTAGTCATGCAAGTATTATCAATCTTGCACCAACTCCCCTAATAGTAAATGAATGTGAATCAATAGTACACACATGTGAACAAATAGTTATAATCATGTGAATCAATAGCAATTAATTGCTCATTTATTCGGTTAATTACCCGATTGGTCAATATAACCTCCAGACATCAATTATCATCGAAATAAATGTCGATTTCCACTAACACTAATAATTCCCACACAATGGAACTATCAATTTTATCTTTAATCAACACGAACTTATTCATCATTAATATTATAACGCACAATATTTAACAACCAGGTCATTCCCAGGAAAGAGGGGGCTTTCCAATAAGGATTTCTCCCTATTGGCGCGTAATTAGATTATCTAACCTCTCCTTGACAGAACTTCTAGACATTGTCAATATTGCAAATAATAATATGAATAACTTTGTTGTCTCAATTATTGATTTAATAATATAAAATATTATGACAATAATTGAATAAAACTGAGTGACTTCTCACGTAAGCATCAATAATCAAAGATACTGTACAATACCGTGTGTTACTATTGCAACCACGCGTATTACTATACTTTTATCACTGATTATTTTATGACAGCTTGCTTACTTTGAAAAAATTTCACATATCACCCTTAACTTTAACCTTTTATCAATTTAACCATTTACTAAATAGAATAATTATAATAAAATTGAATACTTTCATTTCATAAAATTCTGGGTCTCACGGCATACGTCGGATACAGGAAAGGATAAAGCCAAGTTCAACTTGGGATTTTTATGTGCCGCTTAATTGTAATAGTATAGTATGATAATAATGTTATATGTTAGACAAGTTATAAATTGTGTATAAGTTAAAGGTACTCGACCTTGGGGAAATATTGTGTGAAGTTTATTGTATAGACAATTTATGTTTATATCTTCCGCAATAGTTATAAAATTTGATTGAACCGGATCCGCGGTGATTCGGGACCCGAATTCGGGGCTTTCATAGTTGGTATCAAAGATGTTGGTTATAAACCTAGGGTAGTGATACCTTAGTCTAATAACCGCAGTGATTAGGATAAGTACTAACTCAAATAGAGTTAGTGTGTCGTAAGATTCAAAGACGAATCTCGGTGGGTTATGAAGACACAGAGTTCCCTAACTCTGATAATAAAAGTGGATAGTAATGGTGGATAGATAGAGTCTAAGAGACTAAAGGTACAGGGATAGGAAATCATCAAACAAAACGATCATAGTATAGAAATGAATCATAATATATATGATGAGATCACCCCGTGATCTAATATGGATAAAACAAATGATTGACAAGTTTACGACAAGAATGTTTTGTGACAGTTGTACTATGAATTGGTACAGATTCGGGAAAGGATTATGAATACGAGTTGAATGAAATTCGTATTAAGAAGGGAGTTAAGATTAGGTGGGGATTTCAATTGGGGACTCATGTCAGTAGCTGAGTTGTATGATTCCTTGTTATGGGCTGGGAATTGTACTTGGTGTAAAAACCACTTAGTTTCTTGTACTGATAATCATTGAAATGTCTGTGTCGCTCTATTTGCTATATGCTTGTTGAGAATGTGATTCTTTTCTCAGGTGTATAACAGATAGGTAGGGTATAGGTAGAGAATATAGGAATAAGTACGAGTTCTTAAAACTCATACTTATGGTATGTTCATGACTCATGATTATATGAAATGTTTATGAACCCCTTAGCGAATGGACGCCAAAGGTCTGACTAGGACAAGTTCTTAAACTCATATGATTGTGGCAAGTTCCTAAACTCATAAGTGTGGTAAGTTTGACGAACTGGGTATAGTTTTGTGTAAATGGAGTATTAAGGACAATAGGAATAGATAGATTGTTTAAACAAATGATTATTAGTGGAGACATAGGTTTTCCAAAATTCCTAGCTATGCTAGACTTTGAACTTTTTGGACATCAAGCTAAATACGCACTATGTGCCTTTTTGAAAATGAATTTTTATTCTCAACTCTTGGTGACTATTGTGTATGCCTAGACTTCGGGCCACCTACACCTAGTTACTTGTTGAGATGACACTACAAAAAAATGGGGCTTCAGCAACAACCGATTTTCGTTGCTAAAGGTGCCAAATTTCGTTGCAAAAGGGTTTTTGCAATGACTTTACTGTCGTTGCGTCTTTCGTTGCGTAATGAGTGTTGCTAATTGTTCTGCAACGAACGTATTTTTTTCGTTGCCAAAAGTAATACATTTTGAAACGAAATTTGGCTTTCATACAGAGACATCAATCCTTTAGCAACAAAATGTATTGCTGCAAAATAATTAAAATTTCGTTGCTAAAAACCCCATTTTGTTGCAAAAGCCTGCTAATTGGCAACGAAATGAACTCTTTTTTTTTGCAATGACCATGCATTTTCATTGCAATTGACACCATTTTGCAACGACATTTTTCGTTGAAGTAAATTATGAAAATTGTTGCCTAAGCTTGCTTTCGTTGTGGAATGTAAACTTTTTAGCAACGATTTTCGTTGCTGATTATATTATTTGGCAACAACATTATGCTGAATCAGCAACGAAAATGTTTGTTGCTAATTATTTTTCAATAGCAACGAAAGCCAGGATATGTGACAAGAGTTGGTAACTTGAGCAATACTTGCAATGGCTAAAGCATCCATGACTCACTACACAAAGGCTATTATTGCAGTTTCAAAAAATCAGGTTTATCTGCTTTAAGTAAATATTTCCAAAGACATTAGATAGGCGAGGGAGGTGCAACCGTGAAATAAATATAAAACACGAGTGAATATGATTATGCTATAAAGATTGAAGAGGACACGCCATCTCACCCTAAAAAGCATCTTTAAAGAGTGAATTATTAAACTGATATGGATATTTGCAGAAGTCAAAATAAAAACAAAGAATTCAAAGGGATCAAAGACAATTACTATGACATCATTATAATTTCAGTGATAGCATATGCTCCATCTGATTAAAATCATCAGGATAGCCAAGATCAGAGGTTGACTTACTCTGGATCCACCAAGTTTTTCAACCTTGACGATAATCTAGTAAAAGCACTAACTTGCAAATTAACATAAAAACTTGGATATATAAAACTATTTGCGGAGAATGTATACAAATTTAATGTTCATATAGACCCTTCTAACATGGATTTTTCCAATATATGCTTTCCTCAGAGGCCACTCAATTTAAAGATATGGAGTAACTTAAAGATCCACAATGTTGATGGAGAATTTGGACAAAGAAATGGGAACTCCTCTGCTATCTCGGTCCATAGGTCTCACATAAAAACATTTTCGAACCATAATTTTAGCATCCACTAACTACATGATGTTGGCCATTCCAGTTCCATTTGATATCCACTTTGTATTGGGTTGCATTTTTAAATCAATTTGGCTATTAGTTTAATTGGGCTTGTTAACTGAAATAATACAATTTCCTAATATGGCACCAACTAGCAAAAGTGCCTTCAAATCCCCAATCTTACAAAACAAAGTGGATGATGCAATTTCCGTGGAATGTCAAAATCGAAATATTAAAATGTATTCACAATTAGAAGTTTACATACTTTGTCATTTTCATGAAGTCGAACAAAGGAACCTTAAGCATTTTTAGGTTTTTCTCGGACAATGAACTTTCTACTTTCTCGCAACTTCACAAGAAAGAGTTTTCTACACATTCTACAATATCAAGACAAGCACATAATGAACACCAACTTACGAAAGCTAATAAATAAGAGAAAGACTTGCAGATTTTATGACACAAGCTTACCTTTGGACTAATCATATTAGATGACAAGTACGGATAAAATAATGTTTCAAAGTTAGATCTCCACCACTTGCTGAGGCATTCTCCTACCTAAACATTGAGAATTAGTGCATTTGCAGATATAATAAAACATAATGGTCATAACTAGAATTCATATACCTCCCAGTCAGACCCAGTACCATCATAATGTTCGGATAGCTTGTTTGAAAGTTTGCGCCTCAAGCCATCAATGTCTTCAAAACAAGAATAAATATAATTCTTTGACCCTTGCAATAGTTTCTAGTGGATTTATCAACTACAAAAATTGACAGGATGACATAGTATATAAGATGGTGTCTTACCTGATTCACCTGGTCTTAAGTGACCACCTGGAAGCTTATAAGTGGAGTTCCTTACTTGCAACAACAATAAATGGGGATGTTTAAACAATTCAACCTGTGTCCAACAATTGTTAAGCATCATTTGAGTTTATTATTAAACTACAGTGATAAAATAAACTAAAAGTATAAAACATATTTTTAATAAAATTTTATGCAGCAAGCCTATCACAAGTTCTTAGTTCCCATACCATGATCTCTCCCGTGTTTGTTCCAACTAAAATTAGTTAATATTTATTAAAATTGGAGGTAAAGGTAAAAGACAAATAAAGAAATTAAATCCAATCAAAGAAAATTATATTAGCTAGACTAAGTAGAAGCTAACCAAGAAGTAGAGGTTGTTGTACTGGATGGAAATCCACTCTTGACTGCTGAGCTTAGAGTTAAATTCCTCACAACAGCCTTGGGCAAATCATTATAAAAGAATGAACTCTGACCATGGTTCTTACTGGTGTAACCAACAGTTGTCTGATAGTCATATATATCAGCCTTGGGAAAATCATAACAGCTGTCTGATAGTCACAACAACCTTGGGCAAATCATTATAAAAGAATGAACCATTAAGCGTGCATATATATACACTGAAAGCTAGATTGATAAGATATGACAAAAAGCGGCCTCCGAAGAATTAGCAAACCATTTGTGCTAACAAGGGCACCTCTAATTACGTGAGGAGAAGCCTATGAAATGTAGAGAAGTGCGGTCGTGACGCCCATTCCAACTCCCAAACCCACAAATACTCTTCCAACAATTATCATCCAAGGAATGGAGAAATCGCCATAACCATAGCACCAATGAAAAATAGGGCATCAACTAACAAAATTGATATTTTCCTACCAAACCTATCATTAATCCAACCACCAAATGCAAAGACCAATGATGGCTCTCCCTTTCATGTACCATGCTCACAATTGTTTCCTATACATCAACCCAAACAAGTAATTAATCTTAACATAATATAAAAACAGAACAAAGACACACACACACACACACACACACACACACATCTTTCCTACCAAAATAAATTTTTGTTATATATATATAAAAAAAGAAGAAGTAAATTATACCTTTCAAGATATACATAGTTTATGTCAATTGTTTTCTTACCTAATGCAAAAAAATTGCTATGATACAATTCATACTATGTATGTGTATATGCATGTGCTATGAATATATACTTTAAATGGCTATAAAGGGTTCTATATGAAGGGATGATGTCCGAGTGATTGGTTAACGCAACTTTATCACTCTTTTCTTGCAACAGGCTAATGATCCACTTACTTCTACTCTCAACAGTTTAGATTCAAGATAAATAGTTTTTAATATTGATCTGAAAGAAGTATTTTATCCAATCCATATGCATATCTTTTTATTAATAGATGTCTTCAGGGTTATGAAGGATGTTGATTCATTCAGGTCTGTTAAATGATCATGAGACTCTTACTAAAAAGTGGAACAAAGATAACCTAGTTGTATCGAAAAATAACAATCTATAATTCATGAATCATGAAAAAAAATACAAAACTATAGCCAAAACATTTCTGAATAGCCCATTTGTCTAAATTAGAGAACAGATGTTGCAATCGACCAATCATAACCAACTAACTAGTACCTCACCATACACACAATAAGAAAACCAATATGCAATAAAACATGGACCAAGATTTTGTAAGTTAAACCCAAAACTTACATTGCACATTTGATAGTTGCAGTTATGTTAAACACGAGATATCCTCTTATCCTAAGCACTCTTACTAATTCTCTGATTTATTGATCCTTTGTCATATGTTAGACATGGGATATCCACATGAGCCATATTTTTTTTTGTTTCTTCACCAAAAAAAAATTAACCAAGACATCAACATCTTAGCTTGATTCAAAAAGGGGAATGCTAAATCAGCTCCATAAACAAATTGAGTCAAAACCAAACAATCATTGATAAAATAAAAGGAGCAAAATGAAACAGGTAAAAATGGTAATACTTATGTAGAATTAAGTAGAGAGAATTATGGTTTTTCTTACCGCATCTTGCCCATAAATTGAGACTTAGTACATATGCACTCTCACTGGATCAATATAGTGAATCTAGGGTTCAATTTCTTTGTATCCGTGTGATTCTTCTCAACAAATGATCTATCAATCAATATAACTGATCAAAGACGGAGGGAATCCAAGTGCAGAGAAGAGAGATAAAAGACCTAGTTGATGAACTAGCAGAAGTGAGGTTTGACAAAGAGAAAACCAGTAACTCTTTCGATTCATGAGATGATTTCCCTTCATTCCATTTTCTTAATTCTTTTTCACTAATCTCCTTCTAGTTTCGATCTGTTCATTCTTGCGCACAACAAAATGTATAACTGGAAAGAAAACTCAGGCCTTTATTAAGCTGATCAGTTTTTTGATCTAAAGGCTATGATCACTTCTTGCTTATAGTTTGTGTTCTTATTGGTCCTTAAGGATGGCGAAGGATGGATCAATTTGTGTGTTTACCTTAAAGGCCCATATTTATTTTAAGTATTAGTAATATAAAATTTTAATTCCAAAAATTAAGATAATATTTTTAAACTAATTTTTATTTATTTGTATATTTAATTATTTTACCAAATATTATTTTTGTACTACAATATTTAATTAGTATAACACATACACTTATAGAATTTATTATAGCGTAAAATATATTATTTTATAAATAAAATTATATACCTTTGCTATTTAAAAAATATTTCTAGTAAACTAATGTATACATATCAATATATTAACCATGATTATGTAAAAAAAAATTATTATTATAAAAAAAAATTCAATTCATAATATATATTATTATAAAAATGGTATATTTCAAAATTATTTCTGTCAATTATTATACAAGAAAAAATTACATTTGCAATCTTTAACTTTTAATAAGAGAAGTGTTCATCCTCTGATATGACAGATCTAAATACTCAATCTGCTTACAACTCAATTTAACTAGATTGAAAAATGAAAAATAATAATGGATTATATTTAAAGCAAACTAGCTTAAATATAACTAACAAATCGACACAAATTCCATCTAAATTAATTGAATTTTAACGACAAGAATATAAAAAAAATCTACAATTATCCACGTGTACACACCAAGGAATACTTGGGGCCCATATAATTGTATGTGATTGTCAAACTAGTAAATTATATGTTATAATAATTATAATATGCCAAAAATTATAAATAAATAAATAAATACTTAATATATTAATTAACAAAAAACAAAATAAACAATTAACAATCTAAATTAAAAAAAATAAACATAATTAATTAAGTGACTTAAACAAATATTTTACTAAACAGACCCAAACCCAATAAATAATATATCACTTCAACACCAAACCTCATTTAACAAACCCAATAAATAGTTTTCTCACTTCAGCTATTTATTGTCTTCTTATTAAATAAGATGATCATATAAATTTGTTTTATCTTTTTTAATTTGTTAAAATTGTATAATTTAATTGAATCTTAACTTATTTTATTAACTTTAATGTAATATACTTAATTTGATTAATGCATAATTTACCAAACAAAATTAAAAGATATTGTACAACTTTATAATATACCAAAATATTTTTTTTATTGGTAATTTTTTTAATCCAATACATATAATAAATATCAAACAAGGTTAAATAAGTATATATAAATTCAAAAAAATAATATTTTATTTTGTTCAGACCAAGTATTAGTTGGACAAGCAACTCTTTTAATATGATGTTTGAGAGTGAATTAGGTATATTGGACAATGAAAAAAAAATCACTGAACTGGTGAAAGGTGATTGTCTTTAAAAGAAATAAAAAATTGTCACCAGTAGGCTTTTTAGAAGCCACTTTCAAAATAGGAGAATAGTTCTTAGGTACTTAGGATTGGACAAAAATAATTGAACCAAATCGAAATGTTTAATCAAAATATTTCGGTTATTTGGACAATTTTGGTTATAATAGAATTTTATTTTGATTTTTGGATTCGATTTTGGATAGGAAAATTATACTATTCGATTAACAGATTAAGCGAATAGTAGAATTTAAAAAAAAAATATTTTTTAATTGCCAACTTATAGACGAACACACTGTTGTTGTACTTTAGCTAAAGACGACGTCGTTACTCGTTAGTCACTTAAGCTAAGTTGTAAATTATTATTCTTAGATGTGTCGAGTTTGAATATATATATATATATATATATATATATATATATATGTGTGTGTGTGTGTGTGTGTGTGTGTGTGTGTGTATACATATATTTATGTGATTTATGTGGAGAATTTAATATGTATATATAAGAGTGAAATATATATACATATATGTGGAAATTAAGATTTAATAATTGATTAAGCTATTAAGTTAGTTAGCTTGAGCTAATTACGAAATGAAAGATGTAAATAAAGAAAATCAATCAATATTAATTAATTGAGATTAAAGTTAAGAATATATTATGAATGATATAATTTGAATAATAAGCCTCATGATAAAACAGATTTGCAAAGATTTTTGAACGGTTTAAAGTACAGTCTATACTAATTGTTTCGGCTAGACAATAATGATTTGAAATATCAAAATATATTTTTATTTATCACTTATGTACCATGTAACCTGGTGCAGAGATGATAAAAAGTTGATGGAGTTGTAAATGCAGGAATACTTAGTGTTGAATTTGATCTAAAATCGTTATTCCACTATTGTATGATGTGTTATGACAAAGTCACCCGATAACGGCATCCTCAAACGAGCTTTTAATACAGTACGGCATCATGACGTCATTTTCAAACTGATTTTTTTTAAAATTTTAATTTGCCAATGGGGTTTTGGCTATAGATTAATATTTTGATTGAAATTGATTATGTATATGAGTCTATGCTATTTGATTCGGCTAGACCAACTTTTGCGAAAATCCTAAGCGTTCTTTGAAGACATTCTCGAACCAATTTGTTTTGGTGCGAATTTCAATAAAGACTGAGGTAATAAATTTTGTATGCCTAAGGCGGATGGAATAGAAGGAACGGGGAAAAAATTGTTCCAACCAGTAGTACTTGGCCAGTACAGGGTATATCGGGCTAATCACCCTTTTATGTCTATAAGTTAAGACGGTTTGCAAATGAATATCCATAAAACCTTTGCAAAAATGAAAATTCTTAGTCTATATGACTCCTCAGCACAATTTGAAAATTTTTACTCTTGTGAGGAATGTTGTGGGTAGCATGTAATGATGAGTATGAAAGGTATAAAGTGTAAGTTGAATTTCGGGGACGAAATTCTTAGAAGAAGGGGTGAATGTAACGACCCGAGAATTTAGAAAAAAATAATTAAATCTTAAATGATGGATTAAAGGGTAAATAATAAACATAGACATAAAATAAGTGTATGGATTTGACATTTCTGGAAAGAAATTTTATGGATTTTAAAATTTTTATGGTGAATTATTCAGGATTAAGGGTATAAACATATATGTTTTGTATATATGGTTTTATATGTGTACAGTATGTGGTTAAGGGTCAAGGGTTGACCAAATAAACTATATCAGTGTCCAAACCCTAAGTATACATTTAGAATGTCAACGTTCAGTTAGAAAATTCTTACAATTTATATGAAACCCTAGAAACCGGTTCTGGAAACCCTAATTTCAGTTTCGGGAATTTGAAACCCTAATTCTGATTATCAAAATCCTAATTTGGAATTAAAATGCTATGTATAAAGCTTTTGTGTATTAATTACAATCTAATTAGGGATAACCCCAATGATTATTTAGAAATTCTAATAATTAGAAACCCTAATTACTAGAAACCCTAAATTGTAAATTTGAAACCCTAATTGGTAATTAGGTAATTTTAATTTTAATTAGGAATCATTAATCCAAATTAGCAAGCTTGAAAATGATTAGTAAACTTTAATATAATTAGAAAATATTAATTGTAAATTTGAAAGCTTAATTTTCCATTTTAGTATCTTAATTTGGAAATCCTAGATTTAATTTTTGAAACCTTAGGTTTTAACCCTAATGGTTAAACCCTAAGGGTCAAATCCTAAGGGTTGTAGCCAATATCTAATATGCCATTAAATTTAGAAAAAAAATGACCAATTTGCCCTTTATGCATTATTGGAGGAAACATGAGAATCTTGCCAAGATATTGGGTGTTGACCAAATCTAGCTACCCCATATAACTGAATTCAGCAAATATTAGCCCCTCATACTAGCCATTTCATTTGCATCCAATTATATAAATAATTGAAGAGAGAGAAAGTCATTATCTAGCTTCATTTTGTGACAAACTCTCAACCCACACTTTCTCTCTCTAGACCCACGAAAATATGAAGTATATCAGTTCCTAGAATGATCACAAGCAAGCTAAGAACATATCATGATGATCAGAATCAAGATTAAAGCCTAAAAGGTATAAAAACCCTAAATCTTGAAAATCTTTGTATTTGATGTTAGATGTTGTAAGTTGTTGGTTAAATTTGTGTATTAGGGTGTTAATAAGTGATTTGGTTTGTTAGATCAAGGATCTATAACATCTAGATGCACGATTTTGAAGTTTTGAAAAATCTGGAAAAACTTTGAAATGTTGTCTGACAATCAAATGTCAGGGCTTCTAGATCTTTGTGCGTTAGGTGTTATGTGTGTTTTATGTTATGGATTTGTTCCTTGCTATGTAGGCTTAAATCTGGAACTGGAATAATGGTCATAACATGTCTAGATCTCCAGATATAAGCAATCAAACCATAATGTTGGCCCATTTAAATCTTGTCTCTGGTAACCCGAAACCCGTAAATTAATCGATAAATTTTTTTACAAGCTCTTTATCTTGCCGATCTTTGTTAGTTAAGTCATGTTGTTGGTTGAATCTTGTAGCCTGACATGAGTTCTACACATTCATGCTTTTATATTACTCAGATCGTGACCAGAATGGGATTTAATCATGGTCAAACTAAGTTGATAGAATCGCTGAAGAATAACTGAAAAACCAGTTTGTTCATGAACACGTTCCTGACCTCTACTTTGACCAACCAAAATTGTTAAAACATGATGTTGTTATGTTGATTTGTTGATGTATTATTGTTCCTTGACATCAAGACTATAAGACGGAACCCTTAAATCACATTTACTAAGCTTGGAACGTGATGATTAAAGGCCCAGAAAGTTGACCCTCGAAATGATCTTCATTTCTGGGTAACCCAGAAATGAAGAACAGCTCTGACATCATTTTTTGGAGCATAGATCTTGCAGGCTGGTTATGTTTTGACCATGGAATTTGTTTAGGGTTGTAGTACTACATTAGTACTACAAAATTATCGCATTATACAGCCCCAGATAACAGCAATATATAAGTTTAAATTGTGGTCAAACATACCATCCGGATAACTGACATGGGTTTCTGGGTTTGATGAAGAACAGCCCAAGAACACCTTTAGCCATGGTTTTGTCGCCTAATTCACCTTTAGCGACACTTAAATTCAGAAATTAATTATTTTAATCAATAAATAGATAAAAATAGTTTTTAATTATTAAAAATTCAAAATAAATTTCTAAAAAATTATTTTAAAGCTTGAAAATTAGTTTTTAATTATTCTGAATATATTTCATAAATATTTAATATTTTTGGAATAATAAAGGTATTTAATTTATTTAATTATAATATTAAATAAATTATTTTAAAATGATTTTTATACATGAAAAATCATGAAAAATTATATTATGGTATAAGAAAATATTCTAAGTTATTTTAGTGACTTTTAATATTTTGTGATGAATTTAATTAATTAATTAATATTAATGATAATTAATTTATTTAATAACTATATTAAATAAATTGTAGAAAATAGAATTAATGATTTAAAAATCATATCAAAATTATTTATGTGTTATAAAAATATTTGAAGTTATAAAATATAACTTTTGATATTTTGTCATGAAAAACATTAATATTTATTATTAATGACAATTATCGGATAATGAATTTAATTGTTTAACTTGAGGTTAGGTTTTATGTGATGTATAGACAGATAGGGTTATGTGTTAATGTGTTTAGGTTATTTTAAATATTGTGATGATATTATTCTAACTTAGAAATAAATATTATTAATATTAGGTCCTTAGACAAAGCTTATTAAATTGCATAGCGGTAATCAACGGTTCAGGCAAGTTTTTTTTTACTCGACCTTAAGTTGTTTCATTCAGATATATTTGTGGTTAATCATTACTGATCGCCATGTCTATGAATTATTTATTCGCACTCTGTGCATAATGCATGTATTCATCAGGTATGAAAGGCTGATCACCTTCATTACCATTCGGTCCAGATATAATTGTTATGTCCATGTTCAATGTTCGTTCAGCTATGAAAGTTTGTTCATACTAGTTCTCAATTATATTGTAGAATTATAGCCAGCTTATTGTTCAATTCTTTCCATCATGATATATCCTTAAATAAATTTATACTTGTTGGGCAAACTTATGCTCACCCTTGCTATATCATGATTAACATTGCAGATTAAGAAGCATACGTCAGATACAGGAAATGATTAAGCCAAGTTCAGCTTGGGATTTTTATGTGCCGCTTAATTATAATAGTATAGTATGATAATAATGTTATATGTTAGACAGGTTATGAATTCTGTATAAGTTAAGGTTACTCGACCTTGGGGAAATATTGTGTAAAGTTTTTATGTTTATATCTTCCGCAATAGTTATAGAATTTGATTGAACCGAATCTGCGGTGATTCGGGACCCAGATTCGGGGATTTCACAAAGACTCTAAATGATTGTTTTGTAGTTATATGCATTAAACCCTAACACTAACAAGATTTATGATAGATTCTTAATCTTTTGAAGAAAAATAAGAAAATAACTTTTGTTTTATGATATATCACCTGCAACACCAATTGTAGTATACTTACTTGGATGGGGTCAATGGGCGATTAAGAAGACCAATGGCCTAGGTTAGTGACCTCCATTGCACTTTGGAAGGGTGCTCGCCTAAGTTAGGTCTACCCCTCACCTAAGTTAGGTCTACCTAAGTGGTGGAGCCTACATCATAATTTGTGAGAGTGGTCGTGCGGCCGCTAACCAACCCAATTTTTAATACTATAGCACAAACACGATTCATAAATGAGTATCAATTTTTAATCTTTTATTTGTTATGTAAATTAGGGACGGTATTTTTTTAACACGATAACACAAACATGCGCGATTTATGTGTTATAAACATGTGTATACGAGTTTCGACAAGACATGGATTCATTTAACACAACATGATCATCACCCTTAATATAAACTATTTAGAGAGACATTTATTTACACGAAACCCTAAATGAATAGGAATAAGACTTTTCCTCTCTAGAACAGTGTTAGACTTTTAGTCATGTGCAGGACCTTATTAGAGAGGTTTGGAACCCAATATTTTGCCCCAACCTAGGTTAGGTGTTAGGGAATTGTTAGACCACAACTTGCTGCTGAAAAACGTAATAGGCTAGCATACTTATCAGGAATTCGTATTAATGCATTGCATATATACGAAATATATGCCCAATTCTAATCTATCAATTTCATGGATCGATGTACTTATTCTTCTAAAATGTAACTTAAAGGTCTTTTGAGGGTATTGATTTTCTTTGGGTTTCTAAAACTGTAAGTTGTATTTGTGACAAATGAGATTTTTGTAATTATTTTATTTGAATATTTATTGAATTAAATAAATATCTTCCGAAGATTCGATTATTAGATTAAATAATTAACTGATGAATTTGTGGAGAATTTTATTGTTCAAAGTATGTATTTATATGAGCTTATTAAATTAAATGAAGTATTTAATAAGCATAATGTTATTTTAATTAATTTAATAATTAATTAGAGAATTAATAATTTGACATAATTAATAAATGAAAATTTTAATTATGTGACTATGTGAATTTATGAAAAATTATTATATTTTATTTAAATTAAATTAAATAAGATATTTGATTTATTGTTTAATTGGGTGAGACATGATTAAAACTATATTATAAGAGGTTAATTAAATTAAATGAGAAAGAACCTCTTATTGGCTAACCAAACAGGGCCCTAAGAGGAGTCAAGGCGCTTAACCCCACGAAGAATTAATCACCACAACCAAATACGATTTTATCAACAGATAATTATATTATTATTACGTATACTTTATACCATTAATCAAAAGAAAAGTTTAGAGAATTCAGAGAGATTTCAGAGAGAGTTTAGAGGAAATTGTGATATTGGAGAATCAGAGAAATTGCTTTAAGGTAATCTCTTCTTCCCCAAACTTCAATTTATGTTCTATTATTTTTGTGAAAAACTATCTCTAACTTCTCTGTAAAACAAAATTGGTGTGATCATTGAATGAATTGATGATTTATGTGTAGATACATGATAATATATAATCATAACATGTTTTTACTATATATTGTATGTTTTCATAACATCAAATTTATGAAAATATGTCGTATATAGTTGCTTCAAAATTTCAGAGTAGAGAAATATGGCCATATGGCCCTTACTCACAAAATATATTATCTCATAAATTTTATGCTTGTATATAATTATGCATGTTAAAACGAAGAACACAAACTTCGAATGGACATATTTGGTGTTATAACGAACCCTTAGTGTTAATTTTCATGTTTTGTGTTCAAAACTTTCAAGAACATCAAGAACAGTAAAATTACATGTTTTGATTCTATAAATTATGTGTTTTAACTTGTTAAAATCATGTCAGAAATGCTAGATAATGATCATATATGAATTATAGTATATGGGTCTGCTTAAATTAATGTATGGACAAGGAAATTGGAAGTTATGGCTTTGTTCTGTGTTCTTCATGTAACGAGATTGAAATTGAGAGAGATTTTTTGGCCTAATTTGGCCGTAGTATCTACAAAAAGCAGTAGAAAGCAGTCTCGATAACCCCACCACGGCGGGTGTTACTAAACTAAATTACCCATACCGTGCAAAAAAATAAAATAAAATAAGAATAATAATAATAATTTAAATAAATAAATAATAAAAATTAATTAAAATATTTATCAAATAAAATAAATATTTTAATTGAGATATTTATGGAATAAAATAAATATTCGATGGAAATTATTATTAAAATATTTATAAAATAAAATGAATATTTTAATTGAGATATTGATGGAGTAAAATAAATATTCGAGGGAAATTATTATTAAAATATTGATAAAATAAAATGAATATTTTAATAGAGATATTGATGGAGTAAAATAAATATTCGATGGAAATTATTATTAAAATATTTCAAAATGAATATTTTAATTGAGATATTGATGGAGTAAAATAAATATTCGATGAAAATTATTATTAAAATATTTATAAAATAAAATAAAAATTTTAGTTGAAATATTTATGGAATAAAATAAATATTCGATAGAAATTATTATGAAATAATTTATTCGAGTGTAATAATAGTAAGAGAAAGAAAATATTCTAATTTAATTAAGTAATTAAATTAGAAGAGTAATGATTTGTTAAATAAAGTGGAGTTTACATTAAATAATTAAGTGAAAATGTAACTAATGAATGTCGTGAATACATATGGTATGTGTGTAGGACTTGTGGTGAACTGAAGTAGTAATCGTTTAGCCTACACACGAGGCAAGTTCCTAAACCTTGTTTCTTTACATAAAGCAAGTTCCTTATTCTATCTTGTTCAAGTTAAGATTTCATATTAGATGTTATCATTCTTTAAAAGCATAATTCTTATTATACAATACTTATTCGATTGTATACATCTTGAATTTTATTATTCAAATTGAATATCAATTATTGTTGAACCTTGTAAGACTGGCGAACCCTTATTGATTCGACTAGTCCATAGTTGATGAGTGTTATAAATTCTAGAACTTTTATTGAGCTTATCCAAACCAAACTTCCTTTGGTGCGGACTCTGATGTCAAACTGAGATGAACAACCCTTTAATAGGGGATTATTTACGCTTTAGCGTTAAGATATTGTTCACAGTATGATACTAAGGGCTGATCCCCCTAAGTACAAGAAGAATAGTCCATAGTCTTATGACTATTAAAGGTTTCAAGCATAACACTTGACAACCTAGGACATAGTTCAAGGTCTTATGACCCTCAGAAGTTCTTTTGATTCTTGTTATTCATTCTTGATTCAAAAGCCGAGTTTTCTTATAACAGAAGTTTTGATTCACTCGCATGTTATTATTTTATTGTTGTACTTATTATATTTG